>OW387144.1:4138044-5548589 GCA_936440205.1 Lepidonotus clava
GGTTGATCGGGAAAATCAGTAGGTAGTGTTTGCCGGTCGATCGGGTCTGAGGTGTTCCGGGCATCAGGCATGGTGGACCGGGGGGCTCAAGTGAGGGTGTGGAGGATAATGAAATATGGTGGGGGTAGGTTGATGGTAACAGGATGGTTCCTCTCGTTCATTCAAGGGGGTCGGATGTCCACTATGGGCCGCCATGGGGCGTCGGGCTGACGCTTGCCTAGTGGGTGGTAGCGTGGGGCCGAGCCAGTCGCGCCTTCTTACCCACGGTCACAGGGCGGCCCATTACTATTTCAGGCTTTTGGACCTGCACGGTCTTCTGGTCCCGGGTCGCTCCTCGGGCTATTTCGGCCCGTTGTGCCATCTTTTGGTCATTCGGTCCCCCGTACTCTCATTCTATCTCCAACTCTAATTATATCTGAATTTTACTTAAATTACTTCGGTTTGTCTAGTGAACTATTTGCTATTTAATCATCTTATCATCTTAAACTCCTTCGTGGGCTATGCTATGGGAAGAAGACACATGTGAACACAAGGAGTACCAAGATGGAACTGTTTATTCCAGGACTCACCACCCCTTTTTATACCATATTACTCGGCTCTGATTGGCCGCTTCGTATCACGTGACCATTCTGAAGTCACATCAGGTTTACAATCTTTTTGGGTTTTGGGTTTTGGGTTTTCAGGTTTTCGGGTTTTTCGGGTTTCAGGTTTCACAAATACATCTCTTTGATTTACACCATTTTATATTATATCCGATAAATGCTTTTGCTACAGATGAATGGACATTCATCACACAAACATGTATGAATGCAGTGACTATTTCACAAACCTTTAGCAGCAAACACAAGTGACTTTTGAATAAAATTTATTTAGTTATCAGAATACTTTGTGGTGGCCTCTTTTTGGACATCAATTTGCAAGGAAATAATACTGAACTACTGACCAGTCGTTATATACTATGTACTAAAAGCAGCAACAGCGCCACCTAGTAAGCTGAGAAAGTACTAACTGTGACATGTACAGAATAGAACCTAGTGGCTCAACCTAGAAACAGATATGTATGCATGTTGTTAGGATATTCCTGGTTAAATGCAAACATTATTTACTTATTTGCCCTTCTTTGATTTGTCTTCTCATTTAAGTAAATGTAATGTGTTTGATGTCATACTGTTGAAAATAGAAATAATCCCTCAGAAAATACTGCAAGATCAGGAACTTCAGTAACAACATATAAAAAGTTATTTGTGATTGATCATGAAGCTTATTTTCTGAGTTTTATTGACCACCTGCGTATTCATCTTTAACACTTCTCTTTCTATTTTTATAATATAGTCTTTTTTTGGAATAGGATTTTTGGCACAGGAACTAAAATTCCTGAGATGAAGGACAACTGCAATATTTGGATCCAATAGATTTTTCAATTTAAAGGGATGTACAGTACTGACTATAACATGAACGCTTACTGTTGAAACAAGTTTTGGTCTTGCTAAGGGCTTTCCCTGTGGAAGAAAACATGTGCTATTTGTTTTCCTTTGTTTTGTCATTCGTGTAGACATTTCTAATCTTGGAACTTCCAGACCAGCATCTCTCTTTCTGAATGTATTACTTAAAAGAGCTGTGTAGTTACTGTAAGCCACTGGAATAAGAACTTCATCTAAGTCTAAAAAGGCAAGGTACTGAACTTCATTCCTATGTCGGTATACACAATCCATATTCTGTAAGTTTTGTCCAAAATAGAAAAGAGAAGTTACATCTCTTGGCACAGTCCAGTCATATACTTTCAACACTCCTTTGTCTTCATAATGTTGCAACACATTTGTTATTGCTCTGTCAACCATATAAGTACCATAGAGGTAAACCTTTTCACCTCCATAAAGCAAAAATCTTTCAAAAAAATTCACTACTTTTATCAGATCGGGAGCTTTGATATTGTATATTTTGTTTAAACAGACACCAAGAATGGCTTTTGGATAAGATTTGGCATATGTCTCAGAAAGATGCAAGTAGTTTGTCGGAACTAAGCATGGATGGGATGTTAGAGAGATGGATTTTGCTTTACAGGACAAAGGTAATTTACAATGAAGTATATACTGATGCCATATACACTTCTCATTTTCCTGATCCCACATATAAAGTCTTTCTATTCTGCCATGAATAGAGGTGTATTTCTGGTTACATGATGTTTGGCAATATAAATTGGGGCTATCTAAAGGAAATATGTACATAACCTTGACATAGAAGTGTTTTTTATCTCTTACATGAAATGCAGAAACTACATACCCTTTTGTGAAGTCTATTGGCTGAAAATTAGGTACTAATTTAACTTTGTAATACCTTTCTAGTTGATGAAGTACTTCAATTGTATAAAATTCTTTTGACATCTTTTTTATAGAATTCTTTGATTGTTGTAAATTTGCTTTGACGTCACTAATTTTCTGTGTAAAGTCCTTTACAATAATGCATTTATCTCCAGTCAATATTTCGGAGGTATTGACATGAGCACCGGGATAGCTCATTTTCTTTGGCCACCATAGAACTGCACATGTTCTATTCTGCAAACTATATTCTGAAAAGTTACCATGTAATGTTTTTTTGTATTTCAAGAAGATGGAATTCTCTGAGGTGTTCTGAATTCTAGAATAAAATATATTTGATGTAGTGTATATGATAGGATATACTATAAGAAGTAAGAGCAGCACCGATGATATTAACCATTTCATCCAAGTCCTGGGGGGGGAAAGTAACAAGTAAACATATCAGAATCAGCAGCAATTATTTTTTAACAACACTGATAATGTCTTAGAGACTAAGCTTATATAGGGTGAACAACATAACTGTCTTCTAATTGACCATGACACCAGTTATTGACACATGTAATTCCTAAGTAAAACAAGTATTATATACAAATTATCACTGGCTTTTCCCTGAGTTTTCACAGAAAAAAAACACAAAGATAACCTTTGGAAGTTGATATCTTTAAACGTTTTTGTACTGGAGTAAATAATTTGACGCATTTACCTGAGAATACACTCAGACAAAAACTCATGTTTAAAAACCGAGGGAAACATCAGAAATAAGGTACACAGAATCTCGAGTTGTACTCGTGTTCAAATCACATGTTTGACACCCCTTGGTCCAATTGATACCTCAAACGTGTACAACAGGTGTCTCTGTTACCTGGGTTTGCTGCATGATTCAACTATAATCACTTCTGCATAAGTGTTTGATTTTACATAACTTAAAGCCCCATACCCACCAGGGGACGTTTTGCTGAATCAGCGTCGGCGTCGGTGCTGCCGTCGGCATCAGCGTCGGCCTACTCTGGTGCCTATACCCACACATAATTGGCAGTCCTGTCGGCGTCGGCCGTTGGCGCCAACTCCGACACCGATGGGACCGCCAATCCATATCAAACAAGTTCAATAATTTTACACCGACGCCGATGCCGACGCTGAGGGCTGACGGTCATAGGTGTCAGCCGACAGTAAATCGCCTAGTGGGTATGGCCCTTAAGATATGGGATTTTGCATCCTTTTTGCAAGAATTAACTAATAATTTGTGGCAGTCTCTGGGATTTTCAGCCTTATGGAAATGCAAGATATAATTATATGACCAGCCAAGGGGAAAGGGTATTCCAAGATTTCTATATTTGCTTTCCTAAACCTAATATTTGAGGAGATACGAATAGATTTATGAAAAATAGTGACACTTTTGTTTTAAATCAACTTTTTGTGAAGAATTAATTTACCATACCCAAAATATTCCATCATGGTGAAATCTTTTCATATTTGGAATGTCAAAGGAATGTTTTAAGACAGAAAATTCAGCTAATTCATTCCATTTGGTTGCCATCTTTTATTTTATTGTCAAGAGGCTTCACGTTATTACATGTTCTTCCAGCCAACGGTGTTAGTAGAAGTAATAGTTAGTAACATGGATGGTGACGATAATGATGATGAAGAAGTGACGCAGCATCAAATTCAACTAGGCATTGGTCACATAGAATTGATACATCAGGCCAAATAGATATTTCCTTTTATCAATAAAGTCTGCAAGTCATTTTCAGGTCTTTACATTGAGAACATTATGTGTGATATTTCCTTCATATAAAATGTCCTTATATGAAAAGAAATTCCATATTGAAAACAAATAGATTTATCATTTCTGCCTCAAAAATATGGAATAAAATTGTGTTTTTGAATGTTTACTTACAATTATGATGATTAATAATAATTTAAGCAAAATCTCAATAAATACGAGGAAATTAAGCTTAACCTCATTTTCTGTCAGGTTTAATGGCACATAACCTTCTTAACAGTCATCAGATTTGGACATGTATGATATCATATGAAAGCTGAAAACATGCTCTACTGGAAGAACATGTCATAACATGAAGTCGCCAATAAACCTATTTAAAAAAAAAAAAAAAAAAATATCAATTTCATAGCAAATGCTGCACGGAGTACTCTTTCTCCTCATCTCATCACAAATAAGCTAAATTCTTGCTTATGAAATGAAGTTTACCTTAGTTTTCATTAATGATGAAACTATTTGGAATTTTTGCATTCTGTTGCCATGGTTACCAGAATGTTAATAGAATGTCCTAACCTGTCCGTACCACTGCTATGCAAATGATGGTTTCCAGGGTAACCATGGCATAAAAATAAAGTTCTCAAAATTGAAATAACGAATTAAGGGATCGCTTGGCAATGTTCAGCAAAAAAACAGACTCAGAATATCAATCCCTAACACATCTTCCTAATTCAATATTCCAGGCCATAAGGCTGCTTTCTGCAGAGAATGTAACATTTGTAATGTAATTTTTAGTTAACATTTTAAGGATGAGTCAAGCCATTTATGGCAATCTTTTGACAATCTTAGTAGAAAAACCAGGAATAGGCCAACCTAATTTCCCTCTGGTTTAGCATATGATGGAACATGTACCATAAATCGGTTTCTTGGAGTATTCCACCAGATAAGGAAGAGCAGTATGTACATGAATGTACCAGATCCTTGTTTTAACTGATAAAAATAAGTGGAAAAATCTATTCAAAAAAGAATTGCTGGGCACAAGGACACAGTCAACTATAGGACACACGGGAGTTGAGCACTGGGCGCGGCCATATTGTGTCACGTGGTACAATTGGACACTCCTCATTGGCTGGGAGGGGGCGCTTGACCCCCGACAGCTATGGCGGGAAAGGACCACGCATGCGCAGGCCTAAACTCCCGACTACCCTATTGCCTATATATTAATAGCATCTTTGTGAAAAACAGGACACACAATTCATGAATCTAATCAGATTAGAGACAAGGTCAAGTAGGTTTGCACTAGTGACAGAAAAGTGAAACATACCTCGATTCACTGGACAACAAAATTCCCCCTATCCTAATTCATTTGTGTAGTCTAATCTCAAATTTATCAACCAATTATCTGCCAGAGAGGCTAGAATTATCATGTGCATGTTTATTGTAATCATCATAGTTTTGAACCAATGGATTATCTTGTGGCAATTACAAAAATTCAAATTGATTAGTCAAAAAACAAACATGATGATCTCAACTGCCCTTCTCACACTCTCCTCAAATGAAATACCTGGTTGTATATTGAAAATGAATACAGTTATCATGAATATTTCTAAAACTAAAGGTCTTGAGATGAACTAAAACTTACCATAATAGTTTTGAAAACAAAGTCAATGATTAAAAGCTTCTTAGCATCAACTTTCTTTAATCCCTCTTTTTTTTTCTGTATTCAATGTTATCTAAGGTTTTTAGAAGAAAATAAAATCAAATGGTAATGATAAATCATTCAACAACAAAATTAATTTTGGAATCCCCTTATTTCTAGCATCCCAGTACTCCCCTTGTTACATCTTAACCATGAGGCATACGCTTGTGAATACATTAATATTTGAGAGATTTAGGTGAGCATAAAATACAAGTAATAATAGCTTGCAATGGGTCTGATAGATACCAGAGTATGCAAACATAAGAAATTTTTGTGTTATTAAATTAAGAATGTGAATATGTTGCTGAATATATTTCCATTTGAAACCCGTAATTTTCTCAAGCACAACCCCCACATCAGCTGGGTATTTACAGTAGCCTTACTATGGCAGTGTTAAATCCGGGAAGATTAACACCCTCAAGGAAGAAAAAAGATGCCATTCCTTAAGATTAGAGCCATTAACCAACAGGACCGTTATATTTGGCTATAACTATAGTTCAACAGAGTCACCAATAAGAGATGTTATTGCTTAGGTGCTGTCATGTCCTCTCAGAGAAAACAAATTATAGTCATTTGAGACAATCTAGCCACAAGATATGGAAATTCAAGTTTGAACTGGAAATATTTTATTACAAAAGTTTATAAGATGTTGTCAACATAATGTACCAACAATATTTTCTGGACTCTTAGCACATTATGCTGTGACATTTTTCCTTAATATTTTCTACACTTTATTATTCAAAATGTTTAATTGTGCCAGTCTGAAAATACAAACATAAATTCAAAATATCATTGTGATACATTGGGTGTGATTCTGTATTTCATACAAAAAACATTTCATTCACATCCAACCAGTGAATACAGAAGGAACAAAAGGTACATAGATATACTAGATGATAGATTCTATCATGTGAAAGCTTCTTTGTATTTACAATGTTTATTTTGTAATTCAATTTGATTTAAAAATACTCGATTTGGACTACTTGCACAAACTTACTTCGCTTCAAACAATAAAAATGTGCCTTTCTTATGTTACACCAGTGGCTTCTTTAATACCAATGAAATTACAGATCAAGACCTGCATGGAAAAATAGGGGGGATGCCTTTACCTATGTAAAGAACGCACACACCAACTGCACTTCATTTTGGTCCTGACAGAGGAACACATGCAACATCCAATGAGCCTGAAAATACAAACATGTCATAATTTTCATGAAATTCATATTGTCTTTTGAAGCAAAATTATACTTATTATGTTGAATTTTCAAATATCTTTTTTAAATACTAGCATCTGAAATATAAAGTATAGTACAAATGGGATGTGGACAGCAAGAACAAGGATATTTGATTGAACAATATCTCACTAAGATATCATGGCGTCTTTTTGATTCTATTAAATCACATAATATTGTGATATATGACACCGTAGTATTACTCATGAAAGAATACAAATTCTTCTATCATTTAATTATCTTAAGTGTCAATCTTAGGTTATGTCCAAAACGTCAGCATGGTGCTAAGATAAATGGGGTGAGTGGTAGGGAGATTTTAGTTGCATATATTTTAGATAGTTACTTGCAGTATTATTGTACTTAAAACAGCACGCTATCCTACTAATATATGTAAATTAGCAAAGCAATCAATGCAATGCCTATGCTAACATAGATAGCTGTGCTACTCTCTTATAATGAGCAATATCAGAATCTAAATTATATATATAAATAAAGCATAAATAAGTATGAATAAGTATACATAAGTATGTATAAATATAGATAGCCATACATAAGCATGCATAAGCATACGTAAGCATACAAAAGCATATTCAAGCATACATAAGCATACATAAGCATACATAATACCCCATGCATATTCCTAGACTGTGTAGGTCGTGCCATGGATGTCAAGTGATAGGCGAGTTTAGTGCGCCTGAGCTTATGCAGCACATGGAACCAAACCATGGCAGGACGTTGCGGTGAACCTGATCGGATCATTTCTGAAAGTCTACTCGTGATCATGGACTACTACAGCAGGTTCTATGAAGTAGGTGGTCTGAGGTCCACAACTGTGGAGAAGGTGATTGACATTTTGGGACCAGTGCTCACCCGTTATGGCTATCTGTTCAGTCGCAAACCGTTTTCTTTCAAAACACAGAGTAGAACATCGACTTCGCCAATGTATGGCCTCAGGCAAACGGCGAGGTTGAAAGGCAGAATAGGATTGAAAGTAGTGCAGGTAGAATAAAAGAGATGGCAGGAGGAGCTACCAAAATTTCTACAGGCCTACTGTAGTACACCACAGGCAAGTAAGGGGGCAATGCCATCATATTCCTGGTGTTCCAGAGGTAGTAGGGGCTCTTGTGTCCTTTTTTTGAAAATACTTGTTGATTTATAACACCTATACTTTTTTTACTTCTGTATCATGTCTTCTCATTGGTAGACAACGTTGGTTCCTAAACAAACAACACATGTTTGTTTCAGTTGGCGGCAGACAGCCATATTGGCAACAGCTGAATACCTGGAGCTGATTTTGTGATTTTCTTTTTTTAGAATTTTCTAGTGGTAACTCAGTAAAAATAACAAATTTCACCAAATTTTCAGGGCCATTCCAAACAATTATTTGGAATGCTGTTTTGGAGTGTAAAATCCTCATAATTATCCTTACACAACAGATTCCTAACTATAAAGTGATACTGTAACTGGGTGTACCGACGTGGCTTGTTGTAAGGCTATCACGACCACAACTGACCAGGTAAGGTTTGATTTTCCCTCCCTTACCCCTATTTGGATACCATGTGACCTGGTTGGGTCAGCTTTGTTTTTCTGTTGTCAAAGTAGCAGTGTGCTGATTGGTCAGCTTATTGCTCACCACTGTTTTATGTGAAATCTCATGGGGGTGAGATTTTATATTTCCCTTTAGTTTTTAATATATTGATATTTACTACATTTTTTATGGTCGTGGTTTCAACTATGTGTCTCATCAGGTGATATAGTTGGCCTTTTTGTGGAAGCACAATTTTTTATTTTTTGTCCTACAGGCTATAGTCTGCAGTTTGGTTGTTAACCCATAGTTTTGTATGGGTATTATTTTATGTGGGAATTTTTTGTTTTTGATGCTTCTGTGGCAGTTTTTTTGTATGCTTTTAGGTAGCCGGATACATGTGGGAAATCATTTATATAAAATTATTTCGTAGACCCAGGTGGGGTATAAAGTGATACTGTATTGATGCGGGTGTCAGTACTAGTCCACTGCATAAAATCTTTTAAGAAAGTAAGACTCAGGGCTAAGAGTGACTCTCTGCTGTGGCTGGAGAGCATAGAGGCTATGTTTGGTAAAATAAAGGCATAAGTGCTGGCAGTCAGAGTGTAACCTGTAAGCAGATAGGCATAGCCTTGTGGAGTAAGCAGCACCGTGAACTCAGGATACTGTTGGGTGAGTGAGCTGGGCCAAGCTGGTGGATTAGGCTAGGGGCTTTGGCTGCATGTGGTTGAGTGGACAGCCTGTAAATGGGAGCACAGTGATGTATATTACATGTCTTGGACTTAATAAACATTTTCTTTTCAACTGTCCAAAGACAGGTCCAGGCTAACATTTTGGCTAATTTTGTAGACAAAAACATGGGAAAACTAATTGATAGGTACGATCATCCTAGACATAATTGTCAAACTCTGTTCTCGCCATGATATGACCTTAGATGTTGCTAGGTGTTACACCCCAATAACCAACCAACCAACCTAATTCTGCCAGACGCGATTCTCTAGTTACTAGTATTTTGGCTGACCTGCAGACTAAAGTGCCTCACACACGGCAACTGAAAAATCGTCACAATGTTATTATCGCAGTACGCAGCTGTATGTAGCCATTCAGTGTGTGATTATTATAGAAATCGTGTAATAAAATATCAAGATAAGCTGCAAATTCGTCCTCACACATAAAAAGTGTTTTCTATCTGTCTTTTAAGAAATCACTTTAATTATCTATTAAACTGTTGTAATATTATTACATTTCATATGTTTTCACGTTTTTAATAGTCCTATATCGATGCATTAATCAACCCTAAGTATAAAACAATAGATTTAAAATATATTTAGGAATTTTTTGTATATGAATTGGTTTATCGTAGGCATTCCCGACAGCAATATCAAACATGCTTGATAATTTGTCGGGACGTTTGTCGGGATAAAATCGTGACAAAAAACATTATAAGATGAAATTGTCGTAGCTGCCCCTGCGTACTACGTCCTCACACTTGATATTTTTGTTGGGAATATGTTGTTGGGGCATCATTTCCTCCAACAAACTCGGCGATTTCACAGATTTACGACGTTTTAATCCCGTGGGCGAGGGCCTTAAAGCAAGGTGCATTGTAGGTAATATGTTGACAAGTCCATTTCCTGTTATAAGCCTTTAGCATGTCATAATTATTCATCTGTAACATTTTCCTTTGTTAGAGAATACAAAAAAAGTAAAATTAGATATTTTTTCTTTTTGTTAATGTATATACTTCAGTTTCTGAAGTTGATTTGAAAATAATTTCAGTACATATAGATCTTGATATTGCCGTAAGTTGCATTTTTCCAATTAGTTTTCCCATGTTTTTGTCTACAAAATTAGCCAAAATTAGCCTGCAGGTTTATTAAATACAGGAAAACAGGGAACCGTGTCTGCCTGAATTGGTCTTGGTCTTTGTTAGTTGTCTTTAGGGGGGGGGGGTACCTATTCTATTTGCGCTTGCCATATCAATAGGGTGAACGGGCAGGCCATTCTTTGGCAATTTCAATCACTCGCCTTTTGGTGTTTTCTTCATTGACTTCACTGAAACCCTCTATCAAGATGTTTTTGTGTCTAAATTTGTTTTCGAATAGATCATGATTATAGATGTTCATTGATCTTAGGCTCTTGCATGTGTTAAGGGGTTCCTGGGCATGTTTAAGAGCTGAATCAAGTTGGATTTTCATGTCAATCAGTTGGTTTGACGGCTCTGCATTTTTTTCTTGCATCGTGATGAGTCTAGCGCTGAGACCATCAATCCTATCATTTACAGTTTTGTTGTCTTGTCAATTTGTATCTACATCAATTTCAATATCAATGACTTTATATTTTACTGGTAGTAGTAAAGTTAGCATATCAGTAGTTTTCTTTAATTGGCCTCGGACGCTCTTAATATCCCTCCATGCGGAATCAATTTTCCACAATATCCTTGACAACTCTTCAAGTTTTTGAGAATCAATCATATTTTCGATTGCGTCATCACTCTCGTCATCAGCAGATTCAGGGGTAGGGACATTATCTGCTTCATTAGTATCAGTCATACCTACATTACTCTTCTCTTGTGATCTAGTAATAATAGTGTTTGTCTCACCTTTTGTTTTCTTCGTTGCTTTTGTTGGGTGGGCGATAAATACAGTTCAGTAGTGTTGTACGGGTGCTTTGTCAGTCTTGGTTGGTGAACTTGTACAAAACTAAACTAACATTCATATTTGCCAGTTAATAGGACATACCATGCATCACTATATTATGTGTATCCTTTTCATGTACTTGTATATCCACTCTATATTCCAGCACTGACAATATATTCACCTAAGTAGTGTACTATTTACAAAGGTAGTAGCTTGCATCTGACCTACATCAGCGCTATTTCGCTGAATGTTGAAAGAAAAAGAAAACTGGTTACAGCAATGACAGTTCTAAGTACATGCAATTATAACTAAGTACTACCTACCTCCCAATGTCTATTCCTCTCTCCTATTGCAGCAGTAGGAAACAAACTGGTGTTTTGTTTGTTTTTGTTTTTTTAAATTCCTTTATTCAGACAAGGCCTGGTATATAGGATAATAACTTTTGCTGTACTACTTATGCACTGAGGCAGAGCAGAGGGGGGTAGAATGCCTATAGGCATTGCTCCCAAACAGGTCAAAGAGGGCACTGTTGCATGTCCAGCTTATTTGGACACACTGACCCTCTATTTACACCCTATTCTGATGATGCATATACCCCTTTTTAATAAACTTTTGGAGGATAAGTATACTGATGATCCTCAATGTTATACCATAATTGCTATACTACGAAACATCCAAGTCACAATATCAACAACAGGTTTTTGTCAGTAAAGTTTGCTTGGAAATGGATTAACTATATATAAATGAATGAATTGTCAAGCCTGTCCCCCTAGTGAGAGACTGGGGAACCATTGTATGAACGGGAACCATTCAGCATGTCATGGTAGGCCTTGTTCACCAGTGCCCCAACACCTTCATGCTGTGGGGCACGGGTGGCCACAACCACTGACTGCTACATTTATATGTATTTATGTGAATCTATTGTACATTAAACCCTTTCATAATTACTTTAAAAAAAACAAATAAGCAAATCTGTTGGAAAAGGCCAAAATTACAATCTGAGCACAGACGTAGTAGTAATCACTATCCACACTGCCAGTGAGTTCACTCACATGTAACAAAATACTAGTACAAGGAGATCATTGTTTTGGATATACACCTTTTTCAATAGTGTGGCGCCCTGCTAGTGGATAGACCTGAAACGTATGGTTGAGGTATGGTTTTCTATGGGACCAGGCTGAAACCATTGGGTGCAAGGCATCTATGGGAGGGCTCAGTGTGCAGGTTTGTGGGAAAGGTGTATACATACTGACATATATATATATATATATATACACTAAACACCCTACCCCAAACATGGATATATGGATACTATATCAATAAAATGCCTTTTTGATCAATCTTGTATCAAAAACTTTGAATCCTTGTAATTATAGGGGCATGAACTTTAGGGAGTCAAAAAGGATACAAATTATAGGCTGAAGTTATGTACTATCTGTTCAGCAATTATGATTGTATACCTGTAACTATTTGACTAATGGTACAGAATAATTAGAGTTCTCATGTTAGAACAAGCCTTTTACATAATGGCACAAAGGTAGAAATTATGCATAAGGCTATCAAGAATTGGACAAAAGCATGTAACCCGATGTCCCTGGGAGGGCCACGTAAAGCATATTGACACACTATGATAGACAGTTAAAGGGAGCAGAGAACAGCATCAGAATCAGTTTAGGTACTCCAAATGCTACCTCAACATTATTAGTATCTATTCCATCTCAAATTCAAAAAACATAGATGGATACGGGGCGTTGTGCTACTTTCTTCTACTCATATCGTGCACAGTGGGTATGTGCTCCTCCTTTCATTCCATAAATGTTGGGAGTTATGGCTCAGTGCACTTCAATTCTTATCACATATAGTACCTAGCTAACTCATTGTCACAAAGTTTCAACAACATTGCTTTATATTTGTAATAATCTTGCAAATTTGCACTGTCACAAGGTAAATATATGGACACCAAGACATTTTGCAGCAGTGTTGTTTGTAGTGTTGATTTTGACAATTTTACACTGTATGCGCAATCTAAATATTGTTTATGGTTTCAGAAGTACAATTTTCATTAATAACATTTCGAGTTTTTAGGCTTTGTGCCTCCCACCACATATGGTAGTTCCATGTCCCTTGACAACCAACAGCTGTGTCCCTATATACCTTTTTCTTCTCCCAAACATGAATAAATCAGGCATTCCGTGAGATATGGAACCACCTGCAGCAGACTCTGTGTCTCATCAACCACTGCCACCCCTGGCCTCTGCTGCCTTTTACAGCGATGACAGCGACAGATTGGGGGATCTCTAACTTAAAGCCTGCATTAAACACCCTGTGCTGAATTCCCATGAATCTTGTATCCACCAACAGTGAACCAGGTTTAAGATCTCCTCTGGACAAGTTTTTATGTTAATCTGTGCTGATGGGATTACCTATAGATGTCACTTTTTTATTTTGCTTTACTTCATTTTACTTAAATGACATAAAATCGCAAATTTGGTATCAGATCTTCCTTTCATGCCAGCATGGCATACATCAAAGTAACTCTATATAGATATTCAACAAGTGTTAAAATATCAAGTCTAATATAATTAAATAATAATGTATGAAAATGTAATTTGTTTTGCTTAAGGATGTACCTGTAGATGTCACTCATCTAAACAGCCACCTAGATGAATTTTAGTATAGTATTATGTATAAAAAAGACACCAAATCAGTATAATATCTTGATTGTAATGTTACATGTGAATTATTGAAGATTTTGTCAAATATGCAGATAGAAATGAATTATCAAATAATCTAAAAATCTGTTGACAAATTTTAATCTTTCATGTATATTGTATATGTGTCAATGGAGGGAGATTTGGACAAATCCTAAGAGGACCATAATAAACTAATTTATTCTACCTAAGCTGGCTATTAATATAGATGGTGACAAGTGACAAGTTACAGGATCTTAATGTCAGAGCAGGGGGAAGTATTACAGGAAGATGAGGTGGCATTTCTTAAATTTTGGTATGCCTTGCACCATATGAGCAACATGGGGATACATCAAAGACATTTCTTAAAGGGGCCTTCTGTTAAGTTTGTACACAGATAGTGGGCTGGGGGCTGTGAATTCTAGAAAATATGTGTACCCCATTAATAAAAGCCACAAATTTATCATTCAACATGGGAGATCTCCACCTCTGTACCATACTAACAACCAAGAGCCCCACTGTTTGGCAGTTTCCTGTCTTTGGGCCCCACTTCTCTCAGAGAGTGAGGACAGCCAGGTTAGGGGTGACAGGTAGAGACACCTGGAGGAATCTGCTCACATTACTTGTACCTCCCCGACAAGTGCTGCCACTTGGTTCCAGTCAGACCTTCAGAACTCTGAATGCGTTTGATTAATTTATTTAACCTGAAGACAAGTTAGCATTACAATTGCTAGTATTCTCTAGCCTGGGTATGATATTCTGTGTGGCACAAGTTACATATACTTTGTGTTTAAACAAATTCCCTCCTATACTGATTTTATGATAGGGGCGTCCCTTTGATGGGCAGATGGGGTTGTGACGTCAAAAATTCGGGATTTCCCTTAAGAAATAAGCTAAAATCAATTTTCTTTTAATGTGCCAAAATTCTGTTTAAACTTGAATTATCCTTAGATTTTGCTAACAGTATTAGTGAAAGATGTAAATGGCATGCTAACTTGATTTCATTGACAAATAAGTATCCAGTATATATTATGTGTAAGGTTTCCTTTAAGTACGGGCTAGGTTTCCTTTAAGTACGGGCCTTTTGCATAAATATTCTGAGGCCTACTCTGAAAAGGTCATAACGAGTTCCTCCAGTTTATATGCAGCTTTTTCACGAACCAATACCCAATTTGTTGTGGGTTGTACGTCTTCCAGAATTTACACAGAATTATACAGAAACATGGCATTTCCCTGAATTTCATGCACATTTTGAGTGGAAGGAGGTACAAAGTATAGTGACATGTGACATATTTATTCCTTAATAATGATATGTGACATAGTTAGAAATGAGTGCGGACACGACGGCAAGGTAACGTGGTCTGAAGGTGATGATCCACTTTGCAACATTTCCTAAACCGATGAAAATACAAGGAGCAAACCAATTTCAGGGCCGACACATTTTTTATCGGTCCTAAATCGGTTTGGCAATTAAACTTATTGGACCTAAAATCGGTCCAGAATCGGTCCCATACACATGATCTACAGTGAAGATGAAAACCAATTATTTCCTTGTACCCTGGGTCACAAAGTAATAGGAAAACAGTGAAAAAAAAATCGGCTGATTAAAAAACCAAAATTGTGGAAATATTTTTACATTTCATGACTAAATATGGTCAGTACAACCATGAATATATAATGATTGATCTGTTTGGTTGATAAAAAGTAAAACAATAAAATACTTGTCCAAAAGTATTAAAGAATATATCTCGTGAAAGAATATTCATTTTGATACATTTTGGTAACGTTGTCATTCTATTATTTCCAAAATTTAATGAAATAATATTGAAAATACATAGACATAATAAAATCGATTCAGAATCGGTCCAGAATCGGTCCAAAAATATTAAACATGCTTAATAATTTCGTCGGTCCAATGTCGGTTTGAAATCGGTTGGAATGTCTTTCTGTTTTATGTGTCTGCTCTGAAATCGGTTCAGAAAAATCGGTTGATATGATCCATGTAACGACTGTGAATGTAATGAGCCAATTTTGAGCCAATTTTGAGCCGATCCTGAACCGATTAGTGAAATTTGGAAATCGGCTCATTACCGGTCCAATTTTGTCGCAACTTGGATCACCACCATAATAGGCAGCATTAAGAACCCGAACCCCGGCCAGCTGTGCACAATACCAGCATGTTACCCACTATAGACCACCCTGTCACCCTATATATTATGTATAAAATGGTATTACACTACACAAGATAAGTTGAGATATGACAAAGTAGCAGAGAACTGGTACATATTAGAGACAAAAAGATTCGTTACAAAAGTGTAAGGTGCTCCAAATTGCCAATTTCAAACAGTGACATTATATTTCTGTAATATTGTTATAGCATGTTGACATCACGGCTTAAAGTCGTGTAGTGTGATAGGGCCTTGATTCTGTGACCCATATACAAACTTTACAGCAAATATACCTTAGCAGCAAATATACCTGGTATGTAAGCTCAAAGTGTACACAGTTAACAGTGAAAGCTCCCTGACTCTTTGACCTCTTGTTTTCGATGTCCTGATAAAACTATCCAGAGGTCTTGGAGCATGCATTTTGTGCACACACGTAGCATTTTCCCCTCTTTTTGTAGGTTAGGGGTCTTTTTGTAGGTTAGGGGTCTTTTTGTAGGTTAGGGGTCTTTTTGTAGGTTAGGGGTCTTTTTGTAGGTTAGGGGTCTTTTTGTAGGTTAGGGGTCTTTTTGTAGGTTAGGGGTCTTTTTGTAGGTTAGGGGTCTTTTTGTAGGTTAGGGGTCTTTTTGTAGGTTAGGGGTCTTTTTGTAGGTTAGGGGTCTTTTTGTAGGTTAGGGGTCTTTTTGTAGGTTAGGGGTCTTTTTGTAGGTTAGGGGTCTTTTTGTAGGTTAGGGGTCTTTTTGTAGGTTAGGGGTCTTTTTGTAGGTTAGGGATCCACTAAAAAGGTGGGGGGCCTTCGGACCCCACCCCCTGGATCCACCCCTGAAGTTCACACATCTGGCACATGTAATTTCCTTCTGTTAGAATTACCTTACTACTCTGTGATTTTGTGTATGTAGCACTTGTCTTCACATATCACCATGTTGGTATCTGAAATGCAAGCTACCTTCGTTGAGAAGTGTGCTTACGTTGGTACTTGCATTTGGACGATGCAAGTACCAATGAAAGCACATTCCACATTCCATTATGTGCCATTAGAATCTGCATGCGTTTCTCTCAATAATTGCAAATACCAACTACCCAATGCAAATGAAATAGTCCATAGTGAAATATGGACTTCACTTATAGATCGAATGCACAGGCTGACAAAGATTTTTTTTTTAATTTTCTTTTTATTGAATCATAACTATTTTAGATATATATGTGCTCTTTCAATAGTGTTAGGTAGAATTATATTTATGAGGATGACGTAGATGTAAATTTATACAACGCACTTGCTAAGTAAAGCATAATAGATAATAACACAGCAAGGGGATATGTCAAAAAGTTTGCAATAGTGTTCAACAAACAACATTCGGAGATAAGTTACCATTATGTCAATGGATAGTGTGAGAGGTCATCTGAATGTGGACAATTTTCCTTTTGTGTAAACTTTATGATTACATACTAGATCCACCCCTGATTTAATATGCGTAACATGATTAAACATTGTATATATTATATCTTATCTGTCCATAGAGATAGGCACAGATTAGGGGTCAGTGACATGTTTGCGTGAGTGAAAGGATCCAAGTACATGCCATAGTATATTATCTAGGAGTGGCAAGGTCCAATAATATAACTGAGATACATGTATGAGCACAGCATAATGGGGCTTGACCCCTGAATTGGCACGGTGACAGGGCATTTCAACTCGATATGGGTCTAGATCCTTAAAATTGACAGGGCGACATGGGCGTTTTTTAGATTCGACACACGACATGGCAACCTAGTGACAAATGACATTGCTCTTTTCTTAAATTCGACAGGGGACAGGGCTTATTCTTAAATTTGACAGGAGACAGGGCTAATTCTTAAATTCGACAGGGGACTTGGGTCTAATCTCTGATATAGCGACAGGCGACATGGCTATTTTTTAAATTCGACGCGCGACGTAGGACCCCCCATCATCAATGTCTGATTTGGTATTTGTAGTGACATGTGACATTGGGGTTCCTTAATATCAACATTATGCTATGACCATTTCTACAATTCTACATTGGACCCTTGAGCTTCACTGGCTAGAATGACAAGCAACATGTTCTTTTCTTAAAATCAACATGTAACATTAGGTCCCCCATGTAGGGCCCCAGTATAGTATGCCAAACATATTGTGTGTGAGAGTAGAGACAGGGTCACCACAGAATTTGAGAGTAGCCAAGGAGGCACTACGTGGATTGATAGTCGAGAAGGAATCCCTAAAATTGCAGGTAAGGGGTACTTTAATTTTAAGTGCCCTTTATTTATATTAACTTCAGGTGCCCCATATCTATGTTAGGTACAGGTGCCCTATATCTTATATCAATTGAAAGTGCCCTATGTCTTATTTAAACTACAGTTGCCCTATATCTTATATCAACTACTGGTGCCCCATTTCTTAAATCAACGACCCATGCACTATATCTTTTATCAATTAAAGGTGCCCTATTTCTTATTTAAACTACAGCTAGGTGCCCAACATGTTGGTATCTCTTTTTGAGGGAACTTAAGTCCCAGGCAAGAAGTGACGTAACAAGAACGTTCTGCGACTGTACTTTTTTTAGTTAACCTGAAACTTATCCAATTGTCATGTAACAATAACGTTATTTTAGGTAAAGTTATAACTTACCAAAAAATAACGTTACAATAACGTTGTATTTTGGTCAAGTTGTGACCTAACCAATAAAGAATGTTATAATATTGTTATTATAATGTGAAAGAGCGTCACAAGAATGTCTCAAGAACGTTATTTTGCGATTTAGCAATGTAAGGTTCTACAGACATCTTTGGGTGCCATAAAAATAATGTTACAAGAACCAAAGCATGACACACCAGAACATTATAATAATGTTATTATAACGTCATATTCCTGCTTGGGGTACCACTGAACGCATAGTGGAATATAGCTTTGAAGGTTAGACTATGGTGATGAGGGACCACTTCGAAGGGCTTGCAAAAATGTAGATCATTTTGATCCTCTATCAATATCTATTACATATCATTAGATACCAATTCGAACCGACTATCTCATGATTTAAATTGTATAACTATGGGTAATAGAATAAAAATAAATAATGATCAAAAATAGGAAAATCATGTTTTATACTAAAATTTTTGAAATGTAATATCTCAGTCAATAATGAAGAGAAACTGATAGAATTGCTTATACATGTAGATATTAGTATTGTAGAGGGGACCGTGTCTCAGATTTATTTATTTAGGGCCTAGTTTTAATTTTATGAAATCTAGAAAATGAAGTTGTAAAAGATGACAGAAAAATTCAACAAGTTTCCTGTCTTTTGTCAAAAAATGCAAATTAGGGCTTGAATAAAAAAAAACTTGAGACAAGGTTCCCTCCAAACAAATGTTATTGACAATATCAAAATTCAAAATTATAAGCAAAATGGCAAGTGAGAAATCTTGGTTCAAAAAATGAATATGAAAAAATGAAATTTTAATAATTATTTACTCTAATTTAAATCTATAAATGCAGTCCATTATGTCATTAGATAGAGAAACATCTGAGCTTTTAAATGATATAATTTTATAACATGTTTGAATATCATCAATGATCTTCAAGATATGGCAGTTTGAGTAAATCTTCTGCTCCTCACCGTAGTCTAACCTTAATGGCCTTCAGTAAGACAATGCCCAAATTTATTTTTCATTTCACAAAGTTCTAATATCTTCCAATAAAAATGTCTATGAAATATCAAGATTGGGGACAAAAATTAGGGTAGGTTTAGTTACCGGAACTCAACTCGGTGTTTTTCCTTGGCCTAAATAGACATATACTTATCCATATTTTATGTGATAGGCATCTAGACAAACAAACTATATCTATCCTGCTACTGATGAAGAACACTCTCCAAGGCCAAATGACCTTGGAGAGTTACCGGAATTAAGCATTGTAAAAAATTATTCCAGAATTATTTAGATTAAATGTATTTAATAGATTAAATAAATTATTTGAGTTTTTCTAGAAATCTGAACTAAGTGCACATCATTAAACCAATAAATTCAACGAGATTTTCCAAACTCAAATAACCATGTAAATACATACATTGAGCCTATTTCTGGCCCATATTCAAATCTAAACAATGAAATATGGCAGGAAATAATTAAAGTCACATTTCCATGCTAGACTCAATTAATGTGGATCTGCAAAAAAAGGGATTTGTTTAAAAACAAATGACAATATCTCTCATGAAATTCTACTTTGGTTTGAGCTAGTTTCCACAGCTAATATGTTATCACTGACCTTGATAAGACTCATCTAACATATGTCTATACTTATCTGAGTCTATACTTATCTTGTCAATTATATTTCTCTTGGCTCCTTTGAAATGGATAAAAACCATGTCTTATCACTCTCAACCTAGCCAAGAGTCGACTGTAATCTGTATTCGTAAAATATATAAACTATATAACTTTGCTTTGAAGTTTACATGTAATGCTTCCTACCTCCAGGAATACAAAGCGCTATGGATGTACTCAAGGTTCCCGCAGAAGCCATGGAAGGTGTTAAGCAAACCTTTGCCATTGACTTTGGTAAGAAAATGGAACAAATTCTCTCTTCTCCTCCCCTGTTATGAATGGGTATATTTCTTTAGAGACAGTACATACACACTTCGGCTAACATACAATGTAACAAAAATGTACAGCAATGATAATTTTTTAGTCAGTTTGTTACCTCCTAAGATGGAACATAACAATTATGTTATTGACAGTAAGGTTGAAACCTCACAAAATTCTATCAACTTCTTCATTTGTAACACATGATCTTCCAGAGGTTAGATGAATAATAATACACTATCATAGTATAGATTTATAAAATGAATTTTACATGATTGATAAGCAATGCATAAGTTACAGATTCTTCAAAACCTAGTCCTGGGTCATGTTAGAGAACCAAGCATAATTTTCTTCTTATATGAGCCCACTCATAGTTATTGCTGAATCTTTTTTTCACTAGGTGGCTCTGTGGTAAAATTGGTTTACATCAAGAAGAATGATGTTCATGTAAGTGTTTCATAAAAGTCAAGCACTTTGTTAATTTTGCATTAAAGAGATACATTTTTTGGAACAAAGTGTAACATTCAATGAATTATTATGTAAAATTGTGGTATAAAATCACATAATTGTATGTAGAAAAACTTTCTTTCCTAGTACTTTTACCTCATCATAATAGGGCACTGTCGATGCATAATAAATTGTTCTTCTTTAAAAATGCAACATCGAGCTATTAAGCTTCAACAAACCTTCAGTATATTAGCTTGGCAAACCATAATAGTGACTTAATATAAACCCTTGCCATTTTTTTAAGTTTAAGTTAGTCTTCAAATCAATGTGAATCTTATTAAAACAAATATGTCCATTATACCTACCTCAGTTGCCCTTGTGAGATAAGTTTTAATTAATTTACATTATCATCCCCAGCATGATCATAGAAAAAATATAACTATATTATGGTTGTATGAATTGCCATGCTGTACATATAATGGCACATTGCGCACTCTAGATCAATTCATCTAGTTAAGCTCAATTGAAATATAATGTTGTAGTTACGATGGTATAAAATTAAAAACCATTTAGTGATATATAATTTTGCATCAGAATATATGATAGAACTGAAAAATCTGTATCCTCTAAAACAGAGGGAACTAAATTTTCAATAATGTAAAATTATAAAAATGCTTAAAATGATCCCAATCATAGGCATTTAAAGTAATGAAATTAAACTCATTGATCATTTCAGCCAGAAGGATTTGTTTTGGTGCATCGTAAAATATTTGCTCGAGAACAGTTTGACGAGGCGTTAGAGTTCATCAAGAAGGAGTGTGAATTACCCGAGGCTGAGGGAGAGGAGCTCCCTGAGTACAGCCTAACGGGCTTCGGGACTCACCAGTTTACGAAGTTACTGACAGAGCAACTGAAAATAAGGTATGCCGTTTCAGTGCTGTATGCAGTTGTGAGACTTGAGGCCATATTCTATGATGTGGTCTTTTGCTAATGGTGGCTATTTTATTAGCAGTGATCCTCACCATCACAAGTATAACCAGGAATCACGTTATGGAGGCACTAGTGGTGTTTCTTGCGGTATATATATAGTATATATAATAATTAATATAATAGTATATATATAATAATTAGTAATAATATTAATTAATATTAATAATATATATTAATAATAATAAATAATTAATAATAATAATAATAAATAAATAATTAATAATAATTAATATATATTAATAATAGTAATTAATAATAATTAATATAGTATATATATAATAACTAATATATGGTATTTCTTTAGGTGAACCACCAAAAAAAACCCTTCATAAATGATTTTATATAGGTTTTCTATGTAATGCTTGTGGTAGGGTTACCAACATGTTGGTATCTGAAATATGAATTACTTGCATTGGCAAAAACAACTAATGCAAAAGGTCCCCGCTGCATAGTTGAATATAGCCTTTAAGTCCATATTTGACCTTGTGTTGGCAAAATGTTCAGTGCCTTTAAGTTTTGCCACCACAAGTAGTTCGAATTTTTTATACCAACATGTTGATATCTGCCACCACAAGCACTCCATAGATATTACTGGCAGCTTTGCCAGTAAATGTCACCAACATATAATAATATTTTGTAAATTGTTCCTGCCAATTTCTTTTTCAATACACTTTCAGTACTTTTCCAGCACTGAAATTGTTTATTAAAGGCGGTGTTTACTTTCGGTTGGTGAGATATTGCCTTAATACATTTATTTCAAAATTGTAGTAGATTTTAAACCAAAAAAGAGTCAAAATTAGGGGATTTCACAGATATCCAAGCCTCCCACTCGGTCAGTGGAGGGAGGGTTGCCTCCAATGACTGCTGTAGGGGTTGATTGTAGAATAAAGAGTCAAGACTTACTGTAAAAGATCCCTCATATAAATCCCTTAATTGGAAATGTCTCTCTCAACCTAACATAATCATGTGATACAAATAGGGTGAAGACAGCATGGGAAATGGGGTGCTTCAATGAAGCATTCCGACTCCTGATAAACAACCTTCCAGATGAAGAACTGTTCCACCCAAAGCAGTTTGACGATGAAGAAACCGTAAAGGAAATAACAGAGAAGTTTGAAAAGATGGCACCAGAATGGGGTATGGAATTCAGTGAAAACAAGGGTGAAGAAAAAAATGTTGAAGAGGGGTCTGATGCAGGGGCCAAATGGCCTTGCGTGATGGGCATGCTTGGCTCTGCTTTTGCATTTACGAAGGTTGGTTTGCTTTTGTATTTATGAAGGTTGGTTGTAACCATTAAGTCAGATTATCTGATCTCATTCCTAGATGAATCTTCAGTGGCCCATTTCATAATCAAGTCCGCACAATAGTGGGAGTTTTAAGGCAAGTTAGATTTGGCTCTTGCTGTTCGATCCAAAATATCTTGTTGTCGTGCAAATCTAATCTAAATTTTCACCCATTTAAAATAATTTCCCACAGTTGAAAATTTCAGGAATTTGAGATCAAGATCTATGTTTTTCAGAACTTTTTACAAAAATAGAAAATAGTCCAAAAGCCATAGTTCAACACAAAATAAAATATAGATAAGTAAAAAAGCGACTTCGCTGTTGCAAGAGCGCAAGGACAACTCTTGCTTTTTGACCAAGCCTAGCAACAGTGAGACCCATTTTGTGATGGGCCACAGAAATTTGGATCTAAAAATCCTGACAACCCGGAAAACCAATATGAAACAACAGTGCGTGATTTAGCAAAACCATTTTTTCACCATTATATGTGCCATTATGCAATGGGCCACTGGTGATTGAGATAAAATATGATTTTAGAAAATACACAAACATATAAAACAAAAGCATCTAATCACTTACTTCTGAAAACGTTTACATATCAGATCAAAAATGACAATTATTTGGATAGATTTTCATTAATATTAGGCCCCCTATGATGATTCTACTGAATTCAAGATACTTTTTCTGAATAATCTTTTTATTTATGCCTTATGATTTGCCATTTAAAATATAATTTGTTATTCAATATTTTGTATATATGTATAGACATTTTGGGGGACACTGTAATTCACCCGTGAATATGTGAATAGTGCACATCAGCTGCCCACTTTTGGTATGTAGAATAATAATCTGGTGACCAACCGTAGGGGTATGGCCCCAAGGTATGTCTGGGATATCAGCCTGAGGACAGAGTCCACAGTGCCACCCAAAGGCTAATATCCTTGACACAACAAGGGTTGATAAAACCATTGAAGACCCCTCCCCAGCTGGTTATGAGATTTATCATCCACATTGCAATACTCTAAAGTGAAATTTTGAAGCATATGCAGTAGAAGCTAATGTTTGTTCCTACTTTTACCTTTTTACATTAATACTTATCGTAATCATATTTTTATGATTAGCGCTGGATATCATATTATTTCACTTCCAACCTTTAGTGCATTTTCAAATGCTTAATGTAAAACAACCTTAATATTCCCTAAGCACTGACATACAAAAATGAATCATTTAGATAGCGGAAGATGGCAAAGCAACCCACGGAGGCGATTGCAATGCTGGAGGGCGTATGTTCCTCGGCCTGGGATCTCTACTCACGGGTGCAACGGTATGATTAGTATGATGCACTAATTAATTAGAAAAACTGATTTTTTAATTACAGATCGAAACTATGCTAAGTTTTTGTTATGTAGCAACTTCTGTTATGAAGAACAGTGTTTACATTTATATAATAAGTTAGTTAGACTGTAAGAAGCTGCATTAAAGTTAGAATAAGGGAATAAATGCTGTTTGTATGATGACTACACTAAAATGCTCATGTCCCTCTTGATGTATGAGAGATATATGGACATACAATATACCAAAGAATAGCTGTTTGTCATATTTTTTCGATATGAACTAACACAATTTTGGTAAGAATCTAATTGAGAAACAGATTGTCAAAGTTGAAACTTACATTTCTATAATTCTATTTTCTAAACAGTCTTTCTCCTTAATAATGGCTAAATGGCATTGAAACTTCCCACATACAATTATAGCATTCCTCCTGACGAAACATTGTCTCAAAATTTTGATTTAGAACTTTGAAATAGCCTTAAGGAAATGTTTCCTTAAAAAGATGTCTTTGTTATGATATCTTTGTTGAGAAATGCCTAAATCTGTAAATTGATATATGAAGGGGTACTGTAGGGCTATATTCTTTAAAATAAAAGCTCAATAATAGCATTTTAACCAGCTTTTTTTGTGTCTGAAAAATGGCCCAACAGCAATAAAAGGTTCCAACGTTACGACTAACGTTTGTTATGAATTTCATTTTGCAACAGGCCACTGATCACCCTGCTCTATCTTTAAGATAAAATATCATTCAGATCCAGACTATTATCATGTTGAACTAATATAAATACTTGCAGTAAGTTAAACCATTAGACACTTCATAAAAGTTAAGTTTTCATTTTGATGCAGGCTATAAAGAGCTGATATTTCTGTTTACAGCTAGGTTAACTGTGAGAAGCTGTATGAAAGCTGAGGTTTCATTTTGATGCAAACTATAATGAGCTGATATTTCAGTCAAAGATAAAAAAAACTGTAAGAAGCTGTGCTCAAGCTATGGTTTCATTTTGATGCAGACATATGAGGAACTGATGGAACTGGCTGAGAAGGGAGATGACAGGAATGCCCACAGCTATACCACTCAGTTAATGAAGAGTGACCAAGAAAATCAGGTTAGAGTTTTTCTTTTTAATGATCACCTAGCTTACATTAATGCAAATTCACCCAAAAATCATGTGTATCTACATAGAGATTAGGAGATAGGACAGGACGCAAAACGAAAAATGCTGGTATATCACTCTAACATTCAACTACAGTACGAAGGCAGAACACTACATACTTTAATGTTTTTGGCCATGTTACCTGAATGGAAGTAATTTTTTTCCTTGGCCTTGTTACAGTTGTGATGTTTGATATTTTTTTTTTTTTTTTTTTTAATCAAATATCACCACTTCTTCCTAGCCTTTCAGCAGTGTTTGCCACATCAAAAATCTTTTAGAAGAACCTGGACTTTGTCTCTTTATTCAACACAACAAACATTGATGGAGAAGTACTAACCCAGCAAAGAAGCGACGTAACTATGACGTGCCAGGGAGGTTACTTTTTGGTCAGTCAAAAACTCCCATCAAAATCACGTCATATTCACGTAATTTTCATGCAGGTTTGTGATTCACCTAGATATGACGTTATAATCACATCTATTTTAGGTGTAGTCCTGACCTCACTCTAATTGGATGTTACTACTGCGTGCTATGTAGGTGTAGTTCTGACCTCACAAAATTGGGATGTCACTGCGACATACCATTTAGGTGAAGTCCCAACCTCACCAAATTGGGATGTCACTGCAAAGTGCTGTGAAGGTGTAGTCCTTACTTCACCAAATTGAGATGTCACTGTGACGTACCATTCAGGTGTAGTCATGACCTCACCAAATTGATATGTCTCTGTGACGTACCATTCAGGTGTAGTCATGACCTCACCAAATTGGGATGTCACTGCAACATGTACTTTAGGGGCAGCCCTGATCTCACTCAGTTGGAATGTCACTGCAACATGGCATTTCGGTGTAGTCCTGACCTCACTCAATTGGGATATAAGTGTGACATGCTATTTTGGTGTAGTCCTGACATCACCAAACTGGGATGTCACTGCGACATACCATTTAGGTAAAGTCCTGACCTCACCAAATTGGGACGTCACTGCGATGTGTACTTTAGTCTACACCAGGTGGGGCAAATTTCCATGATGTATAAAACATTGGCAGCTTTACCTCAAAACTATATCTAAAGATAATTTTTTAACAGTTTATTAAAATCATATCATGCTATGAAGATACATATACTAATCTAGAACATAAGATGATTGATATCCATGCCTTGTCTTAATAATTTCTAGATATAAAGGTTATTGTCTGATCTAGACACCTTTTTGGTTACAAATGGGCTTCATAGGTATGTGTTGGATTGGTAGTACGTCATTGTAACATCTCCTAAGCATGTATTTGCTAATAAACTTAGCTCAAATACATCCCACAATCAATAAACTTTGGTGTGTGGTTGGAATTAAACCTTACCCCAACATTTTGTTGGGATTTATTTAGGACATTAATTCATGTAGATGAAATGTCTCAGTGAAACCTCCTTAAGACGTCATTGTGACGTCACAAAATAACATGAAAAACACGTCATTTCTAGTCAAATTGTGACGTCATTCTGTAATGTCATTATGATGTCAATTGGAGTCCTCACTTATCACGTCAATATGACGTCACAATGTGACGTGATAATGATGTCATTTTGGGACGTCTCAGAAAGACGTGAAAGATACGTCATAGTTAGTCAGTATATGACGTCGCAGGTGACGTCTTTATGACGTGAAATGGAGTCCTCCATTTTCACGTCATAAAGACGTCACAATGTGATGTAACTTCCACGTAACATGTGACGTAATTATGACGTGAATATGACGTTACATTCTTAGCTGGGAACCACAATACAACACCATTCATATGCTTCTATCATATTTTGGGTATCAAAACACAAGCAATTAGAAATGCATTACTCAGGGACGGATTTAGAGGGGGGGCGCACTGGGCACGCCCCCTCCCCCCTATTTTTGGCCAAATTTAGATTTTATTAATGTAAAACTCTTGCCCCCAGATGGGGCGCCGGGACTTTTTTAATATAGGAACCCCCCACCCTTTCTTGAATTCCTGGATCCGCCCCTGTTACTTATTCATTTTTGTCAGAATGCAGTATACAGCAACCATGCCTTTTGTTTCAGGACAATATATATGAAAGCTTCAACTCAATTGATTGGTTGGCTTTCCCTTTTGGATGGTGCGTCGGCAAGCCGCTGTGTAAGTTATAAACACATTAATGCCACTAATACAGGCAGACTAAAAATAGTTCAACTTGTTTACTTAAGCTTTGAAAGTCCACTTTAGAGTGTTGCAATACTGATGATAAATTCATAGCCAACTGAGGAGGGGGCCACATTGGGTTATCAACCCTCGGCGTGTCAAGGATTTTAGCCTTTAGGTGGCTCTGCAGGCCCTGTCCTCAGGCTGATATCCCTGACATACCCCGGGTTGATAACCCAGCTTGTACCCCCCTCCATGGTTGTTTATATGTATTTTTTGTACCATAAGAATATTTCACAAACCAGAAGTGTGCTGCCAGTTTAGATCTCAGTTGGCTGACCCAGTGCCTATCTACAGTCCAGGGGGTACCTGTCTTGAGTAGCTTCAATCATTAACTTTACGCCTTGTCCCCACAGAATGACAGGGTCCAGAAAATCTGTTTGGTCAGGCAACTAGATGTATCTCCAATCTCCCTGACATACCCCAAATTAAAAGCTTGGTTATCAAGGCTTTAAAGGGTTAACACAAGGTGGACTTAATTGGCGGTACTTTAGTCATTCATGGCAAGTTTTGATTTTAGTCAGCAGACCAACTTAAGGCCGTATTACACTACGCGTCGGGGGTTTAGTGGCGTCGGGCGATTTTGCCTAACGCGAACACATATTGCACTACGGGTCCGACCCAAGGCAAAGTATATTATACTATGCATTTTCGGTGGCATTGGGGTGGCGTTGGGTTGCGTTGGGCAATTAGTATACTTTTTTTCTATATTATACTTCACGTTGGGTCTTCGGAGTTGCATTTGCTATTCGCGTCGTCAAAAACACGTTTGAAATGGCCCAAATGCGAACCGGACAACACATAGTATAATATGGCCTTTACTGTGAACAGTCCAGTAGAGACAAGGCTGTAAGTGTGTGCACATAAATGTGTGATGTTTTAGTACTATATGCAGACATCACCCTTTCTACAATCCTGTCAGTCCCACTGAATTTTGTTAGCCTATGAAATGCAAACTGTTATCAATTTTTGTAACAGTCTGTACTCTCTGTTTTCAAGCTGACTTCAAAAAGGAAGACCTTGCAAGAGCATTACTTATCTATGTGTGCAGGGACATAGTCATGGCTGCTCTTGTAGCATGTGACAAGCTGAAGGTAAGTTAAATCAATCCAAAACCAATTTTACCTTTCCATATAAACCTCTTAGAAATTCCATGGGTATGACATTTCATAGACAAAACTTACAAAAATAATGATTTATGTATGTATACATTTATAACAACATAAAAGTGATGATGCTGCACCAAACCCAAAGAAGGAGTGTTGTTGACTTGGTTTATTACTCCGACATTTAGATGTCGGTGAATCAACTAGTTACGGCGTTCTACAGCCTTTATCAGCATCTATGTTAATTCAAAATATGTATCGAAATATGTTAGAGAAACATTGGAAAAATCTTTATAGGAAAAAAAAAGAAAACAACTAAATAGAAAAATCTACTCAATTTTGGACTAAGACTTAAATTCCAAAATGGCAAATCATGTAAGTTCAATTAACTGTTTAAATACATTGATTTCACTAAGTCTTATTGAAGCCTTAAGTGAAATTCAGGATGGAGAATATACTTTGACCTTATAAACAATATTAATTCTTTCCAATAGCTATACACTGGGCAACATTACTCTTGAAAATAAACATTATTACATAAGGCAGGTACAGGTATGTGTTGACAGGTCCACTGCTGGCTGAGAAGTGAAGGTCAGGGGAGCAGTCAGCCCCTCCATCTAGTGGTACTGTCCAAAACCCAAGTGCTGACCTTTATTGAGAAAGCAGTGTCCTCTGTGGGTTTATATCAATATATGCTATAACCTATATTGTCACAAATAGCACCAGTTTACCTGGTTAATTTTCAGGTTACGAAGACGATTATAGTTGGAGGTTTCGCCCAATCACCACTTACCCGTCGGATTCTTGAAGAGGAGTTTGCTAAGAACGCTCCCATGCTTGCAATCATGGTAAATTATCTAGGCCTACATATATTCATTTATTTGAAACGGTATGATCCAGGGACAGATACGGGATCATTGGCAGCTGTAATAACACATTTTATTTTGAATAAAACATGTTTTCATAGATTTATAGTTACACAGTCATCAGGGGAGCATTTTCTTGTTATCATTATCATCTAACCTTACTCATTCATACAAATGATCTGCCATATTGTTCACATATGACATCGTTATCTAATTTGAATAGTAAAATAACTGTCATCACAATTGGTTATATCTACTAAAATATCCTTTACAGAACAACTCGCCCCCTTACACCCTGCAAGTGATGAAGGCCGGCAGCCATCTTGGAGCCCTCGGGGCGATGCTGGAAAGTAAACCCAAGCCTGAGGGCCAACCAGAAGCTGCAGCCAAATAAGACAATTTTTTTTTTCAAAAATAAGCGTCGGATACTTAAATAACTCGTTCGATGAACAAAGAGACATTCAATTCTTTCTTTACACCTAATGTTCTGTAATATGTGACCCGATCTGACATACTGAGACGGAAGTCGCAAGAAGTCGCATGTCGCACGTTACACCTCGTTTGAAAGCTAATTAGCTAAGGAATGCTATGGAAGGGTCGTGCGACTTGCGACTCATTGCCGACTTGCGACTCATTTTGTCAGATCGGGTCACATATAGCCTACAGATGATGCCGTGCCAGACAGAGGCAAGTCCCACAAAATATGCTACTCTCGATCACCTAATATCATCTAAAAGCTTTTGATTATCTTAAGGTGCATTTCACAGACGGAAACACATTTTTACAGACAGAACAAGCGAAATATCTAAAAATAAAGAAATCTGATTTGCGTAATGTCTTTTACTGCACCTCCAACATTTGTACTATACAATCAATTGATTTGTGGCAAAGATTTCCAGTCCCTATAGCCCCATACCCACTAGACGATTTTAATGGCGACTGGCGACGGGCAACAGCAAAATCACTGGTACAATCATTACCAAATTAGCTCACATGTTTGTGTGTAACGTTGAATGTCACAAAGATTCTAGCACTGATTCATATTAATCAGTATACTCTATAAAAATATACATGTTTGATATCAATTGGTACTAGAATCGGCCAATTATTTGGATAGAATTGGCCAACTTTAGTGCTGATCTGAAAAATGACTGTGCTCGAATTCCCCTTGTGGCTATTGGGATTAATAGTACTAGGCGTAAAGGAAAGACATCAAATTTCTGAAAGCATAGTTTTATCAACTCAACCTCATTGAAATAAAACAAATCAATTTCAAACATTGTCAATAATTCTAATTATACACTGTTTTTCCTAGTGCGCATAGGTTGTATGCTGAAGAATGAATACTAATATTTCAAAAAGTAAGTTTAAGGAATCTTCTCTATTTTATTGGCCAAGCATTATCCTAAATAATTATGGCAAATATCTTGGACACAAATAGTGAGAAAGCACAACCTGTCAATATGCTCTTCTATATGTTCCACCTGTAAAAAAGTCAAAAAGTCAAACAAAAAACTCAAAGAGGGGTTGTGTATAAACATTTTTGATAGATATCATTGCTTATTATAAGACACTTACCATAAGAACAAATGAGTAGCCAATAAGCCCAGTCAGTTTTTAAGATTTGAGCTCCGACAAACATTTCCTGAGATAAAGATTTCATGGATTTTACGCTACTGTGAATGGTGAATAAAGCGGGAAGTAATTCTCCGCACCACGGATAGCTGATCCACTGTATTTTAGGCATCTGCAGGTTAATTTTGACTGATTTTGTAGACAAAACCCCAGGAAAAAGTATAGAAAATTTACAAATATTTGCTTTTTTCTATCTGAAATGAATGAATTTTCAAACCAACTTACCAAAATATTAAATATTTATGGGTGTGAAATTATGAAGTTTTCCATTTAGGCTAGTCTGCAGGTACACCTCAATAATTAAGCTATCTGTGGTTGGGGGAATTGCAACTATAGTTAATACTCAACTTGATTTATTACTCTGACTGGGATTGGCTTGTTAAGTTGGAACAGTGATTCAGTGAAAGGGTACATTGTATAAGATACAGTACATTTATTGATAATTTCATAGACACATTTGTGCACATGTTGAAATAATTTCCTTATCTTATCTGTCCACTAACTGTCCTGTGACCAGTAAATATGATGATATACAAGGCTCATATATTTACCTCTTGTTTTCTAACTTTAAAATCAAAATAAGAATAATAAAAGAATAATAAAATGACCAGCTCTGCGAATTTGGGGCCTTATAACATACACTGTAATAGGCCTATGTTCAATATTTAGACAGAAAATGACCAAAAATGATCAAATAAGCCAAAGTTGACTAAGAATCAAATTTTGTGTAGTTTAATATGAAACTTCAAAATTTTCTAAAATTTCACATCTTGTTGCCATGGTAACTGGAATGTTGATCAAACGTCAAACATAGAATTACTGCTATGATGAACCATTTGGTTTCGATGGAAACCAGGTTATGTGATCTTCATTCTAGAATTAGTAAAATCTAATAGTAGAACTTTAAGTTACATTATACAAAAAACAGATTGTAGCTATCTTCATTAGAAATTGAGAGTATTTTATTTGAATCATAATTAATGCAGTTCATATTTTACTCTTTTTTTTATCATTTTTGCTTTACATGCACTATTTATGTCAAGTAGCCCCAAAATCGCAGAGCAGGTCATTCACTCCGTGAGTGAATGCTAATTGAGCAGCCATTGTCACTACATCTCTTTAAGGCCTTACCAATATGCACTGTCCAATTATCACAAAATCAGCCTATAAATTGGTCCTGAACGAGCTGGCTTTTCACCGATTCTAACAATTCATTGTCCAATTCTGTGTGGGTATACCTTGTCCAGTCGCTGTGGCCAATGAGAGCAGCAATGGGATCACATACAAGAGAACCAATTCATATTAAGCATGTTTGATAATTTTATGCCAACCACCGACTGCCGTCAACCAAATCTGCACAGAAATGGTCAGCATTGGCCAGAACGTTGTAATCATATCACAGTGCAACCAACCCTGTCCAGATGGGCATGTCAATGTTAGATAAAGATATCAAGGCACTTTCACAATGTCTATTGATGTAAATGGAATAATGCATAGCTACTAACATAATGTCTATTCAATATTTTATGCCTCTGTTTAAGAAAATACTGCAACATCAGTAACAGTATTTAGGAAGTCATTTTATATTCATCATGAAGCTTATTTTCTGACTTTTATTGACCACCTCTATATTCATCTTAAAAACTTCTCTTTCTATATTCATAATAAAGTGTTTTTCTGGAACAGGATTTTTGTCACAAGACTGGAACTCCCTGAAGTGAATGATAATTGCAATATTTGGATCTAATTGATATTTCCATGTGAAGAAATATCCAGTGTTGACTATATGATGAATACCTACTGTTGAAACAAGTTTTGGTCTTGCTAATGGCTTTCCCTCAGAATCAAAACATACGCTATTCATTTTACTTTGTTTTGTTTTTTGCATAGACGTTTCCATTATTAATCTTGGGATTATTATGCCAGCACCCATCTTCCTAAATGTATTGCTTAATAGAGCTGTGTAGTTGCTGTAGCTCATTGGAATAAGAACTTCATCTAAGTCTAAAAAGATAAGATACTGAACTTCATTAATATGTCGGTATAAACAGTCCATGTTCTGTAGGTTTTGTCCAAAATAGAAAAGAGAAGTTACATCTCCTGGTATAGTCCAGTCATATATTTTGAATACTCCCTTGGTTTTATAATATTGCAACACTTTTAGAATTACACTGTCAACCATATAAGTACCATAGAGGTAAACCTTTTCACCTCCATAAAGCAAGAATCTTTCAAAGAAATTAACTACTTTCATAAGATCATGAGCATGAAGATTGTACATTCGATTCAAACAGACACCAAGAACAGCTTTTGGACTAGAGTTGGTGTATGTATCAGATACATACAAATAGTTAGTAGGAACTAAGCATGGATGGGATGTTAGGGAAATAGATTTTGCTTTACAGGTCAAAGGCAATTTACAATGGAGTATATACTGATGCCATATGCACTTCTCACTTTCCTGATCAAAAAAGTAAAGTCTTTCAATTCTGCCGATAATTGAGATACATTTCTGACAATATAAATTTGGACTAAATAAAGGAAATATGTACATAACCTTGATATAGAAGTTCTTTTGATCTCTTACATGAAATGCAGACACTACATATCCTCTTGTGAAGTCTATTGGCTGAAAATTAGGTACAAATTTAAATCTGTATTCCTGTTGTTGTTGATGATGCAGATTGATCGTATAAAACTCTTTTGACATAGTTTTCACAGAAAGTTTTGATAGTTGTAAGTTACCTTTCATGTCATTAATTTTCTGTTTATAGTCCTTTACATAAATGCATTCATTTGCCGTCAACATTCCTGAAGTATTGACATGAGCACCAGGGTAGCTAATTAACTTTGGCCACCATACAACTTCACATGTTCTGTTCTCCAAACTATATCCTGAGAAGTTGACATAGTACATTTCTTTGTATTTCTGATATCTAGAATATATATGGAAAGTAGTATACATGACAGCAGACATCTTAAGAAGTAACAGCAGCATGGATGATGTAAACCATTTCCTCCTAGGCCTGGAGGGAAAAAGTAGCAAAGAATTGTATTTCTACCATCATGGAAAATGTCCTTGGGATAGACTATATAAGGGCTGAACAACTCCCCTATTTTTAATATGAGAAGTCAACTCTAAGATGCCTACACCAAATGATTCAACTGTGAATAAGTAATCATTGTGTCTGATTTTATATAACTAAAGCTGTGAGATTATGTTGGTATTTTTCTGCAAAATTAACTCATAATTTGATTTGATTTCATCTCCACTGTTTTAAAGCTTTTGAATTAAAGGGAGGTGTTGTGAAGTAAAAATCCAACAAGTATGAGTATCTGTGCACAAGTATAAGTATCTTGGTGTTCATCTAGATGATAGACTAATCCTGGATAAACATATTGATCAGTTATCAAAAAAGACAAAGCTGTGAATATTGCCAAAGATCCGACATTTTATTTTTGAATAGACTGCCGTAAAAATTTACAAAGTAATGATAAGACCGACCCTGAAATACATGGATTACTTTATAATATATTCTGGGATACATGAAAGTATTGAAAAACTAAATTGGCTTCAAGTCAAAGCTCCAAGATTCATAGAACATGCCATTTACCCTGAAATGAGGCATACAGAAAACCCTCTCCAGGTGAAGTGTGGTGTTGAAAATCTTAAAACACGTCGTAGATGCAGCCTGTTGAACATGTGTCTGGAAAGAAAGAAGGCACATAATGTTAACACAACACAGCCAACAGTGGTATAACATAACCATGCAAAAGTGAAGTTAAAAAATGAGTTCACAAAACTTAGTAAATCCCAACTACTGAGGTCTATTACTATGGGAGGGCTTGCCTGAGTCTGTCCAAAAGGAAGCTTTCAAACCAACAAAGATTCAAAAACCTTGAAGAAAGATAAACTTTAAGTAAAAATGCATGATATAGTATGATGTATGAATTGAAACAAATATTGTACATAGTGTATTGAACTATTATTGAGTTTGTGATAAATAAACAAAACTGTATGAATATGTAGATACGGGAAGGTGACTATAGCCTTTTTTCGTTATGTAATTTTACTGTATCACTATGCGCTGCCATTAAGTTAGTCAAGCCAACATTTGGGTACTTGGACAAACCCAGAATGCTATAATGGGAGCGATGATTACACGGGAATCAGAAGCGAGAAAGGAGTATGAAATTGGGACAGGCACATGGTCTAGTGCTGCCACCTAGTGTCACACTTATATGGTGTTGTATCACTACTACTACTATAATGCAGCAGTACCTGTCCACCTTAAGGCTGTATTCCACGACGCGTTCAGTCCCATTTGTGTTTTTTAAATCATAGAAACGCAAGCTTGTTTGCGGAAATTTATAAACATGTTTATAAATTTCCGCAAGAAGGCTTGCATTTCCATGATTTAAGAAACGCAAGTGGGACTAAACGCATCGTGGAATATAGCCTTTAGGCTCCATGTGCACCGTTTTTCCCTAAAAAAGGAAAACAAAAAATTATACTTTAATGGAATAAGCCCATCCCACATTGGTTATATCCCAGGATTGGACAAAGGTTGGACAAAATAACCATAGTTCTAAGCCATCCTTGTCTCCTAAGATTTGGGGTTACTGACATAAGCTGTCCTGTTAAACCATTATCACTTCTTAAATTTTATCAAATGACATTTTTTCAAGTTTGCCTGCCAATCAAAATGCTGTAGTTCAGGGCAAAATAGGGTTGGACATTATAAGTTGGACTGTCAGGCTTTAACATTGGTTCCTATGTGAAAAATACCAAAGTATGAAGCTGCATTTTACAAAATTTAGGAGCAATCTGTCAGCCAAATTGCTTTTGTTTATTTTGTATTGAGCTAGACTGGTTATTATTTGTCTTCGTTTATTTGTAGGGGAGTATCGGTATTAAAGTTCGTACTTGTTCATATCCTGTATAGATTCGTTCATTCATTATTCGACTGCGTGATATTATACCGCTGATCAATGATATTTCATTTGATTGAAGATGTTAATAAAATGTGTTGTACTAAGATAATGGGGAGTTCCTAGTGATTAATCGTCGAGGTAATTAGCCTTACCCAGAGAGATGTTATCCTGGATCATAGTTCAGTCTTTAGTGGTAAAGATTCTAAGTAAAGGGGCTCAATCCTATACAAAGAACACGCGCTTGGCAAGAGGTCAGTTTATTACATTCATAATAATATTCCGAAGGTACAAGTATACAGTTCTCCATCCATACAGGTCTTTCCTTTCATTTCACAATTCTAACACATCAGTAACAATCCAACCAGGTATAGCTATGGTTAAGCTTCCCCTTTCACAAGGTATATACGCTCCAACACTGTTGAGAGAGTCACCTCTCGTCTACCGGTAACGGAGATCATTGGTAGGATCTCCGTCACATCCAATACTCAGTCCGTAAGGCTAAGCCTAAGCTGTCCCAATCCTTACTATCACCTAATTGTTATGGTTACTACCATCTGAACACTACCCGTGTGATACGTATGTCAGACTATTGCTCCATGTGTTCTGTTCGAACTCTATCTTGGTCTGCTCGTCTGTCTCAAGTCTCATACCGCTTATATAGCGACAGCCAAAAGGCTTGTCGCTATACTCATTTACACTATTACTTAATGATGTCTTACTTATCTCTCATACTGCCCATTCTTACTTATGTAAACTAGTTCTACTTCTAGTTATCATATAAACTAAGGTTGACTGCGAAGCCTGCCGTCCTCAGTATCTTTTAGCTAGATGTTTCGACTCATAACGTATTCTTACAGGTCTCCATCGTCATTCGTCGTACCTGTGCGTACCTGCAGGATGTGCATTAGCCCGGCTGCAGTCCCTACGCCTGGGGACTTTGCCACTCTCCATATACTCTAACTATGCCACTAAACGATGTCGCCGCCCTGCGTTTAGCACACGTATCAGCGTTACAAGTTTCACTATAATATTCTTGCCAATACAAAACAAGTTTACAATATTTTATTATATACTATTCTAGTTCTTCTTGCACTGTGCCTCAGTGCAGTATTATGCAAATCTCTTCAAGGAATTAGCATAGAGGCAAGTTTAAAAATATTTCATTTTAATGTTGCTGTGATCTTAGAAGGTGAAATGTTACATATTTACTCAGATTTACTTTTTTACATGATACTTAATAATAATTGCGTTGATTCTTCAGAAAATAATTGGTGTGGCGAACTACATGTATCAGTTGCAATGCGAATTGTTTACAATTCTGCGATCTTTTGAGTCCGTCATTGTAAGCTGTTTTGTCTACAAACTAGTCATGGAAACAATACTGTGATAAGATTAGATGCTATTTTATCTGATTTCACACATTATGTAGGCCGATATGTCTTATTTTGGTCTCTCTAATTAGGTATTTAAATCATGGAAATATGCACCTTATGTATTTGTTGTCTTAATTAGGTCGTTTGGGGATCAAAGTTCACAGTCTCAAACACTGACTGCAATGTTAGGTTCTAAAGATCTGTTGGGTGCCATCAAAATAACATAACAGAACTAAAACGAACATTATAATAACATTATTATAATGTCATATTTTTGCTTGGGTAGGCCTGCAGTTTCAACATCAATAATATGGGGAGCCACAGTATATGCCTTCAACAGACAGTTACTGCCATTCAATCTGTTGCACACCTTGCACTGATGTGCATTAGTACGAGTGCCAACCGCATGGTGCATTGGAATGATTTTAATTTGGTTAGACAAAATATTCTTATTTCACACATTAAATAAAATTTAATTAGGCTTTTCATGTGTGAAAAAATATACAACCAGCACCCTCCTCCTCCTCCTCAGCTTGGACTCGAGCCCATTTCTACTGTTTTGAAGGTACTTGGGGGTGTTTGGCATAAATTCTTATTACCAATGCAATCTGCTGCAAATTATTATAGGAACTTTAGCTTCTTTATAGAGCAATATATATTAACAGTATAAACAATTTTCACTGTTTCTGATAAGAGTTACAGCCTGATAAAGAATTTGATTTATACCATTGATTTCAATGGAAAATACCAGTTTTTCTCTCTGATAAATACTACAAATGGAATTCTCATGAAACTTCTGAGAAATTTAGCATTTACTTAGGAGTAAATATCTAAACCAAAAATGTTAATATTCACCATTTGTGAGAAAAATTATATGAAAAACATTGAAAAAATTGAGGTATTTGGAGTATTTATAGTATGGTAATTTGATACCCTGTTATTCTAATTGAGCAAAAACACCTTAACTGTACTTTTCCTAGCATTACTAAACATGTAAGATATTTAAAACAGCCTTAACAAAATATATTTTTTTAGTTCTTAATCTATGACCCAGGCGTCGCCCTGAACAGCATAAAGTACCTTTAACTGTTACCTGATGAAGTAGTTGTTCTGGGTGATTGTCTCCTTATTCCATTAAATACATGAACATACATTTTTTGAATTTCTGTTTGAGAAGAAAATCAGGACACATAATTTATGGGCCATAGACAAGAGTATGAAGCCTTAAAGGGGCAGGGGGGGTGTATCATTCCTACAGTTCAAAGGTCTTCTGGGAATATATGGTTCATCCCAAATATCTGAGGGAATAATTTTTCTATATAATCTCTGAATCTTATAGATAAGCTAACACATGACATGAGACTCATTGCTGTAAAAATGGAGGAAAATATCTTTCTGTATCTCCTCCTACCAGAAAATATTTTGAAAATTTTGAAAATATTTCAGTTAGATTTGAAAGCTATGGCTGTTCCTCAACTAGGCTTACATCCCTCCTCTATTAAGGTTGTTATATTCCCCCCTTCCTGACCAAAAGATTACCCATTAGCATATCCATTACTCCGAGAGGAGCCCAGGAGGTACACAGTAGGGTGCATTTGTTAGGTAACAAGTTTTGCCCCTTTGAGGTACTCCCCTCTCCCTAATACACTGTTATAGAGTTTAAGATTTATATTTGTATAATGACCATAATGATTATCTGAAATCAAGTTGTGTTCATGAGGTGTGTATCAATTCTGTCAATATACCATGGAGCCTGACTAGAGTTGGTATATATATTGGAAACATTAAAGTAGTTAGTAAGAACTAGGCATGGATAGGATGTTAGGGAGATATATTTTGCTTCACAGGTCAAAGGTAATTTACAATGGAGTATATACTGATGCCATATACACTTCTTACTTTCCTGATCAAAAAAGTAAAGTCTTTCAATTCTGCCTACAATTGAGATACATTTCTCGTTACATGATGTTTGACAAAATAAAGTAGGGCTATCTAAAGGAAATATGTACATTACCTTGACATAGTAGTTCTTTTGATCTCTTACATGCAATGCAGAAACTACATACCCTTTTGTGAAGTTTTTACCCTTTTGACATATTCTTTACAGACATCATGGATTGATGTAGATTGCCTTTCATGTCACTAATTTTCTGTTTAAAGTTCTTTACATAAATGCATTCATTTCCAGTGAATATTTTGGAGGTATTAACATGAGCACAAGGATAGCTCATTTTCTTTGGCCACCATAGAACTGCACATGTTCTATTCTTCAAACTATATCCTGATGAGTTACCATAAAACACTTCTTTGTATTTAAAGAAGATTGAATTCTCAGAAGTGTTTTTAATTCTAGAATGAAATATATCTGATGTAGTTTGTTTAACAGGATATACCAGGATAAATAATTGAAAAAACAGCAGCATCAATGATGTAAACCATTTCATCAAAGTCCTGGAAAGAAAAAGTAGCAAAAAAACATATCAGAATCGGCAATTTTCTAACAACACTGATAATATCTTTAACTTTATTAACGTTGAAGAATCTAACTTTCTTCAAACTGAAAAGGCCATTTTCAGATGCCTAGACTGCAAAATTCAATTATGATCAGGTTTGTATAAGCGTTTGGTTTAACATAACTAAAGCAATGAGATTTTGCATACATTTTGCAATAATTAACCCATAATTTGAAAAATAAAATGTTTTCAATGTTTGAAAGTTTCATAAATCAAAGAGAGGTGTCACAAAATAAGTCTAACTTTACCATCAGTAACCATGAAATGTTAATGCAATGAAATTTGCAACTCCTACTACCTGGTTACATTTCAAGGATTAGACAAACTATTCCCAGCAAAGGTGTGACGTAACGGTCACGTTCTGCGACGTTCTAATAACGTTCTGTGATGTTCTGCGACGTTATTAGAATGTTCTTGGACGTCACATCCTTGGTGGGGTTCATGGCCCTCTTTCAACAATCTTGGTACAAAAATGGGTAATAAGCCAACCTAATTTCACTCTGGATCAACATAGGATGGAACATGTACCATAAATAACTTTCTTGGAGTGTTCCTTGAGTGTTCAAGGAAGTACCAGATTCTTATTTGAACTGATAGCAATAAGTGGAAAAATCTATTCTAAAAGAAGTGATAGGCAAAAGGACAGAGTAAACTATCACCTATATCGATAGTTTCTGTGTTAAAAAAATCAAGAGACACAATTGATGAACCTGGTCACATTGAAAACAAGATCAGGTAAGGAGTGACATCAAAATTCAGAGGCTGTGACCCTGAGATGCTGCGGCAGGCTGCAGCAAAATGTTAGTTCAGGGGCAGATCCAAAGGGGGGGTCCAGGGGGTCCTGACCCCCTCCTTTTGGTGGACCCCTAAACTAGGCAAAGAGGGAAAAAGGTTCCACATGTGTGTGCAAATACATTCATTTTTAATACTTAGCCTATACACTGACCCCCTCCTTTTGGAAATCCTGGATCTGCCCCTGTAGTTATAACCCCTTTGTGCCAAAGGGAGGCAATCATCCCTTTTTATCAGAATATTATTGGGAGAAAAATAAAATGGTTAACTTTTCCTTCATGTTTGTTTACACTTCAAACCTAATAACCTGATTAAGGCTTATCAATTAATCAATTAATTAGTTAAAGAGGTCATTTGAGGACATTCAGATAGTGCATCCGCCCTCTTCCTATCAGGCTGGAGCCCTTTCGCAACAGCCCTGAGTGGAGGCCACATACTGTAAAGTCTGACTGTTGGCTGCGGCCAGCTCTGGTGAATTTTGGCATCTCCCCTAACTTTGCACCGGTAACAGAAAAACCATACATATCTCAATTCACTAACAACATAAAGCCTTAAGGTGATACCATCTCTTTTAATAAACTGTGAGTTACATTACTATAATGACTGTAATGATTATTTGAAATCAAGTTGTGTCCATTAATTGTGTATCTAATCAGGATACCATGGAGCATGTCATCAGTGTGACTATTTATATTTACCCATGTCTTGCAATTAGTCAGGTATCAAGATGTCCAAAATCTGCTTCCGTGGGAATTTTGTGAAGAAAGCAAGAGACCCACCCAGATATCTTAGGAAGGCCCTAAGGTACAAGAAAATGTTTGGTGGCAGTCTGGGATTTTGCTCTGGTTGCCATGGCAACCATTTTAAGTAAAAAATAAGGGAAAATCAGAAAAAAAGGTATTTTCAATTTTTTAAGATATATAATTAGATTAAAGCAAAAATCTAACTTTGGAATCATATAGGGGCACTGGGGCTCCAACATACAACATAGTTTCTGTTTGAATCCGAAGGTCATCTCAAGGTCAAAACCCAAGGTCAAGGTCATTTTTTAGCCTTTTTTTCGTCTTAGACTTGAGAACATTCCATTCCACAGAGAGGGATATGAATTCAAAAGAACATATCACAGTGAAGATGAAAGCTAAGGTCCAGACCTTTAATTTGATGCCTTAATAATATCCCTAGCTATAGTAGAAGTATCAGAATCTCTACTGCGAAAAATGGATGTCCCCCACTTTACTGAGCTCTTTAGAGGTCAATGACTTTGGTAACCATACTGTATGATTGCCATAAAGCACTCATTAGTAGAGGTTTTAATGTCATATTTCTGGGAATAACTAAGATAGAAATGCAACCAAGGTGTCAAATTGAAGCATTTAATTAGTGCTATTGGCTGGAAATGTTACATTGGTGTAGAGGATGATTTGGTTGCCATGGTAACCAGAATACCTATAAAATATGGCTATTTTTCCCCATTTTCCTTCTGAATGTACCATATCTTCACCGGTAGTCAAGATAGAAACTTATGTAAGGTGTCAAATTGAAGTATTCCAATAGTGCTTTTATATGAAAGTGCTTAATATCATGTCAGAGTGATTTGGTTGCCATGGTTACCAGATTTCTTGTTAAAAATAGCCATTTTTCCCTATTTTCCTTCTAAACGTACCAGATATTCACTACTAATTCAGATAAAAAATACAAGTATGGTGTCACATTGAAGTATTCAGGTAGTGTTATCATACTGAATTGCTAAATTTGATTTTAGAGTCAGTTGGTTGCCATGGTTACCATAGTTTTTGTCAAAAATTGTCATTTTTCCCATATTTTCCTCCCGAATGCACAATATCTTCACTGATAATTAAGACAGAAATGTAACCAGGGTGTCAAATTCAATTGGAACTATTATATGGAAATGGTAAATTTGATTTTAGGGTGAGTTGGTTGCCATGGTTACCAAAATCTTTGTCATAAATTGCCATTTTCTCCCATATTTTCCTCCTGAATGCACTATATTTCCACTGCTGACGAAGATAGAAAACTAACTAATGTTTTCAAATTATATTCTGTTGTCGTCCAGTCAAAACATCAATAATCAGATAAATCAGATTAGGAAGTTGCCCAAAATTTCCAGCCAATAGCACTAATAAAATGCTTCAATTTGACACCTTGGTTGCATTTCTATCTTAGTTATTCCCAGAAATATGACATTAAAACCTCTACTAATGAGTGCTTTATGGCAATCATACAGTATGGTTACCAAGGTCATTGACCTCTAAAGAGCTCAGTAAAGTGGGGGACATCCATTTTTCGCAGTAGAGATTCTGATACTTCTACTATAGCTAGGGATATTATTAAGGCATCAAATTAAAGGTCTGGACCTTAGCTTTCATCTTCACTGTGATATGTTCTTTTGAATTCATATCCCTCTCTGTGGAATGGAATGTTTTCAAGTCTAAGACAAAAAAAGGCTAAAAAATGACCTTGACCTTGGGTTTTGACCTTGAGATGACCTTCAGATTCAAACGGAAACCATGTTGTATGTTAGAGCCCCAGTGCCCCTATATGATTCCAAAGTTAGATTCTTGCTTTAATCTAATTATATATCTTAAAAAATTGAAAATACCTTTTTCCTGATTTTCCCTTATTTTTCACTTAAAATGGTTGCCATGGCAACCAGAGCAAAATCCCAGACTGCCACCAAACATTTTCTTGTACCTTAGGGCCTCCCTAAGATATCTGGGTTGGTCTCTTGCTTTCTTCACAAAAGTCCCACGGAATTACACTTGATACCCTACTAAATCCTTCATGACAAAAGTTAATCTGCTTTGATAATTGTACAAAATGGAACATGGCTCCTGAGTGGCCTTGGAAACTTTCAATTCAACACTGTGATGTACAAGCGTGTCTTTTCTTTACTCCATACATCCTCACACTCCCTTCATACTTAAACTACAGATAGAAAAAATATCCATGTGATCAGCTTTATGTACAATTTCTCACCTTGCCCTGGCCATCCTCTGCATGCCTCTTTGCCCCATGTCCATCTCACAGCTAGTGTCCTTGGGTCTGTCTCACTGCTCCTAAGCAATACATCATACCCTTATAGAACTTGAATATATAATATAATCAATGACTGTTTCTGCTTCAGTTCATCTAGAGGTACAAAGGTACTAAATCATTGATAACAACATCGAAAAGCATGAATTGGTAATGAGCCTGTAATTCTCGCTACCAAGGATAGCTGATTAACAGCTTTTGAAAGGAAACCTTGCACATAATAAGATCATGAAAATTGTTTAAAGAAATTCTCTTAGCGTGGGCTATACATTGAGAACCATTAATACTAAAAATATCTTAAAGATATTCCAGATGTAGACAGAGTTATGAGCCTTTACTATTTGGTCTATTTTATGTGTTTTAAAGGGAATCCCTTAATTTGTGACGTCACAAGGACACCAATCGGGAATCCCCAGCTTTAAAAAAGGGAATCCCAAACTCTCAATGGAGTGTATGAAGGAATTTTAGCTGATGCATTAAATATTAAAAAATTATTAAAGAGATTTCCCTTTATAGTGACATAGAAAGGACTGAACTGAAGGCCCACATATTAGGGAATTCCCATATTCTATTTTATTTCCTTTATAATCCACTAATAATTCGATATTTTCCAATTTTTCCTTTTGAAATATTTTGAGAGTACCTTAGAATTTAGATAAATAAAAAGTAGGCTTTTGAAAATTTATGTGAAAGGAACCGTTTTAGCACCTGCAGGCTCATTTTGTTGACAAAAGTATATGGAAATCTATAGGAAATATACTAATGTTTGCCAAACTCCTATGTTGGATAACTGAATTTTCAAAAGAACTCAAAAATTGATAAACACATACAAATAACAAATGAACAAATAGTTGATATTGATATCGACTATCTTAAACTACAAATAATCCAATGTATATTGAGGTTTTCTATACCGGGGGTACTTAAGCCCTGTGGTTTGTCGACATATTGAGTTGGACTGGTTTTATTTATACTTTGCCAATTAGATTGTATTTTAATTAACATAGTTCTTAGTCTCACTTGTATCGTATGGGGATACATTTGATGTTTGTTAGACTGCATGGATTGTTTACTTGCTTGCAACTTAATAACTCAATAAAGATATTTATGAAAGGAATTAGGGAGATCTTCATGGTTATTTGTTAAATGGCTAGCTCTTCTTTATTAATCCATTTAGATCTTACTTTGAATGTTCATATGGTTCATCAGTGTATAGATTCTTAGTAAAGGGACTCATACCTATACAAAGAACATGAGCTTGGCAAGAGGTAATTTTATTATATCCATTTAGACATACCGAAGATACAGGCAAATAGTCATTCCATCCATACAGTACATGCCATGCATCTCATAAGCTAACAACATCAGTAACATTCCAACCAGGCATAGCTATGGTTAAAGAGAGGGGCCAGTGAAATTTTAATATTTTTAAATCCCCATATCATACCATCGGTATAGTGCTTAAGTATAAATATATGACATTGTTATAACTTTGAATTGATCCCTTATAAAAGAAAACTGTGTCTCTTTATCTGACCACATATTGATTCCCCTGTACACCCTGCATATGTTGTCTGTGTGTGACGTCACACAAATGATAGTTCCAAATTCTTCAGTAAACTACTTTTTTTTTGCAATTTTTGTCAAAAATAGTTGAATTTGGTAATGTTAAACACTGTCAGACTAAGAAAGAACACTCAGGAAAATTATATATTGTCATTTTTCAGTTTTATTATTTTTCAATTGTTCTGCTTGTGACGTCACACACAGAGAATTGCACTGTGCAAGCTGCACCAGGTGCAAGGCAGCTTAACTCATTTTGATTCAGAAAAGTATGTGTAAAACAGAAACTACTAGAGATAGATGTATACAATTTTGCGTAGTCATTCCCTGGGTGTTGGGGATCATGACAATATTCCTTTTTACATTCACTGGTCCCTCCCTTTAAGCTTCCCCTTTCTAGGTCTATGATACCCAACGGCTAGTGACAGCTTCACCTCCCGTCTACCTGTTCCAGAGACCATCAGTAGAGTCTCCTTCACATCCAGTACTCCATCCATAAGGCTGAGCCTAAAGCCCCATACCCACTAGGCAATTTTACCGGCGACTGGCGTTGGGCAACAGTAGAATCACTGGTTAAATCATCACCAACTCAGATCACCTATTAGTATGTAATATTTCAATATTACATACTAATAGGTGATCTGAATTAGTAACGATTTTACCAGTGATTCTGCTGTTGCCCATCGCCAGTCGGCAGTAAAATCGCCTAGTGGGTATGGGGCTTTAGCTATTCCAATCCTTACTATCACCTGCTGTAGTTGTTACTACTGTCTTAGCCCTACCTGTGTGATCCCCCTTGTTAGACTATTGCTCTCATGTGTTCTTCTCGAAGTCTATGTTGGTCTGCTCACCTATCTTAAAGGGAGCCAAAAGCAATGTTGTGTCAACATATAACACAATTTTGCAAATTCAAATAACTATGAAAATACATTCCCATAGATTAACTTTAGCCATTGGTACAGTATAAATCATGATAACTAGCTATAACTTTCCTTGAATTCCATTATACTCACGTCATTCACGCCTGAAAACAGCAATGTTTGTAAACAAACCAATTTTGGTGGGTCACCAAAATTGACCAGGTGCAAGTACTAAAAACTTTAATACAGTTTAAGTCAGTATTTGCAGTCTATATTTTACCACAGGCCTAGGTTATGATCATAGAACATATTTCAATAGTTAACTCAATTTGCAAAATTTTGACCCCACATTGCTTTTGGCTCCCTTTAAGTCTCATACTGCTTATAAAATAAGTCTCATACTGCTTATAATATAAGCAGTATGAGACTTAGGATAGGTGAGCAGACCAACATAGACTTTGAGAAGAACACATGGGAGCAATAGTCTAACAAGGCGGACTGGCGATATTATAGCACCAGCCACAGGCTTGGTGTCTACACAGGTATCCTAACACTTATCAGATTCTCTCCTCTTTTAACCTTCTATACGTCCCGCTCTTACTTACATTAAACTAATCCCATTTCTAATTCCATACTAAAGCTATGGCAAATGGTAAAGCCCTTAATCTCATGATATTCTCCTAAGCTGGATTCTTCATATATTATATTCATAAAGTTCCCTAGCTGTCTTCCTTATTGCATTTGTGTCCCGTTCGTTCCTGTGCATTTCTGCCTGGGAGCGAACTAACTCAGTTGCTATCATCCCCGCATGAGGGCACCACCATCTACGATAACCCTATACTTTTGCCTAGCCACAGACACTGGCACCGCTCGGCATCTTGCTACTTCACTGGCTTGACTTATTCACAATGTACTCCTGCCAATACTTAAGAAAGATTACAATACTTTGCCCTAACTCTAAAAGAATATTATTATTCTTTTGCACTGTGCTACAATGCAATATTTCCCAGCATGCATTTTGATCAAGGAGAACCTACAGGTAAAACATGGTTGGGAGAATTGACTGAACAGAGCCTCAGATATTAAGTAAAAATACTTAATGCCCTGAAAAATCCAACCTAAAAGCTCCTGACAATCTCTTATAAAAGTTTACTATGCTAAAATGATTAATATGGAAAAGAGTATAATATCTCTGAAGCTGTTTACATTCACTAGAATTAAGTGTACATACTAATTATAATTAAAGTCTTTGATGTCACTTAAAGGCAAATTAGTTTACTAAGGCCAAACCATTGTAAAGGCCCTACAATATAGATCACAAAAAGATCCTTACAATCAGAAGCAAACAACCTTTAATTAAGTGCTTATATGCAATTAAATGTGCACAGGATAGACAACACCTCTCAGCTGCCAATTCTCGGGACTCTCTTTAAATATGCATATATCTTTCAATATGTATGGTATTAATATGAGTGTCATGTCATTTAAGGATAGACCCCAGAGATGGATGGCCAATTCAGGAAAACATTAATTACTTTCTTACTAATCCTCTGATCATAACATGCTATACATCATGTTAAAGCTCAGATTTTCCTCTATCTCTTCATATAGATAAAGTTATAATGTGTTTGGAATCACAGAGTTTGTCAAATAAAAACTGACTTTTTTACTTTTATTTTTTGAACAGTGATATCTTGCTTAATATTCAACTTACATGTATAAGATTTTACACACAGTTTTATAACATCCATATGCAGGGAACCTTTTCTCAGATTTTTGATTGAAGTCCTAGATTCATTTTTATGACAAAAAACGGCAAAAAACGGGAAACATTTTTAGATTTTTTTGCAGTACCATTTTCAACAACTTATGAAATTGGAACTAAGGCTTATATAAAAAATCTGAGACACAGTTCCCTCCATATATATATCAAGAAGATATACCCAAAATTTCAAAGCTTTATGTTAAATATTAAGTGAGATATTCATGTTCAAAAAATTAATTTGAAAATTATGATTTTCAGGTTTTCAACACACATACAAAGGTGTTGTATTAGGCACTTTTATTTAAGTTATATCAATAGAAAATGCTATTTATTGGCTATCTAATGATGCTCTCTATTCAATAATATTATAAGAAACAAATATAATGATTGTGATTAAAGGCCGCCCCACCTTTCACACCCCCATCACTGGGGTCTATCCTTAATAGCCTTTTGATAACCCTATTCATTCATATAAGTCATATATCCATCTGTAGATTATTGCCTGTATGAATATGCCGGGAATATAAAAAACTCATTTTTCACTTTTATTTTTTGAACATAAATATCTTACTTAATAACTCACGTAAAGGCTTGAAACTTTTACAGCATATAGAGAACATTCACGTGAAGAGAAGAATGTCTCACTTTTTTTATTTAGGTCATAGTTTTTGTTTTATAAAATCTAGAAAATAATAATGAAAAAATTAACAAAAAGTTTCCCGTTTTTTGACATAAAATGAAAACTAGGACCTAAATAAAAAATCTGAGACCATAATATTATGATCAATATTGATATTCTCAAGAAATTTCATTACAATCTATTGCGTGGTTATTGAGATATTCATGTTCAAAAAATAAAAGTGAAAAAAATAGTTTTTGCCATGTAATTCCTCAAATTTTAAAGTGTTCATAACATAATGTGTACCAAAAGATAAAGAAAAATGCGTTCTTTCATTTGATATATGATATATTGTTTTAGCCTTACTGGTTAGTGCACAATATTCATTGTTGCAAATGAAGCCACTCTGAGGTGTTGTCTATCCTTAAAGGTACACACAACTGTTTAGGGAGCCACCTGGGTGATGAATTATAAACTAAAAAGAAAATTATTAAGTTTTGCTGATTTGATTTCTTAGAATTACCTTGGTATTAAGGACATACTTTTTACCATGATTTTGCCTGATTTAATTAAACTTGAATCAGGTAATCAAGCATTATATAACCAAAATTTCTCTCTTTTTTTTAATTTTTTTCTGATAACTTCCTCCAGAAACAGTGAATATTAGTTTTTTAGGTGTTCAGTATCTGCTTCCGTACCTACATAAAATGCCTGACAAGTTTCCATAGAAAAACATTGGTAGTTTTTTCTCCATGTCATTTTTCTTGATTTTTCCCATTGGAGTCAATGGTGAAGCCACATCTTTTTAAAGGTCATTCCAAATTATGTTGAATAGTTGCATGTTTCTATAAGTACTTTAAGGATAGACAATTGTTGATTAGGGGTGTTTTGCTGAGGTCACTGTAATATGCTCAATTTGTTGTGATTTTCTTAGTTCCATGCATATATCACATATCATTAAATACCAGATTAAAAGCCCTGCCTATTGATTTAAGAGATAAAAATACTTGAGAATTGATTCTATTGTAAGATAGCCAGACTTTTTCCTACTATTTCTGAACAAGGTTTTCTCAGCTGATATTCCATATACATACTTCAAATTTAAAATATATGCAGATTATAACCATAGAGAGCGAATAGTGTCTCAGAATTGTTATCTAGGGCCTAGTTTCTATTATATGAAATGCAGAAATTTAAATTGCAAAAAATGTTAAAAAGTTGCCCATATTTCAACATAAAAAATTATCTAGGGTCTAAATCTAATTTCTGAGATACGGGTCCCTCTGAATGAACGTTATTGACACCTGGAAAAATATGATAGATGTATCTTTCCTTTTAAAAGAGATATCCATGTTCAAAAAATAAAAGGGAACAAAATTTGTTGTTGTTGACGATTGTTGTTCTCAACATTTTATCAATAAATTATTATCATCACTAGATAGAGATAAATATTATCTTTCATTTGATATATAATATTTTGATATACCAAGAGTAGTTTCAGAAAGAAGTGATATTATCTGAATGGCGCTCTATCAACAGTTGTCTATCCTTAAATTTACATTCAAAGCAGCAGTAGATGCTATGTAAAGGTGTTTAATCGGGCCTTTACGGGCATTTACATTTATGGTAAAGGCCTAGGTAAATTTATTTTTCATATAGTGACTGTACTTCAAAAGAGTATACTATTTGTAGGTATCTTGGAGAGTGGCGTTTTTCATGTTATACCTTAGAAATATGTCAATGGTTAGTGTGAGCGGTGATCTGAATGTTGACAATTTTCCTTTTGTGTAAACTTTAAGATTATTTATTGTAAAATCCTCCTAATAGGATAATATATAGGCAATTCTGTTATAAAACTTACTATATCCTTTTTATATACTAGATCCATCCCTGATTTGGTATGAGTAACAGGATCAAGCATTATATGTATTATATCTTATCTGTCCATACAGATATGTACAGATTAGGATCAGTGACATGTTTGCATGATCACGAGTAAAAAGATCCAGTTACATGCAATGTTATATCATCTAGGAGTGGCGAGGTCAAAAAACATAACGGAGGTACGTATATAAGCACAGTATAATGGAGCTTGACCCCTGAATTTGTATGGCGACATGGGCATTTCAACTCAACATCTGACTTGGTATTTGTAGTGACATGCGACATTTGGGGTTTCTTAAAATCAACATTCCGCCATGACCATTTCTTCAATTCTACATAGGACACATGAGTTTCACTAGCTAGAAAGACATACAGCATGTCCATTTCTTAAAATTGACATGTGACATTAGGTCCCCCTATAAAGGGCTTCAGTATAGGTTATTTTTGGTTTGAGAGTAGAGACAGGCCTAGGGTCACCACAGGGTTTGAGAGTAGCCAAGTAGCTACTACAGGGATTGATAGTAGGAAGGAATCTCTACAAATACCAGGTAAGGGATACTTTAATCTTAAGTACCCTTTCTTTTATATTAACTTCAGGTGTCACTTAATTATTTCAATCATAGGTGCCCTATATCTTATATCAATTGAAGGTGCTCTATATCTTTTTTAAACTACCAGTGCCCTGTATCTTAGATCTACTACTGGTGCCCTGTTTCTTAAATCAACAACAGATGCCCAATATCTTCAATCAATTCTCCCTACCACCGATAGCTGATTTACAGTATTTTAAGGACCCGCAGGCTAATTTGGGCTGATTTTGTCGACAAAAATCTTACAAAAACTACAGAAAATAAACAAATAACTGTTATTTGTCTGTTTTATAATGAATCAATTTCCAAACAACTCAGGCAATATAAAAGAATATTTGTACTTATTTGAAAAATAATGATGGCTAGTTTTATTCAATATCAATCTGCAAATAATTTTACAATTCATGAAAATTTCTATGCTAAAAGGGAGAAAGGTTGTGAATTTTTGCGTATTTAACATAAGTAATGTATTCAAAAAATGTAATAAACGAAAATTAAGCAAACTGTCGAGATATTCGATACAAATCCAGGAAAGAAAACTTGTTTTGGGAATTCCCTAAATTCTGGGCCTCCAGTACAGTTCTTGCTATGTCACAATAATGGGAATTGCACTTTCAAAATAACTTGGGAAATTTAGGTTATTGAATATATTTTGGTTAATAAAAATCACATTTGATAATAGCATATATTGGTCCAGATGCAAATATTTCATGCTTGGGAATTCATGTTGGGAATTCCCTTTGGTTGGAAACAGGGCATTCCCAATTAGTCACCGTGTGACGTCATCAACTTGTGGATTTCCCCTATAAATACAAGAGATAGACTGATTTTTAAAGTCCCATAGCCCTGTTAATACTTGGGATATCCTTATTATATCACTAGCATTATTATTTCTTGATACAACTGCCATACTCAACAAATTCACTGGAACATATTTATCCTGTAATTATATGCAAGAGTCCCTTTAAACTACAGCTAGGTGCCCTATATCTCAGATCTAGATCATTTGACATTAGAGGTCCCCATTGTATATGGGTGTCGACAAATCTCAAGGCGTTAGCAAATAAATTCTCATGAATTTTATAATTATTTACGATTAACGTTGTTAAAAACTAGCCATCACTAATTTTTAAATTTGTGTGTCCGTTTCCATTAATATGGGTCTGGACCACTAAATTTGACACGTTGTTAAGACTGCTTCTCAAAAGATCTTAAAGTTATCGTAAAGTTATTGTTGTTATGAAAATCTATTGTGCAACGGACCACCTAAGGTATGATAAATATAACCTAGCATCTTAGATAAGGTTTTAAGAATAGTATCTATGTCTCTAAGTTAAAGACTATTTGTACTTTTGAATCATAGATTGGCAATGCGATTGGTGTTAAGGGCAATCGCGCCATACACACCCATACTGCGCAGCCTGGCTCAATAGGTGTGCATTGGGGTGTGACAAGGGTGAAAATGCTTAACTATAGAAGTCTATGGAGGGAAAATGCGTTTTTGCTCATATCTCTCTTGATTGTCATCCAATTATCATACTGTTCGCAAGAAAATTGTAGTCCAGAATGTGATAAATCCATATATGTTCTCAGATTTGATAGGTCTGCATTTGCAAATTTATCATGATTCTTTTTCTAATAAAAGTATCATTTTCAGCTCCACCCTAGTATTTTAGCAATAATGAATAATGAATACCACGATCAGGGACATCATAGATGTGGTTATACTTAATGGACCTTGACAAAAATTGATATGTATGTCAAATAATAAATATCCCTCTTTATTATGGTATAAACTAAATGTATGGTAAGAGAGAGGGTGCTGCCACCTACAGTTTCTATTTAGTGGCTGACTGGTGTCTTAGCAACTGTCTGTTTACTGCAGCCATTCCTTGGGCAGCCCCTCTCCCTATCTCCTTGACCATCAATTGCAATAATTTGTACCAGTTTACCATAATAAATGGCTTTTGGGGAAAAAGAAAAGAAAAAGTTTATAATGATAATAGGATATTATACAGCCAGGGTAGGGGCTGTGCATGATTGGGATGTTATGTGGGGATAGAGTACGAGTAAAATGTTCACAAAATTTCCAAAATTATGGGCTAAATCTTGAAATTTATAAATGAGTTGCTCGAAAAAATAAGGTCGGTGACCCCCTATTTTTTGTCAGCAAATGATAGCTGTTTCTTGCTCCAATAAAATGTAGGCATTTCAAGAAATTATCAACGTTGAAATTTTTATTACTATTTTTATCAACAATTCTAGTTTTTATTTAAAAATTTCAGAAATCAAAATTTCAAAAAATTCCATTATTACCTCATTTTTGGAGAATAATGGATTCACTGTGTAGATTCATATATTGGCTTTATATTCAAGAAGATTCAGAATATATTTGGTGGATTTCGTCATTGTTTTAGGAAATGTTTTAATGTAGTGGTTGTCATGTAAATTTTAAATTTTGAGTAAATCAACACATATTGTGAGACATTTTATTCAAAAGTTAGCACGGTGACCCCCTATTTTTTCATCATTTCAGATATGTGCAGACCCTAATCTCCTATTTCCCAAAGTTTAAAGAAAATTTCAATGTTAGAACTATAATGGAGCAATTGTCTTTAAAAAAAACTTGCTTTTGCACTTGTCAACATTGAGTGAGGACAACTCTGAAAACTCTAATTCTGACTGGGGTTCTATTGGTCCTAAAACATTATGCACAGAATTTAACTATGGTAGTTGGCATTATATGTGTATTACACTATTATACATACTACAACAATATAAGTATATCACATAAGGCCGATGAAAAATAAACAGTTGTGTTCTGGTAACATTAGCCAAAAAGATTAGGGTAAGTAGGTCGGGGTTATTATGGAATGCAAGTGAAACATAGGCATGTCTGGGATATGCTCACGTTCATAATTGCATTCAGGGAAATCAAGTATGAACACAAGTGCGTTTCTATATTAAGGTTATATTCCACTATGCGTTCAGTGGTATACTTGCGTTCCTTCTAAATAGGAAACATCCTGGTATCTAAACTTGCATTTCCTTGTTTGAAGAATGCAAGTGCCACTGAACGCAACATGGAAAATAGCCTTCTATGGTTTACAGTAAGAAAATACCCAAATTTCTGTTTTATTTCACAAAATTCCAATGTTTTTAAAAAAAAAAGAGTTGATAAAAATGTTAGGATCAGGGCCAAAAATTAGGGTAGGTCGGTTTATCAGAATACAACATTCTTTTTCCTTGGCCTAAACCGATGTATCGCTTATCCATACCCTTATGTAACAGGTAACTGTATAAAGAACTGTCTCTATCCTGCTACTGATAAAGAACACTCGCGTTAAGGCTAAATGGTGAGACTGTAAATGATAATTGTTGGCAAATCAATAATTTTCCTGGTTTAACTGAATTTTAACAGAGACTGTTTTTTTTCTTTTCACTCACTTGTTAAGACCAAAAATATTATAACTACAGAAAGATATGCAACTCAGACCATTGTGGGTATGCTTTTCATGACGTCATTGATAATGGCACTCCCTATGAGAGTCAGTGCCACTACATACTAATAAAACAACAGTTAATATCCTTTTTGAAATGTAAGCAAACTGCCGATGACATCATAAAAATGGCAAAGCTAAACAATGCATCCTGGCAGTTTGCATAGATTCACCTAGATGGCGTCACTATCGAAGACCTGACAGCAAAATGTAATGCTGTCATTAATAGTTCCTTTGTATGATCGTTGTTAAGACTATGGTTTATCTACCAAGCAGTTCTCAAGACTATGATACTGATTCAACAGAACAGTTGGGCTGGGAACACTTAAGCCTGGTCCTCACGTGGCAACTAAACCCCAGTGATTAGTTGTATACGGTGGACCAAAGTGTCAAGTCTGTCCCTTTGGGGCCGTCCATAAATGACGTCATGCTATTTTTTACCTTTCTTGACCCCACCTTCCCCCCTTGTCATGTTTTGTCATGCGATCCTTGACCCCCCCCCCCCCTCTAAAAAAAACATCATTTCAAGAGCCCCCCCCCCCCCCCTCAAATTGCAGAAGTAGTATAAAAGGGAATGGATTATTTTTAGCTAGGAACACAACTGTCTGTTAGAAAATCTGTAATCCTAACTGAAAATAAAAGATGCAGCCTTCAATATCCCAAACTAAGCTCAAATTGTCTCTGGAAATTATTGAAACTGAAATTTCTCAACATGATGTCATGCACCACATAACCCCCCCCCCCCCCTCCCCCGCTTGTCATGTTTGGTCATGGTAACATGAACCCCCCCTCCCCCCTGCTGCATGACGTCATTTATGGATGGCCCCTTTCCCAGCGACAAGCGTCTCATCGAGTTGTATTCACCGGGAAAGGGACAGACTTTGCACTTTGATCCACCATATGGATCTAATGGCTGGGGTTTAGTGGCCATGTGGGGACCCAGCTTTAAGATACTAGGCTACCCTTAAGCCCATATTCAACGCTGAGGTGGGGACCATTTGTGGTGTTTTTTGGCCACTGCTAGCAATTTGTATTTCGGTGTGAAGATTGTTTGTGTAGGTGATGAGGTGAAGTAGGAACTCATTTTACAGGGCTTACTTTGGCTGTTTGCCAATGCAAGTTACCAACAGCAAGGACTATCCAAATTTCATGAAAGCTATGGTTTGAAAGGATAAATACACTAGATTAGGACTGTTAAATGAGAAATGATAATTTTTGGGAATGCACAATTTACACACTTAAGGTGGAGTCTGAAATGAACCTGGTACCAAAATTATTTTAAAATCTTTGAGTTATTCAGAAATCTGTGACCTTTGCTGAGTCTAAACTAAGTAAACAGCATTCTTAAAAAGAAGCCAAAACAAGAAATTTAACAAAATTTTCCAATCTCAAATAATCATGGAAATCCACACCTTGAGACCTTAAGGAAATCAATAAAACACCTTTTCCATATCAAACTCAATTAATGTGCATCCACATAAATGGGGTTTGTTTTTTAAAAAAAATGACAATATTACCATCTCTCATGGAATTCTACTTTGGTTTGAGCTAGTTTGAACAGCTTATACTTTACCACTGACGTTAATTAGACTCATCTAACATATTTCTATATTTATCTTAGTTTTGAAAATCTTGTCAATTATGTTTGTTTTGGTTCCCTATGAATGGACAAAATACCAAGTCCCATCACTCTCGACCTAGCCCAGAGTTGATTGTTATTTGTATTCGTAAAATGTATAACTTTGTTTTTACATCTACATGTAAATCTTCCTACCTGCAGGAATATAAAACACCATGGATCAATTCAAGGTTCCTGCAAAAGCCATGGAAGGCATTAAGCAAACTTTTGCCATTGACTTTGGTAAGAAAATGGAATACGTTCACTCTTCTCCTTCCCTTTTATATAATGGTATATTTCTTTAGAGACGGTACGTACACACCTCAGCCAATAAACAATGTTAAAACATTCTGCAACAATACTTTTTTAGTCAGTTTATTACCTCCCAAGATGGCACATAACAATTATGTTATTGATGGTGAGGTTGAACCCTTACCAAATCAGAACATTATGATGACATTATGTTTTGGTGAGGTTAGAACAAAACCAAAACAGAACATGTTAAGATCATTCTGCTTAGATCAAAACAAATAAATAATTGTTGTGTTCAGGTTTCATGCTTCAAAAAAGAATAGGGTCGATAGGTAGATATCAAATTTGTTTTTTAAAATTGTTAATGATAGGCTAAAATTGTATTAAAGTAAGGGGCCAGTTTCTGTGAATGAGGACACTGTTGTGATGTACATAATCACTGGAAATAAGTATACCAAATTTTATACTTCTATCTGTGCCAATTTTCATTTCATGTATGTTTTTCATAATCTTGTCTGCTTGTAATGTCACAAGCAGAACAGTTGAAAAATGATAAAACTGAAAAAATGCAACATGAAATTTTCTAAACGTTCTTTATACATCTAAAACGAGTAAAATCACCAAATTAAATGGTTTATAAGAGAAAATATGAGAAAATATGAGAAAAATATTGTTATGGAATTTTGAAATTTGAATATAACATAACAATTATGTTGTGTGATATCACACACATACGCCCTGTGTCAGGTAGACAGGTGATTCAATGTGTGAACTGATATATGGACAAGCAGTGTCCGAAATTAAGGGTGCACCCTGCACCTGGTCATGAGGTATAATACAAGAATTTTACAAAATTTGAATTTCACTGGCCCCTTCTTCAAGAAACCCCTAGATGTGCCTTCTATAATGATTTTTAGCATTTGTAATACATTTATTTATTCACCTAAGAACAAGGGACCCGACTGTCCCCTAGGAAATCTATAGACTTAAACTGCAAGGAAAGGGATGGTCCCTTCAAACTTGATTTGTGCCCCTAAATGATATAAGCAAGGGGCCAGACTGGCCTCTACTTAAAGGCCTGGACACATATACACGACTCAACAGTTGGGTCGGGTTGGTATGCGTTGGTGTATGTGTCATACCCGTGCGACTGCTTTGTTGGAGTTATTTCAAACAGATCCGTCGGGTCCAGGAATAATGAAATGATGAACAAGTACAACTAGACTGTTGGATCTGAAAGCCTAGGTATTAAAATCATATTTCTCAAATTCACATCTATCTGAAAACCAGTATCAGATTAAGAAAACTCATGAAAAAAGCTTTCAGCTGGGTGAAAATGTCTATTGAATTGATATATTCATAATTCAATAACAAAACAAAAGTTCAAACAAATTACGAACTTTTTAGGGTAGGGCCAAAAATTAGGGTCGCTAGGGAGACCTGAACACAAGATTTTTTTTTTTTTTTTTTTGGCCTTAGGTCGAAGAACATAACCAGAATGTTATTATAACATTGCATTGCAACATCACAGCAGTACAATGCAGTGACATTATTGGGCGCCATCCAAATAACGTAACAAGAACCAATGCAGAATGTTGATGCAGAATTAGTCATAAGTCTGGCTGGGGATATACATGTGACAGCAGTGGTGGATTTAGGGGGAGGCACAGGGGGCATGTGCACCTTCCCCTTCCCCTTAAAGATCTCTGGATCCATCTCTGGTCTGGATGGGGAGTCAGTGGCAGAGACAGGCTTTCCCATGCAAGAATGTGACGTTATTATAATGATGCAGCAATGTTCTGTTTGGTTTTGTACTGGTTCTTGTTACATTATTTTGATGGCTCCCAATTACATTGCTGCAACGTACTGCTGTGACATTGCACGGTGAGGTTATTATAACATTCTGGTTACATTCTTCAACCTAAACAGGAAGTTCTTATAACGTTTTGTTTTTGTTTCATCCTAACCTCACCTAAAACTAACGTTGTAATAATGTTCTGATTTGGTGAGGACTCAACCTCACCATCAATAACGTAATTGTTATGTGCCATCGTAGAAAGTAACAGCCTGACTAAAAAAGTATGGTTGCAGAACGTTTCTGTGACGTCGCAGCTTGGCTTGGTTTTTGAAGGGGGAGTGGGCATCAGCATAAAGGTTAACTCCTAAAACCATGTGCATGCACACATTTGTGATAGTTTCCCCTTCTTTATAGTTTAGGGTCCCACCACAAGTGGATGGATCAGGACCTCCTGGATATCTCTTCCCTTGAATCTGCCCCTGTGGCCCATTGCACAATACCTTGCATAACAGTGCAAGGTTGCAAATTAACGACTTGCAGCAACTTTGCGTGTAATAGCACATGTTTTGGCACTCAAAAAACCTCTCTAGAATGTTATCTATGAGCTGATGTTTTCAGAATTTATGGTCCTACAGTGCCCCTTTTTACATCTAGTTTCAAAACTCAATTTGATCCAGCAGTAAAAAAGATGTAAGGGTTTGAAAATAATGTGTGCATTGTATCATGCGCGTGGTTACGAAACCTTTCTTAAAGTCATCTTAAAGTTATTTTTGTTATGCAAAGTCATTGTGCAACGGACCACTGAGGATTGGGGTACCAACTTCTCCGAAACGCAAAACCAACATGTACTTTGACCAAAGGGTAGTTGGGGCAGGGCCTGAATGTTTTTGAAAATGTGCATGTACATACTTAATTGAAGGCTCTGGGTGCTGAAGCTGGTTCCAAGTAATTTAAGGGCTTGAGTACATGTTCAACAGAGAATGCATCTTAACATTTGTACCATATCAGTCTGATTGCAGATACTTTGTATCAAATATCTGCATTTCAGCAGTTGTTTGTACTTTAGTAACTTGTAGTGATGGCATCCAACACAACTGCTAAATCACAATTGGTTGAAACTTAGCTTCACCTAAATGCCAGATATTTGTGCCAGCTGTTTTAACAGCTGTAGGATAGCATCTTTTGGTGATGCTCTCCAACCAACTCACAAATATTTGTAGGATAGTATATGTAGCCTCCATTGCATGTTGCCCAATAACTATTTGTGACCATGAAAACTGTGAGATAACTTTAAGAACATTTTCATAACAACGATAGTTTTTGTTGCTACAATAACCCTTATATCTCTGTATCTACTGTGCCCCGTTGCACAATGGGTTTCGTAACAACGAAAATATTGTAAACAATGAAAGTGTTCGTTGTTGCTTAATAAATTATTTGCAGGTATTTTCGTAACAACGAAAGTTGTTTTTAACAATTTTTTTTCTATAGTTAGAATGCCCTCAATGAGTTGTAACTTTTAATGCGTTTTCTCCAATGTCTTGCCTTTTTATATCAATTTACAGAATTCAATTCCATCCATTAGAAGCCGAGATTTTTACTATTTAAGTAAGAGTGGAAATATGTTCGTAACAAAGAAACTTTTCGTTACTAAGCAAATGTTCGTTATGCTTTCGTTATTTTATCTTAGTAACGAAATTCGATTGTGCAACGGGCCACTGGATTAAATAAAATTCTATGAATTGATATATGAAGGGGAAAATAAGAAAAAAGGTCAGTAAAAATGACAGTTCATTGAGGGCATTCTAAGTTTTTTTAGTGTCAAAACGATCGTTGTTATGATCAAGGTAACAATGAAAGGTGTTGTTGTTTTGCTTATTTTCATTGTTACAAATGGCATTGTGCAGTGGGCTATTTGACTTCGGCATGCATGCCATATCAAAAGGAGACATATCACACTAAAACAATTATTTCTTTAAAAAATGATACTATCCATATGATTTGCTGATATGTGAGATAAAACTGCAATCATAAATTTTATCTGACTACATAAATGGCATGCTTTGGCATTCTATGAGAGTGCAACCTCTGCTAGAATATATACTCTGTGCCTGCTGGATACATAGCAATTACCCATTATATAAGAATATTTGAGGGACCATTGGACACTACAGACAATATTACATTATCCACTGTATGCTTTTTGTTAGGGATATTAGTAACATCTAAATCGCTTTATTTTACAGAACTAGCTTTGTGTTTGGGCCTGTCCATTTTGCAAGCTAGCCCATCCTTTATTTCTATGATAATAGCATTTTTAGAAAAATTGGGATATTAGTAACATCTAATTTGGGGATAATAGTAACATCTAATTTGCTCTATTTTACAGAACTAGCTTTGTGTCAGGGGCCTGTCCACTTTGCCAGCTAGCCCATGCTTTATTTCTATGATAATAACATTTTTAGAAAATTTTTCATCACACTTGATTCACAGTAATTTTCCTAGTGCTATTACCCAAAATTAAACTTTATAAGCTTTTACTTTCAATATGATGCTAAAGCCCTTCAGCTTTGCTCACAATGTCCAACCCTAAAATCACAAATTAAAAACATACCTTATTTTGATTCACCTAAAATGGAGGTAATCACCTAATCGAGAGAAAATAATCATTCATCCTCATTTATCAACACCTTATGGACTTAGAAAACACTACTCATTTATTCAGATTTGTGTCAATGCCTGACTTTGCAAAACCTGCAGTTATGTCCAACCTCTGTTTCATGCCAGCAATACATCCCAAAGTGGACAGGTCTATTAGTATGTTAGCAGCAAGGGAGGGGATAGAGAGGTTTGACATTTTTGTGTTCCTGTACTAATCCTATAGGATAGTCATTGTAAAATGAACAATTAACAATAAGAGGAGATAGTTATCTTCATTGTGGCCTCAACCTTTCCTTGTTTGTTTTCTCCATGATCTGATGTTAAAGAACCAAGCACAATTTTAATTTCTTCTGATGTAAGCACACTCATAGTTTGACGATTTTCTTTTCACTAGGTGGCTCTGTAGTAAAATTGGTTTACGTCAAAAAGAATGATGTTCATGTAAGTATTTCATAAAAGTCAAGCACATTCTGAATTTTGGATTAAAGAAACACATTTTTGGAACAAAGTGTAAAATGTATTATTCTCTAAGAATATGGTATATAACCACATAATTGTATGTAGAATAACTTTCTTTCCTAGTACCTTGCCTCATTATAATCCAGCACTGTTGGTGCATAATGTTTCTCCCGTGAATATAATCATAAGAAACATTCTTGGACTTCTTTAAAAGAGCAACATCAATCTATTAAGCTTCAACAAACCTTCGATATAATAATAGCTTGGCTAGCAATGATAGTGACTTAATATAAGCCCTTGCCAATTCATTTAAAATTAGTTTTCAAATAAATGTGAATCTGATTAAAACAGGTATGTCCATTAAATCTACCTCAGTGTGCTTGTGAGATAATTGTTAATTAATTGATATTATCATCCCCAGCATGACCATAGAAAAATGGTATTACCATGCTATATATATGATGGTACATTACACACTCTTAATTCATTCATCTAATTTAGTCCAATTGAAATGTGGTGTTGTATTTATACTAGTATAAAATGAAAACCATCCAGTGATACACAATTTTAGATGAAAAATTAATGTGTGAACATTAAAAAATAAAACAGCACAGTATATTATAGAACTGAGAAATCAAAATACTATGAAACAGAGGGAACTAGTTTTTCAATCATGCAAAATATGAAATACTTTAAATGGTGCAAATCATAGACATTTAGAGTAAACTCATTGAAACTCATTGATCATTTCAGCCAGAAGGATTTGTTTTGGTGAACCGTAAAGTATTTGCTCGAGAACAGTTTGACGAGGCATTAGATTTCATCAAGAAGGAGTGTGAAATACCCAAAGCTGAGGGAGAGGACCTCCCTGAGTACAACTTCACAGGCATCGGGACGCACCAGTTTACTAAAGTACTAGCAGAGCAACTGAAAATAAGGTATGCTGTTTCAGTGCTGTATGCAGTTGTGAGACTTAAGGCCATATTCTGCAATGCAGTGTTTTGCTAGTGGTGGCTATTCCATGAGCGGTGATCCTCACCAGAGCAAGTACAACCAGGCATCACATGGTGCACCCCATACACCTAGACTCTTTCTCTTTAAGGAGAAGAGAAACGTTTCCCCTCTTCCTCTTTAAGAGCAAAGATTCTCCCTGTTATATCTCACATGAGGCTTATAAGGTGAGGTTTTCTTCTTGAGACATAGAGGTTTAATATTGATGTATACCACCAGGGGGTGCATGTATATCCTCTTTTTCTTGAAGCGAAATCCCTCACCAAATGAGCCAAACATAAGTATAATAGGGATTGAAAGGTGTGCTTCAAGAGGATGAGGGGAAACCTTCCTCCTCTCCTTGAAGAGAAAGAGTCTAGGTGTATGGGGTGCACCATTGAATGTAGGGAGGCACTTGTGATGTTTCTTGTGGTATATCTTGTGGTGACCCACTAAAAGAAACATTGCAAATAATCTTATATAGGTTTTCTATGTAATGTTTGTGATAAGAATACCAACATGTTGGTAACTGAAATGCAAATTACTTTAGGTGACAAAAACTATTACTGCAAATGGTCCCCCACTGCATAGTGGAATATGGCATTTAAGCCTACATTTACCCTTTTGTTGGCAAAATTTGCAGTGCCTACTTTGGCAGCCACAAGTAGTTCAAATTTCTTATACCAAAGTGATGGTATCCACCACCACAGGCACTCCATAGATATTATTGGCATCTTTCGAACAATTTTTGAACAGTTTCAGCACCAAAAATGTACCAAAACTGTACCAAAAGTGCAAAATTGTAATATTTCACCATGAAATTTCACCAATCACCATGAAAACACTATATTTGCTCATTATAGGTGATTGCAGGTGAAATATGGCCTTAACACATTATCTACAAAATTGTGGCAGTTTTTTAAGAAAGAAAATCACAAAAGAACACTTTTGGGCTTTGATTGAGATAAGTACTTCTCACTTATAGGCTAAATATTGCAGGAACTTCATTGTTTTGTTGAGGACAAACTGACTAAATTTTCTATATGAGTCTTATTGTAAAGTTCATTTACAGGGACTTTACACCCTGAGAGGTTTTATCTTTGATCTTAAGACAGGGTCTGTGATCCAAGAGTGAGTCAAGAACAAAGGACACAGAGACAGAGCAGATAGAGTTTGATATTGAGATCAAACAGATCTGACAAATGCGTACCAAGCAAGCTTGGGACATAACAAAACTATTCTGCAACCATACTTTTTTAGTCAGTTTGTTACTTTCTAAGATGGCACGTAACAATAATGTTATTGATGGTGAGGTTGAAACTTCACCAAATTAGAATGTTCTTATAACATTATTTTTGGTGAGGTTAGGTAAAAACCAAAACAGAACATGATAAGAACATTTTGTTTAGGTCAAAGAACATAACCAGAACGTTATAATAACATTGCAGCGCTACATCGCAGCAGTAGGTTGCAGCAACGTAATTGGGAGTCATCAAAAGAATGTAACAAGAACCAAACCAGAACCAAAAAGAACATCACTGCAATGTTATTATAACGTCACACCTCCGGCTGGGTAGTGAACTTACTATGTAAAATTGTAAATACTTTATGAATCCCCAATTTTGAGTACACATGCTGGTATGGGCATAAATCTTACTACATAGTGTGGATGACTGCTCCCTTTCACTCCTTTTCATTGCTGGTTTCACTGCTACCCTAGCCTCTCTCTTGGTCAGTGGAGGTAGGGCAGCCTCTGGCCAGCCAGCCATTACAGTGGGAGGGGGTGATTGTGAATAAAAGAGTCATGACTTACTGTAAAAAACTTCATGTAACTCCCTTAATTCAGACTACCATGGATAGCTGATTTTCAGTATTTTAAAAACCTGCAGGCTAATTTGGGCCAATTTTGTCTACAATTTTGTCTGAAAAGCTATAGAAAATAAACAAATAATTGTTATATATCCATCCATAATGAATGAATCTTCAAACAACTCAGGAATATCAAATGTATGTAGATACTTATTTAAAAAATAATGACAATTTATTTTTCCCAATGTTAATCTACGAATAATGATACATTTCATGAAAATTCCTATTGTAAAGCCTTGTGATTTATAGACATATTACCCAGGATGCACCCTGATAAAGGCTAAACTGCAGGTAAAAGTCAAGAAATTGGCTATCTGTGGTAGGATGAATTGAAAATGTCTCTCTTAACCTAACATGATCATGTGATATAAACAGGGTGAAGACAATATGGGAAATGGGGTGCTTCAACGAAGCATTCCAACTCCTGATAAACAACCTCCCAGATGAAGAACTGTTCCACCCGAAACAGTTTGATGATGCAGAAACTGTAAAGGAATTGACTGAGAAGTTTGAAAAGATGACGCCAGAATGGGGTATGGAATTCAATAATAAAAAGGATGGAGATAAAAAGGATGAAGAAGTGACTGATCCAGGGGCTAAATGGCCCTGTCTGATGGGCATGCTTGGCTCTGGTTTTGGATTCCTGCAGGTTAGTTATAAACAGTGGGTCAAATTCATTTATCTTATTCCTAAGTTAATCTTCAGTGACCCATTTCGTAAGTCCTCACAACAATAAGAGTTTAAAACCAAGTTAGATTTGGGTCTTGCTGTTAGATCCAAAATATCTTACTGTTGCATAGATCTAATCTGATTTCCCCCCATTTATAATACTTTCCCAGAGTTGAAAATTTCAGGAGTTTTAGATCGAGATCTATATTTTTCAGAACCTTTTACAGAAACAAAATTGGCCAACTAGATAAGCCATAATTTAGCACACTATAAAAGGAAAAAAAAGTGACTTCACTGTTGCAAGAGCACAAGGGGAACTTTCTGACCAAGCCCTCGCGAAAGCAATACCCATTATGTGACAGGCCACAGGATTAATCTGACACTTACCTACCACTTATTGAAATGACAAAACAGTTTGATGTCTCCCAACAAGGACGTTGCTGTTATGAAGGGTCATTCTTTTGAATCTCGGCTCTTTCGCTGGACCAATTTTAATTCTGTAAAAAAGTTATAAAGACTAGACATTAATTTTGGATCTAAAATCCTGAGATCTTAAACCCCCAAAAAACAATATATATTTGTGAAATTGGTTACTGGATATCTGCACAACAGTGCGTGATTTGACAAAGCCATTTTTCATGTTTATTTTTATGTGTGCCATTGTACAATGGGCCACTGGTGTTTCAGATAAAATATCATTTTAGAAAATACATTAAGATATAGATCAAAAGTATCTAATCACTCACTTCTGAAGATGTTTACATATCAGATCAAAAATGACAATTATTTAGATAGATTTTCAAAAATGTTATGCCCCCTGTACTGATTCTACTGTATTCATCATCAAATTGTTTATACATGCTTTAAATTATTTTTCCATGTAATATTAATTTTCATTTATGCCTTATGATTATGCCATTTAAAATATAATTTGTCATTTAGATTAGAATCAACATTTTGAATATCTATAGTTATTTTGGGGGATGCAATAATTCACCAGTCTGCCATACCATGCAAAAGCTATAATATTATGTGAATAGTGCAAATCAGCTGCCCACTTTCGATATGTGGAATACAGTCTTTAGGTATAATATAATAACCAACCATAAGGGGGTTATATGATGGGGTATTGACCCAAGGTATGTTGGGGATATCAGCCTAAGGGCAGAGCCCACAGTGCCACCTGAAGGCTAATTTCCCCAACACAACAAGGGTTGATAAAACCATAGAGGACACCCACCCCAGTTGGTTACGAAGATTTATCATCCACATTGCACTGCTCTAAGTGAAATTGTAAAGCATATGCAGTAGAAGGTGATGTTTTCTTTCTATTTTCACTTTGTAACATGAATACTTGTTGATAATCATATTTTCAGAATTATAAATTAAATGATTGGCGCTGGATATAGTTATTTCATCCCCAATTTTTAATGCATTTTTCAAATGCTTAGTGTAAAACAACCTTAATATTTTCCAAGCACTGACATGCAATAATGAATGACTCATTTAGATAGCAAAAGATGGCACAGTAACCCATGGAAGCAGTTGCAATACTGGAGGGCGTTCATTCCTCGGACTGGGATGTCTACTTACAGGTGCAACGGTATGATTAGTACACTAATTATTTAGAAAAAATGATTTCTTAATTATAGTTATTGTTGGTTTGACTCTAAGAAGCTGCACCAAGGCTAGAATAAGAGGATTAACGCTGTCTGTATGATGACTACACTAACATGCTCATGTCTCTCTTGATATATAAGATACTTGTACATACAATATACTAAAAAATACCTGTTTATCATACTTTTGTGACGATACTGACTTATACAATCATGGTTGGAATTTATTTGGGAAACAGACTGTTAAAGTTGAAACTTACATTTTTATACTATTATTTTTTAAACAGTCTTCTCCCTTAATAACGGCTCAATGAAAATTCCCACATTAAAACATTCTTTCCCACAGGTCATCTCAAAATTTTGACCTAGGTGCTAGTTATATATATTTCATGTAGAACATAATTTAAATTTTGTTTTTTATGTTTTGCATCTTTAATAATTAAACAGGTCTTTAATCAAAATTTTGAGATATGCTTCCCTCAGGAAGATTATTTTTGATATAGATGAGAAGGTTTGTTATCTTAAACACACTATGAAATGAAAAATCCTTATCCAAAAAATTATTATTAAACTATTCTCATTTCAACTTTCTTCCTCCTTTTCTTTATCACGTACTATCATAAGTAAAATATTAGTGATACCATTTGTTAGCTGCAATATTGACTACTCATATCAAGTATAATATGTGCAAAGAGAAAAAGACATCTTGCACTTTTGAATAATCATGCACAATAATTGTGGCAAAAAGTGGCATGCTGCCCGTTGAACAATGACTTACCATATCAACCTTAAGGAAATGTTTCTTTACAAATATATCTTAGTTACGATATCTTTGTTGCAAATTGCCTTTATCTTTTTCCTACTGTAACAAATTTATTTCTGTTAATTGGTATATGAAGGTGTAGCTCATTAATAGCATTCTAATTAGCTTTATTTTTGTGTCTGAAGAATGGCCCAAAAGCAACAAATGTTGACAAGGACAGGTCTCCTTGTTATGTGACAATCGTTGTTAAACAATTCATTGTGCAAAAGTGGCCCGTTGCTGGTTCAGATTCACTTTTTGAAAAAACAATATTTTAGTCTCCTCTCCTCTTCTCTTATCCTGGCCCTTTGCTACCCCTGTAAAACCTCTCTTACCCCTGCCTTCCCTCTGCTTTCCCTTAAAAACTCTCTTATCCTTTATGCATGGCTCTCTGATGAGCATGCCAGATTTGTGAAATGACCAATAAAGTCGCCTGATTATGTTCTAATGTTGCAAAATAATGTAGCCGGCTTAAAGGTCGGAGCCCTAACCTTCGAAACCCATGGACAATACCCTGGCTTTATACTATTTTATCTCTCAAAAGTTCACTTTTTGGAAATGGTCACCCCCCCCATGAAAAGTTCTGGATACAGGCCTGTGGGTATAGGGCTTAAGAAGCTTTATGAAAACTTAGGTTTCATTTTCTATGTAGACATACGAGGAGCTGATGGAACTGGCTGAGAAGGGAGATGATAGGAATGTCCACAGCTACACCAGTCAGATGATTGAAAGTGACCAAGAAGATCAGGTTAGAGTATTGTTTATTTTATGATCCCCTACCTTACAGCAAATGCAACTGAACCAAAAAATCATGTGTATCTAGGTAAAAAATTGGGCGTTATTACAGAATATTTGACTTAAGTACAAATAAGAAAACCATATACTCAATTGTTTTTTGACTTGTCACCTGAATGCAAGTAATAATTTTACCTTGGCCTTATTACTGTTGTGATGCTTGGGATTATTTTTTATCAAATATCACAACTTGTTTTTAGCCTTTCGGCAGTGCTTGGCACACCAAAGATTATGTCTCTGACATCATGAGTTACACAATATATTCATACATATTTATTATATATTTGAATATCAAAACACAAGCATTTAGAAATGCATTACTTACATTCATTTTTGTCATGATGCAGTATACAGTAATGATGTCTTTTGTTTCAGGACAATATATATAGTAGCTTCAACTCAGTGGATTGGTTGGCTTTCCCTTTCGGATGGTGTGTCGGCAAGCCACTGTGTAAGTTATAAACACATTACTGTCACTGATACAGGCAGGTTCAAAATAACTTGACTTGTTTACTAAAGCTTTTAGATTCTACTTTAGAGTATTCCAATATGGATGATAAATTCATAGCCAACTGGGAGGGGGCCTCATTGGGTTATCAACACTTGGTGTGCCAAATATTAGCCTTCAAGTAGCCCTGTGGGCCCTGCCCTCAGGCTGATATATACCTGACATACCTTGTGTTGATAACCCAGTTCATAGCCCCCATGGTTGTTTATATGTATTTATTGTACATAATTTAACTCAAGTATAATGCTAATCAGAAAATGTTTAATAACAGCCCTAATCCTTTCAAACTAAACATTTTCTTATCAAATGAGACCTCCTGAAAAAGAATTTCAACATGAGAAAGCGCCCCATCTTAGTATTTTGCTGTAATTAGCCTAAAAAGATTGGTAACCATAGCAACTATCAGTAACTTTTGCTGAATACAAGTCAGCTGTTCCATCTACTGGCACCCTCCCCCTGCTGTTGCCTGACAGGATCTGCTGTTATAGGGAGTAAGTGCAAATGAAGGATCACCTAGTCTCAAAGCCATTTTAAAAGCCACATTTGTGACCAAAGGCTTCCTTTAACATGGTTCTAATAACAAAATTCCAATTCAGAATCAATTTTCTGATCAATTTGAGAAACAGGATTGTCAGAGTCGACCAACTAGAAACTTGGATGGATAAAATTTAAAATGTTAGGTTTGAGGCTATTTGACGAATGGTGGCCGGGTTTGCGGCCGTGTTTGTGGCCATAGGTCCCCTCTAACATGGTTTTCATGTAAATATCTAAAATCCTCACTAACTTTTGATAAGTTTAAAAAAAAAAATTGTCAAAATCGATGCACTAGAAGCTGAGAAAAGAATATTTCACATCAGACACCGTTCTGCACTCCAGTCCCGATCGCCGTTGCTAGGTGCGGCCGTTCCTTAGCAACGGCCGCTCCTTTACAAGGGTCGGCATTACTATTAGATCTACTGCTATAAGGGGACGTAGGTTTGGTCTGGGGGCCATTGGTGAAGTCCTGGGTTGTGCTCATGTTGTGGGTAATGTGTAAAGGTCGTAGGTATAGTGTGTGGAGGTCATAATTATCTTTTGACTTGCAGTCACAGTCAGTCGTTGCTAGGCTCTGTCTCTAGGTGCCGTTTTCCGGAACCACTACACTCTCCGAACATACATCGTTCTCCAGGGGCAGGTTGGGTTATTTTCCCGCCCTGAGCGACGTAGCCATAGGGGCTGAAAAAGGCCTTCAACTGAGGCGTCAGGGAGTGTGTGGAAGTCGTAGGTGATGTGCGGAAGTTGTAGGTAGTGTATGGAAGTCATGGTGGTGTATGGAAGTCGTAGGTGGTGTATGGAAGTTTGGAGGTTTTGGGTTAAGTCTGGAGGCCGTGGGTTAAGTCTAGTCTGGAGGCCGTGGGTTGAGTCAGACAACTTCATTATCCACAGGGCAGGGCCCTTGCGGTATTACTGCTTTCATATACATGTTCAGGGCCCGACGGCTCGTAGTAGTCTTAATTACGTCAAACGTCCGTGATTAAGTTAGGTAATTAGTGCTAATCATGATCAACAGAAACGGCTCGTAACTCTCCCTACAGCATATGAGACAAGTAATTCCATTGGTTTAACCTTAATCAGATCACCCTTAATCATGATTAGCGACCAAATATTTAATCTAACTCATGAGGTAAATTAACTTGATGATTAGGGATAGTTAGATAATCATGACAGTGTGTTCTAATCAACCTACGGAGCTACGAGCCGTCGGGCCCAGGGCGCCACCGGATCACATTTCCCGCCTCAATGGGGAGGGCGCCAGGGCAGTGGGCAGGGGATCAGGGCACAGGGGCGGATCCAGAAATTTGTAGAGGGGGGCCCCCAAAAACATGAATGTACGGGGAAGGGGGCCACACATTTAACATGATTTAACAGGGCAAGGGGGGACCAAGGCCTGTCAATTTTAAGGGTCTATACACCCCCCAGAGTGTGCAAAGGAGCTGTAGGTCGAGTGTGTTGTTTAATAAAAGGATAAATTTGCTTAAACTTATTATGGTCTTAGCAAACAAGACAAATATGATACAAATTACATAGCATTAATTATACTTGAGTGTGGTTCTAGCTTGTCAAAATAATAATTCTTATCAGAATCTGTTTAATAAAGTGATGAATTTACTCATACTTATCATGGTTTTATTAAATGAGATAAAAATAATTAATAAATTACGTAGCATTATACTTGAGTGTTGTTCTAGCTTGTTTAACTCAAGTATAATGCTAATCAGAAAATGTTTAATAATAGCCCTAATCCATTCAAACTAAACATTTTTTTATCAAGTGAGACCTCCTAAAAAAGAATTTCAACATGAGAAAGCGCCCCATCTTAGTATTTTGCTGTAATTAGGCTTAAAAGATTGGTAACCATAGTAACTGTCAGTAACTTTTGCTGAAAACAAGTCAGCTGTTCCATCTACTGGCACCCTCCCCCTGCTGTTGTCTGGCAGGATTTGCTGTTACAGGGAGTAAGTGCAAGTAAGGGAGCAGCTAGTCTCAAAGCAAAGCAGCAGCTACATATATGTGGCCACAGGCCCCTTTAACATGGTTCCAACAACAAGAATCCAATTAAAAATCGATTTCCTAATGAATTTGAAAAACAAAATTGTCAGATCCAGTTTACTAGGGACTTAAATGGATAAAATTCAAAATGGCAGGTTAGAGGCTATGTTTGATGAATGGTGGCCGTGTTTGCAGCTGTCTTTGTGGCCATAGATCCCCTCTAACATGATTTCTATGCAAATATTTGAAAAGGTCACTAAATTCTGATAGTATTGAAAAAAAAAATTGGCAAAATTGATGCAGTAGAAACTAAATAAAGGAACATTTGCTATGGACTAGATCACCGTCGCTACTTATGGCCGTTGCTACGCGCGGCTGTTGCTAAGCAACGGCCGGCCCTAACAACGGCGATTGTGACTTCAATTGAGAAGATATTTAGGGTGATCTACGTCCTTCATACATGACCTACGGCTTTTACTTAGGGTTTAACTCATGGAGATGTGGGGTCTGTAACAAAACGTGCATATAAGGGGATTCATTTGATAGAGTTAACTCAGAAACAGTCCAAACTGAAGTTCACGATTCTAGACTTGATTATTAGTTCGCCTAGTACCAAAAACACTCACTAGAGGACGCCTGGACACCACATGAGGTTTTGAGGTGAGGCACTTCCCGCCACTGCAGAACAGGGTCACGGGGGCTTTGGCAAGTTATAGAGGAGTTGTAGGGGAGTTGCTAAATTCGAATGGTTGCTACGTGCGGCCGTTGCTAAGCAACCCGCGGCCATAGCAACAGCCTGAGACCCAGACATCATTCTCCAAGCACAGTTTTGTTCATTTTCCCGCCCTGAGGCTGCTAGGGGGCGTTGGGGATTGTGGCACTGAGGAGTTATCATGGTCTAATCAAATGATACAAATAAGATACAAATTACATAGCATTATACTTGAGTATGGTTCTAGCTTGTGCAATGAATAATGATTATCAGAATTTGTTTAATAACAGGATGAATTTGCTCAAATTTATTATGGTTTAGCAAACAAGAAAAAGTTACATAGCATTATACTTGAGTGTGGTTCTAGCTTGTGAAAAGAATAATGCTTATCAGAATTTGTTTAATAAAAGTATGAATTTGCTGAAACTTATTATGGTCTGAGCAAACAAGGCAAAATATGAAACAAATAACGTAGCATTATACTTGAGTGTGGTTCTAGCTTGTGAAAGAATAATGCTTATCAGAATTTGTTCAATAATGGGATGAATTTTGTTATCATGGTTTTATTTAGTGAGTCAAAAAATATGTAAATTACTTGGCATTATACTTGAGTGTGGTTCTAGCTTGTTTAACTCAAGTATAATGGTAATCAGAAAATGTTTAATAATAGCCTTAATCCATTCAAACTAAACATTTTCTTATCAATTGAGACTTCCTAAAAAGGAATTTCAACATTAGAAAGCGCCCCATCTCAGTATTTTGCTGTAATTCACTCAAAACTATTGGTAACCATGGTAACAAAAGGTAACTTTTGGACCTATAGACCCAGCATTCAAGAAAGGGTCAGTTATAAAGTTTTCTTGAGAGCTGCTTTGAATTTCTAAGTGTTCAAACTCAATCTGATTTTAATTCTAAAATATATTCAACATACTATAGAATTTATCATATATTTTGATGTTCATAAACATTCATTTTAGTTTCCTTTTGTATGAAATGATTGAAAGACAAATTCAAATTAACCCCTATTCAAAACACAGATCTATAGAGTAAGGATTTCCTGGCTGGTCCATCAGCTGTCCTGCCTCCCCCTACTGTTCCCATATATGATCAACATTAGGGGGGAGGGAGTTTTACTAAGAGAACAGCAGGAAGTGACATCACAGCTGAAAGTGTGAACTGTAAGCAGAAGACATTTCCAGTATTGCAGAAATGGCCTCAAATCCTTAAAAATGGGAGTTTTGGACCCAGGAAAAAGACCACAAGTTCAGAATGGTGCCATGCAAATGATATAACAGGTCAAATTAATTTCTATCAGATACTTTTTTAGTTAGAGCTGTAGAAAGTAGTCGTCGCGGGTCCCGCGGCCGTTGCTAAGGGCGGCTGGTGCTTAGCAACGACCACCGCGCAAGCAACCGTTGATGCTTGGAGAGTGTTCTTGAGACTGCGCACCTAGGCTATCTCCAAGCAGAGGTTTGGCCCCTTTCCCGCCCTGAGCTTCATAGCGACCGTGTGAGGCTTTGGGTGGCCGTGTGAGGCTTTGGGGGGCCATTAGTTACTCTTAGGTACTTTCCTAGCCTGTGCCGCATGCCAGTTTTCGGAGGGGGGGGGGGATTTCACAGCAAGTAGAGAAAAGGGACACTTAGGGATTGCTCCGATCATTTTAGAGATAAATACCTTCTAAACAATCCCAACATTGTAACAATTGATCTCCTAAAAGTTCTCCAATTGTTAAAACATGTTCTAATTTGGTGTCACGATCGCCGTTGCTAAGGGCGGCCGTCGCTTAGCAACGGCGATAACCGGGAACCAGATCACTCTCCGACAACACTCTCCAAGCAGGGCTTTGGTCCTTTTCCCACCCTGAGGTGTCGGGGAGTGTGTGGAAGTCGTAGGTAGTGTCACCCAAGCTGTAGGCCAAGTATGGGAGGTGTAGGTCGAGTGTGGGAGGTGTAGGTCAAGTGTGGGAGGTGTAGGTCGAGTGTGTGAGCTGTAGGTCGAGCTTGGGAGCAGTAGGTCGGCAGTAGGTCTGAATTCTGACTGATTTATAACTGCAGATTGGCCCAGATTGGGATGAATTTACTCAAACGCAGTGGCGTACCCAGGGGGGGTTCTGAGGGTGTCTGGAACCCCCTCAGATTTTTCAAAGATTGAATAATTAAACTACAAATATAGGGAATAATACCAAAAAACTGGTGTCTGGAACCCCCTCAGAGATATCAAAGTTTGTATAATTGAACTACAAATATAGGGAATTAGGGTAAAATGGGGGTATATTGCGCAGTTAATTTAATAAACTCTGAAAATTGTCTGTAGTGTAAAAGATTTTGCATTGTGAAATCCCGGTTTTCTTTTATGATTTAGAGCCTATGAGGTGTATTTCTTAATGTTATACTTTTGTCAGTAGTCTTATCCCTTAGTAACCAGGGGAACATAATGCATTCTACCAATTTTAGGCCTTGTATCGCGCATGTTAGGCTAATATCGCGCATTTATCATGGGTTTTATCACTCATTATTAATAAAATCAAAGTGAAGTGAAAAATAAAAAGATAATCTGATCAAAAAAAAGGTTTCCATGAACTATAGGTCCTTACACGTTGATATTTGACTTTATAACCTATTGCACTAAGGTTGAATATTTCAAACGGACATTGATGATATGATATCTCATCAAATTATACAAAATATCCTTTTAATTTCATAGGAAAATTAACAAATCTATAATTCTACAGTCGAAATTTGGTCTTTTATTTATTAGTTTCTTCAGGGATGACCTCAAATTTTATTTTTCCATATAAAATCATATTAAATGTACCTGTTGGGGACATATTACAGTTTCTACTTTTTACCCCGTATGGGTGGGTAGAGAAAATGATATCATATATCTTTTTTAATTTATATCTTGCATATCAGGGTTATATCGAGGATAACATTTGTCTTATATCGCGCATATTAAAAGAAATTGTCACAAAATAAAAGTAATAATGATTATTCCTCTGAACATGGTGTAAAAGTTGAATATAGGATTAGTTACGTCGGTACTTTCCATTAACACTCTCAATACTTTGATTAATAGGATGTGCCGACAGAGGGGATATGATATCTCATAAAATTTCACAAAAATGATGATCAAATTTTATAGAAATACTAAAATGGGGCTGTATCGCGCACCCTACATATGAGAAAATAAGTTTCTCCCAATAACTGATTAATTAGAAAGCTTATAAAGTAATATTATGATTTATCTAAACCGTTGTGGTGAGTTTTTTTTATTTTTAAACATTTTTTGTATTTTGGTTAATTTTTCTTCATTTCAGGGCCATTAATAAAAAATGCACAATGTACCACTGTGCGCGATACAACCCTGTTTTACCCTATATCAAAATCACCAGTCTGAATCCCCTGATTTTGAATGGAACCCCCTCAAATTCCTTGGAACCCCCTCAGATTTTAGGGCTGGGAACGCCCCTGGTTAAACGTATCATGGTTTTATTTAAATGAGACAAGAAATATATAAATTTACATAGCATTATACTTGAGTGTGGTTCTAGCTTGTGCAAAGAATAATGCTAATCAGAATTTGTTTAATAAAAGGATAAATTTGCATTAAATTATATTGGTCTGAGCAAACAATACAATTATGATACAAATTACATAGCATTATACTTGAGTGTGGTTCTAGCTTGTTTAACTCAAGTATAATGCTAATCAGAAAATGTTTAATAATAGCCTTAATCCTTTCAAACTAAACATTTTCTTATCAAATGAGACCTCCTAAAATCGATTTTCAATATGAGAAAGCGCCCCATCTTAGTATTTTGCTGTAATAAGCCTTAAAAAATTGGTTACCATGGCAACTGTCAGTAACTTTTGCTAAAACAAGGATGCTGTTCCATCTACTGGCACCCTCCCCCTGCTGTTGCCTGAGAGGATCTGCTGTTACAGGGAGTAAGTGCAAGTAAGGGAGCAGCTAGTCTCAAAGCAAAGCAGCAGCCATATATGTGGCCATAGGCCCCTTTAACATAGTTCTAACACCAAGAATCCAATTCAGAATCAATCTTCTGATCAATTTGAATAAAAGGACTGTCATTATTGGGAAACTAGTAACTTTGATAGTTAAAACTTGGAATGTCAGCTAGGTTAGAGGCTATTCTAACAAGTGGTGGCCGTGTTTGCGGCCGTGTTTGTGGCCAAAGAACACTTCTAACATGGTTTTTATGCAAATAATCCAAAAGGTCACTTAATTCTGATGAGTTTTAAAAAAAAGATTGTCAAAATCGATGCAGTAGAAGCTTAGATATGAAACAGATACCATAAATAACATAAAGTTACGATCGTCGTTGCTACGCGCGGCCGTTGCTACGCGCGGCCGTCGCTTAGCAACAGCCGCGCGTAGCAATGGCGCTTGACCAACTTCAATCTCCGACTATTTCCCACTATCTCCAAGCAGAGTTTGGGCCATTTTCCTGCTCTGAGGCTGAGGGCAGTGTCTAGGTTGTTTGTATAGGTCGAAGCTTGTGTGTAGAAGTCATACTCGTCGGTTGAATTGCAGTCACAATCGTCGTTGCTAGGGTCGGCCGTTGCTTAGCAACGGGCCGCCGCGCGTAACAACGGGCCCACTACGTAGTATACTTGAAAATAATGATAATCAGAATTTGTTTAATAAAAGGGGGAAAGGTTTGGCCCCTTTCCTGCCCTGAGCATCGTAGCAGCCATGTGGGGCTGTTTGGGGCCGTGATGGGCTGTGTGGGGCCGTGTGGGGCCTATAATATTGTGAGCAACGGCCGTCACCGCGGAAGTGACCTTTGACCTCGTCGGGTCAGGCTCTCCAAGCATTCTTCAATCTCCAAACACAGGTTTGGTCCTTTTCCCGCCCTCAGCAGTGTGTGGGGGCAATGGGCAGTGTCAGGTCGCTGTGGGCAGTGTAAGGTCGCTGTGGGCAGTGTCAGGTCGCTGTGGGCAGTGTCAGGTCCCTGTGGACAGTGTCAGGTCGCTGTGGGCAGTGACAGGTCGCTGTGGGCAGTGTCAGGTCGCTGTGGGCAGTGTCAGGTCGCTGTGGGCAGTGTCAGGTCGCTGTGGGCAGTGTCAGGTCGCTGTGGGCAGTGTCAGGTCGCTGTGGGCAGTGTCAGGTCGCTGTGGGCAGTGTCAGGTCGCTGTGGGCAGTGTCAGGTCGCTGTGGGCAGTGTCAGGTCCCTGTGGGCAGTGTCTGGTCGCTGTGGGCAGTGTCAGGTCGCAATGGGCAGTGTCTGGTCGCTGTGGGCAGTGTCAGGTCGCTATGGGCAGTGTCTGGTCGCTGTGGGCAGTGTCAGGTCGCTGTGGGCAGTGTCAGGTCGCTGTGGGCAGTGTCAGGTCCCTGTGGGCAGTGTCTGGTCGCTGTGGGCAGTGTCAGGTCGCAATGGGCAGTGTCTGGTCGCTGTGGGCAGTGTCAGGTCGCAATGGGCAGTGACTGGTCGCTGTGAGTAGTGTCTGGTTGCTGTGGGCAGTGTAAGGTCGCTGTGGGCAGTGTCAGGTCGCTGTGGGCAGTGTCAGGTCGCTGTGGGCAGTGTCTGGTTGCTGTGGGCAGTGACTGGTCGCTGTGAGTAGTGTCTGGTTGCTGTGGGCAGTGTCAGGTCGCTGTGGGCAGTGTCAGGTCACCAGGGACATGGCATTATACTTGAGTGTGGTTCTAGCTTGTGCAAGAATAATGACAAAGATAATTTGTTTAATAATGTGATGAATTTACTCAAACCTATCATGATTTGATTAAATGAGACGAAAAATACATAAATTACATAGCATTATACTTGAGGGTGGTTCTAGCTTGTTTAACTCAAGTATAATGCTAATCAGAAAATGTTTAATAATAGCCTTTATCCATTCAAACTAAACATTTTCTTATCAAATGAGACCTCCTAAAAAAGAATTTCAACATGAGAAAGCGCCCCATCTCAGTATTTTGCTGTAATTAGGCTTAAAAGATTGGTAACCATAGCAACTGTCAGTAACTTTTGCTGAAAACAAGTCAGCTGTTCCATCTACTGGCACCCTCCCCCTGCTGTTGCCTGACAGGATCAGCTGTCAAAGGGAGTAAGTACAAATAAAGGAGCAGCTAGTCTCACAGCAAAGCAGCAGCCACATATGTGGCCATATGCTCTCATTAACATGGTTCAAACTCAAGAATCCAATTCAGAATCAATTTTCCGATCAATTTGAAAAGCAAGATTGTTGAAGTCTGCCAATTAGAAAGTTATATGGCTGAAACTTAAAAAGAGTGTCAGAGTGGAGGCTATTTGTTTATATTTGGCAAATGGTGGCTGTGTTTGCGGCCATAGAGCCCTTCTAACATCATTCCTATGCAAGTATTTGAAAAGATCACTAAATTCTGATAGGTTTGAAAAAAAAAATTGGCAAAATTGATGCAGTAGAAGCTATGAAAATAAACATTTGCTACAAACTAGATCGCCGTTGCTACTCGCGGCCGTTGCTACGTGCGACTGTTGCTAAGCAACGGCCGCGCGTAGCAACGGCCGCGCGTAGCAACGGCTGCGATATAAACTGACTTTGATATAAATACCAAAAGATTGAGACTGCTGTCACAATCTTGTGTATAAAGGGGGTTCATTTCATGGAATTAACTCTGAAAACAGTTCGCCATTCTAGACTTGTTTATCAGTTTCGTGTAGTACTGCAGACTGCCACAGGGGGCGCCACTAGTGCCGGATAACGTTTTGAGGCCTTCTCGCCACTTATACAACTGCAGTCACAGTTTTGGCTCATTTCCCGCCCTGAGGCTGTGGTAAGTGTGTTCACGGGGCTGTACAGATAATGCTACTTCGGGAGCCGATACCTGGAAAGTGCATACATCGGCGCCGATAATGCTACTTCGGGAGCCAATTTTGGAATGTTGTGTACAGAATTTCACAGTTATATTCCACAATATCAAATATTTAGGACATCTAGCATGGGGGGGGGGGGGGGTGGGTGGGGGGGGGGGGGGCTGTGTGGCTTGGGGGTGGGGGTGGGGTGGGGGTGGGGGGGAGGGGGGAGGGGGGCAGGGGGGGCATTATACTTGAGTGTGGTTCTAGCTTGTTTAACTCAAGTATAATGCTAATCAGAAAATGTTTAATAATAGCCCCAATCCATTCAAACCAAACATTTTCTTATCAAATGAGACCTCCTAAAAAAGGTTTTCAATATGAGAAAGCGCCCCATCTTAGTATTTTATTGTAATTAGGCTTAAAAGATTGGTAACCATAGCAACTGTCAGTAACTTTTGCTGAAAACAAGGCTGCTGTTCCATCCACTGGCACCCTCCCCCTGCTGTTGCCTGATAGGATCAGCTCTTATAGGGAGTAAGTGCAAGTAAGGGAGCAGCTAGTCTCAAAGCAAATCAGCCACCACATTTGTGGCCATAGGCCCTCATTAACATGGTTCTAACACAAGAGTCCAATTCAGAATCAATTTCCTGATCAATCTGAAAAGCAAGATTGTCGAAGTCTGCAAATAATAGAAACTTAAATAGCTGAAACTTAAAAAAGTGTCAGGATAGATTGAGGCTATTTGTTTATGTTGCCATGTTTTTGGCCATGTTTTTGGTCATAGAACCCTTCTAAAGTGATTCCCATGCAAATATTTGAAAATCACACAACATTTTGACAAGTTTTAAAAAAAAGATTGTCAAAATCGATGCAGTAGAAGCTTAGAAAAGTCGCCGAACTTCCGCCGAACTTCCGCCGAACTTCCGTCGTTGCTACGCGCGGCCGTTGCTTAGCAACGGCCGCGCGTACGTAGCAACGGCCGCGCGTAGCAACGGTGAGTGTTAGTTCATCCTTTAGTTGCTGTAGGTCGAGTGTGGAGGTTGTCAGTTGAGTGTGGAGTTTGTCAGTTGAGTGTCGGGGCTGCCTCCACTCCAGACACTCCCAGACTTTCAACATTAAAGTAGGGGCGTGTCTGGAGGCCCTGACACCTCCAGACACTCTCTGTCTTTCAACATAAAAAGTCGGGAAGTACTGTAATTATGATCCCCGTTGCTACGCGCGGCCATTGCATAGCAACACAGGCTCTTCCGGTCCTGCATGCTAATATACATGTTTGGGGCACTGCCGGATAACGTTTCCCGCCACCCAGGGAGTTGTAGGGCCATGTTGGGCGTCCTTGTGCCGTGAAGGGCTTCCTAGACTAGTGTGGGGCGTCATGGGTTGTATTGGGCATTGTAGGGCCGTGTAGGGTGTCATAGGGCTTAGTAATGTAGGCTGTGGGAAAGGGCTGGAGCCTTTTGTTCAAGTCTGGAGGTCCTGGATTGAATCTTGAGGCTGTGGGTCAAGTCTAGAAATTATTTTATCAAATGAGACAAATAGTATATAATTCACATAGCATTATACATACTTGAGTGTGGTTCTAGCTTGTGCAAACAATAATGCTTATCAGAATTTGTTTAATAAATAAAAGGATAAATTCGCTCAAACTTATCATGGTTTTATAGAATCATAAAAAACAAGATACAACTTACATAGCATTATACTTGAGTGTGGTTCTAGCTTGTTTAACTCAAGTATAATGCTAATCAGAAAATGTTTAATAATAGCCTTTATCCATTCAAACCAAACATTTTCTTATCAAATGAACCCTCCTAAAAAAGATTTTCAACATGAGAAAGCGCCCCATCTCAGTATTTTGTTGTAATTCACTGAAAACTGTTGGTAACCATGGCAACAAAAGGTAACTTTTTGGCCTATAGACTTACTCTTCAAGAATGGGTCATTTATGAAAATTTCTGAAAAGTTGTTTTGAATTCCTAAGTATCTAAACTCAATCAAATTTTATTTCTGAATAATATTCAACATACTATCGAAATTAACATATATCATGGTGTGCATAAACATGCATTTTAGTTGCATTTGGTATGAAATGATTGAAAGACAAATTCAAACCAACCCCTATTCAGCACACAGGTCTATAAAGTAATAGTTCCCTGGCTGACCCATTTGCTGCCCTGCCTCCCCCTGCTGTTCCCATAAAAATGATTGATGCACAGGGGGAGGGAGTATCACCCAGAGAACAGCCAAAGTGCAGAAGACATTTGCCCCTCCCCCCTCCACACACAAGCATTTCTTTTATAATTTCTCAGTAAATAAAGAAAAGAGACAACTGGTGATTGCAGCGATTATTGTAGAGATAAATTGCTCTTAAACAAGCCTAACATTGTGGAAATTAGTGGACTACAAGTGTTGTAATCGCCATAATCATTTCCTGTGTTGAAGTCACAAACGCCGTTGCTAGGGACGGCCGGAGCTTAGCAACGGGCTGCCGGAGCTTAGCAACAGCGGCTCTGGACGAGTCTTGAGCATATGGGTCTAGTCTGGAGTCTTAGGGCCGTGTGGGGCATCATAGGGCCGAGTGGAGTGTCATAGGGCCTTCATAGACACTTAGAAACGGCCGCCGACGCTAAGCAACGGCCGTCTACGCTTAGCAACGGCCGCCGACGCATAGCAACGGTGATCACAACACTCTCCAAGCATTATTCAATCTCCAAACACAGGTTTGGTCCTTTTCCCGCCCTCAGCAGTGTGTGGGGGCCATGGGTAGTGTCAAGTGGCTGTGGGCACTGTAAGGTGGGTGTGGGCAGTGTGACTGTAAGGTGGCTGTGGGCAGTGTCAGGTGGCTGTGGGCAGTGTCAGGTCGCTTTGGGCAGTGTCAGGTCGCTGTGGGCAGTGTCAGGTCGCTGTGGGCAGTGTCAGGTCGCTGTTGGCAGTGTCAGGTCGCTGTGGGCAGTGTCAGGTCGCTGTGGGCAGTGTCAGGTTGCTGTGGGCAGTGTCAGGTCGCTGTGGGCAGTGTGTGGGGGCTGTGGGCAGTGTGTGGGGGCTGTGGGAAGTGTCAGGTCACTGTGGGCAGTGTTACTAACTGTTAGGTAGCTGTGGGCAGTGTGAGGACGCTGAGGGAAGTGTCAGGTCGCTGTGGGCAGTGTTACTAACTGTTAGGTAGCTGTGGGCAGTGTCAGGTCGCTGTGGGCAGTGTCAGGTCGCTGTGGGCAGTGTGAGGACGCTGTGGGAAGTGTCAGGTCGCTGTGGGCAGTGTGAGGTCGCTGTGGGCAGTGTCAGGTCGCTGTTGGCAGTGTCAGGTCGCTGTGGGCAGTGTCAGGTCGCTGTGGGCAGTGTCAGGTTGCTGTGGGCAGTGTCAGGTCGCTGTGGGCAGTGTGTGGGGGCTGTGGGCAGTGTGTGGGGGCTGTGGGAAGTGTCAGGTCACTGTGGGCAGTGTTACTAACTGTTAGGTAGCTGTGGGCAGTGTGAGGACGCTGTGGGAAGTGTCAGGTCGCTGTGGGCAGTGTTACTAACTGTTAGGTAGCTGTGGGCAGTGTCAGGTCGCTGTGGGCAGTGTCAGGTCGCTGTGGGCAGTGTGAGGACGCTGTGGGAAGTGTCAGGTCGCTGTGGGCAGTGTGAGGACGCTGTGGGAAGTGTCAGGTCGCTGTGGGCAGTGTGGTTCTAGCTTGTGCAAGAATAATTGTAATCAGAATTTGTTTAATAATGGAATGAATCTAATCATTTATGTAAACTTATCATGTATGTATTTTTTAAATGAGACAACAAATATACAGATTGGATAGTGTTCATTATACTTGAGTGTGGTTCTAGCTTGTTTAACTCAAGTATAATGCTAATCAGAAAATGTTTAATAATAGCCTTAATCCTTTCAAACTAAACATTTTCTCATCAAATGAGACCTCCTGAAAAAGATTTTCAACATGAGAAAGTGCCCCATCTCAGTATTGTGTTGTAATTCAATGAAAACTATTGGTAACTATGGCAACAAAAGGTAACTTTTGGACCTATAGGTGCTCTCTTTAAGAAGGGGTCATTTAAGAAGTTTTCCTAAGATTTGTTTTGAGCTTCTCTATCTTCAAACTCAATCTAATTTTAATTGTAAATAATATTTAATATACTACAAAAACTATCATATATTTTGGTGTTCATGTACATGCATTTCAGTTGCATTTTGTATTAAATGATTAACAGCCAAATTCAAATTGACCCTAACTCAGTGCACAAGTCTATAGATGCTGGATTTGCTGGCTTTCCCATCCACCGTACTACCTCCCCCTGCTGTTCCCATATATGATCAATGATTGGGGGGAGGGAGTGTCACTATGCGAACAGCCGGAAGTGACGTCACTGCTGCCTATGGCCGCCTGTGCTTAGCAACAATCGGCAGGTTCTGTATATAGGAGCTGCAGGTCGAGTTTGGGCTGTAAGGACTGTCTGGAGGCCGTAGGTGGAGTGTGAGAGGTGTAGGTCGAGGTGTAGGAGGTGTAGGTCGAGTGTAGGAGTTGTGATGCCACTCGCTGTTGCTAAGGACGGCCGATGCTTAGCAACAGGGTTTAACTCTGCATGTGAGAACTGTAGCTAGTTCTCAGCAAACATAGAAAAGATACACCTGGCGATGATCATTATAGAGATGAATGGCATGCATTATCTTGTGCAAATTGTTCCACTGCAAGTGCTGCAATGGTCGTAGATATCTTCTGCAGTTCAGTCACAATCGCCGTTGCTACGTGCGGCCGTTGCTAAGGGCGGCCGCTGCTTAGCAACGGCCGTTATCGCAGCCTTTGGCACTATCTGCACACATGTCCCACCTACATCCACCTACGGCCTCAACACACAGCCTATGGTAAGACTAATATTGTTAAAATTGCTTTATTTCAAGTGCTGTAATCGTCATAAACATTTCCTGCATTGGAGTAACAAACGCAATTACCAAACACAGTTGCTAGGGTCTGATCTGAAGCACCGCCACACTCTCCAAGCACTCCATCAATATCCAGGCACAGTTTGGGTCATTTTCCCGCCCAGGGAGGTGTGGGAGCCGTCTCGGTAGTGTTTGGGTGTTGTGGGTAGTGTGTGATAACGTTTTGATCTTTTCCCGTCTCTATAAAGTCTTAAATGGTGTGTGGATGTCACAGGTGGTGTGTGGAAGTCTTAAATGGTGTGTGGAAGTCACAGGTGGAGTGCGCACGTGGAAGTCGTAGATGGTGTGTGGAAGTCATAGGTTGTGTGTGAAAGTAATAGATGTTGTGTTGAAGTCATGGGGGTGTAGACCCTTAAAATCGACACTGTGACATTTTAGTGACAATTGACATTGCCCCTTTCTTAAATTCGACAGGAGACAGGGTCTTAAAAAAGATATGGACATGTGACAGGGCCATTTCTTAAATGCGACATGGGGATAAATGGAAGTCTAATGACATGCAACAGGGCCATTTTTTAAATTTGACAGGTGACATGGTATCCCCCGTCTATAGGCCTACCCCCAGTCATAGGTGGTGTGTGGAAGTCGTAGGTTGTGTGTGGAAGTTGTAGGTGGTGTGTGTAGGGTACCGGTACATGTAGATGGTGTGTTGGGGCCATAGGTGATAGCCATAGCACTGTACGTTGAGTGTAGAGTAGTTCTGCCCGGGGTGGGGGGGGGAATAATTTGTTTAAGAAGCATTACGTCGATTTACAGCTACAGACCCTAAGGGTTCCAACTGCAGTTGGTAGCCATTTGCAAACCGAGTGCTCTCTCCCCCCCCCCCCCCCCCCCGACAGTTCTGTTCCCAACGGCTCATAACTCTGTAAAGGTAATTAAGGGCTAATTACGGCAATGTAGTCATAGAAAGTTTATAAACATGATTACATCACGTCTCGTACGTCCTAATTACCCTTAATTGGGTTATGGACCCTTAAATTCGACAGTGCGAAATGGCCAATTCTTAAATTTGACACGGCGACACGGCCGTTTTTTAAATTCGACAAGCGACATGGAAAATTAGGGACAAATGATATTGCCCTTTCCTCAAATTCGACATGCGGCATCATCTCAAAAAAGATTGTGACATGGGACATGGCCATTTCTTGAATTCAACATGGGATATGGGTATTTACTGAGTTATAATGACATGCAACAGGCCCATTTTTTAAATTCGACACATGGCTTTGCGACCCCCCGTCTAGACCCTCTCCTAATCTAACTATCTAGGTAGATTAAATATTTGTTGCCTAATCATGATTAGAGTGCACGTGATTAAGGTTAGACCAATGAAAATGCTTCTTTCAAATCATCTATGGACCGTTATGAGCTGTACCCCAAAAACATGTGATTAGGACTAATTACCTAAATAACCCTTAATTACGACATACTTAATCACATTTGTTTTTGGTAATTAATGAAGCTGCAAGCTGTCGGGCCCTGTGGTGGTAGCATTATACTTGAGTGTGGTTCTAGCTTGTGTAAAGAATAAGGATAATCAGAATTTGTTTATTAAAAGGATAAAGTCATTCAAATTTATCATTTTTTTATCAAACAATACAAATAAGATTGCATAGCATTATACTTGAGTGTGGTTCTAGCTTGTGCAAACAATAATGCTAATCAGAATTTGAGTAATAAAAGGATAAATTCATTCAAATTTATCATGGTCTTACCAAACAATAGAAATAAGATACAATTTCAATAACATTATACTTGAGTGTGGTTCTAGCTTGTTTAACTCAAGTATAATGCTAATCAGAAAATGTTTAATAATAGCCTTAATCCATTCAAACTAAACATTTTCTTATCAAATGAGACCTGCTAAAAAAGATTTTCAACATGAGAAAGCGCCCCATCGCAGTATTTTGCTGTAATTCACTGAAAACTATTGGTAACCACGGCAACAAAAGGTAACTTTTGGACCTATAGATCCATTTCTCAAGAAGGGGACATTTATGAAGTTTTCTTTAGAGGTTTTTTGAATTCCCAAGTGCCCAAACTCTATCTAATTCTGATTCTGTATAATATGCACCATACTATAGAAATTATCATATATTTTGGTGTTCATAAACATGCATTTTAGTTGCATTTTGTATGAAATGATTCAAAGACAAATGCAAATTAACCCTCATTCTGTAGATAGGTCTATAGAGAGAGGTGTTACAGGCTGGCCCATCTACTATCCTGCCTCCCCCTGCTGTTCTCATATATGATTGATATACAGGGGGAGGGAGTATCACTCAGAGAACAGCCAAAGTGCAGAAGGCATTTGGCCCCTCCCCCTTTCCCCAACATGCAAGCATTTCCTTTAGAATTTCTCAGCACAAGTAATAAAAGTACACTTGGCAATTGCAGCGATTGTTGTAGACATAAATTGCTCTACTACAAGTTCTGCAATCCTCATGAACAACTTCTGAACTGGAGTCACAATCGCCGTTGCTAGGGGCGGCCGCTCCTTAGCAACGACGATTGCCATGGCCTTTAGACACTCCCCATGACTTTTGGCCTCAAATCGCTTAAAAATGGGAGTTTTTGACCCGGAAAAAAAACCAGCAGCTCAAAATTGTGTCACCCAATGGAATATCAGATCAAACCTAATCCCTAGTACGTTAGAACCCCCAAAACACGGCCGCGCGTAGCAACGGCGGAGCTCGTAGAACCACTACACTCTCCGACCATTTCATCTCCAAGCACAGTTTAGGTCATTTTCCCGCCCAGGGTGGCGGGAAGCCGTCGGCAGTATAAGCTGTGGGCAGTGTGTTGGGCAGTGTGTGTGTGTGGGGGGGGGGGGGGGGGGGGGAGTGTGGGGGGGCGGTGGGGAGTGTGGGGGGGCAGTGGGTAATATACTTGAGTGTGGTTTTAGCTTGTAATAATAATAATAATAATAATAATAATAATAATAATGTAATTATAATATTCCACATACCAGAAGTTTGCTGCAAATATGCAGGTTATTCACAAACGTAAATGACAATAAAACATTGCAGGCACTGGCAGTAAATTTGACTAATATGACCTTTTTTACTGATTGTTTACTGTCAGCTAACCTTGATGCTTAAAATTGGCAGCACACATTTTTGTGCCAACAGGGCAAAAAGTACAAAAGTGTTCCGAGAATATTACTATGGAAACACTCAATATTGGCAGTGCACACTTTTGGTACGTGGAATATGGAATTTCGGGTGTTGAGGGATTAGTAGCTAAAAGTATAAGGTTCGGATTATAAAAGCAGGGTCATAGCCTAACAACTGTCACTACAAAGGGTGATAATCGAAAGTATAGTGTGTGCAGGAACCCACAGAGTAATACAAATCTGACAATCCTTAGTCCATTAGATTGTGTTGTTCAATACATGTTCAATACATATGAGATTTCATATTTGTATGCATAAATCTTAGCATAAATGTGCAAAATGTAGTTTAGAAATGATAAAAATACACAGTATACCAGTATACACAATATACACAATAAACAGAAAAAGCAGATAAATTGTAGCACAGTGTGGCATTAGACAGGGTAAAGTAAAGCTAGCACAAAATAATCTGTATAATGGCACTGGAAACATCTGACATGCTTGCTGCATTTTCAACATTTAATTTTTAAAATTATGAAGAATCTTCAGGGCTAAGGCATAATAAATCCATAATTGTTGTCAAAGGGAGAATTTGGTGGGTGACAAACTCTCTCTGGCAACCCTCACTGACTTAATTGATGTGATCAGCGAGCAACTTAACACCTTGGTGATGGGCTGCCCCGATGACTAACCATATAGTTTTTAGAGTTTAGTCAGCCGACTAAGACTGAAAATATTAACCCAATTGATTGTCAGATCGGGGATTAGTCTGGTCCCCACTGAGCCAGCAAATAAGAGTTAATCATCAGGTTTAGCAGCAGACAAAGTCTATTTTTAGGAGTTCAAGCAGGTTTCCACAGAACCACAACTTACTAGTGTTAACCCTTTCCATCCTCATCTACCAAAACCTCTTTAGGTGTGGTTGGTCATTTGCAATTGATTTAAAAAAAGTTGATACTTATTAATTAAGTTTGTCATTCAGTGGAAATTGGCCTTAAATAAGTCAACATACACAAAAATCATCAAACCTGTCTGCTTTCTAAGGTGTTTTGTTGATCTGAATGATTAAGTTTGGTCATTTGCAACAAGATTTGACCTTAGTCAGCTGACCAAGCACCTATTTACACCCTGGTGGGGCCCAGTCTTCAGAAGCCTCCACAATTAACTTTATTCAGTCATGGTGAGTTTGATCTTAGTCGGCTCACCAAGTGCCTTTCTACAGTCCAGTTGGTACCTGTCTTTATTAGCCTCCTCAATTAAGTTTAGTTGCTCATGGTGACTTTTGATCTTAGTCAACTGACCGAGTGCCAATCTACAGTCAAGTGGGTACCTCTCTTTAGTAGCTTTCCACGATTAACTTTACACCTGGTCCCCACAGACGACAAAGTCCAGAAAATGTGTTTAGTCAAGCGACCAGCTGTATTAATGTGGCGGCCCCCTGGGTCTCCACTTCCCACAACAGGGCAAGCATTGACAGAGTTTAGTTCCTATAGAAAACACCAGGTGGGGACACCATATTGTGTATAACCTTTGACCCCTGTAGGAGTGGTACACTAACAGGGTTATGTCATTAGTTAGATATTGATATTAGGTATTGTATGTTCATAATGCAATCAAAATGTGTAGTTTAATAAGGGCTTTTACTAGGTAAAAGAATCGTATGTAAAAGTTGTATGGTTTCTCCTGCAAAGCTGATGCTGAGGCTTGGCCAACCTTTCACAGAGTTGAATCTCTGTCCATACAGTGACTGGATACTGCCTGTTTAGATAGTTGATCTAGCCTGATGGGAGGTAGACCGTCTGATTTAGCTGGCTGTAGGGTTCAGACCTTAATAGGTAACCCTAATCTTGGTGTTTGATGATGGAATAGCCTAATTTGGCTGGCTGTAGGGTTCAGACCTTAGGAGGTAACTCTGACCTTGTGATGGCTTAGGCTTGAGAAGGCCTTGTTGTTGATGGGAGAGGACTGATGTTTTAGGCCTAGCTTATATTTAGGCTGATGGTTGCTGTGCTTGTGGATTCATGCTATAGCCTAGGAGGGTTTGATGGCCTGATTAGGGCAAACTCCTTTCTGAAGATTTAACTGTTTAATAGGTAATTTACATGTAATATTTAGGAATGTAGGTATTTAAGGGAGTTCAGCCTGAAGCAATGTATTACAAGAGAGTTATTTCAATAAACCTTATTTAACCTAAAAGTGAAGTTGTCTGGTTATTTGTCAACTATCCCCAATCCTAGTGATCACCTGGGTCTCCCTCCCTGGTACCGTAGCCCGGGGTGTGCTACATTAACCCTTTCTGATCTCCCTGACCAACTCCAAATGAAAAGCTTGGTCATTGAGGCTTTAAAGGGTTAACATCTGTTGGGCTTAATCGGTGACACATTGTCATCCTGTGGAAACCAGGCTGTAGTCATTCATGATGAGTTTTTGATCTTAGTCAGCTGACCAACTCACTTTGGACAGGCCAGTGGGGACAAGGCTGCAAGTACTTACACACATATATGCAATATTTTAGTATTATGCAGACTTCAGTCTTTCTACAATCCTGTAAGTCACACTGAATTTTGTTAGCTTATGAAACCCAAACTTTCATTAATTTGTATAACAATCTGTACTCTCTATTGTCCAGCTGACTTCAAAAAGGAAGACCTTGCAAGGGCATTACTTATCAATGTGTGCAGGGACATAGTCATGGCTGCCTTTGTAGCATGTGACAAGCTAAAGGTAAGTTAAAGCATTCCAAAACCAATTTTGCAAGCTGTACCAATAAACAAAATCCAAAACATTTTGTAGAGGTGGTATAAAGACCATCATGACAAAGCAACCTATCTAAATAACCTCTAAGAAATTGTATGGGTATGACATTTCAGAGTATAAACTTACTAAATGACTTACAATTTATGTATATAATTCTAATATTCATCTAAATATGTTAGAGGAACATTGGAAAATTTTTGTAGGAGAGAAAAATGAAAAACAAATGAATAGAAAAATCCACTGAATTTTGCGAAGACTTTAATTCCACTAGGGTGTTTTCTGTAAGTTCAATTAACTGTTTAAATACATTCACTAAGTCTTATTGCAGCCTATAGTGAAATTCACGATCTAAAATAAACCTTAACCTTGAGCTGTAAACAATATTATTTCTTTTGAATAGCTATACAATGGGCAACATTAGTCTTCAATATAAATAGCACCATCTGATTTCAGATTACGAAGACCATTTTAGTTGGAGGTTTTGCCCAGTCATCACTTACCCGTCGAATTCTTGAAGAGGAGTTCGCAAAGTTAGCTCCCATGATGGCAATAATGGTAAATTATCTACACCTACATATATCTATTTATTTGAAATGGTATGATCCAGTGGCATATAAGGGATCATCTGCTGCTGTAATAACATTTTTTGTTTTGAATGAAAACAAGTTCTCATAGATTTATAGTTAATTTAGTCATCAAGGGAACATTTTTTCTTTCTTTTATCATTATCCAACCTTACTCATTCATACAAATGATCTGCTATATTGCTGATGTGTCACATATGACATCATTATTTAATTAAAATATAAAATAAATGTCATCACAATTGGTTATATCTACTTAAATATTCTTTACAGAACAACTTGCCCCCTTACAGTCTCCAAGTGATGAAGGCAGGCAGCCATCTTGGAGCCCTCGGGGCGATGCTGGAAAGTAAACCCAAGCCTGAGGGCCAACCAGAAGCTGCAGCCAAATAAGACTTTTTTTTTTCAAAAAAAAGCGTTGAATACTTAAATAACTTGTTCGATGAACAAAGAGACATTCAATTCTTTCTTTACACCTAATGTTCTGATATATAGCCTACAGATGATGCCGTACCAGACAGAGGCAAGTCCCACAAAATATGCTACTCTCGATCACCTAAAAACTTTTGATTATCTTAAGGTGCATTTCACAGACAGAAACACATTTTTACAGGCAGAACAAGCGAAATATCTAAAAATAAAGAAATTATGAAATCTGATTTGCGTAATGTCTTTTACTGCACCTCCAACATTTGTACTATACAATCAATTGATTTGTGGCAAAGATTTCCAGTCCCTATAGCCCCATACCCACTAGACGATTTTAATGGCGACTGGCGACGGGCAACAGCAAAATCACTGGTACAATCATTACCAAATTAGCTCACATGTTTGTGTGTAATGTTGAATGTCACAAAGATTCTAGCACTGATTCATATTAATCAGTATACTCTATGAAAATATACATGTTTGATATCAATAACTAAAATCGGCCAATTATTTGGAAAGAATTGGCCAACTTTAGTGCTGATCTGGAAAATGACTGTGCTCAAATTCCCCTAGTGGCTATGGGGATTAATAGTACTAGGCTCGAAGGAAAGACATCAAATTTCTGAAAGCATAGTATTATCAACTCAGCCTCATTGAAATAAAACAAATCAATTTCAAACATTGTCAATAATTCTAATTATTCACTGTTTTTCGTAGTGAGCATAGGTTGTATGCTGAAGAATGAATACTAATATTTCAAAAAGTAAGTTTAAGGAATCTTCTCTATTTTATTGGCCAAGCATTATCCTAAATAATTATGGCAAATATCTTGGACACAAATAGTGAGAAAGCACAACCTGTCAATATGCTCTTCTATATGTTTCACCTGTAAAAAAGTCAAAAATGCAAACAAAAGACTCAAAGAGGGGTTGTGTATAAACATTTTTGAATAGATATCATTGCTTATTATAAGACACTTACCATAAGAACAAATGAGTAGCCAATAAGCCCAGTCAGTTTTTAAGATTTGAGCTCCGACAAACATTTCCTGAGATAAAGATTTCATGGATTTTACGCTACTGTGAATGGTGAATAAAGTGGGAAGTGATTCTCCGCACCACGGATGGCTGATCTACTGTATTTTAGGCATCTGCAGGTTAATTTTGACTGATTTTGTAGACAAAACCCCAGGAAAAAGTATAGAAAATTTACAAATATTTGCTTTTTTCTATCTGAAATGAATGAATTTTCAAACCAACTTACCAAAATATTAAATATTTATGGGTGTGAAATTATGAAGTTTTCCATTTAGGCTAGTCTGCAGGTACACTTCAATAATTAAGCTATCTGTGGTTGGGGGAATTGCAACTATAGTTAATACTCAACTTGATTTATTATTCTGACTGGGATTGGCTTGTTAAGTTGGAACAGTGATTCAGTGAAAGGGTACATTGTATAAGATACAGTACATTTATTGATAATTTCATAGACACATTTGTGCACATGTCAAAATGATTTCCTTATCTTATCTGTCCACTAACTGTCCTGTGACCAGTAGATATGATGATATACAAGGCTCATATATTTACCTCTTGTTTTCTAACTTTGAAATCAAAATAAGAATAATAAAAAATAATAAAACGACCAGCTCTGAGAATTTGGGGCCTAATAACATACACTGTAATAGGCCTATGTTCAATATTTAGACAGTAAATGACCAAAAATGATAAAATAAGCCAAAGTTGACTAAAAATCAAATTTTGTGTAGTTTAATATGAAACTTCAAAATTTTCTAAAATTTCACATGTTGCCATGGTAACTGGAATGTTTATCAAACGTCAAACATAGAATTACTGCTATGATGAAACATTTGGTTTCGATGGAAACCAGGTTATGTGATCTTCATTCTAGAATTAGTAAAAACTAATAGTAGAACTTTAAGTTACATTATACAAAAAACAGATTGTAGCTATCTTCATTAGAAATTGAGAGTATTTTATTTGCATCATAATTAATGCAGTTCATGTTTTACTCTTTTTTTTAATATCATTTTTAGAAAGCTTGAGCCTTGCTTTACATTCAATATTTATGTCAAGTAGCCCCAAAATCGCAGAGCAGGTCATTCACTCAGTGAGTGAATGTTAATTGAGCAGCCATTGTCACTACAACTCTTTAAGGCCTTACCAATATGCACTGTCCAATTATCACAAAATCAGCCTATAAATTGGTCCTGAACGAGCTGGCTTTTCACCGATTCTAACAACAATTCATCGTCCAATTCTGTGTGGTTATACCTTGTCCAGTTGCTGTGGCCAATGAGAGCACCAATGGGATCACATACAAGAGAACCAATTCATATTAAGCATGTTTGATAATGTTATGCCAACCACTGACTGCCGTCAACCAAATCTGCACAGAAATGGTCAGCCATGGGCCAGAACGTTGTAATCATATCACAGTGCAACCAACCCTGTCCAGATGGGCATGTCAATGTTAGATAAAGATATCAAGGCAGTTTCACAATGTCTATTTATGTAAATGGAATAATGCATAGCTTCTAACATAATATCTATTCAATATTTTATGCCTCTGTTTAAGAAAATACTGCAACCTCAGTAACAGAATTTAGGAAGTCATTTTATATTCATCATGAAGCTTATTTTCTGACTTTTATTGACCACCTCTATATTCATCTTAAAAACTTCTCTTTCTATATTCATAATTAAGTCTTTTTCTGTAACAGGATTTTTGTCACAAGACTTGAAATCCCTGAAGTGAATGATAAGTGCAATATTTGGATCTAATTGATATTTCCATGTGAAGAAATATCCAGTGTTGACTATATGATGAATACCTACTGTTGAAACAAGTTTTGGTCTTGCTAATGGCTTTCCCTCATAAACAAAACATACTTTCATTTTACTTTGTTTTGTTTTTTGCATAGATGTTTCAATTATTAATCTTGGGATTATTATGCCAGCACCTATCTTCCTAAATGTATTGCTTAATAGAGCTGTGTAGTTGCTGTAGCTCATTGGAATAAGAACTACATCTAAGTCTAAAAAGATAAGATACTGAACTTCATTCATATGTCGGTATAAACAGTCCATGTTCTGTAGGTTTTGTCCAAAGTAGAAAAGAGAAGTTACATCTCCTGGTATAGTCCAGTCATATATTTTGAATACTCCCTTGGTTTTATAATATTGCAACACTTTTAGAATTACACTGTCAACCATATAAGTACCATAGAGGTAAACCTTTTCACCTCCATAAAGCAAGAATCTTTCAAAGAAATTAACTACTTTCATAAGATCATGAGCATGAAGATTGTACATTTGATTCAAACAGACACCAAGAACAGCTTTTGGATTAGAGTTGGTGTATGTATCAGATACATACAAATAGTTAGTAGGAACTAAGCATGGATGGGATGTTACAGAAATAGATTTTGCTTTACAGGTCAAAGGCAATTTACAATGGAGTATATACTGATGCCATATACACTTCTTACTTTCATTATTCCACACATAAAGTAATTCACTTCTGCCTTGAATTGAGAAGCATTTCTGGTTACATGATGTTTGACAATACAAATTGGGGCTATCTAAAGGAAAGATGTACATAACCTTGACATAGAAGTTCTTTTGATCTCTTACATGAAATGCAGACACTACATATCCTCTTGTGAAGTCTATTGGCTGAAAATTAGGTACAAATTTAAATCTGTATTCCTGTTGTTGTTGATGATGCAGATTGATCGTATAAAACTCTTTTGACATAGTTTTCACAGAAAGTTTTGATTGTTGTAAGTTACCTTTCATGTCATTAATTTTCTGTTTATAGTCCTTTACATAAATGCATTCATTTGCCGTCAACATTCCTGAAGTATTGACATGAGCACCAGGGTAGCTCATTAACTTTGGCCACCATACAACTTCACATGTTCTGTTCTCCAAACTATATCCTGAGAAGTTGACATAGTACATTTCTTTGTATTTCTGATATCTAGAATATATATGGAAAATAGTATACATGACAGCAGACATCTTAAGGAGTAACAGCAGCATGGATGATGTAAACCATTTCCTCCTAGGCCTGGAGGGAAAAAGTAGCAAAGAAGTGAATTTCTAACATCATGGAAAATGTCCTTGGGATAGACTATATAAGGGCTGAACAACTCCCCTATTTTTAATCTGAGAAGTCAACTTTAAGATGCCTAGACCAAATGATTCAACTGTGAATAAGTAATCATTGTGTTTGATTTTATATTACTAAAGCTGTGAGATTATGTTGGTATTTTTCTGCAAAATTAACTCATAATTTGATTTGATTTCATCTCCACTGTTTTAAAGCTTTTGAATTAAAGGGAGGTGTTGTGAAGTAAAAATCCAACAAGTATGAGTATCTGTGCACAAGTTTAAGTATCTTGGTGTTCATCTAGATGATAGACTAATCCTGGATAAACATATTGATCAGTTATCGAAAAAGACAAAGCTGTGAATATTGCCAAAGATCCGACATTTTATGTTTGAATAGACTGCCGTAAAAATTTACAAAGTAATGATAAGACCGACCCTGAAATATATGGATTACTTTATAATATATTCTGGGATATATGAAAGTATTGAAAAACTAAATTGGCTTCAAGTCAAAGCTCCAAGATTCATAGAACATGCCCTTTACCCTGAAATGAGGCATACAGAAAACCCTCACCAGGTGAAGTGCGGTGTTGAAAATCTTAAAACAAGTCGTAGGTGCAGCCTGTTGAAAATGTGTCTGGAAAGAAAGAAGGCACATAATGTTAACACAACACAGCCAACAGTGGTATAACATAACCATGCAAAAGTGAAGTTAAAAAATGAGTTCACAAAACTTAGTAAATCCCAACTACTGAGGTCTATTACTATGGGAGGGCTTGCCTGAGTCTGGCCAAAAGGAAGTTTTCAAACCAACAAATATTCAAAAAACTTGAAGAAAGATAAACTTTAAGTAAAGATGCATGATATAGTATGATGTATGAATTGAAACAAATATTGTACATAGTGTATTGAACTGTTATTGTGTTTGTGATAAATAAACAAAACTGTATGAATATGTAGATACGGGAAGGTGACTATAGCCTTTTTTCTTTATGTAATTTTACTGTATCACTATGTGCTGCCATTAAGTGGGTCAAGCCTACATCCAGGTACTTGGGCAAACCCAGAATGCTATAATGGGAGCGATGATTACACGGGAATCTGAAGCGAGAAAGGAGTATGAAATTGGGACAGGCACATGGTCTAGTGCTGCCACCTAGTGTCACACTTATAGGGTGTTGTATCACTACTACTACTATAATGCAGCAGTACCTGTCCACCTTAAGGCTGTATTCCAGGATGCGTTTTTGAACTTACGTTCAACAAGGAATGCAGGGAAACGCATCGTGGAATATAGCCTCATACATGCGTTCATACTAGCATTTATACTTGTGATTATGGAATGCAAGTATGAACGCAAGTATAAGGCTATATTCCACGATGCATTTAGTCCCATTTGTGTTTCTTAAATCATAGAAACGCAAGCTTGTTTGCGGAAATTTATAAACATGTTTATAAATTTCCGCAAGAAGGCTTGCATTTCCATGATTTAAGAAACGCAAGTGGGACTAAACGCATCGTGGAATATAGCCTTTAGGCTCCATGTGCACCGTTTTTCCCTAAAAAAGGAAAACAAAAAATTATACTTTAATGGAATAAGCCCATCCCACATTGGTTATATCCCAGGATTGGACAAGGGTTGGACAAAATAACCGTAGTTCTAAGCCATCCTTGTCTCCTCAGATTTGGGGTTACTGACATATGCTGTCCTGTTAAACCATTATGACTTCTTAAATTTTATCAAATGACATATTTTCAAGTTTGCCTGCCAATCAAAATGCTGTAGTTCAGGGCAAAATAGGGTTGGACATTATAAGTTGGACTGTCAGGCTTTAACATTGGTTCCTATGGGAAAAATACCAATGTATGAAGCTGCATTTTACAAAATTTAGGAGCAATCTGTCAGCCAAATTGCTTTTGTTTATTTTGTATTTTGCAACTCTCTTCAAGGAATTAGCATAGAGGCAAGTTTAAAAATATTTCATTTTAATGTTGCTGTGATCTTGGAAGGTGAAATGTTACATATTTACTCAGATTTACTTTTTTACATGATACTTAATAATCATTAGCAGTCTACGTACTAACCCACATATATAATGACAATGTGAGCGAGGTGACTTGGGAAAATTTTAGGAAATTTTTATTACTATTTATGATAAGAATTACTTGCCCTTAACAGTGGGCTAATTAGTGAAATTGTGAATAAGTATATGAACATAACTGCCCTAACAGTGGGCTAAATAGTAATAGAGAACAGAACAACATAAGGGATATTGTGAAACATGTAGGGTGGGTTGGGTGGCAACGCGTGTGTTCTGCGCAGTGTTCCAGGCCCAAGTGCCTGTTGATAGTTAGGAGTGGGCAGGCCTTGACCTGTGCAGTGAGGCGTGTCGAGTATGTTGTCCATACCGCAAATGACCTACAACTTGCTGTGCATGTTCCACACCCATTAGCAGTCTACGTACTAACCCACATAATATATAATGACAATGTGAGCGAGGTGACTTGGGAAAATTTTAGGAAATTTTTATTACTATTTATGATAAGAATTACTTGCCCTTAACAGTGGGCTAATTAGTGAAATTGTGAATAAGTATATGAACATAACTGCCCTAACAGTGGGCTAAATAGTAATAGAGAACCAAGCCCAAGTCACCAGTAATGTTAGTTTTTGAGAGCCCTTAGGGCAGTGGAAACGGTTGAATCCTGAGAAGTGTGGACGTAGGACTTCCAGGCCGTGCTAGCCCATGTTCCATGTCTCATAAGGTCAAGTTCAGTGACCTGGCCCGTACTCCAGGCGGCTGTGGCCCCACCCCTACGAAGACTATGGAGTGAGAGTCTGTCTGTTGGGAGCCCCAGGGATGTGAGGGCCGAGTTCCAGGCTCTCTTGAGGTAGGCGAGGGGAAGGGTTCGACCCTCTCTGGTGATGAGAAGGGGGGCCGCCGGGTCGGAATTCGGTGCTGTCATAAGTAAGCAGTCCAGGGCCATAACTGGGCAGAAGAGCCTACCCGGGATAGCGGGCAGTGTGATGTGTGTAGAATCGCAGGCCCGCTGAATAGTCTTGGACCATTTTACATGGACCCTAACGCCGCCAGGGACTCTAGTAACGTCCCCCCGCGTTATATGTCTACTCGGATCGAACTTGGTCTCTGCCTGGGGTACGAGGTTTGACTGTCTGAAGAAGCCGGTGAAGGCAAATGTAAGTGCACAGATGATGGCCGGGTCCTCATCCCGGGCCCTCATAAGGGTAATGACTGCCTCAAGCTGTTGGGGAGTAACCGGAAGCTTAGGGGATGGAACGTACCTTGAGTTAACGTCTATAGAGCGTAGGGCCGTGTGCACCTGGAATGATGTGAAGACGGTAGAGTCCAGCCCCATGCGCTTAAAGGCAGTAGAGAGGGAACCGATCAAGTTCTTGATGGAGGCTGGGCTCTTGAGGTGAGCCCTGACGTACTGAATGAAGGACAGGTGTGCCTTACTGGCATGGGTACCCGATATGGGGGCCCTGCTAAGCGCATCTGCCACCTCCATGTGTATTCCTGGTATGTGTCTGAAGGCAAGTGAGCAGTCCATGGCTGCCGCATGGGCCCATATGGCCCTAGCGCAGGCCAGGATGACAGGATCTCTACCCCTCCCTGTGGTGTAGATGGCTATGGCTGCAGCATTATCGCAATGGACCTCAAAGAGGCGGCCCTGGTCCTCCTTTGAGATGAGCGTTCTGATGGCGCCCATGCAGTTGACAGCCTCTAGCTGGCTGATGTGGTGGTCGGTCGTGAGGGCGTCTGGGTAGGCGTAGATGTAGCAGTGTCGTCCCGAGACAGCTCCGCCACCTACCATGCAGCTGTCGGCCTCTATGAGGCCCGATGGGATGGCCTCCGGAATGAGGGAGACACCGTTGTATGTGGGAAGGAATTCCATGAACCAGCGCATGTCTGCCCTCGCCCCTCGGGAGATCCTGGTATACCCTTGGGGGTGTGCCCTGAGATAGCTCAGAATGCGCGTCATGAATAGACAGGCAAGTCTGCAGACTCTGGAGATGAAGTTGATCTTGCCGGCCAGGCTCTGGACCTCTCGTCTAGACATGGCTGTCTTGTCGTAGAGAGCGCCTATCACCTGGAGGGTTTCCTTTATCTTGTTGTCAGGTATGGAGAGTGTACGGGTATCCAGGTCACACTTAATGCCCAGCCACTGTATGGCCCTTGCTGGGGGAGAGAGCTTCTTAGTGGCCAAGGGGAGGCCTAGGTCTCCCAGAAGCTCTATAGCCATGGTATAGTGATCCACCGCCAACTCCAATGACAGGGCGATGCCCACTATGTCGTCCAAATATATGAGGACGCACGCCCCCCTTTGGCGGAGAGCCCGTGAGAGGAATTCCGCTATCCTCTGCATGAAGAAGGAACTATTTCGGGCTCCAAACGGTAGGGCTGTGTCAATGAGAGCCATACCAGCATAGGAGATTGCCATGAGTGGGGTACATTATCCATTGTGTCCACTATGTCCACCAGGTCGTCGATGGTGGGGAGCCTGTGAGGTAATTCCCTGCCATCAAAGACATTCTTTGATATGCACGAGTTTATGTCATTTGATGCCGGGAACGAGAGGTCCACTATGACACGGCGAGCCCAGCCGTCCGTGCTGGATTTCGGCCTGGTCATGAGGGGGGAATAGTGGACCCACTCGAAGGGGGGTGAGGCGAATGGGCCTATTAGGGCTGATTCACCCAGCTCCTTGCTGATATAGGCCATCACCTGCTCCGGGTAGGCGACAGCTGATGTGTGATTGTAGCCGTCGTTGTTTGTAGGGCGTGGGGGGCCCCAGTACTGTAAGTAGAAGCCAAAGCGTATACCGTCCAAGACCATTATGTCATCTGGATGGCCGGTAGCTATAGCCTCCAACACTGGGACTTGTAAGGTGGTTGGAAGGGGGACCCTAGCCGCCAGGGAATTGGGTAATCCAGTGGCCACCACCGTGGTGTAAATGCTGGCGAGGTGAGGGTAGTCATCCGCGACTGCCAAAGGGCTAGGCCACTCGTGTTTTCTGGCTTGGGCTAGGTCACAGGGGTGACGGTAGCCGACTGGGGCCCTGACATCGATAGGTGATCGTGGGCAGTCGTCGCCTATGTCGGGGTGTGTAGGCCCGTCATGGGCACTAGAGTGGATAGCGGGGGGGCGGTGGTCGTCACCTACAATAGGGGGATTAACTGGGCTAACAGCACGCTGAGGGGAGGGGAGTGCACTCCCTTCCACCCGTACTTCTTTGGTGGGAGTATCCAAGGGAGCCATGATGGGGCTCGGTAGGTCGTCGTGACCTGGTCCTTGGAACCCATCTCTACACATACTGATGGGGGTGGACGTCCTAACATTGTCACCCCCACCCGCCCCCGGCCCGTCCCCGGTACCTGGAGGGGGGCCGTTCCTCAGTTTTTTGGCGGCTGGTCCGTCTTCTGGCGGGCCTGCTGCTTGTTAAACTGGGGTTTGGGTGCCGCTGCATAAGCCTTCTTGGAGTTGCATCTAAATATCGGATGATCTTGGCGGCCTGCGCCTGAGGCATAGCAGAAGGGGCAAATGTGACGGAGTGATAGGTCACCCTCGTCATGAGACGATGTAAACTCACAGGTGCCCGCACTAAAGTGCGGGCATGGAGCTATGGTAGAGCTCTTCGGGGGAGCGCTAAAGCAGATCTTGACCCTATCCCGCTGCATCTCCTCGTAATCCTCCCATGTAATCTCATTCTGTGAGAGGCGGTCAAATACCGCCTTCGACCATTCCCTCACTGTCTGCCACGGGCGGGTGATATGATCCTCGGCTGCCTCCCGTAAGTGGCGGCACGCCGCTGCGGCAGGGGTAGATTGGTCAGGAAGAAGAAACAGGACCATGCCAGCCATGCCATTCACAAAGTGGGGGAAAGGTATATCCTCCTGCTCACTTGCCTTCGTCGGACGATGACGTTTTGGGATGAAGAGGTGTGACGTAAGGGTTGCTATTTGCACCTCCATCCTCTCCATGCGCTGGGCATTCTTGTTCTTTTTCTTGTTACCAACCTCTTTATTCTTTGACTTGGGCGTTGGGGGGGACTGTGGGCTCTGAGGTGAGACCCTTCCTTTCTGAGGGGGCTTCCCTTTTGGCGTCTTCTTTGGGGACTTTGTAGCACATCCCGACCTGGAAGTAACACGGCCTGCCCCTCCTGGCATCTTGAATCTCGTATCCTAGGTCTAACACAGCACACACTCACCAGGGCAACAGGTAGGTAAGTCCTCCAAGGTATAACAGGCGTACTCCAAGGAAGGCTCTGATCACCATGGCCTTGTACTGATCACCACGGACTTGTACTGATCACCACGGCCTTGTACTGATCACCACGGCCTTGTACTGATCACCACGGCCTTGTACTGACCACCACGGCCCTATACTGGTCACCACAAACTTGTACTAACCTTAACAGCCCTGTACTGATCACCACGGCCTTGTACTGATCACCACAGCCTTGTACTGATCATCACAGCCTTGTACTGATCACCACGGCCCTGTACTGACCACCACGGCCCTATACTGGTCACCACAAACCCGTACTAACCTCCACAGCCCTGTACTGATCACCACGGCCTTGTACTGATCACCACAGCCTTTTACTGGTCACCACAGCTTTGTACTGATCACCACAGCTCTCTTTGCAGGTGACGGGCTGGCTCACATGAACCACCATACAGCCATCTCCTGTGAGAGTAGTCCCAGCCGCTACAATCTGTGCGAGTTCCCCCCTGCCGCGCGTGTCCCGCTGAGGGGACTGCTGCGCAGAGTGGCCAGGCGGCCGACGCCATACTGACAATGAATCACGGCACCCCTCCCAGGGAGAGACTTGGCGCAAATTGGACACTGTACTGGAGGTGGTGTTACCTGGAGGTACTGGTCACTCCAGGGCGTCGTTTCTGACTGAAGTGTTATTTCCCATAATGGGGGTAGGAGTTAAGATCTGTGTGTGGTATCCAACGCGTGTGTTCTGCGCAGTGTCCCAGGCCCAAGTGCCTGTTGATAGTTAGGATTGGGCAGGCCTTGACCTGTGCAGTGAGGCATGTCGAGTATGTTGTCCGTGCCGCAAATGACCTACAACTTGCTGTGCATGTTCCACACCAATTGCGTTGATTCTTCAGAAAATAATTGGTGTGGCGAACTACATGTATCAGTTGTAATGCGAATTGTTTACAATTCTGCGATCTTTTGAGTCCGTCATTGTAAGCTGTTTTGTCCACAAACTAGTCATGGAAACAATACTGTGATAAGATTAGATGCTATTTTATCTGATTTCACACATTATGTAGGCCGATATGTCTTATTTTGGTCTCTCTAATTAGGTATTTAAATCATGGAAATATGCACCTTATGTATTTGTTGTCTTAATTAGGTCGTTTTGGGATCAAAGTTCACAGTCTCAAAAACTGACTGCAATGTTAGGTTCTAAAGATCGTGCACCCCATACACCTAGACTCTTTCTCTTGAAGGAGAGGAGAAAAGTTTCCCCTCATCCTCTTGAAGCACACCACTCCCTATTATACTTATGTTTGGCTCATTTGGTGAGGGATTTCGCTTCAAGAAAAAGAGGATATATATGCACCCCCTGGTGGTATACATCAATACTAAACCTCTATGCTTCAAGAAGAAAACCTCACCTTATGAGCCTCATGTGAGATATAACAGGGAGAATCTTTGCTCTTAAAGAGGAAGAGGGGAAACCTTTCTCCTCTCCTTAAAGAGAAAGAGTCTAGGTGTATAGGGTGCACCTGTTGGGTGCCATCAAAATAACGTAACAGAACTAAAACGAACATTATAATAACATTATTATAATGTCATATTTTTGCTTGGGTAGGCCTGCAGTTTCAACATCAATAATATGGGGAGCCACACTATATGCCTTCTACAGACAGTTACTGCCATTCAATCTGTTGCACACCTTGCACTGATGTGCATTAGTACGAGTGCCAACTGCATGGTGCATTGGAATGATTTTAATTTGGTTAGACAAAATATTCTTATTTCACACATTAAATAAAATTTAATAAGGCTTTTTATGTGTGAAAAGATATACAACCAGCCCCCTCCTCCTCCTCCTCAGCTTGGACTCGAGCCCATTTCTATTGTTTTGAAGGTACTTTGGGGTGTTTGGCATAAATTCTTATTACCAATGCAATCTGCTGCAAATTATTATAGGAACTTTAGCTTCTTTATAGAGCAATATATATTAACAGTATAAACAATTTTCACTGTTTCTGATAAGAGCTACAGCCTGATAAAGAATTTGATTTCTACCATTGATTTCAATGGGAAATACCAGTTTTCTCTCTGATAAATACTACAAATGGAATTCTCATGAAACTTCTGAGAAATTTAGCATTTACTTAGGAGTAAATTAAACATGTAAGATATTTAAAACAGCCTCAACAAAAAATTTTTTTTTGTAGTTCTTAATCTATGACCCAGGTGTCGCCCTGAACAGCATAAAGTACCTTTAACTGTTACCTGATGAAGTAGCTGTTCTGGGTGATTGTCTCCTTATTCCATTAAATATATGAACATGCATTTTTTGAATTTCTGTTTGAGAAGAAAATCAGGACACATAATTAATGGGCCATAGACAAGAGTATGAAGCCTTAAAGGGGCAGGGGGGATCTATCATTCCTACAGTTCAAAGGTCTTCTGGGAATATATGGTTCATCCCAAATATCTGAGGGAATAATTATTCTATACAAACTCTGAATCTTATAGATAAGCTAACACATGACACAAGACTCATTGCTGTGAAAATGGAGGAAACTATCTTTCTGTATCTCCTCCTACCCAAAAATATTCTGAAAATTTTGAAAATATTTCAGTTAGATTTGAAAGCTATGGCTGTTCCTCAACTAGGCTTACACCCCTCCTCTATTAAGGTTGTTATATTCCCCCCTTCCTGACCAAAAGATTACCCATTAGCATATCCATTACTCCGAGAGGAGCCCAGGAGGTACACAGCAGGGTGCATTTGTTAGGTAACAAGTTTTGCCCCTTTGAGGTACTCCCCTCTCCCTAACACACTGTTATAGAGTTAAAGATTTATATTTGTATAATGACCATAATGATTATCTGAAATCAAGTTGTGTTCATGAGGTGTGTATCAATTCTGTCAATATACCATGGAGCCTGACTATAAAAAAAAACTATAATTGCCAAGAATGGAACATGGCTCCTGTGGCCTCAGAAACTTTTAATTCAACAATGCGATGCACAAGTTTGTCTATTCTCTGCTTCTCACATCTTCACACTCCCTTCATACATACCTACAGAATATCCATGTGATCAAGTGTATACAAAATCGCACCTTGCCATGGACCCCTCTGCATGGCTCTTTGCCTCATGTCCATTTCACAGTTAGTGTACTTAATTCTGTCTCACTTCTCATAAGCAATACATTGTACTCATATAGAAGCACAATATGCAATATAATCAATAACTAGTTCTGCATCAGTTCATCATGTAAGTGGGGGACAAAATCATTATCCCTGCAAAATTCATAAAATACACAGTAAAACAGGTACAAAGGTACAAATTATTAGTAACAACATTGAAAAGCATTTATTGTTAATGAGACAGTAATGGACTGAACAAGAGGGAAAGCGTCGGGACTGAATGAAAAAAGCAGTAATCCCAGCCAAGGATGTGATGTTCTAATAACGGTGCAGCAATATTCTGGTTAGGTTACAGTGACGTCCTTTTGATGACTCCCAATAATGTTGCTGCAACCAACTGTTGTGACGTTACATTGTAATGTTCTGATAAGATTCTTGTAAAGTTATTCAGGTGGCTATTTTTTTTAATTTTTTTTTTTATTGAGACATCTCTTCAAATTACACGAAGTTCTTCCGATGCTGTGATAGTATAAATGATAAGATGAACATGGATGATCATAAATATACAAATATAGATGCCTATTTTTTGTTGCTTTTTTTCTCTATACCCTAAATAATTCAGTTCTAACATTTACTTGATACCATTTTTAAACACATTTACATTTTTTGATTTTTGTACACTTTCATCAATTTCATTCCACATCTTTACTCCCCTATAATATGGGCTCTTCAGTACTCTTTCTTTGACAGAGAATTCCAATCTAAATTTAATTTTCCCACTACTTCGTAAGATTTTTCCCGAGACATTCTCACTAATGTTTACATCATTATGCGACATTTTATACATCATTTTTAGAAGAATATTTTTCCTTCTAACCTCTAACTTTTCCAGTCTTAATTCGTTATGCAAATCGTCCATTTCCCGACCAGATATGTATTCATTACGTAACAGAACTGTTTTAATGGCTCTATTTTGTAAAGGTTGAATACGTGACAGTTTCCTTTTAATGCCACTATCTAAAATAAACCCTGGATAATCCAGCAGTGGTAAGACCATCTGTTTATATAACAGTAGCGCTGTGTGTTGGTCAATAAATTTCCTAACCTTAGCCAAGGTTACCAGTCTATTATTTACCCTAGATATAACGTTATTTAACAATTTTTCAAACACCAAGTACTTGTCTATATCCATTCCTAAATAGTTATAATGATCAACATTATGTACTATACAATTCTCCATAGTTATACAACAATTATGCTCTCTTATTGCAATTCTGGATCCAGATAACATATGTTTTGTTTTGGATTTGTTCAGAATGATCTTATTCTGATCACACCAATTCCAAACTGTTTGCAACTGCATTGCAAAAAAAGTTCATGGTATCCCAGCCAAGGATGCAACGTTATTATAATGATGCAGCAATGTTTTGGTTGGTTCTTTTGATGACTCCCAATTGTGATGTCATTACAACATTCTGGTAACATTCTGCATCCCAAATAGAATGCTCTCAAAATGTTCTGTTTTGGTTGGTCCTAGCCTCACTATCAATAACATAATTGTTACATGCCATCTTAGTAAGTAACATACTGACTAAAAATGTATGGTCGCTATATGTTTCTGTTACACCTCGAGCTGGCTGGGATTGCACAGAGTCTTAAGAAACGTAGTTCTCCTCATAAGGGTCCATCGGGCACACAGTTTGGAAAGGGGTACAAAACCACAAAATAATGCACTTTTTTGTTAATGTGCATCAAAGGGGCCTCCATTTAGTACATATCGAGGGGGAGGAGGGTGTGAGATTTTTGTAAATGTGTGTACATTCTAGTGCATATTCGATACATATTTTTGCTTAAGGGGGAATGGGGTGTGAGATTTTTGAAAATGTGCATATGTACTAAATGGAAGGCACCAAAATCTTCTTCGAGCAATTCAAAGACATCTTCAGATAACATATATCAATGGCATAAATCACTTACATGCTAGTACTTTTCATGTGTTCAATCCAGTCATTTATGGCTACTAAAAAAGGATAATCTTACCACCTTTAATGGTGTTAATTGAATGGGATGCCTTCACATAAATTAGGTTAAACAACTGGAATATTATTCATCAATTAACTAAAGTGTTTAAAAGGTTCCTCATATCTGACAGCAGATTAATGCAGTTCTAAGATCTACATCAAACAAGGAAATTATACACTATGAGGTGAAAGGGAAATAAACTATACTTCAATCCAACTCTAGTAAAATTTAGATTTAAGTTTTTTTCACTTCTCAAATTTGCAAGGACAATGATGCAATAGCAAAAATAGGATTAGCATTGTATATTTTCAAATTATGTTGTATTGATTCAAAGCTTGAAATCTTGTATTCTTTCGTGTGAGGAGATGTACAAAGAAAAGAGCCTGTATGTACCTCTCCTAGTTTTTTTCTTTTCTTTTTATTGGAAAAAACATCATCACTTTACAGTGTTTTTCAAAAGCACTGAAGAGTTTTTTGAGAAAAAAAGTTCCAGCGCTCTCCATATACCAAACTCGACTCAAATGGAGCACCATGGAGAGCAAATGAGAGACAGACAGGTATTGTCAAAGTTAGGGGCCCGGCGCGCAGGCTAGTGGCAGCCTGCCAGCAGCCCGATGATGGCTCAGCAGTGGTCCAGCTTGTTGAATCGGATGCCAAACCTTTAATATTGGGTAAAGAATTTTGGAATCCAAACTGAGAAGACCGGAGATAGTACAGAAAAATATATAAGGGTATCAAACAAATTTTAGGATTCTGTTTTCTTGAGTGCGTATGGATACAGGCACTATGACACCACACACATTATGCCCAACGTGCATTACCATAACTGACCGTGTCCTTAAGTGTTTTCATTCCTCTATGGTTATTTGCTTTTTGCTTGGGTAATAAAATAAAGAAGACCCTAAGAGGCGATTCTCAGGTGACAGGAAAAACTGGAGGGGGCAAAGCCCTTGGGCAGTCCTCTGACCAAAAACCTTCCTGTCTCGTTACCCAAAAACCTTTAGGCGAATTGACGGCCCAAGGGCTTCGTCCTCGGGCCGTCCCATCACCCTCCAGTTCATCCCTTCACCCTCAGACTGTCCCTGCGGGTCTTCTTATATTAGTACTACTGCTATCTGTTATGAATTTGATAACCTTACTCTATAGTTGAGCTTACTTCTGAGCAGCTTTTACTCAGAGGTACAATTCTGCAGTAATCCAGTAAATGATTGGTCAGTTGTTTAATATATAGTGATTCCAGATTTAACAGAGATAATTCACCTTTCTTTTTGAAAACAAAAACCCTATTGAATCCTTGTTCATATACATTGTCAAGATGCTCTTTGGGATGTCAGTTGGGAGTGTATTCTACACTCTTCTCTGCAGCTTTTATAGTGAAGAGATAAATCAAGGCAGTGACAAAAATAGTAACGAAAAAGTAACACTGTAACTTATGACTGAGAGAAATTCCAGAATTAGATTTAATTTGTCTTTTGGACCAATGAGGTACAAAGGTTCTACCTAATTGCACACATTGAAAATAACATCTGCACAAACATTGATTTATTCATAACTATGTAACAACTTTAACAAAGATGAAATCATTAACCTTGATATTCGCTACATTACTAACAAAGTTGACATTTACAATTTTTCAATGCGAATACAATAGGAATAGCAACAGTGCACTGAGGTCAAAATAACCTCATGCATATTGAAAGAGTAGTATAAGACTTTGATATTTGTACTAAAAATATAATTATGCTTATTGTAAAGCTTAGTAACTTTAAGAAAGGAGAATGGTCACAGACTGTCTTAGAGTCAAAGTAGGTATACAATTAAATTACTAAAGGGGAAACCTCAAATAATAAGGAGAGTCTATCAATGACTACAGGCAGTGTCAACAGCAGGTGAGACAACCCTAGAACTGGTGTTCACACGGGTGCCTCGTCTGCCAGTGGCAGCACTGCAGAGGGAATGCAGGACTCGTATAAGTCTTTGGGGTTCAGGAGCTTGGCGGGTAGAACTTGCTTTTTGGTAGCAGCATCTGGTGACCATACTACAGACTAAGCCTTTGTAGGAGTAATGTAGGATAGGTGAACTAGCGATAGGGAAGCCTATGACTGTTGTGTGTAATGATGTCCCAGTACAATAGACATCTTGTACTCATTGTGAATAACATTGAATTGGCCTTGAACATCTTCCGCAAAAAAAACTGCAATAAACTTTGACCTTCTGCAAAGTGTTTGTCTGCATTTGGATCTGAAAAACCCAATTGGTGTGTAGGCCAGATTGTATAGTGAAGACAATCTACATCTGCCCGATCTGGAGATGGGTCCTGGCAAGTAGAGGGAGGCCACAGGTCACATGGGGGTCCCATGATAGATGTTCATGCATGGATCTCCACTCACTCAAGTCACACCAAATAGAAGTAATTATAAAACAAAAGCGCAATAACATAGACACTGTGTAACAGGAGACGTACTCTATCCTTGAGTAGCCATGAAAGACAGGACAACTAGAACTTAATATTCACAAGGGATAAACAACCTTTAATAGACCCCAATAAAAAACAATACATATATAAACACTCTTGTTAAATAGTTCAGTTCATGTTTTCTTTCACAAGCACTATCCAGATGAGTATGATTAAGTTTCCACGCCTCTCTCTCAGAAAATACTGCAAGATCAGGAACATCAGTAGCAATATATAAAGTCACTTGTTATTCATCATGAAGCTTATTTTCTGCGTTTTATTGATCACCTTTGAATTCATCTGAAAGAATTCTCTTTCTATTTTTATGATATAGTCTTTTTTAGGGATATGACTTTTAGGACAAGAACTGAAATCCCTCAGATGAAGGATAACTGCAATATTTGGATCTAATTTATTTTTCGATGTAAAGGGATGTACAGTACTGACTATATGATGAATGCCTACTGTTGAAACAAGTTTTGGTCTTGCTAAGGGCTTTACCAGTGGATCAAAACATGTGCTATTCATTTTCCTTTGTGTTGTCATTTGTGTAGACATTTCTAATCTTGGAATTTTCAGACCAGCATCTCTCTTTTTGAATTTATTACTTAAAAGAGCAGTGTAGTTACTGTAAGCCATTGGAATAAGAACTTCATCCAAGTCTAAAAAGGCAAGATATTGAACTTCATTCCTATGTCGATATACACAGTCCATATTCTGTAGGTTTTGTCCAAAATAGAAAAGAGAAGTTACATCTCTTGGCACAGTCCAGTTATATACCTTCAACACGCCTTTGTCTTTATAATGTTGCAGCACATTTGTTATTGCTCCGTCAACCATATAAGTACCATATAGGTAAACCTTTTCACCTCCATAAAGCAAGAATCTTTCAAAGAAATTCACTACTTTCATCAGGTCACGAGGTTTAAGATCATACATTTGATTCAAACAGACACCAAGAACAGCTTTTGGACTAGAGTTGGTGTATGTATTGGAAACATACAAGTAGTTAGTAGGAACTAGGCATCGATGGGATGTTAGGGAGATATATTTTGCTTTACAGGTCAAAGGTAATTTACAATGGAGTATATATTGATGCCATATACAATTCTTACTTTCCCGATCAAAAAAGTAAAGTCTTTCAATTTTTCCTATAATTGAGATACATTTCTGGTTACATGATGTTTGACAATACAAAGTTGGGCTATCTAAAGGAAATATATACATTACCTTGACATAGTAGTTCTTTGGATCTCTTACATTAAATGCGGACACTACATACCCTTTTGTGAAATCTATTGGCTGAAAATTAGGTACAAATTCAACTTTGTAATTCTGTTCTAGTTGATCAAGCAGTTTAATTGTATAAAGCTCTTTTGACATGTTCTTTACAGACATCATGGATTGCTGTAGATTGCCTTTCATGTCATTTATTTTCTGTTTAAAGTTCTTTACATAAATGCATTCATTTCCAGTCAATATTTCGGAGGTATTGACATGAGCACCGGAATAGCTCATTTTCCGTGGCCACCATACAACTGTACATGTTCCATTCTTCAAACTATATCCTGAGAAGTTACCATAGAAGACTTCTTTGTATTTCAAAAAGGTTGAATCCTCAGAAGTGTTCTTAATTCTTGAATGAAATATATTTGATGTACTGTACATAACAGGATATACTATAGGAAACAACAGCAGGAATGATAATATAAACCATTTCATCAACTTTCTGGAAAGAAAAAGCAGCAAGAAAACACATGAGAATAAGCACATTTCTAACAACATTGATAATGATTTTGTTAAGGGTGAACAACCTAACTGGCTTCAAACTGAAAAGGCCATTTTCAGATGCCTAGACTGCAAAATTCAATTATGATCAGGTTTGTATAAGCGTTTGGTTTAACATAACTAAAGCTATGAGGTTTTGCATAATATTTGCAAAAATTAACTCATAATTTTAAAATGAAATGTTTTCAATGTTTGAAAGTTCGTTCATAAATTAAAGAGAGGTGTCACAAAATCAAGTCCAACTTTACTACCAGTTACCATGAATTTTGTTAATTGATAAAGGATTAGACAAGCCATTCATGGCCCTCTTTCGACAACCTTGATAGAAAAACCAGGAATATGTCAACCTAATTTCCCTTACTTGAACTGATACCTATATCATAAATCACTAGACATGATTCATGACCCTGATCAGATTGAAAACAAGATCTGGTAATGAGTAACGTCAAAATTCAGAGGCGGAGATGCTGTGGGAGGCCTCAGCAAAATGTTAGTTATAACCCCTTCGGCAAATTTGATAAAACATAGTTGTAGAATAGAAACAGACTCTTCCTTACAGATTTGTTAAATATGATGGCATTAAGATAATTAAATAAATTCCATGATAGATCCATCGTCATGAGGATAGTACTTCACAGACATATGTATATATGCCTACATAGGGGGTCTAGATGGGGGGTACCCATGTGGAATTTAAAAAATGTCTGTGTCGCCGTGTCGAATTTAAGAAATAGCCATGTCTGTTGAATTTAAGGGTCTACACCCCCTACATAGTGGTTACTGCACAGACAGATGTCTGCATGGTGGCTATTGTGCAGACAGGTAGCTGGATGGAAGTGGCATATCAGCCAATCAGAAGGCTAGTACCGGTGCTGCCACCTAGTAGATTTGGGTGGAGTAACATGGAGTGGAGTGCATTTCAGCCAATCAGATTGCTGCATTCTGTGGATACCTAACATTCAGTGTAACATAGGCCAACCTGTGTATACATTTGATGCTGACCTCTTGGAATTAAGCAAAACGATTTGGCCTTTATCTATCTAAATAAGAAATTATAAATCTAGAAAAAATTAGGGTAAGGTTAGAGTTGCATTGCACTATTTATCAACACCTTGATAAGCTCTCCTAATGCATAGGTAGAAAGGGAAATATACATCAAAATAGTGTCATTCTAGCATATGTTCATTGGAGGCAAGTTTGGTCAGTTTTTGTGATATTTGCACACGGCCCACATATATGGATTTCCACAGTTCCTAATATAAAGTCTAATTATTGGGATAAAGATGAGATGGTTAACTTTCCTTTCATGACTGTAATGATTATCTGAGATAAAACTGTGTCCATTTATTGTGTATCTAATCTGGATACCATGGAGCATGTCATCAGTTTTCTTTCTATTTTTTTTTTTTTTTTTTGAATAATTCCTTTTCACATAGATGTGCTCTTCCAATGGAAAACATACATGTGCTCTTCCAACGTTTGACTTTTTACATTTACCCACAATGTCTTGCAATCCTTCATGACAAAAGTTAATCTGCTTTGATAATTGTGCAGGATGGAACAAGGCTATTGTGGCCTTGGAAACATCAAATTAGACATGGCGATGGACAAGTTTGTCTTTTCGTTACTCCATACACTCCCTTCATACTTAAACTACAGATAGAATAATATCTATGTGATCAAGTGTATGTAACATCTCACCTTGTCCTGGCCATCCTCTGCAAACAGTTTTGCCCCATGTCCATCTCACAGTTATCGTACTTAATCTTGACTGACCTCTCCTAACTGACATATTGAACCGTTTGGTTGTTTGTCATATGGACCGGAGCATAGAGGCTCAATATATGATAAAATCAATAACAGTTTCTGCATCAGTTCACCAAGAATCATGCAAGTGGGGGACAAAATCAATATCTCAAAACATTCATAAAATATACAGTAAAAGATGTATAAAGGTATTAAATTATTAGTAACAACGTCGAAAAGCATGGATTGGTAATGTAACTGTAATTCACCCAACCACCGATAGATAATCTGTTGACTTTAACCTAAAGGTTAGCCTTGGTCAGGTTGCATGCTGGATAATATGTCAACAAAAAGGTTTAGAGTAGGAATTTTCATAAATTAATTTATTATTTCTAGTTTTAAATGAAGAGCACCTAGAGACCATTGTTTTTTGAAATCTGTATCCATATACATCACACATTGTCCAAGTTGTTTGAGAATTTATTCATTATAGGTGGAAATATCACAATCATTCATTGATTTTGTATTGTTTTCCCAGTGTTTTTTCTAAGAAAAAAAATGGTCAAAATTAATCTGCAGGAGCTTAAATTACTTTAAATCAGCCATCCATGGTACCAACTCATAATCATTTGTAAGAGTTCGGATTTTCAGGAATTTCAGATCTGGATCTATATATTTCGGAACATTTTGTAGAATTCAAATTGGCTGGGTAGAAGCGACACAATTTAACATTAAACTACCTCTTGTAACAGTGACGTCACTCTTGCGATGGTTCTAGGATGGGTCTCGCTGTTTGTGCAAACCCTCGCAACAGTGAGGAAATAATGTGACAAACCACATTAGATTTCACGAATATAACACTAATGTCATGGCTAATTAACCATGTTCTCCTTATCATAGAGAGTATTTGACCTACAAATTTGAATTAGAAGTACTTGTTGGGAGAACTTGAAATTATGGAAGATTTTGTATTTTCAATGTGCAGATTGATAGATTTTCTGCAAGTTTTATTCGTTTTTTCCCCTGAAAATACATAGGTTTTTCAAAGGTTTACAGCAGAATTACGGATCCTATAGTCAAAATTACGGATTACAGATCTATCTCTTTTCACCAGTAAAAATATGGGGGTCTCCGTATTTTTAACAGATGCTTGGAAACACTGCTTTTCAAGGTGTAGGACACACTGAGCCATGGACACAGAGTGCTTATGAAGACTATATCATTTTTCTTGAGTGGGGTCCCATTAATGGTGAAAACTTGAATGAGGGGGTGAACAACCTTTCTTGGCTACTGGCCTTTGACTATTGGTTTACTTTGCCAGAAACCCTGGTATGGTAAAATGACAACCTCTGACTGGTATCCAAAGTTTCAAGAAAAGTAGCTCTGCTCATAAGGGTCAACTGGATAGACTCTTTGGAAAGATGTACAAATCCACAATGCAGACTTTTTTTTGTTAATGTAGCAATTCAAAGACATCTTCAGATAAGATATACCGATGGCATAAATCACTAACAAGTTAATACTGTTCATGTGGTGTTCAGTCATTCATGGTTATCCTGAAAGGGTTATCTCACCATCTTTACTGGTGTTTATTGCATGGTATGGCAGTTGCCTCCACATACATTAGGTTAAACAACTGGAATCTTAATCATCTATCAGCTAAGATGTTTAAAAGTGTTCCTCATACAAGATGAAAGTGAAATAAACCCTACTCCAATCTAACTCTAGTAGAATTTAGATTTAAGTTTTCTTTATTTTGCAAATTTGCAAGGACAATGGTGCAATAACAAAAATAGTATTAGCATTGTATATTATCAAATCATGTTGTATTGATTCAAGGCTTGAAATCTTATATTCTTCCATCACTCTTCATTGTTTTTTTACCCTTGTGAGGAGAGGCACATAGAAACATACGAAGAGCCTCTACATACCTCTCCTCATTTTGAAAAAAAAAGTTCTGGCACCCTCCAAATACTAAATTCTGTCCAGGGAGTGGAGTGCCATGGACAACAAACTAGAGACAAATGGGTTTGATCTAAGTTAGTGACCTTTTTTTAATCATTTTTTTAAAAGTTGAATCCGATACCAAATCTGTAAATAATTCTGGAATTCAAACTTAGAAGACCTAAGACTGTAGAAAGGGCCATGTCTTAAATTCATTTACACAATATCAGCAGCTTATAATAAGTCACTTGAATAATCTACTACCTTATATAAGAAACATACCAACGTACCCCTCTTTTAACTCAAAATCTAAATCTAAATTAAGCCTAAATCAACTATATGATTAAATGAATTTATTGTCTTTACCATCTGTATTCAACTGGATTCATATTAGTCCTGAATTAATCCAATTATCCTCTCTGGTGTTGATATTTAGTATCTATACAAATAGTATAAATATATTTACCACTACGGTTATTCTGATTAATAATTTGGTACAATATAGGAATAAGAAGTAACAAGTGATAAAGTTTGGACAAAGATGTAAATGGAATATTACTGTTTGGTGATCCAAAGAATATTTTAGAAAGATATAAGCAAAAATGAATTAGAATCCCCATGGTTTATTTCAGATCCAAACGACTCGTGTAATATCTATCATATAAGTATACCTCAGGCTGACTTTATAAGGTTATGAACCATGGTGGACGGGGAGAAAAGAACTGGGCTATGATTGTAATGTATAATCTGCCAGTAGAGTGGAACACCTCCATATGATGCCATGGCGCCTCTCAGATCGGCTTCGGCTCTTTGCCTGGCCCATACCATAAATGTATGCGCAATACATAGGCTGGTGTCAGGTTTACTGGGCTCAGTGGGGTAGTACCCAATAATCTCACAATGCCTTTTGAGTGAGTGAGTGAGTGCGCGATGAATGTTTTACACTGTACCAACAGCCAGGGTATTTTTCAGGGTGAAAACAACCAACCGGGAATTGAATCAGGTAGGCAAACAGTAGGGGATCAAAACCTGAAAATCATGAGGGGATCAAAACCTGAAAATCATTTTTGCTGTACCTCATCGCTCAGTGAACCCACACACCAACCAGGAATTGAATCCAAAGAACCACTTGGTAGAATTCCTGGTGGTTTACGTCAGACAATGCTCTCGTGAGGATACAAAAGAATGAGGAGACAAAATCAATATCTCTGTGAATTGATAAAACATACAGTAAGGGGCATAATTCGCCTTATACAAAGAAGGCAGCAGACAAACATAAGCTAACTAATTGGATAGATATTGACCAAATCCTTAGCATGCAGGCTGAAAGATCATCTAAAAGACCATCTAAAATATATCCAGATCAAACAGGGTTTATGAAAGGGTGGTATATTGGAACCAATATCAGGATTGCAGAAGACATAATTGAACATACAGCTGAAGATGAGGAACCTTTTTGGCTTCTAGCTTTAGATTTCAAAAAAGTATTTGACTCTGTATCTTGGGTTATATAGAAACCTTGGAATTATTTGGACTTGGAAATAATTTTCGTAAATTGGATCAGGGTAATTTACAATGAAGCATAAGCATGTGTTTCTAATAATGGATTTAATACATCATGGTTTCATCCTTCATGAGGCACTCGACAAGGTTGTTGTATTTCTCCTTTTCTATTTGTCGTTGTAGTTAAAATATTAGAAATTATAGTAAGGGAAAGGGAGACCATTAGGGGTATTAGAATAGTGTCAGCAGATAAAAATTTCCTTGTTTGCGGATGATGCAGTGTGCTTTTGTAGAAGCAGGGTTGATTTATTGCGCATCCTTGATTGTTTAGAGAGGTATGGCATTATTCTGGGTTTATTATTCGATAAGGAAATACAAAACAGGATCTTATGGAATAATGAAAGAATTTTGATTGGGAAGAAAGTGGTTCATTGGAGGGAGTAGAAGAGAGCTGATATATTACAAGTCAATGATTTGATCTCTGAGCAAGTGGAGTTCATGAACAAAGTTATGATAAATAAAACTTATGGAATTCAATGTAATGTTCTAGAAGTAATGCAGATCAGGAATGCTATTCCATGGATAAGAGGTAACTCTGCAATTGTTACAAGGTTCATGATAAATGGAAAAGGGATTTCCCTGAAGATGATTTCCATTTACAGGAGTAGGCAGAAATTGTTTAAGAAGCCTTTATCTCCTCTAAACAAAGATACAGTCTCTTCAGTTTAAGATAATACATCAAATAATTCCTTGTCAAGATTATCTTTTTAAAAGAAAGGCTGTTGAGAGTCCAGAATGCCTTGTATGTGGAGAGACAGGTAATATAGTTTTTTTATCACTTGCCGGGTGATTAGAGTTTTTCTCACAAGAATACAGAACTTGATGGAAAATGTTTTAGAGATTAACTTAGAAACTATTTCAGATAAAGATTATCTTCTTGGCATTGTGGGGGGTGGAGAAAGTATAAGAACTATTAATCTTGTTTTGGTGGGCTAAATTTTATATTTACAGGCAGCAACTTTTTCATAATAGTTCTCCAGATGTTAATCAATGGATCCATGAGTTACGCTGTAAAATAGCTGTGGAGAGTTACATGTCAAAAAGAATATAAGAAGGAAAAGATACCATGTAAGGATTTGCTTTCCAGAATACACGGTTTGTATTTATATATCTTGCTTCATGTAATTCAAATGACAAGAATGTATGTGATGTTAACCCTTATAATTAGTGAACACGCTGTAAGATCTAATATCCTGCTGCCGGACTACTGTGCCTTTTATTTCACACTGCCGGATCCGAAATGTAACTGTCACCAGCTTATATCTTAGAATTTTCATTACAATCACTCAGGGGATATGGACAAAGACTTGATATTGTAATTATATGGAAACTTGGGCACAAATTAAAAAATAAATCTTATTGATATCCTCCATGCCAAGAGGGTTATAGCGTGCATAAGTTGATCTCCTGAAAAATAAAATGCCCACCTCAGATTGATTTTTGTGCACTCTCCTGCAGCAAGGAGAGAGCATATACAATTATTTTTGGGGTTCCCTTATACCCTAGAAGCCCATGTGTAATCCGCAGTAGTATTACAATAATAAATATGTTATAATTTGTAAATATTTACTAAGATCTAGATGTCGTAAAAATTGCTCTGATCCGAGGTGGGTATTGTGGTTAAAAAGTGATGTACACTGTGTGATGTTAACAAATAATTTTATTAATGTGCTCTGTGAACTTGATACTTGATCTAATCCTATTCATAATATCATAATATTGTTTAATGGTATATTTTATTATATAGTATTGTCCAATGGAATTAGACTGGAAAGCAATATTGATATTGTGATATTCATTAGAAATGTTGAATCGGCACAGAGTAAGGTATAACAGCATCAGGAGGGATGTTCTGCTCCAGCGCACACAGTTTACACATCTCCAGTCGCACTGTGCATGCTATGATGCACACTATAAATAGCTCAGAGCCTATGCCTGGACAGTGTATATATAAACAAAACTGGACGAGTATGGAGATACGGGTGACCAGATTACCCAGGGCAGGAACCATATCAGTACGAGTCCGCAGGCACAAAGTGACTTTTCAATATTACATGCCTCTCTCACTTAGAAAATTCTTCAATATCAGGAACTTTAGTAGCAACACATAAGAAGTCATTTGTTATTCATCATGAAGCTTATTTTCTGAGTTCTATTGACCATCTTTGTGTTCATGTGAAACACTTCTCTTTCTATTTTCATAATATAGTCTTTTTTGGGGATACGATTTTTGGAAAAAGTACTGAAATCCCTGATATGAAGGATAACTGCAATATTTGGATCTAATTTATTTTTTGATGTAAAGGGATGTATATTACTGACTATAGCATGAATGCTTACTGTTGAAACAAGTTTTGGTCTTGCTAACGGCTTTCCCTGTGGATTAAAATATGTGTTATTCATTTTCCTTTGTTTTGTCATCTGTGTAGACATTTCTAATCTTGTCACTCCCAGACTAGCATCTCTCTTTCTGAATGTATTACTTAAAAGAGCTGAGTAGTTACTGTAAGCCATTGGAATAAGAACCTCATCTAAGTCTAAAAAGGCAAGGTACTGAACTTCATTCCTATGTCTGTATACACAGTCCATATTCTGTAGGTTTTGTCCAAAATAGAAAAGAGAAGTTGCCTCTCTTGGCACAGGCCAGTCGTATACTTTCAACACTCCTTTGTCTTCATAATGTTGCAACACATTTGTTATTGCTTTGTCAACCATATAGGTACCATAGAGGTAAACCTTTTCACCTCCATAAAGCAAGAATCTTTCAAAGAAATTCACTACTTTTATCAGATCATGAGCTTTAAGATTGTACATTTGATTCAAACAGACACCAAGAACAGCTTTCGGACTAGAGTTATTGTAGGTGTTGGAAACATACAAGTAGTTAGTAGGAACTAGGCATGGATGGGATGTTATGGAGATAGATTTTGCTTTACAGGTCAAAGGTAATTTACAATGGAGTATATACTGATGCCATATACACTTCTTACTCTCCTGATCAAAAAAGTAAAGTCTTTCAATTTTTCCTATAATTGAGATACATTTCTGGTTACATGATGTTTGACAATACAAAGTGGGGCTATCTAAAGGAAATATATACATTACCTTGACGTAGATGTTTTTGTGATCTCTTACGTTGAATGCAGACACTACATACCCTTTTGTGAAATCTATTGGCTGAAAATGAGGTACAAATTTAACTTTGTAATTCTGTTCTAGTTGATAAAGCAGTTTGATTGTATAAAACTCTTTTGACATGTTCTTTATAGACATCAAAGATTGCTGTAGATTGCCTTTCATGTCACTAATTTTCTGTTTAAAGTTCTTTACATAAATGCATTCATTTCCAGTCAATATTTTGGAGGTATTAACATGAGTACCGGGATAGGTCATTGTCTTTGGCCACCATACAACTGTACACGTTCCATTCTCCAAACTATATCCTGAGAAGTTAACATAGAACACTTCTTTGTATTTCAAGAAGGTTGAATTCTCAGAAGTGTTCTGAATTCTAGAATAAAATATATTTGATGTAGTGTATAAAACACTAAATACTGTAGGAAGCAACAGCAGGAACGATAATATAAACCATTTCATCAACGTCCTGGAAAGAAAAAGTAGCAAGAAAACATATCAGAATCAGTAAATGGCTAACAACATTGATAGCTTCTGTAACTTTATTAAGGGTGAACAACCTAACTGTCCTCGAACGGAGAAGGCCATTTTCAGATGCCTAGACTGAAAAATTCAACTATGATCACATTTGTATAAGTGTTGGTTTTACATAACTATAGCTATGAGAGCTCTCATATTTCTTTGCATTTACTCACAATTTGAAAAGTGAAATATTTTCATTGTTTGAAAGCTTTTTTTTGTAAATCAAAAAGAGGCGTCACAAAGTTAAGTTCATGTTTACCATCAGTAACCATAAATTGTTAATGTAATGAAAATACAATTTCCATTACCTAGCTGACATTTTAAAGATCAGACAAACCATTCATCGTGCTCTTTCGACAATCTTAGCAGAAACACCAGGAATAGGCCATCCTAATATTATTTTCCTCAGGGTTAGCATATGTGACCTGCTCTGCGATTTTGGGGCTACTTAACATGAATAGTGAATTTAGAACAAGGCTTAGGCTTTCTAAAAATGTAAACATCACTTAAATATTCTAAGTAGAAGCTGAGTTGTGACTTTCTGAACCTGATATGGTCAGACGGCTTAAATCGATCAAAATTACGATATAGATGGAACTGACAGAATTACAAACAGTTAGATAAAGAGTAAAATATGATCTACGTTAATTATGATGCAAACAAAATACTCCCATTTTTTTGCTAATGAAGATAGCTACAATCTGTTTTTTGCACAATGAAGCTTGAAGGTTGTACTTTTAGGTTTTACTAATTCTCGAATAAATGTCACATGACCTGGTTTCCATGGAAACCAAATTCTTCATAATATCAGTAATTCTACGTTTTGACATTCGATAAACATTCCGGTTACCGTGGCAACAAAATGTAAAATTTTAGGAAATTTTAAAGTTTCATATAAAACTACTCAAAATTTGGATTTTAGTCAAAATTTGGCTTATTTTAACATTTTTGGTCATTTTCTGTGTAAATATTGAAGATAGACCTATAAAAGTGTATGTTAATAGGCCCTGAATTTGCAGAGCTGGTCACATATAATGGAAGATATACCATACGTCTTTTTCTTGGAGTGTTACACTAGATAAGGAAGACCAATATGTACAAGATTCTTATTTGAACTGATAGGAATAAGTGGAAAAATCTATTCTAAAAGAAGTGATGGGCAAAAGGACAGAGTCAACTATCACTTATATCTATAAAAAATCAGAACACATAATTGATGAACCTGATCAGATTGGAAACAAGATCAAGTAACTCTGCAGTGGTGCCATAAAACCCAAACATACCTCAATAACCAACATTCCACTTTCCCTACTGGCCCAACTTTTTAATTCAACCAATTTTTAACTGCCAAAGAGGGTCTACTTACAATTTATGATATTTTCCTAATTCTTGTGGTTTTGAACCATTAGATTATCTAAGCAGCATTCAGAAAGGTTTAAATCAAACGCAATTAGTCCCTAAGTTTCTTAATCAAAAAAAGAAACATGTAGATTTCAACATGATTTTCTCACATCTCCCTTAAATAAAATCCCTGGTTGTACAAAGACAATGTGTAATGTTGTCATAAATCCACATTAAATTCAAGGTCAAATCCAATTCAAGATAGTAATAATATTAAGAATGTTGTAATTTTACTAAACAGGTACACATGAAATGAAAATAAGGATATCAGATATAATCATAATACTATATGTAAACTACCCCTTCGGAGCTGCCACATGAATTAATATGTATTGGACATACCGTCGTTCAGAACCAAAACCTGTAAAATGATTAAATAAACTAAACAAATAATGCACCTGACAAATGACACATGATAACTTGGCTGCAATAAAAAGATTATTGCACCTTCCCCAAGTCGCAGCATACTGTGATATTGTGATTACTATTGTAGTGGTTTATGATATATATCTTTGATGCGGTCTTATCACAAGGTTAAGGATATTGCAGATCATGTTGCACAGGATTAAAACCACCCCAGGTAACACAGTAACGTTTTTAGAACATCTAAAACACGTTAGCCTCAATGTTTTTAAAACTTCCAAAATGAAAGTTTCCTACTCAGTATAGAACCAGTTTTTTTGTAGGTTTTCAGAACGTTATTGCGGAACGTCTTTCAAATGTTTTTATGAAACGTCATCTGTAAAACGTTATATTTTGAATAATGGAAAACGTTTTATACACATCTCAAATGAAAGTTTTATACTCAACATATAACTAGTTTCAAAAACGTTTTTTTCTTTGCTTTGTGAAAACATTTGAATTTGTTGTTAAATGAAAGTCTTTTCTTTATCACATAACCAGTTTTAATGTCAATTTGGTAAACCATTTTGCAAACAGTTTACAATCAGTTTTTTAACCAGATTACAACCAGGTTTTAACCAGCTTGCAACCAGTTTGAAACCAGTATTGCTTTGTTGTATAGCTCAAATATGATCAGTTTATTCCTAAAGGAATAAAGTTACATATTTTCCCCACCAAGAGCACATGATGTTATAGCCAAGTCTTACTTGTTCCATCCACCATGTGTATAGTGTATAGCAGGTGAGCTTTGGCAAGACTCTGCTTTGGTCTTGAAGTCCCTATTCCTTGTCATATACAAGAAAGGTGTCTACTCATGACAATATTACATCTTTCATTAAAAGAAATACATCAGCAATATTTACCTTTGTTAAATGTGTTTTACTTACTTTTCCTCAGACTCTTATAATATATTGGACCATTTAAAACTACATATTGTGACGTTCTCTGGTAAGTCGGGGTTGCCGATTCTTACAACAGAGGAACGTGGGGGTTGTTCGGGTCTCGGGGCGGACGGGGAATCCGGGCCAAGAACCGAGATGTGTTTCTAGAGTCGTGCCTCGCGCACGAGGGGGGGCTGAGCGAATCGATCGGGAATCGGCACTCGATGTCGACGGAGGACTGCGGGGGAGGGAAATTATGGTAGGGGTACGGGTCGGCCGGGGGGCGGTCCACCCCTGAGTTCCGGTCCGCGGGGGCGACGGGCCGACGGTCGCCTATTGTTTGGTAGCGTGGGGCCGAGCATGCCGCGCCCTCGTCCCCGCGGACTTCGCTCCCTCGTTCCGCTCCCCATGTCTTCGTACCATACTACGCCTCGGTGTCCGGTACTACTTCGGGCCTTCGTGCCCTACTCCGTTCCCTCGTTCCTCGTTCTTCGGGCCATCGGGCCCCTTACCCTATGTTTCTACTACCTATCTCAAACTTCGACTGTTTTGTCCTAACTTCGGCTTAATTACTCTGATCGGCTCATCTTTAGCGGTTGTTTCAGGAAAGAGGACACGTCTGGACACCAGGAGAACTGTTAAAGAACTCTGTTTATTCGGGCCTCACCGCCCCTTTATATACTAGAGAGGTCAGCCCTGATTGGCTGCCTTCGGTCACGTGACCTACAACTGACGTCACTTCCGGTTTATATATTCCGTTTCCGGTTTACATTTCACTTCCGGTTTACATATTTCCGGGTTTCGTTCCATTACGTTTTCGTTATTCGTTCTTTACATATTCGTTATTCGTTCTTTACATATTCGTTCTTTACATCTATTTCGTTCTTCGTTCTTTACATATTCGTTCTTTACATCTATTTCTATTATTACCTTATTTCTATTATTTTAACCTCTATGTATTTTGGCTGAATAGCCGTTCATCACACCCTCCCGCACCTTCTTGAAAGGTGGGAAAACACGTTATACAAAATTTCAACACAGTTCATACAGCAACGACAACAGAACATACTCTAGAACCAGAAACATTTCAATCCTACGCTCCTTATCGGCAGAGGAGGAGGTGTCACCCTCTGTCCTCCCCGGTCTACTTCGGAGGGCCCCCGGGGCCTATCCGGCTAATTATTATTTCTCTTCTTTCTTCGTTTTTCTCTCTTCGTTTTTCTCTCTTCGTTTTTCTCTCTTCTTAATAAAAGTTCATATAATTCGTTTTTATATATCTTAGTCTCTTTTTATCTTCGTCAGAGTTCTCTATCCTGGATCTATTAGGACCTCCTCTTTTTCTCGTCTTTTAGGATGAGCGAGCCGGTCGTGGCTCTCCCACCCGGGACTGGGGATCGGTCGTGACCCCGTCGCCCCCGCTCCTCTCCTCTGGGCTCTATTTACTTAGCCCCTCGGCGCGTTTTTCCTCGCCTTTTTACCCTCATTAGGACAGAGGGACCGGTCGTGGTCCTCCTGCCCGGGGCCATGGGTCGGTCGTGACCCGCAGTGCCCCCGTTCCCTTCGTTTTCCGTCGTCCAGACGTTCTCCCCTAGTTCGGGTGGAGAATCGGTCGCGACTCTCCCACCCAGAGGCCAGGGCCGGTCGTGACCCTTAGTCCTCTCGACCCTCGATCCGTTCTACCGTCGTTCAGACGTTCTCCGTTGTTTTTGGGTAGAGAATTGGTCGTGACTCTCCTACCCGGTCGGTCGTGACCCCTCGTTCTTCCGTAACTATTACTCTTCTCTGCGTTCTCTTAGGTGATGATGATGATTTTAAGGATGAGTTGAAGAAGAAAGACTGGAGTTTTTGTAGATAGAATGTTCTTTTTGGACTTCGCACCCTCGGTCGCCTCGGCATTCAGAGCCCTCCAGTGACTTTTTCACGTTTGGCAAGGACAACATGTTCGAGCCAAAGGCCAAGGTACCCAAAGAAGAAGATGGCGTTGTATGTGGAAAGGAACTTAACTTCATGCATTAAAGCTTAGAGTGGAAGCTTCAGCAGACGACGTCGCGGGTTTCGTGCTATTTGTCACAGTGAAGCTTTGAGATGGAGTCCAGGTGAAGGTGAGACTGAGAAGATTAGAATCATTAATTATCGATGAAGTGTCCGTTTTCCGTACAGGAACTGAAGTTTGACTTTTACGACACATGTCCTCGTGGTTAACCCAGCATCAAGATGTTCCGTCCTCGACCACGTCGACACATTTGAAGATTTCAGGATTCCAGAAAGAGATGTCGGAGAGAGTCCACCATAGTAAAGTATTTCCGTCACCGTTCCGGGCCCAAGTGGTATGACAACAACCGGAACGGAGACCTGATTAAGAAGATAATTTTGATGAAGTTTCTTTTTTATGACAGGAGCCGGTGCCTCTCATCCCTCCCCCCCTCCGTAAGCAACGGCAGGAAGACAGTCCTCTTTGGGGCGAGAGGGAGGCTCCTTCGTTCTACTGATGAGATGATTTTCCTAAGAAGAGGATTCCTGTTTCGGGCACTCGGGCCCTCGTTCGTTTCCTAGGCTCTCGGGCCTCGCTCTGTTTACTAAGTTTTTCTCTTCGTCCTCCCGGAGGACCGTGCTTTTAGACGATTTTCGTGAGACTGTAATACCAACAAATAGTTCGTTAATAGAAGTAAGTTTAAGATCCGGTCTGGTTTGATTTTGGAGTAAGGCCACAGTCGTCCACGGTGCCATGTCACATTGCATGAAGCCACTATGCCTATGACGAACGCCGAGACAACAGCTCCGAGCCGTTCCGGGCTGCTCCTAGGTACGACGGTTCGAAGTTGGTAAGTTGAAGATATTAGTGAGAAGGAGAAGAAGAAGCCGTAGAAAGTGAAGATGGACGACATCAACTGGGACCTGCACCCAACGTCAACCTCTGAGATCCGGAACGGGCCCATTCTCAATAAAATAGCATATATAGAGAACTCATCCGATGTCGAACTCCAAGAAGGGTCGCTCCTCGTCGCTCTTTGCAGACCTCTTGATGTGTCTATCGAGGCATCCGCGGCCGACGTTCCAAGCACCACCTCCCTGTATATTGCAAAGATTACTTCCCTATATGTTTCAAAGACTATTTTGTTTCGTTCCTCGAGAAGAAGACATCAGGAAATACGACATGGAAGGAGTCTCTGTCGTTACTGCGGTAAGATATTAATATAGGTTTTTAGTAAGTCTATTAATTTTTGTTTCTTGTTCATATATTACTATTACTATATATTACGGTCGGTCACGAGCCAGGGCCCCTAAGTTATCGTCCCTGCTCGTGCCTTGGTCCTCCGGGAGACATCTACGACTCGCCGCAATCCTTTCACGACTCGTTGCATCAACTCTGGCACGATAAAACCAGCATTCAGGTCGAGAAGTTCCATTTTGCCGCTCTTCGTATGCGGTAAGAGGCTGAAGACAAGGAAACTCAGAAGATGATGGTACATGAATCCGGGCTCATCCACATTCTGATCGATCCATCCAAAATCAAGAAGACAAAGTTGCAGGAAGTAGAAGTGCCGCTAGAGGACAGAGGTCGTCTCTTCCTCGCCTCCAGATCGCTCAAGGCAGCGCGGGAGAAGGGTTTTCAGTCTTGGCCCGCGCCAGCCTTTCCTCCAGCGGCGAGTCGCCGGCCCACCGGTACCTTATTTACCCCGGCACGACCGTCGACTCAAAGACTACAATGACAACACTATCCGTCCATTCTGATTTCCTTTCTTCGATTCCGCCTCCCAACTTTCACTCTCGCTCCCGGGCCGCCCGGCCCGCTATCCATTTCCGCGACCGGACGATCCCGTTCCACCTGCTCGGTCCCAACCAACGCAGCGGGCTCCAGGGAAGAAGAGGAACAGCTACAAACTTGTTTTTCCTCCTAGCGCCTCCTTCCGTCCCGTATTCGCCCCGCAGGCTTGGTAAGTTCATTCCAGTCATGGACCCTCCAGCTCGCTGATTACACTCAACACCTCCTAACACATGTGGTTTCGTTCACTTCCGCAAGAAGATTCCCATAAAGAAACTAATAAGAATAAATTAAGATAAGAATGTTCGAGCCCGCCAGTCCGTTCCCGATGAGTTTAAGTAAAGTTTTCGGGCCCGTCCAGCGGTCTCCAGGAGAGTCTTTTATCCAGGCTTCGGCCTCCTGTGCGGCTCAGGTACCTCCGCCTCGGCCCGGTTCTCTCCCTGGGGGTTTGACACTATGGGTGAGGAGCCAACGCCCCGTAATCCCTCCCCACCCGACTCGCGACGCGCCATCTTCCGCCTCTGGTTCCGTCGCGCTGTTTTTCTTCCGTGCAAGACCTCGAGCAGCATCTACTTCACCCTTCTTCTTGGCGCCGGATCGGCAGCAACAGTCTCTCCTCCCTAGCGGGGAGCTCGAGAAGCTGATCCACCATTCCGCTCTGTTTTTCCGCCTCTCTTGTCGCCTTCAACAAGTCATCCAGTTGATCCTCGTTTTTGTACATCACTAGGGTCTGAGCCAATTGGACGGTCCGGTTGTGTTCGTTAACTAGCCGGTCGACCCCCGGGAACTCCCTGGTCAACGGCCCCAGTGCCGCCGTCGGGAACTGCGCCATCGCTTCTTCAAATGTCTCTGGCTTGCGGCCCGTTTCTAGTGCCATCAGGAACGCCATAGACGCCGAAGCCATTGCTCTTGTCTTGGCCGTCATTCCTCGCACCTCCCTCGGGGGCCACATCAGTTGCACCCGAATGGCCTTTTCCGCGTCCCAGTCTCGTACCGCTCGCGCCGTCACCGGAAAGTGTCCCTGTAAGACCTGGTGAATGGCCTGTGTCCGTAATAACTTGAGTCTCGGTGTTTCCCTAGATGGTCCTGCCGTCGGTATCTCCGTTCCTATAGACCCGAACACTGAATCCGCTCCCGACTCGTCCAATTCTTGTTTCTCCGGCTCGTATCCTCTGGTCTCGGCCTGCCCCAACTCCATGTCCTCTGAGTCTTCCACCTCCGCGTCCATGGACTGGGCAGCCGGTATTTGTAATCTGTGTATCACAACCCGCGGTTGTAGCGCCCGCCCGTGTTTATCCTCGTCCTTGAGTGGGGTATCCGGTCCTGGCGGCGATCCCATACGTTCGGGCGACGGTGGTCCCGGGGTCTCCTCCGATCCTTGCGACCCGAAAAACGAGCTCCCCAAACTGGCTCGAGTCAGGTTGTCAACCGCCGCCCGTGTCTCTGGCGTGTCTGGTGCTACCGTAATGTCTCTCATTCGTTTCAATCCTGGGGGCGGCACTATCGGCTGCTTACATACCATCTTCTCCAGGGGTGAATCTGCTTTCGTCGGGGTAGGGGTAGAGAACAGCGGCTGTGTCGAGGCCGTCGACGCCGTGTCCTCTGGCCTGGCCGCATGCCGAACATACTTTACTTTCTCCACTCGCCCCGACGGTTTGAGTCCCTGCCTTTCTGCCATCTCGCGTAGAAACCTCCCTAGGTACAATGCTTCTCTTTCCACCAGCCGGCCTCCCTGTGCTTCCCGAATGCTGTCCTCCAGCTCCCGGTCGGATCTCGCCTCGTGGTAACCCCTGAACGATCCCTCCCGGTTCATTGTTCCTTTTAAATACCCGGGGTACCTCGGGTGTCGTGATTCGTATATCACTGATTTCTTATGAACTGTCATCATAGTAAATTGTGCGTCGCTACAAGGTGGTTCTAGTCCCGTGGTCCGTCTGACTCCTGTCGAGGTCTCAGGCTGCGATGGTCCCAGCTCTCCCGTGCTACTAGACTCAGCGATAATCAAAGACCGATCGCTTCGGGCCGACATACTCCTGCCTGACTCCGACTGGTCCGAACTCGTTCCCTCCTCCAATTCTCTCGGGACTTTCTTGACCTTTTTCCACTTCTTCTTTCGCGACGGCTCCTCCGCCGGGCATCCCTGCGTCGGGGGCCTCTTGAAAGCGAGCGGCTCCTCTTCCTCTTTGACTTTCGGTCGTTGGTCGTCGGACGAACTCACTAATTCCACCACCTCAGCCCCCGGTGGTATTCCTGAGCAACCCGGCTTCGGGGTGGGTGTGGATGTCCGTCCTTTTCCTCTGCCTGGGAGTCCTCGTCCTCTCGGTTCCCGTGGTTCTCCCTGGGCGTTTAACTTCTTAATTCGGCTCTGTACTAACCCTGATATTTGGTCTGGTGTCAGGAGTGGCTTCGGGTTGACCACGGCTCGGCTCGCGCTTCGCGGCGACTCGGTGTCTTCCTTCCCTACTCCTTTCGCGGCCCTCCGAGGGGAACGACGCGTGGGTGTCGATCGTTCCGCCACCTCGGCCAGGGGTCCCTTCCCTGCCGCTTTGGCTGCTTGGGCTCCCTCGCCGGCCTCGTCGGCCTCTGATCCTTCTTCGGTTGCTACCTGCTCCAGCTGCTCGGCGTCGCTGTCCTCGGATCCTCTCGACGCCCTCGGGTAGTAAGGTATGCGGATATGCCGTCGCGGCCTCTCCGGTGCCTCCTTATCCACCGCCCTCTCAGGGGGTTGAAACCCCTCCGGATGGCGCACCGCGTAGTCCCGTTCCATGTTGGCTACCCGGGCCGCCGTTTCATCCCCAGTAGCGAAACTGGTGTACGGCGGTCGTCCTTTCGGGTCCAAGGCGAACGCCGCAGCATACTCTAGCCTCAGAAGGGGGTCTTGCTTCGGCATCCCCCTCTGCAGGTTCCCTTCGTGTGAGTCCGTCATGTGCTTCCTCCAGTCCTGGTGTGTCGAATAGGCTCGACTCGAACACACCGGGCACATGTAGTACTGCTTCCGTAATCCATCGTGCTGGCCTTTAATATGCTTGACCAAGTGCTTAAACTCCTTTCCGTGACAATGTCCTTCCCAGCACTGTCCGCTCATCGTGTCTGTTTTCCGGGCTTTCGGGGCTCGTTCCAATCCTGAAGCTCGTCCCGTCAGCCGTTTCCGTTTTTGTCTCGTGGTGATGCTGCTCGTCTCGCTTCTCTGCTTTTCCTCTTGTTTTCTTCTCCTTAGCTCAGTCTGCTCGTCTGCGATTCGATGAATCCTGATCGGCTGACCAGAATGACCTGCTCCGGCGAGCGCTCTGCCTTTTATAGCCGCCGCAGGCGGAAGTGGGCGTGGCCTGCACTAGCGACCCCTAGCGTCAGACTCAACATCCACTTCTACGGTGGCGCCCCCTACTATTTTCCGGTCCCCGGGGCCCGCCGCTGGTCACCGCCTCGCCTGCTTTTTACCTCGCGGCCCTTCGCCCGTCCACGCGTTTTTCCTAGGCCTTTTATTGCCCCACCGGACGCCCTCGGTCCTTTCATCCCTCGTCGCCTTCTCTTGCCTTTTTCATCTTGGCCCTCACAGTGCTTCCGCACACTTCCCGGAGAACACAGGGGCTCGGCGTTATCATCTCCTCGCCGCCGCCCCGTTCTCTTTGTCCTCTTTTACTCCTTTTACGACCTACTTTAAAGCCCGTCCTCGTTTCAGGCCTCGCCTTTTACAGCCGTCCGTTCGTTCCTCCGGCGTTCCCGAGAGTGCCGCATCTACTCTCCTCCGGTCTCCTGGACGCTGTAAAGCGGTATTACCAAGTCGGCATTACTTCAGAAGTCTTCACCAGCTTGCCACCGGGTCTGTCTTCTGTTGTAATCCAACCATCTTTTCCACGCTGTGGTTCCTCCGAACTGACCGGAAAGCGGCTCCGTGGGACTACTTTAGACATTCGGGCCGTCGTGGCTCCCGAACGCCGTTTTTCGTTCCAACCCCGCATTTCCCACCTATATTACATCCGCAAGAGAACCAATCTTCAGCTAGGTAGCAAATCTCTACAGCCTAACGACCTGCACTCCTACTGTAGTGGTCAACGCACCGCCCCGACTCAATGGCCCCAGGTTGATCAGTCCTTTTTGGCCAAAGCCTTTTTGTGTAGCGCCGATTTGGTCGTTCCCTTGGTCCTCTTCCACCTGCGGAATCGAGACACGAAAACGACTTCATCACAAAAAGGGGTGCCCCGTTTCCTTACGTGCCCTAGCGCGCCCCACCCCAAGCATTTACTGTGCAGCCTCGTATCCTTGCTGGTCAGCTACCATCCAGGCTGGCGCAGCGTGTCCTCGGTAGGGTTCCAGGCGGTCCACATGGACCACCCCCCCCGGTTTCCCTCGTTTCTTCCGTACTACCACCCGTCCTCGGTCAAGCACCTTGACGATCAGTGCAGGGCCCATCCATGGAAATCGCAACTTCGTTCCTTTGTCCCTATCCACTACCGTATCGTGCACCCAGACCAGTTCTCCGGCGTGGTATTCCCGCCGAGTCACCTTCCCATCGTACTCGTGTTTCTGATGGATGGCGGCTCGTTTCAGCCCCGTCCGGGCCTCCCGATAGGCCGCGACTAGCCCTTCCTCCAGGCTTTCCACATAGTCGCCTACCCGTCGGGGTTCCTCCTCTGGTCCTAGAGGTCTCCCATAAATCGCCTGTCGCGGCATCATGGTCTGTCGGCCCAGCATCATCATATTCGGTGTCACTCCCGTGCTGGCTTGCGGCGTTGCTCTATAACTCATCATCACGAGCGGGACCATCTCGTCCCATTCCCGACCCGTCGCTCGGCAGCTGGCTTTCAAACAACACCCCAAAGTACGGAAACTTCGTTCTATGTACCCGTCACTCCTGGGGTGGTACGGCGTCGTTCTTGTTTTGTGTATCCCGAATAGTGCACAGACCTGAGCCACCACCTCGGATTCGAAATTCGTGCCTTGATCCGAGTGTAGTTCCCGAAACGCGCCGTACCGTGCTACTACTTCTTCAACCAGTTTGTTCGCCACTGTCGTTGCCTTTTGATCCGGGATCGGGAAACACTCCAACCATTTGGTGAAATAGCATCCCACCATCAGGCAATACTTATTTCCTCGTTTGGTGACTGGGTACGGGCCCGAAACATCCATGGCCAGCCGTTCCATCGGCTCCCCCACTATGTACTGATGTAGCGGCTCCCGTCTTCCTCTTCCCTTTTTCAGCAACGCGCAATCACATTCTCGACATTCCTTCCGCACGTCTTCCCGGAGTCCCGGCCAGTAAAACCCTTGTTCCAACAGGGCCGTCGTCCTGGCGACTCCTAAATGCGCTCCTGCCGCGCCTCCATGGTATTCCCTTACCAACTTGGCCCGTTCCCCTCGGGGAACGACCAACTGGTTCCTCCAACCATGCCCTTCTAGTTCCCAGTACTTCCGATGCAGCACGCCATCCCTGAGGCTTAATCGTTCCCATTGCCTCCATAGGATCTTTGTTTCCCGGGATTCCGGAGATATGGCCTCCCAACCTGGCCGGTCCGCATCTTTTTCCATCCGTGCGACAATCGGCCCTATATCTCGATCCCTCCTCTGCGCTGCTCTCATCTCCTGCGGGGACCATCCGGGCTCGTACCCCCGGGCCCGCGTCACTACTCTCACTTTTTCGGTATTCTCGTGCTCCTCTCCACATTGTTTGCACGGATACCGGGACAACGCGTCAGCGTTCCCATGCTTCCTGCCCGGTCGGTGTTGGAACGACACATCATGCGAGTCGATAATCTCAATCCACCGAGCAGCCTGCCCCATCGGTTCCTTACTTCTCTGCAGCCAACTGACCGCGCTATTATCCGTCCGGACTATCACGCGTTGACCATAGATGTAGCACCGAAAATGCTTCAAAGCTCGCACCACCGCCAACAGTTCTTTCCGCGTGGTGCAATACTTTCGTTCGTTTGACTCCAGGGTTTTGCTCGTGTAAGCTATCACCCGTTCCTCCCCTCTCTGCTCCTGTGATAGCACGGCTCCCGTTCCCACGTCACTGGCGTCTGTGTCAAGCCACCATTGTCCATCTTCCTCCGGGAATCCCAACACCGGGGCCTCCGTTAGCGCCTTCTTCATCGCATCAAATGCCTCTTGTCGTCTCGCGCTCCACACAAATGGTTCCTCCTTCGTTGCCAATTCATACAAGGGGGCAGCCAACTCCGTGAAGCCGTTTATATGCCTTCTGTAGTACGAACATAATCCCACGAAGGCTCGTACCTCGTGGAGATCCCGCGGGACCGGCCACTCGGTTACTTGCCGACACTTTTCGGGGTCGGGTTCGATCCCGTTGAATGAGACAACGTGCCCCAAGAACGGAATCTTCTTCTGGAACAGCTTACATTTTCGCGCCTTTAACTTCAGTCCTGCAGCGTTCAATCGGTCCAGAACCCGTACCAATCTTTCCAGAGTCACTTTAAACGTTGGTCCAAAGACCAGTATGTCATCCAAGTATACCAGACACTCCTCCCACACGATTCCTCTGAGGATTCCTTCCATCAGTCTCTCGAAGGTGGCTGGGGCGTTCACTAGCCCGAATGGCATCACTTTAAACTCATACAATCCTCCTTGAGTCACGAAGGCCGTCTTTTCTTGGTCCTCCGGTGCCATCTCCACCTGCCAATATCCGCTTGCGAGATCCAGACTGCAGAAGAATAGGCTTCCCCCCAAAGTGTTGAGGCTGTCCTCTATCCGCGGGAGCGGATAGGCGTCCACTTTCGTAGCCTGGTTCAGTTTTCGGTAGTCAATACAGAACCTCGTTCCTCCGTCCTTCTTTTTGACTAGAACGGTCGGGCTACTCCACGCACTCCCGCTCTCCTGGATAATCCCTAGATTTAACATATCCTCCACCAGTGCTCGTTCTTCCTCTCTCCTGGTGGCCGGATACCGTCTGACCCTCTGCTTGATCGGCATCTGATCCCCCGTTTTAATTTGATGTTGTACTAAATCTGTACGTCCTAACTCATGTTTCGAGGTCGCAAACATTTGTTCCCGGGCCATGATGGCTTTCTCCAGCTCTTCGCCCTCCTTCGTGGTCAGGTCTTTCTTAGCCTCCCCTATCATTTCAACGAGCGCTCCAGGGGGTTCTTTTGCTTCACTTCCTATTCCTCATACCTCTTGTACGAAGGTGGCTTCTCCGAGTACCCCGCCGGTTTCCAATTTCGCGCTCTCGGTCCCTCGGTTGGCCACCCAAACTTCATTTTCTTCTCCCAATGTCACCGTTCCTGGGATCACCTCCAGTCCCATAGGTAATCCAGCGCCGGTGATGACAGCCAGCTGTCCACTCTGTCTTATGTCCATTCTCGCTACTACTGTTACTCGGGTCACTTGGAGTGGGGGTATTTCCGTCGTTTTCTCGATTCGCACGACCTGTCCTCCGACGGTAACTGCCCGAATCCCATCCGTTCTTTGTTCTACTCCCGGGATTCGTTCCCCCTCTCCCTCCCCCTCGGCGGGCAGGAAGATGGCACTCGCGTGGGGCTTAACTGTCAGCCGGTATTTCACCGCGAAGTCGTTTCCCAGGATCCCTTCATCTCTACCGATGTCTGCCACCATGAACGTCCACTTCAACACGCGTGTTCCCAATTTTACTGGCAAGTTCGTGCATCCGTAGCACCGCAACGGACTACCATCCACCGAGCAGAGACGTCCTTCATATCCATCCAGTTCTTCCCTTTTTCGTCCCCACTCTCTCCAGAGGCGTTCCGACAGCAGACTGATCATAGATCCGGTATCAACCAAAAAACGGACGACACTCTCTCCCACCGTCCCGGCCACATAAAGTCCACATTCTCCCATGCCTACTACTTCTCTCGCCGCGCCCGAAGGGGGCCCCGCGCTTACTGCGACGGCGACTGTCCGTTTCCCTGACGCTGAGAACACTCTCTTGCGAAATGGCCCTTCTGGTGACATTGATGACACTCTAAATCTTCTTTTCGCTTCTTAAACGCCTCCCTCCGGGCCGTTGCTTGTCTTCTAGCTTCCCGTTCTTCTGCCAATTCTTTCATCATCTCCTCCAACTTACCGTTCAAGGCCATGATCTGTGTATTGGCGTCCTCCTCGGGCTTCACTGCCCGCAGGAGGCGGCGTGAGTATCGTTCCTGTATTTCTACCACCTCTACCGCCTCCTCTAGTGTCTTGCATCCTTTCTCTGCACACTTCAGCTGAAGGTCTTCCCCAACTGCAGCCTGGAACGCATGTAATGCTGCTTTTTCCTGGCTAGCGTAGTCGTTGGAGAAGTAGGCTCTCGATGCCAGTCGCCGGGCATTATCAGCCAACTCCTTCGCTGTCTGGTTCTTTACACGTTTCAAGCCCGCCAACTCTTGCATAGCATTACACGTGTCCTTCTCCTGACCGAACCTCCGGCGCAACGCATCCACCCTCGCTGAGTAACGGAGTCGTTCCCTGTCCGGGAGTCCGACAAAGTACATTCGTGCCGTTCCCGTCAGCGAGAGAAAAAGCATCGCCGCTTTTTCCTCGGCCGTCCAGCGTCCCAATGTTGCGTACTCCTCAAACTGGTTGATCCATCCCTCGAAATCCGGTTTACCGTCATACTTCTCTGGTCGTAAACTGAACTTCTTCAAACTCGCTCCTTCCTGACCGGTCTGTTGTTGTTGAGCCCGCACATTCTGCTCATCCGTCGGGGTGGACGTTCCCATAAAATTAAACTGCCTACCCATGATGGTCGTGTCCTCCCCTTTGGTCTCGGTTTTCGCACCTCCTTTCTCCTCCCCACCTTCCTTGAAGGCGACGTCAGAATCCATCTGCTCGAAGACTGCCGCAGTCGTCATGAGTATCCAATACCGATGAAACACCCAAGATCCACAAGTCCGTATGTGCCTATTTCAGCACCACCGCTGCCACCAGTGTGACGTTCTCTGGTAAGTCGGGGTTGCCGATTCTTACAACAGAGGAACGTGGGGGTTGTTCGGGTCTCGGGGCGGACGGGGAATCCGGGCCAAGAACCGAGATGTGTTTCTAGAGTCGTGCCTCGCGCACGAGGGGGGGCTGAGCGAATCGATCGGGAATCGGCACTCGATGTCGACGGAGGACTGCGGGGGAGGGAAATTATGGTAGGGGTACGGGTCGGCCGGGGGGCGGTCCACCCCTGAGTTCCGGTCCGCGGGGGCGACGGGCCGACGGTCGCCTATTGTTTGGTAGCGTGGGGCCGAGCATGCCGCGCCCTCGTCCCCGCGGACTTCGCTCCCTCGTTCCGCTCCCCATGTCTTCGTACCATACTACGCCTCGGTGTCCGGTACTACTTCGGGCCTTCGTGCCCTACTCCGTTCCCTCGTTCCTCGTTCTTCGGGCCATCGGGCCCCTTACCCTATGTTTCTACTACCTATCTCGAACTTCGACTGTTTTGTCCTAACTTCGGCTTAATTACTCTGATCGGCTCATCTTTAGCGGTTGTTTCAGGAAAGAGGACACGTCTGGACACCAGGAGAACTGTTAAAGAACTCTGTTTATTCGGGCCTCACCGCCCCTTTATATACTAGAGAGGTCAGCCCTGATTGGCTGCCTTCGGTCACGTGACCTACAACTGACGTCACTTCCGGTTTATATATTCCGTTTCCGGTTTACATTTCACTTCCGGTTTACATATTTCCAGGTTTCGTTCCATTACGTTTTCGTTATTCGTTCTTTACATATTCGTTATTCGTTCTTTACATATTCGTTCTTTACATCTATTTCGTTCTTCGTTCTTTACATATTCGTTCTTTACATCTATTTCTATTATTACCTTATTTCTATTATTTTAACCTCTATGTATTTTGGCTGAATAGCCGTTCATCACACCATCATAGTTAATAATGGGTAATTCAAGTAATTGTTTTCTAAAATTCTCTGATTTAGTAGAGTAGGGCCACCTAGTGCTTTACCCTGCTGCCCTCTAGTGTAACAAAGTACAGTTAAATGTTTTAAAAATGTTATAATTTAGACGTTATGAAAACGTTTTTCATTGGTTGTCGAAAAAACTTGTCATCAAAATGGTTAGTGCCAAAAAGTCTGCCTGAGGTGGAGGTTCTTAAAACGTTTGCAAGTGGTTGTGATAAAACGTTTGAATAAAAACATGTATATAACGTTTTTAAAACATTGTAGTTAAGATGTTATAAAAACGTTTCACTAAGACGTCTTGAAAACATAATTATTGAGTCAGGTAGAAAACGTTACCAGAGGGACGTTATAAAGACGTTCTCAACTGGTATATAACGTTATAACCAGATGGGAACCAAATAAAACGTTTTTAGAACATTGTGTGTTACCTGGGACCTGACGTGTATGTAACATCTCACCTTGTCCTGGCCACCCTCTGCATGCCTCTTTGACTGATCACCATCTCAAAGATACTGCATTAATACATTCTGTCTCAAGTCTCCTGAGGAACACAGTGTACCTCTTGTGCCGGTTGATCTAATGATTGGGGTATAGGAGCTTGATGTATGGTACTTTCAATAACTGGTTCTGCATGAGTTCATCTGGTACACAAGAATGATGGGCCTAGCAACAGAGATGAATATTGACTCTAGTGAGACTACCACACTGAGGGTACGTTTCATACTAGGTGTATCTTAAATGTGCTTCTCAAATTTCACAAAATTATCAATAATCTTAAAACACTATAAAATATATAGGTAACAATAGGAACATAAGATCAAAAAGTCTGAAACTCGAACAGGAAAAATTCTAAATATTTTAACTTAAGATAGGATCTCAAAGTTCCTCCCAGTATGAAAGGTATGGGGCGTGGGGTGTTGGGTGTCGGGGTGTTGGATGTCGGGGTGTCGGGGTATGAGGTGTGGGGGTGTGGGGGTGTGGGGGTGTGGGGTGTGGGGTGTGGGGTATGGGGCGTGGGACGTGGGGTGTGAGGTGTGGGGCATGGGGTGTGGGGGGCATGGGGTGTGGGACATGGGATGTGGGATGTGGTGTGGGGTGTCATGTGTGGGGTGTGGGGTGTGGGGTGTGGGGTGTGGGGTGTGGGGTGTGGGGTGTGGGGTGTGGGGTGTGGGGTGTGGGGTGTGGGATGTGTGGTGTGGTGTGTGGGGTGTGTGCTGGAGGTGTGGGATGTGGGGTGTGGGGTGTGGGGTGTGTGCTGGAGGTGTGGGGTGTGGTTTGTGGTGTGTGGGGTGTAGGGTGTGGGGTGTGGAGTATCGGGTGTGAGGTGTGGGGTGTGAGGTGTGGGTGCCGGGTGCCGGGTGCCGGGTGTGGGGTTTGGGGTGTGGGGTGTGGGGTGTGGGGTGTGGGGTGTGGGGTGTGGGGTGTGGGGTGTGGGGTGTGGGGTGTGGGGTGTGGGGTGTGGGATGTGGGATGTGGGGTGTGGGGTGTGGGGTGTGGGGTGTGGGGTGTGGGATGTGGGATGTGGGGTGTGGGGTGTGGGACGTGGGACGTGGTGTGTCGGGTGTGGGTGTGGGGTGTGGGGTGTGGGGTGTGGGGTGTGGGTGTGTGGGGTGTTAGGTGTTGGGTGTGGCGTGTGGCATGTGGGATGTGAGGTGTGAGGGGTGTGGGGTTTTGGGTGTGAGGTGTGGGGTGTGTAGGATGTGGTGTAGGGGGTGGGATGTGGGATGTGGGGGTGTGAGGGTTTGGTGTGTGGTGTTTGGGATGTGGGGTGTTGGGTGTTGGGTGTGGGGTGTTGGGTGTGTGGTGTGTGGTGTGTGGTGTGTGGTGTGTGGTGTGTGGTGTGTGGTGTGTGGTGTGTGGTGTGTGGTTTGTGGGGTGAGGGGTGTGGGGTGAGGGGTGAGGGGTGTGAGGTGGGGTGTGGGGTGTGGTGTATGGGGTATGGGGTATGGGGTGTGGGTGTAGGGTGGAGGATGTGGGGTGTAGGGTATGAGGTGTGAGGTGTGGGGTGTGGGGTATGGGGTATGTGGTGTTGGGTTTGGTGTGTGGGGTATGTGGTGTTGGTTGTGGGGTGTGGGTCGTGGGGGATGGAGGTGGGTTATTGGATGTGGGTTGTGGGTCTTGGGTTGTGTAGGTGTGGGATTTGGGGTGTGGGGTGTGCGATATAAGGTTTCAATAAACATGCAACGAAAATCAGGCAAGATATAATTCAACCTATATTTCAAGAGTGATATAAACATCAAGGCCTGACACACCGACCTAACAGGAAGGACAGTCAAGGTGTCATGTACTGTGTACTAAAAGCACTCACTGCTTGACAGCAGCCCCACCTGGTGAGCTGAGAAAGTACTTACTGTGACATGGCAAGAATATAACCTAGTGGCTGAACCTAGAAACACATGTGTGTATGTTGTTAAGATATTCCTGATGAATTGCAGACATTGTAAACAGTTATTTGCCTTTGTTTTATTTCTTTTCTTATCTAAGTAAATGTCATAATTTATTATGTGATCCTGTTGAAAATAAAAGATTCTGTTAACTTGTATTGCTAAATACATAATAATGTATATGCTAGTTCACAAGCCAATACTCAATGCTTGTCAAATTGATTGCATAGACACAAAAATGATTAGAAATAAAATTAATGTCTGCTATCATATACTTTGATATAAGTTGACATACATTTTCACACATGATGATTAAGTTTATATAAATATATGATTATGTATTCACATATATGTATATTATCATCAAACAAATAAGTGATGCTGCTTGACTGAACCAGAAAGGAAATCCAGCCTTTTCTCCAAACAAGATAATTATACAAAAAGAAAATAAAAAAAACTCATATAGGGCAACCAAGGATGAAAAACTAATTGCCGGGTGACTCCCTGGCAACGGTAGTAATGACACTGGTCTCAAGTTATTCACATCTGATTTATCCCCAGATTTCTGTAATGGTATAACAAGTACTTTTTTCCATGTAATAGGAAATAAACACTTCCTAAAAGAACAATTTATCATAAATGTTACCTGAGGTATCAATGAAATAAAGGCATCCTTAAAAATACGAGAAGAGAACCCTGGGATAGCACATGATTTAGAAACATCAATATCTTTGACATAACTTCTTCCTCAGTTATTTCAATATTCTCCATTACTGACTTATTAGGGAATTGATGTCTTACAATATCCATAGGTCCCTTCATTTGAGCTGACAATTTAGGCCCAATATTCACAAAATAATCATTAATAAAGTCTGCTGTCATATTTTCTGGAATTTCAGTACCCGTTTCCTTATCCAAGAGCCTAATGATTTTAGAAATATTTGAACTTGGCATTATCAAGTTGATTTTATCCCAAAACTTTTTTGTACTATTTGTTTCTCTAACGTTTTCCTCTTGTATAAAATTTTGCTTGGCTCTCCTTATTATACTAAGAGTATAATTTCGTAGCTGTCTGGCTCTAGTCCATTCCTTTGGAGCATTCAATTGCTTAGCAATTCTCTTAGCCTCATCCTTATCAAATATCAATTCCAATATTTCATTGGTTACCCAGGGTTCCCTTTTTTCTTTAACCCTTCTAGCCTTCAATGGACACATCACATCTAAATAGGTAGATATAACAGATAGAATGAATTCCTAACATTTCTCAGGGTCATCTAAATTCCAAAAATCATACCAGGAGTAGTCTTGTAACTGCTGCTGAAAAATATCCCTATCATACTCCCTATAAGATCTACCTATGAAGGAAACATATTTAGACTTTGTAATAGTTTTCTTTCTTGTGACAAAAATTAGTTCATGATCACTAATGTTAAGATCCATAACATCACAATTAAAAACGTTACTACAATTTGAATAAATGAGATCAATACATCTATTGAGTCTGGTATTTTTCTTAACTAGCTGTTTCAAATTTGATATCAACTCAAATTGATGCAGGACCTTTGTATTAACATGTCCTTTATCGTGGTAATTGATTCTAAAGTCACTGAGTACAAATACATCATCATTAGTAGACTCAGTAATAATATTAACTTTGTCCAGTAATGTGTCCAGGAAAATATTTGGGTCTCCATTAGGAGGTCTATATATGGTATATATTATGATATTCTTGGCATATGGCATAATCACCTTCACCCATAGGCATTCTATATCAGAAGTGCTAGTATTCAAATCAGACAATGCTTCAACTGAAAAGGATATGCCCTCTTTTATAAACATCCCTATACCTCCCCCCCTTTTGGCTCCATCATTAAGCATATTTCTTCTTAACCTATCCAATCGATTGATATTGCAACCATGAATCTCGACCATATTCTCCGGAATTGATGCATGTAACAATTTACAGGAACTTTGTCAACAAAATCAGTCAGAATTAGCCTGCTGGTCCTCAAAATGCTGTAAATCAGCCATCCGTGGTAGGGAGAATTGCAAGGAGTAAAACCGTTTCTGGCCATAAAAGAGAGGATTTGTAAGATCAGGTCACACCAGCTAGATCCTTTTTGGATCCATTTCATTCAAGTCTATATCAGCCAGAGACATGAGGGGACTCATATTGCTCACCTTGTCTGTAGGCGTAGGTAGCTATAGTGGATATGCAGGTATTTCCTGCTTTGGCTATGAAAAGCATAATGATTACAACGATAATCGCTATGGCTACTAGAACAAGGAGAACAATATTGGTGAAAATGAAATACCTTCTAAAGATTGTAAGTATAAAAACATTAAACCAGTAGGAATTTATTGGCAAATGCCTTCTCAGTTCTTTATTACAGTAGCTCACAATAGATCATCATCATGCAATTTCATATTTCTCTCAATAGCATCAGGATGGTACAATCTTGAGTAAGTCTGTCTTGTCAGTTTGGAAGTTTAAACTAGGATCAAGTAAAGAATCATAAAATTAGTACATAGATGTAGTCAGTATCTCATTCTGGAAAGAACCTTCTTACGAAAGGCTGTCTCAACCAGTATCAAGAAGTCAGTTTTTTACATGAGGACCAATTTGTGCAATCCCCATTCTAATCACAGGCTCAGACCTAGTACTTATTTACTTCCCTGCATACCCATACAAGAAATCCCAACTACCTTTTTTCTTACCATCATATATGATTTACAAACTGGAATTAAATCTTGGTCTATGCCTCCAAACCCTCAGTCTCTTTTTTTTTGTAATTTTCAGACAAAAAGGAATTCTAGGTTTGCCCATTGTCTGAGCACCGCTTCCTGGTGATTTACAGTATAGTCTTTTTTGTGCTATTTACACACTACTTCCATTACTACTTTCGTAAGGCTAAGCCTATGCTGTCCCACAATCTAGACTACAAAGATGATATGACAGGTCCATGTTTGAAACTGAAAATATCACATTTTCTTCCACAGTAGTGGTGTCATCTGTCTTTTAAGTTATGAAGTAAATTTTTCTATTATTTCCAATCTTTCAGTTAGGAATGTATGGTGTGAATTTGAATATGGAAAATATCACCGAATTGTCATATCATTAAAAAATCATTTGTATTGCTCCATAAATCAGTTTAGTTCTGGATGGTGATATCACAGTAGGTGTAGGGTAGATGACTCCAGCTTCCATCTTGCAGACAGGTTGAGGTCATCACAGTTGTGCCATCAGGGAAACTTGACCCCCGGAGACATGTGAAGGTCACAGTTTTACCCAAAGTGAACCCCTCGATGACCTGCGAGGCCAGCGAAACATCCACTGGCAACCCACACTCTGTTGCTCCTGAAACAAACAAACATAAAAATGAAAATGAAAATGAAAATAGGATTTTACCTCACCAGCTTTGCATACAATTCAGCTGCTGACCTGACTTTAGTTTGATTGATTTGTGTCCTTAACACCACATGGAAAAACCAAGTATGGTCTTGCAAAGTGAATATGACATTGAGTACAGTATGATGATTAACTATGAAGGCACTGTAATACTTGCCTATGCAATGCATTGGTCCCAGAGTGAAATTAACACTTTCAATAAGTTGTTGTAGGTCACCAAATAAGATTTCCATGACAGGAAACTCCAACACATTGCTGATATATCCCTCATCGAACTGCCATTGACCATTGTTTTGATCGCAGTTGCAAGTCTCATTTCCTGTAGTGTGAAAAATCCAAGTTATCCAGCCTCTTCTTACAAAAATTAATGTAATAGCTGAACAAACACATTCTTGCCACCTGGTTTTGTACTTGTTACTGCGGCTAAGATCAATAATCAGCATAGAATATTAGGAAACTACATTCCCAACAAGTTTACCTGATTAAGAGTTATTTACAAGTTGAACTTACATATTCTTGCTTACTGCTTTTGTATTTGTCTATACAGCTTAGATGAATATTATGTGTATGGTATGTACAAATTTGAACCTAGCCCCAGCTGACATCAGAAGTCCTATCTGGCCCTGACAGCCCATAATTTCCTAGACTGGATTAAGGTGGATTAATCAAATGTTGTCAAAGTAAGATTCTTTTCATTAGTTAAAAAGATTAAATTGAATGGCTCATAGCTGCTAAGTTAGTCTAATCCATCCGTTTCTTGGTCCTAATCAGGTTTTCAGAGGATCAGATTAAGGATAGACCAATCAAATTTTCTGCTAAAACTTTACTAATGGCTAGGACACATATACCGACCCGACCCAATGGTTGAGTCGGGTCGGGATGAGTTTGTATATATGTGTGATACCCTTACAACTCGATAGTTGGCCTTATTCCCGACGGATTAGTCAGGTCGGGAATCATGAAATGTTTAATAACAACTCGACTGTCTAGTCATAAGGTTTAGCAATGCAAGATTATATTACAAAATGACATACATATTTAAAACAAGCACAAAAAAACTTTTTAGTGGTATATTGTTTGTTGTCATCTGATGCATTATTCTATGAGATATCCTTCAAAGTGGCTTTTAGGCCAGTCATGAGCCATGCAACTTTATCCCAGTAATCCTGTCTAATTCATTCTAATTCAATACTGGAGATCACAATGGAAATTACAAGCCATCGAGCCCTGGGCAAGTTTACAAGAATTTCTTTACAGACAGTTATTTCAAAGTTGAATATACATATTCTTGCTAGCTGCTTTTGTACTTGGTTACACAGTTTAGATCAATAATAGGTAAAGATACTTTTACAAATTTGAATCTATACCCTCAGCTCGCCCTAGTTGCCCTACCTGGACAGAGGGAGTCCTTCAGCAGGTGCTGTGTCCCAGAAGGTCCTGCCCATCCTGCCCGTTCAGCTATAACCATATGCCGACAGTGAACCTGAATATGCATCCAACATGTAGTAGATCCTCTGACCAAAGCCTTCAGTTGTGACGTACTTATTGGGTAACTTATGGAAAATGTGTTGGAGAGAGGTCCATCACGATAGGAAGGACCACCGGCTATATGAGTACTGTCCTCTCTGTCATGACCAACCGAAGTCCATGGCATGCCTGATGAAGTCAAGAGGCATTGGACTTCAAAAGGCTCCAATCCACCTACACCATCGGGTTCAACTGTGTAGGTGTCATTCCTTAGACTACTTCCTTTCCTTTTACTCCAGCCTGTGCATGATGCAGGGTCTCCAATATGAGCTGTTGCATTAATTAAAATACAACATTTACCTTATAAATGTAGTACATCAAGAAAAGAATCAATCAAATAACAGTGTGATAATTGTGTAATAATCATTATTTTAATTTTCTCTAAATATCCAACTTTTGAGGATACACAAAAAACTTTGAAATAATTAGATACCATGAAATGTACAAAACTAGTTGGGATAACAAGAAACTCAGGGTTTATGGGGTTAACAAAAGATTCTCATGAATGTTCCACGTACATGTGATATGTTGTAGCCAATCACCTTGTACCTGTTGCTTGTAAAAGGCAGACTGTTTTCCAAAAATGAAACAGAATACTTCATGGTACTCAACTGTGAACATCTGATTTTTTGTTGCCTATGCTTGAGAAGTAGACTAGTATCACTAACACAACCACTGAAGAACGGGTTCTGATTCAGTCACGAGGATCCTAAGGCAACTGAAGTGGTACCTTTCGACCCAAGAGCAACCCAGACTGAACTTTGGGGCCTTACGAAGGTGCCTCGAGGAAGGCCACACAATGACCTGAGCCTTTAAGTGATCACTAGTATGTAATGGTTAAAGCATGGAGACAGACTAGATATCAACACAACATGGAGTTCCTTAGTATCAACTCTAGATCTGCAGTGAATACCCCCCACCCCCAAAGCCAATACATGAAAAGTCTCTAGTCCCACAAATAGGTTTGAGGTAGCCCTAAAACTAGAAATTCTGTCCCTATACCAAATTTCTAAGGCAAATCCAAACATTCAACCAGGCATTTACACTAGTGTTTGGAAAAAAGTGTTTCATATTCATAACCTATACTTTACATCCTAGTCAGTCAACACAGACAACAGTAGATATAGGAGGTGGTTACGTAACCTTCCATTGTTTTATGCACCTGCCAAGCAGAGTTACACTGTTGGGAAAAAAAACAACAGAGACCTGAGTTTTGTAAAATCAATGACCTTCCCCTTGAACCTGAACTTTTTCCTTGAACTTGAACTTGAAGGTAAAAACTAGCAAATTTTTCATTTAAAGGTTCCACTTTAACTATACAATGAACAGAAATTAATTTCAATGAAATTATTCTCCGAGAGATTTAAAAGTAATGGAATGTGCAACACTATGTTAATCTGCTTGTTAAGGGAGATGTGTGGCGAATAAGTTTGGCAGAATGATATGCAACAATAACTTTGCAGTATAACCTCATCCCCTCACCAAATTATTAAGCTAGACTGGTGTTACTTTATTTTTGACTAAATTCCGATGATGTTTCATTGATATAGTTCTTATTTATTTATATCTGATACAGACACGTTGAATTGTTCGTTAGACTGTATGATGTTCGTCACATGTTGTTTACATTGTTGCTACTCAAAAGGTGTATAAAAATGATCAGTGTGTAAAGTTAGGGGAGTTCTTCATTATTGTTCATCATATTAGTTAGCTTTCATTCGTAATCCAATCAGATCTTTATCCTGGATATTCGTCTGTTCTTCAGAGGTAGAGATTCTAAGTAAAGAGTCTCATTCCTATACAAAGAGCACGCGCTTGACAAGAGGTAATTTTATTATATCCATGTAGACACTCTGAAGATATAAGTACATATTTCTTCCATCCATACAATACATGCTATCCATCTTACAATGCTAACAACATCAGTAACGTTCCAACCAGGTATAGCTATGGGTAAGCTTCCCCTTTCGAGGTCTATACACTCAGCAACTGTTGGGAGAGTCACCTCCCGTCTACCAGTACGGGAGACCATCAGTAGAGTCTTCGTCACATCCAGTACTCCATCCGTAAGGCTAAGCCTATGCTGTCCCAATCCTTACTATCACCTTATTGTAGCAGTTACTACAGTCTCAGCACTACCCATCATGATCTGTTTGTTAGACTATTGCTCCCATGTGTTCTAATCGAAGTTTATCTTGGTCTGCTCGTCTATCCTAACTGTCATGATGCTTATATATATCACCAGCCAAAGGCTTGGTGCTATACGCACATACTCTAACTCCTATAATGGTATTCTCTCTATCATTCATACTTCTCATTCTTACTTACATTAAACTAATTCTATTTTTAATTCTACGTAAAAGCTCTCATAGATGACAAGACCCTCTATCCCATAGTATTATCTTAAGCTGGGTTTTTCGTACACCAAACTCATAACGCTCCCTAACAGTTTTTCCTATTGCACTAGTGTCCCTTTTGTACCTGTGCGTACCTGTAGAAGAGCGAACTAACTCAGTTACAATCGTTTTCCTGTGAGGGCGTCATCATCCACGACAACTCCATAATACCTAGGCCACAGGACAGTGGTGCCGCTCGGCACCTTGCTCACATATTAGCATTACTTAATTTACTATGTACCCTTGCCAGTCACCAACGAGTTTATAATAGTTAATATTAATTTCTAAAGACTGATACTTCTTTTTGCACTGGACTTCGGTGCATTATCATTAAATTTTCATATCCAAAGGAAAATAGCTATGTTCTGTATCTAACAATATAAATTAGTTTTAAGTTGATAAGTGTCTTCAATTTTAGAATTTTCTTTTCACTTTACTTTTTTTGAACATCTAAAACATTGAAGTTACAAACTTCAAACAGTGTATGCCTAACAATTTTCCCTACCATTGATATCTGATTCACTGAATTTTTGGTTTTCACGGGTTAATTTGGATTGATTTTGTTGATAAATCCATGGGAAATCTTTCAAAAATAAACTTTCATTATGCATCCACCTAAAATTAATACACTTTTTTAACAATCAAAGAAATATTGAAGGTAAATTGATACAAAAATGGTTTTCCGCATGTTAGTGAACAACTTTTTTAAATGTTAAAGTCTTATATATATATATATATATATATATATATATATATATATATATATATATAACCCAGCATTCATCCTGCAACTGGTGAATTATACTTTTGTAAAGGTACGTAGATATTTTCATCTTTGACCTAAATCACAAAATCTCAAAAATTTAATTATATAGTCATAATGAAATGAAGCTTGTTTTTGGCTGTATTATAGACACTTTCATAAATTTGTAATCATTTTTGTGAAAATGAGAATTAAGCAAAATTATTTACAGCATAAGTAGTTACATACCATTTTCATTTCATTTTTTTCTTTATTATACTCAAACTGAAATTAAATTGGCTACACTTAGGTCTCTTGATTGCGCTAGTGTCCGAATTAATTCCACCTAACTTATTCTTAAGGTTGGAACCACCTGAGTGATGCAACCAAGATTCTGGTCAAATATGGGATCACAAGTCACCAATATTTAGCATTGTAAGACATTTTTCAAGCAATTTCCATTTTTCGTAGTTTTTAACCATTTCTGAGAGTTTTAGGTGATTTCAGATTGCTTGATTTGACCAGATGTTCAGTTGCATCACTCAGTGAGTTCCAAATACTACCTTCCTCCATCTTGACAAACTGTTGGCTACCAGTGTATTCAGTGGTAAGGAGACACGGATCCTTCTTGTTCAGATTGACTTCAAAACCCTGACAGTTTCTGTCCAGATTACACTTGAGACCACACTGAATGATGAGATGTCTGTCTACGGGGTCTGCTGAAAAGGCCGTATAGAACTGCATTGAGGTCGACTTAGTGGCTTCAGTAAGTTGATAGACCAATAAAGCAAGTGTAATGACTAGCTTGATTTTGAGAATCTTATTTGATGACCTCTGTTCCATTATAAGCTTATTTAAGAATGCTAAAGAAGATTGAATAAAAAGTTCCAAATTTGAAGTCTTCCTCAATGCTCCAGTCCTTGATGATATCGTCCTAGTATAGCTCTAGCACCTTCTTAGTTCTTATTGCAGTCGATGCCCTTTTATAGGATAGCTTTTGACAACCTAACATGTTTGTCAGCACACTAAATGGTAGAAACAGGAAACAGCTTGGTGTGCTATATTGAATTTTACATAGTCCCCTTCACTCAAAGCCTAATGGTTAGCAAACAATCAATTGATCCTGCACATACTTCAGCCATAGAACATAAAAGCAATATCTAATAATAGCATCATCTGTATACTTTCTACTATGGGTCATCTAGAAAGAATGTTGCGCAGTAAGAAAAAGGCTGCAATATGGTTTATAAACTGATATGATTTCCTAATGAATGTCAGAATCCAACATTCTTTATCATCAACCTAGCTCTCCAGTACATAAGAAATTTTCTGTTAGCACCATGAGGTAAAATGAAACAGTGTGGCACACCCAATATATTATCTTTGAAGTGATTTATCCTCAGACTTGTGTAGATACTTTGAATAGATTTGTTTGGGAGTGCATTTTAACTCCATCAATTGCTATTATATAAGTATTCCTGGGGAAATTCAGCAGTCCATATAATCTAAGGAGTCTAAAGGGTTACAAATCTATTTTCTGGTATCAATTTAAAGGTCTCAAAACAATAGTTTATGTTCAACACAAAGGTTATAAATCCACATTTAATCTATCACTATCGTGTCTACCTATATAGACAGACAAAGGTGGATCCCAATGTATCATGGTGTAAACAATTAGTACACATTTTACGTGCTGGTTAACCGTATCATTATGTTTTGAGCTCAAAGTGTAGCTGTTTCTTTTCAGCTATTCTAACAAATATTTATGACTAATCCCCTCTCATCACCCAACTCCAAAGTACATATAAGGTACTGACAAATGCTGCTGGCATCGTAACATGTGTCATTTTGCATTGTGATACCTAAACTAACACATAGGATATAACTAACACCTGATCCCAGTTATTGATCTGGCCCAGGTCAGGGGCCTATAGGGGGAAACCATAAAGCGGTTGTTCAATCAGTTCTGATTGTTTTGTTCTGATTATTTTGACCAGATCTGGTAAATAATGGGTAGAAACAGTGTTCCCACTGAGTAACTTTCCTATATCTCAATCATGTTAATTTTCATTAACTAGGCCCATTACTTTTAGATCTACTGTTCAAAGATCATTAGCTTGTTGGTAAATTAGATAAGGACTTGAAAGTAGAATTAGCAATGGTCATTGGCTTCTAAAAAAATGTTCAAATGTTCCTTTAAAGCTTGCAATGAGGGAAAGGGTAAGGTAAGATAATAGGAAGTTGAAATATAAGATTTTTTTTTCTGGGATAGGATGACACAATAAGCATGAGGATTGGATGCTGACTATTTCTCACTAGAAATGTCAAATTTACACGGCATTGTACAATACTCTGAGAAAGTCACAAAGAAGATCACTTATAGAGACCACAACGAGGTTTGCTATGGTAAAGCAATAAGACACCAATGCTATGGGAAATGTTACTACTATGAACACCATGTAGGTAGCTCTGCTGGATATGCAGGTAGTTCCCACTATGGCTGTAAGAAAGAATAATTGTTACAACCATAATTACTATGGCTACAAGCACCATAAAAATCACTATGTGTAGAATAGTTACCATAAGATGTAATGGATATAAGAAGCTGATATATGCTGCAATCCAAGCCACTATATGTGGCAGACCTAATAATTATGTCAAGTTCCATTGCAGCCATTATACATACGCCTGCTCCGAAATCCCAACCAAGGAGCCCAGAATCTACTACCTCTCCTACTGCCATCACAAAGACCATAAGCATCACCAGTAAGTTTAGCCAAAAGAACAATTATCTATGGGGTCTCAAATATCAAGCCGGACGAAGAGTTCTAGCAAGAAGCTGAGGTGTAAGAGTCGTGCCGTACGCACGAAGGGGAATGAGCAGGTTGGTCGGGGAAATGGTGTTCTTCGAGGGGGGAGGTGTGTGCCGGTCTGTTGGGCCTGAGGCGTTCTGGACATCTGGCACATGTGAACCGGGAGTTCAAATGTGACCACAGGATGAATGATAGGGGGTGCGTCAACAGTAACAGGATTTGTTTATTGTTTGTGTGGGGGCCTGATGTCCAACCCAATCTTCTGCAGGTAGTCGGGCCGATGCTTGCTTAGAGGGTGCTAGAGTGAGGCCGAGCCAGTCGCGCCTTCATGCCTGCAGTCATGGGATGGCCGCTTACTATCTCGGGCTTCCGCACTTGTCCGGTCTTCTAGTCCCGGGTCAGACTTCGAACTATTTCGGGCCGTCGTGCCATCTTTCGGTCTTTCGGTCATTCGGTCGTTCGATCCCCATACTTTCCTTCTACTTGTACTCTAATTATGTCTAACTTTTCCTAAATTACTCTAGTTCATTAGGGTAATTAACTCCTATCTTATCATCTTGTCATCTTAAGCCCCTTCGAGGGTGATGCTATTGGAAGAAGACACATGTGAACAAAAAGAGTACCAAGATGGAACTGTTTATTCTGGGCCTTGAACTTGAACTCGAACTTGAATGGGTTTGTAGCAGCAGGCCTACTGGAGCATTGTGGCTGTGAGCTCTTGCTCCTGAAAGCTGGTTAGGGGTAGGGGTTGTAGGTAGTAGGACAAGAGCGCTCTGCGAGGAGTATTTATATACCGCACCCAAATAGGCTCAGAGATGCGGTTGGAGGTGGTGTGTGTAGTGTGCAATGTGTGTAGTGAGTGTGTAGTATGTAGAGTAAGTTGATCTGTGGGGCTGTAGTATGTTGCGGAATGAAAGGAAGTCGGGTCCACTTCGGGTGTCCAACTGCGTAGTTGTGTTTGGTGTGGGTGTACCTCAGATTTTTAGATTATACAAGAACTAAGAATAGAAACTAACATTGAATTAATACTCATGGTCCATTTCATCATACTCTGGCTTTGAGTTAAATGTTAGTGAAAACTAAATTATCTTCTAGACGTTGTAAAAAGAAAAAAATTAGACCAGTAAGAATTAATCAGCAAATGTCTTCTCAGTTCTTTATTACAGTAAATTGCAATAGTTTTTCGTCTTTTAATCTTATAGTTCTTTCAATAGCATCAGGATGGTACAATCTTTGGTAAGTCTGTTTTGTGAGTTTGGAAGTCTTAACCAGCATCAGGTAAAGAATCACACAATAAGAAGATAGATACAGGAGGTATCTCATTCTGGAATAAACTTTGTTTCAAAATGCAGTTTTATCTGGTAGGAAGGTGTTTCATTTAAGGATAGACAACTGTAGGCAGGGCGTTATTTAAACTTTATACTCTCATTTTCTTAATTAACATGATACAGCATCGTCCCATACATCAAATAAAAGGTTATAATTTTACAAATCTAATGACATAAGTAAAGTTATAATTAAATCAGTATCTTGGGGATTATGAATTAAAAATCAATTTCTCGACTTTTAATTTTTGAACATGGATATCTTCCTTAATACAAAAGTTACAAACATAAAATTTTGTATGCCTCTTGATAAGGTTCACTTGCAGGGAAGCGTGTCTCAGAATTTTTATTTAGGCCCTAGTTTTTATTTTATTACAAAAAACGGGTAACTTTATGTCATTTTTCAAAACTTAATTTTCTAGATTTCATAAAATAAAAACTGGGACCTAAATTAAAATTCTGAGACACGCTTCCCTCCGTATGTCTATCATCTATATGTATTCCAAATTTCAAGCCTATACATTAAATATTAAGAGAGATATCCATGTTCAAAAAAAAGTAATGAAAAGTGGAATTATCCAATTCTCAGTATTGCATCTCAGGTATTGATATACATATATCCATATGATTTACATTAGCAAATAGGGTTTTTAATCAGCTATTTAGCGTTATATGATATACTAATATGTTATTTAGCATATCATAATAGAGAGCATATTGCTGCCACCATACCAAAATACCCCTTATCAACAGTTGTCTATCCTTAAGTTAACTGCTTGAAGACAGTTCTCCATTGTCCAAACACTGCTATCCAGTGTTTTTTCGGTACATACTTCTTTCTGTTGTTTACACACTATTGCCATACACAAACTATACCATAAGCCCTGCCTTTGTTCACTTTGACTAGGGAACAAGCTGATCCTTACATAATGTAATAATTAAAGTGGGTTGGGGTAAGAAGCACATTCTTGGTTCCCGACAAATTAAGTCCATCTTTGAGAAGTGAGGAACATCTACTTTATCACATAAAAAACCTTTAAAAAAGAAGTTAATTGTCAAGATTATGCCCCTGAGTAAGTTTTAATACCCTTGTGTCAACTTAACATTTTTCTTTTCATTTCTTGGGTGTTTAGTCTGGCATTTTCCAATCTTGACCCTTACGTGATGGCACCACCCTTGATACAATGATAGGTCCATTAAATTTATTTTTTTTCACATTAGTGGTGCTATCTGTCTTTACAGGTACATGACACATATGTCTATTATCTCCCAGGTAAGGTATGTATTTATGTAATGAAAATATCACAGAATTTCCATGCTATTGGATCGGGACATAGATATTTAATGGATCCATGCTCAGTTTAGTCACTTATATTGATAAGTGACTCATTCACTATAAGAGGCAATTTGATGTGATGCAATATTAGTTTCATCCTTATGTCTTATTATTTTCAAAACAAAAAAGTATAATAAAATGATATTTTGAATGTTCATTATGGTAGAAGATTAAGGGTGTCTGGGTGCAAGGATTGCAAAACAGTTTGTATGAGTCCATATATTTGATAAATTCTATATGTTGAAATCACATTATGCATTATTATAAGAAAATAATTTGTATTAGTACATTTCTTGGTTTAGTTTTGGGTGGTAATGTCACAGTAGGTGTAGGGTAGAGGACTCCAGCTTCCATCTTGCAGGCAAGTTGAAGTCATCACAGTTGTACCATCATGGAAACTTGACCCCTGGAGACATGTGAAGGTCACAGTTTTACCCACTGTGAACCCCTCGATGACCCGCGAGGCCAGTGAAATGTCCACTGGTAACCCACACTCTGTTGATCCTAAAACAAACAAAAGAAAAATATGATGAAAAGGATTTTACCTCATCAGCTTTGCATACAATTCAGCTGCTAACCTATAAATAACTGCAGTTTGATTGACTTGTCAGTGGCAGATCCAGCTTCCTGAAAAGGTGGGGGCACGCTAATAGAAAGGGGGGGAGCCGTGCCCCCTTATTTCCAGAATTTTACATTAAAAAAAGTTGGGGCGCATGCCCTCGCACCCCTCCTCTAAAACAACAAATGCTTATGTCCTTGACACTACATGGGAAAACCAAGTATGGGCTTGTAAAACATATATTTGACATTCCTTAAGAACACAGTATGATGATTAACCACAGATGCACCATAATACTTGCCTATGCAATGCATTAGTCCCAAAGTGAAATCAACTTTTTCAACATTAGCATTTAGGTCGCCAAACAAGATTTCCATGATAGGAAAGTCTAACACATTGCTGATATATCCCTCGTCCAACTGCCATTGAGCAATGTTTCGATCACAGTTGCAAGTCTCAACTCCTGTAGTGTGAAAAGTAAAAGTTAAACAGTATAAGATCTTTCTTTGCAGATTGAATCTAGGCCAAACTCATCCCCTTAAAGCTCTATTACATTATGCATTAGGTCAGTCTTCATATTAGGTAATGTTGCCCAACACAACTGGTTTGTGTCAAGGCTATTCTTTGACAGTAACAATGCAATGCAATATAGAGTTGTATTCTGGGTCACGTAGGCTCACATTGGATTGTGTCAGCTTGCATTGCACCCCGATTTTGCATCAGAGTTTGTAAACATGTTGGTAAAGAGCACAAATAATGTGTTGAGTACAGGGACTCAAGACAAACATAGATTCGACCTATAGTACAATAATTATGGCCTTTAAGGGGGTAAATATTCCGCTACACAACTTGGGCCCGATATTGAGTATGGTAAAGACCACATTGTAGCCATGGTGTAGTCTCTTATGACATTGTCTACATAACATTAGAGTGATATATCACAGTTGGCTACAGCTTTAAAGTCATACATTATGATTTTTATCTCAGTAAAGTCTTGGAGATGAAAATTGTAGACTACAACTTAGGCCACAACATTCATTTACAATTTTTCAACAAGTTGTGGAGGAAAGGTTGAAATTCTTTGAATTTCAGGTCATGTCATAGCACAAGTCATAGATCATGTCGTATGAAATAGTACTTCCCATCAGTAAAATCATGGGAATATCATATTTAGTGTAATATCCTAAATGATGTGATAATGCTATGATATTGTTGCAATAAACTTATTCAAGTATAGACAGGCTAGTCCCTCCTCCTATGATCCATGCATATGACCAACCAAGAAGGGAGTACTCGGGCAGTTATCACCCCCAAGCCGGGACCCCGATATCAGCCTGAGGCCAGGGCCCGAAGGTCTGGCCGAGAGCTGATAGTGGGGTCCCGGCAAGGGGTGATAACCACCCAAATACTCCCTTCGAGGTTGGTAAAGAGCACAAATAATGTGTTGTAGATTTATTATACCTTTTCTGATATATCTGAGCTCCCAAGGAAGGATGCACAGTAATCAGTGATGGTGGGGCTGTGATGCTGCACATTGTTTTATGTTTTTCATATAACCTTTTTTGATATCCATCAAATCCACAAACAGTAAGCAAGTAAATGTAGCTAGGAATGTTGTACAGATAAAACATATGTTAGATTTTTCATTCCTTAATGATTTTGTTTTTTAAATGAAATTTAGAAAAAGAAAATGTTTCTTTATCACCCTGCAGGGCGATACAAGGCTGGTTATTACTCAGGTTTGTATGGCCCTATGTTAAACTCTTAACTACTAAACTTGTATCACCCTAAGGTATAATAACAAGTAATGTCATCATGGGATATGGTCCTCATGTTGTAGGCAGCTGTTATGGTGTAGTGGAATAAGGCTATATTTCCTACCTGGACAGAGGGAGTCCTTCAGTAGGTGTTTGGTCCCAGAAGGTCCTGCCCAGCCTGCCTTGTTACCTATCACCATATTCGAACAGCGAACCTCTATATGCATCCAACATTCAGTAGATCCTTTGACCAAAGCCTTCAATTGTGAATCAGATATTGGGTAACTTATTGCGAATTTGTTGGAGAAAGGTGCATCACGGTAAGGAGGGCCACCGACTATATGTGTACCATCCTCCCTGTCATGACCAACCAAAGTCCATGGCATGCCTGATGAAGTCAAGAGGCATTGGACGTCAAAAGGCTCCAATCCACCCACACCATCAGGGTCAACTGTGTAGGTGTCATTCCTTAGACTACTTCCTCTCCTCTTATTCCAGCCTATACAGGATGCAGGATCTCCAATATGAGCTGTTGCATGTTCTAAAATATAATGATATTTTTACATTATTTATCTTATTTATGTTTTGAAAGAATCAAAACATGTTGATGTAAAACAAATTGATCCTCAAAAAAAAAATCTATCCACCAAAACTTTGGAAGTTGGGTTGTATAGTTTTGGTTCAACCTATTTTTTTAATTTATATGATATAATAAGGTCAATTAACTACCAGTATTCAGAAACAACTGTCATGTATTCAAATCCTTATAATTTATATTACGGTCAGCGAAGAATAGACAATAGTAGACAGAAGGGGGTTACATAATCTTCTATTGTGTCTAGTAGCTGCCAGAGACACACTATTGCACGAAGAATAGTGGAGATGTGAATGCTAAAAAAAAGGTATGATTTTTGTGGTGAAGGTGAAAATTAGCAGATGTTTCTTCAGAGGTTCCGCTACAACTATGGAATGAAGTAAAAGTATGATTTAACAGAATTGTTATCTAATGGATTTACAAGTAATGATATGTAACGCAGTAAGTTAATCTGCTTGTTATGCCATATTAACAGGGATGTGTAGTGAATCACTTGAGCAGATTGTTATGCAGCCCCCTCTTTATATATATATATCAAATCAAAGGTAATAATGGTTTCTATCAAATGATATAAATTAATTTGTAGTTTATTAAGGGTCCTTGATCTTAGGAATCTTTTGGACCTATTCTTTTTAGATGGATATTTCTAAAATGTGTAAATTACAAACTTCAAACTGTTTCGAAAGGGCGGATCTACTGTTGGTGTTTTGTTCACCAATTCTAAAGATTATTATCATCAATGGAATAAATGGACATAAATATACATGATACATTTATTTAGACCTAGCGAAAGCATTCGATTGCATAGATAATCCTTTGCTATTCTCCAAATTGTGTAACATCGGTGTAAAGAGATGTCTTTGGAAATGGCTGGCAAGTTATCTTTGGAATCCCAGGATCTGAACTGAGAATTGCATTGATATTGACATACCATCAGTGAAGATATGAACACTATTAATACTTCATTGCAATAGGTAGCAGATCTAGTGCAATCAGAATGCCCTTATTGTGAACGAGTCAAAATCAAAATCCATGATGTTTGGAACACGTGCTGTACTCAGAAAAGTGAATCCGTTAAATATTTAAATCAATGAAATACCCCTGAAATCTTGCTCCATATATAGATACTAAGGTATAGTACTAGATGAGCGTATTACTACAAAAAGTGAACAAGGCCATTTTCTCAAAGAATCTGTAAGCTTACTAAATTAAAATCATGTGTCAATGATAAGACTTGTATATCAATATATAAACAAACAGTATCGCTGCTAGTTGAAAATGCCGATATGCTGTTGGCATCCTGTGGGCACAAGATGCACCTACTGCTGAATTATATGAGATATGTAAAATTGAAACCTTAGATATCAGACAGGAATTATATCTTCAAAATATTATGTAAAAATACAAGGATAACCAAGACTGGTTATCTAAGTATGATAACATTACAAGACAAAGGGATAAAATTCATTTTAAAACCGAAATTATCAATCCGAGTATTTCTGGTTCAAGTTCCTTTTATGTTGGAGCAATACTGTGGATCCGGAATGACAATTTAAGCTGCAAACATATTGGTAAATTTTCTGCTGATACTTGCAATATAGTTTGGGTGGCGAATCGGCAGCACACTTTCATTATGTGGAATATAACTTTAGATACTACCTTCCTCCAACTTGACATACTGCTGGCTATGAATGTATTCAGTAGCAAGGAAACAAGGATCCTTCTTGTTGAGATCGACTTCAAAACCTTGGCAGTTTCTATCCAGGTTACACTTGAGACCACACTGAATGATGAGATGTCTGTCTGTGTGGTCTGCTGAAAAGGCCGTATAGAACTGCATTGAGGTCGACTTAGTAGCTTTGGTAAGTTGATAAACCAATAGAGTAAATGCAACAGCTAGCTTTATTTTAGGAATTGTCTTTGATGCACACTGTTCCATTATGAGCCGATTTAGGAATGTTAAAGGAGCTTAAATCTAAAGTCCTAAAGTTTAAAGCGTTCCAGTCTACTTCAGTCCTTGATGCTATTATTGTATAGCACGTTCTTACTTCTAAATGAAGCCCAATGTTTGCCAATGCATTAAATGGGAGAAACAGGAAATGGCTTGGTGTGACATATTGAAGTTTATGAAGCAACATTCTCCCCTGTACTCAAAGCCTAATGGTTAGCAAACCATCAATAGTATGTATTGATGCTTTGCCTTCATTGCTTTGTAAAGTTCCTATCATGCCACACTAAGCAGTTTCATGTTTCTACCATTTAATGCATTGACAAACATGTAAGGACGTCTAAAGTCATTCTGTAAAAGGGCATGTATGGCTGAAGTGTGTACATAATCAATTATTGATTGTGCATACATTTCAGCAAGACAACTAGCATTGTCTGTATACTTTCTATAATGGGTCATCTAGAGAAAGTTACACAGTAAAGTAAAGCTGAATAAAAAGTATTTGATTGTCTAAAAAATGTCAGAATCCAACGTTCTTTATCATCAACCTATCTCTCCTGTACATGAAAGCTCATCCTATAGCACCATGAGATGAAGCGAAATAATGGAAGAATACTCTCTCTAAAAGTCAGAAGCTTTTTTTTATTCTCAAATTCCCAAAATTTGAATGTATTTTCTTTGTTTGTGACTGCTTTTGGACTTCCTCAATAGCTATAGGAATTCCTGTGGAAATTGAGCAGTTCATGTAATTCATTGGGTCTAAAGGGTTAATGATTGATTTTATTTTCCGGTATCAATGTGGAAGTGTCAAAATCAAAGATTATGTTCAATATCAATGTATACACATGTATGTTCAGAACTGCTTCTGAATGATGTGTGAATTCAGCATCAAGTTAAAACCATCGTTTGAATAAAATAAGAAAACAATTTACCCTGACCTGAGATAAGCGATCACTAATATATGTACTACTTAAGAAATTATACAAAACATTTAGAAACTTTCCTACAAACTTCAGTCACCAAAATCCTGGCTCTGAACCCACATTCAGAAATCATTAACATATATCATACTGTCCCAGCAGTGTTTGCATCAATTGGTATTTGAAAGACTCAATCATGTAAACGTGTCTACCGGCTTAACACATAAGACTACGGTGTTCGAAATCTAAACACCCCTTCCTGCTGAAATTGATATGATTGGTCTAGAAGAGTGTCCCCACGTTGGATGTCAAACTTAAGAAATGTACATGTCTCATGTCATTATATTCTCAAAATTGCTGTTGTTTGTCACTAAAGCCCCATACCCACTTCGTGACTTTGCCATCACCGGCGATGGGCAACTGGGAAAATCACGGGCAAAGTTGCTGGGCAACTCAGGATCGCCAGGCAATGCCCCGTGGGTATGGTGCAATTCTGGGTGACGAGCGACAGATGACTGGATCGCCGGCAAAATCGCTGCCAAATATCAAACTTGCTTGATTTTCCGTCTCATGGCAATACCAATGGCCGTTATTCCCGTCGCCCATCGCTCGGCGATGGGAAAATCGCCTAGTGGGTATGACCCTTAAGGGAGATGTCACCAGTTGAACCCTGTGGCAATGTCGAATTTAAGAATAGGCCTTGTCACATGTCACTTTTCCAAAAATTGCCTTTGTCACCATGTCGAATATCGGGGCTAGAACCAGCATTCTGGGCTCATGCATGAGAGGTAGCAAGTTAAAGGCAATGGCGCCATTATACACATGGTAAAAATACCAAAGTCCTTCAATTCTTATGAAAATTGGCTAGAATGTACATTAGTATATGGGCAATTCATAAATGCAAAAGAAAAATGTGGTACTATTTTAGTTTGAGACCTACATGTATTCAAATATGGCTAATTTCATGAACATTTTGAAACTGCTGAAAACAGCTTTAGATGAAAATGACAACATTTTTGCTTATATTTTTTTTCTAGACATACTACATTTAAGAAGTAAATATCTATGGTTTCATATCAATCTCAGGGATAAAAAACACTTGTTGCATTTATTGTGGCAAAATTCTAAAATGGGTTTAAACCCAAAAATTCATAGGTACCCACATAAAGCCATTTTCCATATTAGAACAGATATGTAGCTTTCCTAACCAAGTAAGCATGGTGACCCCCAATTTTTTTTCCAGAAAATGATAGATAACACCTATATCTACACTATGTATAATTTTAGAGAATTTCTTAAGGTTGAATTTTTTGGGGGGAATATTTGTATCAGAAATTTTATATTTTGTCTAATTAATTTAACAATTTATCTAAGATAAAATATATATTCTCTTCCGATAAAAGCCATATCATTTTCTAACTGGTGTATGGATTTTGTATATATATGTCTTAGGTTTAGGTTTCAATGATTTTCTAATTGATTTGAGGATTATTATGAAATTTATCATGAAAACTCTACTTGAGCTAATTTTTTTCAAAAATGTTTATTTTAAAAGAATTATGCTTATATTGTTATATCCCTAGCGCAAGAGTTTCCATGGTGACCCCCTATTTTCTTTACATTTTTAGGATGCATATATGTTTAACTTTTATTTCCTAAACTTTCATAAAATTCTTAAGGTTGGATCTATAATGGCGCCATTGTCTTTAAAACCCCAACTAAGTCAGATTTTAGATATATCTTATCATCATTTAAATCCTAAACTTAAAAAGCTGCTCATATTTAAGAGCAAATTCAGAGCATCATGGATTTGATAAGGATGGAAGATAAGTACTTTCTTCCTAAATAGAATACAGTTAGAAGAACTGTGTCTGTAAACACAATAAAATGTTTAACATATGAACACTGCATGCTTAAACATAAAAAGTGAAACATTTCCTTCTTAAACATAATGGATTGCTTGCACTATTCATGTTGACACACAAAAGCTAAACACATGTTCCCTAAATAACTAAACACATTATTCTAAACAAGAGAAAAATCAAACATGTGAATGTGAATCTAAACATGTGACCAAAAGTGGGACATCAGAATGTTTTGGAAAAATGTTAAGATTCTAAACACCTGTTGTGATAATGTGCCATTGTGTCTGCCTATGTATAAAGGTGTTTCCCCATGTATTATGATGCCGACCCCAAGTATGATTTTATATATATATATATATATATACATACATATATATATATGCTGGGCAACATAATCATCATGTTGTGAGTTCAAAGTGTAGTCGTTTCAGTTGAGCTGTTCCAGCGAACATCTATGACTAGTCCCTCTCATCACCCAAAGCAAGCATACCTATAAGGTACTGACAAATGCTGCTGCCATCGTGATATGTCATTTTGCATCGTGAGACCTAAACTAACACATGTATATTAACTATCACCTGATCCCAGTGATGGATCTGGGCCCAGGTCAGGGGCCTTAGGAGGCAGTGTGTCATATAATGGATGTCGTGAGGTGGTGGAATCTGTAGCGTGAGACCTGAATCTCAGAGTGTGGTGTGTGTCGGGGACACCTTAAGATGACTCAGAACGGCTGATGCAGAGAGAACAGGGTGATGATGGGGTAATTATCATCTGGTTATAAATGGATTTCTGAGATGTATTCATCCGAAAATAAATATAATCATTTAAGAGGTTGTGTATGTTTATCTCTATTAATTCTTTATTTTCGTAAAGCTTTCAAGATTACTTTTGAGCAGTTACTTTTATGATTGTAGTTTAGGGAGACAGTTTTATAGGAATAATTCGGCATGTAATTATCACCTATCATGTAAGAGGTTATGTATGATTAGATTATATTTCTTTATTTCTGTAAAGGTTTCAATGTGACATGATTCTTTCAAGCAATTACTAATGTTCTCCTAGTTTAAGGAGAGAATTGTATAGGAATAACTTTGATAATAATGATGAAACAAGGGAGATAAGGGCTAATTAGAAAATGGAAAAGTAAATGGGAAAGACAATCTCGAGATTGATCGAAGACAAAACGAATATGATTGTAGTAAGATAATGTTAAAACCATATATAATGTCATTTCGAGGGGAATAAAAAATATGTTTTCAGAAAGACAGGGGAGGATACAAGATTTTCGAAAGGGGGGTGGGTGGGGGTCAGCAAAAAAGTTAAATTCTAAAATGGCATGCATTCGCACATATATGTGTGTGACGTGTGACATTTCCCCTCTTTTTGTAATTTAGGGGTCAAGCAAAAGGGGGGGGGGGGGTCGGGACTCCCAGGATCCCCCCCCCCTTGAATCTGCCCCTTGGCCGGGTAGGCATTTTTTTCACGGAGAGTTCACTGACATAAGTGTACATGTACTGGAAAAGGAAACACGACCGCTACAGTCATCCAAGTTTAAAGCAATGCTGTATAAAAGTTGACCGGAATTCAGCCATGCATGGACGTTAAGAGCATTTCTTAGAATGTGCACATAAGATATATGGTGGCATACATAAAACGTATTGTGTACAACTATATTTACCTCATAAATTTTGTTTGATAAAGATTATCTGATATGTGTTTCAATCCAAGGTAAAAATTATCAAATGATTACACCACTAAAGATCTAATTCTAGAATATAGCATAAATATACAGATTGCTGTTTAATTGAGGGTCATTTGCAATTGGACATGAAAATCTTTGTGGCTGCTTGAGATTAAATATCCAACGTTAACATATCAAATATTATGCTTGTGATTAGTAATCATCTCTGCACATAAACAGGTCATTTTATGTGCTATGCTACTCCTAGTAAAATATGTTGATATATGATTCCCAATAGATTTCTATTACGTAACATCACTCATAAGCTGCTCTAACATCATAATCATATGTACAGCTGCATGTACTCTAGGAAAATCTTCATTTGGCATAAAGAATACTAATTTTTCGGCATTTTTATACCTATAGATTTCCCAAGTATAAAGGGCCATACCCACTTGCTGAAGCTGAAGGCCCAATTGCCAACACCAATACCTATGCAGCCGTCAGCATTGGCATCAGATGATGAAACCTGCTTAATATGGACAACGGTCCTGAGCCTGGTCGTTGGCGTGGGCGTTGGCAGGGTCCTCAGCCAACTTATACTGGACAAGGCATATTATGCAGACGCAATAAGCCCTTCACCATGGCCGATGTGGTGCACGCGATCTGTTGTGACCCTGGTTGTTTGCAAATCCAGAAGCAAAATGATAACGCAAACGACAGGTCTTCAAGCGACCAGATCACACATGCTTGATTGAGTTCCAGCCGATTGCAGTATAAGCCGATTGCAGGATAAGTACTTAAAAAGATAATCGTTTACAATCGTTAAGTACCTCTTTTCTCAGTATAGGCCCATTCGCCCTGCCAGACATGGTACATACGATCTCTTGTGACACTTATCGTTTGCAATTTTGGTACAAACGATAAAGCAAACGACTTCTCTGCAAGCGATCAGATCCAACATGTTGGATTGAATCGTTTGAATTCCAGACGATACAGGGCTATAAGTACTTGAGAAAATAATCGTTTGCAATCGTCAGGGCCCTCTTTTGTTAGGGCGAATGCTATTTGCTGAATTTCGGGGTCAAGCGATAATTTTATCGGCACTGGTCTTCCCCCTACGATAACTTTGTCGGACCTGCGAGCGACACAATCATCGGCCAGGGCGAATGGGCCTTATGAATGCTATTTGTTCAAAATCGCAGTCAAGCAATAATTTTACCCGTCCTGTGGTCATTGTCTTCTCCATACGATAATTCCAGCGAGCGACACAATCATCGGCCAAGGCGAATGGGCCAGCCATTGATTCAGCCTAAATTGGTTAGTGGGTATGGAGCCTAAAGGGCAATACCCACTAAGCAAATATAATGTTGACCAGTGACCAGCGACCATCACAATTACCGGGTTATCAATGGAATAGCTGGGCAACTCCCGTTGGTATGGTGTACATTGTGGGCAACAGGTATTGGGTGATGGAATTGGTGGGAAAATCAGCGGGAAAATCCACAGTGAAATATCAAACTTGCTTAATATTACAGTCGCCCAGCGATGACAACAGCCATTCTCCCAGTTGCCCGTCATCCATTGCCTAGGTAAAACTGCCTAGTTGGTATGGGGCTTTAGCTGTTTCCACACAAATGTATACAATAGTCATCCTTTACTTAGACCATGCAATTATCTGTCATGCATAATGCCTCACTTTTCTTACTATTAAACTAGTCATTCAAAGAGGGCAAGCTACACTGTAGGTTACCTTTTCAGGCGTGCTCCGATTGTACTACTACATCGTGAGATGCGTCAGTCCACTTCGTGATGCTTCTTACTTTCTTTATTACTGACCTCCTTTGCTGTCCAAGTGTTCTGTATTAGTCATGCTTTGGCTGTTGCCACATATTCCACCAATATGCAACGTTTTGTATATACCAGTAATTCACATCAGCAAATTGTGTAAGATGTAGTATAAATTCAGGGGCGTTCTTCGTGCTTTAATGTTAGGGGGTTCCAAGCAAAGGAGGTTCTGCGCAAAAACGAGGGGGTTCGATATCGAACTATTTACACAATTCACCATAATTAACAAGTTTAATAAATTTAGTCTCACAACATTAACTTTTTTAAATCTGAAAGGGTCCCAGACACCCTCAGAACCCCCCCCCCCCCCCCCCCCCCCCCGTGTTGCATAAGCCAACCTTCACAACAGCAAGACCACAGCGATTAAGGGTCTCGCAACAGCGATATCCTTAAAGGAAAGCTCGCACATAATTAAAGAATGAATATTTTTGAATGACATTCGTTTAGCATGAAAAATACATCAATAAGTATCAAAGCTAGAGATATTTTAAGAAAAATTCCAAATAAAGACATAGCTTTGGGACTATAATATTTGGTCTATGTTATGTGTTTTTAAGGGTAATCCCCAAATTTGTGACGTCACAAGGACACTTATGGGGAATCTCAGCTTTCAATAAAAGGAAATCCCAAGCCTCACGCCTGTATAGATAGGAAATTTTGCATTAACATAAAATATTTTTATGTAGCCCTATACAGGCTATTATTAATTGTATATACTTATATCTTAAATGCATTCAATTACCTGGAATTCCCAAGTTATTTTGAAAGGGATATCACACTATTATGACGTAGCAAGTACAGACAATCTCAGATATTAGGGAACTCCCATATTCTATTTTATTTCCTTTATAATTGACAAAGACTTAGAATTTTTCCAAATTTGTCTTTTGAAATAATTTAACATAGGCTTATGAAACATTATGTGCAAGTTTTCCTTTAAGGTTTTCAATGTGCAACCTTAACCCCTCGCAACAACGATGGTTTTGTACGTATTTTGAACCCATCTAGCCTATTGGCAAATATATTCCTGCCATTTGCCTCATATATATCTCAAAGGCTTGGGGACACATCTAATGAAAACAGAGAGTTTAAACGATAATCACAATATGTCCCCCCTATACATTTCAAATTTGGGTGCGCCAACCCTCGTAACAACAAGGAAAATTGGATACACTCGCTGTTCAACAGATGGGTCTCGTTGTGGACTACGACCATCGCAACAGCGCGGAGATTATGCAATGGACCACTATATACGCCATTATTAATCATTAGGACATTAAATTGATCAAAGACTGGATCATCAATGATAGGTTTTTCGGTGGGAAGTAGGAGGAAACTGGATGAAACCACACCTGATTAATCGGCAGTATAGAAATCATTGTGGTCTGTTTTTTTAGCTTTTGTAAATAAATTTGGCTCAATCAGAGAACCATGAGTTAAGTTCAGTAGGGCCTTATTTTCTGACCAGGGCCAATATATTCGTAACTAATTTTGCTAATCAGGGATATTTTGATTAGGTTCTCAAGATGACTAATTTTGCTTCTAACACAAACTAAAAGTGTTATTTCAAAATCATCTCAATGTTTATCAAACGTAAAGTTTACTCATGATGGATACAATTTGTTGCCATATGACACTAATAAAAATGTTCCTGATCAGCCTGACTAGTAACAAAGCTGTATAGACCCATTGAGAATAGGCGTGTGGGGTGGTGAAGTGGTTAGAGTGTCCGCCTGCTGCGCGGGCGGCCGGGGTTCAATTCTCGGCTGAGCTGGCTACTGCTCCCCTCTGCATGTCTCCCAGTGGCAACAACTGGGTTATCAAAGGCTCCTTGAGGGCCACCGGCTGTTGTGTGTAGGGCCCTGCCTGTGGGACCCTGCACATTAAAGAACACTTGCCTCGGTAAAAGTGTAGGGGTATGGTCTCTACCTTCTCATAGATTCGCTCACCATCACCACCCTTGATATGACCCTGGCAGTTAATTAGGGTGTAAAGCAACCAATAACCAACCAACCAACCCATTGAGAATACAACCTGTAATCGCCATTCAGTGATCACTTCGGTAACATCTGGGACCATATCTTCGTAACTGATTTTACTAATTAGGCAAATAATGGGAAAATTAAGTCTCATGATACCTGATTCTATCTGTCACCAAAAATAATTAAAAGGGATTGTTAGATGCTGTTACTTGGATTGACAGGCTTATAGGGTAGTTAAGCAACCCAAATGCATCACATAATGTGAATCTAACGTATGTTTTATCTAAACGGCAAAGCAATATTTCAGAAACCTTTTATAGTCAGTATTGATCTTGGTATACTTATCTTAAATGTACCAAATTTTCTAAAAATCTTCCCATGAATTGCTTAACAGGAAGTTTGGGATACGACGATATACCAAGATAATTAATGTTGTGGTTGCTAATGCTTTGTCCCCACTCGGCGACTCAAGGCGCATCCCCACAGGACAATTAGTACCAATGATTAGCTGTGATTCATCAACGACTAGTTGTAACTTTTTGACGCAGCTTCTACGTTGATAACTTAACAACAAGTCGTCTATGATTTACAGCTAGTCGTCCACAAAATATCAGATGTATCTGATTTTTTAGTTAATTTGTCAATAATTAGTGTGTCTTATCGCCTGCCAATACGGTGCCAGGGGTCCCCAGCTTTATCGTCAACAATTAGTTGCAAGTAATCGCGCTTCATGAAGATCCAGTACAATGACAGTGATTAGAGGATTTCAGCAGGTACCCAGAAGTAAATGATAGTCACCAGGCGACTAACTAGTTGCCCAGCGACTAAGAAATGAATCTCCACATTAGGACGCTTGTGACGAAAGGATACTTTAGTACATCACCCAGGGACTAATTAATTGCCTGTGGCTATGGGGAAATATTAAACATGTCACATATTTGGCTGGAAAACCATGGCCACCAGTTGGTTAGTCGCCAGACATCACTGTGCCACTGTTAAATATGTCACCGGCCGACTAACCATGTTGCCGCCAAATTTTTGGCTTTAACCTTCATATTGCCAGACCTGAAAAAGGACTAAACCCCAGTGATTAGTGGATATTAAGGCGCATCCCCAAAGGGCGACTAAAGGCGGCGATTAGTGCATTTTCCCTGGTGACCAAGCACAAAATATTGGTCGCCGAGTGATTAACTAGTCGCCCAAAAACTAAAAAGTTAATCGCCACATTGGGACGCTCATGTTACTAATCTACAGGAGACTAGAGAACACCGCTTGACGACTAACTATTCGCCCGTGACTATAGAGAAATATCAAACATGTCAAATATTTCGCCCCAAAACCACATCGATTAGTTGTTTAATTGCCAGACATCACGGCGCCATTGTATGGTAAGTCGCCGGGCGATTAAACCACCGATTATCACGTTGGTCCCCGTTGATTCTTGTATTATCGGTTGCCATGTGGGGACCAGTCTTTATTAGCTTTCACCAGCAACCAAGGAGACTAGCTAGTCACCGGGCTGCTAAGTATCCAAGTTGGGATGATCTTGCCATCAATCTACTGGTGATCAAGCTGGGTCTACGAGGTGAATTATCCTCTATGATAAGTGCATTTTGTCGCCTACACCACCTTTTATCATGTCAGCGGGTGATTAGACAGCCTAGTCGCCTCAGACTTTTGTGATCTAGTTGCCTAATTGGGGACAAGGCTTAAAGCCAGAGTATCGTCCTTCAGACGGCCGTATTTTGATACGTTGTAACCCCCTGCCTAGGGCGCCAAATTCGTGATGTGACCAATCACATCGCCAGATTATATGTTTTTACGTCACAAAACACGTCGTTGGCTGTGACGTTGTTAGGCTTAGGGGTGTAGTCCCAAACCTAGAAATGCAAGGACGATACCCTGGCTTTAAGTATGAATCTATATAAGAACATTGGCGTCCTTATGGTTTTGAGCTTACATTTTCTGAGAATATGCAAGAGTATATACATGCATCTGATTATTATGGACTTGCTGTATATGCATTACGTTTACTTTGTTTGAAATACTTACATGGTAGATTATTTGCAAGGACTGTGGTTAAATAAAATCAAATTTATGTAGCATTATATTTGACCCTAACATATAAATGCACCTGTGAGTTTCTATATTCACTATCATACACAATCCTCAGGTTTTTATGGTATAATACAAAATAAAGATGACACCTGCAGTATCGTGTTGGTCCCTTGTTATGTTGATACCGATTCAATGACTGTCCACAACTAAAAATTTAAACAGCGGTAAATTTATCGGCCGTCATACTCCATAATATTGTCTCCTTATTATGATACCTTTCAATTAATGGCATTACTAGGTTATGAGCTTTGAAACCACGTTCATGACTCCCTCATTATAAGTCGTGTCTTCATAAATGCCAGACCTGAGACTCAGCACTCCATGGTTATGATTTCGGTAAAAAACGAGCGTAGACGGAAAGGCACGTACCTGGACCATAGAATCTTCTAGCTGACCAATATATCATCCTATTGCCTGCCAGCAAATTCCAATAATATTCATAGAATATATTAGACGGAAGCAGCATTTGATTGTTGTAAATGACGTTTTCAGACCTGGAGTAGAAAGCACAAGTATACATACTTGTCAATCAGAAATTGACCCTAAGTCTTATTCTTAAAAGTAAAAAGGTAAAAGTATAATTGTGATGTCTGGAATGTCAGACTAATCTGAAGACGAACATATAAAACGTTTCCTTTCATACTACATTGCCAAAAAGGAAAACATTTTCAGAATATCTAAAGGATAATAAAGGGTAATGTCGCTAATGCTATTTTTAAATGATAATAACAAACAGGCTAATTCTCATACACGATAACTGAGTCACTCTAACGTCTCCTTTTGGACATATACTTTCTTGAAATGTTTATTGGTATTATTCCCAAAGAAAAATGCACCAAAAGCGTCTTTAAACTCACGATTATTCCCAATAATGTAAAATGACTCATAATCATGTTAGCATCGTGTGGTACACTCAGCTGTGCAGCGTGCCAACCTGGATATATAAGTTCATACACCAGAAGAAGATAAGGAGCATTTAGCCCTGTCCCACCTGGGTGCCCTAGAGGGAGGGGGTGGTGGCTGGGGGGCTTGGGGCCTTGGGGGAAGGGGGGTCTTCAGATGGGCGTGTACCTGATGACTAAGTACTACGGCTATTCTGAGACACAGGCATGGGGCCCTTGTGGCCAACGAAGCGAGCAGAGTCCCATGGCCAGTCACGACTAAGGCATATAGGCAGGGTGTATATAAGGTACTGAAGGATGAGGGTCAGCATTACCTGCCTCCAGTAATCGTCCTGGTATCAGCAAAGAAGGAAGACCAATAAGACATCGAGAGATCGACAGCAGTTTTCTGCAGCGTTTCACCTTTTTCGAAGTTCAACCTCACAACAATCAAAGGTACGTACTCTGTATGTTAAGGATAGACTTCTGTGGTTGGAGGCTGGTTTGGTAAAAGTGTGATATCTCAGTGACTATAAGTCTCTTTCCAATATGTAATATATCATTTAGAAGCCTAATTTGTTCTCAATCTAATGACAGAAGTCAATGTACAATGTGATTTTGATTGAAGAAAAAAATATTTCAAAAACTCATATATTCACTTTTTTGGCCTATAATTATTTGTCAAATACTCAAAAGAAATTATTTCAGCAATGGATCAATAACATTCATATGGAGTAAAGTGTGTTTCAGATTTCCTGAGATTAGGTCCTACTTTTTATCTTATGCTAAATTTTGATGATTTTCTGAAACATTCTTTTCTATATTACATAAAATAAAAACTAGAACATATATATATATATATATATATATATATAAGCAATTTGAGACATGGTTCCCTCCTAACACAGCGTTATCTCATGCATTCAAATTTTTAGAGGTTTATATAGATTATTTGAAAAAAAAAGTGGTTGAGATATTCTTGCTCAAAAGATTGTAAGAAAAAGTGTGTTTTTCAACTTTAAGATACTTTTATACACACATTTCCCACAGTCAGCAGTAAAATTCCCTTTTTTTTGTAGATTTGTATCTTATATCCTAAATTTAGTGTTGTCAAAGATGTACAAAGCAGTCTCAGTGTTACAGATAGCTCCTTCTGATATAGTTGATGTAGTTTTGTTTAAAACACTTTCTGACTTGGTAAAAGAGAGGGGCAAAATCATATCTTTTTTTCGATTTTTTTCGATTTTTCACCTTGTCAGTGTGTGACGTCACACACAGAAAATTGCATTGTGTATGCTGCATTGGGTTCAGAGAGGGACACTAATATGTTAAATTAGAAATCTGTGTTTAAAATTAGAACTATCAAAGAAAATCGTATGAAATTTGGAATGGTTATTACTTGGATAGTGAGGATCACATCACTATGATAATTGATATTCACTGGCTCCTCTATTTAACTGTGTAAGGTTTCACCTGTGGATTGCTTCTTGTGTGAGTGATTTATTCATGGGACCATTCCATAAAAAGTTCCGAACCTTTGGTAATTACTTTCTGATCCACAAACAATTTACGCACATAGAGTTTGCTGCTGTGAACTAGTACTGTTAGTAGGAATCAGCAGAGTGCACAAGTCCTCAGATCCCGGGAAGTGTAATTCTGTGTTCGTAAATCAACTTTAATATTCATATTTTCTTCTTCATTATGAATTCAATGGGCTACTATAATGTTTAAGGTACCATTGAAAAACCCGTTCTATGATACATCCGGTGGTGAAAACCATTTCAGAATTGGTTGAGACCTCACCGAGCTACCACAGAAAAAACTAAAAAATATTTAAAATCCAAAGTTTGTCATTTGTGGGGATTTGTCTACATATGTTATACATTGAAATCCATTTTTAACAACTTTAGAATCTTCATTGCGGCTTGCCATAAATGTATCGTGAACTCATCTAATAATGACAAAAGGTGTTCTGAAAGATGCAGAGATATTTGATTAAAGGAAAAGCCTCGACTTAATATCTGTAGCGTTTAGTTAAATATTTCTTACAATAAACACAATGAGACAATCTTAGCTTAAAAGTCAACTTGTTCATTACCCGTGATGAAATTCAACACTTTGAATTGTCCACACTGTATGTAGATCCACTGTGTAAAACTCTCACACTGTTGTCCAATCTGTTAATTCCACTGTGTTACCCTCTCCTGCTTCCAGATGCAGCCTCTGACAATCGCCCTGTCCCTGCTGGTGCTGGCCGTAGCCCTGGAGGAGGCCCAAGGTCTGCCCCGCCCCGCCCACAAGAGGGTCCGCCGCCAGGCAATGACCCCCAGGGAGGTCCCCGATGGCTTCAGGGTGTGTCGTCTGGTCGGAGGGACTGCTCCCGCTGTGTGTGGACCTTCTGCAAACTGCTGCCCCAACGGTGCCCCTTGTGTCAACTATCTGCAATCAGGCAGTATGCCCGCACTGGGTTTCACTGTCCAAGTCTGCGCGGTAGGAATGCTTTTCATTTATGTCATTGGTTTGTTAAGAGGTGCACTTTGATTAGTTTTCTAGTCCTATTTTCCCACTGCTCATAAGGTTGCTTCGATGCATTGTATATTCCAAGACACACATCTATGAAAACCTTATCTTGTCCATTTTCATCTTTCATAAGATGTGTGCAATCTTCGCATTTGCTTATATTTTATCTATATTTTTCAACATTTTATAACATGTCCTCTAAAGTTATGGGCACTCAAAAGGTGTTTTACACTTGACAAAGAAGTTAAGGGTCATACCCACTAAGCGACTTCAACTGCGACGGGCGAATGGGAAAATCAGAGGTGAAATTGCCAGGCCACTGCAGATCGCTGGGCTATTCTCTGTGGGTATGGTGTGCATAACCGGCAATGAGTGACAAGGGACGGGATTTTGACAAGGAAAAGGAAAATCACTTGGAAAATTATAGGAAAAATGATCAAACTTGGTTGTTATTCCATTTGCCCCACAGTTTCACCAGCAATCTTTCCACCCTTCGCCAGACAACATTAGATTTGCCTTTACTGGGTATGGGACTTCGGGGGATCATGACCTAGGTTGACAGACATAAGGTGCACTTGATAACAGTTTTAAATGCCAATGAAAGAACTATTTTTTGAGCAATCTAAGAGAACCAGAAAAATGCACCCTCAAGAACAGTGTCCTTGTCAATACTGCTATAAAGGTAAGTTTAGGCCAATAGGGGTAAGATTCTGCTGTCAAAAAAAAAAAAAAAGTAAAGCGCGTTATACTTGTGCAAATTTGTAAAAACGTTTCTTTTATGTTAAATTTTAAGATAAGATGACATGACTCACCTGTTGCCCCAAGTATTCCCTTCATGCCCTGACGCCTCACCCAATCGCCCAATTGTCCGGTCGTCCAATTGCCCAATCACCCATTTGCCCACTCAACCACTCGCCCACTCGCCCTGTCTACCATAGCATATATGCAAACGTTGAGAAAATTTGCATACCTTCTTCACATTACATGCAGGGGGGTATGGGTGGTCTAGTGGGTAGCGTGCTGGCATTGCACTGGGTCAGTTCTCACACTACACGACTTGAGCTGCGATTTGACAAGGTCGCAGGGAAACTGCACATCTTAGAGATATACTGCTCATTCAGCCATGTGTAAAATACTCCAAATTGCCAATGTCAAACAATTATATCATTCCTGTGTTAGACGTTTCTGTAATATCACCAGATCTCATTGATATCGCAGCTCAAAGTCGTGTAGTGAAGTAGGGCCTTTAGACCACTTTACCTTGCTGTCATTCTCACCTCCATAGATTCGATCATAGTACTTTGTACACCACAAAATGATGACTCAAGTCCTCATATAGCTGAAATATTCCTGAGAGGACAATAAACTACAACAATCATCATCATATTTCATTTCGTGAAATACCAAAGTAAAAAAGCATAAAGGAGAACCGCAAAGGCAATTTTAATTCATATAGCTTTATCGGCATGTGACGTTTGATTCCAGGAAAGCTGTACCCCTGGCACCACCACGTGCCCCACCGGGACGGTGTGTGAGAGCCGTAATCCGGAGACGACCACCCGCTGCTGGCCCACGGCCTCCATCTGTGCCGGCGAGACCGACTCCATGTCCAACTCCATGTCCAACTCCATGTCCAACTCCATGTCCAACTCCATGTCCAGCTCTATGGAGAGTGGTGCGTCTGCAGATGATTCATGTATCGACAATGGGTGTGAGACCCAGTTGGAGATGAGGTTAGGGGATCTCTGCCCCTAGGCCTCTGTAACGCCCCGGCTCCTGCCCCTTAAAGGCCTGATTACACTACACGCCTTTGAGCTGCGATGTTGACATGGTAGGGCAATATTACAGAAACTTCACACACATGGACAGTAATGATTGTCGGAAATTTGATATAAATTCTGAGTATTTCGCACATGTTAAACCAATAATTAATTGTATCTCTAGCATTGATTCTTCACTGTGACATCATATTGCAGCCCATATCGCATGGTATAAATCCTCTGAAGGTCCCATTGTGCTCCCTCCCTTTGAGTTATAATATCAGCATGATATGATGATATAGCGGAAAATTCGCATGCAGGAGTGATATGGTTGTTTGGAATTGGTAAGTCGGAGAATTTGGCATATGTATAATACAGGACTTTATCTCTGATAATTATGTGTGGATTCTCTGTGACATTGCCATATTGCAGCTCCAGTTGTGATGTGTAATAAACCCTACCGCAGAAACTTGTTTCTGTATGAAGGCGGCTGTGCTGCCTTTGATATAATCAACTACATGTAATCGATAAGAGCTTTTCCTAGTATTTTCATTCTTGCTGCAGGCTAGCATTATCATGTTCCTGAGGATAAGAGACATGAAAAAAAAGTTTGTATACATTTTTTCCAAATATATTAACAAAGACACTAATGTGGCTAACTTCAAACATTCACATAAACAGGATTGGCTTAATACTTATGAACAACATATCATCGGCTATAGAAACATTTCAGAATGAATGTATTGTTATAAACTCTTGTAATAGAAATCAATCCTGCATATAATGTCAGTTAAGAATAAATACGAAGCTAGAATACTATATGTATAGTCTACTAGACCATCCATTTATATTTTTCCTTGCATGTCATTGTACTAACTTTTATATTTCACCAAGAAACACACATTTTAATTGAGAGAGGCAAATTACCTGTTATGAAAATAAATCAAATGATCACACCTACTGTAAAACAAATTATCTAACAAGGCACACAGCTGATAAGGTTTTCGATATAATGAAAATATCTATGCCTGTTTCAGATCACATTTTGTCATTATTATAAGATGGCTACACCATAACTACCTTCATGTCTTCACAATATGTATCACTTAATACCCCAGAAATAAATATATTATGCTTTCCATGATGTTTTTGTCTCCGTTTTATCATTTTATCAGAAACTATATGAAAATAGGAACATAACCCTCCGATTTTAAAACAATGGATTGAAACACATGTTATGCAGTTGGGTTATTCATTCAATTTAAAATCTAACAATATATTATTCAGGTGTATATATACTTCTTCTCCCATGATCTAAATTGGATTATGATAATTTCCATACCTGTTAGATTAGCTTTAGAATACGGCGGATGTGGTGGTCCGATGCAGAGGTGCATTCAGGGGGGGGAATAGAGGGTGCACCCCTTATTTTTGGCGAATTTTATTGTGTTCATGTAAAATGCTCGGATACATTCTTTAAGATTGTAAAGGGCCATACCCATTAGGTGATTTTACAGTCGCCGGGCAACGGCACGGCCGTCAGATTCCCCAAACGATTGCCGGGCGATCACAATCGCCAGGCGTGGGGGTGTGGGGGTGTGGGGGTGTGAGGTGTGGGGGTAAGGGGGTGTGGTGTTGGGTGTGGGGTGTGGGGGTGTGGGGTGTGGGGCATGGGGTGTGGGGGGCATGGGGTGTGGGGTGTGGGACATGGGATGTGGGATGTGGTGTGTGGGGCGTGAGGCGTGGGGTGTGGGGTGTCATGTGTGGGGTGTGGGGTGTGGGGTGTGGGGTGTGGGGTGTGGGGTGTATGATATAAGGTTTGGGGTGTGAGTTGTGAGGTCTGGGTTTTTTTTATTTATTGTGTTTAGTTGTCAGAATATTTGATCGTAAGTGCTTGCCTCTCTTTGGACGTAAATTTGAACAGGAAATAACACTAATTTACTGACCAGAATCAATAAACATGCAAAGAAATTAGGCAAGATAAATTTCAACCTATGTTTTCAAGGCCTGACACACTGACCTAACAGGAAGAACAGTCAAGTTGTCATACTGTTGCACTGCTCCACAGCAGCCCCAACTAGTGAGCTGCGAATATACTAACAGTCACATGTATAGAATATAACCTAGTGGTTAAACCTAGAAACACATATGTATGCATGTTGCTAGGATATTCCTGGTTAGATGCAAACATTGTATGTAGTTGTTTGTGTTTGTTTGATTTCTATTCTTATCTAAGTAAATGTAATAATTTTTTTATGTTATCCCGTTAAAAATAAAAATTCTGTCAATTTGTATTGGTAAATACATAATAATGTTTATGTTAGTTCACAAGCAGCAGTAGGACAGCAGTAGGGCATAATGTTTTACAGTGGCAAAAGCCTGAGAATGTCGTACTAGTGATGAGAATGTTGTACTAGTGTAATACCCTAAATGGAGCGATAATGCTACAATATTGCTGCGATATACACACACAAGGTTAGATAGACTGGCACCTCCCACTGCGATAATTCATAATGATATCGTGCGATATGGTTCTCATGTCGTAGGCAGTTGGTATCATGTAGTGGAATACCTGCTTTATGGTGTGTTGAAGGGTAGGCCTGATTGGTCATCCTGTATGCTAACTGTGATAGGTCAATGGGTACTAGTCCCCCTGCACTTGATGTGTGGGTTTACCCAGGCATTAGCCTTGAACCAACATAAATTTATTGGTTGATGAGTGACTAACACAACTAATACCTGCTGTTTTTGTAGCAGTATACTGGTGCATAAAGCCAGGTCCCCACTTGGGCGATTAACGACGGAGACTAGTGAAAATTAGTAGCTTTCCCCGGCGACCAAGCATGAAAAACTAATCGCTTAGGTGACGCTAGGTGACTAACTAATCGATGGGCTATTAAAAAACTAATTGCCATGTGCATGTTGGGATGCTCTTGCCATCAAACTGCTGGCAGTTAGGGCTCACTTTAGTTGCCCTGCCTGGTCATTAACTGCACTATTCACCAGCGATTGGTGGGAAATTTTAAATATGTCAAATACTTTGTCAGAAAACCATGATGACCAGTGGTTTAGTCACCAGACATGATGGTGCCATTTTTTAGTATGTCGCTGGGCGACTAACTACTCAAGTAGCCATCAATTTTTTTGATCTAGTTGCCCAAGTGGGGACCAGGCTTTACACTCTAACATCCTACTATGAGCTCATTTCTTTCACTGTTCCCAGATGGAAGTATTAAGCTGTAAGACATATAGGCAAAATACATAAGCTGAATAGGGGTTTTAGCAATAGTACGGTAAATTATTTTTTCATATATACTTTATACCTCACGTAAAATAAGTTTATCAACAAGAACGTTTAGCATTTAAATCAGTATTGCCAACTTTTAAAGAGGTACAGCTACAGACATTTAATTCAATGTTCCAAAACAGCGCTGTAAGGGAGTCGGGGGCATCGAGCCCCAGGAAGATTTTGTATTTTTAATGTGCGGATTGATAGATTTTAGGGATATTCTGGAGATTTTATTTGGTTTTCTTTTCTCAAAATATATTTATTTGGTTTTCTTTTCTCAAAATACAAAGGTTTTTCAGTGGTTTTCAGCAAAATTATGGATCTTGTAGTCAAAATAACAGATTACAGACCTATCTCTTTTCCCCAGTAAAAATACGGAGGTCTCCATAATTTTTACAGATGGTTGGCAGATTTACTACCTAGATTTACTAGAATTGTATTTGGTGATAAAATTGACAAAGCAGAGAGGATATGTCGAGTTGGTATGGGCAATCTCCAGCAAAGAAGATCTTTACATTTGATGGGACTAATGTATAAAAGATCTTCTGATCCCCTTTATATCAATGATCGTGATCTACCTACAGGGCAATTTGCTAAATCAGTCTTGAAGGTCCCTGAAGTTCTCTTAACAAAGACATTCTCATCACCTATCTATGCTGGCAGCACTATGTGGAATGCAGCTCCTGTTGTATTGCAACAATCGGGTTCCTACGTGAAATTTAAATTCAGATGTAAGGCATATCTTGGTATAACATAGACTGTATAGATGTATTATCCATGTCCCATCCCCCCCCTTCTTCCATATTCCTTATTTCTTTAAATGTATAATTAAATTGTATATGAATTTTTATATTGTTAAACACCTGTTGCCGCTAATGTTACAGTTGTATTTAACCTTTGATAGAAACCAGTGTATAATTCTGAAAATCAGCGCTTAGCGTTAAGAATTGTCTAACTGCTTTTTTGCGAAATAATAATAACAATGATAATGATAATACCAAAAAAACTGCTTTTCAAGGTCTAGGACATACTGACCACTAAACAAAGAGTGTTGATGAGGATTATATCTGTTTTCATTAGTGGGGCGCCCTTCTAATAGACATTGTGCAGATGACGTCACATATCCCTAAATGGACCAGGCGCCATATTGGTGATTAATTAAGAATCATCATAGATCACTTTTCAGAATCACACAGAATACATATTTTTGTCATATCTTTCTTAAACTAACTCATAGAATGATAATAAATAATTGTTGTCATTTAGAGTTGATAAATTTAACTGCCTTTTAATACCCACGTGGTTATGATAAGCACATGGTGATCACCAAAACAAAACAAAAAATTCATGCATCCGTCTCTCAGAGTTTGCATTCACCCACACTGTCAAAACGTTTATGGGCTTGCATTGTTATTGATACAAAGAGTTGTTTCAATTTTTCATGCCTGTCTCTCCCAGAAAATACTGTAAGATCAGGAACTTCAGTAGCAACATATAAAGTCATTTGTTATTCATCATGAAGCTAAGGTACAAAGCGATTTGCATTGCGAGTAGTCAGGTTCTACCTTATAACAATACTGACATGTTTTGTGCATATATAGGTATGAAGGACAATGTATCACTGACTAGTGGAAAGATAAATTATATGTACAAGAATTGAAAGCATTGAAACAAGATTTACACAAACATTGATTTATTTATAACTGTATAACAACTGTCATAAAGATGAAATCATTAACCTTGATAATCATTACATTACGAACAAAGTTGACATTCACAATTTTCCAATGAGAATACACTAGAAATAGCAATAGTTCAAATCATGTTTTCCTTAACTGACACTGTCCTGATGGGTATGATATTGTTAGAAGTTGTAAAGACATCATCAAAACATTTATTTGTTTGCATTGTTATCGATACAAATTGTTGTTTCAATTTGTCATAACTCTCTCTGTATCAGAAAATACTGCAAGATCAGGACCTTCAGTAACAACATATAAAAAGTCATTTGTTATTTATCATAAAGCTTATTTTATGAGTTTTATTGATTAACTTTGTATTCATCTTAAACACTTCTCTTTCTATATTCATAGTATAGTCATTTTTTGGAATATGATTTTTGGCACAAGAAATGAAATCCCTGAGATGAAGTACAACTGCAATATTTGGATCTAATTGATTTTTCGATGTAAAGGGATGTACAGCACTGACTATAACATGAATGCCTACTGTTGAAACAAGTTTTGGTCTAACTAAGGGCTTTCCATTTGGATCAAAACATACATTGTTCATTTTACTTTGTTTTGTTATTTGCATAGATGTTTTCATTGTTAATCTTCGGATTGTTATGCCAGCACCAATGTTCCTTGATGTATTACTTAATAGAGTTGTGTAGTTACTGTTATTCATTAGAATAAGAACTTCATCTAAGTCTAAAAAGGCAAGGTACTGAACTTCATTCATATGTCTGTATAAACAGTCCATATTCTGTAGGTTTTGTCCAAAATAGAAAAGAGAAGTTACATCTCCTGGTACTGTCCAGTCATATACTTTCAACACTCCTTTGTTTTCATAATGTTGCAACACTTTTGATATTGCTCTGTCAACCATATAAGTACCATAGAGATAAACCTTTTCACCTCCATAAAGCAAGAATCTTTCAAAAAAATTCACTACTTTCATCAGATCATGAGCTTTAAGATTGTACATTTGATTCAAACAGACACCAAGAACAGCTTTTGGACTAGAGTTGGTGTATGTATTGGAAACATACAAGTAGTTAGTAGGAACTAGGCATGGATGGGATGTTATGGAGATAGATTTTGCTTTACAGTTCAAAGGTAATTTACAATGGAGTATATACTGATGCCAAATGCACTTCTCACTTTCTAGATGCCAGAAATAAAGTCTTTCGATTCTGCCTTGAACTGAAGTGTATTTCTGGTTACATGATGTTTGGCAATATAAATTGAGGCTATCTAAAGGAAATATGTACATAACCTTGACATAGTAGTTCTTCTGATCTCTTACATGAAATGCAGACACTACATACCCTTTTGTAAAGTCTATTGGCTGAAAATTGGGTACAAATTTAACTTTGTAATTTTGTTGTAGTTGATGAAGCAGTTTAATTGTATAAAACTCTTTTGACATGTTCTTTACAGACATCATGGATTGCTGTAGATTGCCTTTCATGTCTCTTATTTTCTGTTTAAAGTTCTTTACATAAATGCATTCATTTCCAGTCAAAATCTTAGAGGTGTAGGCATGAGTACCGGGATAGCTCATCATCTTTGGCCACCATATAACTGTACATGTTCCATTCTCCAAACCATATCCTGAGAAGTTACTATAGAATACTTCTTTGTATTTCAAGAAGGTTGAATTCTCAGAAGTGTTCTGAATTCTAGAATAAAATATATTTGATGTAGTGTACATAACACGATATACTGTAGGAAGCAACAGCAGGAACGATAATATAAACCATTTCATCAACGTCCTGGAAAGAAAAGGTAACAAGAAAACATATCAGAATCAGCCAATTTCTAACAACATTGATAGCTTCTTTAACTTTATCAAGGGTAACTGTTTTCAAACTGAGAAGTCCATTTTCAGATTCCTAGACTGCAAAATTCAACTATGATCACATTTTTATAAGTGTTTGGTTTTACATAACTAAAGCTATGAGATTTCACATACTTTTTGCAAGCATTTACTCATAATTTGTCAGATAAAATGTGTCCATTGTTTGAATTATTTTCTTAATTAAAGAGAGGTGTCACAAAGTAAAGTCCAACTTTACCATCAGTAACTACTAATTGTTAAGGCAATGAAAATACAACTCCTACGATCAGGGTATGAAGTGTCAGTTCTATTTCACTGTATCCCTGTAACCCTGTTTGCCATTTTTTCCCTCTTCTTTCCCCCTTTTACCCATTCATCATAATCAAAATAAACTGTAATAAGTGAATTGGAACATATTATTCAGCTTGTGATCTCATTTACATATCCTATCACTTCAGTGGCAAAAGACAACTAATGTTATGCAATTTCATATGTTTCCCCTCATCAACCCTACCAAAGAGGTAAAAATCCAACCCCCGGTTATGAAAGGTTATATAATCCCACATGCCTGCACCGGGGGAGGCAAAGGGAGATTTGCATAAAATGAATTCTGTTTATACAGCCTGATTGTCATTTCAATGTTACCCAGTTTTGCTATTTAGGAAGGAGAGGAAATTAAGGAGTTAAGAGTGGTTTTAATGCTAAATATGAAAAGGATTATGCATTGAATTTAAAATTTAAAGGAAAAATAGAAGGAAAAAAGGCAAACAGGGTTACAGGGATACAGTGGAATAGAACTGACACTTCATACCCTGATCTCCTACTATCTAGTTAACATTTCAAGGATTAGACAAACCATTCATGGACCTCTTTCGACTATCTTATTAGAAAAGCCAGGAATGGGCTAACCTAATTTTCCTCAGGGTTAGAATACAATGGAAGATGTATCAAAATCTTTTTATTTGAGTGCTATACTAGATAAGGGAAAACCAATATGTACAAGAATGTACCAGATTCTTATTTGAACTGATAGGAATAAGTGGAAAAATCTAAAAAAGGTGATGGACAAAAGGACAGAGTCAACTATCACCTATATCAATAACTTCTGTGTCTTTAAATATCAGGACACATAATTGATGAACCTGATCAGACTGGAAACAAGATCAAGTAACTTTGCACGGGCGACATAAAAACCAAATATACCTTTATTCACCAACAACATTCCACTTTCCCTACTGGCCCAACTTTTTAATTCTAACAATTATTTACCTGCCAAAGAGGGTCTAATTACAATTTATGATATTTTCCTAGTTCTCGTGGTTTTGAACCATTAGATTATCTAAGCAGCATTCAGAAAGGTTTAAATCGAACGCAATTAGTCCCTGAGTTTCTTAATTCAAAAAACAAACATTCAGATTTCAACCTGATTTTCTCACAACTCCCTTAAATAAAATCCCTGGTTGTACAAAGACAATGTATAATGTTGTCATAAATGCACCTTAAATTCAAAGTCAAATCCAATTTAAGATAGTAATATTAAGAATGTTGTAATTTTACTAAACAGGTACACATGAGATGAAAACAAGGATATCACATATTATAATCATAATACTATATGTAAACTACCCCTTCGGAGCTGCCAAATGAATTGATATGTATAAGACATGCCCTCGTTCAAAACCAAAACCTGTAAAATGATTAAATATACTAAATGAATATTGCACCTGACAAATGATAACTTGGCTGCAATAAAAAGATTATTGCACCTTCCCCAAGTCCCAGCATATTTGGATACTGTAATTACTATCACAGTGGTCTATGACATCTATATTGTGGTTATATCATGAGGTTAAGGACATGGCAGATCATGTTGCACATGATTAAAACCACCTAATGTGTACGTAACATCTCACCTTGTCCTGGCCACCCTCTGCATGCCTCTTTGTCTAATGTTCATCTCACAGTTATCGCATTAATACATTCTGTCTCAATTCTCCTGAGCAGCACAGTGTACCTCTTGTGTTAGTTGATCTCATGATCCAGATATAGAGTTTGATATATGATACTTTCAATAGCTGGTTCTGCATGGGTTCAGCTGGTATGCAAGAATAATGAGTCTAACAAAAGAGATGAATATTGACTCTAGTGAGACTACCACACTAAGGGCACGTTTCATACTAGGTGTATCTTAATGTGTCTCTCACATCTCACAAACTTTAAGATGGGATGTTTGTAATTATCAATAATCTTAAAACTCTAAAGATATATAGATAACAATAGGAACATAAGATCAAAAAGTCTGAACCATGAAAAAATTGAAATATCTTAACTAAAGATACAATCTTAAAGTTACGAACAGTGTGAAACTACCCCTAACACAATACCCCCTTGACTTGATTCAACTTAGTATTTTCTTGTTTCTCCGCATCTATATGTTTATATGTCCTCTCTGTTCCTGAACTTGGTTTTCTCATCCTTTCAACCTGCTTAAAGCCTTATTTCATATGCCTTTTATTCTCATAATCAATATTATACATAAAATGAATTGCCATCACATCCCTTTCTCTTAAATCCTACACTATATCCACATGCCAACTTTAGTTAGAAAGATACGACTACCTCATTCTGCCCTGATGTAATAGATGCACCGAAGGAATGAAGGAATGCTTAAGATAGTGGATAAGCTTAGAATTAGAACAATCTGGGTGACTCAAATAGAAAGAGTTATGACTGATTTTAAGAAGAAATCTTTATTTCTTTCAGGATCATAATTGTCGGGTTTTTTTGAAGTACCAAATCCACAGCATATTATACTTGATATGTGCAGATGGCTCTGATATATACCTTCAATATGGGTGTTTTTGTTATGTGATCCATTCATTATGGGTGCGTTTTTCATATATTGAAAACCTTCAATATGGGTCCCTTTGCGAACTTCCGACACACATCAGGGCAGGTTGTCGGAAATATATAGAAAAGTGCAACCAACATCGATATTTCTTAAATTTGACGGGTGACATTGGGAAGAATAAGAGACAAAGACAGGCCACATCAGCGTTTTTTTAAATTCGACATGCGACATCAGGATCCCCCCATCCAGAACCCCTGTCATTGATATTCAGCAAACATCAGGCACCTTTTAATCATTAATTTTAGCCCCATTAACTCCCAATGTTGACAGGCATTAGACTGGCAACAGGAGGGTGATACCTTTGTTTTAACCTATTTTAAGGCCCATACACACTAGGTGATTTTACCAGTGACTGGCGACGGCAGAATCGGTCGATCCTTAGGATTGCCTGTCAGTACAGTATATTGAAATGATTGTGTAAAAGTTGCCTAGTGGGTATGTGGCTTTACTATGGCCTGCTATTGTTGTTTCCAAACATCAAGTCAAAAGTGGGGATTCCACTGGAGACAAATTTAGAAAGTTCCATTGGCAACACTGGGGAACACAGGTGAATCACACAATTGCCCACTAAATATTTAAAATCATTATTGCTGTGTAAAAATGCTTCTATTAGATTTACCATGTTTGATTGATTTTGTTTCCCTCAGCAAGCTGGGCAATGTAAATTTTATGGGCAACACAACAGCAACAATTCTGAAAGGTTTTTTGTTGACTTTTGCCGACTGTTGCTGTACTTTTGATGTATTTTTGTTGCTATGTGGAATCAACCCTTAACAACTGCCTGAGCTTGGCGACAAATCCGTGACATGACCAATAACGTTGCTGAATTATATATAGGATGTAGATGGGGTGGGAGGGGGCGGGTCCCATGTCCCATGTCGACTTTAAGGAAATGCCATGCCCCATGTCATTAAGAAAAAATACTTGTCACTAGTGTCACCAAGAGAATGATGGTAAAATACTCTTAAAAGTGTTTGTATCAGTCGATGTTAAGAATCAATTAGTTTGTACATGAAGTTTAGGTAAATATATTGATAAGATAAACATAAATAACAATTTTCCTTTCAATTACAGTGATATCAGATCAAATTTGCATATTCTAAACTTGCTGCTCACCTCTATTTTTCATAACTTTATGTTGTAACTTTTCTTAGAAATGGTAAATAATGACATAACTTAAAGGTACTCAATGCTGTTCAGTGCGCCACCTAGGTCATAGATTAAGAATTACAAAAAAAATATTATTTTAAAGCTGTTTTAAACTGCTTATAGGCCCAATGATACTGGGAGAAGTAAAGTTAAGGTATTTCTTTTCAATTAGAGTAATAAGGTATCAAATCACCATAGTATGAATGCCAAAAAATACCTCACATTTTTCACATTTTTCAATATAATATTTTTCACAGACGGTGAAAATTTATGTTCTTTGTTTAAATATTTGCTTTCTCGTAAATGTTAACTATTCTAGAAGTTTCATAAGAATTCCAATGGTAGTATTTTCCAGAGGGAGAAAACTGATTGAAGCCAATGGTGAACAATGGTGAACACCAAATTCTTTACCAGGCTCTAACTCTTATCACAAACGATGAAAATTGTTTATATTGTTTCTATCCTCCATATAGAAGCTAAATTGCCTACAAGTTTGCAGCAGATTGTATTGGTAATTAGAATTTAGGCTGAACACCCCTAAGTACCTTTAAGCTGATTGTACATTGCTACCAACAGTAAATAACTGCTGAGTTTGATTGGAATATTGTTGTTAGATTTTTCACTAGAAGGAAAAATATGATTTTCCCCATTGAAATCAATGGTAAAGGGTAATTTCCTTCATTATGCAATAATTGTTTTCAGAAACGGTGAAAAGTGAAAGTTGTTATTTCTATGATCTGATTAGGGCATGACATATGCTGACAATAAATATCTAAGATATATTGTTGTTCATTAAAACTCAAGCCACACATCCCCAAGTACCTGTAAGCGAAGCCAATGTCGCTATTTTAGGGGTCAGCAGTCTACACCAGTGAATTACGTTCCCAAAGTGGAAAATATATCGTGGGTAGGCCAACGTCGGCAGACATAACAGGCCCGTAGCCAGCGTTTTTGAGAGGGGGGGTTCGTTTTTTGACTAATATTCTTTTTTTCAGGGGAAAAGCAAGACTGAAGTAGACTATATATATATATATATATATATATATATATATATATATATATATATATATATATATCTTTGATTTATAGGTCCATAAAAGAGATATTTTAAAGGAGGGCCCATCCAAGGGGGGGGGGGGTGTACAAGCCCCCCGACCCCCCCCCCCCCCCCCCGACTACGGGCCTGTATAAGCCTAGCAATGGCAGACCACTCATTTAAAGAAAAATTGCCCAGGGTGAACGGGGCTTAACTGGGCCTAGCGACGTTTTTGCTGGCACTAGTGCAGTCTTTTGAAAAGCAATTTGACGACGTAGTTGGTCACTTCACTTCTTAACAGGTATTGGTCAAGCCAAACATGTGACGTTATTATAAAGTTGCAGCAACATTCTGTATTGGTTCTTGTTATGGGAAGAATAGGTTCCTAGCACCCCCTTGCTGACCATAAGAGGGGCGAATTGGCACCATGTTCCCCCGACAGGGTCATCAAAGGCCGGGTGTGTGATGCCCTTTCTAAGGGGCACTGTACATAAAAGACCCCTTGCCACTCTTTGAAAAGAGAAGGGTATCGAACCCGGTGGTGGGTTTCTCCTAAGCCCTAATTATCATGCACAGTCTGGAAAGAACCCTAGCCTGAAAGGTTGGCCGGACGTTAAACTACCCCAACAAACAAACAATTCTAGTGGTGAGTGTTGGCAGTGAGTGAGTGATGGAGGTTTTATGCCGTACTGGCAGCCAGGGTCATTTTCATGACGAAAACAAGTTGGGACGAATTCTGTCTTTGGTGATCGTATCTATGAGATGAAGGTGACAGGGCAGGCAAACAGCAGGGGATCAAAACCTGGAAATCATTTTTACTGTACCTCATCCCTTAGTGAACCGAACACCAACCAGGATTTGAACCCGAAGAACCACTTGGTCAGTGCTCGGTCCCCCCTATTGTTGCCTTATACAATCAGCAGGGGCTATAATCTTCCCCAGAACCCCCATGGGGTTACCTGAACCCCATGGGTGTGTGTGATGCCCTTTCTAAGGGGCACTGCACATAAAAGACCCCTTGCTACTCTCTGAAAAGAGCAAGGGGGCGCTAGGAACCTAGTTACCTGAACCCCATCCGCTAGGAACCTAGTTAGCTGAACCCCATCCCCATGGGGTAAGTGTCGGCAGTTCTCAGTCTTCCTCACATTGAGAGTTGCAGTTAGTGTTTGCTGATCACACCAGGGGGCAGGGTCGTATAAGAAGGGTTATACAGGTTCTTCTGGAGGGAGGGGGGAGGGGTGACAAGGTTCTATAAGTGGAACTTTTGCCTATAATTTCAATAATTTTAACTTATAAAGGGGCTGGCGAGGTTCCCCAAATGGAACTTCCTAACAGTTTTTTTTCTAATATTTCAGAGTTTTAACAATGACATTTTGAAGGAACGGTGGAACGGTGAAAACACTCCCGCCACCACCACCACCCTCCCTGTATATATGGGCCTGTCCCGCCAAAATGAGCCATGATGTAGCTTCTTTATGAGACCCTGTAAATACTTCAATTTCTACTATATTGTTGTAATACCATTAAAACAAAGGAAACATTGGCGATTACCACTAAAAAAAGCTTGGGGAGTGTTGCAAGTGATTGATTATGTTGCATCTGGAAATTCCCATGTCGCCCTGTCGATTTTAAGGTTCTATGGCCACGAGATTGTGCAGGGCCTCTTATCACTCTCTGAGTCTCAGCATATAGAGCATAGAGCAGAAAGGTTCTGGGCATATAGTGACAGGCAAACGTCACACCTGATGGGCGTCCTACTTTATATATATATATATATATGTATATGTATATGTATATGTATATATATATATATATATAAATATATATATACATATATATATATAATGTCACATGAACAAGACCATGATAAATATACTAGAAATATCATTACTAAATAGTTCTTGTCGATAACTATCACTTAGAATTCATATATTTTCATTTATTCCTTAGCCACGTGGCCCTGATCTCCACATGGTGATCACCAAAATGTGATCACGTGACCACATCTGCACAAGGTCTAGCCCATAGACACATGATATACCTACATTTGAACAAGACCATGCACAATATATCCACATATGAACGAGACCGTCCCAGGCAATTATAATGTTGCAGTAACATTCCTTTTGCTTCTGGTTTGGCTCTTGTTAAGTATCTTTTATGTCACCAAATAACATCATGAGAACCTAACATTGTGATGTTGCACAGTGACGTTATTGTAACATTTTGGTTATGTTATTTCAGGGTAAGCCTTTAAAAACAGGAGCAGTGGCTGTTCCTACATTACTTCATAATAACGAAAGCCAAATCAGCCATAGAGAACAGACGTGGGTGATGGTGACTAGATTCAAATGTCATTACTGACCTGGAGCTTTTTTTATCTATCAACCCCTACTCACCACAGAAAACATTGATACTCAATTCTTAGATGTTTTCTAATTGAAACCTCGCGTTGAAGATGGTTCATGAGAAATGAAACCTTAAACTGTATATTAGACAATAAAAATAATATCTATGTTTTGAAAATTGGTTCATCTTAATTAGTAGTTCATAAATCCGGTATGTTATATTTTTAACAGTTGGCTTTTCAGATAGCATACTTTCATAGGAAACAATGAGGAATGGATGGATGTATGAGAAGCGCGAACCTTTATTTTTTTCTTTTATCATTTTTCCAGTACCGGGTATATGACATACTTTTACAGTATATGACAGACGCGTACAAGTTGAGGTCGCTAGCCATATCATTAAGAGTGCATGGGGGAAGTGTCTCCACGGTTAGTTGAGTTTCTATGTCACCTAAAACGTCTAAAAAGGGTCAGCCAGTACCAGCTATAGGTGAGAGCAGACGTATACCTTCACTCTAGCTCTGAGACACTGATTTGGTCAGACTACCCCAAACATGTAGGACATAGGACTCTAACCAAGGAGGCAAGGAGGATTATTGTAGCTGTCCAGGGATCTACTTATGTCGACGTCTGTCTGATAACAGGTAGGAATCTTCTTGGACTCAAGTCAGAATCATGAATATATATTAATATTGTATGGATATATAGTATGCCAGGTTGTGTAAACACATACATATAAAGGAAGGGGAGGGCAGGGGCCGGCATTTGTAATTAAGTCCTCAAACGGAGTACACGCACATGCACACACACGGCAATTCTGCTCTTTTGGAAGTTGAGGGGTCCACCGAAAAGGGGTGCGGGGGGGGGGGGGGGGGGGGGGGGGGGAGGTCAGGACTACCTGGAACACCTCGCACTCCCACTTGGATCGGGTCTTGCTACCTACCAACTGACATACATAACTAGATACATTCAGACAAACATACATACATGTTTACATACACACATACACGCATATACATACATACATACATACACACACACACACACACACACACATAGGCCTACATACAAACATACATACATACATACATACATACATACATACATACATACATACATACACACACATGTTTACATATATACACACATACACACACATGTGCACAAGGGACCGTCCATAAATGACGTCATGCTATATTTGACGCCTTTCCACCCCCTCCCCCTTGTCAAGTTTTGTCATGTAACCCTTCACCCCCCCCCCCCCCCGCCTCCTTTGAAAATGACTTCTTTTTTTTTTTTTTTTTTTTTTTTTATTACGGTACCATCTTCACATACATTGTAAGTTTGTGTTCTTCCAGTGGTTTTAATTGACATCATGGCAAGAGGAACCCCCCCCCCTCCCAAGCTGGGCACCCAAAATTACAGAAATATCATAAAAAAGGATGGATTTTATTTTCCTAGGAGCCTGAGATTAAAGATTAACTGAAAATATGAAAGAATCTGCATTATAGACATACACACAAACACACTGTATATACATATACATAGCTACTTGTGATTACATCTACCTACCTGCTTACATAGGCCTACTCAATAAACACATATATACATCTCCATCCGAAGACAAACACGCACACACACACCACACACACCAAACACACACCACACACACACACCACACACGCCACACACACACACACACGTGCGCACACACACACAAACACACACACACACACACACGGCAATCATAACCAACAAAAGTCTCCTGTTCACCACTTAAGAAGTTGTTGAATGGTTGGTGGCGGAGATAATAGGTAAATAAATGATTCCTACCTCTACCATACCTACGCCTAAACCCATGGCCTACAAGGAATACCCTTTATACATGTGAATTTGTATAAAGTGGGTGGGGAGAATCAGGATTTCATGGATGAGTTTGAACGTATTTCCCTCGAATTTTCTACCCATACCCATATTCCTTCTCATCAAGACTTTAGCCTTAAATTTCCACAACCAACGTACTTATATTTGTCTTTTAAATCCGATTCTCCCAGCTGGGCTCCCTCGCATTTGTCGTCCAAGGGTGCCTTATGCACGACTCCACACCACATGTCTTGCATTTTTTCGCACGACCTGCCATGATTTATCTGTGTGTTTAGACGAGTAATGCACGGAGCGTAACAATTTCATTCAATGGCCGCGATGGTTCGACGTGAACGCACCCTTTTTGGCTAAAAAAGGGGGCTGTCAAATAATCAAGGGGAGCTGTCAATGATGTATTATCCAGTATACTATAATATATTAACAGTTTATTGTATGCCATTCAATTACTCCATGGAGGGGCTGTCCTGAAAAGGGGTGCTGTCCGGGTATTCCGATTTAAAAAAAACAGGGACTGTCCCTAGGCCTGACATAGCCTGAAAAGGGGGGCTGTCAGAGTGTTCACATCCCCAAAAAGAGGGGGCTGTAATTTAGCAGTTGGTACCTACCTGCAAAGACTGAGTGCCCCCACCCCCCTGGGATCTTAATGTAAAGCAACTTAAGAAGAAAACTCTATGATAAGTCAAACTAGGAGGACCAACAAATCTTGTTTTTTGTTTGCAGTTCCTGGTGGCTGAAGATGTTAATAAACTACCAGAGCTTTCTCTGCCTGGTCTCAATCAGCATCTTCACAACGCTCATCCTCTACTACCAAGTGCTGTTTCTGTTCAACAGGGTAAGTATTCGTCCTGTACCCTATCATTGTGGATGAGCGGTACATATTGAGCTGAGTGGTTATATTTTTGATGTTAGTCTATTTATTGGGGAGTATCCCTTTTAAAGTTAGTACTTGTTCATATCCTGTACTGATACGTTTGTTCATTACTCGACTGCGTGATGTTACATCGCTTATCGTGGATACTTCGTTTACTTGAAGATGTTAATAAAGGTGTTATACAAAGATAATGGGGAGTTCTTAGTGATTATTCGTTGAAGTAGCTAGCTCTCTCCAGATTGATGTTATCCTGGATCATGATTCAGTTCTTAGTGGTAGAGATTCTAAGTAAAGGGGCTCAATCCTATACAAAGAACACGCACTTGGCAAGAGGTCAGTTTATTACATTCACGATGATATTCCGAAGGTACAGGTATACAATTCTCCATCCATACAGTTCTTTCCCTTTCATTTCACAATTCAAACACATCAGTAACAATCCAACCAGGTATAGCTTTCGTCCAGCTTCCCCTTTCGCAAGGTATATACGCTCTTACACTGTTGAGAGAGTCACCTCTCGTCTACCGGTAACAAAGACCATTGGTAGGATCTCCGTCACTTCCAGCACGCAGCCCGTAAGGCTAAGCCTAAGCTGTCCCAATCCTTACTATCACCTGTTCTTTGTGGTTACTACCATCTTAACACTACCCGTGTGATCCGTATGTAAGACTATTGCTCCATGTGTTCCGTTCGAACTCTATCTTGGTCTGCTCGTCTATCTCAAGTCTCATACCGCTTATATAGCGACAGCCAAAAGGCTTGTCGCTATACTCATTTACACTATTACTTAACGAAGTCTTACTTATCTCTCATACTGCCCACTCTTACTCACATAAACTAATTCTATTTCTAGCTATCATATAAACTAATGTTGACGGCGAGGTCTGCTGTCCTTAATATCTTTTAGCTAGATGTTTCGATCCATAACGTACCCTTACAGGTCTCCATCGTCACTCGCCACACCTGCACGTACCTGCAGGACGTACCTCAGCCCGGCTGCAGTCCTTACGCCTGGGGACTTTGCCACTCTCCATATACTCTAACTATGCCACTAAACGATGTCGCCGCCTGGCGTTTAGCACACGAATCAGCGTTACAAGTTCCACTATAATATTCTTGCCAATACAAACGGGTTTACAATATTCTATTATATATATTTATTCTAGTTTTTCTTGCACTGTACCTCAGTGCAATATTTATATTTTTTTTTATTCAAAAAAATCCAATCTTACGCAATATAAGTTCTTCCTTGGATACATGATGAAAATGAGATGAGTCAGTGCACATGTATTGATAGTACAGGGGCTGGTGGGTATTGACAGGCCATACCACTTGTTATTCTGCATATTTTTAAAATTGATAAAGATAAAGATTCTTTTGGGGTCGTTCTCAGGTGGCCGTATGACCAATGGGAATCAGACGAACCTTGGGCTTCACCCCTGGTACGGCCACCCTCGGATGGCCCCTGTGTTCTTCTTTTCGTATTTTATGTCCAACCGTATCTTTATCACCTCTATGTTTAACTACCAGGCACGGCTGCTGTTTAGATAAGTTATTTATATATTATTTCACTTTATCAGAGAAAGTCACAATGCTTAAATATTTGAGAAGAAAGTTTTATGGCTTCGGGTAAAATCTCTTCTCTCACATATTGATTATTGAACTTGATAGAACAAAATATATTGCCTTTGTTTCTTATACACAGATGCCACACCCCCAGCCAAGTTGCGACATAACAGAAATGTTCTGCAACCATACATCCTTAGTCACTCTGTAACTTACTAAGATGGCACGTAAAAATTACACCATTGATGGTGAGGGTGAAATTTTCAGAAAAACGGAGAGTGCGCCCCTACTACCCCCTCTAAATGAGCAACTGAAATGTTGATTGCCAATTCCAATTCCGATAGTTTGTAGCTATCCAATGATTGTAAAACGAAACTGTTCCCTTGTCATTATCTCTAGGAAGATCCTCCAGAACCGGCAAAGAAGCAACTACCCAAACCACACATTCCACGGGTAAGTCTCATCAAGAGTATCAATGTTATTAAAATGGTAAGGACCAGTAAAATCAGAGTCCTCTCTCAAATTTTGTCTTCAATTTCCCCATGTTTTCCCTGAGATGTCCCTATCCTGCAGCAATTTACCTCTATAACATTTCCAGCAAGTTGTTCAAATTTAAAAGCCTTCATATTCCTGGCTGTGCTAAGGATATGTAGAACAAATAATTATGGACAACCCTATAACAAAAAGTTCAGTTTCTAATATTTTGAGGATCAGGAATTGCAGACCCTAGCCTTGTTTTCCCTGTGTTTTTGGTAAAAATTTCCCTGTGTTTTCCTTGTCGGGGACGTGTTTTTGTTTCGCATTTTTCCTGCGCTGTGGGGACCCAGAGTAATGCAGGGGAAGATTAAGAATTTTGCAAGGAAAAAAACATCCTCAAGGGAGTTGGGGTTGAAAGAGGCACCTTTTCTGGAAATAAGGTGGGGTCGGTATCAAAGCGTACCACAATATAATTGACTAAAAAAAATTCCTTCCCTAAATGCTGATTTTATGACAAGTAGGTAAACCGTGGCGTAACATCCACAGAATAAACCCTGCCAGTTATTGGTTGATTCCTTTAATATAATAGTGCTGTATTGAATTAGGGAGTCTATAACCAAAACATTTCCATGTTGATTATTTTCAGGAAGCTCCTCCAGAACTGACAAAGCAGACAAAACTACCGGATCCACAAATTTCTAGGGTATGTCTAGCTAGGTGTATCTTTTCCTTTAATTTTATGGTAATAAGAATGATCTCAACCTTTGTAAAAATGTTTTCCTCAATCTCTTTTTCCGTTTTCTCAACCTAACAATGAATAGATATCAGGAACAATGGCAAGACCCAGCAGTGCATTATTTGGAACCAAATATGCATTATGAAGTCAGCCATGCATTCTCATCTGAGAATCCACTGGTTTGACAAAGGGAATCGGAGCGAAGTTGAAATACTGGTGTTTTATGAGTGAATAACCGTCAACAGGCAGCAAACAATCAAATGGGTACGGGCATTTTGTGAATCGCTGGCACAATAAGCCGAATCCGAATAAACATCAACACCACAATTTACCATGAAATTACATAGCAATTTCTTTCTGATTTAATCCCCAAAGATAGAAGTGTGAAACGATGTGAACCATGGTAGTTCAGTTGAAAAATCACTCCTACAATTTGTAAAATGCAGCTTCATATATTGGCCTTTTTCCCATAGGAACCAATGTTAAAGCCTGTCAGACCAACCTATAATGTCCAACCCTATGTTACCTGAAATGCAACATTTTGTTTGGCTGGCAAACCTGCAAATCTGTGAAATGATACAATTTGAGAAATCATAACACTTTATCAGTACTTTGGGATATAGAAAAACACAATTCTTAATTATTCCAGCAATTCCTACTCTAGGTGACAAGGATAACTTATGTGTCTATTTTGTCCAACCCTTGTCCAACCCTGGGATATACCCAGTATGGGATGGGCTTATTGCCCAGGAGGCCTTCAAATAAACCCCGAGAAATGCTCCTTCCCCTGAGAGGGGGCTCTCAAGGGTAAACATAGTTTAGTCCCCGTTGCAAATGGTGACTAGGAATAGGGATGAGTTTTAGCATTTTAGGTATGAATCCTAACGAACTATCTGAAGAGAGGGATATATTTAGTTTAGTCCCCATTACAAACTGCGGAAAATAGTTACTAGGAACCCACCCCTCATGAGCCCAATTAGGACCGGGGCCACCTGCCCTAATTGCTTACATAATGTACTGAGGGTTTATATGGCTGGCACACAATTGCCCATAAAGGTATAGATCAAACAATTGACCTGACTACCATACATCATCAAACTATACAGCCTTCTCTCTATATCAAGAAACACTAAGCCAAATTCTTTTAAACTTTGGTAATAACCATTCATGAAAATGACGGGGTCCTCACTCATGTATGTTTTTCTGATTTAAACGATTATACGATTTAAATGCCAATATTGCTTTTAGCAATTAGTGTAATAAAACGTTACATCATAATTATACAAGCACTGGAGATGTACATGTGCTCCTCCTTTTCTGAAAACTATTCATTTTTGCTTTCAGATTCCTTCTATTGAGCCACAGTGTTGTAAATTTGAAGAAGTCCTCTCCTTTGACAGAGTTACCATTGTGACTGGTTTCATCAACATCGCGAATGGCAGCAAGTTTTCTCGACAGACCTACATGCACTGGTCTTATGCCTTCGCCCGTGTCACCAACCCCGTCTATGCATTCTTCACTGACGATGTTGACATCACGAACTTCCGCAGGTAGGTATATTACATTCCACTAGTTTATCCATCAAAAAGTGTCCCCTGTTTTTGAAGTAAAACTGTGACCAAGGTTTTCAATTGTAAAATGAAGATATAAGATCAAGAAAATATTTGATAAACCTGCAAGGATAGTTTTCTACATTATTTTCCCTTCAAAATGACATAATTATAGCTTTGTTTTGCACTTTGCCCTCTAGCTGCACAGTTAGCCTTCCAAATACACATCATTTTGACAGGGCTAAACCAGAGCACCATGTATAACTGGTTTAGAGATTAGATCCAAAAATGCATATTAAACTAGACACCATATCTGGGTGATAATACATTCCTCAATAATTCTTGAGCATTTTTCAATTTCTATGTAATATACCTACCGCAGGCTACGGAAGTCTCAACCAGCAAGTTCAACAAAAATCGTCAAAATCGACATTGACAAAACCTGGGCTTTTTCTCTTCGACACAACATTGAGAACATCTTCCACAGGAAGGACTATCCAACACACAGCCCCAACACAGTCATCCCCAGCTACCCTTGTGCCATGAATGCCAAGTATGAATTTCTGCTCCAAGCCATAGAAGAGAACCCTTTTAAAACAGACTATTTCAGCTGGATGGACCTGGGCTACCTCAGACAAATAGTTAACACATCAGACAGCCCCCTCCTCCTCCACCTCCCCCCAAAGTTCATCCACCAGCAGGTGGCCTATACTGAGACCGAAAGGATCTACAGCAATAGCCTCACAGCGGAGTTCATCGTCATGAGAAATCTAGTCTGGGTGGCCGGGGGATTTTTCATAGGCAGATCTAATGTTTTGAAGAAGTTGGTTGTTCAGTATAGGGCCACAGTGGAGGCCATGTTGAGGCTGGGGTGGGTGAGCACCGACCAGCAGGTGTTGTACTACATGGTCCAACCTAAGAACAACCTGACTAAAGAGGTGGGAATACAGGGCTACAGAGGGGGCTGGTTTCACCTCGGCTTCTTATGCATGTGTTCGGTCAAGTATGAGTGCATAGACTTTCATGTGAATGATACAAATGAGAGGAGGTAAGCCCCATACCCACTGGGCTGAATTCTCCCTACCACGGATAGCATATTTCCTGTATCCTACCTGCAGACTATCCTTGATCAAGATGCATTGTGAGAAATGTTGACAAGTTACAAGGCTTAAGTATAGAATTTTCACTAATCTTGGAGATTTTTGTGGTTTAACTAATGGAAAATTAGCAAGAAGTATTTTTCCAATTTGCACTTATGTATACTTCATATTTCAGGTGATTCTGAAAAAGTAGAAATACTGCAAATATTTGAATATTTTCTATAGATTCCTATGTACTTTTGTCAACAAAATTAGTCAAAATCAATCTACAGATACTTTAAATACTGTTTATCAGCTACCCGTGGTAGGGAGAATTAGCACAGAAATCAGCTGAGTAGAACTAAAAGAATCGGTCTATGTGTGTGTCAATAGTAACCAACTATTAGTATTAATATTGAAATTTATTTGTTTGATATGAATCAGTGTTAAAATCAGCTGATTATCTCAGTAGAACCAGTCTATTTAAAAACCAATCAGTTGGCCTACTTAGTTAAAATTGCCTAGTGGGTACACGTGTGGGTCTTTGGCATGCTAGTTTCCACTTTTTCAACAATTCAGTAATTTATTGCCTTCTCAAAAGGAGGGACCGGTGACTGCAGAATCTCATAATGTCGTGATTCTTGGCACTCAAGAAGTTACGCCGGTTTTTATGATTGTGTAGTACTTTAAAGTTGGTGGTAGTACTCTCTAATTGTGGATGTTGTTTAGGGGAGTAATGAAGATTTGAAGACAGGAGTAGTTTGTAGATGATGTTGTATATTGTATTCTTCAGTCACAGGTTATAAACCATAGGCCTAAGCCTAGGCTGTTACACAAAAGACATGTGTTCACCTTGGTGTCCAGACTCCCACTGCCCAGAGTGGAGCATTCAAGATTCCCTCCACAGGCCTCCAGGGCCCTGTGGCTCCACCTGGAGTGGACCCTGTGGCTCCACCTGGAGCCTGTGAGGGTAGTTAGACACTACTTTAAGGGTATAGTTTTTGTACTTATTAATTTTGAATATATTGTATATATAATCTTATGCTAGTTATCACATAATTATATTTAGAAATAATATGTTTTATAATACTGAAATGTCCTACCGATTTTATGGTATGACATAATGCCCCCCTTCCCCACAAAAATTTGCCTCTGCGCAAATCTAAAAAGCAGGGTGATACTTAATGCCGAAAACACTATACCCAAAAAGTTTGTGTAGATGTTAAATTTGGTATTCTAAACAATGATAGCGATCTTCTAAATGATATCAATTATATAATGATAGTATGTGATTTAAAAACAATGAAAGCTTTAACTTTTATAGGCTAATCTAGCTTTTCTAATTTTAACTTTTAGTTTATATAAACCAAGTCGCAGTTGACGAGGTATGAATTCTAATACAACATGTTTCACCTAACCTTAGAATTAAAAGGCTTTTGATGATAATTGTATAGATTATTAATTAGTGTTAGTATCCCTGACTGTTTTCACTGTCTAAATCGCTGAAAGAAAATGCAACATCAAGTACTTAAAGCTAGCTGAAAAGAAAGTAGATAATTGATCTGCAATTGATAATTTTCAAAACCATTTTTTTCTTATTTCTAAAGAATTTTTTTTTTTTTTTTTTTTTTTTTTTACAATTAGGTCTTATTTTGTAATAATGTTACAATGTTCTTTCCGTTTTTCCAAATAGAACTTTGCGCCTAAAGCACTAAATGGTAGATGTTAAATTTCATTGGTTTTGGAAAATTTTGAGTAACAGTATTTTTGGGACCGTTTATGTCAAGGACATCAACGTGGCTCTCTCTTGGAGGCATGTCCAACATATGTACAGAAACTAGGGTTTTGAATTCATTATTAGTATACAAGAAATACATATAAGTAATATTTCACAATTACATTGACTTTTGGAAATTGTTCATAGTTGATCTTCGATTTTTTTTACATTTGTCCATTTAGCTGTGGGCTCCTACAGCTTATCATTTGTTGTTGTTCATCGTCTGTTCTTATCCTTTGTTGTTGTTGATTGCCTGTTGTTTCAGTCTGATGTGGTTTGTTAGCACTTATGCGTTTGATTTTTAGATTTTAGTTTGATTTAGTTTGAATAGTTCATGGTTTGTCCTGCGTTAGATGTGTTGAGGTGTATCTGGGCGAGACGGGTCGTGCTTGTCCGATGCGTTGTCCCATCGGTGTTGGGTGGTGGTTGGCTGACTGCTGCCATCCCAACGTACCGTCTCGCAGCAACTTAAATGAGAAATTTGAGAAGGATCAGGGTATGCATATAAAACAACGCAGGTTGTAGTGAATGGTTTAAAGTTATTGATTTTGTTTGTGTGTTTCTGGTTTGAACTCCGTTTGTTTGTGAATTAGGTATTCTCCTTTTATTTTAAGCAAAATTGTTCTACTTGTTAGGAAATTTGGAATATCAAAAATTACATTAATTATTGCATAGTTGGTCCAAAATACTTAACGTTGTCATAGTTATAGATCACTAAAGATCTAGTTGATCCAGGAGCTGTATGTTGGAGAGTTAGGTTATCTGCATAGTGTTGTCCCAGTTGTTTTCCCAGGGAGATGTTTGAGACTCTCATTCAGTTGGCAGCCTGGGTGGACCAGTAGATGTTGATGAAGCTGGTTGTTGATCACTTCATTAGCAATATTCCTGTGTGGAAGAAATTGAAAAGTGTTTGAATTTGTATCGGAGTGTTGTGTAGGTCAGGAAAGTGTATGAAAGTGAAGAATTTGTTAGCTACTTTTAGTTTAGTTTTGTTTTGCGCCTACATTATCTACATAGAATTTGTCTTTCATTTGACATTTTCTTTTTGTTCGAATGACTTTTCGTTTACCTACTTTTTGTTTTTCTTCACTTAACATACAATAGACAGCATAACGACAATTTGAATTTCAATTCTAGTTTAGATTAGCATAGTGCTATTCATTTTTAGTGAGTTGCTGCTGAAAAGAAGTATGAGGTTAATGTTAGTGAATACGCCCGAGTCAACCTTTACGTGAAACCACTTTGAAAAATCAGGCTCAAATACCGTCCAGAGGGGTGTCACTGGGAAATGTGTAAATCATAATAGGTTGATCCCAGCCAAGTTATCTGCTCGGCAAGATCTACAGTAATTGTGAATGATGAGTCTATTGAACCTCAGGGCGTGTGGAACTGTCACACCATAGGGGTTTGGCTAGGACCCCGGAGCTTATGCTCCCTGAGGGTAGACTTTTGGTTTAGGGTTCATTTCTATGGATAGTTGGTTGCTGCAAGTGGATGAGCAGGTCATGAATCTGCTGTCCTCAGTCATAATAACTTGATAGGTCACATGACTGTCTGCTTCACCATCTATATAGTGTTGGCACGTATGCCTTATTATGTTTAGAGTAATTAGTATACATAAGTTTGAAGATGACATCAACGTAACAATGTCATGAATATGGCCAGTGACAGTGGCCCAAAGGATCGATGGTATAGGCAATCAAAGTGTTCGTTTACAGGTGACTTGGGGATGAATTATGATGATGTGTTGACCTTATGTGTTGTGAGTGCTTGAAAGAAATTGGTTTTGTTGTTTATTAGGACATTCACATTGCAAATTGTTGATTTCACTCTTTTTGTAGTTTAAGTTGATTTTGTTCCTCGTTTTGATTTTCTCCTTAGTTTTGAGTGAGTTGGTCTTGTCTTGATTGTGTTGTCTGTCCTCAACAGTTGTTCTGTTGCTTTGATTTCTTTGTTGTTGATTTTCCACATTTTCTTTAGATGTTCACTGTTTGGCGTTATCAATCTTCCGGCAAATTGGTTGTGTAGATGTTAAATTTGGTATTCTAAACAATGATAGCGATCTTCTAAATGATATCAATTATATAATGATAGTATGTGATTTAAAAACAATGAAAGCTTTAACTTTTATAGGCTAATCTGGCTTTTCTAATTTTAACTTTTAGTTTATATAAACCAAGTCGCAGTTGACGAGGTATGAATTCTAATACAACATGTTTCACCTAACCTTAGAATTAAAAGGCTTTTGATGATAATTGTATAGATTATTAATTAGTGTTAGTATCCCTGACTGTTTTCACTGTCTAAATCGCTGAAAGAAAATGCAACATCAAGTACTTAAAGCTAGCTGAAAAGAAAGTAGATAATTGATCTGCAATTGATAATTTTCAAAACCATAGTTTTCTTATTTCTAAAGAATTTTTTTTTTTTTTTTTTTTTTTTTTTACAATTAGGTCTTATTTTGTAATAATGTTACAATGTTCTTTCCGTTTTTCCAAATAGAACTTTGCGCCTAAAGCACTAAATGGTAGATGTTAAATTTCATTGGTTTTGGAAAATTTTGAGTAACAGTATTTTTGGGACCGTTTATGTCAAGGACATCAACGTGGCTCTCTCTTGGAGGCATGTCCAACATATGTACAGAAACTAGGGTTTTGAATTCATTATTAGTATACAAGAAATACATATAAGTAATATTTCACAATTACATTGACTTTTGGAAATTGTTCATAGTTGATCTTCGATTTTTTTTACATTTGTCCATTTAGCTGTGGGCTCCTACAGCTTATCATTTGTTGTTGTTCATCGTCTGTTCTTATCCTTTGTTGTTGTTGATTGCCTGTTGTTTCAGTCTGATGTGGTTTGTTAGCACTTATGCGTTTGATTTTTAGATTTTAGTTTGATTTAGTTTGAATAGTTCATGGTTTGTCCTGCGTTAGATGTGTTGAGGTGTATCTGGGCGAGACGGGTCGTGCTTGTCCGATGCGTTGTCCCATCGGTGTTGGGTGGTGGTTGGCTGACTGCTGCCATCCCAACGTACCGTCTCGCAGCAACTTAAATGAGAAATTTGAGAAGGATCAGGGTGTGCATATAAAACAACGCAGGTTGTAGTGAATGGTTTAAAGTTATTGATTTTGTTTGTGTGTTTCTGGTTTGAACTCCGTTTGTTTGTGAATTAGGTATTCTCCTTTTATTTTAAGCAAAATTGTTCTACTTGTTAGGAAATTTGGAATATCAAAAATTACATTAATTATTGCATAGTTGGTCCAAAATACTTAACGTTGTCATAGTTATAGATCACTAAAGATCTAGTTGATCCAGGAGCTGTATGTTGGAGAGTTAGGTTATCTGCATAGTGTTGTCCCAGTTGTTTTCCCAGGGAGATGTTTGAGACTCTCATTCAGTTGGCAGCCTGGGTGGACCAGTAGATGTTGATGAAGCTGGTTGTTGATCACTTCATTAGCAATATTCCTGTGTGGAAGAAATTGAAAAGTGTTTGAATTTGTATCGGAGTGTTGTGTAGGTCAGGAAAGTGTATGAAAGTGAAGAATTTGTTAGCTACTTTTAGTTTAGTTTTGTTTTGCGCCTACATTATCTACATAGAATTTGTCTTTCATTTGACATTTTCTTTTTGTTCGAATGACTTTTCGTTTACCTACTTTTTGTTTTTCTTCACTTAACATACAATAGACAGCATAACGACAATTTGAATTTCAATTCTAGTTTAGATTAGCATAGTGCTATTCATTTTTAGTGAGTTGCTGCTGAAAAGAAGTATGAGGTTAATGTTAGTGAATACGCCCGAGTCAACCTTTACGTGAAACCACTTTGAAAAATCAGGCTCAAATACCGTCCAGAGGGGTGTCACTGGGAAATGTGTAAATCATAATAGGTTGATCCCAGCCAAGTTATCTGCTCGGCAAGATCTACAGTAATTGTGAATGATGAGTCTATTGAACCTCAGGGCGTGTGGAACTGTCACACCATAGGGGTTTGGCTAGGACCCCGGAGCTTATGCTCCCTGAGGGTAGACTTTTGGTTTAGGGTTCATTTCTATGGATAGTTGGTTGCTGCAAGTGGATGAGCAGGTCATGAATCTGCTGTCCTCAGTCATAATAACTTGATAGGTCACATGACTGTCTGCTTCACCATCTATATAGTGTTGGCACGTATGCCTTATTATGTTTAGAGTAATTAGTATACATAAGTTTGAAGATGACATCAACGTAACAATGTCATGAATATGGCCAGTGACAGTGGCCCAAAGGATCGATGGTATAGGCAATCAAAGTGTTCGTTTACAGGTGACTTGGGGATGAATTATGATGATGTGTTGACCTTATGTGTTGTGAGTGCTTGAAAGAAATTGGTTTTGTTGTTTATTAGGACATTCACATTGCAAATTGTTGATTTCACTCTTTTTGTAGTTTAAGTTGATTTTGTTCCTCGTTTTGATTTTCTCCTTAGTTTTGAGTGAGTTGGTCTTGTCTTGATTGTGTTGTCTGTCCTCAACAGTTGTTCTGTTGCTTTGATTTCTTTGTTGTTGATTTTCCACATTTTCTTTAGATGTTCACTGTTTGGCGTTATCAATCTTCCGGCAAATTGGTTGTTCTTGATTTCCGTAATTCGTTTTAATCGGTCGACGTGGACGTTCCGGGTCAGCAATTTTCCTGTTTTGATATCTCTAAGAGTTGCAGTGTGGATATTAGGTCGCTTACAAACCAAATAAGGACCTGAATAGATTGGTTGTAATTTCTTTGAAGTTCCTTGTTTGAGAAGATTGGGAATTTGAACATAAACTATGTCCGCTTTCATTATTGGCGATTGTTTTGTTTTCGGATCATACCTTGTCTTCATTTCCTTTTCTGAGATTTTAAGGTTTTTCTGGGACATTTCCCATGCCAGATCCTGTGCAAGAACAGTGTCGGTGACACTCTGGAGGATGTTTTTCTCCTTGTCACCAAGATTGATCGTTGCATCAAGAACTGTTTTGGGGTTTCGTCCGTAGGTCAAAAAGAATGGACTGTAGCCAGTAGACCTGTTTTCGGTGTTATTCATGGAGAATACAATTGATGGCAAGTATAAGTCCCAAGTTTCCTGGTTACTCATACAATACGATCGAAGAGCATTTCCAATGGTCTTGTTGTTCCTTTCTACAAGTCCATTTGACTGAGGTCGGTAGGGTGAAGATAAGATGTGCTTGATGTTATATTTCTGACACATTTCCTTGAATTCCTTTCCTGTGTAGGATGTACCATTGTCAGTCTGAATGCTGCCGGGTACACCATGTTGGCATACAACATTCTTGACGAATTCATAAGCAGTTCGATGGGCAGTCAGATCAGCTGTAGGATAGGCTACACAGAATCGGGAGAAACGGTCTATAGCAACTTGAATGTATTTGTTTCCTTCTGGTGTTTCGGGAAGAGGTCCGATAGCATCTAAATTCCATTCTGAGAATATTCCTGGTGCTGGTGTATGAAGGGTCATTGGACTGATTGAGTTCCTGACGGCTCTTTTAGCTTTCATACAGGTGTTGCAAGTATTGACAAACTTTTGTACATCAGACATCATTGATTTCCAGTAAACTCTGGGTGTCATTGCTGATAACATCTTCACAGCTCCCAGGTGACCGGCGAGTGGGTCATCATGGAAGTGGCTCAATGTCTTTTTGACCCAAATTTCTGGTATGACGAGTTGAAGTGAAATGTCGCAAAACTTTTTCCACAGTCGGTGGTTGATATGAACCAGCACATTTTCAATAAGAAGAAAATCTTTTGATTTAGTCAGAATTTGTGATGCATAACTTTTGTTATCTGGAAGTTTATCTTGTTCTAAGAATTCAATAATTTCTCTGATTTCTGGACTTAAACGTTGATCTCTCTTCAGACTTGTAATGTTGAAGTCATTGCTTGGTAGTGAATTTAGGAAGTGTATGATATTTTCTGCCTGGTCTTTCGATTTCTCTTTCATTGTCTTTGGATCTAAATTGTCAGTTTGTTTGACATTATGGTTGTTCGGTTTTCGTTTTGGTTTGACTGTCACTGGTTGATTTCTTTTTGTTTTCTCTTTTGTTGCACAAATCTGTTGTTTCGTAGTACTTGTAGGTTGAGCATGTTCAGTTGTTGTCTGAGTTGATTGTTCCTCACATTGTTTTTGTTGGACATTAGGTTCACTTGAAGTTTGAGTTGATGAATCTGAATATGTGGTCTCTGTTAGGCTTTGTACTGTTGATGTTATTGGGGTCCTAATCACTGTTGTGGACTTGAAGTCAACATTGCTGGCGGCTGTAATATCCAAAGTGTTAGTTTGAATGGGTATAAAGGTTTTGTCCCCCGCCTTGGCTTTGTATGTCTCTTCACAGTCACAATAGTGATAATGAGTCGTTTCTTTCAGAATTGGTTTTGTTCTACTTTCATGCCTTACAATCTGAACTGGCAAATCCTCATCTTCAAAGTGTTGAACTTTTGTGTTTTTGTCAAAGTTAATTCTTTTTGACACTTTGATCTTTGGTGCTGGTGGTGGAGGGTTTGTCAGTCCTGGTTCATCTGGGTAAGGACGTCTTGAAAGAGTGTCTGGACCATTCATCATCTTCGATTTGCCTGCTACATGGGTTATTGTAAAAGAGAATTGTTGGATGTCTAGAGCCCAGCGTGCCCATCTATGCTGGTTATCCTTCTTAGTCAGAAGTGGGATCAAAGCAGCATGGTCAGTGTATAGTTGAAAATGTCTACCTTCCAAATAATGCCTAAAATGTAGAACAGAGTATACTACACCTAAAAGTTCCCTTTCTGTTGCACTGTAATTTCTTTCATGATTTTTGAGACAGTGCCAGCAAAAGCTACGGGTCGTAGAATTCCGTTTTCATCTTTTTGAGAAAGTGTACTTCCTACACTAATGCCTGAAGCATCTGTTGCCAAAATGAACTCTTTTTCAAAATTTGGATAATGAAGTAGAGCTTCTTTACATAGAGCATTTTTGAGTTTGTTGAAATTTTGATCACATTCTTCCGTCCAATGAAATTTAACTTTATCTTCAGTTAATCGATACAAAGGTTTGGCCAAAGTTGCGAAGTCTTTGATGAATTTCTTGTAGAATTGACACATGCCGTTGAATGATCTCACTTGTTTGACTGTTTTTGGAGTAGGGAATGTTTTGATCGCTTGAACCTTTTTGGGACATGGTTGTAGGCCTTGTGGTGTTACGACCATACCTAAGAAATCAATTTTGTCCATGAAATATTGACACTTTGAGGGCTTTAATTTCAAATTACCATGTCTTAAACTTTCGAAGACGTCTTTAAGATCTCTGAAATGGTCTTCTTTGTTTTGAGAGAGGATCAAAATATCGTCTAAATATGGGATCGCACATTTATACTTTAACTTGTTCAAAATCAAGGTTACCAGGGCGCAGAATGCTTGAGGTGAGGTAGCCAAACCCTGAGGCATCACTTTATATCTGTACTTTGCATTTGGTGTTAAAAATGCAGTTGCATCTCTGCTCGCTTCCGATAGAGGAATTTGGAAGAAGCCTTGTTGCGCGTCGAGCTTAGAAAAGATGGCTGGTTTAAAGTCACCAATCATTTCCAAGCTTGTGTCGGCACGCGGCGAACCAAGAGACTGCTTGATAATAGAAGTGTTTAAATGCCTAAAGTCCGAAATGAGTCTGACCCCTGACTTATTGCCATCAGAGTCATACTTTTGAAGAAGAAAAGCCCTACTGGCCCAAGGACCAGAGGTAGTTTCTTCTAAGATCCCTTGTTTTACATAGTCTTGACAAGTTTCTTCCATTAACCGTGCTTTGTCCGGGGCCATCCTGTATGGGAGGAAGTGGCAAGGAACAGCATCAGGTTTTAATTCGATGGTGTGTTCGTACAGATTTGTCAGACCAATTTTACCGTCTTTCCCTACAAAGATGTCATCATATTCTTTTAATAGTTCATCTAGTTTATCTTGTTCTTGATCATTTAGTTTTATTGAGGACTCAGATGTAATTGAGTGGTCTATTTCAGCATTATGAGCTACAGACTCCTTTATAGCATTAATACCTTCTTCCGGTTTGTACTCAATGTCTTCAGAGTTTTGCTGTTGCGTGTTACTAGAAATTTGGTCGGAAGTTGTGATGAAGTCATCATCTTTGGATTTACAGAAAATGGCAACAATTTCGCCTTTGTTAATTTTGACGTAATTTGGAGTGACATTGAGTAACACAACAGGATGTCGGTTTTGGCTATTTGGGTTTACAAGAGCTCTTTGGACCAAAAATGGTCTATTGCTGTCGGATTTAAAGTTTTCAGTTACACCAGGATTGTCCGAAAGTGAATTTACACAAGTGATTTCTCCTGTCAGGCAGATCTCTGAATAAGGAGGGATTGTTGTTCCTTTGATTGCTCGTATTGGTTTATTTTCCTGTATTATATCCTCTCCAAAAGATATCTTTGATTTTGCTTTCTTCAAGAAGTCTGTTCCCAAAATGAGAGGTTCTGCACATGACGGCATTACCACAAAATAGTGAGTGAAGGGGATATTGTTGATTTTAAACTGGATCTTTGCTGATTTCCGGACATGGCAAACGCCTCCATCTGCAAGAAAGATCTTCATACGGATTTGCTTGATAGCAATAGTATGAGACCTAGATAGAGACTGGAACAATTTCTCACCCATGCAGCACACTGAGGCGCCAGTGTCTACAAGAACTGGTAATGTGAGATGGTACACTGAAGCTGAAACGCACCCATTTCTAATTGGGACTGTAACAACTTCTGGTACCTTGTTGCCTTGTTCACCATGTTGATTTGACCCATTCAGATCTTTCTGAATTGTGAGGGTCGCCTCAATCGGATCCACAGCTGGCGTTTGAGTGGTGCCAAGTCTGTGGTTCTTTGTCGTGTCGTTGGTCGTTCCTTTCGTGTTTTCAATCGTTGTTGCTTTGTCCGAGCCAATGGGCCCATTATTGGTCGGACATGCTAGTTTTCCGCCTGTTGTTGTTGGATCTTTTGTGCCCGGTATTGGATGTTGAATGGGCGTTTGTTCTTCGGCAAGTAATGGGGATCATAGTTCCAACCATGATAATTTGGGTTTGGGTTGAAACTTTGCATAACTTGGAAGTCATTAGTTGTGTTCCTTTTGTAGAAGTTTTGTTGCCCATTTTGATGTTGGTTGTATGGTGGTTGTTGGAAGTTCTGTTGTTGTACATAGGGGCTTTGGTTGTAAGGGTAGGTTGGTTGAGGTATTTGCTGGTTTACTTGCAGACTTTCATTCAACCGATTGGTGTGCATTTCCTTTACCAATTTGGTTAAGTCAAGCATACTTGATTCCAAATCATCTATACGTCTGGCATCATTGTTTGGTACTGTTTCATTGATGTTGATTTTTGTTGCATCGTCTTGGCGAGATGTTCTTGTTTCAGCTTGGGCTTGTTTGAAGGCGGCAATTTGTGCCACGACTTGAGTCAGCTCTTTGATGTCAGACTTGTTCTTTTCTGAAGTCTTATCCATGTTGTCAATTTCAATGACACGGGCCATGTTGTAGGCTTCTGTAAGTGTTTTTGGTACACGTACTTCAAGTTTTGCCTTATAGCGATTGGCGATTCCTTCTTTGAAACGGTCTAAGCTCTTTTCTTCTGACCAGTTTTGGGCAACAGCAACAGACATAAGATGATCATAGAATTCTGTCACTGTTTGCTCATCCTGGAAGGGCATGAATGAGTCAGCTGCCCGAGACTCTCGTTCAAAACGTACACGCATGTTGGCGATGATGGCATCAAAATCTTCTTCCATGTCACCATCGACTTCTCTGTCGTACCACTGGGCTGCCTGGCCGTGTAAGTACGAGCGCAGAAATTTCGTGTAATCGCCATCTTCTGTTTTGTCCATGTACTTTTTGTAGTCTATGACAAACTTGTCAATTGAACTCAGTCTGGTTGGAGTAGAGAATTTCTTTGGTTTTGTCAAGTTGCGTCGCGAGGCTTTTTTCGCTTCATTCTGCTCTTTCCTGTCATTGGACGTTTGAATTTCGGCAACAAGCTTATCCACCATTGATTGTGTGCTAGCTTCGTTGACTTGCGCCCGGTGTGCTGCATCATTTTGATTTTGTTTGTTGAACTCTTTAAGGATAAGTGCAATTTCTTCAGCAGTCACCATGTTTGTTTGTTGATAAAATAACTGTAATCCAAAGAAAAATCCAAAATTGAAGAATAATCCAAAATGCTCGACAAGTCCGAGATTTGTCAAGAAAATCCAAGATCGTTGAAAAATCCAAAAATTATTGAAAAATTCCAGATGATGGAAAGACCCAAAATAATGAGAAAATCCAAAATCGTTGAAAAATTCCAGATCCTAGAGAAGTCCAAAATGTTTGTGAGAATGATCCAAAAGGGTTGAAAAAGATCCAAAAATGGTCTGAAAAGTTTTCAAGGTTTATCAGAAAATCAAAAAAATGAAGCTAAGTAGAATTTGGAAAAATATGTTGAATATAATCTAATACAAATGGTAACTCAGTGACAAAGTTGTTTTTTTTTTTTTTTTGCAATTGTAAGTAATGTATATGTTATTTACTTGTGGTCAAAAGATTCAATTGTCTGTTTTGTAAATTGGTATCAAAAGTAGTGAACAGACCTGTGCGTAGTGAGAAAAATAAAAAGAATATTTATTGAATTTCTTTGAAGTTTTCTGGCAAACAACTTCTGAATTGTTGGTTTGCTTTGAAAAATAAGTTGCTCAGCCAAAGGATCAGCAAACGATTTTGACAGAAGTTGACATTGTAAAAAGAAATCTCCCAGAATTAAAAACGCGTCATGAGCAATTCCACGATTTCTCCGTAATCGTTGGTTGGATTTTAATTCTGGTTTCAGATTTGGAATCCTCGTGAAATTTTGAGTCAGATTAGATTATTTCCAAATGTAATTACAACTTATGAAATATGTCGTAATTCTTTCAAGTTGGAAAATTAAAGTCCTGCACTGTGTTTTTGTAATATATCTGTATTCGTTTGTTGGATCCCAATTCTGAATTCAGACCTGGAATCTTTGGAAAAATTTGGGTTGGTTAGTCTTACCTCAAAACGCCGACACAGTAATAGAATTACGTTAATTACAGAGCCACATATTCAAAATCAAAATTGTGTCACACTATTTCTATACTATCTCGGTAAGTGATGGATAGATTTTAATTCTTCCTGGTTAATGGACTGCAGCAGTCAGACCTAACATTCATTCACTTGATTGAATCGTGAAGGTAATTTGACAACGTTCACAAGCTTTAGCATCTAATCTGTCATAAGGTAAGCTTCTGATAAAGTTCAATTTTGCTTTGGATTACTTGATAAGTAATGTCGTGTGAAAATAGGGGTTTGTTGGTTAAGTTAAAACAAAGCCCAAGCTGGACACAAAAGAGCACCAGTGGCGGCCGTTTTTGCGCGTTGTTTGGCGTCTGTTTAAGTGGATGCACTGGTAGGGGTGCTTTGATAAAGCAGACCGTTTGATATAGGCGTCCGTGGATTAGAAGAAGAGACGCGTACGGCCTGTAGTGGCGGCCTTTTTCACGGGAATTTCCGCGTTGGTTGGCAGGCACCAGCGGTCAAGTGTCTGTTGGCGGATAAACAGGCTGGGGCCCTTGAAACAAAGGCCGGAAAAATAGCGTCACTTCGTGCGCGCCTGAAAGCCGACGGTGAGATAGGGGCGTCTGCCTAATTGCTGTAGAGGGATTAACGGGAGAGGCGTAGGGGAATGTTGCCAGTTAGACATGGGCGTCTGGTTAATTGGTCGTCTGGAGGGATCAATGGAAGAGACGCGTACGGCTTGTACACTGTAAGCGGTGTTTTCGCGGGTATAATGGTTGAAACCTTGACACACGTTTTTGACAATATCTCTGGTAGTATTCGTTGGATTTTAACTTCTGATCACAGATTTAGAATCCCCATGAAATGTACGACTAGGCAAACGTAATTATGAGCATGAAATTGTGGTCCTTAATGGGTTAATTACCGCTGGAAATAGTGCAATGGTTTCTGCGCTTTTTCAGTGTTTATTTCTGAAATATTTCAAAGTGATTACTGGGACATAACCCGACCTGGAATTTAAGATAGAAAGGTGCAGTTTTCATTAGGAAAGAAGTTGAGGTTGTGGACTTTGCGAACCACAGCCGTAGCACACACAGAAAGTATCAATACATTAAATGTTGCTGGAATAGCGTGGATAGTAGCGGTTTAGAAATAAATTGAAAAGAAAGGGGCTTTTGTAGTGGCCGGTACAGAGATTCTGCATGTGGATGGGCGTCTTGATAATTGGCCGGGAAGGGGATCGTTGGTCAAATTGGAACGAGCCTAAACAGAAATGACGGCGTGGGTTTCTGAAAGTTTCAAAAATGGTTATAGGGATATAACTCGGCCTAGAATAAAGATAGAAACTTGCAATTTTCTTTGAACGATAGACAATTTCAAGCAGCACTTAGGAAACTGAAAGAAAAATTAAAAACCAGGGCTTCATTAGCGGGAAATCTCGGCCGTATTTGTTGGGAAATGCCGTTGGAATTTGTGGCTACTTAGTTACAGGCCTTAGAACGAGGATGTTGTATAATTTCCGCGTGTGTATGGGTATAGATATGGCTAAATAAAATGGAAGTTGGGGGCCGTCTTCTTGGAAATTTCGGATAGATTACCGCGTTGTTTGTGTTAATTTCCGCGTCTAATTCCGCGATTATTTCTGAATTTAAAAGAGTGCTGATCGGGGCATAACGTGGCCTTACATTAAGATAAAAACATGCAATTTTCACTCAGAGAAAGGGAATTTCGAAACACACGTCACTAGGGACCTCAGGGGGAGGGGTACCTGGTCGGAATACTTGAAAATCGCGGCCGTTCCTAGCGGTGAAGTTTTCTGAAATAAACACAAAGTTTCAAAGGAAAATTATTGGATACAAAATACTCTCACCGGATTTGTTGTGTTGGTTGTGTTGTAGTCTTGTAGTTCTTGTGGGGTGCTGTGTGTTGTAGGTTCTTCTCCTGGACTGAAGTAGTTGTAGTTGCAGCTGGGTTTTCTGTCTTCTTTGTTTCTTTCTTCTTCTGCTTGGCTGTGAAGTAGAGGTCTGGTACCCGGATTCTTCCAGCAATGTAGTACTTTAAAGTTGGTGGTAGTACTCTCTAATTGTGGATGTTGTTTAGGGGAGTAATGAAGATTTGAAGACAGGAGTAGTTTGTAGATGATGTTGTATATTGTATTCTTCAGTCACAGGTTATAAACCATAGGCCTAAGCCTAGGCTGTTACACAAAAGACATGTGTTCACCTTGGTGTCCAGACTCCCACTGCCCAGAGTGGAGCATTCAAGATTCCCTCCACAGGCCTCCAGGGCCCTGTGGCTCCACCTGGAGTGGACCCTGTGGCTCCACCTGGAGCCTGTGAGGGTAGTTAGACACTACTTTAAGGGTATAGTTTTTGTACTTATTAATTTTGAATATATTGTATATATAATCTTATGCTAGTTATCACATAATTATATTTAGAAATAATATGTTTTATAATACTGAAATGTCCTACCGATTTTATGGTATGACAATTGTAAAGCATATAGTATTTATAGTAGTTTATTTTTTGTGACTTGACCAACTATCCCGTCAAAGCCTTTTGTACCTTGCTGGGTAAATCAGTCAGTATGCAGCGCGGAACCAGAAATTGCTAGTGGGGGGGGGGGGGGGGGGGGGACTTAAACATGAATGTACGCACCCCCCCCCCCCCAAACATGATTTAACAGGGGGGGGGGGGGGGGGGGGGCAAGGTCCGTCCGACGCTACCCCTCCGCCCCCTGGGTCCGCGCATGGTATGTATTGTCACAGCCAAAGTAAGGGAAATAAGGTCTAGATCCAAAAAAAGAATGTAGGGCCTACATATATAACGGTAATGGTTTAACGTCTGTAATGCATTGCGTCACATATATATTTGTGTTTCCCTATAGATTAGGGGAACCATATCCTGTGTCATCCTAGAGTAAAATTCCATAGAATAGCATAGAAATGTGATATACCTCTATTTCGGAACATTTTCTTTAAACTTTGTATTATTTTTTAATAGTGTATGTACCAAAAAGAAAGAATATTCAATATACCTTCGATGGAACCGCAATGTAATAGTTTAAGTTATGGCTGGAGATGAGCGAAGACAGGAGTAATCCTCCTCACCCCAGGGTAAATAACATTGTTTAAAAGAATAAACAAAGTTTTAAATATCTATGTTTGAAATTTCACTGACTCCTCTATTACAAAGCTTGTGATAATATTAAGCTGCTTATGAAATCAGCCTTTCATTGCTTTACTGAATTTTGTAATTATACTAATCTAAGAGGAGACAGATGTTGGTTTCACAGCTCAGTACCCCACTACGATAGTTATTACTCTGCATTACTTCTAATTTGTATAGTTGGGTTAGCAACGTGATATGTCACCCACATTGCCGACAAGCAGTGTGTACTAATACAAGAAGACCCACAGAGGGGTGAATGTCAATTCTCCCTTAATCATGGCGTTATTTGTGGTCAAACATGTCAGAAATAAATATCAACTAGTTTTTTATTTTGTATCCATACATATTTCTTAATTTTACTGTTTGTTTAAAAAATCATCCATTACAGATTGATTTAGAGCAAATACTAAGTAGATACTGACCGGGGCGGGGTCTCGCGCGCTGGATTGCGGCGAGGGGTTTGGTTTGCGCAGGGTCCGCTAGAGGGCCGCCAGGCCCGAGAGCGGACCCTGCGCAAACCAAACCCCGAGACGCAATCCAGCAGCGCGGGACCCCGACCAAGGTCAGTATCGAATTTATTTCACCTCCTTACACATTTTTGTGCCTTTGTTTTGCATTTTTTATGGGTATTTTCGAAGTTATTTACAAAGCGTACTTACGGCGCCATCTATTACAGAAAGCTGACGACTCACGAGGTGGGCGGAACCGGAAGTACCGGGATTTATTAGGTCTCACTACGACGATTCTACAACATCTCCTCCTTTAGGATAATCACACACAATATATAGATCTTTCACAAAGATGTTCCTTGTACATGAACAATAAAATAGTCATGACATAGTGAGTGATATGGTTGAACCAATACAATTTTGGTTGTACATCAGGATAAACCTTTTTATATATTTATCTTTTTAGACCTGACAATATGATAATAGAACAAGTTATACATAGCTTTTTAAAGCACAAAACCCTTAGTACAGATCAAAGGTTATACATGCAAATAATAAACTTGCAGATCATGATAACATGATTACTTATACTTAGAGGGAATCTTTACTTCTCTACCACTCCTTGTATAAACCTTTACAGGGCTTTTCACCGTTGCAGGGCTTTTCACCTGCCTACCCGTATCAACTGGAGTTTGAATTTCAACAGTTTTGTTTTCAACACTGGGTTTTGGGATAGGGGTTTTTGGTACACAAGTGGTTGTTGGGGGTACAATCGGGCTTGCTGCAGGCTTTTCAATAACCTTCTCGGCAGCTACAGGACGTTCTTTGGGTATAGCGTTATTCTGCGTTTCAACGTCAGACGACTGCATAATATCGCGTCTGTTGCGACGATACACTCTCGTTCCCCTTTGTACAAAATATGAGCGAGGCTCAGTACATTTCTCGGTGACTTTTGCGGGTAACCAACCTGATTGTGTACGCATACGAACCTTTTCACCCTGTTCCAGCACTGGTCGCTCCTGAGATAGAGCACCTTTATCGTAATAAAATTTGGCTTTATCGGCCTTACATTCAAGCGCGGTTGATATGTTCACAGTAATAGGTTTTGGACGGAGCTGGTTTAATGTAGCTGGTACGGTAGAACGCAGTCTACGCCCTTGCGACAACTGGGCTGGAGAACCTAGATCTTTAACAGGAGTGTTTCTCCATTCTAGAATAGCCAGATTGATATCACACTTAGAATGTTTTACCTTTTTAAGGATATTTTTCACAATCTTGACCTGGCTCTCAGCAAAACCATTACTCTGCGGGTATTCTGGAGAACTCTTAATATGTACAAAACCGTACTCTTTTGCGAAAGCGCTGAACTCTTTACAGTCATACTGGGGACCACCGTCCGAGATAAACTGCTCTGGGATACCATGCCTAGCAAACTGTTCCTTTAGAAAAGAAATTACAGATAGACTCGTTGTATCACGCTCTAATTTTGTGAATTCGACAAACTTCGAAAAATAATCGGCAACTAGAACATACGCGTTACCGTCAAAAGAGAACAAGTCGCTGGCGACCTTTTGCCATGGATACTCAGGAATTTGAGATACAATCATAGGTTCTTTTTGCTGCTTAGAGCGGTACTCAGCACACGCGCTACACTGTTCACACATTTGCGTGACCTCGGCCGACATGCCTGGCCAAAAGAATACATCTTTTGCTCGCGCCGTACATTTGTCAATACCTAGGTGACTTTGATGGATTTTTGTTAACATGGACTGGCGGAGCGAAGTAGGGACAATTAACTTTTCCCGTCTAAGAACAAGACCTTCGGAGATATACAACTCGTCACGAACAGACCAATATGGACGGACCTCTAGTGGGACTAGATTTTTACTATCAGGCCAACCTTGGTTAACATATTTTTGTACCATTTGTAGGATAAGGTCTTTGTTCGTCTCTTCACGAAATTCAGCTAACCTTACATCGCTGATCGGCAAATTGCGTACGGAATGGACCTCGTACCCTTCGACCTTACTAGTTTCTGTGTATGGCTGTGGTGCCCTACTGAGGGTGTCTGTGATAACTAAGTCTTTACCTTTTCGCCACACGACAAGGAAGGAATACTTTTGAATCCTCAGCATCATGCGCTGGATGCGAGGAGGGGCAGAACCAAGTGGCTTTTTGTAAAGCGCTTCTAATGGTTTGTGATCGGTCTCGATCGTCACGTCCGACCTACCATATATATAATCATGAAATTTCTCACAACCCCATGTAATAGCAAGCATTTCTTTTTCAATTTGACCATAGTTTTTCTCACTCTTGTTTAGACAGCGTGACGCGAACGCGACAGGTTTGTCGCCCTGGAGCAGACATGCTCCTAACCCATAGGACGATGAGTCTACGCTAACAGTTATGGGCTCGTCTAGAGAATAATATCGTAAAACTGGCGTTGACGCGACACACTCTTTCAACAACTCAAAAGCGTCTTGCTGTGCTTTGTCCCAGTGCCACTGGATGTCTGCGTTTTGCAGAAGCCGTAACGGTGCGCACTTTTCGGACAGATTAGGTACGAATTTACCAACATACGTCACCATACCCAACCATCGGGTAACATCTTCTACATTCTCGGGGGTTGGAAAATCTGTTATGGCACTAACTTTGGTAGGATCAACTTTTACACCTTCGTTAGAGAAAACATGGCCTTGGTACGTTACAGATTCTACTGCGATACTACATTTTTCAGAATTCAAACCTAGACTTTTCTCTAGTGCCCTGTCTAACACCTTTCTCAAAACAGCGTCATGCTCTTCTACATCTTTTCCTGCGATAAGTATGTCGTCTCTTATGACCTCTACACCTGGGATGTCATCGAACATACTGGTGATGGTACGCTCCCATACCTCTGAAGCTGACGAAATACCGAAAGGCATACGCAAAAACTTATATCGCCCAAATGGCGAGTTGAACGTTAGGAGCCTTGACGTGGCCTCCGTAACCTCGATCTGATAAAAAGCTTGACCTGCGTCTAATACAGAAAATACCTTTTTACCTGCTAAACAAGCGGCAACCTCCTCAACTGTACGCATAGGATAATGCTCGCGCTGGATACCCTCGTTCAGAGACCTAGGGTCGATACAAAGTCGCAGCGCGCCAGACTTTTTCTCAACAATTACTAGAGAATTTACCCAGTCTGTAGGTTCTGTCACAGGCTCTATAATATCTTGCTCACACATTTTGTCGAGCGCGTCCTTTAACCTTTTTTGAAGTGGGTGAGGCACCTTACGTGGAGGGTTTACAACAGGTTTCGTATCGGACTTCATCTTCATATCATACACTACACCTTTGATATGACCCAGACCTTTAAAGACAGACTTGTACTTTGGGTCTTTTAGGATTTGCTTTGATGAACCGGACTGCTTGACATCGTCAACAAACTTTACGAGACCTAGCTCTTGGCAAGTGGAAAGACCTACAATAGGATTTTTGCTAGCGACTACCATAAACTCAACAGGGTAAAACTTGCCCTTGTGCTCTACTTGCAGGAGCACTCTGCCATACGGCTTGCTAGACTTACCAAAATAACCGACAAGCATTGCCTTCGTAGATAAAAGCTTTACACGACTGTAACAACTTTGGTACATGTGATAAGGTAGAATATTGTCTTCACTACCAGTATCTAGCTTGAACGAAACTTTCTTGCCTTCTACATTCAGCGGCACCCTTTTTTCTGTTTGTTTTTCAACTGACTGAACGTTACAAACATGTACATCATTTGACGCTTTGGTACGAATACTAACAACTTCGGGTGTGCTAACGGTTATGGTCTCTACAAAGAAGTTATCTGAATTATATTCTTCTTCGGCTTCGACATCGTGTACATTGCGTGATCTACATTTTCGGGCGAAATGACCTTTCTTTTTACAATGGTAACAGGTTACATCGGCTGCGGGACAACTACCAAAACTATGAGTAACATGACCACAATTACCACACGGCTGGTTGTCTTCTGTCTTCGGACCGGGGCCTTCGCCATACCCACGGCCTCGTCCTCGCGAACCACCACGTCCGCGCCCACGGCTCGATCCACGACCACGACCTGAGCCACGACCACGGCTCGCCCCACGACCACGACTCGACCCACGACCTTGGGTTTGCTTGTGCACGGCATCCACGCTCGCCGCATTGGTCATCATAGTGCGAATTTCGTAGGTGGAAATAATATTCAACGCTTTGTTTAAGGTTAGATCATCTTCGTCGTACAACTTATCTTTAAGCTTTTCGTCGGGCAACATGCCTCTCACGAGCTGATCACGAATAATTTTGTCCTCCTGTACATCGAAATTGCATGTCTCTGCTAACTTTCGGAGCGCACTTACAAACTGTACACCGGACTCACCGGGCTGCTGCTTCCTCATGAAAAACCTGTCTCTTTCAAGGAGCTCGTTTTGTTTTGGGATACAATGGGCTTCGAACTTTGCTCTAACTACATCCATTTTGAACTTATCCCCTTCTTCGTCGAAGTTAAAAGTGTCATACACGGCCTGACCCCTCGGCCCTAGGGTGTTTAACAAACAACAAACTTGTCTCTTCTGAGATTTCTCATCTAGACCTGTGGCGCACAAAAAAATGTCAAACTCGGAGATAAACTTTCTCCACGCCTGGGCAACATTGCCCTGAAAATCTAGCTCTTTTGGGGCTTTGAAAATACTTGAAGACATGGCTGACTACATACATTGGCCACAAAAAAAATTTTGACAACTGACAATTCGGTCACAAATGCAATGACTACACACACTGTGTCTCAAAAGGGGTATACAAAAAATTTGCACGCGTTACAACATGCTGTACCAACACCTAAGAGTGTACTGACACTACTACCTATGTCAAAACATACTGACACTAACACTTGTATCAATAAAACTATGTTGACACTACACAATGACACTTTACTGAATGTCAGAATAGGTAAACTTACAGCTTAGGGTGGATTAGGAGTTACAGTGGACATGGTCTTCACTTTACAGACTCATGTGGTGGTTGGAAATACAGTTGACAGTGAGTTGACAATGCTAAACATAGGTTGACACCTAGTTGACACCATGTGCTCTAACTACTGAACACCAAAAATACAAGATACAGGCAATGTCAATACAAATCTTTCGGTCAGATTACAAGTCAACAACTTACTTTACCACCTTACGTCAAAATGACTTCGGTTGCCCACCTTTAACATCATGAAAAGGTGAATTAAATCCCACTTCTGACACCATATTACAGAAAGCTGACGACTCACGAGGTGGGCGGAACCGGAAGTACCGGGATTTATTAGGTCTCACTACGACGATTCTACAACACCATCTAGCGTACTTACGGCGCCATCAAGCGTACTTACGGCGCCATCTAGCGTATTGTAAAGAAACTTCGGAACATTGCGAAGAGTGTAAACATCGAAAATAAACAAAAATATTTGTCAATCTGTTGGCATTTCATCTCCTTTTAAATATTTGTTCAATAATAATGCGATTTGGACATGAATTGTGCGTTTATTGTGCGAATTTCATGCGAAGTTGTTTACGTTTGTTTACGTTTTGTTTACCTCGCTCTCACGGACTGTGTATTGCCCCGGCATGACGTCACGCCGGGGCAATACACAAGTTGTATTGCCCGGGCCGGTGCTCAGGTGTCCGCGTGTGTTAAAAGATAGGCGACTTTGTATCGGGGGTGAAATAATTGTAAATTTTCTATAAATTTCTCTGTTATTTTGTCGACAAAATTGGTCAAAATTAGCCTGCAGGTATCTAAAATACTGAAAATCAGCTATCCGTGGTAGGGAGAATTGGTACAATCCCCATGGGTCGTACAGACACCTGAGGATACCCTCTAAATGTCAGCTATATTTCATCACCCAAACATTGCCCTAAAATTGTTAAAAATACTGTAAATGAGTAGCGGTATGCAGTGGCGGATCCAGGTTTTTGAAAAGGGGGGGGGGCGCGCCATTGGAAATTTTTCTCCCTTAATAACCTTAGGGGCGAGTTTTATATTAAAAAAATCTAAAATTGGCCCCCCAAAAAAAGGGGGGGGGGGCGTGCGCCCCCGCACCCCCCTTTTAAATCCGCCACTGGTATGTACAGCCTGTCAATGCACACCACCCCTTGTGCGAACCACTCCTCGGGCGTGCGGGTGATAAAAGGGGTGGTGTGTATTTTGGGTCGTCCTCAGGTGTCTGTACAACCCATGGGGATCGTACGTAACTTGGTACGTGACAAACCCCTCTGGGTGGTATAGACACCCTCCGATGACCCCTGCGGATCTTCTTATATTAGTACCTACCTTCTCATAGGTTCTTTCACCATCACTGCCCTTCATATGACCCTGGCAGTTAATTTGGGCAAACAGCAACCAGTAACCAACCAATCTCTGACTACCATACACCCTGAAGCAGGGCTCAACATTAACGTTTAGCTTAACTGCCCATGGGGCAGGTGATAGTGGAATTTTACCTGTCCGATCCATAAATTTAACTGCCCATCTTTATTTGATTGTCATAATATGGCAGAAAATGAACCTGCCCTTTGGGCAGGTGAATGTCAACATTTACTTGGCCCACCTCAAGTTTTACCTGCCCCGGACAGGCATACAATGCTTAATGTTGAGCCCTCCTGAAGCCCCGTACCCACTAGGCGACTTGACCATCGGAGTGCAACAGGCAACTGGGAGAATCACTGGTAAGGTCGTTGGGCGACCGGGTTTTCAGTGAATCGTTGGGCTACTCCATATGGTGCAGATGAATCAGGGGCAACGGAATCAGGGGTAAAATATCAAACTTGCTTAATATTACAATCACCCGGCGATGAAAATTCTCCCAGTCCCCCTTTATTGGTAAAATTGCCTAGTGGGTATGGCCCGCAGGGCCTCGACAAACCGGCGCCCAGACGCCTGGGACAACCAGAAAAGGTCTCGGGCAACTAGGTTTAAAGATCTAGGAATCATGTTTTCTACCAAAATATTTTGGAAACAATGTTGGTTCAACAACTCACTCTAAATACAACCTTTCAATTTGTGCCCATTTTTAAGCATCTTACACTTAATGTATAACAAATAGAATATTTCTGGGCTACTATCTTTTAGCTCCAGGCATCCAGGTAGAAATCTGTGGTTGCCCGACAGACAACCACGTTTTGAAACGATTTGTCGAGCCCTGGTATGGGGCTTGAGTGTTCATCTGCTCCTGGCTGTCTTACCCAGGTGGACAGTGGCAGGAGCCCTCTGGTGTTTTACACAGTCAATACATAATACAGGGTGCCCAAGCATTTTTAGAAATCAAAATAAGACCGTAATAAGACCTTTACAATACCTTATAGAGTACAAAACAGGGGCGTACCCAGCCCTAACATCTGAGGGGGTTCCAGGTAAACCAAGGCGGTTGACTGCAAAAGTGAGGGGGTTCTGACAAGTTAATTGATAAAATTGTCATAAATTTAAGACATTTGGACTCAAAATAAGACGTTTCTAATCGCCTCATGAACTGCAAAACCAAAAGAAGACATTTTAAGACCTTATAATACCTGCGTGGGCACCCTGTATACAAATCTGAATACTCCATATAACACAGCAGACATTGTTTTGTACAGCATACATTTTATTGTTTTATTTTCAAAACAACCGAGCATCAACAGTTTACCCATGCATAGGTTTGTAGTTAATACAACTATTACAGTGTATCTGTAGAGGCAACATGGTGAGGGCTACCGAGACAAAAGATACAAGGTTACTTTCCATACTTCACACAGTATGTGTATCTAATCCTGGTAACAAAAACACAAGATCACTTCCCATACTTTACAAGATATGTGTATCTAATCCATAACATGAGAAAACACGAGATAACTTCCCATACTTTACAAGATATGTGTATCTATTTTTTTTTTTTTTTTTCCAAAGTGTGAACATCGATAGCCTCGTTCAATATTATAAGACATGCGTATCTAATCAAAAACAAAAACACGAAATAGCTTAGTATACTTAACATGATATGTGTATGTAATCCAGGAATGCAACAAACGAACATAGAGACACCTACACTACTTGGCATGCATATACCGTACTAGTTTAAGAGCTACAAAATGAAAAGTACAAACAACTACATGGTATCGAAACTCAGTCAGTAATATATATTATAGATCACCACATACAACGGCAGTTGGCTCTGGGCTTTTGATAACACTGTCATTGACAATAGGGAGGATGACTCTAATACCACAACCTGATTACAGCATGGCTGAAACCAGGGTTCACGTTTTCGTAACACTCCAAATTGACGTTTAGATTTTTTTCTTTAATTTCAAACTCTGCCTAGGTCCGTTGTGAATATAAAAAAAAAACTAAAAACTAACCTACCTTCCTTATTTTTAGACCATTATGTTACCTGACCGTAACAATTTTTGTTGTTGACCTTAGATAAATTTTGATCAGGGACTTAAAATCAGTAATCTTGTGAGACACTAATCAATGTTGTCCTGATTAGCCTAATTAGTTACTAAAACATAAGCCCTGGACATTACCACGGTCAGATTCATCACATCCCACTCAGTGCTGTATAAATGCCGTATTCCATAAACCGAAAGTGCGTGCTGCCAATTTTGAGCGTCTCTATGGTAACGTTCTATGGTCACCGTGCTATGGTATCGGTGTGTTCACTTTCAGCGGCCGAAGGTGACATATCAGCAACAATTCCTAAATCGGCACGTTGGTAAATTTTATTGGCTATGCCGCCGATTTTATATTGGCATTGGAGAAAGCGTCTGCAGCACATTGGTAGCGCACTTTCAATATGTGGAATATGGCCTTAAGGGTTCGCATTGGAGTGTCCGGTTCGAATGCACTGCGTATAATTCAATTTTTGCGTATAAAACTGTATATAAATACATATCATTAAAATAACTAGAAAACTATGTCTACCTATCCATCTATCCACCACCGCTGTTTAGGACAAAATGTCAAGTATCTTTTAATACTGTCAATGTATTAATTTTTCCGCTGTGCATGTTTTTCGCAGCAACGAACAAAATGCGTGAAAATATGATGTGAGTGAAATACAAACTCACAATTTGAATATCTTAACATGATTTTTAACTGCGACTGTTCGATGAATTGAAGTCAAAAACAACTTCGTGTCGATCGTTTGTATGAAACTGCAGGAGTATCGTTCAATATAAAAATAAGTCTTTTGCTCATTTTCTAACCATATTACTAGGGATGTAAGTTGGGGACAGCGAAAAAATCGAAAATGGTATTCAGAAAATCTGAACACGTCATTAAATCATGTGAAACATGTTCTAAATATCAAATTTTGACACCAACTTTTTGAAGTGCTCCGGGGAAAATAATCGGAAATCCGACAAAAATAAAAAAAGACTTACATCCCTGTTTACAATATAATTCTGTAACCAGAGTAATAGTGAACAGTTTACTGCAACCATTGTAACAAGGCATGTTTACACAGCTTAATAGAGGAAAGGTCTAAAACCCCTACCCAGTAGGCGACCTTTACACATGTACAGTTTGCAAACGGATCGGCCCTAAAATTGGCGGATTTTTAAGGTTGTCTGTTAGTATGGTATATTGGAATGTGCATGTTTGATCTGAATCTGCGCTAAAATCAGCCAATTTTACCCCTAGAATCGACCGCTTTTACCACCAATCGGTCGGCCGACTTGGTCAATATCACCTAGAGGATATGAGGCTTTAGAATGACACAGGAGTGGATAGTGGTGAATCCGGGGAATCGGAAAAACAGAGATGCCACTCCCCGACCGTCAAAAATGTAGGACAAATGTAAATGTTAGAATTTGCAGTAGTTCCCTACATTTGTGTTGGAACTGTAACTATGGCTGTGCTACTATCTGAATGAGAGATGTTCTCTATTTTGCCACTAGGGGTATTCTAGAGACTTAGTTTTCAATAACTCTGGTGGCAGAAAGGCTGTACTTATTCCTACTTTCCTAGTACGAAAATCATGTACTGTGTACAGTAGGGTTCCTACAAAAAGTAGGAAATTGAGAAATACCATTTGAATCTAATGCAGATAAAATTCTAAGTATAGAATTGACTAAAGCAATAGGGAAATGAGTGTTTTTTAAAGAAAAATGTAGGGATTATAACACATTTTTCTTTTTTTGAAAAAGTATGAAATCCTACGAAAGTAGGAAAAATGGCATCTATGTAGAGAGTCGAGATGGGGCCACCTCCAGGCAGAGCTGCATGTTATGGCACAACGAGAAGTATGGAATAAAACCCCGTCAAAGGGACCTGGACTTGTTATTGTTGTCACTATATAGTACACCATGGCAAACAGGAAGACATATTTCAGTTGTCCGAACTGAAAAAATCTACTTTGTGACAAAAGTTAATCACCTATACTATGCAAAATCGGCCTAAAAATATTGTTGTATTCAGGTAACCTGACCTACCCTAATATTTTGGGATATTTTGGCCCTACCCTATATTTTTGTTCAGAAAATTTCTTCAATTTTATTTAATAATCCAATAGAATTGACGAAAGGGACATGGAACAGCTTAAAGAAGGCCAAGACATGTATTTCAGATGATAGAAATTGTGTTAGAGAATGTTTGCAATTGGACTAGTATCCCTATTGTGAATACTGCCAGGGTCCATGGTTGTAATGTAAGTAAAAAAAAATATTAAAATAAAGACTTAAAAAAAAAAGATATATAATTACCTACCTACCCTAATTATTTCGACCTATATTACCTGAACACAACATTATTTTGCCTTACCTTTGACAACAAATTGCCGTCACCTCTGATAGTGAGAATTCATAGATACATTTATTGGAAACCACGAATTATTGTTATTTTTAGGCCAAGCTTGATTTTCTGGTCTACCATATCTTACATATCTCTATAACAGTGTATCCCAAATACAGCAGGAAATCTGGACATGTTCGATAATTTCCCGACGATTTACCCTTGAATGTCGGACAATATGTCCGAAGAAATTGTCATTCTTTGGCCTCCGAAAATCACATTTTTGTCATTTATATTTTGCTGAATTCTTCTTTTTATTAAGGTATTTCTGACATGTCTGATATTGCATGGAAATGTCCGATGTAGTCCCTTTAATTGTTGGACAATTTGTCTGCCGTTTCAGAAACTTTTTGGGATACACTGCTATAATATATGAAACCCTCGTACAGTTGTTTCTTGTATGAGTGATATTCAGAAGTCAATCACTGACACTGCGCACTAATACCCGAGCCATACTTTTCTTTTAAGTACATGGTGGGGGAATGGGGATTAGGGTCACAAATGAACAGAGAACAAATTACATAACCAATTCACCCTACCACGGATAGCTGATTCACAGTATTTTAAGTACCTGCAGGCTAATTTGGACTGATTTTGTTGACAAAATTCCTAGAAAATCAAAATTAGAAAACATAAAAATGTATATGGATACAAATTTAAAATAGAATTATTGTTAATTTTTCATCAACTAATGGCAGGATTATGTTATCGTGCTAAAGCCTTGGGTCTTGTTGACATATGTCCCAGCATGCATCCTGATCTAGGCTAACCCGCAGGTAAAACTCAAGAAATTGGCTATCCGTGGTAGGGAGAATTAAACACTTGACATACAATATACTGAACATCTAATAGTATGGCTTCAGGGGCGCACTTACAAATATTTTTTATATTTTTATACTGGCAATAGATCGGAATATGTGATCCGATCCTCCTCTAAAGCCAGACTAGTTCATCGAGATAATAGTATATTTTGGTAATACAATGGGTAACAGGAAAATCTTAAGACTAATTAAATTAAATGGGAATTAAATATCATGTCAAGTATAATTTAAATCAGTTTATGCTTTAGTTTTGAATTTGAAAAGATGAGATGTAATGTGAAAAAAATTAAAATAAAAATGATCGAAAAAGATGAGTTTTAGAGTTTTATTTAATTTCTCTATTTTTCAATTAAGTTTGTTTTAACCACTATAGAATTGCCCCATGGCAAAAGGCATTTTATTGAAGTTCTGCCTATTTTTAATCTATGTTTTCCCTGAGTTTTTGTTGATGTGCAGTTTACAACTATCAAAACATAATACAAAATATGTCAAGTTTTAAATATATAGACACACAAAATTGCCACAAATGAATTCTTAAATGATTATGGAAGTAAAATCATCTGGGTTTTGAACAAAAAAAAGAGTTCCCCTGTGTCACCTTTCCGACTTGCCTTTTCAAATGCCTACTCTTCTGTTACTCAACCAAGTCACCTTCATTCAAATACTCAACTGTTTCCCTTATGAAATTCACATTGTGTTCTCGGCACTTCTCACAGTCCATCAGGGAACCGGCATCGTGGTTGTCATCCGAGTCCGAATCGGCATCGGAATCACACTGATCTGGGGCCTCTTCTCGCTCTGCTATTTCCAGCAAGTTCTTGATACTTAGCATACATGTCTTTAACCTCTTGGAGCAAGGCTCCAGTTCACTGACTTTGTGATTGAGTATCGAAGTCATCGTGGCTGGGGAGATTTGGTTGAAGTCCGGTTCCTGTTTGAGTTGGCTGAGCACTTGGCCCTTGGCGTACTTCATACACTTTTGCCGTAGACGAACCATCTGGTATTGCTCGGCTAGCACGAGGTGTTTGATGCTCGGACGTCTGAGGAGAAGGTGCTGACATTGGGCCATAACCTGAGCCATACGCCAGCGATGGGCCAAGGGAAGCACTCGGTATACGTTGGCAGCTGCAACAGCAAGGTATGTAGTAAATAAGTCAGATATTTCTGAAGTATGTCCTATTACAAGAAGACTCGCGGGGGTCGTCAGAGGGTGTCTGTATGACCCAGAGGGGTTCGACAGGTACCGAGGTCAAAGCCTGAGGTTCCTACAATCCCCACGGGGCCATGGGTGGTACAGATACCCGAGGACAACCTCAAAGGGTCTTCTATATTTTATCACCCAAGCAACGATCTATATATATGTTTCAAACAGTGAAAACGATGAGCAGTACGTACAGCCAGTTAATACTCACTGCCCCTTATACACACCGCTCAGTGGCTGTGCGGGTGAAAAAACAGGATATGTTTGATATGTGTAATGCAATGTACTTTATTACCCGCATACAGGGGCCAGTGCATATTGACAGGCCGTACGTACTGCTCCTCATTTTCAGTAGTTTCAAAAAATTGTGAATGTGAATATTGTTTGGGTGATAAAATAAAGAAGACCCTTTGGGGTCGTCCTTGAGTGTCTGTACGACCCATGGGGATCATACGTACCTTGGGCTTCGTCCTTGCTATGTGAAGAACCCCTCTGAATTGTACAGACACCCTCGGACGACCCCTGTAGGTCTTCTTATATTAATACATCAGGCAAATGTTTTACAGAAGAGAAGCTTTTGGCTATGGTGATCAACAGTTCAACAATTTCTTTAAATGACAGGGACTCCCAGATTACAGATGGGATTTAAACATTGTAATACTTTAATTCCCTTTATCATTATCAGCTGCTTTACTCTTTTGAAATGTTGATATCGATATTTCTTAAACACAAACATGAGAAAAATGATTCAAATTTTAAGAAAGGAAGGCAATGGTGGTAAAAACAACAAACTTATCTCTTTTTTTTTTTTTTACAGAAATTAAGACCTGGGCTCATACACATTTTAGAAAGAAGTGGATATCATAACCTTTGTAAATCCTGACTAACCTAGACCGATCCCGACTAAAACATGAATATCCCCTGGCTATTTCCAAAACAATCCCCTGGACTATCTTTTGGACACCCATCTGACTGACCCCTGACTATTCCCAGGACTATCTCTTAAAACCCTACTGATTTATCACCAACTAAGCCCTTGACTATCTCTTAAATATCCCCTTGAGAATCCCCCAATTACCCTAAGAACGCCCAAAGCACACCCAAAAACTGAATATTCAAATAAATTTCAAGTATAGACCTTGTGCAGATGTGGTCAAATTTTGGTGATCACCACGTACAGACCATGACCACATGGCCTGAGAAGAAAGCTAGATTTATGAATTCTAAATTCTAAATTATCACAATTGGTTTTTAATCAATCAGGGAGTTTATCTTAGTAAAATTCTGCATGGGTATCTATTTTGTATGACCTAAAATTGGGAACAATGCATTTTAAAAAGTGATCACCAATATCGCGGCCAGAGATGTGACGTCATCTGCACAACGTCTATATGAGTATGTAAACATGTATGCAGGTACAAGGTTGAATACTATGAAAAAGGTTTCGATCTTAGCAAACAACATGTTATGCAAGAATAAAATCTCAATGATAGATTTTTAAAGAAAAAGTGACGACTTACGGGTAACGGCTTTTGTTGGTGGGTGCACCAACCTCATGACCTGAACCACGTCAGCCCTTCTCACCCGCGGCAGGGGGATTGCTTCGACATTGTTCCACGTGTGCCGGAAGCCAGTGGCGATGACGGGCGATGACAGCCGGAGAACCAGTCGGCTGGCGTATACTCTGCTCCCATCGTCCAGAACAAAGTGGATATCGCTACCCTCCCAACGGCGAGTAAAATCCACCGTTCGAGGTGGGGCGTCAAACCATGACTCGTCTGTGCTTCTGTAAAGAACACCAAACATATAATTATCACGTTTTCATTATTACCCACAGTTAATTTTCATGTCATGGTTTTGATGATTTGATTAGTAATGCGAGAAGGCTGCATATTCAATCTTGCATTTTTCAACTTTATCTCTAAATTTGGACTCCAATCTTTACATTTGACACTAGTACCTGAAATAGTCTTAGGCTTATTTCAAAGTGAAGAGATTGTAGTTGTCGGATATTCAGGGTATTTTATTACCTTTACATTCCCTGTCGGTGAAAATCCCAGAAGAAAAACTGGGAAGTTTGATTTATAAAGATCTAAAAAGGTCTCAGAATGTGTTTTCTTTTTATGAAAAATTCACGGTTCAAGACAAGGTTTACCTATTCATCTGTCATATCAATTGGAAAAAGCAAAACCTTATGTTCAATTTTTTTTTCCTTGGCCAAAGGTATTAGCAATCTTGCAGTGGTCTACCTGAGTTCAGTGAATGTTAATTTGGAATGATTTTATTGGTGTTGATCTTCACTGTCATTAATTCCTCAGGTAATTAATTCCGCATCTTGTAGCAATTTTTAAACTCCCTGTGAATGAATGCATCCCGCAGAATATATAGACAAGTCATGTTACAAGCAATTGCATGTATGCCGACCTTGAAACTGCAGTTTGTTTGTTTGTGGGATTAGTTTAACGTCCGGCCAACCCTTCAGGGTTCTTTTACCAGACTGCACAAGGTAAAGCCTTTCAGCTCATTTTACGCCACAGGGGCGGTGACCGAATCGATGAGATGAGGTGCCTATTTGTAGCAGTGGGACTCAATGCCCTCTTTATAGTGCTGCCACACTGAGATATCATGTCATAGGCCCACACAATACCCCACCCAGTCACATTATACTGACACCAGGCCGACCAGTCATGTTTCGTGGTTCTTACTTTATACCGAGTGCCAGGCAAGCAGTGACCACTACCATTGTTAAAGTCTTTGGTGTGACTCGGCCAGGGATAAATCCCAAGACCTCCCAGACTCAGAGCGGGCACTCTACCAAAGAGCTACTGAGTCTGGTCCCCCCATTTGTTGCCTTCTACGAACAGCAAGGGGCTGCTGGGGACCTATTCTTCCCAGGAGGCTCCCGAAGGAACCCCCACCCCGGATCCCCACGGGGGCTTGAAACTGCAGGTTTCAAGGGGGCCCATCTCCAGGGTGTCCATAGGAAATACTATAAAGGGTGCAGTGTCCAGGCCCTGGCACCGCATGGACACTGGTGCCAGGGCCTGTGCAGACGCCGACCCCGCACATTGGACGCCGAGAGGTCAGGGGTGTGTGCAGGGTGGCACAGGGACATACACCCCCCACCCAATCTGCGACGAATAACCCCTGCGCGCCAGAATCAACATCCGTGAGAGGTGACTCTGCTATGTAGGTCATTAACTATACACCGGCATTATAAGATTACTACGCTTGTGACCTAGATTAACTGTGACCTAAAAGTAGTCCGCGGTTTTCGCTGGTCATATCTAGGTCACAGGGGCCGGTACACAGTGGTCACTACAGTGCAGAGATGATTCGCCCGTAGCGAGCGTCGAAGTTGCAGAGTGCCCCCCAGCTGGATGAGAGTGGAGGTCCAGTCTAGGACATAGGGTGGTAGACTGGACGTCGCTCTCATCCACTACGGGGGCCTGCGCTGGAAGGATGTCACCAGGACTAGAGGCTGACGAGTTCAGTCTAAATAGGGTGGTGGAGCCACTTGTATGAGATTAATCCCGGAGGGGCACTCAGTTTGGGTAGTGTCTGTGGATCTAACAGTGTACATAGGAGTATGTAGGACAATGGGCGGTGAGCAGTTAGCATATTTTCAGCTATTTGAGATTGTTTTGTTTGTTCAGGTAGTTTAACGTCTGGTCAACCATACAAGGTTCTTTCCAGACTGGGAAACCATAATTGATGGGCGGAGAGTCCCACAGTTGTCCAAAGAATGTCAAAATAAAAAGTAACAATTTTGAAATTGTTTGCTTCATCCATTTTTCATCTGTCATAGTCATCACCAGAACGACCCATACTTGTGTTATAACATGAATGATTTAATTAACGTTCAACACTCCGATTCGTTTTATCATGGCTACATTTTACAACAGGAACACAGACCGCAAAATTAATTAGTTAATCAGACTTTTTTATTTGCGTTACAAATAGAAAAATAGTTCCTCATGTAACAAAGAGGATATCATGACATACTTCTTATGATATGAGGACACACGACGTTTACAAATACATATACAGGGTGCCCACGCTTTTTCAGAAATAAAAATAAGACCTTTATAATACCTTGTTGGGTACGAAAAATAAGACATTTTCAGGACATTTTAAGGAAATTTTCTTTTCACCTTTTCAAACATTTACACATTTGATCATACAGAGTAAAAGATTGAAATGATAGGAGGAAATTTTCATCTTGTACTAATTTAAGACTGACCCAAAAATAAGACCTTTATATGACCTGGAATCAAAATAAGACCTTTCTAATAGCCTTATAAATGGTAAGTCCAGAATAAGACCTGCGTGGGCACCCTGATTATATAGTCATGAAACCCAGAATAAAGTCTAAGGTCAGGGCTCGGCGTTGACGCGCACAGTCCACGCAGGGGCCCCAGGCGGTGGAGTTGTCCTGATAGGGTCCGCAGTCTCCAACCTCTTACACTCCATCCTGACACCCTTCTTTTTAAGTGACTCCTTGAATTCAAGTCTATCTAGTTCTGCCTTGGCTCTGGTCAGCTCTGCGCTCTCCCAGGACAACGGCTTGATCAAGCGATATCTCCAGCAACCGCCATCGTCATACTCCTCGTCACTGGTGTAGTCCCGAACCAACACTTCCCGCACCGCATCTTTCCGGGCCTCGTCCCAGTTGACCAGTTCCAGGCCACGGATCCTTCGCTCCTGTTTCTGAAAAGTAAAGGGCAACCATAGTAAACATTTGAATTGAAATGTTAAATGGAACCTGGAATTTATTGCAATGACACCTAGGATACACTATGGGGTATAATTGGAAAGTTATGACTTCTGGGGCACGTTATTTTTAAACTATTTTGGTATTGATTTTTGCAGATTTATTTTCAGAATGACTTTGAGAGATAGTATAGATACATCATTGGTTTATCTTTTTAATTTCAGAATAAGTAAAGGGTATTTTTGATAAAATATTTTTAAGATTTAAGGGCTCATTTTTCTGACATTGATAACAGGCTGTTAAGAAACATCTTACAAACATCCTCGGTATGAGCATAAAGATACACTGACTATTTTGATATTTTTTGCAAATATTTAAAAAAAATGGTTTGAATTTTGTTTGTCAAAGAATAGGAGTGTCACCACATCCATGACACTTCATCACCTCCATGACACATTTTCCTTGTTTTTCCAGATATTCAAGAATTTAAGAATCACAAAATCGTAATGAATTATTCAAACAATAATGGAAAATACTGTTAAAAAAGAAGGTGTTTAGCTCACATTTACAAGATTTGATGGCATGTGTTATGGACGTGATGATTGACAATATGCCAAAAAGTCTCACTTATTTAAATATAATTTTTGGAAATAAGGTCAAATTTGATAAAGAACGAAAATTACAACCTTATTTTGGCCATGTCTTCCTTAATATTCATGATAGAAACACAAGTCAGATGTCAAATCGATGCATTTTAAGAGTTCTAAAAGCTGAATGATTGAAATTGGTTTCCCTAGTTACATGGTTGCCATGGTAACCAGAAAAGGCCTAAAATTTTACCAAAATTTAAGTTTCTGTTTTGTTTCTGTTACCATAGCAACCACAAATATAATCTATAACAAACAAGAACAAACTTATATGAAAGGTATAAATCCTGCCTTCACTAAATGAGGGAGTTTGCTGAGATAATATGAATAGTATGTAGAAAATAGTTGGTTACCATGGAAACCAACTAAAATATAGCCAAATTTGAAATTAACCCTAATTTGGCCATATCTTCCTTAATATGCAAGATAGAAACACAAGTGAGATGTCAAATCGATGCATTCTGAGAGTTCTATAATCTGAATGATTGAAATGGTTCCCCTAGTTACTTGGTTGCCATGGTAACCAGAAAAGGCCTTAAACTTTACCAAAATTTGAGTTTCTGGTTTGTTTCTGTTACCATAGCAACCACAAATATAAATCAATAACAAACAAGAACAAACTTATATGAAAGGTAAACATCCTGCCTCCATGAAACAAGCGAGTCTGCTGAGATAATATGTATAGAATGTAGAAAATGGTTGGTTTCCATGGAAACCAACAAAAATATAGCCAAATTCGAAATTAACCCTATTTTGGCCATATCTTCCTTAATATGCAAGATAGAAACACAAGTGAGATGTCAAATTGATGCATTTTGAGAGGTTTATAAGCTGAAGGATTGAAATTGATTTCCTTAGTTACTTGGTTGCCATGGTAACCAGAAAAGGCCTAAAATTTAACTAAAATTGGAGGTTCTTGTTTGTTTCTGTTACCATAGCAACCACAAAATATAAAGCTATTACACACAGGGGAAAACTTATATTAAAGGTATACATTCTTCCTTCCTAAAAAGATAGTCTGCTGAGATAATATGCATAGAATGTAGAAATTGGTTGGTTTCCATGGAAAAGACAAGTCTGGCATGAGTTTTGGGAGAAAATAATGGAGAAATGATATATATTTAGAGATATATATAAGGGGGTGGGTAGTAAATTATAGAATAATGAGGTAATATGAATGTGTTGTTTGGTCAAAGACAAAGGTAGTAGAAGGCTTGTTTCTATGAAAACAATTATCATACCAACTGCACCCATTGGCAGGATTACATTACTGATACAACTGCAAAGCAAGGAACTGGCAGACAATTTCCTTGTGCGGACTACCTATTAAACCTACCAATGCTCACAATGTTAGGGATGTGCTTGGGGTTAATCCCTAGAAATGCACCCCTTGTATAATCTGATGAATTCCTGTCTTAAAATGTAAAAATCGTCACCTTACAAGCTGGATTACCAGAGAGATATGAACTCAGGGCTGTTGGGTTTTGGGGCGACTTTATGAATCCTACAACTGTTGTCCTACTTATAACTGTATATTTTGCACCCTTCCCAAAGAAAATAGGTGTAATTCTTCCTTATATAAAAAGGTACAGATTGCAGATGGCCATCCTACAGTCTCTGTGCAGATCATAAGTCACAGAGCCTGGCAAGGTGGACATAGTGGGAGGCAAGGCAAGGAAAGTGTTTCAAACATACAATAAATACACATATTTTGGTGAAATCTTATATTTTACCAAAAATATACTTCCACTAGAGAGCTACTCTTCTAGAGTCTAACTATACCATCTATGAAAATTATAATGTTTGATGCATGGGCGCTAATACCTCGAAACTTGCCACATGCTCAAGGGCCATTGTTCTACTCTGCTTGAGCATATGTGGTCCATAGGCATAATGCTTAAGCAGATGACAGCAGGTAAAGAGACACCCTGTTCTTTATGGCCACCTGATGGTCTTGTAATGTGGAGAGTATCTGAATACGACAGGGAAAATCTGTATTGAGGGGATATACTAGATGCTATCTAGGGGGTATAGATGGGGGGTTCCCATGTCGAATGTCGAATTTAAAAAACGGCCCTGTCACCTGTCCATATATCTGGGTTTAGGGCCATGTCCCCTGTCGAATTTAAGAATTAGCCCTGTCCCCTGTCGAATTTAAGAATAAGCCCTGTCCCCTGTCGAATTTTAGAAAAGGGCCATGTCATCTGTCACTTAATTGCCCTGTCCCCTGTCGAATTTAAGAAATGGCCATGTCGCCGTGTCGAATTTAAAAAACGGCCGTGTCGCCGTGTCGAATTTAAGGGTCTAGACCCATTATCTACTACTCTCTGTGCCAGAAATGATAGTCCATGAGATATGACTCTCAGTACAAGGTGTTGAGGCAACAGAGTACTGTTTCTTGGTAATACCTGCAGGTACACTGATAACCAAGTCTGTAATAGGCACTCTGCACTTAGAACCGTCTTCGCTCCTACCACGGCCCAATCCAGAAATTGATAGGGGCCCCCACAAATATGAATGTACAGGGGGATGAGGCCCCCCACAAACACAATTCTACAGAAGACGGGGGAGCGGGGGCAAGGCCTGTTCAGGGTCCCCCTGGATCCGCCCCTGCCTTCTCTCATAAGAGAGGTTTAGACTGACAGTAACCTCATGGTGCTTTGGTTTTGATACTGCTGATTTTGTCATACTTTGGCTTTTCACAGCTTGATATGAGGAGGCTGGACACACTATCTTAATGACCCTAAATGATCTCATTAACAAATCAATTATCAATTAATTAAACTTAATGAGGAAGTGAGTATGTTATGTATACAAAATATAAAAGGAAAGTTCCATTTTATTGCTTTTGGGGCGCCCTCTAGTGGTTATTGGTAAAGTATGCCCCTAAAGCCTTACTGTCGGCAGTTTTTCATTGTGTTAAATCAGTCAGCCATGAAATCTGTCTATTGTGTGAGCCCCTGTTCAATTTGTGACAATCGTAGTTGTGAAAACCCCCTTCCCCCTCCTCCAATTGTTTAATTGGTTTGCCCCTTTTGCACCCAAAGGTGGTGGACTGTGGTGCCTCTCTTTCCATTGGTCACTGGTGGTTGTTGTAGTAATAGTAGGAGGGGTAAGAGGTATTGACACTCATGGCACATGGGTCCTATAAATAGAAGTATGTCAATTTTGAGAGACCAGAAAGCGCAGGTTTCCCGGAAAGCAATATTAATTTTTGGGAGTCCCTAGTTATATCTATATAGTATGGTAGCTAATGGTTGGGACTCCCTCAATCAGTCATGTCTTGAACCATTTAAATCTCTTTGTTCTCAATGACCAGTTACACAATCTCATGTTCAACAGTTGCAGGGCATTGTCCTCCAATTGTTGTAAGAATCAGGTAGTGTGAGAAGCTAGAACTAGAAGTAGGTTACATAACCAATGCCTGAGCTAAACAGCCCTCATCCTTTCAAATTAGGACCACCACTGTCACATACAGGTGGGCATTCCCAGGTGGATGAGTGGCATGGCAGTCTAAGCAGGGACCTAGTAGTAGCCCCTTCTTATAAACCCCTCCCTGAGCTGTGTGTGACAGCAGGAGTGGTGGTGGTCAGTACCTATAGCCCCTATTCACATAGCCCTCTGGTATTAGGAGGGCCTTCAGTTTACTGAGGGATGACCATCGCTCATGCATGAGCGGAACTTTGTAGCTATTTTGCTTCCTGTTTGTTTCCAATGAATGTACTCATTCATTCAAATCTGACAAATCCTTAGACTATAATTGTTCTAACTATTTTTACTGATAAGCATTTAATTTATCTTTACTTAATTATGTAATATACCTTCATTTCAAATTGATTTTTATCCTAATTTTAATAAGGGCAAAAAAGGAAACAGAAATCCAAATATCCTTGGCCTGACTGGCTCTCTCACTCCTCCACCGCAAGAGTGGTGCCAGAAGTTATTAATCAAAATAGATGTATATTTTTTGCCACAAAAGTAAGATTTTTCAGTCCAGAGGACTGAAAAATATATTTTCTCTTGTCATACAACTAATGAAACAACTGAGATAGGCTCATGTCTGGTACCCCTAATGAGATTGCAATAGGGGTTAAGAGTGTTGCAGCCAGTCCTGGCTCATAGGGGTTATAACTAACATCTGCAGCATTTCGGTTACACAGCATCTGAACTTTGACATCAGCCTCAACTCAGTAGAACTATGATTGAACTAAGTTTCTACTGTGATCAATGGTTAAGTTCACCTGACAGCTCTGAGCTCTGTTAACTACCCTGGTCCCAGTGGAAGATCATTCAGATGCAACTTTTTAAAAAGGTGGCGAGGTGCCAATAGAAAGAAGGGTGGTCCCCTATTTCCAAAATAATCCAAATTTGCCCAAAAAAAAAAGAGAATGGGAGGGGGAACACTGCCCTGGCCCCTGTTTCCCCTCTAAATCCACCTGTTGGTCTTGGAGATATCGTAATAGCACAAAGAAAGTCAATTGCTCCTACCACAGATGGCTGATTTATAGTATCTTAAGCACCTGATGATGCATGAACTTTCAAAAGAATATGGCTACAAAACTTTCAAAAAAAATATGTAAATATGGCTACAGATTTATAGAATAATGATCTCCAGGTTTCCTTCATGTCAAACTAGAAATATGGGACATGATTAATGAAATTTCTTATGCTAAAGCCTTTTGAATTGTTGATATAATACCCAGAGGTGTGCAAATGCTTGCAAATTCACACAAATGTGTGAATTTTGTTACAGAATGCGCGAAATTTTCGCTCAATTTTATATAGGAAAGTGAAATTTCTATACAAAAGCCAGTGAGCTTTTGTCTAGATTGTGCAAATTTTGCTGGTAGTTTTGCGAAAACAAATTAAGGTCTGCATACCCGTGATACACAGCGTACATCCTGGTTAAGGCTAATCTACAAGTGGCTGTCTGTGGTAGGGTGAATTATCATAATGCATGCTGCACTATTCATTAGTCGAATCTAGAGATTCAACAGGTTACTGTCCTTGAGTTGGCCTAACTACTTGTAACAAGTAAAGAAGGCAAAAATGGCAAAATTGTCGAGTTTGGAAATAAGTGGGTAACCTTCAGTTGGATTTAAGTGATATAAAATATTAAGATTGAATAAAATTGTAATATACAAAATGCTACCCCCTGGACCCCCAGCACGCCTGGATATCCTAAAACAATATCTCTAAACTATCCTTTAAGTATCCTTACAATATCCCCAAAACATCCAAGAATTATTTCAATACTATCCCCAAAGTATCACCACACTATGCCCAAAGTATCTCCTTACTATCTATGAAGCATCCTTGAACTGTCCCAAATCTATCCCCAAAAATATCACCATAGTGTCTCCTAACTATCCTCAAGATATCCATGAAGTATCCTTATCTGATCGCAAACCATCCTCAATTTATCCCGAGACTATCTCCAAAGTATCTCCAGACTATCTTCAAAGTATCCCCAAACTATCCCTAGATTATCTGTAAACTATTTGCAAATTATCCCTTGACTATTCTGAAAAGTATACCCAAAATATCTCCATTATCATCCCCAAACTATCCCCAGAGTATCACCAAGCAATACCCAAGTATCCCTGAAGTATCCCCAAAGTATCTGTAAAGTATCCCCAATTTATCCCCAGACTATCCCCATACTATGTCCAAACTATCGCACAGCTATCTCCAAATCATTCACAAATTATCCCCAATGTATCCTAAAATAATTCCCAAATGTTCACCAAACTCTCCTTAAACTGTACCAAAAATATCCCCAAAGTGTCACCCAACTTTGCCCAAGGTATCCTTTAACTATTGCCAAAAGATCCCCAGACTATCCCCAAAAGTGTCCTTTAACTCAAGAAATCTATCTCCAAACTATTCCGAACATATCCCAATAGTGTCTACCAAATATACCCATAATATCCTTGAACTATCCCAAAACTTTGGCAAAACCATCCCAAAACTATGCCTAACATATGCCTAAAATGTCACCCAATTATACCCAAGATATCTTAAAATCATCCTTAAAGGTTCCTCAGAATATCAAAAAACGATCTCCAAATCTTTGCATAATTCTCCCAACCAATCCTAATCAGGGTGCATGCTGGGTACTATTTCGACAAAACTCATGGCTTTAGTATGTAAATTTTCATGAAATGTATAATTATTTGTAGAATAACATTTGGAAAAACAAACCAGCATTATTTTTTTTAAATGAGTATCGATATAAATTAATATTTTTTGAATTGTTTGAAAATTCATTCATTCAGGAAGGATATATAACAATTATTAGCTCATTTTCTATAGTTTTTCCAGTGATTTTGTCAACAAAATCAGTCAAAATTAGCCTGCAGGTCCTCAATCAGCTATCAGTGGTAGGGAGAATTGTCCCTAGACTGTCCCCAAAGTAACCCCTTATTGTTCCTAAAATATCCAAAAGCTATTCACAGACCATCCCAAAATTATCCAAAGACTGCCTAAAAAGTATCCTCAAAGTATCCTCATACTATCCCCCAAGTACCTCCAACATATCCCCAACTTATCTTCAAAACTATTCCAAAAGTTCACAAAAACTATCCCCAATGTATCATTCAACTATCCCAAAAGGTTCCTCAGATAGTTCCAAAGTTATGACCAAACCTTCCCAAATTTATGCCCAGACTATTTCCAAACTATCCCAAAGGTATCCTAAAAAAGATCCAAACAGTACTCCTAGAATAACTCCATAGTATCTATAACCTATCCCCAAAAATTCCCTAAAGCATTTCTAGACTACCCCCAGAGGTATTGACACTCATGGCACATGGGTCCTATAAATAGAAGTATGTCAATTTTGAGAGACCAGAAAGCGCAGGTTTCCCGGAAAGCAATATTAATTTTTGGGAGTCCCTAGTTATATCTATATAGTATGGTAGCTAATGGTTGGGACTCCCTCAATCAGTCATGTCTTGAACCATTTAAATCTCTTTGTTCTCAATGACCAGTTACACAATCTCATGTTCAACAGTTGCAGGGCATTGTCCTCCAATTGTTGTAAGAATCAGGTAGTGTGAGAAGCTAGAACTAGAAGTAGGTTACATAACCAATGCCTGAGCTAAACAGCCCTCATCCTTTCAAATTAGGACCCTCAAACCTATCTCCAAAGTGTCACTAAACTATTCCCAGATGATCCAGTGTTCGAAATTAACGTCGGTCTGTCGGCCAATGGCCGACGATTTTCAATCAGGGCTGACGTTTTTTGTCAAAATAAGAGTCCCGTCAGTCCGGATGGCCGACAGCTTTTTCTCTGGGTATGGAGCGGGAATTATCAACCAAATAAACGCTGATAGACTGGTAGTATGTTCCGTTATCAGTTGTGGCGCCGCCAGGCGTACATACCATCAATTAACACTCTTCACTCTCCACCCGCTTTCACTGTAGCTAGTTCTGTGCGTTAGTAAAAGCTACATGTGCTTGAAGACCACTTATCTCGCTGGTTTCTTATGAGGTTTAGTTCAGTGAGTAAATGTCTTAGATTACAAGCAGCTTCAACCCGATCACGGCCACATGATGGCGAAACAATCTACTTCAATGCTGTCTTGGCTTGGAAAAGAAAGTAAGGATTTAAAGCATCCAAGTAAGGCAGCTATTATCTATGAGGCTGAAAAACGGAAACGCAAGTTCCAAGAGGCATGGAAGGAAGGAAGGCCGTGGCTAAGCCTAGAAAAAGATGGAGACCTTCCGAAAATGGTGTGCACGTTTTGCAAGGAGTACCCTGATCACGTCGGACATAACTGTGCTTTTGTACGTGGTTGCAAACAAATGAAACTATGCGAAGTTAAACATCACGAGTCTCTAGAAGGACACCAGATAGCTAAAAAACGGCACATTGCTGTCAATGCAAAACGAGGGTCAACTGATGCTGAAAGAGCATTGCAGATGCTTGACAGTGCCACTGTCAAGCGTGTGACAGTCATGTTTAGGACAGTGAATGCCCTAGTTAAACACAACAGGCCATTTTCGGATTTTGTTTGGATGTGTCAACTGGATGAGTGTAAAGGATTTCTGGAAAAAGGAGGGCCCTATCGCAACGACAAGAGTGCAGCAATGTTTTGCCATGCCATAGCAGAGGTACGATTTTTAGTTTTAAATGTTTTTAAGTGTATTATGATATAATAGATATTTATCTATGAGCAATACTTTGCTCAGGCATTTGTGACTCCCCCAAAATGAATTTAATTAGAGGTAATTCGAATTCCCAAGATATACTGGAGGGGTTTAATTTTCACTTTGTATGTTTAACCATATATACTGAAATTAAAATGATTGATACCATTTTGGCTTTAAATGTCACGATATAAGCTAATAACTGAAGGGATATAATTTTTGCCACCTTTACTTAATGACGTTATTCTTAGGGATGGGGTTCTGATAAGTTAATAGAGTGAGGGGGAGAGACTGATTTATCTGAATTCCCTGACCCCATTGCAGGTTCAACGCCAGCATCTTCAAGATCAATTGAAGGAGGCCCCATTCATCAGCATTCTTTGTGATGGTGCAACAGATTCGGCTGTTCTGGAACAGGAGGTTCTGTTTGTGAGGTAAACAAGAGCTATGCATTCTATAGTGTAGACTGTAACCTAGTCTAAGGAGGCATATTGTATTGAAAAAAAAGAAAAGCCTCTTATACATTAAAAAAAAAGAAGTACAACCTTCAGAAAAACGTACTGAGTAGATACGATTTCCAGAAAAACGTATTGAAAAAAGAAATACTATTTGCATTTACAAAAACGTATTGAAAAAAAGAAATATTATCTTCAGCGGCATTTGTCATGACATATAAGATGTCCCGTTTTTTTTTTTTAATTTCTGTTTTATATAATATCCAAATCGAATTTCTAGGGACCAGAGAATAACATCCAAATTGTCAGGACGTCAAATTGTCAGATTTTAGATTTATCTGAACAGAAGCCTTTGAGATATTGTCATTAATTCCAAATAAAACGGGAATTCAATTAATCAGCTAATAATTTTATGATCATGTCAAACTAAGTGTAATGTTAACAATTAACATCAAATCGTATATTTTATGTAGGTCAGTACAAGGAGGCGACATTAGTGTGAAGTTCCTGGCCATAAAAAATGTTGACCGCCCTGATGCAGCAAGTATAACAGATGCGATCTTAGAAGCCTGTGAAGCAGTTGATCTCACAGAGCAGTCACTACAGCATAAGCTAGTTGGATTGTGTGCAGATGGTGCTTCTGTAATGCAGGTATAGAACATAAGTAAAACGTTTTTGTGAAATGTAAATGTCTTAAAAAATCATACACAGAACTCTGAATACACAAATTTCACACTAAAATAAAGATGACGTTATTAGTATAATATTGGTGCTTATATATGAAAATGATTTAAAATTAACAGAAGAAAATAGATTCAGGGCCTCATAACTACCAGAATTGTTTTCTTTTAAGTAATTAGGTCACACTAAAATTGTTTAATGATTGTACTTGTTTAAACAGGGCCAAAAATCTGGTGTGATAAAACGACTGAAGGACAAGTGCCCTGAGATGCAAGGTATACATTGCCTTGCACACAGACTGGAGTTGGCTTTCCAAGATGCACTGAAGAAAATGCCGCTCTATGCTAAGCTCCACAACCTTCTTCTTGGCATTTACCTTCTCTACCATCAGTCACCCTTGCAGCGATCTATGTTGATGAGAACATATGAAGCCCTCGACATGAGCCCTCTTATCCCCACCCGTGTTGGAGGTACCAGATGGCTGCCTCATCTCAAGACTGCCCTCAACCATCTCGTAAATGGATATCCTGCCATATACCAACATCTCTTGGAGGTAGGAAGATTTTCATTATCAATTTCTGATAGTAAATTTCCCGAAATTAGTCTTGTTTTTATGCATTCAATAATTCAATATTGGTTGTTCTTCTCTTTATGAAAACATATAGGTTTAAATGGTAATTATAGATAAATTGATGTTTGATCCGATTTTATAATATATAATCATTTACTAGCTATAATAGTTATATTTAAATACTCTTTTTTTTATATAGCTATCACAATCAACTGGAGATGGAATGTCGAGCTTGGCTAAAAGCAAGGCTGCAGGATTCACGAAGAGTCTTAGGACGAGAGGCCTGATGCTCTTCCTGCACTTCATGTTAGATGTTATAACGTCACTGTCTACCTTGTCTCTAGGCCTTCAGTTGAAGAACATCTCCATTGCTGACGTAGATGGCAAAAGAAGAGCAACTCAGACACATCTGGAGATGCTGAGAACAGAGTTAGTTTTCATGACAAGCATGCTCGATAGATTAAGGCATGCATCACATAAGGCATGCTTTGGATTTAATTTTTATATCGATAGAACATATAAATGAACTCGATGCATGACTTCAAAATACATATGATTGATGCCAATCTGAGTCAGGTACGGGTCTGGTTTTAACCTTTCCTTAAGTATCTGTTAGGTCTGGTCCACAACTGCGGAAAATTGAGGGAAACTCCAAGTACCATGGAATCGTCCTTGAGGGTTCAGACAACCCCTTCCAGCAAGCACGTCCCCTGGTCATTGATGGACTAAACAAGAGCTTCAAGAACCGCTTCAGTGACTTGGATGAGGACGTCCTAAAGGCAACACGACTTGCCAACCTGAGCACTTGGCCAGTAGTATTTGACAAAGGTAGGTTTTTCTGATGTAGTTCAATAGTGACAGGATATTCAAGGAAAGAGGCTAGCCAAATGTTACTTTGTCCATGAAAAACGTTTTTATGAATAAGGATGCTTGTCTGTTCTCTAGAGAGAAAAAACGTTATTAACAAAGGTTAATGAGCCAAGGTATAATCTTATGATTCTATTAGGTTGCAGAGCTGCTATTGTCACTGCTCATGACTTGACTGCTAAGCAGAGTCGTTTTAATTAATTTTATATCCTCATTAATTAAGATGCAGAAATTAAATTGTAAAATTATCAAACGTCATTCTTTCAGGGTTTGGGAATGAAAGCATAGCCCTTCTGGTCGACAAGTTCAACAATGCTCTTCATGGGTCCGGAATAGATCCATCCGTCATTGAAGCAGAGTGGACTGTTCTGAAGGGACTTATCTACTCAGAGATTGGGTAAGTATAACGTTTTTGTCCTTTTTTAACCAAATGAAACGTCCTTTCTATCTTTAAAAAGGGATGACACTCTCCATCATTTAAAACAACTGTAAATGTCAAACCTAAAATAATACATGTATAACATTCAATCCATGTTTGCAGTGAGAAGAAACCCCAGAAAATGACGTGGCTAGAAATCAACCAGCAAGTCAGTGACTGTCAGAATGTTCTGGGATTGTTCGATCTGCTGCTCACCCTACCAGCAACATCAGTTGAGTGTGAACGGGGATTCTCTACCATGCGTTTGATAAAGACTGACTGGAGAAACAGGCTTGGTGCACAGAGTTTGAATTCAGTCATGCGAGTGTACCTGGATGGCCCTGCAGATGAGGAATTTGATCCCACTCAGTCAGGTAAGTAAATAACCAATTAGATCGTATCATAGAGTAGGTAATTACGTTAGAACAACTTGTTTTTCACAAGATTTATGGGAATTCCTTAGTTCAGAGTACAAAACAAATGTTTTAATTTAGATTGCTTTGGTATTTGTTACTATCCGGATTAATTTACTGATTCACATAATATCTTTCAGTGCACTTCTGGCTGACAAGTGGCATGAGAAAAAGGCGCCTCAACTTCACAACTGGCCCTGAGGAATCAGGAGACAGTAGCTCCGAAGATGAATTAGAAGAACTACCAGAAACTGACATTTAAAACTTAAAGGGATTTTCGATATGCTGCAGCATTCTGTTTTCTCTTAGATGATCACTGCATAATACACTGTTTCCCTCTACCAGATCTCATATTCACATGTATTCACAAGAGAAAACCTAGCCGACAGAGCTTTATTTTATTAAATAAACAGATCATTAAAAATGTTTATTTGTGTTTTATTTACAATATAATGCCAAAAAACTTACTCCCAGTACGTAGATTGGATTAGATAAATGAATGTATAAACTATAGCAATTGCTAATTGACCAGATGTGACATCTTAACCATTAATTTAGGGGTTTAATTTATTCATGGTATAATGCTTAAATGCACTATGAGCTGTCGAATTCAGGGCTGACAGATTGGGATCAGGGCTGACAGTTTTTCAGCAGTGTCAGCCCTGATGGCTGACATCCAAAAACGTTAATTTCGAACACTGTGATCCTCAAAGTATCCTCAAATTATACCAAAACTATCCTCTTATTATTCTCAAATTACCTCCAAAAGTTTCCCTAGACTACCCAAAAAGGAACCCCAAAGTATACTCTAACTATCCCTAAAGTACCCAAACTATTACCAAACTATGGCCAAACTATAGCTGAAATCTGGTCAATTTTGAGGACTTTGCAAGTTACTATGGTAACCAAATAAACAATTCAACTACTTTCAATTCTCTATCCCAGCATATATCAATTTGGTACTTTTTTGTGTGCTTCCATCTTACATATTAAGAAACATTTGCTATGTTTTAGTTGTTTCTATGGACACTTCATTTATACTCTTTCTTCAGATTTCCTTATTTCACCAAGAAAGGATGTATACTTTTCATAGAAGTGTCTTCTGGTTTGTTATAGCTTTATATTTGTGATTGCTATGATAACAATAACCAACCAGAAACTGAAATATTGGAAATATTTTAGGTCCTTTCTGGTTACCATGGCAACCGAGTAGCTAGGGCAACCAGTTCTAATCCTTCAGGTTATAGAACTCCCAGAATGCATTGGTTTGACATCTTACTTGTGTGACTATCTTGCATATTAAGGAAGATATGGCCAAAATAGGGTTAATTTCGAATTTGGCTATATTTTTGTTGGTTTCCATGGAAACCAACCATTTTCTACATTCTATACATATTTTCTCAGAAAACTCCCTTGTTTCATGGAGGCAGGATGTTTACCTTTCATATAAGTTTGTTCTTGTTTGTGATTGATTTATATTTGTGGTTGCTATGGTAACAGAAACCAACCCAAAACTCAAATTTTGGGAAATTTTTAGGCCTTTTCTGGTTACCATGGCAACCGAGTAACTAGGGAAACCAATTTCAATCATTCAGATTATAGAACTCTCAGAATGCATCGATTTGACATCTCACTTGTGTTTCTATCTTGCATATTAAAGAAAATAAGGCCAAATTAGGGTAAATTTCAAATTTGGCTATATTTTAGTTGGTTTCCATGGTAACCAACTATTTTCTACATTCTATATGTATCATCTCAACAAACTCCCTCATTTAATGAAGGCAGGATTTATACCTTTCATATAATTTCATTCTTGTTTGTTATAGATTATATTTGTGGTTGCTATGGTAACAGAAACCAACCAGAAACTTAAATTTTGGTAAAATTTTAGGCTTTTTCTAGTTACCATGGCAACCGAGTAACTAGGGAAACCAATTTCAATCATTCAGATTATAGAACTCTCAGAATGCATCGATTTGACATTTCTTTTGTATTTCTATCATGAATATTAAGGAAGATATGGTCAAAATACGATTGATATTTGTGATTTTTGACCTTTGACCTTGAAATGACCTTGAACCTGAAAAGAAAAATTCTCACCAAAACTCCTTGAGTCATAAGGATAACAAAAAGTATAGGTGTTATAAATTAACAAGCATTTTAAAAAAAAGTACACAAGAGACCCTACTATGTCGTCCCTTTTAAAGGTTTCCAGGTGATCTGATGTCAAAATATAATGAAATCTGTCAGTGTATTTGGTAAAATGTCAAACATCACGTCCATGACAAAACAATTAAAATCATCACGTCCATGACAACAAGTCTGTCAAGGACTAAATGACTGACTATGGTATAAATAATTCAAATTTTAATAATTTTCCCAATCTTATATGTTAATCTTTTTTTTAAGAATTAATTCAATCTTGACCTAAAAAAAAAAATCTGGCTTGAGAAAAATGAGAAAATTCAGAGGTTTCTTTGGATAATATAGTTTACCCTGATGGAAACTTTCCAAACAATTATTAAATTCACACTTTTTTGGGAAAATAATTGTATTAAGGGGTATTAAAGTTTTCACCATCACGTCCGTGACACTTCCAACCATAATTCTAAAACCTCAACATGTCATTAATTTTTTTTATATTATCTTCTTTTCATAAAAAATGCAAATACAGAACACATATACATTGTCTGGCATGGTTGTAAAACTATTAGAAAAGTTTGGTATTTGAGTTGTCATGTCATGTTTTTAATCCTTTTAGTGTGGACTTGCACTGTATGGAGATGGTACTTATACATGTCAATCAGTAGATTTAGTAAATTTACACAGTAGATGTAAATCAAATAGTCTAGAACAATGTCTGCCAGTGCAGTTACTTGCACAAGTTTATGATTTGACATAGTAAAAATGTACTAGCCAGAAAACTGAGAAATACAATGAATGCACAAAAGGTTAATATTGCTTTATCCTGTTGTTCAACTGCCTAATAATTCATAAATATTGTAGACATATTAACGAGTATGTCGGGAAGATCAGGGCAACATGAGGACATTTTCAATTAAAATTTGAAAGAAAAAAAACAAAAAACGTAAGAATTTTTTACATTTTCTAATATATTACCTTCCTGCGACGCTGGCACAAAAGTGACTTGTTATCCTTAATCTTGCCCATCCGCACGTCGTGGGCACGGTGACACAGCCGCCGCCAGTAACGCTCGCATGAGCCTGAAATAACGTTAACCATTGATTTTGAAATGGATATCAACATCCTATGTCACAACAATTGTTATGCATTGAAGACTGTGTGAGGAAGGTAGAGGCATTAATGGATTAGGAAAAAAAAAACTTTCATCGTGTTTGTTTACTTTAGAGAGACGTTAGAGAGACTTAGATAATTAGTAGATATACAAATAGAATTTGAATGCAGCATCAATTATAATCTGTATCATTACATACCCTCAATGTCTTTGTGGCTGAACTCAGAAAAGACAGGTTGGATGTTCGTCACCAAGGCAGAGGTAACCGCCTTGTTGAGGGGCGTCTGAAACTGCGCACTGAAATCATGAACATGAAGAAAAGTTAATAGACTTACAGAAATGACTTACGTGAGCTGGTATAACAGCAGGGTGCCCACGCTTTTTCAGAAATCAAAATAAGACCTAAATAAGACCTTTATAATACCTTGTCGGGTACCAAAATAAGACCTTTTCAAGACATTTTTAGGAAGATTTTTTTTTATTTATTTCAACATTTATACGTTCTACCAAAAATAAGTAAACATCGAAATGACAGGAGGAAAAATTATATCTTGTAACAAATTGAGATAAACAAAAAATAAGACCTTTCTAAGACCTCTGGACCTAACATAAGACCTTTCTATTAGCCTTATAAATGGCAAAACCAAAATAAGACTTTTTAAGTCCTTATAATACCAGCGTGGGCACCCTGAACAGAGTAAAACAAAGTAGGTAACAAAGGAGCTGTAATCGCTAACACCAAGTAGAGAACCTATCTGGATATGACTTAACAAAAAAAACACAAAAAAAACTCACCCTTCACTGACGTCGTACCCGTCTATTACCTCGGCCGCTACCATGGATCTGTAAGTATCCCGCACCTTAAACTACAATACATAAACCAGAACATCATTAATTTTGTATTCATACACCGCACAAATTCATTTTTAAGTCATTAGTTTCAACTCTGTATAAATGTGACTTTAGTGTACAATTAACACATCAAACAGGTGGCATTGAGTTTTAACCCTTGAGAATTTGAAGGGCGGAGCCATCATTTTATTGTGATAAAGTTAGTAAATAGACAGGACAAGAAACATGCATCAGTACTTACAGCTAATTCACTTTTGCACCTGATGACCTGATGACCGTGGGAGTGCCCAGCGTTTGCCAGGGGATTAGCCATAGCTTCATCGCACTCTTGTTGTCTCAGCGATCTAAGTGGGAAAACAATTTACATCACATGTACTACAGATTGTGTTCAATGAAGACCGCCAATACAGTGTAAGGGGCCCTTTCTGACCACTGACTGACCACCCGCTGAGGTGTGACTTACAAAACAAGCCCCAACATCACACCCCTAAGTACCTGAATCTCCATTCTATTTTACTCTCCATGGTAAAACAGATCGGGAATGTCAATAAGATATTGACATTTACCTGTATCCTGCTTTAAATCGGCAGAAACACGTGGAAAATAGAGAAAAAAAGAAGGCCTGTCAAGTGTCCCGAATTTCGCAAGACATGGATCTACCTGTTTTGGATCAGCGTTATCCATCTGTGACATAGATCCAATTTATTCAAAAAATCCCACTCGTAGGTTTGGTATCTTGTAATCGTTATTTTACGATGCCTGATGAGCCTTATTAGATTTTGGGGTACTTTTATGCCGTATATATAGACATATTTGGTATCGAATTAAAGCTCCGATTGACAGCGTTTTCAAACGTTCATTCCCATGAATATTCATTTTGATTTAATACATATTTTTCAAGTAGGTATCAACACATAAGTAATTTAGTGAAAAGCAGATAAGCTCTTTTTCGATGATAATTTTGGAGAACTTCTGTTTGATAATCATAGACAAGTTTGGCACCAAAATGAAAGTAATTTTTGAATGAATTTTCTATCATTATTAGATAACAAATTATTGATTTTCCAATTTTAAGATTCTATGAATTAAGGGGTCTGTTTTCAACCTCATTTTATCATAGGCTGTCTGTTGAAAAGGTTGGCCATTTTCTCATCAGAAAACTGTTCATAACTTAATGGTTCATCCGTTGTCATGAAATAAAAATTGTTTACCTTAGAATCGTGAGTGGGATATATTGGTAAAAATTTGATTGATCTAAATCTGAATTCTGTGCCGACTCTCCCGATTAGGTAAACTTACAGGAACAAATACCTATATGACTATTCAATGTCCCATGTTTTTGATAAAGCGAACAGAAATAGATGTTTTTTATTTTTGGTATTACTGGGAAATTAAAATTCATTTTATATCTTTTGAAACTGACATACCGAGGAATTTCCCTCTCATAGATTATCATGTAATTACAGAATTTTAATAGTCTCCGTTTCGTACCCATATGACGGCTAGACCTATAACATCATATATTTCTGTTATACATTTTGCCCTGACGGAGGGGGGGGGGGGGGGGCAGGCCTAATAGGGTGTTATATGCACGAGGTCGTTTTCTAACTAATGGACCTGACGTCATTTTGGCGGGAAACCACTGGTTCACGCTGCTTCTGGTTCCATGCAGAGCCATGTGGTCCTTCTATCAGCTATGGAAGACCCAACCTTCAAACGTCATTTATAATTTCTTCATCAAGCATTGCATTTAGAAATGCAGCCATCTACTCAAGGGGGATCATAACATAATTATAGATAAACATAATACCCCAAAAAGTCAGAAAACCTTAAGAACACAGGGTGAATTAGCGAAGTGTGTTGACTGTTTACACTCCTCCAGCGGGGATCTCTCTAGGCCTGCGGGATGCGGGATTCCCGCATTATTAAGTAACCTTGGAGGGGCCCATTCCCGCATTACAATCCACAGACACTAGATCAGAGATGCCACTCTCGACTAATGAAAAAGTAGGACACATTCTTTGTTTGTTATTTCCCGAAACAATTTAAAAAAAAAGAACCTTGAGGAATAAAGTTCTGAAATCAGATTTCTATTTGAATAGCTTGAAACTAAGACAAAAATACTGAAAAACATATATCATTTAATTGGTGTAGGACATTTTTTTCCCCTCACATTGCGGTAGCATCAAGCAGAGAGAACTGGCCACGTTTTCGAATTAATGTAGGAAAAATAGTTGTGGGAATCCAAAATGACCAAAAATAGGAAAAATGGCATTTCTGCTAGATAATATACATAAAAAAAAGAGGCCCGTGATTTTTTCACAGATGGCCCCTTATGGCTTAGCCCAATGGGGAATTTGAAACTCAATATTTGTTTCTAGGAAGATCCCTTCTCCAGCCCTGCCTCCAGCCTGTTGTCGGGGGTTCCCGGCAGGGGGGGGGGGGTGTTGGTGGTCATACCCTGGAGTATACACCACAGAAGCCGTGACTTCATTTTGGCGGGAAACACTGGTTCCAGGGTCCCACTGGTTCAAAACGGTGCCATGTGGTTCCTCTTTAAACCATAGTGAACCAGTTGTAAACATTGGCTTTTCTCTTTATATATTCATTTCTTACAAATGAAACTCATAAGATGTACACAGAAGGGTATTATAATGTACATCTTCAAGCTCAAAAGTTTTAAATATATTTATCTTAGACACAATCTGCTTTTGTTTATTGCCCTGGTGTGTTGTCGGCCCCTAACCCACCGGGTGCCGGGGGTGACCACGGGAGTAGTGGGGGACCGGGGGTGATTTGAACCACCCGTCGCGTGTCCGGCCCCCGATGACGTCGGACTTCTGTGGTGTCATCTGTGTGACGTCATCTCACTGATGACATAACTCCAGATGTCCAGCCGCCCTGACCACCAAATGCAGAAGTGGTAAGTACCCCGGTAGAAAAATCTGCGTGTCCACGTGTCCCCCACGACCAGAAAATGGGTGTTGACAACCAGAACTTGATTTCTGGTAGTCGTCCTTACGACCAGATATTTTGGGGAAAAAACCCAACAAATGTTCAGTTTCCTCAAAATGTTGGTCTTTCACAATATTACAATGTACATATTTTCGCTTAATTCGCGATTAAGTCATTTCCGCGAAAATATGTACAACGCGACTATATATCCTTTAACTAACTTACCATACTGAGAGCCTTACTCTAGGTCACGCAAAATTAAATCCCCGCGAGTTTGTCCTTTAGATCAAATCCGCAAAAATTTTCACACGCGAAAATATCTACTCGTTGGTTTGACTAAGATGATTCCTGGCTCCTGGAGTCAGTGGCAGACTAAGGCCTATTGGTACACGGAAAGGAATCTTCCTAGACATGCGGAATTCCCGCATCAGGAATTTAATTCCCGCGCTAGGACAAGATTCCCGCATTTAAATTATTGAAATTTTAGATGGTAATTTAAAAAAAGCATACGATTTTCAAAATATGACCCCTCAAGGATTTGGAAAATGGGGCTTTTCATACTCGACATATTTTTCTAAAATTAAATAATTTCTTAAAATGAAATGTGATATACCCCATAATAATTACAAGTTCTGGTTTGATCGACTTTATAGATTCTCGATGTGGTTTAGTAAACCAAAATCTCCGTCTTATCCATTCTTTGGTTTATAAAACGAAATGAAATGTACTTGAAGCTTTGCATTCCCCGAACCTGAACCCCTAGTGAGAGACCGAGGAACCAGCAGATTTTCAATATAGCCGCCCCCAGTGGAGGAAAGGGGTATTCCCGACCTACTTTCGTTCTATTTTTAGAATATCATTATGACATCATCTCGGCACTCTCCTCATACAGACTTATTTATGTTAATTAGTACACTCTCAAGGCATTTTCTATGGAACGACTTTCAATCTCCAAACAGATCCTTCCTATCAGAAATAGCACGATGTGTCCCCCCCCCCTTTTTAACACTGATCTCTATGAGAGTTGGGACAACCTATTACTCCGATATATCGGACTATCGACGTTATCCACTCAACGAAAACGGAGAATAAAACCTGATTGCAGTGTCATATGATGTTCCTGTGACTGTCCAATCTAGTATATCTGAGAATTTTTAAACACATTTTGTGCTTATGGTATCAGGGGTTTTCCTTAACTATTTGGTCCACTAGTCCACCGGGCTAGTCACCTTATTTTTCCACTAGCCCACATCAAAGTTCCACTAGTCCATATACTATGTTCTTACTTTAATTTCAAAGATTTTTACTGGCCCTATGGGCTAGCTGCTCACAATTTCCACTAGCCCGACAGGATTTTTACTAGTACCCGGTACTAGTAACTCTATGCTAAGGTCAAACCCTGGGTATATTCAACAACTCATATAGTAAAGCCCCTAATTTAAGCCGCGGCTTAATTATGGATTAGTTTAAGACATTAGGTCCAATAAGGCCTCAACTTTAAGGGTGCGGCTTAAATTAGCTGTCACACATAAATAGGGGGTTTTACAGTAGTGTTAAAATTAGATTCCTTTGATTCTACATAAAATAATGTCACATGAAAAAAATCGTCAATTTCTTGACCAGCAGGCCTATACTTCCCTCGGATTTTATGGCACCTTCAGAGTGACACTCCGGGAGGACGGGGAGAGGAAACGGATCATATTTGAATTTCAGCCAATGAGAACCAAGCATTTACCTCCCATCCTTTCCCCACTCCCTACTCCTCCCGGTGTCCCTTTGAAGGCGCCATAAAACCCGGGAGGTGTAGTCAGAGGGTGCGGGGTCTTCTACGACTTTTAGAAACCGATGAATTCTTTTGTTCTCCCCCCCTCCCCGCGTACTCCCCCCATCCTCGTGTACTTTGTTCTCCCCCCTCCCCGTGTACTATAACAATTATTATCAGAGAAACGTTCAAACCCCACCCAGGGCCCTATCCTATACGCCCCTCTCCTCCCGGGTTTTATTGCCCTTTCAAAGGAGCACCCCCTGGAGGAGCCGCCGGCGGGAGGCTGTGGTGGTAGTGGTTGGGGGAGGGGGGGGATGGTCAGGACCTCCGGCTAAGACCCCTCTGATCTTTTATTGCCCCCCATTCAAATCTCCTGATCTGAGTCGGTTAGTTCACATCCTGGCTGTTGTAAGTGATTTGGAATCTAAGATCTCTTTCACATACAACAGCCAGGGACCACTGGACCATGAAGGACGGGTGACGAGCGGAAGCCACCATTACATAACGGGTATCACACATTGCCGATAAGACCTCCGGCCCCAGCCAGGGCAGGGACGGATCTAGAGATTTCACACAAGCAAAGAAAAAAAGAGGAAAAAAAAAAGAACAATGCTTTTTAAGTATCAGACATTCAGTCCGACATTCATTGGCCGTTGATCGGACATTTGATGTGTCATGCCGGACAATATCAAATACTATTTTTTACATGAAAAAGATTTCCAAAAAGTGTAGGTAGGACTGTTATTTTCTGGTTCCTTATTTGTTTTGTTTTTGTGTAAACAATTTTTTTAGATACTTTTTTTAACCACAATTTTCATAATTTCCGGCGGACATTATTATTGTTTAGACATTTTAGACAAATGTGTTGGACATAAGATCTATAATTCAAAACGTCGGAAATGTCCGGCAAAAATGACGTTTTTAAAAACACTGTGAATGTAGGGTGCAGGGCAGGGTCACCACCCCTCTTGCATAATTATACACTGATTAACGTTATGAGGGTCTCAAAAACGGGCATTGCGCACCTGTACTGACTTGGCGTCAGCCCTTGTTAAAGAAAATTAGAAATGTGTGGAGGAAAAGTGGTTATTTCACTCAAGAATTTTTAACAATGCTTCAATATTCTTACTGTGAACGAGAAAAAGTTTCACATATGATATAAGTCCAGTAGAGATAATCATTAGGTATAACAGAAGTTTTTTTTTAAATCGACCTGAGAGTTTTTCTGAAAGATGAATCAGGTAATCTAGCCCAAATGATGGGAAAAACTGTTTGGTTAAAGGTGATTTGGCATGTAGTTTAAGTTCAGTAAATTTTCAAAGGAGGTAATTTTTTTCCTGATAAAGAAATCAAATAATCCCTTTGAGCTCTTACGCCATGACAGTACTGGTCATGAGAATCATGTAGACAGATAGAGCATGAAGAGAGCTTTCATTTGGTACTAAAATGTGTAGATGCATCACTTTTAAGTACCCTAAAATTCAAAAAATAGGCTTAAAACATGGACATTCTGGTGAATTTTGGCCATTTTTGCATTTCAAACACACTGGTGGCACTTACCCCATAAGACATGTAAGAATGGTTGTCATTTAGCATGCAAGGTTATAGTTAGAGCTTCAATTTGGGACCACACATTTATATATTTATGCTTTAGAAATACCTTTAAATTTGAGAGGAAAAAAGACAAATTTAGCTTCTTCTGAAATCTTGGAGCTTGTGAAAATATGAATACTGATTGATTTCTAACCATCCATAAGACGATATATTTAACAAATAAGCAACCATGACATTTTTCTTGTGAGAACCCCAGCCAAAATGCCTCTGCTGTTATACCTAATGTTATGTTGTACTCCCTAGTACTGATTCAGTACTCCCACACTCTTTATCTGTTATATGGGCCTGCCAGGCCGGGGGGACCCGTCAAATTCGCGCTCAACGTGTGATTCTGAATGTCTGGCAGAGCGACCCACCTCTGGGGCCCTCGTGCCGATGTTGCATGTCTAATATATAAGAAGCGGCTGTGTTGCCGTGTCGAATTCACCAAAGGTCATGCCAAATGTCATTAATGTCCGTGTCGCATGTCACTACGATTTAAAGCCCACTGTCATGTCATTAAGGCCCCATGTCGCATGTCGATTTTAAGAAATGACCATGTCGAATTTAGTGGTCCAGACCCATACCTTTGTCAAACTATCCAACGGGCCCTAGGGTACGTTCCCAACTGAGATTTGTTGACCAATAACATAAGTACTCCATAAGTGGCTTTATGGGTTAGTTACCATGAAGATGTTGTAAAATTATGACTTTGAAAGGGTTATTACCATGATTTCTAACTTATGGTGTAACCTGCAATTGTGGGACAAATTGTGATATTCCATGTCCACGAAGGAAAAAACAACCCTTTTTTCCATTTCACGGATATTCGGATGGAAAAGGTACCCTTTTTTTCCCAGAAACAAGGACATGCAAATTCTGTAAAAATAGACCCTTTCTTCGCGTTTTTTACAACAATAATGCGTATCAATTTACGTATTGAGTGGACAGAGGTTGAGCCCCTCCCGGCCGTCCCAGTCGACGTGTGACGGGAGGTGGTGGCGGGAACCTTGGGGGCCCAATCGACGGGCCCAATGGGCGACGGGCCCAGTCTGGTCACCGGTTCTATTTCCACGATTCCGGAGATATTTTTGATAACTTTGCAGAGACGCCACTGAATGTCAAAGGAGAGTTGAAAAAGTAGGAATAATGATATTTTCAGAATTTTCACTTTTGAAACTAAAAGGGTCAAGAGTTAGCCATTGGACAATATCAGTTTTTTTATAATCGCTCAGATCTACCCTTAAAGTAGAGATCCGTAAATGGTATGTAAATATCATAGACGTACGTACATAACATCTTATGACGTTATGTATCTCTATGGTAAATATCTAGACTAGTAGCCTAAGTAGAACGAGTTGGAGTCCAGATCTGGCCAGATCTAGCCTACTGACGATCTTTACATCTGGTCCAGAATTCTGCAGTAGGTAACTCAATACAATCTAGATATTTTCTCACTACAAAAAATAATAAATATTAGCCTAATCATGAGGACTTTAGAAGAAAGGTAAAGCGTCAATGGCCGCAAGGACTGATTAGAGGGGGGCGTATGGGACGTGCGCCTGGTGACTCGGCCCATCGCGCACTTGGACCGTCGATGCGGCCCCCACGGAGCCCTCGACACTCTGTGCCGCCAGGGCAGCAAGGGCGGGCCCCGGGGTGCGAAGATTCGGCCCCCCGGCTGCTCCCTCCACTAAGGCCGGGAAGTCAGATTCTGATAACAGGAATATTGATTTAATCAGGTTTTATTATTGTACATAGATCTTTTAGTTAGCAATCGGGGGCTGTGCCCCCGAAACCCCCTCTTTCTTGTTCTTTTTCTTTTTTAACTTTATTTCAGTAATGAGTGTTGCTCCATAAACAATGACAAATAACGTACCACTGAAGTGATTACTGAACCTGAGGTGATCCCCCCGTGTATGGGCTTGGGAAGTGCCGGGGGGCCCAGTCAACGCGACGCGGGGAATTCGCGCTCCTGAACTGAAGGCGTCAACCCTTTTTCGGGACAAATTTTCTAATGTAGATCTAGGGGCCTAAAGTTTCCTGGAGTGGTCGCCAGGACTATTGGGGCCCTTGATGGGGGGGTGCCGATGTCGGATGTCGAATTTAAGAATTGGCTATGTCGCCGTGTCGAATTTAAGAATAACCCCTGTCGAATGTCAGTAATGGCTATGTCGCATGTCACTATGATTTTGAGCCCAATGTCATGTCGTTAAGGCCCCATGTCGCATGTCGATTTTAAGAAATGCCCATGTCGCCGTGTCGAATTTAGTGGTCCAGACCCATACTATTTCAATATACTCTTTCCAAAATTACTGGATCCATCCCTGGACCGAGTCTGTGTCCCAGACTGAACATTTAGCACCTACCTAGACTTAAAAGAACTTACATGCTGAGTTCTCGGAACTTCTGCGGACCGAGTTCTTCGGACCGAGTTCGACTTCGAGTTGTCCAGTTAGTGATCGAGTTGCCACAAAGATTCAATAATGCAGCAGAAACCCAAGAATGGTAAAAAATATCGGGTGACGTTATGCCGACCTGACAAGTGACTTGAGCCCAATTTCCATACGCAAAACCTAGTTTCTGATGACAATTTTAAGTGTTCTCACTTCACGGACAACCCGACGGATAACAACATGGTCATCGACGGGCAGACGACAGTCGCAGAGTCGAATCGAGCACCCAGTTTTTGGCCAATTTTGCCTCACCCAAGTTATGGCAACATCAAAAAACGACATACAATTGATCACCGCATTCAGACCAAGGTTTATACCAAAAACAGGATAAATCTGAGCAGTTTATCTGCTCCAAATATCGACAAAATCCACTCACCCTCGCTCCGCTCCTGCTCCTTGTATTCCCGCCATCTTGTTCTGTAGTAGCGCCACCAGTGGGAGAAATGAGAACTAAATTATCACCGCTGCCAGGTGTCGCCACTTTAGTGTTTTCCCGCGCTCAGTTCGGAGTTCTATTTTCTATGGGAAGTGGATCAACCCCGTGTGAGAGACTCAAATCCTGCTCAAGAGAACCTATGAAAGCCTTCAAAACATCAATTGTATTTAGATATAGGCCTATAGAGAATTTTACTTTTTACGCTTTCGCAAAAACGTAGATGATTGGGATAATTATATAAACCTATAATTGATAATGATCGTAGATAATTGGATAGTCTTGCTGTCCGATCAGCGAAAAAAATCCGCCGATTATCAGGGGTGTAGCTGTGTAGCTATTCCTAAAGTCAAAGGGGGTTCCAAATATATCTAAGGGGGTCCTTCCTTACATTTTTGGCAAGGTTTCTTATAGTAATATTTTACTTAGGCCTATAATTTGGAAAATTTGAGGGGGTTCCAGAAACCCAGAAACCCCCCTGGCTACGCCACTGAAATTATTCTAGGATAACCAGTCTATTTTTGCATGGAATTCAGGGGCAGATCAGCGGGGTCAGAATTGCCTAGTGGGTGTACTATGGAGTGTAACTTTGAATGACGTTTGCAGGTTGAGCCCTGGTTCTATTCTCCATGCATGTATGTATGTATGTATGTATGTATGTATGTATGTGTGTATGTATGTATGTATGTTTGTGTGTGTGTGTGTGTGTATGTACGTATACATGTATGTATGTATGTTTGTGTGTATGTATGTATGTATGTATTATTTTTTATATGTATATGTCTATATAGATATATAATATAGACGGATTTAGGGCGGGGGGCACTAGGCACCCCCCTATGTTTTTGTGGATTGGGGGGCAAATTTCTTCTATTTTTTCAATGTAAAACTGGCGCCTGCTAAGCGGGCCCTATTTAAATATCAGCGCCTGCTCTTTCCAAATTTTCTGGATGCATACCTTATAATTAGGGCTATATTCTACGATGTGTTCCAGGCATATGATGAACACAAACAGAGCACAAAGTATATTCCAAAATGCGTTGTTCTTGCGTTGCATGAACTCAAGTATGAATGCAACTATAAGGCTATATTCCACAATGCGTTTGGTGACACTTGCAATTGCGTTATTTGTAATTAAGAAGTTGTAAGATACACGGGAAATTTTTGATCTCATACTCTAAAAAACTTGGCCCTGGTTGAATTACTTTGCTATAAACCGTGTCAAGAAGTGTAAGGGATGTGTAAGGGCTCTTGCAGTGTAAATGGTATGGCCCATTACATAAGTGTCTCACAGGGGGTCCCCCCCCCCACCTTGCCTGTAACCCTGGAGCTGCCACTAAACTTTCACCTCCTTAAGTTGACCCAATGACCTAGATAATATAGCAAAAAAAAAAAGAAATCAAGAATCAAATATAATCAATATTTAGCTTACAAAATTCCATAGCAAAAGCAAATAAAGGTAAGGTATACTCTTTGGTATTCTTTGGGTATCGTTTGCATTCTAAATTTTGTTGAAAAACAGAAAGGTTAGGACGGGGTTAGGGGGAGTAGGGGTCCGGGAAGAGGACAGGGGGACGGCCCTGGTCTCCCCATGCATTGCTCTGTGGTGCTGACGGGACTAGGGGGAGTAGAGGGCCGGGAAGAGGTCAGGGGGACGGCCCTGGTCTCCCCGTGCGTTGCTCTGTGATGCTGATGGGGTTAGGGGGAGTAGGGGGCCGGGAAGAGGTCAGGGGGACGGCCCTGGTCTCCCCGTGCGTTGCTCTGTGATGCTGACGGGGTTAGGGGGAGTAGGGGGCCGGGAAGAGGTCAGGGGAATAGCCCTGGTCTCCCCGTGCGTTGCTCTGTGGTGCTGACGGGATTAGGGGGAGTAGAGGGCCGGGAAGAGGTCAGGGGAATAGCCCTGGTCCCCCCGTGCGTTGCTCTGTGGTGCTGACGGGATTAGGGGGAGTAGGGGGCCGGGAAGAGGACAGGGGGACGGCCCTGGTCCCCCCGTGTGTTGCTCTGTGATGCTGACGGGGTTAAAGAATCATTTAGAAGAAAAGAATCATTTAGAAGGGTTTTAAGGCCGATTTGAGCACTTTGAAAAATTTTCAAATTCTAAATATTTATTGCTCCCATAAAAAGTGAACTATGGGTGAAAACTGACTTTGAGGTGGTAGCCCCAAGTGAGAGGGTCCATTCTATACATGTCAGGAAATTCTGTGACGATTACAACATTATCTAGACAATCACAACGATTTTTACTGTTTTTTTCACACAGGAAAACTCAACCAGTAGATTTTGCTAAAACCTTCCAGGAATGATAATTAGGCCTTTCTAATACCAAAAATGTTGTTGAATTCATGGGCATCAAATTATCAGGGGGCACCTCAGGGACCAAGCCCTCAGAGGCCAGGCTGAAGTCACTTTACTCATTTCCCGGCCCTAGCTCCTTGATAATCTTAGGATGAAAGGAGCAGATGACTTGTGGAGGAAAAGAATCATTTGATAGGGTTTTTAGGCCGATTTGAGCAATTTGAAAAAATTTCAAATTTGAAATATTCATGGCTCCCATAAAAAGTGAACTATGGGTAAAAACTGACTTTGAGATTGTAGCCCCAAGTGAGAGGGTCCATTCTATACATGTCAGGCAATTCTGTGACGATTACAACGTTATCTGGAAAATCACAACGATTTTTACTGTTTTTTTCACACACAAAAACTCAACCAGTAGATTTTGCTAAAACCTTCCAGGAATGATAATTAGGCCTATCTCATGCCAAAAACATTGTTGGATTTATGGGGATCACATTGCCTGGGGGGCATCTCATGGGTTAAGGATGGGTGGAGGTGCCCAGCCTAATATATCATAGCTATATTGGATGGGTACTTCTGGTAGGCATGAGCCTCAAATCGGCATAGGAAGCATATTAAAGGAGTGGGGTCCCAGACCTCTACTGGAAGGACACCTCCACTCCCCACTATAATGTATTAGGCTGGGCACCTTTACTGAGCCCCTGAGGTGGGCCCCTGATAATGTCCCCAATTTCAACAATGTTTTTAGCATTAAATAGGCCTGGACATTATTTATGCAAGGTTTTAGCAAAATCCATTGGTTAGGTTTATCAGTGTAGGAATTAAGGTAAAAATCTATTTGAATTTCCTGAAAATGTTTTATTAGTCGCACAGTTTCCTGACTAGTTTATAATGGTCATTCTCACACTCGGGGCTACAGCCTCAGAGTCAGTTTTGACTCATAGTTGACTCATACTGGGAGTCATAAATGTTTCAAATTTGAAAATTTTTCAAAGTGCTCAAATCGGCATGAAAACCCTACTAAAAGGTTCTTTTCTTCCACAAGTCATCAAGTAATTGCATTCCCGTCAGAATGCCACAACAACCTTAACTCCATCAAAGGGGGCTGAAGGGAATGGCAGGAGGCCGGGAAATGAGTGAATCATCTATGCATAAAAAATAGAAATACTATTAGTGTCCCGTTTTGTTTGTAAATGTCTCGTTTTTTTAAGTATTTTTGAAGACATGTCCCGGGGAGTGCTGGGGAAATGTTGGCAGGCCTGACCTCTGGTCAGACATAGAAAGGGCTGGGAAATAACTAAAATGAGCCAACCAAACATAGTGCTAATTATAGATGCCCCCAGCTGGGCGGGTGTGGGTGGGTGGGGAGGCTGTTATGTAACCTTATGTAATGGGCCATACCATTGACACTGCAAGAGCCCTTACACATCCCTTACACTCCTTGACACGGTTTGGAGCAATTTGATTCAGACACGGCCAAGTCTGTTTAATGTATTAGTTCAAAAATTTGCCGTGATAACAGAAATGAATTGATATACAATCTGAATCTTAATCTTTAAGTGATACAGTGCCATCAGCATGAGCGCCATTAAAGCATGGAATATATAAATTCCATTTAATCTGGCAGTGAAAGGGTTAAATGCAATTCTAATAACCAGTAAAATTAATATTGAGAAACCAATATCTCCAAGTACGAATATATTTAATGCAAAACAACAGACACTAATACAATGCCAATTCTAGTCCTATAAAACCACATATAAAACAGCTAAAGTTCACTGTATTCTAACCGAACCCTAATATTCAGAGTGGATTTCCAGCAAACGTTCAGGTCAGACAGCATTTTTTGTAGCTCCATAACATATTAGTAGAGCAGAGGGAAGGCAGAAAAGTGCTTATTTCCAGAGTTGAGGTTGCCGAAAAAGTAACAGGCAGAGACATATATCAAAAAATTCCTAAGATTCTGAACTTTTCAAAAACCTTCGTAGCCGGATTCAACTCTGATGGGGTTTTTCAAAATGGCCGCCCAAACATGTTCCTAAAAACTAGGCCTTCAAATATCATACCAATAACTGTAATTTCACAACCATCTATCTTATCATGTTGAAATTGATGGTGGGGTAAGAGGATTATGTGGTGCAAAAAATGGTTTCTATTCAGATGACCCTAGTCAAGGTCAAGGTCACACTAATAGAGGTCAAAGTTGAAAACTAATAATTTTAAGAATTACATTTTTTCTTAATGCTCTAGTGTATGAGATTTTAACAGCACAAGCACATACATATGTTTAAACAATCCCTACATTCTAAGCTTTTGAAAAACCCTTGTAGCTGGATTCAAATCTTTTGGTTTTTTTTCAAAATGGCCACTCGAAACTGAAAACATGTTACTAAATACTAGGCCTTCAAATATCATACCAATAACTGTAATTTCACAACCATCTATCTTATCATGTTGAAATTGATGGTGGGGTAAGAGGATTATGTGGTGCAAAAAATGTTTTCCATTCAGATGACCCTAGTCAAGGTCAAGGTCACATAAATACAGGTCAAAGTTGAAAAAACTGAAAATTGTCAAAGTTAACTTTTTTCTAAATCCTCTAGTGTATGAGATTTTAACAGCACAAAGACATACATATGTCAAAACAATCCCTACATTATGAATTTTTGAAAACCCCATGTAGGCAGATTCAAGTCTTTTGGGTTTTTTCAAAATGGACACTTAAAGGTACACACAACTGTTCAGGGCGCCACCTGGATGATGAATTATAAATTAAAAAGAAATACATTTATTTCTGCTGATTTAGATTTCTTAGAAGTATCTTTGTATTAAAGACATACTTTTTATCATGATTTTTCCTGATTTGATTAATCATGAACCAGCTAATCAAGTATTTTATACCCAAAATTACCCTCTTTTTGGAATTTCTTGTGATAACTTTCTTCAGAAACGGTGAACATTAGTTCTTTATTGATCAGTATCTACTTTAGTACTAATACAAAATACCTGTCAAATTTCAATAGTAAGACATTGGTAGTTTTTCCTCCATTTCATTTTTCATGATTTTCCCATTGAATCAATGGTTAAGCCTCAATTTTTTAAAGGCCAATATCTACTTTCACAAATGGTGAATGTTGAATTTTCTTTCTGATATGTACTTCTAAAACCATGAGAAAAGCCAAGTAAAAATATCTAAGATATATTATTGGTCATTCTAAATCATGTTGAACAGTTGTGTCTACCTTTAAAACTGAAAACATGTTCCTAAAGTCTAGGCTGCAAATATGACACCGATAACTGTAACTTCACAACTATCTATCTTATCATGTTGAAATTGATGATAGGGTAGGAGGATTATCTGGTGAAGAAATTATTTTCTATCAATGTGACCCTGATCAAGGTCAAGGTCATATAAGTACAAGCCAAAGTTGAAATAACTGATAATTTTCAAAGCTATTTATTTTCTTAATGCCCTAGTATATGAGATTTTAAGAGCACAAGCATATGCATATGTCAAAATGATCCCTACATTCTAGGCTTTTGGGTTCTTTTCAAAATGGCCACCCAAAACTGAAAACATGTTCCTCAAATCTAGGTCTCAAAATATCATACCAATAACAGTAACTTGACAGCTGTCTATCTCATCATGTTGAAATAGGTAAAAAGGTAAGAATATAACACAATGCAAAAATGGCTTATATTGAGGTGAACTTAGTTAAGGTCAAGGTTACAAGAGAACAGGCCTAGTTGCAAAATCAGATAATATTCAAAGTTTACTTTTTCCCAAATGCCCTAATGCATGAGCTTTAAGTAGCAACAGACACAAACATATATCAAAACAATCCATATATTCTGAGCTTATAAAATTTCAATGTAGCCAGATTCAACTTTCATAGCGTTTTTCAAAATGGCTGCCCATAAATGAAAACATGTTCCTTAAAACTAGGTCATCAAATATTACACCAACTACTTTACCTTAACAACCAAAACTCTTATCATATTGGTACTGGTAAAAGTGTTTATATTATGGTGCACAAGCTGGTTCCTATTAAGGTGACCTTAGTCAAGGTCAAGGTCATATAAATACAGGTCAAATTTGCTAAACAGATAATTTTTAAAGTTTCCTTTTTTCCCGAATCATTTGATGTCGTAGCCTTTAATTGTTCCTTCAATATTTTGTCTCCAGATGATATGTAGGACACATTATGTTAATTTGCTATATCATATTGATGTTATGGTCATGCAATTATGCAGTTATGCAAAGGTCATGGTCTTCAGCAGTTATAAATGTTTCTGTTCAATGTATATGATGATTCCACACATATTCTGATATATTTATGAATCCATTTTATCCAATTTGATATTGGTGATGAAATCAATATATTATTACTTGAATGGATTGCCATATTCTTGTAATCATGAAGAGAGGCATTTGGATTACAATAATTTCTCCTGAAATAGGGCACTCAAAAGTGAAGGCAAATTTTGTATTCTTATAGTGATAGATAATAATACCTTTAACAAAATAGCATTAGATATGCGACAACATTGTTAAAAATAATTGAGAACTGTACGTAAGACTTATATTCAAGAAATTGAGTTCATAGATTCAGAGAGTGATTTATGAGTATGTCAAGCCTTTTTTGTAAAAATGAAAAATAAATCTTTTAAACAACTTAAGGCAAAGACCTTTTAAATTAACTTTCCGTCCAAACTATAATTATGTCTCAATAATGTATTAATTTGCCAGGGTCACACTTCTATTTCTATAATTTTATAGCACAGTAATATCATAGTCCCTATTACAGTCTGAAGTCCAGCATAGAATTTATCTATTAAGAACTCTTTTCACTTTATACAGGGATCTTCACTGAAAAATATTTTGAGTATCAAAAGCCTTCTTTGGCAATATTCAAAGGGCCAGTTTCTTGAAAGTAGTGAGCATTTCGTACATTAACTGCTATATTAGAAATACATTAATGTGGTAATAGCCCCTCTTGATTTAGCATAGTGCAGGATTTAGATTCCTCAAGTGGGTATGGCCCATCCTGCATGCCTAGGAATATCACTGTTATAGCATAGACTTATCTTTGATAAAGGAATGTTACACAACTTGCTGAGATATTTGTTTTTACAAAAGAGGCTTGTCATAATTACAAAACTCACCATGATGAGAATATGATCCTGATGACCATAAACACCAGTGAACTGTTAATATCACTGTCCTCTTCATTATCAATAGTCACTCTTGTAACTTTACTCTACTAAAATAACTTGGAAATTCATCAGTTTTTCAATTTTGACCTGTATTTATGTGACCTTGACCTTGACTAGGATCATCTTTAAAAGGAACTAATTTTTGCACAAGATAATCCTATCATCAATTTCAACATGATAAGATAGATAGTTTTGAAGTTACAGTTTTTAGGAGTATGTTTTCCCCATTGAGCAGCCATTTTAAATAAAAACCCTTAAGAGCTGAATCTGGCTACATGGGTTTACAAAAAGCTCAGAATGTAGGGAGTGATTTGTTATATGTCTTTGCTTGTTGTTGTTGTTGTTGTTGTTGTTGTTGTTGTTGTTTATCATTGTTACTGTTAAGTTACTGTTATCGGTATGATATTTGCAGTCTAGATTTTGGAACATTTTTTTCAGTTTTGAGTGTCCATTTTGAAAAAACCCAAAAGATCTTGAACCTGGCTACATGGGTTTTTCAAAAGCTCATAATGTAGAGATTGTTTTGACATATGTATGTGTTTGTGCTGTTAGAATCTCATACACTAGAGGATTTTGAAAAAAGTGAACTGTTAATATCACTGTCCTCTTCATTATCAATAGTCACTCTTGTAACTTTACTCTACTAAAATAACTTGGAAATTCATCAGTTTTTCAACTTTGACCTGTATTTATGTGACCTTGACCTTGACTAGGGTCATCTGAATAGAAACCATTTTTTGCACCACATAATCCTCTTACCCCACCATCAATTTCAACATGATAAGATAGATGGTTGTGAAATTACAGTTATTGGTATGATATTTGAAGGCCTAGTATTTAGTAACATGTTTTCAGTTTCGAGTGGCCATTTTGAAAAAAAACCAAAAGATTTGAATCCAGCTACAAGGGTTTTTCAAAAGCTTAGAATGAAGTGATTGTTTAAACATTATGTATGTGCTTGTGCTGTTAAAATCTCATACACTAGAGCATTAAGAAAAAAGTTAATTTTTAAAATTATTAGTTTTTTCATCTTTGACCTCTATTAATGTGACCTTGACCTTGACTAGGGTCATCTGAATAGAAACCATTTTTTGCACCACATAATCCTCTTACTCTGCCATCAATTTCAACATGATAAGATAGATAGTTGTGAAGTTACAGCTATTGGTATGATATTTGAAGGCCTAGTTTTTAGGAACATGTCTTCATGTTTGGGCGGCCATTTTGAAAAATCCCATCAGAGTTGAATCCGGCTACGAAGGTTTTTGAAAAGTTCAGAATCTTAGGAATTTTTTGATATATGTCTCTGCCTGTTACTTTTTCGGCAACCTGAATCTGAGATATTTGGCCCACATCTGCTCTACTATATGCATGATGCAGCTTCTTTATCCTTGAGATACTTAATTGTAAATGCAACAGGTCATTAACCTGATATGATCTAACCTTATATGAGGTTAAGGTTGGTACCATGAGTGTAAATGCACTCTTGAATGAATATTTGGTGATCATAAAAAACTGGTTTTCAAGATTTATAATGAATCTATTTTGTCTGAAAAAGATGTTGTAATGAAAACACATGCAACATTTCCAATGGGTCAAAGATGGAACCTTTAATAAACAATTAAGCTACAATTCAAGAATCTCAACAATATCAATTAAGGGAATTCTCGGTCTATGCACATTAAAATATTTTGATTGCGAAAAGTTTGTAAATTTGTAACATTTCAATGTTAACAACGTGGCTGCAACTGTTTTGGGAATTCACATTTTTATAATTGTGACAACATAGTTTTGCAACGTGGTTTACACTCCAAGTGCTGCGTTGTAGAAACATTGTCACACAGTGAAACTTCCTCATGACCTGATGAATAAAACACAGTTTTGATAAATGTTTCTTCACAAGTACATTTTGGAAACAGAAAGTAAAATCCCTATTTTGTTAATTTCAAGCACCACAGAAAATTGTGCCAATATATTGAAAAACAAACACTGTATGGTAAATTCCATGCAGAGTCCTTGACTGTCAGTTACTAGTGCCTAATTAATATCGAACCCATGGAAAATCCTTTTTAAATTAGAGAGTTCCGCATGTCCTTTGTCATGACCCTACATATGAGCGGTTTGGGGAATCTATTCAGTTACTAGTACCTGGTTGCTGTCCAACCCATGGAAAAGTATGCTAATCCTTGTATATCAGAGAGTTCCACATGTCGTTTGTCATGACCCTACGTATGGGTGGTTTGGGGAAGCCGTTAAACCCTGAGCAGAGTGTCAGGGTATAGGCTCCCATGTCCTCAAACACCAGCCAGTCTCCTATCTGCAGAGGGAAAAGATGGATGATATATCTGTAATGTACTTGGTTTTGGGTTTTTAGATTAGATCAAACCTATATTTGTTCCAAGACTTGACAGGAAGCCATGCTGCTTTCATACTGCACTTTACTAGACTCAGGTGTAAAACAGTTTGTCCATAGGTACATGTAAAAGTAGGATCTTGTAGTGTACAAACGAAATGGATATCAATACAATATCAAAATGATTCTTCATAGTGTCACCTGTTCTGTTTCATTCAAGGAAATTGAACAGAATCTGATTTTGATGACTTGAAAAATAAGCCCATCACAGTCACTATTAATGAGGCAAATTATACATTACTAAACTTAGATATACTAGAAGAAAAATTTATTGTAGAAAAATGTTGAAATAATTCTGCATGTAAAGAGCATGTAATCAATTCTAAAGTCAAAATTAGATGTATTTCACATGCAAGTTTATTTCTTTTGATATCATTTTGTTTCCAATAGAAAGACTCCAAAATTAACTGATGAATTCATGTAACCTTGCACAATCAGTAACTAACAGCTTATGATCTGCCTGTGACGTTATAATCAAGGTTGATATCTGTATTGGCTACATGAGGCAATGATTATCACTAATTATGGACAAGCAGAAGTCAAATCAGCATGGTCTGAAATAAAGCTATCAGAATCTTACCTCTAAGTCAAAGTCAGGCAGACCTGTACAGAATATCTTGTCGCCGGCTTCGGCACTTGGACCTCTGAAGGCATAGCTCTTGAGTTTGGTATCATCAGGGTGGCAGTTATTCTGAAATTATAAATATGTATAACCAACCAAGAAGGGAGTATGAGGGTAATAACTAAACTCTTAACTACTAAACTTGTATCTCCCTAAGGTATAATAAAATTAATACATCTAACCAACTGATAAGGGGGTATGAAGTGGGTTAGCACCATGAGGCTGGGCACTGATATTAGCCTAAGGGCAGGGCCTAAAGGGCTGCCCGCAGGCTGATATCGGGGTCCAGCCAAAGGTCTCCCCGAAGACCCCCTTTGAGGTTGGTTATGGATTTATTATACCTTTTCTGTTAGATCCGAGCACTCAAGGAAGGTACAAGAGATGGAAACTGGAAGAAATCAACAACTAGTGATGGTGGGGCTCTACATGTGATGCTGCAGATGTCTTTATTGATACCCATCAAATCCACAAATAGTAAGAAGTAAAATATAGATAGGAATGTTGTGCAGATAATGCATATATGCAAGATTTGTTATTTCTTAAAAACATTGTATGGACACCAAGTCAAAGTATACCTCTCTGGCCACTAGACTATCAGGGTGATACAGAAACTTTCACTTTTTCAATAATTTATAAAAAAATAAATGAAATTTTCACCCGGATAGTCTAGTGGCCATCTCTTCTTGTCATAGCTACAGTTAATTACAATTCTAGCATACACTTAAAAATTACCATTCTTAAAGATGGTGTGCACTTTTCAGACAGGTTTTTGTTTCATGATTTTTTCTAATATCAACGTGTTGAAAATTTCATGGCACTGACATGTCGTTAAGACAGCATAACTTTCTGCTGACTTAAAAAAAAATCATACAAAATATCAATCTATTTAACAATACCACACCAAACTCTCACTATTCTCAAGACCCAACCAAAGTTAAAGTGTCTTACTTACACAACCAACATTTAGTACTTTGCCAATCAAAACCTAGATTATGATGCCTTACTAAATTATATACACCCAATAATTGAGAAAAGCTCTTTACCTCCTTATTACCCCTGTGAATATAGGCCCCCAATAGCTCCTGCTGATTGTAAAAGGCAACGATAGGGGGGACCCAGCAATGACCAAATGGTTCACTGGGTTCGGTTCCCAGTTGGTGTCTAGGTTCACTACGGGATGGGGTACAGCAAAAATAATTTTCAGATTTTGATGCACTGCTGTTTACCTGCCATGTCACCCTCATCTCATAGATACGATCACCCAGTAAAAACACATGTCTGAAAAGTTAGAATTCATCCTAACTTGTTTTTCCTATGATAGTGGGGTCTGTTAACAACATTTTCGTTACGCGGCGGATAAAAGCACCAAATTTTGCATGAGGCACCTCTGAGGCATAACTATTGAATCTAGAAGGGGAGCCATCTTGAAATACAAAAATGAAATTTTGACAAATTTTGTATGGTTTTAGCATTTGAAATTTAAGGTATTTAACCAAAACTTTTGGCTAGCTTCGATTAGACCTATTTTATAGATTCAAAAGGTAAATAACTGAATTCCCTGTCCTATAATCTACCAATTTGGACAATAGCAATGTGTTTCTAGGCATTTCAGAAGCTGAGATATAAGATTATTTCAAATAGGAGTCGGCCATATTGGATTTTTGGCCCCCGTCCAGGTTATATTGATATTTCCAGGTGGCTCCCCTTTTAAATTCAATGAAGGGGTCCCAGGGGATCATCATATCAAATGAAATCAAGAAATCTTGTGGCAAAAGAGAAAAGTCTATATCCTTTCTTTTGAATTATTTTGGAATCCAGCAGTCATTATCAAAGGTATCATGGTAATGAATTCAGCCATTTTGAAATTTATGGTATTGTATTAGATGAATATCATATTTATTGAGCCCTCTAGGCTATTAACAACTGATATTGGAACTATTTCCCCAGGCCTTATGCCTTAGTAGCTAAAAATCATAATATTTCTCATAATCGGTCAGCCATCTTGGATTTTGGACTTCCGCATTGACTTGAAACATAAATAATTGAATTCCCTGACCCATAATCCCTCAATTTTGACACCAACCATGTCTCTTTAGTCTTTTTAGAAGCTGAGATATAAGAATTTTTATAGTAAAAGTCGGCCATATTGGTTTTTGGGCCCCCACATCCGTCCTATTGCTATTTCAACGTGGCTCCCCTTCCAGATTTGATAGTTATGCCTCAGAGGTGCCTCATGCCAAATTTGGTGCTTTTATCCGCCGCGTAACGATTTCACTAAAAATTGACCTTAACAGACCCCACTATGAAAATGACCCTGGCTGGTGTGGTGTAAAATAACCATCACTCACTCACTCACTCACTCACTCACTTCCTCACTCACTCACCTCTTTAATATCTCTGGCAACAGATGGGTGGTACTGGAAGTGGCAGTCCAGCACTCACTTACGGTTGGTGATGCCAAACATAGATTCTGACAGAAAATACTCAGTCTCTGTTTTTGCCTCCATCCCCCCTGAGGAAAAAAGAATGATTTGTTTGCTTGGACTATGTTTTAAGATTTCACTTTTAAATCTTGTCAGGGTAGGATAAATCAACAAAGGAGGTCCTTAGTGGCTTACCAACCCTCAGTGTGTCAGCTATATCAGCCTGAGGGTAGGGCCTGCAGGGACACCTGAAGCACCTTCCTGAAGCACCTTGGGTTGATTATCCACATTACAGCTCCTCCCCAGTTAATTATACATATATATTCATATATGATATGTTTGAGAAGTATCAGAACATGAATAATAAAAAGAACTTAATTGTCATTGACTATCACTCTTCTTTGAATCAGTCAAAAAGACATACTCCGCTGTTTTCCAATAATGCTTGTAGCCAGTATTAATCCAGACTCAACAAAAAAGCGTCCTGGCTCAGCCATAACAGTCACTCCAGAACTGACGGGGAAATGTTCACTGATACTGGCATTGATCACCTCAGACATCTGGAACATAATAAATATTATGGATAAAAATGATAAAAGAGCAGATAAACAAGAGGAGCGGATAACATAATTCATAGACAAATTCTATGATTGATTTTAGGAGATTAGTTTCTACACAAAACTAAATGCAATTGATTGAAGGTATGTAATTTCCATACTTTGGAAAAAAGAAAATCATCTTATAAAAAGTCTTAAATTTAATCATGGTTTATTTACTGTTTCATTAACACTCAATATCCAATTGGCATTTTTTTAAATGTATTTTACCCTTTTTGACAGAGCTATCTGAAGGCAAAGTTGATAGATTTTCAAAATGTTATGATCTCAGGCAATGAAAATGAGGTGGCTTCTCTGAATAGTCATTCAGTGTCAAGTTATTGTTCAGTGAATGTTCATTGAATTGGTCTGACAGTGTTATACATGGGAACAGTTCAGAGGATGCCTGTCAATATCGATATAAAGTGCATGTAATTGGGAATAACAGACGTTGACTAAAGAAAAGTGCTTATAAGATACCTGGAAAAGTATATCTTCTGTTCCCTTTATGCCGGAGAATCCTCCACCAATGTTCAGGACTCATACTCTGCAGCAATGTTGAACACTCTCCTGGCCAATTTGATTTGCTCCACATAGATGTCAGGATTAGTGCATCCACTACCAACATGGAAACTGGAAGAAATCAACAACTATATAAATACTAGTATACAATATCTATGAACAGGCAAATTTCCTGTCGTTGTTGAAATATCTTTGTTGAAGAATGCCACATATATTTTTTCTACTGAATTCCGTAACTTGATTTATGGAGGGACACTGCAGGACTATATCCCATGAAAGCTCATTTACAGCATTCTAATTATTAGGTTTATATTGAGTGTGAAAAGTTCACAACAATGATCAAAGTGGAAAACAAACAGGTCATTGTTAGGAATGTGTTCGTTGTTATGAAATTCATCTTGTAACAGGCCTTTAGGGATTGTACAAACATCTGGCTTTTCCCTTGGTACCTAATTACCTATGCACCCCCCCCCCCTCTTTTGGTGGACCCCTTGTGCATGTATGCAAATGTATGCCATTTTGATACTTAGCCTGTATGCTGACCCCTCTTTTCAAAAATCCTGTTCCCACATTATCACCCTCGGATGACCCCTGCGGTACTTCTTGCTTATGTACCCAGCCAAGGATGCTATGTTTGAGAACATTCTTGTAACATCACAGACATGTTAGTAAAATGTAAGAGTTATGTCCCTCTGTGATGTCCCTCTTACCTACCTCACTCCAACTATGTGAAGATTCAGGTCCTGGGCGGTTCGCAGAATGTTCGGCACCGCACTGAGACTGCATCCAAAGGCATCTGAGAAGGAGATCTCTACTTTGTATTTCCCAGCTGGGCAGAGCCTGAGGACAAGTCTAGAAAACAAAATGAAAAAAAACCAATTTGAGAACTATGTCTTTCTGGATACATGCATAGTTGTGTAACACGTTTAACAATGGGCTAGATATTGTGAGGTTTTGAGACTGGAATGGATACTTAAGAACAAAAAAGGGATCTTTTTAATGAAGATATCCTGAGGGAATGCTAGTGGACGATGAGGATTTGTAGATTTTGTGATGGTCACTTGAGATGGTCACATGACCAGATTTTGATGATCACCATGCTCTCTCTCAACACCTAGAGCTCTGGAAGGGTTGGGTTATGGGTCTCGCAACAGGGATATCCTTAATTTTTCCAACATGCCAATCCTTGCAACAGTCCCAAAATATCCCCTGGCAAATTAAATAAAAGGTGTGCCAACCCTTGCTATTGTTATGAAAGTTGGATTCACTCGCAGTTTAACAGGGATGGGTCTTGCTGTTTGTACCAACTTTCCCAATGCGAGACCTGTTATGCAATGTACGACTGCCCATCATCCAGTATTTCTAACCAATCTCTTCTATAACACGGTGCAGGTTACACACCTGGCATTTGGACAGTGCTGTTTGACCTTGAGCAGCTCCTCACAGGTGTCGAAGGTCATAAGGTTAACCCCTGTCCTGGAGGCGAGGTCAAGGTGGGACGGAATCTTGGTGGGGTTAGCGAATATGATATCCTCCGACCTCACCCCGACCGCCTGAGCCAACTGTATCTCATTCTGAATAAAGATAGGTTGGGTAATATCTAGTAAACTTTCTACCTTCAAACATGATAAATTATTTGTTGTTGGTTACACAAAAGACTCCATGGCCATTAAGCATTCACATGGTTACCAGAGAGTTAAGTTTAAGCATGGTGATTTCTGCCAAAATGTATGTTTTGCTGGCCAAAGAGTGTAAAGACGATGTCAACATACTCCTATTTATTTTTATCACCTACTCAGCTGACAAGCTGTACATATTGTCTGTGATGCATAATGTTTAGCCGTATGTACCTCTTATCATTCTTTGTATTTTTAAGATATTTTGGATATTGCTTGGATGATAAAATAAAGAAGAAACTTAGGGGGCATCCTTGGGTGGCCATACAACTCATGGGGATCTGCCGACCTCTGGCTTTGCCCTCAGTACATGATGATTCCCTATGGATCATAGAGCCACCCTTGGATACCCCTGCGGTTCTTTTTATTATAATACTAATCCCAAATATTCAGTCTTGATCAATCTTGGGGATTTAGATCATATGAGTTACCAGACTATGGATTCATGCAGACCTCACCTTGCTTGCACAGTCAAATCCGGCTTCCAAATGTGATAACAATTTGACCACCATAGGATCATCATAAGCCTTTATTGCTGAAATATGAGATGTACTCAAGGTCTCCATCTTTTGTTTATGGTTATATCAATGATTATGGATGGTCTGCTGCCAAAGTGCATTTATTAAGTGTATATTACAAGTATTTGTAGACATGCTTTGGCTAGATTGTTGCTTACACATAAAAATGCATTTGCAAACCTTTTAGACTATTATTATTTCCATATATCATCCCCTTTTAACCGATTTTCAACTCATACAATACACCCCTATATCAGCTACCTTATCTCATCAAAGTTACATTAAGAAAGAAAAGAAGGTTGTCTTTTGATCTTTTTAAAGTCAACGTACTGGGCTGGAGGAAGCAAGAGTAAGTTATTAAGAAAAAAAAGGAAAGAAACAATAGACATTATACATGGATCATTTCCCAATCTGAGTATTGCATGACTTCATTTATGGATGGCTCTCAAGTTCCAGACATCGGACAACAGTGTAAAATTACCAAAGAAAGGTCTTACAGTAGGAAACATCCTATTCCACAGACGATACCGTTCCACTATGGAGCCCATGTCAAACAAACAAAATGACTCGTCCCGCTTCTCCCTCTGAAAAATAGAATAAGAAATACTGTTATGTCATATATTGTAGGAAAAACATCCTAGAATAGCTATCACATCCCCAGATCTAGAACATGTCCACCTGATTAGATCAGATTTTTTTCTGGAAACCAAAGTCCAGCAGTGCAGACATGTAGAATAGCTCTAGAGCCTTTATTTAACTTGGGAATCCTACAAATGAGACAAAGCTTTTTATCATTTTCATTGTCATTAATGGTAAAAAAGAATTGAGAGTTTTCATGCTGTTGCCATGGTAACAAGAATGTTTATAGCATGCCAAAACCCACTAATACTGCTGACATGCAAATAAGGTTTCCAAGGTAACCATGGAATTAAAAAGTTTCATAAATCAAATTTATGATTGGAGGGCTTTGTTGGCCAGGTTCTACAAAAAACAAATTCTGAATACCTCAATTGAAAACAAATGGCAGCATAATTATTTCATGACCTCGTATTCGTCATTTCATTCCCCCCCCCCCTCAAAACTCAGATAAGTATAGAGATATGTTCGATGAGTCGTGCAAGGAAAATGTGTTTTTCATTATTTCCTATGATATTATATGGTTAGATTTAACCTGGGCCAGAAATAGGCTTAAAAATTGGATTTCCATGGTCATTTGAGTTTGGAAAATTTGATTTAATTTATTAGTTTTGGCTCCTTTGGAATTGTAAGAGAATGTACATTGTAGAATCTTGCCTCACTTACCTTTGCCTCCTGAATCATTTCCGTGAGCACATCCATAACATCTCCATCCACTAGGTCTAAGCCTATATCCTTTGGATATCCCTTGAAATCTTATCATTAAAGAATGTTAACATTTTTTTTTTTAAATTAGATTATTTTCTTGTCCACACATTGCTAATGCCCCACACCCACAAAGTAAATCTGTGCTAAGATTGGCTGAATATGCTCATATCATCTACTGATTTTAGCACCGAGTCAGATCAAGCAAGCACATTTCAACACAAGAATATTTTAGTGCTGATTTGTTGACCGACTTTGTAAAAATTATCTAGTGAAAACAGCAGTGATATTGGGAAACACATTTCTGTAGTTGTGTTTTAGAAACAAGAAAAATGGGGTCTGGTTACAAACTTTTCCATATGGCACACACATAATCATAAAGTTTGATATGAGTCACCTCTGAGGCAAAACTATTAAATCTGGAAGGCAGGCCACCTTGAAATATCAATTGGACCAAATGGGGGCCAAAAAACAAACATGGTAGACCTATTCTATAAACAATCGTACAGCTTCTCTTCTAAAATGACTAAAGAGAGATGACTAGCGATGTAAAAGGACAGAGGACAGCATCTATACATGGCAAGGACAAATCCAGATAGTAAAGACATCCTACTTCATATATCGATGGGTCCAGAATTAGGTCCCTTTGTTCATGTTAATCATTAACATTGAAGCATTATTTTGATGATGTCCATAACTGGATATTCTTTCCTAAAATGCAACAATTACTCTAAATGATATCAGAGATTATAAACTAACTTCAAATACCTTTGGTGAAAACATCTCGTGGTGGCCAGGTAAATACATCACGGTATAGGGACATATTCAGTATTGCAGTTAGTCTGTAATAAAGTATATAGAAGTATCTTGACAAACTATTTCTGCAAAGTAAAGTTTCTGCTATGATTTTGAAATGTTATTGAAATGTTCCTTATCTATATCAAATATAGATAAATTTTCAAAGAATAGGCCACTGCTTAAGAAAGAAATAGATTAATTCACATATAAATGTTCATCACAAAGGAATTTAACTAACTTATTCATTCAAAAGCTGAATCTAAATTTTAAGACATAGACAAATCAGAATGTATACCCTTTTTACCCCAAGGAAAACAGGCCATAGCAAACATGTATATATATTATATAAGAAGTTCCACAAGGGATGTCTAAGCATGGCTGTATGACCCTTAGGTGATTGTCACAAATTGAGGGCAGAGGCCGAGGTTTGTACAATCCCAAATGGGTCATATGGACATCCTTGGAAGCCCCCAGAGGTCCTTTTTTATTTCATCACCCAAGCAATATTCAAAATATATTAAAATCACTGAGAACCAATAGAGGACAGCGAGTGGTACTTATGGCCTGGCAATACACACTGCGGCCAAAATATGTGCCACTTGTCGGCCACGGGGGTGATAAATCTTTATCATTATATATATATATATATATATATATATATAAACATATATATTACTCCCATCTGTTCTCACATTTCAAGTCTGATCTGGGGAAAATAGTATTCAATGTGCAAGTACAACTTACCTGTTGGACTTCCAATAGGTTTATGAAGTGCGGCCAGACAGTTAAATGTTATCAACAACAATGATCGACGCAACATCTGGTAAACCATTAATGTTTCAAGATAAATAATTGATATTTTGTTTGCATTGAAGCTCAGCAGGTTATAGTGTATTCTGATGTAGATTAGATTACTGATAATCTTGGTGTTCACATCACAACTTCTTTATCTGTTTAGTATTTTTGTATTTGAGACAATACTTTAAAATAAAGAAAGGAATTGCATTATGTGGGCCTAAAGTAAGTGGTATAAAGGCAAAAAAAACTGTAGTATTTTCCCCATCTCACGTGAACACTGCAGGTGCATTCATATTCATACTGCACAAAATAAAGACTTTGATGGGTCCAGAATTATGAGAAAGGGCTATTCAAGCTTATAGAAAAGTTGTCTTTATAAGAGCATCCCTAATGTCTATGACCTCGAGGTGGCCTTTAAGATTCTCAAACACTCTTGTAATAATATGTTTTTAAAACGGAAAAATATGTGGGAACATTGTATGAAAAAAGCCCGTTCTATTTAGGCACGCGTTATTGGAGTAAACTTCCAGCAAATATTCAAATGTGTGGTGATATACAGCAGTTCAAGCTTAACTTAAAGGGTGAAAATCGTCTGTATAAAAAACTTTTGTAACTTGTTAAATGTGAGTGCAAATTGACATGTAAATATTACTTTACATATTATTTCTTTATTGTACTTCGTCTGGAAGATCAGGGAAACCTGAAGATGGTTTAATAAATAATAATAAATAAAAAAATATATGAAAGATTTATTCACCCGTACAGCCGATGAGCGATGCGTATTGTAAGCAATACATATTGCCAAGCCATATGCAATGCTCACTGTAGACACCTAGTTCTGAATAGTTCAAGTATTTTTTGAATAATTGGTGGGTGATAAAATAAAGAAGCACCTTGGGTGGCTGTACGACCCATGGTACAAACCTCATTGTACAAACCTCATTGTATCCATCGTACAAACCTCGGGCTTCACCCTCGGTATGTGACAAGCCCATATGGGTTGTATGGCCACCCTCAGATGCCCCCTGTGGTCCTTCTTACCATAGTACCAGTTCTGTTAATGTGCCTGAATTACCCATCTGCAAAATAGGTCTAATCTAGGCAATCAATGTATCATTAGACTTTATATAAAGAACTGGTGGAATCAAGAGGTGGGCCGTGTGCAAATGTCTCCTAAAACCTGTCCAAAATTGTTTAGCCTGAACAGATGCTTGAATGGGCCTAACTGACTCTCCCATCTGTGCACTGCAAGCACACTTTGAAGGGTAAATAAATAGTCCATTGTATCATTAGCATTCCCCTATTTTTGTTTCGTTTTAAAATTTTTAATCAGATAGATAAAGGTCAATACATTTTGCTTAATTAGAAGAGGTCAGTATCAACTACATATGGAGTATTCACTGTTAAAAAACTCTTAGCTTTGACAGTTATATACTGTAAACCTCAACAGTTTTTTATTTTACAGTTATCTTCTATAATATCATTGCAATTTACAGTATATAACTGTATTTATTACTGAAATTAACCTCACAGTAATATACCGTATTTGGGAATTGTATACGGTATGGAGAAAAAAAGGACACTTTGGGATTAGAACCCACATTCTCCACATTCAAGGTAGAAGCCTAACCAACTGAGCTAACTTGGACTGCATGAGGTGTACACTGCTAAAGTCAGCACCAATGTGTAGGATCAGTACTACTCTACAGGTGTTCAACATTAGACAGACATTAAGTCATTACTTTCATACCCCTACTTATTCAAGTAGGGGTAGTTAAGTAGCAAAGCTGGGCTCTGTCTACCTACAGGCCTCCATAGCTCAGTGGTAGAGCACAGGCTTCATATATGAGATCCTGGGTTCAAACCTCAGCTAGTCATGTTATCAAATTACTACTATGCAATAATGGTACTATCAGTAGCAGTGGTTTGCAGCATGCCCTCTGTATTTTTGACCATGATTAGTAAAATATCTTTTTCATACAATTTGGAACTTTGTTATTAAAAATGTTACATTTTTAGGTTTTTACAGCGGTTTTAAGATAATTCCTCATTAGCCTGCTATTTTTGGTATGATCAACCAACCAGAACACCCTACAACATTTACAAGATGTTTTAAAACACCTTTTCAGTAGGATTAACATGGCAACACCTAACTCAGCTATAGCCCTGTCGGTTTTACCTCCAAGAATCAAACAATTAAACCAAGAGAAAAAGGATGTGCTTGGTTATTGGCTAAATTATTCTGTAGTGTGGGCACGATTAAAGTAACAAGGAAATGTTTCATTGTTACTTTTATCTTAACAACGAATGTTTTGACACTTTATTTTTCATATTTAGAATGCCCTCAAAGAGCTGTAACTTGTACTGAATTTATTCTAATTTTTTTCCTTTTTATAACAGTTTGCAGATTTAAATTTCATTCATTAGAACCAGATATATTGCATTTTCGTTACAACGAAAATTTTCGTTGTTAAGCAAAAGTTCTTTGTGCTTTCGTTGTTTGATCCTCACAATGAAAATCCATTGTGCAATGGGCCACTAAATTTCCTTGTGAGGATCAAATAAAGATAGCATAACGAACTTTTGCTTAACAGGGAAATTCTTCTTTGTAAGGAAACATTTCCTTGTTACGAAAATAATATAAATCTCTGGTTCTGATTAATGAAATTGAATTCTGTAAATTGATATAAAAAGGGAAAGAATTAGAGAAAACCCAGTAAAAGTTACAGCTCTTGAGGGCATTCTAAATATAGAAAAAAATTATTGAAAAACCATTCTTTGTTAGGAAAATATCTGCAAATAATTTATTATGCAACAACGAACTGCTTCACTAATAATATTATTTTCGTTGCTAGGGAAACCCATTGTGCAATGGGCCACAGGGGAGTCTTTCATAAACAATTTTAAGAAACTGATAAATCTAAAAAAAAGAAAAAATTCTTGGAATTTAGTCACAAATCTAGGAAATTTTCTTAAAAACACAATCTTGAACATGCTGCCAATGTTTTGGATTTTTTCATTGTTGACCTTTTTTCTTTGTTGTAGTTTTTATTAGTTTGTTGTTACAAAAGGGTCTATAATGTTGATTGCAAGAACCAGCAGCCGCTACTTGTGACAAATATGATATATAGTTACTAACAGGGGCAGACAAAGAATTCTAATGAGAGAGTTTTGACAAGCCTAAAAGGTCATACCCACTAGGTGATACTGTCAACGGGCAACTCTCAAAATATAGATTTTACCGCCGATCCTGTCGCCATCGCTCGTCACCCAGAACACACGTCATACCAACAGGGACTCTCCTGGTACAATCGCCCAGCAATCACAATCGCCCGGCAATTTCCAGTTGGTATGGTGTGCATGCTAGGCGACGGGCGACAGGAGGATTGTCAGCAATATTGCCAGTAAAATCACTGGTAAATTGTAAGGTAATTGTAAATTGCCTATAATTATGACACCTTGGTTTGCTCAAGTACTTTTAGGTGGTCACCGGTCACCTTTAGATGTCCACCTAGTTGATCAGCCAAAGCATGGCTCCTAAGGACAGGTCTCCTGATCAGACCAGGCTATTTAGAGACATCACACCACTTACCATGTGACTCACCCAGCCAATCAGCAGGCAGATGACCCCTTCCCAGCAGACCTACCACCGGCTTATAAGAGCACCTCTCACCTCCCCTCTTCAGCCTGGGCTCAACTCTGGACCGCTGTACGACAACCCACCCACCTACGCCCGCTTTGTTTAACAGTTTAATTACAAATTCTTTCAACTGGTTAGGGCCAGTAATTTTATTGTACATTTTTTCACAATTATTGTACTCTAATTGAAATTCTAATGTAATTATTGTAGATTAAAATCTTCTCCAAACCCAAGTGCTGTTTGTGCGAAGGTACATATTTTTTCCTAAAATCTTATTATCTTCAAGAAAATCGTATTACAAAAGAGAAAAAGATTCTTGAAATACTAGTTGTTCTGAAAATGCTTCCTGTTCTATCATTGTGAGTTGAAATGCAAAATCTATAAAGACCACCACTATCCATTGACTAAGTGTTAAAATTGTGACTAACCGACATTGTCTTATCTAGGTGCAATTCACATTTTAGGCAATATGAGTATCAATACCTCTCAGAATATTCCATTAATTTACGATGAGGTAAACACATTTTTCCATGCAAATATATACAAAACAAAGGCCATGTTCTTAATAAAGACAAAACACCTTTATTTATATGTAAACCATGTACATTAAGTTTGAGTGCAAATTGTGGGCTAGTTTCACTCTAGGACGATTGTTTCTTATCAAAATCAATGATAAGACATTAATAATCTTAACACAATAAGTTCATAAGTCTGAAAGACAATAATGAAACAGTCGAAATCATAACAAGAAGTAAGATCTTAAAGTCACGACCAGTGTGAAACACTGCCTGTATCTGATGTTTTGTCTGTGTCAGCGTTACTGTCAGCGTTACATGATAGTTGCACAGTGCTGCCACCTTTCCATAACAATCCATTTTAACTTTGCGCAAGCAAGTTCTGCCACCAGGATTATTCTTTAATATGAAATATTGCAAAAGAAGACACTTTTGTTACCTCTAGATGTGTTAACTAATAGCTAATTGGGTTAGTTAGTTATCATAGTGGGTGCACTACTAAGCCTGTGTATATTTATCAAGGTTGCTGAAAATGTACACTCCTAAACAAATCCAATGTGTACATCAGCCAAACGGGAATGAGGAATCTTAGATGTTCTTTTAAATATGCATGTACACACTCAAAAAAAAAAGCTGAGTCTGAGCCAAAACCTACAATACATCATAAATGGTTGGTATTGATTAAAATGTGAAAATTGATGAAAACAGGAAATTCAAAAATATTATATTCAAAATAATAGTAACTGGTAATGAATCTGATTAGGCCTATATATCAAATCTCCACTTTCTTTTTTCGACTCCTAGTTTATCATATATAAAAGAAACATAATATGTGATTTTTTTTACAATTATAATGTGCCTGTTCTAATCATTATCATTATTTGGAGATAGTACTGGTATTTGCTGATAGTTCTTTCTCTTCCACAATCTTAATTTGTTTTGGTCATCATATTTTGTTTCATATTGGACTGATGAGGCATATGTACTTGGTAGTTTAAAGCCCAAAGTTTTGATGAATGTTTCCTACCAGTGAGTTTTGGATACAGAAGGTATAATCCCTATTTTGTTCATTTCAAACACCACAGAAAATTGTGGCAATATATCGAAAAACGGACACTAGATAAAAACTTGGTCTGTTGTGTTGTATAATGGCTCTTGTTATGGCTTTTTAATCCAATGACCATCCTTGTTGACGAATCTTCAGCTGGTGGCTCAAGGACTGAGCATTGTTCTAGCAGTCATGTATGTTGATTGATTTCCTGGTGGTTTACACTACAACTTGTGTGATATCATAAATCAATTTTTTTTACTCATTTCATGTATCACCAAATTTGATAGCCAAGGAAGAAATTCTGTTAATAAGATTGGTAGAAAGATTGAATAAGAAGTGCTCCCTGATCAGCTGCTGCTTGGCTAGGTTTTGGTAAGTATCCACTCACTTCTATTATTCTCCCTATCATGGATAGCATTTTAAGCACCAGCAGGCTAATTTTGACCAATTTTGTCCACAAAACCCCTGGACAAACTATAGAAAATTAATGAATAATTGGGATATTTCCACCTACAATGAATGAATTTTGAAACAACTTGGAATTTATATGGATACATATTTACAAAATAAATGTCTCTAGATTTTCTTTGTGTCCAACTAGTATTAGTCACATGATTCTTAATGAAAATTCCTTTGCTTAAAGGAAAGCTTGCACATAACAACAGGGTGGATATTTTGAAGTGAATTTTTCTTATCATGACAATTGCATCAAGAACTAATAATACTAAAGATATTTTAGAGATATTCCATGTGAGGCTTAAAGATTTGGTCTATTTCAAGTGTTTTTAAAGGAAATCCCCTGATTTGTGACGTAGCAAGGGGAGTTCTTGGGGAATCCCCTCTGCCTTTAGAAGGGAATCCCCATGTCTGTAGAATTTGTAATAAAAGTTATGTTCTCTAACCCAAAGTATATATATTTGGCCTAATACAACTCATAACGAATTGAAATATATATCAATCTACAACCATTTAGTAATCAGGGAATCCCAAATAACTTTAGAAGGAATTCCCATAGCTGTGACGTAGCAAGGGGAGTACTGAGCAGCCCAGCATTCAGGGAATTCCCTAAATAATATTCCTTTCCTGAATAATTCCATAAGAGCTCGACATTTTGGAGTTTTCACTTTAGAAATATTTTTTAGATTACTTACATCAAGTTAATTTCACAAGAAATTACACTTTGTGGATTTATGTGAAAGCTTTCCTTTAAGCCTTGTGATTTGTCAACATATACCCCATCATGCATCATGGTCAAGGCTAACCTGCAGGTAAAAGTCAAGATATTGCCATGGTTACCAGGGGTAGGGTGAATTTGGCAATTGTTTTAGGCCAACCATGTTAATGTATATATGCAGAATCCTTAATTGTCAGTTACTAGTGCCTAATTAATGTCCAACCCATGGAAAAGTCTGCTAATCCTTGTACATCAGAGAGTTCCACATGTCGTTTGTCATGACCCTACGTACGGGTGGTTTAAGGATTCCATTAATCCCAGAGCAGTTACTAGTGCCTGGTTAATGTCCAACCCATGGAAAAGTCTGCTAATCCTTGTACATCAGAGAGTTCCACATGTCGTTTGTCATGACCCTACGTATGGGTGGTTTAGGGAAGCCGTTAAACCCAGAGCAGAGTGTCACAGTGTAGGCTCCCACATCCTCAAACACCAGCCAATCTCCTACCTGCAGAGGGAAAAAATAGATGCTATATCGAAATGATTCTCTCTCGTGTCTATCTGTTCTTTTTCATTCAAGGAAGTGGAACAGAACCTGATTTTGATGATATGAATAATAAGCCCATCTTAGGCACCATTAATGAAGTTATTGAATTACCACCTTAGATTCTAGAAGAAAAAGTGATTGTAGAAATTCATTAAAATAATTCTGCATGTAAAGAGCATGTAATTAATTCGTAAGTCAAAATTAGATATTTAGTATTTCACACACAGGTTAATATCAATTTGTTTCCAATAGAAAGACTCCAAAATTAAATAATCAATTTATGTAACAATGTACAATCAGTAAAAAGCAGCTTTTGATCTGCCTGTGACGTTATAACCAAGTTTGACATCTGTATCGGCTATATGAGGCACTGATTGTCACTAATTATAGACAACCAGAAGTCAAATCAACATGGTCTCAGATAAAGATATCAGAATTCTACCTCCAAGTCTATATCTGGCAGATCTGTACACACAATCTTGTCGCTGGCTGCAGCAGTCGGACCTCTGAAGACATAGCTCCTGAGTTTGGTATCATCAGGGTGGCAGTTATTCTGGAATTATAAAGAGAATTATTATACCTAAGGGTACTACACATTCAGTAGTAAAGTTTTTATCATATGTTGTATCAGATCTAGGTGATAACCACCCTTGTATCACTCTCAATAATTCATAAAAAAAATTAAATCATTAAGAAATAAAAAATCTAGCATATGCATTATCTCCACAACGGTCCTAGCTTCATTTTACTTCCTAAATGTTTGTGGAATTGATGGATACAAGAAACAATCTTTTAAGAAAGTTAAAAACACGTGCAGCTTCACAGCCCCACCATCATTGAATGCTGCGGGTCCTTCCTTGGGAGCTCTGTATGTATCTTGAAACCATTTACGGTGATCGCTTTTGCCACCACAAGTAATTTGTGCTTCAGATACAAACAATCATGTTGGTATCCCCCACTGCAAGCATCCCATAGAAAAGCTATACAAATTGATTTGTGGCCTACCGCAAGGACCATCACAGGTGAATCCCTATATTGCACCTTGCGGTGCCTGGTTTTACTAGCAAGGGTGATGAACACTGCAAATTTATCGTCCACCATGAGCATAAGGCTGCATAGTGTCTTCATTCATAATTACTGTTCATTGCAACTTATCATTTAAGGACCTTCTCTTTGACTTGGTATTATTTTTTGCAAATTTCTAAACCAATATATTTCTGAACCAACATATATAATATCAAATATGGGTAATCTATCCTCTAAGTGTTGTTCATATATAAGTCAAAAAGATCAATTTCAAGAAATAGAAACACATTCTGCTTCCCATGCATTATGGATTATCAATGTTGGTGTCACAAATAACAATTCTGCCAGAATCATTGGAAAGAACAAATTCATGCAAGTGCTTCTCACTGGCCGGCTTCAGTTTTTTTTTTTTTTTTTTCTGAATCAATCTTCAGGGGTAACCCCCCTGGTCTTCCAGATCAAATTATAACAATAATGACAAAATATATTACATGTAACAATGACAAAAAAGCAAAATATATTACAAATAGTTAAATTACAGTTAATTACAGTTCTATACAGTTAAAGCATACACTAAACAATTAACACTTTTAAAGATGTTGTACACTTTTTGACATGTTTCTGTTTCCTAGTTTCTTTTTAAAATAGCAATATGCTGAAAATCTCATGGCACTGACATATCATTTTGACAACATAACTTTCTGCTTATTTTGAGAAAGAAATCAAATGAAATATCAATGTATTTAACAATACCACACCAAAACTCTAACTTTTCTCAGGACCCAACCAAAGTTAAAGTGTCGTACTTACACAACCTACATGGAGTGCTTTGCCAATCAACACACATCGAAATAAAAGCAATAATTGAGAAAAGCTCTTTACCTCCTTATTATCTCTGGCGAAAGATGGGTGGTACCGGAAGAGGCCCCGATAAGCTGGCACCCACTGACGGTTGATGACACCAAACATGGATTCTGACAGGACATACTCAGTCTCTGTTTTTGTCTCTTTCTCTCCTGAAGAAAGAAGAATCATGTCAACCAAGCATTTATTTTTACATTTGATAAATAAATCCTTTAACATTGTTTTCGATTTCAGTATTTTCAACATCCTTACTTGAAAAATAACTATGCATGAATAGAATCAATTAGAGTAATATCATAACCTATGGTGGTACAGGTTCAGTAGTTCAGTAGAGTTTAATGTATCAGTGATACAGGCAAGATGATAACCAAAGTGTTATCACCCTGCAGTGTCATATAGGGAATTATTATACGTCGGTGCATGAATCCCGCCCACTCATCTGAGTGTACTAAGGTTTTGGTATGTCTGAGTGTACCGCATGCCCTGAATGAATACTAACAGGGCTGCTGGCACTGCTGTATTGACGACATTATACTTGGGCTTGTATCTTTCTTAATATTGATCATATACCCGTAATGTAAGAGGGAAAGTTGTTCCTTATGGTCTAAGCTTGAAAACACAATTTTGAGATCTTGAATTGAGCCGATATTAAGGAAAAAAGATAAGAATTTGTGTACACATTCAAAGCAGCAGCAGTACAAGCAGCCCGTTGAGTATTCTGTGATACCAGTTGAGTGTGAATGTTGGGTCAGGAGAGTCTGGGTGTGTTATTTTTGCTATTTTGCTACTCACTGGTAATAAAAAAAAGTGCTGCACTCACCCTTCAGGCCTGTGCAGCACATATTTTTATTACCAGCTCGTATTCTGCCCCATCCCACATCCTCATGTAGTTTTCCTATATATATATATATTCACATGCGATATGTTTGAGAAATATCAGAACGTGAATAATAAAAACAACTTTATTGTCATTATTCATTAGTCTCCATTTGACTCATGTGATCAGTTAAGGAGACATACTATTATGCTTTCCAATAATGCTGGTAGCCAGTGTTAATCCAGACTCAACAAAAAAGCGCCCTGGCTCGGCCATAACAGTCACTCCAGAACTGATATGGAAATTTTCACTGATGCAGGCACTGATCACCTCAGACATCTAGAACATAGAATAATAATAATAGATAACAATGATAAAAGAGCAGATAAACAAGAGAAGCATGTAACATAATTCAAAGACAACATCTATGATAGAATAAAGGCAACATTTTGGATATATTTAGTGAAATGATCTTAAAGAATCATATAACATGTGCGATTTTATTCACAAATTCCCATACAGGAGTCATACAATTATCCAAAATTGGCTCCTTAGAGCATGTAACATATGTGTTACAAAGATTTTTCTCTCTAATGTCTGCTACTTCTCCATGACATCATCATATCCCAGGCAAGCAGTGACTTAACAAGCGCATTTAGCGACCATACTCTTTTGGTCAGTCTGTTTCCTGCGCAGTTTTCATCTAACAGTTATATCTCTTTATGTTAGGTTGAGACTCTCCAAGACAGGGGTTATAATAATGTTATGCTCTGGTGAAGTTGAGACCTTAACAATACAGAATGTTATAATAATGGTATGTTTATGTGAAATAACCTAACCAGAATCTTAAAACAACGTCACAATGCAATGATAGGTTCTGAAGACGTGATTGGGTCCCATCAAAAGAAAGTAAAAAGAACTAAACCACTACCAAATAGAACATTACTGTAGCATTATAACATCATTACATTCTTGCCTGGGATCATAGGTCAAGTATTATAGTTTAAACGTGTCTTGCCATTAATTGGAAATGACATACCTCCTCAACTTTATAACAACTGGAAAATCACCATTCTGTGACGTAGATTTTCATTAATAAGAAAATGATCAAAGGTTCCAATGGAATACCTGAAGAAGTATATCTTCTGTTCCCTTTATGCCAGAGAAGCCTCCCCCAATGTTCAGGACTTTCATATGAACGCCATACTCTGCAGCAATGTTGAAGACTTTTCGAGCCAATTTGATTTGCTCCACATAGATTTCTGGATTGGTGCATCCACTGCCAACATGGAAGCTGGAAGAAATGAATAACTATAAAATACTTGTATACATTTTCTTATTATTTACTTTATGAGTAGGCAAGTTTCCTGTCTGGCATCAGTGAACTTACCAGAATATCTCTGCTCAATTTATATTGCATATATCTAACCCGCTTTTACAATTTAAAGGCTATATACCACTTTGCGGTAAGTGGGATTTGCGGTCACTTCTTTTATGTGCTGCAACAAGTTTGCAGTTCAGATACCAACATGTTGGTATCGGGCGCTGAAAGTAATGTATTGAAAACCAATATAAAATGCCAAGTACCACAAGTAGGTGCCGAAAGCAGGTGCCACAAATACCAATTTTCCACCTTGTGGTACCCTACAGCAAACTAGTTTGCGGCAGTTTGCTTGTGTTTTTTAATGGTGCTGCAAGAAAATATCATATAATGGAATATGGCATTTAGTTGTTAATGCATCTTGAAGACGATACTAAGTGATTCACTTGGCAGCTGATTGAAAACATTATTTTGCAACACTGGAACATAAACCGGCAATGTTATTGGTCACATTATACTCATCAGAGGGCTGTAAAGGGTAAGAGAGAGGTTTTACAGAGATAGGAGAGGGCTGGCAAGGATAAGACAGGTATTTCAGGGATAGCAGAGGGTCAGGATAAGAGGGGAGTAGGAAAAACAATTGGTTAATCAAAATGTGGACCTGCAGGCCCAGATTTGGGAGGGGGGGGGAATGCTGCTTACCCCATGTCACCCCCACTGGCTATGAGCTTGGAGATGGATATAGATTTCAGTAAATCAGAATATCTAAATCGTGGTGAATTACCCTTTTATCACCTGCACGCAAGACGAGCGCTAAGTATTATGTGTGGTGTATATTGACAGGCTGTACAAAGCCCTCCTGTTTCGCAGTAGTTTCAACATACTTTAAATAAAGCTTGGGTGATAAGATATCAAATTTTTGCAGCCATCCTTTGGGTGGCCTTACAACCTACTGGCGTCGTACAATCCTCGGGCTTCAGCTTCAGTACGTAATAATCCCCTAACTTTCATTTATCATAGAAAAACTACTCACTGCATGATGGTCTGAGACAGTTAAGGGTACATAGCCACCCTCGGACAACCCCTGTGGTAAATAAAACGGTAGTAAGTCACTCAGAAACTGTCGTAAGTCACCCCAAAACCATTGTAAGTCACCCCAAACTCATCTTAGGAAAAACAAGATCATCGTAACCAAGTAGAGGCAAAACCTCATCTGAACTTTATGAAACCAACATATTTTCCGAAACCGTAATAGATTATCATGAAACACCCCTAAGATGTTCCCAGCCAAGGATGTGATGTTGTAGAACGTCCTGGTAACGTCACAGACATATTATCAAAATGTGACCACTATGTCCCTCTTTGGCAGGATAGCGACTACTACCTACCTCACTCCAACCACATGGAGATTCAAGGCCTGGGCTGTTCTCAGAATATTGGGAACTGCACTGAGACTGCATCCAAAGGCATCTGAGAAGGGGATCTCTACTTTGTATTTCCCATCTGGACAGATCCTCAGGACAAGTCTAGAAAATAAAACGGAAACAAATCATTAAAAATGTTTCTTAATGGATGCTTACACAGTCATGTAATGTATATCACAAACAGCAAGATATTGTGAGGTTTTGATGATCCAAAACAATTGTTTAGAAATACAGTTTCTTAAGAACAATAAAAAGGAATGTTTTACACATAACCAGATTTTGGCTATTGTCCTTTTGATCTGATAACCACATGGTTATCCTATAAATCAGAATCATATATGTACATTCCAAAGTTTGTAAGTTGTTGATTCTTTAGAGTCAATGTTAGATGGATTTTGCAGGATTCTCTCCTCTAAATATTTTAGAATGTATGTAGAATAATTCTGCATTGTTCACTAATATGGCGGACAGCCCATATTTTGGTGATGTCATCTGAATACAAGGTAGATGTTGAAAAGCTACTGCCAGTGGCTGTTAGGCTGAGGGTCGTAATTTTTCTGATGTCCCACTAAGTATATGGGGTTATATTGTCAATCGAGGGCAGTTTCCCTTATAATTATCATTTACCATGCTTTTTATTTTAAAAGGAAAATGGAAAAGAAATTACCGGTGGGCAGTATTACAACACTTGACCATGAACACACTTTGACTTATCTCATAAAGTTTACGCTAATATTCTTGATTGTCTCTAAAATATAGGGCTCTATTACTATCTCCATTTAATCAGATGACATTATTATACCTCAGTTTAAAAGATATAATCATGCAAATCTGTTCAGAATTTACAAGATAAAGAGAACAAAATTTACACAGTGAAACAAGGTGGACAGTATGCACAAATACTACCCACTGTGCCAAGACAGTAAATACTAAATGGCAGTGTCTAGTTAGTATTCATAATCCTGGCATTGGTATAATGGTATAATGTAAAACCACATATATTACAAATTGCTTTTGTAAACCTCTATAACAATGTGTAGGTCAAACACCTAGCATTTGGACAGTGCTGTTTGACCTTGAGCAGCTCCTCACAGGTGTCAAAGGTCATGAGGTCAACCCCTGTCCTGGAGGCAAAGTCAAGGTGGGATGACATCTTGGTTGGGTTGGCGAATATGATGTCCTCTGACCTCACCCCGACCGCCTGAGCCAACTGTATCTCATTCTGAATAAATAGAGGTTAGGTTACATCTAGTAAGCTGTTTCTACCTTCCAACACGATAGATTTGTATTATTGATAACTCATTTTGATAACTCAAGTCTCCATGGTGATTCCTGCCAAAAGTTATGTTGTGCTGGTCAAAGAGTGTACAGACGACATCATGAATCCATTTACATACTCGCATTTCTTATCACCCGCTTGGCTGACAAGCGGTACATATTGTTGGTGGTACGTATTGTGTAGCCGTACATACCTCTTGTCATTCTTTGTATCTTTGACATATTTTTGATATTGCTTGGGTCAAATAAAATATAACCTTAGGGGGTTATATGACCCTTGGGAATAAAACGAACCATGGGCTTTGCACCGATGATCCCCCATGGGTCATACGGCCACCCTTGGATGCCCCTCATGGTTAATCTTATTAGAACCAGTTGACATCAGAAATACAATTGTTACCAACAAGAAACATATTCAAATGTAATATACAAAATTGGTTAAATTCTAGACAATAACAGGATACATTGCCTATTGTTGTTGTATAGTTTTTCTGGTGTTATCATCCGTTTTATTTTTGCACAGTCTTTGTTAATATTTTCTGTTAATCCCTTTATAAACCCCAATCTTGGGGATTTAGATCATATAGGTTATCAGACTATATATGCTATTCATGCAGTCCTCACCTTGCTTGCACAGTCAAATCCTGCTCCCAAATGTGATAACAATTTGACCACCATGGGATCATCATAAGCCTTTATTGCTGAAATATGAGATATATTAAAGGTTTCTTTCAATTATGGTAATATCAATTAGTATGGATAGTCTGTTGCTAAAGTGAATTTGATAAGTGAATATTACAAGTATTTTTATGTGTGCTTTGGCTATGTCCAAGCCAAACATGTGATGTTATTATAACATTGCAGTAATGTTCTGTTTTGGTTCTTGTTATGTTATTTTGCTGGCTCCCAATAATGTTGCTGCAGCATGCTGCTGTGACATTCTGGTTATTCTGGTTATGTTTTTTAACCTAAACAGAATGTTCTTCTTATGTTCTGTTTTGGTTTCATCCATACCTCACCAAAAAATAATGTTATAATAACGTGATTGGGTGAGGTTTCAACTTCACCATAACAATAACGTGATTGTTATTTGTCATCTTAGTAAGTAACAAACTGACTAAAAAAGTATGGTTGCAGAACATTTCAGTTACTTCGCAAGTTGCCTTGGGTCATTGCACACACAGATAAAATAGCTTAAGCAAACCTTTTAGACCTGTTTCATTTCTATACATAACGCCTCTTCTAACCTTGTCTTATACTCATACAATAAACCTATACCTGGCTATATGAAGTATAAGTAAGTTATGCTGAGAAATAATAGGAAAGAAACAATAGACATTATGCATGAAATTCTTTCAACCTGAGCATTCTTTCTTTCCTAAGAATTATGTGACTTTGTCACATGATATCATACAGAAGTATGCAATTACCAAAGAAAGGTCTTATAGTAGGAAACATCCTATTCCACAGACGATACCGTTCTACTACGGAGCCCATGTCAAACAAACAAAATGACTCGTCCCTCTTCTCCCTCTGAAAAATATAAGAGACTGTTATGTCATATTCTGGTGGAGTTCAATAGAATGGCTATCACACCATGTGAACTGTGATATACCCACCTTAGATCGGATTTTCTCTGAAAACCAAATTTAGATGGTTTCTGGGATATCCAGCCTTATGGATATGCATGTCAATAGCTCTAGAGCTTTTGTTTAGCTTAGAAATGCTATAGATATGGAAATTGTCCATAGCTTTGATTAACTGTACAAAAGATTTTTTGGATGGTAACAGAATGCTTATTTAATGCCCAAACCTACTGATATTGCTGATATGCAAACCCCATTTTGACCTGTTTTAGTGAATTGCATCAGATATCACACTCAGTTGAATTTAAGTTAGCTATTCCATCAGAAAATACTATTTCTTAGCTTCAGAAAGAGGTATAGCATGTCTATTTGCAATACCCAGGTGCTTAGATAAGTTCCAGCAAAAATAAGAAGGTCCATACCTATGTGGGTAAAAGAAACTGAAAAAAAAGAGTGTAACGTTTTTGTTACTGCATGCTACCACAGTCCTCCATAAAAGCCCTTGCAACTTACAGAAGGTGTTGGGAGGTAATCCACATCACAATCCAGCAGTGATCCAGAGTTAAAGCAGCTAAAATTGCTGGAGTGATGTCGCTCGTCTCTCCTGCTCACTGTGCGTCCCTCTAAATTTGATCAACAACTGAACCCAAAAGGCACGCATGGACCCTCAGCCAATTAGTGCGCCACATTTCCACATGTGACTTCCTTGACGGCGATTGTTTATAGGATGACAATTAGGAAAACAAGTTCTGGTATAGTAAACCTTTTTTCGATTAAAAAAGTTGAAATCCGAATTCCGATGCCCCTATCTCAGTTTCACTTTGTGCGACATGCGACTCATTTCACTAAAACGGATCACATTTCGGCAGTTCCACATTAATTAAGTTGAGCAAAGAAAAGTCGTTTTTCATTATTTTCTACAATATAACTTGCTATCTCTACTAACAGACAGACATGAGGCGGGTTTGGGCAGCTGATGACAACCAAGAAACATGCCATTTATTACACCATAAACAATGATACAAAAATTACATGGTTAGGTTTTAACCTGGGCCAGAAATAGGCTTGGAAAATGAATATCTGTGGTCATTTGAGTTTAGAAAATTTCATTGAATTCATTGTTTTTGGCTCTTTTTGGAATTGTAAGAGAATATACATCGTAGAACCCTGCCTTACTTACCTTTGCCTCCTGAATCATTTCCGTGAGCACATCCATAACATCTCCATCCACTAGGTCTAGTCCTATATCCTTTGGATGTCCCTTGAAATCTGATCGTTAAAGAATATCATTTTTGTATTCAGTAAAAATCCCTTGTTAAAATTTCTTGTCCACATATTGTTAAAGCCCCATGCTCTCCAAGTTATTTATCACAAAAGGCTATATTCCACTATGTGGTATTTGCTTGCACCACTTGTGGCCCCTACTTTCAGCCCCTACTTGCGGCCCTTGCTTGCAGCCCCTGCTATTTCATATAGATTTTCTATGGACTGCTTACGGTCGGGCATACCAACATGTTAGTATCAGAACAGCAAATTGCTTGAGGCACCGATAAATAGTGACTGCAAATACACCCTACTTCAAAGTAGAATATGTATAGGCTTAAATCTGCTGACTGTTCAGTGCTAAGATTAACTGATTATTTTTAATCAATCGGATGATTTACCACTTTAGATTAAGCAAGCACATTTCAATACTATAATACCAACTGGCGATGACAAGAATATTTTAGTGTTGATTTGTTGACCGACTTTGTAAAATTGTTTAGTGAGAACAGCGGTGATAATGGGAAACACATTTAACCGGTTGTGTCGTTAGAAGCAAGAATAGTGGGATCTGTGAACAAATTTATGTTTACTGGTGACAATTTTGTATGAGTCGCCCTTAGTCAACTTGATTTATCAGTAGGAGAGACATGGGGCCAAAAATAAAAAGCAAACACGGTATACCTATTCTATTAATAATCATACATAATTTCTTCTTAAATGACTAAAGAGAGATGATTGGTGTCAAAATTGGGTTGTTAAGGGAAGGAGAACTGTACATACATATATCAGGGACAACACCATACAATTAAAGACATTCTACTTTATATATCAATGGTTCCAGAATCAGAATAATAATTTTGCTAATTTTGTTAAAGTTTATAATTTAATGATAAACAAACTTTACCTTTGGTGAACACATCTTGTGGTGGCCAAGTAAATACCTCACGGTATAGGGACATATTCATCTTTAAGTTGGTCTGTAATAAAGTAAGACCCTTGGATAGAGCAAAATGTGTATATCCCAGAAAGTATGTAGAATATCTTAACATACTATTTCTGCAAATTATAGTTTCTGCTATGATTTTTGAAGGGCATTGAAATATTTCTTATATATATTTCTGAGCATATGCCACTGCTCACGAAATAAATAGAGTAATTTACATGTATATATATGCTCACCACAAAGTATTTGAACTTATCTATTAATTCTAAGCTGAATTTCAAATCAATCCTAAGACCTAGACATGTCAAAATGTCCTTGTGACAAATGTAGACAATGTTATTAATGTATACCTCAACCCACCTTCACATACCCTTTTTACCCCAGGGAATAGAGGCCACAGCAAACATGTATATATATACATATTATATCTATATGTATATATATTATGTACATATATATTATCCTCATCTGTTCTCATAGTCTGAATTGGGCAAAACAGTATTCAATGTGCAAAAGGTTTTACCTTAGACTTCCAAAAGGTCTATGGATTGCGACCAGACACTTAAACGTTATCAACAATAATGATCCACGCAACATCTGGTTAGTCACCTACCTTGGAAAAATTTATAATTGATATATCGTTTGCATTAGAGCTAAGTAGGTTATGGTGTGTTCTGATGTAGATTAGGTTACCAACAGTCTTGGTTGTTCACATCACAATTTCTTTATCTGTTTAGTCTTTTGTATTTAAGACAATACTAGAACAAAAAGGGAAATGCATTATGCGGGCTTAAGTAAGCGGTATAAAGGCATAAGAACTGTGGTATTTCTTCCATCTCACATGATCACTGCATGTGCATTTATATATATATAAATACTGCACATAATAAAGATTTTAATGGGTCCATAATCATTAAAAGAGGGCAATTCAAGGTTATGAAAGGTAGTGACAAAAGTCATTTTATAAGAGCTCTTTGAGGTGGCCCATTATATTCCCAAAAGCTCTTTTAATAGTTTAATTAACGGGCAGTACATATAAGGGGCATTACATTTTGACAGGCTGTACATACCACTCATTGTATTAATTGTTTTCAACATTATTTTGTATTTTTCTTGGATGATAAGATAAAGAAGACTCTTTAGGGTCATCCTCAGGCATCTTTGAGATTCAACGCTGTAGAAATGATTTTCCAACCTGTTGTTTTTCAACAGGTTAAAATCAACCCTGTGATTTCACACTGTTAATTAATGATATACCCCCCAAATTACTGTGACAATCAATTCTGATGAAGGATGTGAAAATCCGAAACATGTAAATTCGCCAATAATTCTACGTCTTAATAAATAGTAAGTCTACAACAAGCCGTCGTTGAGTTGGATGTACTCTTCACCATTTTATTAGTGCTTAAAAACTATCAAACCCCTGGAAAATTTGCTAATCCTTAAACACCAGAGAGTTCCACATGTCATTTGTCATGACCCTATGTACGGGTGGTTTAAGGAATCCATTAATCCCAGAGCAGTTAATAGTGCCTGGTTAATGTCCAACCCATGGAAAAGTCTGTTAATCCTTGTACATCAGAGAGTTCCACATGTCGTTTGTCATGACCCTACGTATGGGTGGTTTAGGGAAGCCGTTAAACCCAGAGCAGAGTGTCACAGTGTAGGCCCCCATGTCCTCAAACACCAGCCAATCTCCTACCTGCAATGAGAAAAGATGGATGATATATTAAAATGATTCTCCATAGTGTCACCTGTTCTGTTTCATTCAAGGAAATTGAACAGAACCTGATATTGATTTCATGAATAATAAGCCCATCACATGCAGTCACGAGGCAATAACATCACCAAACTTAGATACTAGAAGAAAAAGATATTGTAGACAAATGTTGAAATAATTCTGGATGTAAAGAGCATGTGATTGATTCTAAAGTCAATTTTCTTTATGGTACGCCATAATTGATTTTTTAAAGAAATTATATATCACTTAGAACATCTTCCATATGATCACTTTTGAACAAAGGCCATCATTCCCTTACTAATGCAAACATATGATGAAAGGAATACACAGTAAACTAGTTCTATAAGACTTTGATTTTATCAAACAACAAAAAAGAACCAGTTACTGCAGACATTAGTTACACTCAGAAACACCAGGTGGCAGGATAGACTGACCACCTGTACCTTGGTTCCTCCAACCATCTGAGTATAACACAGAATGATAACAGCACAAATGAATCTTCCCAAGTTCAGCTGATGAGCCCTAACCAGCGAAACCACTAATGATATTCTGTCATCATATTAACCAATCACAATTATCTAGTTTTATTTAGTCACGGTAAATTCTTTTCAATTCTTAGTAGTTTTAACTATAATGTAGTCTTACTCAGACACATAATCAAACAAGAATGACCCCAGCCAATGGGGGACAGGATCTCATGGAGGTATACAAAACCAACCAATGAGAAGACAGAATATGTCTGCTTGAAAACAGTAGAGGGAAAAAAAACACCTCCTGTCACATTACAACCAGCCTTTGTTCATTAGTGCTCCTGACACGGGAATGAACACACGCCCTCGTCCTACACACACTCTAATGTCAAAATTAGATGTATTTAACACACAAGTTAATCTTTTTTGATATCATTTTGTTTCCAATAGAAAGACTCCAAAATTAACTGATGAATTCATGTAAGCATGCACACTCAGTAACTAACAGCTTATGATCTGCCTATGAGGTTATAATCAAGGTCTGTATTGGCTACGCAAGGCAATGATTATCACTAATTATGGACAAGCAGAAGTCAAATCAGCATGGTCTGAAATAAAGCTATCAGAATCCTACCTCTAAGTCTAGGTCAGACAGACCTGTACATAAGATCTTGTCGCTGGCCGCGGCAGTTGGACCTCTGAAGGCATAGCTCCTGAGTTTGGTATCATCAGGGTGGCAGTTATTCTGAAATTATAAATACATCTAACCAACTGAGAAGGGGGTACCCCCATATCAGCCGAAGGGCAGGGCCCGCAGGCTGTTATCGGGGTTCAGGCGAGGGTGGTGTCTCCCTAAGGACCCCCTTTGAGGTTGGTTATGGATTTATTATACCTTTTCTGTTAGATCCGAGCTCCCAACGAAAGATGCACAGCAACCAGTGATGGTGGGGCTGTGATGCTGCAGAAGTCTTTACGTTTCTTCACATAGCTTTTTTGATATCCATCAAATCCACAAATAGTAATAAGCAAAATGTAGCTATGAATGTTGTGCAGATAATGCATATGCAAGATTTTTTTCTCTTGATTTTTTTATTTATTTTAATGAATTATTGAAAATAAAATTTTCTGTATCACCCTTCATTTGATACAAGGCTGGTGATCATCCAGGTTTGATGCAGCATGCGTTTAACTCTTAACTACTAAATCTGCATAACCCTCACGTATAATAAAGTGAAGTATCTTAAAGCTGTATTCCACTGTCCCATGGGGGACTACTTGCAGTGATAGTTTTTGCCACTGCAGGTGATTTGTGTTTCAGATACAAACATGTTGGTATCCCCCACTGCAGGCATTCCATAGAAAAGCTATACAAATTCACGTGTTGGCCCACCGCAAGGACCACTACAAGTGAATCCCTATATTGCCACTTGTGGTGCCTGGTTTTACTAGCAGTGGTGATGAATACTGCAAATTAATCATCCACCATGAGCATAATGCTGCATGGAATATAGTTTTTATTCGTAATTACTATTCATAACAATAATGGTTTAAGGAACTTCATTGTGAAACAGTATAATTTTTAAAATTCCTGAACCAATAATTGGATACTGACCTCTATGTTTCACTTATACAAGTCATAAAGGACAATTTTAAAAAATAGAAACACATCTACATCCCATGCATTATGACTTATTAATATTCGTCTAACAAATACTGATTCTGCCACAATCATTAAAAAGTACAAATATATTCAAGTGCTTCTTGCCAAAGCTTCAGTTAATTACAGTTCGAGCATACACTAAACAATTAACATTTCTGAATATGGTGTGCACTTTTCCGACAGGTTTCTGTTTCTCGATTTTTTCTAACATCAACATGCTGAAAATCTCATGGCACTGACATGTCATTTAGACATCATAATTTTCAGCTGATTTTTGAAAAAAAAAGATACAAAATATCAATTTATTTAACAATACCACACCAAAACTCTCACTTTTCTCAAGACCCAACTAAAGCTAAAGTGTCTTACTTACACAACCTACATGGAGTACTTTGCCAATCAAAACCTAGATTATGATGCCTTACTGAATAGTATACACCCACTAATTGAGAAAAGCTCTTTACCTCCTTATTACCCCTGTGAATATAGGCCCCGAGTAGATCCTGCTGATTGTAAAAGGCAACATTAGGGGGAACCCAGCACTGACCTAATGGTCCATTGGGTTTGATTGGTGTCTAGGTTCACTAAGGCATGAGGTACAGCAAAAATGATCTTCAGATTTTGATGCCCTGCCTGCCATGTCACCCTCATCTCATAGATATGATCACCCAGTAAAAACACATGTCTTAAAAGTCAGAAAATGTCTGTAAAAATGACCCTGGTTGTTGGTACAGCGTAAAAAAACCATCACTCACTCAATCACTTACTCACCTCTTTAATATCTCTTGCAACAAATGGGTGGTACTGGAAGCAATCCTGGTAAGCTCGCACCCACTGACGGTTGGTGATCCCAAACATGGATTCTGACAGAAAATACTCAGTCTCTGTTTTTGCCTCCGTCTCCCCTGAAGAAAGAAGAATCATGTCAACCAAGCCTTCCTTTTAAATATCAACTTATATTTGATGAATAAATCCATCAACAATGTTGTCGAGTTCAAGGTTGTTAACCAAAGTGCTATCACTCTGCAGTGTGATAAATAGAAGTTGTTCCTACAGTGGAAAATAGTTCAATTTGTTCACTTGGACTTTCAGATTGGTTTTAAGATTTCACTTTAAAATCTTGTCAGGGTATGATAAATCAACAAGGGAGAAGGTCTTTGGTAGGTTACTGTCCCTTAGTGTGTCAGCGATATCAGCCTTTGTGCGTCCCTGCAGGCCCTGACCTCAGGCTGATATCCTTGATGCACCATGGGATGATAATTCACATTGTACCTCAGTTGGTTATACATAATATTCACATATGATATGTTTGAGAAGTATCAGAACATGAATGATAAAAACATCTTTATTGTCATTGTCTATCAGTCTTCTTTGAATCAGTTAAGGAGACCTACTCTGTTGTTTTCCAATAACGCTGGTAGCCAGTGTTAATTTAGACTTAACAAAAAAGCGTCCTGGCTCAGCCATTACACTCACTCCAGAACTGATGGGGAAATGTTCACTGATACTGGCATTGATCACCTCAGACATCTGGAACATAATCATGAATAAAAATGATAAAAGAGCAGATAAACAAGAGGAGGGGATAACATAATTCATAGATACTATTTATGATAGATTTTAAGAAATTAGTTTCTACCCAAAACTAAATGCAATGAATTTAGCTCTGCTTGAATGAAGGTACTGTTTCATTAACACTCAATATCCAATTGACAGTTTTTACATATTTTCCCCCTTTTTGCAGAGCTGTCTGAAGGCAAAGTTGATAGATTTTCAAAAGGTTATGATCTCAGGCAATAAACATGAGGTGGCTTCTCTGAATAGTCAATCAGTGTCAAGGCATTATAATTTAGGTTCTCAATCATCATGACATTATGTATAAGGAATATTCACCAAACTTCACATCTGTAAGCTTGAATCAGGAAGGTCTACTTATAAGAATTATAGCCAGTTGATAGAAATCAGTACTCAAATGATTCTTACTTTTGATGGGTAAAGGTACATATGTGTATTCCAAAGGCCATATCTAGACTTACCACCTTGTGAATGTTCATTGAATTTGTCTGACAGTGATATACATGGAGCGGTTCAGAGGATGCCTGTCAATATTGATATAACGTGCATGTTATTAGGAATAACAGAAGTTAACTAAAGAAAAATGTTTATAAAATACCTGAAAAAGTATGTCTTCAGTTCCCTTTATGCCGGAGAATCCTCCACCAATGTTCAGGACTTTCATGTGAATGTCATACTCTGCAGCAATGTTGAACACTCTCCTGGCCAATTTGATTTGCTCCACATAGATGTCAGGATTAGTGCATCCACTGCCAACATGGAAACTGGAAGTAATCAATGACTATATAAATACAAGTATACAATTTCTATGAGCAGGCAAATTTCCTGTCGTTATATCCCATAAGAAATACAGCTCATTTGAGTATTAGTGAATTCTAATTAATAGGTTTATTTTGAGTGTGAAAAATTGCACAACAATTATCAATGTGGAAAACAAACAGGTCATTGTTATGAATGTGTTCATTGTTAGGAAATTGATCTTGTAACAGGCCATTGGGGGTTGTACGAACCTCTGGCTTTGCCCTCGGTACATAATCCCCTTTGGGTTATACAGCAACTCCAGGGTGGATCCAGGAAGGGGGGTTCCTATGGGTCCTGACATCCCCACCCTTTTGGTGAACCCCTAAACTATAAACAGAGGGGAAAATTCCATGTGCATGTGTGCAAATGTATGCTGTTTTAGTACTTAGCCTATATGCTGACCCCCCTTTTCGAAAATCCTGTACCCACCTCGGATAACCCACCTCATAGGATGTACCCAGCCAAGGATTCAATGTTGGAGAACGTTCTCGTAACATCACAGACCATCTTTCCCTCTGTTATGTCCCTCTTACCTACCTCACTCCAACTACGTGGAGATTCAGGTCCTGGGCGGTTCGCAGAATGTTGGGTACTGCACTGAGACTGCATCCAAAGGCATCTGAGAAGGAGATCTCTACTTTGTATTTCCCAGCTGGGCAGAGCCTCAGAACAAGTCTAGAAAACAAAATGAAAAAAACAACGTGAGAACTGTCTTTCTGGACACAGGCGGGGATGGCGGGGATGGCGGGGGTGGTGGGCCACCCCACGACAAAGGAAATGTTTGACAAAAATTTAATATACAAACCCCTAAGATTAGTAGGAAAGTTCCACCTTTTACCACTCGCCACCCCCCTTTTCAAGTTCAAATTATTGAAAATACAGGCAAAAGTTCCACTTATGGAACCTCGCCACCCCCCCCCATAACATAACCTGGGTATGGACATGCTGACATGGTCACATGACCAGATTTTGATGATCAACATGCTCTTTCCCAATGCGGAGAGTTCTGGGAGGGTTGAGCTACAGGTTTCAAAACAGGGATGTCCTTAATTTTTTCAATGTGCCAATCCTCGCAGCAGTGACAGTTTTGTACACATCTTGAACACATTTAATTGACTGATAGATACATTGTTGCTACTTGCCTTCTGTACATTTCAAAAGCTGAAGGACACAAATTACATCTGGTGAAAACAGAATATCAAAATAATGATCCGTAAATATCCCCTAAGCAAATTAAAAAAAGGGTGTGCTAACCCTTGCTGGTGTTAGGAAAGTTGGATTCACTTGCTGTTCAACAGGGATGGGTATTGCTCTTTGCACCAACTTTCCCAACAGCAAAACCTATTATGTGACGGACCATTGCCCATCATCAAGTATTTTTGACAAATCTCTCCTATAAAACTGTGCAGGTTACGCACCTGGCATTTGGACAGTGCTGTTTGACCTTGAGCAGCTCCTCACAAGTGTCGAAGGTCATGAGGTGAACCCCTGTCCTGGAGGCAAGGTCAAGGTGGGATGACATCTTAGTTGTATTGGCGAAAATGATATCCTCTGACCTTACCCCGACGGCCTGAGCCAACAGTATCTCATTCTGAATATAGATAGGTTAGGTTATATCTAGTAAAATATTTCTACCTTCAAACATGATAGATTATTAATAATTGATTACACATTTCCCAAAGGTCTCCATAGCCATTAAGCATTCACATGGTTATCAGAGAGTTACGTTCAAGTATGGTGATTTCTCCCAAAAGCTATGTTGTGCTCACCAAAGAGTGTAAAGCTGATATCAACATACTCCAATTTTTTTTTATCACCCACTCAGCCGACGAGCTGTACATATTGTCTGTGATGCATATTGTGTAGCCGTATGTACCTCTTGTCATTCTTTGCATTTTAAAGATATTTTGGATATTGCTTGGGTGATAAAATAAAGAAGAAACTTAGGGGGCGTCCTTAGGTGGCCGTACAACTCATGGGGATCTGCTGACCTCTGGCTTTGCCCTCGGTATGTGATGATCCCCTATGGGTCAAACAACCACCCTCGGATACCCCCTTGGTTCTTCTTATTATAATACTAATCCCAAATAATATTATTTAGTCTTGATCAATCTTGGGGATTTAGATCATATAGGTTATCAGACCATATGCTATTCATGCAGACCTCACCTTGCTTGCACAGTCAAATCCTGCTTCCAAATGTGATAACAATTTGACCACCATAGGATCATCATAAGCCTTTATTGCTGAAATATGAGATATACTAAAGGTCTCAATCTTTTGTTTATTGTTATATCAATGAGTATGGATGGTCTGCTGCTAAAGTGCATTTAGTAAGTGTATATTACAAGTATTTGAAGACATGCTTTGGCTACATTGTTGCACACACATAAAAATGCCTTTGCAAACATTTTAGACCATTATCATTAACTTTTCACATATCATCCCCTGTTAACCTATTTTTAACTCATACAATACACCCCTATATCAGCCACCTTATCTCATCAAAGCTACATTAAGAAAGAAAAAAAGATTGTCTTTTGAACTTTTTAAAGTCAAAGTACTGGGCTAGATGACGCATGAGTTAGTTATTAAGAAACAAAAGGAAAGAAACAAAGGACATTATACGTGGATCATTTCCCAATCTGAGTATTGCATGACTTCATTTATGGATGGCTCTCAAGTTCCAGACATCGGACAAAAGTGTAAAATTACCAAAGAAAGGTCTTATAGTAGGAAACATCCTACTCCACAGACGATACCGTTTCACAATGGAGCCCATGTCAAACAAACAAAAAGACTCGTCCCTCTTCTCCCTCTGAAAAATAGAATAAGAAATACTGTTGTGTCATATATTGTAGGACAAAGCACTGGTGGAGGAGAATAGAATAGATATCACATCCTCAGATCTATAACATGTCCACCTTATTAGATCAGTTTTTTTTTCTGGAAACCAAAATCCAGCAATGCAGATATGTAGAATAGCTATAGAGCCTTTATTTAACTTGGGAATCCTACAAATGAGACAATGATTTTTTAAATATTGTTTTAATTAATGGTAACAAAAATTGAGAGTTTTTATGCTGCTGTCACGGTAACAAGAATGTTTATAGCATGCCAAAACCTACCAATACTGCTGACGTGCAAATAAAATTTCCATGGTAACCATGGAATTAAAAAGTTTTATAAATCAGAATTATGATTGAAGGGCTCTGTTTTATTTGTCAAAACGACTTCTGTTACAATAAAAGTAACAACAAAATGTTTCATTATTTAATTGATTTTTGTTGTTATGAAATTCATTGTGTAACGGGCCACCGACGTTAAGTTTTGTATCTCCACATTACCGTAGCCTTTGTTCTAATCAAATTATTGGCATAATTATTTTATCATTGGAATCCACCAGACATCGTCTAGATTTAACATTCCAAGCCATAAGATTGCTTTTCACAGATCTCATACTAGAGTATTTCAGTAATATTTAATTGAAATAACTACTCATTTATGCAAAAGAAACGTTTGTTCCATTTCCTACGATTCATATGGTCATTACATACAATTGCAAAATCATCTTCAGAATCGGTTTCTAGCTTATGTAGGTGGATGCATTTGAATTCGACTTGAGGTGCAACATATCTATTTATTACAATACTTAGTAGACAAATTAGGATATCTGCAACAATAGCACTTGGGATTCTCATCTTTAGTAAGAAATAATCTACTCCTTTATCTGGTATTCGGATATTAATATTTTTAGTTCTTCAGTAAGGTCCATCTGTTTCATTAAATACCACAAATACTTTGACCTGTTTTGGTTGAACTATACTTTATATAAGGTTTTAGAACAAGCACTACAGATTTTAGTCTAAATCATAATTATTAATGAAACATAGGATAAGGTCATTACTCAAAGTCAACAGCAACTAGGTAAAACACTTTCAAGTGCCATTTCAATTGGAATAATAGTTTACTATTGTCCCCTAAAGGAAGTCAACACCAATGTAATTGACAATATTTTCAAAACTCAGGTAAGTATAGAAATATGTTAGATGAGTCTAGTTAAGGTCAGGGGTAAAGCATAAGCTGTGAAACAAAATTCCACGAGAGATAGAAGTATTTCCATTTGTTCGTAAATCAACCCAATTTTTGTAGATCCACATTAAGGATAGACAACACCTCTCAGGGCGCCATTTACAGCAATTCAAATAGCTCCTTTACTATCTATAGTATATTATCTATTTTACATCAAAAAATTAAGCATATCTTTCCCTATTTTATATAAAGCATTTTGTTATAACTTTAAAATTATAGAAAAAAAGAGCAAAAAACTGTTTTTTTCACTTTTATTTTTTGAACAGGGATATCTCAGTTACTAATGAAGATATCATTACAAGATTTGGAAAGCCTGTCAATAACATTTGTATGGAGGGAAGCGTGTCTCAGAATTTTTATTTAGGCCTTAGTTTTTGTTTTATTCAAAAAAACGGGAAACTTTTTGTAATCTTTTTCAACATAATTTTCTTAATTTCATAAAACAAAAACTAGGACCTAAATAACAATTTTGAGACACTCTTCCCTCCTAATGAATGTTTTCTACATTCTGTGAAAATTTCATGTATTTTCATGAAATATTAACTGAGATATCCATGTTCAAAAAGTAAAAGTTGAAAATGTGTTTTCTGCATTCCCGGCAAGCCCATACAGGCACATATTTATGTACTATATTATTAGTTATATGGGTAAATATGGTTCTCAAACGGGTATTTAATGATATAAGACTTATAGCATTGCTACAAATATTAGAATAAATAGCCCTATTTAAAGAGAGTACTGCGAATTCGCCCCTAAGAGGTGTTGTCTATCCTTAATTGAGTTGTGCAAAGAAAATGTGTTTTTCATTATTTCTTACGATATTATATAATCTAAATTTAACCTGGGCCATTATACATTGTAGAACCTTGCCTCACTTACCTTTGCCTCCTGAATCATTTTCGTGAGCACATCCATAACATCTCCATCCACAAGGTCCAGACCTGAGTCATTTGGATATCCCTTGAAATCTTAGCATTAAAGAATATTAACATTTTGTGTATTCAGTAAAAATCACTTGTTGAAATTAGTTCATTTTCTTGTCAACACATTGCTAATGCCCCATTCCCACCAAGTGATTTATCACTAAATCTGCGCTAAGATTGGCTGAGTATGCTCAAATTATCAACTGATTTTAGCACCGATTCAGATCAAGTAAGCACATTTCAATTCAATAATACCAACAGACAATCACAAGAATATTATAGTGCTGATTTGTTGACCGACTTTGTAAAGATTTCCTAGTGAAAACTGTTGTGAAATTGGGAAACACAGTTCCGTAGATATGTCTTTAGAAACAAGAAAAATGGGGTTTGTTTAAAAACTTTTCCTTACAGCACACATACAATTATAAAATTTAGTATGAGTCACCTCTGAGGCAAAACTATGAAATCTGGAAGGAACGCCATTGGAAATGTTAATTGGACCTAAATGGGGGCCAAAAAACAAACATGGCAGACCTATTCTATAAACAATCATACATCATCTTTCTAAAATGACTAAAGAGAGATGACTAGTGTCAAAATGGGGATGTAAAAGGACAGAGAACAGGACATACACATGGCAAGGACAAATCCAAATATTAAAGACATCCTACTTATATATCAATGGGTCCAGAATTAGGTCCCTTTGTCTATGTTAATCATTAACATTGAAGCATTACTTTGATGTTGTCCATAACTGGATTTTCCTGCCTAAAATGCAACAATTACTCAATGATATCATAAATTATACTACCTTTGGTGAAAACATCTCGTGGTGGCCAGGTAAATACATCACGGTATAGGGACATATTCATTATTGCAGTTGGTCTGTAATAAAGTATATAGAATATCTTGACATACTTTTTCTGCAAATTATATTTTCTGCTATTATTTTGAAATGTTATTGAAATGTTCCTTATCTATGTATTATAGGATATGCAACTGCTTAAGAAAGAAATAGATTGATTCACATATATATGTTCATCACAAAGTATTTTAACTGATTCATTCATTTATAAAAATGTTAAGACATAAATACATCAAAATTACCTTGTGACAAATGTATACATTATTATTAATGTATACCCTTTTTACCCCAAGGAATACAGGCCATGGCAAACATGTACATACATTTTATAAGAAGTTCCACAAGTGATGTCTGAGTATGGCTGTATGACCCATGGGGGATTGTCACAAATTGAGGTGAAGCCCGAAGTTTGTACAATCCCAATGGGTCGTATGGCCACCCTTGGAAGCCCCCAAAGGCCCTTCTTTATTTCATCACCCAAGCAATATTCAAAACATTATATTAAAATCACTGAGAACCAGAAGCAGAATTGTTAGTGGTCAGTCAGACCACTGATAGGTGTCTGCACCACTTCACTAGCTGGCAGCACCAGGTTACCTGTCAACTAATTTATATCACCAGTAATGATGAATAATTAATGGTAAGACATATAATATACATTATATGTAATTATTAATGTATATACTATCCCCATCTGTTCTCATATTTCAACTCTGAACCGGGGAAAATAGTATTGAATGTGCACATGCAAGAGCATCTTACCTGATAGACTTCCAATAGGTTTATGAATTGCTACTAGACAGTTAAACGTTATCAACAATAATGATCCACGCAACATCTGATAAACCGTTAATGTTGCAAGATAGGTAATTGATATTTCATTTGCATTGAAGCTCACCAGGTTAATGGTGTATTCTGATGCAGATTAGATGACCGACAATCTTGGCTGTTTACGTCACAATTTCTTTGTTTGTTAGTCTTTTTGTATTCAAGCTTTTTGGATTATGCGGGCCTTAAGTATGTGGTATAAAGGCATAACAACTGTAGTATTTCTTCCAGCCCTCATAACCATTACATGTGCATTCATATATACTGCACAAAAATAAGACTTTAATGGGTCCAGAATTATAAGAAAGGACCATTCAAGCTTATGAAAGGTAATGGAAAAGTTATCTTTATAAGAGCATCACTGATGTCTATGACCTCGAGGTGGCCTATAAGATTCTCAAACACTCTTGTAATAACATGTGAAAGATTATATCTCCAGTTCTGTCAATGTGCCTGAAAGACCCCATCTGCAAAATGAATAACTAAGTCTGATCTAGCCAATCAATGTATCAAAGGTAGTAAAATGGTGAAAGGGAGCCTTGCTTCAGCAAAATAATCAAAGTGTAATAAGCCCTAATGTACATTTCAAAAAGTTCAAACCAGTTTTAAACATAATTAGGTTCTCATAGTATGATAAACCTAGACAGCAGCGACGTAATAAGTACGTTCTGCAACCATTAATTTTTGGTTAGTCTGAAACCTGCCCAACTTTCATGTCACAGTTATGTTATTTGAGACCTTAATAATACATAATGTTAACATTTTTATAATATTGTGAAAGAACGTTACAAGAATGTCACAATAAGGTCGTATGCAGTGAGACATTGTAATGTTAGGTTCTAAAAACATTTTTGGGTGCTATCAAAATAACTATTTTTTGGTTTTACACTGTGATTATATTTTAACTATAGTTGGCTAATAATAACAAATTTATATGGTGACTTTAAGATAGAGCCCAGTGATTATTTTTGTCTTAGTGATAGTTCCTAACATAAATAATTTGTGTTTGGGCTATCTTATACTCAATGTCAGGTTGCAATGGATAACAATGCGACTCTATACAGAGCATATTACACGAGGCATTATGGGATAAGGTTGGGGTGAGGTTGGGTCAATTCAAGTCAGGTTGGGTCACATTGGCTACGTAGTTCACATCAGGGTTTACAATCTATGTCTGTAAAATAACGCAAAGCATTTGCATTTGGTGATACAACCTGGGGGGGCGACCAAGAAAAACCTACGAAATTTCGTAGAGGTGTTTTCACCCTTTTTTCGTGGCCACGATAGAAAAAGTCCCCCAGAAAAAATGTACGAAAATTTCGTGGACATTAAAGCTAAGTGAAAATCATATTGAATTCATTCATAATATGTGTAAATCAACCTAGAATACTGTTTAATGTATGTTTGAAATACCTTGAGACAATTTGGGAGTGTATAATTTTGAAAAAAAAAGAAGATTTTTCGTGGATTTTTCTTGGTCGCCCCCACAGATGATAACGGGGACCTGACGTGTAGTTCCCTTTATTATTTCAGGGGTTGATTGAGGCTGAGGAGGGATACAGGGTTGAGCAGTTGAGTATTTTACCAACTCTATTTATAATGCTATACAAAGTGTGATTTGCGATCAAATGATGAATCCAATACCGCAAAGCATTCAGGGTTGCCATATTAAACATTGCTGTGTAGATTCAAATTTTTACCCCAAACTGGCCAAAATGATATGTCTGGGGCCACAGCTGGTCTATGATTGTGAGATAAAAGCAAAATCTAACAATACAACCCCTATCCACCAACTGGGTGGTGAAACTGGAACTAACTGGCATTGTCTTATCTAGTTGAAATGTATTGTAAGCAATATGGGTATCATTACCCCTTAGAATATTCCATTAGGTCTAAGAATATGTCAAAAAACTCAAGGTAAAATTGATGATATGACATTATATAACGAATGCAACATTTCAAGCTTAAGAGCAAGAAGAACAAATCACTTAAACAATTTTTTATACAACATAAACTGTAGATGTAAAGTTGAAAATAATACTGTGAATACTAGGTCAAATGCTGGACCAAAATTCATGTTAACAAAACCAAATTGTGAAACTTATAAAAGAAATATTTTATATTCTGGGACAAGAGACTGGAATAATTTAGATCCTGTAATAAGAAATAGTAAGAACATAGTTGAATTTAAAAGATTTCAAAAATCAATTATGTTAAATACGTATAAGATTTAATAGAAGTCATCGATAATAAGAATCATAAAGATGAATATATATATCTTAAGTTCTAATGAATTGGACAATCATTATCTTGATGTATAATTTTTAAGGTTACTACAACTCAATGCCAATAGTACACAATAATAAAACTTATGTAATTACTGGTGCATTGAAGAATACCGGAATAATTTCCGAGATTTGACCAGTTTAAACAAATGTTAATAAAAAAAAAAAAAAAAAATTAGTTTATAATGAGGTTGAACGCATACTTTCATGGAAATAAATACATGCTGCATTTTTGATAAAGAAAAAATACCTTTATTTATGTAAACCATATACATTAACTTTGAGTTCAGACTGCATCTGATATTTTGCCTGTGCAAGTGTTACTGTATGCGTAAATGAGAGTTGCATGGTGCTGCCACCTATAAACAACAATCCATTTTAACTTCTGTCTCATCCCTGAGAATCGGTTTATGGACCAAGGGAGAGGGTGACGTATCTGCCATGTTCTACGATGCTCTAATAATGTTCTGTGACTTTCTACAAGGTTTTAGGAACTGCAATGTCACATCCTCCTTTTAGTGAAGAGTGCAGCCTGTATTTTCAATAGTTTTGCATGTATACATATCACAGTATGTGATAATGTATACATTCTATTACCTACAAGGACTTGTTTCATTTAATGTTCTCAATAGACGCTAACGTTATAGCCATCAATCAAAAGATGCCTTTCACTCTTGAGACCCAGTTGTGACCTACATACAATTTTCATTTTTCTTGGAAATTTCCTGAATATTCCTGAATACTTCAATTAATTCAAGGCCTAGTATGTATTTCTCAATTCTGCTTAAATTTGAATATATTGAATGAATAAATGTTGCATGGTGCTGCCACCTATAAATAACAATCCATTTTATCTTCTTGCAAATAAGTTCTGCCACCAGGAATATCCTTTTATCCTACATCTTTTTCATTAAAGGAAACCTTGCACATAACTAAAGGATAGTTATTTTTCAATAAATTCAATTCAGCATCTTATTCACAACTTCTGCTATCAATATAAGCAAAATCTAAGGAAAATTCCTAGTTTACATGCAGTTATGGGACATTAAAAAAATTGTATTTTATTTCATTTTTAAAGGAATTCCCCTAATTAATGACGTAGCAAGGGGAGTGATTGGGGAATCCCATCTGCGCTTACAAGGGAATCCCCATCCCTGGAGGATTTGTAATAAAGTCTGTGCTCTCTAACCCAAATTATATACATTTGGCCCATTGCCACTCATAACAAATGGATATTCATATCCATCTACGACCATCCATTAATCAGGGAAACCCAATGGAATTTTAGAAGGAATTCCCATACCTGTGACGTAGCAAGGGGAGTACTGAGCAGCCCAGCATTCAGGGAATTCCCAAAATTATATTCCTTTCTTGAATAATGCTTGAATAAGATCTCAACATTTTCACGTTTTCACTTTTGAAATATTTTTTAGAATACCTAAGTCAAGCTATTTACACGAGAAATAGCACTTCATGAATTTATGTGCAAGGTTTCCTTTAAGGTGGCACTGCCCTACTTGATTAAAATTGAAACAACTTTCTGGGGCTATTTCATAGTAAACCTATATTAATTGAAGCATCAAGTTACCAAAAGCCCTAAAAGTTGGCAGATTGGGGTCCTGAGCAGGTTCGTGGGAAAAGTATATTAGATATTGCAAAAGAAAACACTTAATTTGCCCGTATATTCAAACTATTTGTTAATTATAGGCTAATTCATTGTGTAACCCCAAACTGGCCAAAAACGACGTGTCATGGGCCACAGCTGGTCTATGATTGTGAGGTAAAAGCAAAATCTAACAATCCAACCCCTATCCACCAACTGGGTGGTGAAACTAGAGCTAACTGGCATTGTCTAATCTAGGTCATTGTATTATGAGCAATATGGGTATCATTACCTTCAATACGCACATAAATGCACATCAAGGGCAATAAACCTACGTTATGATACAAATCCAATGCGCACTTCAGCCAGGGGGATGTTGAGTCTGATATGTTTTGAAATATGCACTAGTTCTTAATGGAAAGCTGAGTCTGTATCAAAACCTTTTTCAAACCTCAGTTCATTATAAATGCTGAAAATTGATGAACACAATGAATTCAAATACTTTAATTTCAAAACAATCATAACCGGTAATAAATCTCGACCACAATACGCCTATAATATACATATCAAACCATCACTTCCATTTTTCGAATCCTAGTTTATCTTTTATAAAAGAAACATAACATGTAATACTTTGCTTTTTTTGTAATTGGGATAAACATCATCACCTTACAGTACTTTTCATGACATCCGTACAAGTTAATATGTACAATAATTTATATTTCATCTGTTTGAGTGCAAGAAGCTGATACAATACATCACATCCATGCAATTATGCCTACAGGATGCAGATATAAAACAATAATTTAAGTGATTCCAATTTCATGTACCCTTTTCCATGCATGTTCAATAATGTCGGATATTAATGCCTTCTTAAACTCAGTTAAAGAATCGAGTCCAATTTCTTTTATAAATTTCTAAATTCGGCTTGCAATAACAAAAACAATCTTCTAACTCTGCGAAATATTAACATGTCTACTTTACAATAGTTATGTACAGCCACTTTAGTAACAGAATGGAGTGTATCTAAACAATTATGTCATCTATGTGTATCAACTGAAATCTAACTCAATACTAACAACGTTTTCTACATTATTCCAAGTAGTATTATGACTCAGTTGTTATGCCTTGTATCATGCCCTTCAAGCTATTCAATTTCGAGGGAAAGACACGCCATCTTTAAGGTATTAATTTTGGTAATCGAGTAGAAGATTAGTACTAAAAGTAGTACAAGATACTTTATATTTTGCTCTGAAATTCCTTCGCAATTTTTGGACACAACATTTGTATGCCTCATCTATGCCTCATCTACGACCATTCTAGAGAATGTGTTTGTTTCTTGGTCATTAATTGCAGTTACCATCATCATAGCTACAATGTTTTGTTTTAGTATGACTTGCAATGGTTTGAGGTTAACACAGTGCTGAATTCAGCAGGTTAGCAAAAGGGGTAGTCCCCCCCCCCCCTAGAAAGAGCAGGAAATTCTTTTCATGAAAAGCAAGTTCTCAGGGGTTATCAAGCTATAGTATTTATGGCTGATATCATGCAGCAGGCCACAATATGGCTGTTCTTCTGGGAGAAACAAAGGTGTAAAGGCATGGATCTGACCCATCACAGGCCACTCGTTAGGTTCTATCCCAATAACTTAGATCACTTAGCCGGCCTGTGCCCAATTATCTTGATCTAAGTGGCTGAAAATGGGCAGATGCTCGAATAAATCTCTTGTATCATGGACTAGCTGATGTATTTTAACCTAAATTCTCAAATTAATCAGCTCATTATTGGAAGTTTAAAATGATGTAAAACTACAGATCAATGTTTTGTTAAATTTGTATCCGGATACATTTAATATTTTCTTTATCATCTTCATTAAACCAACTTTTTTTTTACATTTTCTTGATTAAGTATTTTGACAATTTATTCAATGTAGATGGATATATAACAATTATTTGTTATTTTTTCTCTTGTTTTGTAGATTTTGTATATAAATTCAGTCCAAATTAACCTGTAGGTGCGTAACATACTGTAAATCAGCTATTCATGGTACAGAGAATTATGATGTCCTTTTGTTTTACACAGGACGACTTTCCTCATTTTTATTCAGCACATTTTACAGGTTTTCTGTCTCATCCCTGAAAATTGGTTTATGGACCAAGGGAGAGGGGGACGTATCGGCCACATTCTATGATGCTCTAATAATGTTCTGTGACTTTCTGCAAGGTTTTAGGAACTGCAATGTCACATCCTCCTTTCAGTGAAGAGTGCAGCCTGTATTTTCAATAGTGTTGCATGTATACATATCATAGTATGTGATAATGTATACATTATATTACCTACAACGTGTTTCATTTCATGTGACAATAACGTTATAGCCATCAATCAAAAGATCCCTTTCACTCTTGAGACCCCATTGTGACCTCCATACAATTCGCCTTTTTCTTGGGAATTTCCCAAATATTGCTGAATATTTCAATCAATTCAATGCCTGGTATGTATTTCTCAATTCTGCTTAAATTTGAATATATTGAATGAATAAATGTGCTCTTCAGTAAGCGATCGATAATTTCATAAGCCTTCATTTAATAACTAGGATGTATTTGCATGTGGAATATTCTTTTAAGTGTTTATTTCTAGAAAACATTAGAAAACATCAGAAAACGTCTAAAAATACAAAGTGCCACAGCCTGTTTTAGGGGAAAATTACTCTCTGATGAATGCAGCTGGCTTAGGGTCTTAAGCATTAACCAACCTTCCCTCAGCCTATCTTCCGAGAATCTTTTCAATTTTAATGTGAGATGTATGTGAACTTGGGAAATTTGCATTGAGAGGGATTTTTCTGCTATTTACAGAAGTTTGCATTTGGCACATTATACCCAACCCCTAGCGGCCTCATGAAACATCCCCTTGTGAAAGCTGCACTCTACCCCTGTCCTGTGTGTTGTAAAGGCTGTACTCCACTAACCGTTTTTACTCAGAATTTCAGAAACCAGCAGTTTCAATATGGAATAAATATAGACATGTTACATATCATTAGATATGATTTCATGTTATCTTTCAAATGATATGTAGTATGCAAAGGTCCCTTTCACATTTCTTGAAATAATGAGGAGCAGAACAACTTTCCTGGGCCACTTAGTACCAGCCATAGATCATTGGTGTACATGCCAGGCACCAGCAGTCAAGAATGTTCCGGGTCTGCTACACTGATAACATACTGCTGGTACCCAGCAGCCCAGAAAAGTAGTTCTCCTAATTTAGAAGATGCCCAATTCCAGTTTGTCAAGATCGTCTTGTGCTATATGGGCTGTATATCTTCACACAGACTGCTCCCCACTGCTGTGGCTTGGGGGTGACAAGAGTAGTTCAGACTTGGAGCAGTACACAGTCCCCAATCAGAACTTTGTGGCCACAGAGAAAGCATTTCAATAGCAGCCATCAATGACAGCACATGATTTTGAAAAGGGGAGGAGGGGAGCGCTAATGGGGAAAAAATTATTGAATTAACTTTACATTAAAATAACCTCAATTTTTCCCAAAGAGAGGGGGCGCGCACCCCTGTGCTTCCCCCCTAAATCCACCACTGGCCATACTATGGGATTCATTATTTTTGCCAAAACCTAGAGGCCCTTTAAAGCAGCTGCATGTGAATGCTGCACTTAGCCCCCTGTCTTGTGTTTTGTAAAGGCTGTATCCCACCACCTGATTTTACTCACTATTTCTGTAATCTCCAATGGAAATTCAGATTGAATGTAGACATAATTGTTATAGTAATGATATTATCATTAGAAAGAATTTAATTTTCCCTTTCAAATGATATGTAGCATGTAAGGGTCCCTCGCATATGTTTTGTGACAATATTTTAGAAGATGCCAAATTCAAGTTTGTAAAAATCGCCCGGTGACATATAGGCTTTACGCCTTCACAGAGACTGCTCCCCACTGCTGTGGGTGGGGATGACAGGAGTATTTCAGACTAAGACCAGTACACAGCCTCCAATCAGAACTGTATGGCCACAGAGAAGGCATTTCCATTTTTTAGGTATTTGATAGCAGCCATACTGTAGTTGCAATATTTATCCCAAACCCCACTGGTCCCAGAGGGCCTTCACATAATGAAAACCATTACTTTGCAAGCGAATAAAAGTACTTTTGTTCAAAACAGACATAACAGCAATGCCTTCACAACTTGAAATGTTAGCCAATTAGAGTCTGGTTGGGGGCTTTAAAATGTTTGATAATGATGGCCCCACCCTAAGCCTAACATTAATGACATTTTGAGCCAGGAAAAATGACAAGAAGTGGGGGAAATATATGATGCTGGAATTTTGCATGAAATCGATTGTGTTATTTGACAAAAAAAGCATTGTTTGCAGTTATACATGTCATTATATGACAGGCCACTGGAAGTGTATCCTCTGTTATCCTCATGGTATACTCTGCGGTTAGCTACACCCAGGCCTATCACAGATGGAGGTAGTGAGAAGGGTATAGATATATAATGCACAGCTCCACTGTTACAGCTGAAGAAGTGTCTGTACAGTGTCTTTGTGTTGCCAAAGCATGTATTGGACAATATAATACAAGGCATGTTTATATACATTTACTGGCCTGTTGTTCAGCTTCACATAGCCCATTCAGTTTTATTCCTATTGAGCACACTGACTCGGATTTATTTAACTTGCGCACAGATTCACTTTGAATACCTTCGTCTTATCCATGGAAATTTATGTTAATATAATGGTGAATTGACACATGTTTCTGTGCACTACTATACAGTAGTACGAAGCAAAGACTGCTTCTGACAATTTAAAAGCCTCGTAATTTAAAAGCCCATACCCTTAACACTATTCAATATTACATGTACAGTGACAACTTTCTGATGGCAGATTCCACAATTTCCGATTAAATATATTTCTTCACAAAGTATTACATGTTCACTATATCTAGACAATATTATTAATTGTTGAGACCCCATTTCCTTGTATTTCTCTTTGGAATATCCTAAGTTCCTTGAAAATGAGCATTTTTAATGGCTGACCCAGCCATACCAGTTCAGTTACAGAAGTACTATGGTCTCCTCTGAACAATACAGAAACATACTGACAAATAGCTGTTTTGTCCAGGCACTTGCAGTTGAACTGGGGAGAATACTGCTTGGTGGTATGGATAAACTGAAGTCTCAAGGGTCTCATCAGTAAAATGTTTTGCGCACCCCTTACATTGTATATTACCTGCTTCCTTAAGCCCAGTCTAAGTAGTTTTTAAATTTTTTTTTGGTATTTATTGAACCATACTCACATACATGTGATCTTCCGTATAGGTAGAATAAGTTTCAGACATGAGACATATATAATACATGCATGCAGTATATATAGCATTAAACAGAATAGTATATGACAATATAAGTACAAGCATTGATGTTTTAAACCTTGATGAATAGTCACAGACTCACTCCAAAGTGAAATAATTCACCTTACGACTATAATTATGAAGAAGAGGATAAGGAAAGTATTTTAGGAAGTATTATTTAAACCTTCGATAATTATACTGTTTCTTCCCCTATAAGACCCAGGGGTGGTACATTCAGGGGCTAGTGCATATTGATAGGTTGTACACTATGTTAACAATCTGCATTTTCATGATTTTCAACATTTAGAGTTTTGATTGTGCAATAAAATATAGAAGGCCCTTAGGGTTCTCCTCTGGTGGCCCTATGACCATACAGCCCATGGGCTTTGCCCTAGGCCTGGGGCTCTGACAAACCCCTTTGGGTTATACGGCCATCCTCGGATGACCCCTCCCCCCACCCCAAGGGTCTTCTTATATTAAGATATTGCTGGGACAATCAGAAAGGTTTTAGGAGGCTTAAGGCCATATTCCACATACTGAAAGGGTTTTTTGGCAAATTATTGACATACCTTTGGCACCAAAAGTGTGCTGTGCTGATTTTGAGTGTCACACTTTGCCTGGCAGCACAAAAATTCGCTGAAAATTTCACCATATTGAAAGTGTATTGGCAGCAAATCCCTAATGCTCTTTTAGTATGTGGAATACAGGCTTAAGGAGAACAATCAACACTGTCAGTCTCATATGACCTACCTTAAGGTTGTCATTATACAGTTTGACCCTAAGTATAAATCCTCCTGAACCATCTGGCAGCGTCTCCAGCCTTCTGCTCGGTGTTTGCCACATTAGGTATGTAGCAGGCCCATCCCAGTCCTTATCTCAGGTGGGTGTCAGACACATAGTAAAAAGACCAGCCCTGATCCCACAGAGAGGACAGATAACACGGCCCTGTGGCTCTGGGTACTAACAGCTTGCCCGATGCAGAAGGTTCTTCCAAGAAAAGGAAGGTAGAGCTATATTTCTCATCAGTACAGGCTTTTCTAGACTATTTGCTGAAATTGATTATTACAATTATAATGATGACCTCATTTTAGAATTTATTATTGATTATTGCTAGGAAATGTTAGTTCTCCATACTAATCTTGACCAGTTATATTTTCTTTTTGCAAGTGATAAGCACTAGTACTGTAAATCAGTTGGACTGCAAATTCTGATGTAAATTTGTCACAACTGGCAGGAAAGATTGCTATTGTTGCTATGCCTTCTGTTGTTAAAATACTGCTATATTACAAATAGAGCTGTTGAAATATTAACGTTGCTATCATATAATTGTGGAATAGAGACATTTATCATCACTGTTTGCTGAGATTCCACATTTATGTTTATACCACATTTTGTTTAAAAATATAGACATCAAAGATCTTTATGGACCTTATATCTATAGACCTTTTTCATTAGGTTGCGGCAGCCCCTGGTGAATTAAATAGAAACAGTGTTTTAAGTCTTTTTGTATAGTTAGCCTATAAGCTTCACTTCATATAGGTTAACTATAGAAAAAGATCTAAAACACTGTTTCTATTTAATTTACCAGGGGCTGCCACAACCTAATGGAAAAGGTCTATAGGTCATTATAGCTAACACTAACCATCAGTTTGTTTATGAAGCCTTGTCTACATTATGCTGATAGACATGACTTGTGACTGTTAGCACTAACCATCTCCCCAAGTGTTCTGTTTACTTACAAAACCTCCATTTCAATATTCCACGGGGAGGCCATTAGGTTGGAACAAGACATCAGCCTGTCTGGTACAATTCTGGAAATATTCTATCACAACTCTGAATGGTATTTTCCGAAGTCAGATCACTTTGGATACAAATCAAACTGGATTGTGAAGGTATCTAAAGAGAGTCGCAAAGCTATCTCTATAGGGACTGCTTTTGTGTAGACAATGAAGGCAATCAACATTTATCTCACTCCTCAGGGTATTCTCTGATGAACCTCACCTTCTCAGGAAATATGGAAACAGCTGTTTTACTACTTCCCTAGATTGCCTTAGGTAAAAGTGATAAATAACTCTGTATGCCTGGGTGTCAGCATCCATGTCAGCATCAATGGAGGATGGTTCCAGGGGGACCTGGCCCCTTCACGGCATCCATCCTTGTCTTTTCATTTCATTGTCAATGTCGTTCATCTCTTGGAAAACTCATGGAAGTTCATCACCATTTTCGAACATTGTTTTAGATTTTGATAAAACTGAACAGAACACAAAAAGTAATCCTAAATATTAGGTACCTGAATGTTTCAAACTAAACCTATGCAAATTTTATGACCCATTCTGTATGTTTTGCACTTTTAAGATATCACAAGATTTTGTTTAATGTAATGTTCAGAATAAATAAGATAGTTGTAATCATCCATTCCCTGTTTGTATCTCTTTCAGATGATAGGTTAAATACATACATTCATCCAGTTCCACCACAGCCCCAGCATCCAGACTTAAGCTGGGTCCCCACAGAAGTTCAGCTGACACATTATAGCCCCAGTGACTTTAGACAGTCTGCCAATGGATTGGCACTACAAATTTGCCAATTCTTGTGATCGGCTGTCAGTATATCATATAAAAATGTGAATTGCTGCTAAAGTCAGCTAATTCTATCTCTAGAATCAGCCAATTTCAGCCCCATTCTGTCAGCTGACTGAGTAAAAATGTCCTATTAGGTATGTGGCTTCAGTTGGTCGAATACCTTAAGGATGAGTGAATTGTTTAATTTACCCTCCCAGTAGAGTTAACTTATCTAAATAAATAGACGATAAAAAAACAAACGAAGCTCATCCAGTCATACTCAATTACTGATTCAGATATACCTGTACCGTGAGTACCCATCTATCACCAAAATGCAAGGTACACTGAGAATGTAAATTTCTCCCTATCCTGTACTTTATATGCTACTACAATTCTCAGGATGATCAAATCATGTGTTGTGATGCCTCAGAAAGTACCACAGATGGCCTACCCACTCCCCGGAGAAATGTTTCTACCAATGCCAATACACACTATCACCTCATTTCATTGAGAGGGGTGGGGGAGGAGAGAGACCTCTGTTGCATCAAAACGGCAAGAGCTATTGATGTGAATACTGGCATATGTATAGTAGATCTTGTACCCTTTGATTTCCTGTCTGTATATCTCTCATATTGCTCTTTTCTTTGAAGGGCATAGGGACATTCCTGTTTTCTAAGGCCTATTCACAACCTTCTGATTGAAGTCATAGAGAATCTATGTCACTGTGCCTGTGATGCTGTATAGGCAATTGATACAGATAATGTACGTGGTTAAATATCATATCACCTGAAAGCATATTACTTAAAGAATAACATGTGGAAAACTTATTTAGAGAATGGCACCACAATATTGATCTTAAGGGATAACACTTTGAAAAATATATCAAATGTGTCAGATTTGGCATAACAAGCCTAACATGGCAAACGTCCAATCACAACCATAGACTTTTTTGACAGTGTGGCACCATCAAAGGAAAGTAGCAATAATAATAATATCAACCTTTCCGTTAATCCTGAAGTAACTCAGGCAAACAGCAACGTAAAAAGCTCTTTATGTTAGGTTGCGACTGTACAGGACAAAGTGTTATGATAATGTTATCTTTCAATGAAGTTAAGACCTTACCAATGCAGAATGTTATAATAACATTGCTTTTGCATTGGATAATGTTACCAGAGTGTTATTACAAGGCAACAGTGCAATATCATAATATTAGGTTCTAAAGATGTCATTAGGTGCCATTGAAACAATGTAACAAGAACTAAACCAGGACCAAAAATGTTACTGCAACATTATAATAATGTTACTTTCTTGCCTGGGAAATTTGATCCAGATTAGCTCTTCTCTGCTTTAAAATGTAACTTCTGCTCAGTATAAACGCTCAAAATTCTCAGTGGGAATCAATTTTATATATAGACATGCTGAATATCGCTCAAGTGGTTTACCAATTCTCTTTTGAATGATACATAGGATGTAAGTTTTTTCCTTTGAGAAAATTGAACAAATACTAAGCCAGCAGCATCAGATCAGTTTATACAATACAGGCTTTAGTATGGTAAGATTACAAGAGCCTCCCTTTGTATGCCTTCCATTAGGCATTGTGTTAAGCAGGATTTATGTGCCATAGGGGTTAGGAGTAACACACATTGTAAAACACAGAGGTCTCAGAAGGGCAGCCACTGAGTTAGGGATGTGGGAACTAAAAGCCTACTCTCATGAACTACATAGTGATTCAAATGATTCATACTATGCAGCAGGAATCTAGATTGAACGCTAGTGGTTGTTTATGGGTCTTATTGTGAATTTGGGGAAACTTGCCTTTAACTCTCGTTTAGTTAGTTCATCTTAGTTTATATTAGTGTTGCTAGTTAAGTAGTAGAATACATCTGTGGCATGGGCGTTCATATCCACAACACGAATCTCACTTGGCTGAGAGGAAGTTTATTGGTGTATAATCCAAAGACATACAATGGCTGATGCGTTTGGCCTAAGTATCCGGCCCTCATTCAACACTGCCCAAGGCTAGCTTCGTCCACAGAGTCGGCTCGTCTTAGTGCAGCTGTACAATGGTAAACCCTATCCAAGTCACCCGATGTCTGCGTACTTTGGCTAAAACCAAACCCCGAATCGTATAGATTCGTAGCGATCCAAACAGGTAGTGTTCTCTCTGGTCTTGCTTACCGGCTCAGACCATTATATACCATCCCATTATTGATTTTAACCCAAGCAGCACTGCTTACTGGGAGGTGCTCTTCATCTGCCATGGTTATACAGGTATATCGCCTACCAGCAGCGTCTGCCATTCTCATATTTGTGTAATTTTGAATATTCTTTGGAATTCCTATTATCATTTCCTTCTCATCCGGTGACTTTCCTTTCATCTAAAATCTCAAAACAAAATGTATTATACATAAAAGAATTATATTTCCTATGCACAATGACTTTTGTGCAAGATCTTGAAAATAAGAATTATTCCAACATGTAAGAATTAACATTAGAATGAATGTATATGATGTAACACTAATGTAAATAGTTCCAAATTAAGTTCCAAGAAATACGTCCAGTCTCAAAATGTCACTTTCATATCTGTCCACGACATCCGAACACCACCATGGCCGACTTTGAGCTTTGGGGATAGCTAAATACAGTGGTAGGCTACAACAGAGTTTTAAGTTAGGTACTATCTATACCATTACTTTACAGCCACAGAATTATTGCAGAATATTCTAGACCTTACTTAGGATTCAATTGCTGAAGCAACCATCAACATTCAAATTAAGGGCTTTTACTTGAAAAGGTCACAGCATAAGCAGAGTTTGGAGAATGCCATAAAATAAATCGGGTATTTCTTACAGAAAATAATAATAACTCATACTCATCAGACTATTTTCCTTTTCTGTTTTGACAGTTGTAATTTGTTTTAAACAATATCTCATGAAATAGAAAACCAAGTATAAAACTTAAAATATTATCCTGCTCTGAATGCTTCATCCAATGTTTAATGAGATTATTTTGTAGAGAATATGTGAATTAGTGAAACGTACACACTTGTTAAGAGGCATGGAATGGAAGTTACAATTTGTTTAAGGGAAGTTTGACGCCAGATAGGAATAATTAAATGTTAGTTGTCTTATCTTATCAAGTGAATGATTGTTTGAGTAAAATATTTTATACCAGATGAAGAAAATATCGTAGCAGAAATGGGATTTAAAGACAATAATGCAAATATACATAGATTGAGCCCTCATATTTTCTTTGTTATGTGGGATAGCATATATTTCAGGTAATTGTGAAAATCTATGAAATAGCTCTGCTTTGAGTGTTGAGAAAAGATGTTTTAGATTATTTGAAAAATCAGATCTTAGATCTAAGACCAGTGCATACTGTCACCAAGGTACATATTCTATAATGATATAATCTAGGGTTCAATGCAATATAAATGAAAACCATTAATTCTACATGTTTTATTGATTATTTAGTGATTCACTTGCCCCTGCTTTTGCCCCTGCTTTCGGGTGATAATATATATCAAGTTTAATTACACTGATATATGCCTATATAACTGTCAACATTCCTAAGTACACTTGTTTTACACATTAGGAAACCCTTTTTTTTACAATTTGTGTATGGTTTCTATCTAACCTTTCTGAACTCTAAATCTATCTATGTAACAAAAACTTCCCCTGATTGATAAGTAAATGCTTAGACTCATTTCAAAGCAACATACACATAATACCTCTACAGCAACATATTCAGGGAAGAAAGTATCAAAAAATGATAGCCTGGAGACCTATCCCTGCTCTCTTATCAAACGTATCGGAGATTGAGGTGACTCTAATCTAAGAGATCATTTAATGAGGTCCTTCAGCGTCCTGGGAAACTACCCAGATAGTGACCTCATTTCGGAGAAGCCCGCACCTGCAGGCATGACCCCAGAGGTTCCAATATATACAATCAGTGGGTCTCATCGAGATGTAATGGGAAACAGAGAAGGTAGGATTATCTCAAACCAAGTAGGGCTCTGCAGACACCACACAATTTTCTTTCACAAATCTGTTTGTAAGCTGTAACTATTACAAGATTAAACCTTTTTACAATTCATTTTGTTGAAAAAAGTGTTTGATTAAATACAGTTGATAAAACAGACTGTCAAGTTTTTGTTTGCAGGTCAAAAAAGAGATGATTTGAACTGGGAAAAACATTCTAAATACATCAATAGATACAAAAGACATCTTTGTTCGTAGGTCTACCAAAAGAGAATTTGGGATAAGAGATGATATACTCTGGAATATATCAAAGTTGTTTCAGACAAGAATCATTCAATAGTTTGTCATAACTTGGTTCCTTTAAGGTGAATTCTATGAAAACTGTGACTTTTTTAAGGTTTACACATTTTAGAGAAACCTTTACGTAGATTAAAAACACATAACACAGTGAACAAAAGATAGCCAAGCACATGAAAACATTAAATGAACAGGGTTAAAAGCTAAACTGTTTAAACATATGCATGCAATATCTGCAGCCCAAACAAGGGAATAAAGTTTATGGTATTAGCTGCATAAAACTGGCTTGATAAAATAAATTGATAAAGCTGAGATGTAAATTGCCTTGCAAACAGGGCATTTTGGTGTGCAATGGCAGCAATTACCCAATTCTGAGAGGATATCACAAGAGGCAGACAACATTTCTGCCATTTTATTAGGGCCGCCAATGAAAGCTGATTAGGAAATACGAGTTTCCTGCCTTTTTATCTTATAATAATCCCCTTCCAGATGAGGTGCTGCAGTAAATTGAGACGTAATTTAAATAGATAGCAATTGCCAGTGAAGAGATATTCCATAAAAAAGACGATAGATGAAATCTTTGTGAGTTTCATGCTACTCCAAGGAATATTATGATCGACAACAGCTGATTCAGGTCTGGATACATCCCGATCTGATTATTTCTTCTCTGATTCTTATCCTTTGTGTTTATCACACATTCAGATTTCATTCATCACAAGCATAGGGTTGCTACCCTGTCCTAATATGATATGAAGCAAATACCACAAACAGTATTGTTTTGAATAGTATCCCTGGCAAATCTGTATCATAATTTGTTTGCCTACACCTGCGAAATAATCAGTTTGCTACATTTTGTAACAAATTTTATAGGATAACTGTCACAATGCTTGCATTTTCAGGTTATACAAATACTTTAGCTCTTTTCTTGTCTGAACTTTAGTTGTGTCAAAACAGACTTGCATGGTCACGTAATTTGCTGTTATTGAGTATACTAGTTATTGTGGAAGAAGGGAATTACATAGCCAAGGACTGGCTCCAACAAAATGTGATTTGGTACAATGTCTCCTGCATAAACTGATTTCCTTACTCACGACTATATTCCACTATGTAAGCTTTAATTTCCCTGGCATTTCAGTACAATAAGTGGCAGTTGGGGATTTAGGGGGAATGAAACAGTGGATAAATGATTACAAGTAAGAAATAGAAACTTTACAATTGACAGTAATATAATTCCATACCAATGATTTTACCCTTCTGCAATTTAGAAAAGAGAGTTAAGGTACAAATGGCAGGTACTTTCATCACAATTTTGATCTGGAATCACAGGTAAATAGACCCTGATCCAAAATGCTGAAACTTTCCCTATGCAATTTTGTTTCATTATCGCAGACCACCATACATTATGATGGTTGGCATACTTGGCGGTTCGTTTTCAATTTCACATCTTTGTGACTATGCCTGTGATTATTTCATGTACATTATTCCAGATTGCAACTGAATTGCATCATGATATTGCACAGTGTGCAATGGGCTTTAATCTGGGGGAAGAGAGACAAAGGACCCAACATTTTGGATATTTTGGTCATTGCAATTTTTGGACTTTGATGTGTACCCTTGACCCTTGTCTAAACAATACCTCGGAATCACAGTGAACCATATCACACATGACCCAAGCAATCAGTGATGTAACAAGCATGTTCACAGTGAGTGGTATGTATGGCCTGGCAATATGACCTGCCCCCAATACACATCGCTTGTCGGCTGTGCAGGTGATAAATTCTGTGACCATACTTTTTGGGTCAGCCTCTTACCTGCCCAATTTTCATATAATACTTTCATCTCTTTATGATAGGTTGAGACTCTCCAAGACTGAGTGATTTTATAACATACTTTTCTTGTGGAGTTGAGACTTTACCAATAGAGAGTATTATAACAGGATTATTGTTATGTGAAATAATGTGGCCAGAATGTAACAATAACATAACAGTACAAAGTTGCAATGTTAGGTTCTAAAGGCGTTATTGACTGCCATCAAAATAAAACAACCAGAACTAAACCAGAACCAATAGAACATTACATCCTATTCTTGCCTGAGGAATATGCAGTTATGAACAGTAGGAAATTTGCCTTGGTCAGATTTCCTTCGGCACCATTGCCAATTTCATTGTAAAATCTCTTGTATATTGCTGAAGGGTGTTACTATTAAAAAGTATGACTGACTTATGCATAAAAAATATGCTCTTTGGCATGATAGATTTTGACAATGAACTTCTGCAAAAGACACGTCATAGCAGATTTATTACTGCAGGACCCTCAGGTACTTATATTCTTAATGGATGGTCCATAGTGCAAGAAATGGGATTCTATTTCTAGGTTCATTATTCCTTCTCCCACATAAAAACATAATTGCCTACTCAGGCTCCCCCATAAGGTTCTGCAGTATACATATGCCAGTGCAGCCTTGTATTGAATTTCAAATATCTTAGACTAGATAAAAGGGGGCAGGGGCAGTGAAAGGAGACATACTTGAAATAGATAGCAATCAATATTAGAGTGATGTCCTGCAAAAAAAATTCAAATGAAATCATTAGTAGTTTCATGTAGCCAGCAACAGTTGATACAAGTTTGAATAGACCAGTACAAAGGTTTAACAGTTCTTTTTCAAATGATATGTACGACATAAGATATTTTGCCATATTCTTGAGGAAACTAAAATATTGAGAGCATCAAATTCGGTCTGTGGAATACAGGCATTAGTGTGACCTGATTACAAGAATGTCCCACTGTCAGCTTTCCATTAAGCATTGCATTAAACCAGGCTCACATGTCATCCGGATTAGATCCACCACACATCGTAAAAAACACATAAGTCTCAGAAGGGGAGGCACTGAGATATAGATATGGGAACTAAAAGCCTTCTCTCGTGAACTACATTGTGACAAGGGAGATTCGATCTATGTTGTCAGATTCCTGATGATAAGATTGATTTTGCCCTATACAAATTAACTTCAACAATCATATATGTTATGAAACATAGTTGCAAATGATTTTCAGTTTCCAATATAAAATACCATAAATATCTTGAATAATGATATGCAATTGTTTTGTTTATTTTACACTTTTGGCAAGAGGTATGGATAGGAAAATTTGCTATTTAATACCTCTTAAAATTGTTAATCATTATATAATATCAATGTATGAATTGAGCCTAAAGTGCCTCACACATGGCAACGGAAATATTGCACGCACATTAAAATCTTAGTCCGAAATTGTCGTAGAATGTATGCTGCCATGTGATTTGCGATAATCATACATATCTTGTGATAAAATGTCAAGACAAACAGTAAAATCATCCGTACGCAAAAATAGTGTTTTTGATAATTCATGTTAATTCTCTATCATATTAGTATGATATTATTATATTTTATTTGTTATCACACATTAAAAAGTGTTATATCATTATATTTTCAACCATAAGCATAAAACAATAGATTCAAAATACATTTGGAATTTTTGTTAGATATAAATTGGTTTATCATAGGGATTCCCTACGGAAATGTCAAACATGATTGATAATTTGATCTGATGTATGTTGTGATAAAAATCGTGATAACAATCATGATAAAAAACATCTTAAGATAAAAATATTGTTGTTACAATTGCTCACTATGTTCATGGACGTGATGTTTTTAATGTCAGAACATTGTCATAGCTACACTTGGTAAGATAAACTCAAAGATTTCACCAATATGCAATATTTTATTCCCTTGTGCGAGGGCCTTAAATCTGAGTCCATGGGCTGAAAAGCCAGGTCTTGAGGGGACACAAGGCAAAATAATCATTACTCATGTTCTACAATGTAATTAATTTCAACATGCATGAATGCCATTACTTTAATCCATCACCCTTATTCAATCACACATTTTTTATTTGATTATAGTATAGATACCAGCATAATTATGTAATAACTGAATAAAAAGATTTTCTGTGTCTTTCGACATTGTTTCTACATATTTTCAAAGTTTCTTAAAATCCTTGCTGAACCCAACAAAATCTATGTAACATAACTTCCCCCCATTAATCATTATATGCTAAAACTTGACTGCAGCCTGTCTTAGACTAAATCCTAAATTTTCTCCCACAGTTTTTCGAGAAAATAGTCATTTTAACATACACATGTCAATATCTTTATCGCCCCATATTCAGGGGACAAGGTATCAGCTAATGACAGCCAGCGACCTCTTTCCACTCCCTAACCGAGCATCCCAGAGATTGAGGTGACTCTAATCTGAGGAATCATCTAATGAGGTCCTTCAGCGCCCCGGGAAACTGCCCGGATGATGACCTCATTTTGGAGAGCACCACCCCTGGAGGCCCGACCCAGGAGATTCTAATGTATACAATCAGTGGATTTCATTGAGATGTAATGAGAAACAGAGAAGCGTAGGTTACCTTGAACCAATTGAGGCTCTACAGATCTGTATTTTATCAGTACCAACTATTACAAGATTGTAAAAGGGGATCCACACTGTGATTACTATAAAGATACTACAAAGTTCTGTTTGCTGAAAAATGTTTTTCTAATAATTATAGAAGATACCATAGAGTGCTAAGTTTTTGTTGGTAGATCAACAAAATGAATTTGAACCGTGAAAAAATATTCCTAAATACATCAAAAATAATGTGAGGTAAGAATCATATGAGAGTCTGTCATACTATGGCGCCTTAACAGTTAAGTTGCAATGGGGACTAGATTAGGAGGTGGTACATGGTAAGAGATGTGTTGCTAATGCCTTGGGTCCAACTTAGCTATTTCTTCCCAACTGTTACATCCCGGCTGAACCTGATATAAGCCACTCCTTAAAAATTTGCTATTTCAAAAGTCAAGATTAAGTCTAGAACTTATTTAACAGATATGAAGTTGCATTTTCATGACTCAGAATTCTACAAAGTGGTTCCACAGTGTGAAGAGGCCTTTATGTGGATTAAAATGATGTAACACACAGCACTACAAATTAAATATAATAAGTCAGGCTGACGGAAGACATTAAACCAACAGAGTTTTGGACATTAAAGCCCAAATGTTTAACAATGCAATATCTGCAACCCAAACAATAAAATAAAGTTAATGGTATTAGCTACATAAAACCAGCTGTAAATTGATAAAGCTGACAAGTAAATTGCCTTACAAAAAGGGTATCTGATGTGCAATGGCGGCAATTACCCAATCCTGAGAGGATATCAGATGGGGCATACAACATTTCAGCCATTTCATTAGGACCGCCAATGAAAGCTGATCAGGCAACAGGAGTTTCCTGCCTTTTTCTGATATGATTCCCTCCTGCAGTAGACATGCTACAGTAAATTGAGACGCACTTGAATTAGATAGCAATCGTCAGTCAAGTGATATGCTTTGGTAGTTTCATGACAGGGAGGGGATTATTATAGCGAGCAACAGCTGATACCAGTCTGGATACATTCACTTCTGATTTTTTCTTTTCTGGTTATTATACTTAGTTTTACTGAAGCCTATATTCCACATGCTGATTTTACAGGTGATTTTGAAAATTGGTAATGGGAATCAAGTTACTCATAATACTTTCCCTTTTAGGGCTACAACATGCAGAACTGTCAATTCAAAGAGTATTCAAACCAGTATTGCAACAGAATCCTGCGATATTATTAAGCAGACTATATAATCTTTGCACCTTATGCATATTACAATATGACTGACAATGACATAGATGAGATGAAAACAAATTATATTGCACCTTCCCAAAGTCAGAGTACAATGCAATATCCCTGCAACCTCTTTCACATCACAGTGGTCTGTAACTTGATTTATATAATTATGGACATACCTCAGGCGTCTCAGTTTCATGGGTGTAAAACCCCTTTATGCAATATATTTTTGACACATGGCGCGCTACTGAGGTAAACACTGACCGGCAAACCGCTCCACAGAAATCTTCGCATAACAGGGAGTACACTAGCAATACGAACAATTACTATTGAATGCTTGTGAGTGGAACTGTTGTGACTTAGTTAACGTGGACTTAAGCACGCAAATTTGTGATATTACGTTGCTTTTCGCATATTTTCACGGATTTTGCGTTGCAAGGGCGATAATATGCCACCCAAAGGATCGCGTAAAGGAGGGACAAGTTCAAGGTCGGACCCTACCGTAAACAACCCAACGCTGGCAAGTACGGCGTTATTAGAACAAGGCTCCGAGTCTGAAAATGACTCTGAAAATGAGGTGGGTGGAAATGAAGCGATTGAACAATTGCCAGACCGTGAATTGCTGCTCCAAATACTACAAAACCAGAAAAGTGCTGCTAAATCTACAAGTAAGAAATTCAACAAGATTGAAAAATCCCTAAAAAATACACAAGCGTCATTTGAAAAATTGGTCTTGGACAATGAAGAATCATTAGGGAAAATGAGCACTGACATACAAAGTAATAAAAGTGAACTGGAAACAATGATGCAACGAATCGACAAATTATCTGATGACTTAGAGGCGAGCAATGCGCAAGTACACAAGTTAAATGATGAGCTAAAAAATGTAAATGATGAACTTAGGGCAAAATCTAAAGTGATTAATAAACTAGATGACAAGTTCACCAAAGACGAAAATGAGGAAAATAGGAAAACACTCATCATTGATGGTATAGGCGAGAGGGATTTTAAGAGGCCGAAGGTAGTGGTAGGAAACCTACTCAAGGATCTGGAAATTGAATACCAGGAATCAGACATACAGGCAGCCTACCGGATCGGTGCATTGAATGCAGGGATCTCTAGACCAAGATCGATTAAAGTCATTTTCTCTTCCGGAAATATTAAAGGAAATATTTTCAAGAACATTGAAAAATTGGGGAAAATTGATGCATGGAGGGGGGTGAGACTCTCGGACTGTCTATCACCATCTGAAATGAGAAAACAAGCAGACTTGAGAAGTATATATGCTTTCGCACGTGCAAAAGGCTTAAATGTTAAGACCCGTGGTAAAGCTATCATCATAGATGAAATAAGGTACACTCATCAGGATATTGATAATCTCCCTCATGGACTGAAAAGGGAAGAAATTAAAACTGTACATGTGGAAGACGGTATCGCCTTTCAATCCTCATATTCTTATCTCAGCAATATGTATCCGTGTGTAATTAAGGATAATGGGGTGGAATATAAATCTGCAGAACATTTCTACACAGCAGAATTTGTGCGATACCATAATAGGCTCGATTTAATTAATGATGTACTCGCGGCAGACACTGGGTATGAAGCAAAAGCATTGATTAAAGGTATCAAGGCGAAACCTGGATGGCATGAGGCAAAGACCAAGGTAATGAGAACAATTATAACTCTCAAATTTGATCAAAATGACAGTATCCGAGAAAAACTCATGCTCACCACAGGATATCTATACGAGGCCACCAGGGATAAAGACTTTGCGTGTGGTATGTCTTTAGGACAAGCCAAGTACATAAAGAAGGACAGTATCCCCGGAAAAAACATTTTGGGCACTCTACTCTGCGAATATAGGGACGCAAGGCGTGGTTGAATCGTTCTATTGATGGTATTTTTGAGTGCTTGTGTGTATCGAAGCGTTAAATAGACGAGGAGAGTGGCGACCTATATTTGGAAAAAGCAGCGGTTGTTGGTATTGCTGCGTGGGAGTTAACTCAACGAGTGTAATTTCTATAGGTAGTCAGGCGTGGCGGTATCATAGAGTGTATTTCAATTGGAAATAAATTGACCTGACCCAGTGTGGTATAGTATTACATCATTATAGATTAAAGTGTACTATATTTGTATTTTAACCAACTAAAAAATGCTAGCTTAAATAACTTACTTATGTTATTATAATGGAACGTGTTATGTCGGAATTATATGTTTACTTCGTACCAAAAAATGCTCTCGACAATTACTGGAGGCATAATGAGCCGAGTCCAGTTTGATATGAAAAAGAAACGTAAGAAGAACATTAAAGACTGGTTGTATGTAATTGTATTCGTTTTGGTATTCCTTTTTATGATTGAATGTATAACTTAGAAAATGTAATACATGGTAGGGGATTACATATGGGCCATCTTAATATAAGAAGTTTAGCCAATAAGTGGGAACTCTTTAAAACTCAATTTGATTCTAGTCCCCTAGATCTGATAGGATTATCTGAAACCTGGCTAACAAGTAAATATGAGGACTCTCTTTTTCAACTCTCTGATAAATATGACCTTATTAGAAATGATAGAAAATGGGGGGAAGTAAATAACCTAAATGTTAAAAAGGGAGGTGGTACAGCTATTTATATCAATAAGAGGTTAAATTACTCGATCAACGAATTGGAGATGTATAATTGTAGTAGCAGAGATCTAGAATGTCAATGGATTAGTATTAAGCATATTAATTCGAAGAATATCATTGTTGGTAACTTTTATAGGCCTCCGCAAGGAAATATAAGTAGTTTTATAGAAATATTAGAGGAGTTCTTATCTGAATTACAAACTGAAAGGAATGAAATGATTTTAATGGGAGATTTTAATATCGACTTTCTTGATAAAAAAAATGCTGACACAATCAAACTCAAAGAATTAATAACAACATATGGTCTTAGGCAATTATTAGATAAACCAACTCGATTTTCGACGACAAAGAATAGTTGTATTGATCTCTTCATTACAAATTCAAAAAGAATTAAAATGGCAAAAATTTGTAATGTCAATATAAGTGACCATGAATTGATAGTTCTAACACGTAAGAAAATTCAAAAGAAAAGAGAGAAATGTATGTTTACAGGAAGAAGTTATAGAACATATGATAAAGAACTATATCAGCAGAATATAATTCTATCTGATTGGTCAGCTTTTGATTTATCTGATGATATTGATTTTAAATGGAATGAATTGTTAAGGATCTTGAGACTTCATTTAGATGTGATGTGTCCACTAAAGAATTTTAGAATTAAACAAATTAAAGAACAATGGCTCTCACCTCAACTTATAGAAATAATTAAAGACAAAGATGAAGCATTAAAAAGGGCCAAAAAATATAATGAACCAGAATTATGGAAAACGGCAAGGACTTTGAGAAATAGATGTATAAATAGATTAAAACAAGCTAGATGTGATTTTATTAAAGAAAATTTAGAAATTAATCGAAATGACTCAAAGAAATTCTGGCTGAATTTACATAATTTGATACCCTCGTCAAAAAAGACTAGCAATAGTGATTTTAATCTTCTTAATAAAAAAACAAATTCATTTGTGGACACTGTAGATACAGCCGACTTTATTAATGATTTCTTTGTAAACATAGGGCCTACATTGGCTAAAGAGCACAAAGAAAATTGGCAATATTATGGTAAGGTTGAAGAAACAATATTGGATACCTTCAGTACTGATATCGATGAAGTGATAAATATATGTAAAAAGTTAAATATTAATAAGGCTTCGTGTGTTGAACACCTATCTACTGAGATTATGCGTGATGCTTTTATGGTTATACCTGAAAAACTATGTGCTCTGTTTAATCTCTCTTTTAATCTAGGTAAAATACCTGATTTATGGAAAATAGCTAAAATTACTCCACTAAAAAAGGGAGGAAACATTAATGATGTAAATAACCTAAGACCAGTCTCATTACTGCCAATTATTTCAAAAATGATTGAGAAAATAGTACACCGTATAACTTATGAATACTGTGATAGTAATAAGATCTTAACAGAAAAGCAAGGTGGTTTCCGCCCTGGTCATTCGACTAGTATTACTACAGCATGGTATACAAACGAAATCTATCTAGCTCTTAATAATAAAGAATATATGGTAGCTACATATATCGATGCAATGAAGGCAAATAAATCATAATATCTTAATGGCAAAGTTATTAAAAATTGGCATAAGAGGTAAAGCATGGGACTGGTTTAAGGATTACCTGACAAATAGATATCAATGTGTTAAAGGTAAATACGGGTGACCACTGCAGCGCCACCTGGTGTGGTTTTATTCTTATTGTAGGATTTACTTCAAATTTCAGCTAGACAAGATGGAATACTTAGGAGACACTAATTTGAAAATGTGCAGGAAAACAAATGAAAATTTGCACAGAAAAATGTAGGAAAACATAGCTGACAAGGCAGATTTTCCCCATATTTTCCATATTTTCATTAATAGAATGTGATTTTCCACGGTGACCTAATGTTTTCTTTTATCTAAAATATGCATTGGGGCCATATGCACACATTTACAGATTTTCAAGTAAAAATCACGGTTATTTATTTCTAAATGTAAAAAAATGTATGTTTTGCCATAGGCCCCAATAGTAAACAGTCAAGTTTTCAAATGCTTCTATCATTAAAATTCATATGGTGACATATGAATTTTAAAGTCCCTTTATATTCCTCCTGCATCCCTCTAAACACTATGTGAATTTCAGAATTTTGTCACGGTTTTTAAGAAATCACCCCTAACACCCGCATTTACCTTTAAAGCAAACAATGTTGTTTCAGATAAAAAACTTATTAAATGTGGCGTTCCTCAGGGAAGTGTGTGCGGCCCTTTACTTTTCATTATATATATAAATGATTTATGTGATATAATGCAAACGACTAAATTATCTCTTTATGCGGATGATACAGTCTTATATGTGAGGCATAAAAATTTGGAGAATGCCTTGGATTTGATGCAAACAGATTTGAATAACTTAAATAAATGGTGCTCACAAAACAAGATAACAATAAATTGTAAGAAAACTAAATTTTGTATTTATGGAATGAGATCATTAATCCGTAAAGTAAGAACCCCAGATTGTATATTATCCCTGAGTAATAAGAGACTTGAAAGGGTCTGCTCATATAAATATTTGGGTTTCATATTGGATGAGCATCTCAACTTTAATAAACATATATCTGAATTATGTAGATTGGTAAACCATAAATTATACTTGTTATCTTACATGAGGAAATATATGACAAGACATGCTAGTGTTATGCTTTTTAAAACAATGATTTTATCATTAATGGAGTATGGAGATATTATTTATTCTGGCACTTCGAAACAAAATTTGAGTAAAATCCATAGGTTGTTCTACAGAGGCCTCAGAATTTGTATGGGCGATGGAATATCACATACTAAAAATGAGTTATGTACTGAATGTAAATTGTCAAAAATTGAAGACAGATGTGAAGCGCATATATTGTTATTTATGCATAAGTTAAAGGAAAATAGACAGCTTTTAAAAATCAGGAATGTTAATACTCGGTTGCATGATGCTCCAGTGTTTAACTGTTACAAACCTAATAATGAAAAAAGCAAAAATAACTTATTTTACCGGGGTTCTATATTATGGAACACCCAACCAGCAAAATCTAGAAATATGGAGTATGATGAATACAAGAAATTGATTGTTAGATTGAAATAAGAGATAAATCTTATTGTGTATGGTACAAAGGTATTTTGACCGTATTTTAATGAGTATTTTACAAAGTTATTGAATGGAATTTGTATACCCCTACTATGATATTTTAACTACTAAATCAATCGGTGATACGATATTATTGTTTTACTACAAACCAGTCAAATGAATAGTTATATGATTTTTATGTCTAGAGTATTATTTTTAAAAAAATGTATATTTTATAGATTATTTTTTATTTGTATTGTTGGGACGCTGAGAATGCACTCTTTGCAACTCAGGCATTGAATGTAAACAAGTGCTTTTGCACTTATTTTATGTCTGAATAAAGAAATGAATTTAAAAAAAAAAATATCCTTGTTTTTTTCTCATGTTTGGAAATACCTGGAAGCCTGCAATATACTACGATATACCTGTGACTTGGGTTTGTGCCAGGGTGGGGGGGGGGGGGGGGGGGAGATTTAATACACAACCCAAAGTGTGACATATTCAGATCACAATGTCTGATATGATGATCAAGTCACAGTGAAATCATCCCAGAGGTGTAAAATCTCCTTTTCAGTAGGATTTTGGCCTTTACAAGACCTCTGTTGCCACCATCACTTTCAATTCTCTAATAAACTAATGAAGGCTGTTTCTATTCTTATATATGATTTCATTATACAATATAAATGTGCCCTATGGCAAAATACATTTTGATGATGAACAATCTCTTTAGGCCTCCATGTACTGAAGTCTTGAATAAATAACCTATATTGTGAGAGATGTAATTCTATATCTATGTTCATCATTCCTTCCACTATGTAAAAACCTAATTACCTATACAGGCCCCTCATACAGGATCTGTGTGTAGGTGGCAAGTCTATTGGGGGAACTATGGATTATAATCTAAATGTTTTATACTGCAAGAGGAGGTGGGAAGAGAAAAACGTGGTAGCTCTGAAAAATACATCAATAGTTTTAGATTTTCCTGATGATTTGTTTAAAAAAGTTGGTGCATTTTGAATATCTTTCTCAGTGCGGGGTGGGAGAAGTGATACCTCTGGTACACAGGTACACTATAGATGACCAACTAGAAAAATTATGAAAAGCACAATGGATCTGCCCGATGATACTACCCACAAATTGTGAAATAGATGCAGATGGTGTAAACCTCTTAAGTGAAACAATACCAGACAACTACTGTATTTCATGGTTTATATGCTGGGGTGGTCTTCACCATCCAACTGTATGCCAATTGTATTTCATGAAATACAGCCGCATTTCATGTTAGCAGAATTTTACAATTCTAAGATAAAATGAGCTTTTCAGCCATTACTCTTCAGTATACATTATATATATTAGAAACAGGAGAACAACAAGGGGGATTGCCATTCTTGCCGAATCAGGATAATAATAATAATGATAAGTCGGCCCTTTTATTTAACATTAATAATTAAACAAGATAATAAGATAAAAATAAAAATTAGAGACGAGGGAATACACCTGCACCCAATGGCGGCTGGAAAACATGTAAGCCCGCCAAAACTAACATGTAGGAAGCATGTGACCTAATAAATATTCATGAGCTGCAGGTGTTCCCCGAAATATATACCTACATAATTATACAATTATATATGACATATATTAGAAACAGGAGAACAACAAGGGGGATTGCCATTCTTGCCGAATCAGGATAATAATAATAATGATAAGTCGGCCAAGAACAGCCAAGAATTGCTATCTCCCTAAATTAGTATTGAGTAAACCGTTTTTTTTTTTTTTTTTTTTTTTAATAATAACAAAGATGTGTTGAAACCGTTGAATCCCTATGAATAACAGTTTCCAAGGATTCATCTAAATATAACAACACAGCCAAACTTTTCCAGTCTCCCCTGGATTTAATATCAATTAAATTAATTCCTAGTGAGTGCAAAAAAGAAGCACCACCTCGGCGGAGACTGTGTGTTGTGATTCCAAAAAGATTTAATCTAGAACAAAGGAGCTTGAGTTTTTTAGAAAAAACATCATATGTGAGAGGAACAATTTTCCCATTGTTGAGATAAGAAAACAAATAATCAGAACAACAATGAGATACCTGGGCAACCAACATTTTTAAGTATGTGGAAGCACAAAAAATTGACCCTTGTGCCAGACTGATAGGGATTTTGAATATCCTATCATGAAACTGAATAGTTTTGGAAGAACTAATAGTCAGTAGAATTCCCCAATCAAAAAACTCCAGATCTTTTAACCTTAAAGTGTGAGGGGAAAGTGTGTAATGTGACTTGCGCAAAAGTGCACGAAAAGCCACAATAACTGCACACCAAAAACAAAGATCAAAACTTTGAGAAAAATCCAAAAAGTTGAAAATGCCCCTTAAATGAAAAGGGGTTAAGGGCGGTGCCTGAACAGAAATTTGCCCAATAACACGTTTAGTGCCCTTTAATGTTTGAATTATTTGAAATTCTTTTGGATCAACATGGTCGAAGCCTTGCATTTTGTGCAAAAGCCAAAGTGCACTTAAGTAATTCTGAATAGAAACAAAAGATAAATGGCTCGACATGTGTGTTATATATGTACAAATTTGATCTACTGAAGCTGGCAATGGAGTCAAATTATACATAGAACAAAACTTGAAATAATGGTTCCACTGAGACTTGCGGGTTCTAACGGTGTTCTCCGCGTAAGCCAAGGACTGCAGGTGTTTTGTTCTGTTGCACAGCTCGCCCCAGGACATCCCTGCAACAATGGGACAATTCCCAATATAATTTATTGCTTTCAAGGGAAACCATAGAATAACAAGGCAAGCGAGATAAAAAATCTGCAACAACATTATTTACACCTGGAACATGTTCAATGGAAATAACAAATTTATAAATGAAAGACAACCAAAACAGTTCTCTTAGCATGTCCATTGTTGCCACACACCTACTTCTACCAGTAGAAACCATGATTTTGACTGACATATTGTCAGTATAAAAAAGAATGTGTACGCCAGAAAAGGAAGGGCCCCAAATTCTGGCAGCTACTACAATAGGCCATAATTCTTTTGAATTAATGGAACCCGACACATCATCAAAGGAAGGGGGTGGAACATGATGGATGCAACCTTGGGCATATTCAGACCATGAACCCCAAAAATAATCAGAGTAATCTGGCCTGCATCCACCAAATCCATGTCCCGACGCATCTGTGAAAACTGTAACATTCACAGAAGACAATTTTATGATCCTACCAGTGCCATTGAAAATTTCAACAAAGGAAATCCACCACTTAATGTCAGCTCTGAATTCTTTTGTCAGTCTGGTTTTTTGAAACCGACCATGTAAAGAATTACTAAGGTTAATGACCCTTCTACTGAAGGTACGTCCACCTTTGATAATGGTAGAACAATGGGCCATTAAACCAGCTAGTTTTTGCAAATCCAGTTTTGTAGCTGACTTTTTACCTGAGAATTCTTCAAGTAAGTGGTGAAGCTTTGTGAGTTTCTCAGCTGGCAAGGTAAGAGTCATATTAACACTATCAATAACTATTCCTAAATATTTACAAGTTTGAGAAGGTGGAACAACTTTTGATTGTTTCACAGAAAATCCTAGACTAGTAATGGAGTCAGTTAAATTTTGCAATGCGACCTGACATGACTCAAAGGTTGGAGAGATACAAATAAAATCATCAATATAATTGATGACTGGAAAATCAAATTCAAACATTAAATTCCTAACAATAAAATCTCCAATCTGAGTAAAAATAAATGGGGCGCATTTCAGGCCAAAGCACATACAACAGTCCAAAAACAGTTCATTTTTACCAAATAAATTCCATTGAAAACCTTGATATTGTACATGGCCTGAAAAAATATTAACTGACCGATATGCCTGAGATATGTCAACTACCGCCATAAAGTTCCCTTGTTGAAGAGCTTCAGAAACAACATCTAAATTGTTGTAAGAAAAAACCTGACATGTTGTGTCCATAACGTTATTTATACTTCTACCAATGGGACGTTTACAGTCTGTTATAGGACGCAAGCCACCATCTGACTTAGTAACTGCTCCTAAAGAATGACAACAAGTAGGAAAAACAGGCGATCTAATAACCTTTTGTTTGAAAAATTCTTGTAGCAAAAGGTTATCCATTTTGTTAGAAACAACATTTTCATAAATGCTATCATAATTGTCGCAAAAGTATGGATCAATGTGAACATTGTCTACAATCGGAAAACCAAAATAAATGCCAAAAATGACATAAATATCAGATAAACACAATGTATCTACACGTTGAAAGCAAGAAATAATTGCCGCACATGGCTTAAGTTGTGAAATTACTGTACCTATATGATGTGAACAGCAACAGGAACTATCAAAACAACTCGCGCCAGCGACTATTACATCCCCCGTGCAACGAAATGTCAAAGTTAAATGTTTGTCGCCATCTTGATCAAAAATGATCGGCGAAGTATCTAGACCGCAGTTTACCAGGCTTGCCAAGTCATTGCTTAATAACTCTTCGAATGCGGACAAAATAATTCTGTCTTTGGAAGAACAATTTGAAGAACAATGTTCCGTATTTAAATCAACAGAATCCAAGTTCATGTCTGGTCGATTTATATTTTCCAACGAAGTAGAATTAGTCCGTGAGTGCAGAGGACTGTCATGGCGCACTATTACTTCCGGTTCTAGATTTTCAGGTAACAAAACACCCGATTCGGATATATTCAAGCTGTCCTGTCTTGAAATAATTTCAGAAATATAATCTGATTGATTAATTTGATATGCACGAACAATTTCAGACACGGATGTTCGGTATTTACTCGAAGATTCATTATTTTCAAAGATCACATAATCAACCGGGTCAACATCCGGGTCTTTGACCTCGTCGGGAATGTAAACACTAGCACGCGTGCGACAAACTCTGGAATTATTTTCACCGAATAGACCAGTACAGCCAGCAGGAATGGTAATACTTTCTGGTGACAAACCAGCAGTTGACACTAGAGAATCTACACAATTGGTCGCACTACCTGTAGTTGAAAGCAAACCATTATTCCGAGATAGTCAATCCTTGTCCTGACGCTTGACATTCGGACAGGAACTTTGTTTGTGATCCTCTCCGTGGCATACATAACAGACGTGAGACTTCGAACATCTTTTAGGATTGTTACAGTATTTATAATTAAAATACCAACACGGAGTTTTACCTTTGTCCTTCTCGAGGCCTGTAGTTGTCGCTGACTTTGATTTCACTTTGTTCCTGGTCGCACCAACAGTTCCCTCAACGCCAAGATGCTTGTGAATGGCTTCAGTATTGCCGTAACCAAAAGCCCGACGTCCCTGAAGGTTGGCCTGCTGACGGACCTCCGCATCGTATGCCACTATGGAATCGGTTGAGTAGACTTTTGTCGCTGCTTTGTCTGCGACAAACCGCAAATGGTCCAGCATTCCAGACACATGCACACCTGCACCGTAAGCTGCTAATACTAGAGCGATCAACGCACTGATGAGGGCGGCAAACGTGAGAGGACGCTTCTCCCCTTCGCGTAAATAAGGCCTGATACTGAATCTATGCTTGGAGGATTTAGATCTCAACGGCTTGACTCTGGATTTAACATGGTGAGACGTCTTCCTGTCCTCAGTTTCGGAGGAATCACCTGAACTATCAGTTGATTCGTCACTAGATGCCTTGTGGGACGAACTCTTCTCTTGGCGACGAACTCTAGTAGACAGCTTTTGCATTGACGCAGTTAACGCCGCCATCATTGACTGGACCTGAGTAGACTGCCTCTCCTGCGCCCTTATGAAACGTTTGAAAAGCTTGGCTCCTCCGTCTGAATCGTCGCCACCTTCTTCTGGAGAAGAGCTGCAGTCGTCGGTTTCATCAGGTAAATCCAGTTTGTTTGTCGCACTTTGAGTAGAATTTGCCGCGGGAGCTCCCCCTGCTGCTTCAGATAACTTCGTTGGTTCATCCATGGCAGCGTTTTCGTCTTCTATCTGTTTTTGTAGCACCCAGCAATTTTTGCCTCTCGGGGCAATATGCTTCTGCTCACAAGCAGAACACTTTGACAAGGACATTGAATATCCCAAGTATTCACAATATTCTGCTATAAAAAATTAGAGACGAGGGAATACACCTGCACCCAATGGCGGCTGGAAAACATGTAAGCCCGCCAAAACTAACATGTAGGAAGCATGTGACCTAATAAATATTCATGAGCTGCAGGTGTTCCCCGAAATATATACCTACATAATTATACAATTATATATGACATAAAGCTGAAAGAAACATGGGATTTTGAGTCAAACACATCACTATATCTTTGTGTTTTTTTGTTGTTTTTTTATACAAAATCCTAGAGTTAAGACAAATGTGAGAGTGCTTTTCACACTAGGAGAATCGTTTATGCAATTGTCATATCTCAACAATCTTATCTCAACATATAGCTATCCACAGGAACACGAGGTCATTAGTCTGGTTTACTTGTTCATATAAAAATGTCAAAATATCGTTCTAATATAAGAAGACCTGCAGGAGTTGACCGAGGGCTGACAGATGAACCACCAAATCAACGTATGACCGAAGGTCAAAGACTCCGAGTCGCACGTTGACCCAGAGGTTTGTCCCTCGCCTAAGGATGACCCCTAACAGTCTTCTATATTTTATTACTCAAGCAAGAGACAATTAACCACAGAATTGTTATGAAAAGAAAGGACTCATTCTGTGCATACAGTGTGATTTCATGTGTAATGTTCCGAGCTTCATGGAGCAACACTCAAGAAAAAAATTCTAATTTTTTTTTATTCTTCTATTTTTCTGTAATGTCTCAGGCATTCTCAGTTTGAATTCTAGACATTTTTACCCAATATTAAAGATTTAGCATTAAATTCAAGTTTTGTTTTAAACACAGGAACTTTTTTTATTCAAAATAAGCTGTATGTACAGGGTTGTTGTACGTTGAAACTTAGTACCTACCACTTCTAATACAAGCAGGTAATAATTCAAAATATAATCCTAGGGTTAGGACTAGTGTAAAACATCCCAAAAATCTACTTTTTAATCTATTTCAGTGGTACAACCCCTTTTTTTCTACAAAACTTCTCAGGTGCATATATAACAAACACATGACACATGGTACATAGAGAGGTGGTGAATATGCCCCTTACCTAAGGCTTGTATTCATGACATAAAACCCTCGGATGATGAACTGTCTGAAGAAAGATCGCCTCAAGGCATTTGCTGAAAAAGGTCAACTTATGTCCCTAATATATCCTAGGAATAGCCGACATCGCAAGAGAGTGAAATGCTTGATCTATGCATGAGCTAATATTTGTGATAATGGCATTTCTTAAAGGATATAATCAAAAGACACAATTTATATGTCAAGACAAAGACAGTCCTTCATAGGAAACCGGTCTGCACAATCTGTTTTTACAAATAGCTTCTCAATCTGAAAATTGATGAACACAAGGAATTCAGATCTTTATTTTCAAAAAAATTATAATCTGTAATAAATCTGGACACATCATACATCAAATCTTCGCTTTAAATAGATTTATCCAATGGATTTTATTACTTCTAGTTTATCGTATATAAAAAGAACATATATGATATTTTTGTACAATCACATGTGACAGCTCTAACCATCATCATCATTTGGTAATAGTCCTGGTATTTGTTGATAATTCTTTCTCTTCCAGTCTTAAAATTAATCATTTTGGCCATCATACTTTGTTTCATATTGGGCTGATGAGGCATATGCTTCAGTGTAGTCTAAAGCCCCTAGTAGGTTAGCATCAAAGTCCTCAGCTTCACTTTGTGGCACTATCTTTGGATCATTTGAAATTTGCTCTAAAGCAACAAGAGTTGTTGTAGCATCTATAACCGCAAAGTCATGCCGCAGAGCCAGTGCGATCAAGTAATTATCGTATGATGAATGACCGATAACCAGGTCTGGTATATGCTGCCAGGGAAACATGTAGTTAGCAAATAGCACATGACTGTCCAGGTGTGATGACACTACTGATGTGTGTGACTTTGTTAGTTCATCAACGTGAGATGGCTCAAACAGGTCCTGCCCTTCAATGGCAATGTACTGATTCTTTCGACCAACCAGAAGAGCACTATCAAGCTCATCCAGTGAGTTCAAAACTTCAGAGACTGTGTGAAGGAACCCGTTCCCAAATAACAAATCCCCCTTCATATATCCAAACATACTGCTTCTTGGGAACAGATGCTGCACTTGGAGAAACATCCTCTTTAGTGGAAGAACTGAGCCCAGCTGGGGAAGCTTTTGGAGCACAGTCCAGTTCATTTCTTTGGCCATGACATCAACCAAGGGATCACTGGAGTCTGTGAACAGGACTGTTGCCACCTTTGGATGGAAGCATGCCCAATTCTTTATCATATTAAGGTGGAAAACCCTCAGGGTAGACCCTGTGTCAACAACTGTGAACAGTGTTAGAATAACCTCTTTGAATCTGTTATTATTTTGTTTCTCTTTTTCATCATCAGCTTCTCCTTCTATATCCAGGATATTCTTGTGCAAGGGACTTTTGGTCATGTTGTGAACTCTATCTGTAAACTCTTTAGTAGCTGATACATGGTGCAGCTTTTCAGTTAAATGTGGAATCTTTCTATAACTTATATGATTTGGTTTATCATATGTCTTTTTAAATGGTTCAGTTGGGTGTTGATTTGATAGATTATAATACTTGATAGGATGCTGTTTGATGAGTGCATGACGTGACTGGACTTGCTCTGAGTATGAAGTGTTGTAGTACCTCTTATTAAGGTCTGGTAAATGTTTGGTATGTGGTTTCTTTTGTGTTGGGTGTGAAACGTTATAGTGCCTTGTCGATATTTTTGATTCTGTGAATAATACTGTTTTTTTGAATGTTGAGATATGTAACTCCTATAGGATATATTATAGTGTTTTGTGGTAATATTTTGGATGATGGTTGGATGTGTTTGTGATACAAGAGGGCCCCTTGTTAGATTACTAAGAGTGTGTAATGATGTTTGTGACGCCCTGCTTTCATTCAGGGCACTTTGGCGAAGTGTTAAATGTACAAATCTTTCTGAGGCTGTAATTTTAGGCATCACTCTTCTACCTGATGGAGAAAAGCTCTTAGTTCTGTTGACAATATAGGGCCTTTTTGTTGATGTGGTGGATATCCTGTTTTTATCCAATAAACCAGGCCCCTTATAGTCTGGCCTTCTCCAAAGCTTAATAAAACCATCCTTGTTGTATCCTGTCTGATACTGAGTTGAGCTGGTCAACCCATTACTGTAGTCAAACTTGCCGATAACTTTACTGTTGTACTGCAAGTCTACATTCCTGAACCCGGCAAAATCCCCATCGAACCCAGTCTGGTGAAGTGCAACCAGGGTCTTTGTTGCATCCACAACGGCAACTCCATGCTTATGGGCTGTCGCGACAAGGAAGTTGTCATAAGCAGGCCGCCCTATGACTATACCTGGCACAGCCTTCCATGGAAACTTATTATGAGCCAGATGAAAGTAGTCTTCTGCATCCTTGCGAAAGAGTTTTCCTTCTGTTTTCGCAAGCGTGTGAACTTCTTGTAAGGATGTGATACGCCTTCCTCTTATTTTGCAATTAGTCCGCATGCCAACAACTAGTGTTTCAGAAATGTAGTGGAGGTAGGTTGAGATCACTTCAAGGGTGTCCACCAAGCCTTGGTCAAAGAGTATATCCCCATTGGCATAGCCATAGAAAGTGCTGTTAGGTATAAGCTGTTGGCAAGTGAAAAACATTTCCTTTAATCGAGGAGTTCCGTAGATACTTCTTGAGGGCATTGGCAGGATAGTCCAGTTGAGCTCATGAGCAAAGCTGAGCAAAGCACCATCTATTCCATCATTGAAAAGCACCATTTTCACTTTGGGTTGGAAGAGTGACCAGTTTTTGAGAACATTCCCGGGCACTCTCCATTGATCCTTGCGATTCTTAAAAGTAGTGAACAATGTAAGTAAAGGTGTCTGATCCACAGACGTGTCATTGATGTCTTGAATATAGTCCCAAGAAGCTTTGTCAAAGCTGAATTACAATAGGGATGTCATTTCAATGAACTTCAAAGCCACAGTTCCATTTGTGATGGAGAGAACAGAGAATGTCAACCCTGAGATGATGAGAAGCAGGAGGAATAGGGGCTTGATTTGGCATGTACATGTCTTCTCTGTTGAAGACATTGTTGATGTTGATGTAGCAATTGCGCTGTATTTGTCTATTCTTTCATAGGATAAAGACATTCTCGTGTGTGCTCTGAATCAGGACCTTTTAGTTATCTGCTCAAGGTTCCAGCTTACGTCGGCTTTTGGTGAAGAGTGCAGCTCTACCACATCAAATGGCAAGTAAGTAAGCAAGCATCTGGAAGGACAGAAAAAACATAGCTTTAATCATAAATGATAAAACCTACAAAAAGGAAACTATCGAGTACATATAAAGAACTAAATGACATAAGGCCTGTTTCATACTGACAATGATTATATGTCACAAGATTAATTCATTGAATACTTTTGTCTCAATACTTACATAATAGAGCATATCTGAATAATTATTCAATTTATCTGTTATTAAAATCGAATTCAATATTAAGAAAACTATATATATTTGTTGTGAGCCCTTAATTATAGTTTTTAGTATTGTAGCTTATGGGAAGGGCTCACTCAATCAGTCATGTCTTTTGTAGGTATTTGGGCTTTGATCTGATTGCCCGGTTACACAATCTTACATACGAGTAGCTACAGGCCTTTGTCCACCGGCATGCATTTGTAAGCAAGGACAATTAGTGTGCATCAAGTGTTATTGAGTGGACAGGCCTCTCCCCTGCACCCTCCCCCACCCCCACTCCTTGAACTCAGTTCAAGGAGTCGGGGTGGGGGAGGGTGCAGTTTGAGAAGCCAGAAGTGGGTTACATAACCAGTACTTGAGCCACTGTCACCTGCAGGTGGGTGGGTGCAGGGGACCTAGTACTAGTAGGAGGAGCCCCTTTCCTAAGCCCCTCCCTGAGTTGTGTGTGACAGCAGGAGTGGTGGTGGTGATCACTACTCATAGCCCATAGCCTTCAGGTTGTAGGAAGGCCTTCAGTTTATTGAGGGACCACTATTGCTATAGATTACATACATTAGATATATTGACATTTCGTTCAATTACCTTTCAAACACAATGAGATGTCCATTGTTATGTTAAGGGCGAACATCGATCGTTCCAACGATCGGAACTTTGATAGTCATTTGCTTCTTGTTTATAAATAAGTCATGGCAATGTTATGGCTCAGTTAACACATTATGTATCATGCAGTTCAAAGTACTTGATTAAGAGGACAGGACAAGTCAGCGTCATGGTATTCCGTATATGAAAGTATGCGATTACAATACTATTTCATATTTTTGATATCAATCTAGAATGGCGCCAATTCCTACACAATTCTTTGCTACAGCATATCTCATAATATTCTACAGCAGTTTTAGAAAATATTCTGCTCTAATTACCATAAATGAACACAGCAACAATGGTTGGTTTAGTATTATTTATTACATTTGAGGCGACATACAATGGTTTTATGATGGTTTAGGGTAACTTATGACAATTATCATTGTCTATTAAACAAAAACTTCCTGGAAACATTGTCAGGGGTCTTCGAACTATATGTCACAGGTCACAATGTGGCTACGCTCCTGGAAGAGGCGAAAATGAGGTGTAAAGGCATGGATCTGAACCCATCCCCATCCAATCATGAGGTTTTATCCCAGTCACTTAGATCACTCAGCCAGCCCACTCCATTTATCTGGATCTAAGTGGGTAAAAACGGGCAGATGATAGAATGATTTCCATAGATCGATTGCCAGTTAGCTCTTTCTGCAGAACAACTCCTGACATCCGCCCTATGCTACAACATTAGAGGTGGCAGAAAACATTAGTTTTCTTAGCTATTTCTCATAAATTGATATTGATTTTCTAGTATTTTATAGATCAGGACCATAGCTTTAAAAAAAAAATTTACATTTTCTCTCTCTGGAAGGTTATTATAAGAAAAAAAGGAAGACAAAAATCATTTCTGAAGCACTGAGTCTATGGACAGAAAGTTTGTCTTGTAGGACGTGTCCCACACGATAATTTACTACACACAACGCTATCTGGCCATTGGTCTATGTGGATCTTGGACTAGTTGCCTACCTTTGGCTGATTTTTTAACCTAAATTGTGATGTCATCTTGTTATTACAGAAGACATATTTCCCCATTTTCCAGCAGCAGATTTTAAAGATTTCTTCGACCCCTGAAAAAAGGTTTGTAGGAGGAAGCGATGTAATGGCCAATTTCTATGACGCTCTAATAACATTCTGTGATGAACGGCAATGTTTTAGGATCGTCCTGCAATGTCACAACCTCCTTGGCTTGGGAGTATAGTCTATATTTGCAATACTGTTGAGAGTATGCATATCACACTATGTGATAATGCATCTATTAACTCAGGCAAAACATTCCATTGAAGACAATGGAGAACATCAGTAAATGTTGCCTTTAACCCCAGTGGCACCCACATAAACTGCTCTAAATCCCTGGAAATTTCCCAAATTTTCATAGAAAATGCACATGGCATTTATTCCTAAATTCTGCATAACGTAATGTTTGTATAATGAATAAAAAGTGCTCTTGAGTAAGCAATGGACAGTATTATAAGCTTTCATTTGATAACTAGGATGTAGCATTATAGGGAATATATTTGAAGGTGTTTTGTTTCATAAAAACATAAGCAAACACCAGAAAACACCAGAAAATGTCGAAAACATGGATGGCTACACTCTGACTTTGAAGGTAATGAAACTTCCCTTAGCCTATCTTCCCAACACGAGAATCTTTCAATTTTAATGTGAGATGTAATGAAGTTGTGAAACCTGTGTTGAGAGGGATTTCCCCACTAAATACATAAGTTTGCATCTGGCACATTATACCCTACCCCTTGCGGCCATAGACACCCCCCTGTGAAAGCTGTATTCTGCCCCTGTCCTGTGTGTTGTTAAGGCTGTATTCCACAAGCCAATCTTTTTAACGATTTACAGATATCACCAGTGGCAATACGGATTAAATATTGGGATGTTATATGTCATTAACAAGGATTTCGTGCTCTCTTTCTAATTATGTAGCATGCAAGGGTCCCTCTTATTTTGCTTGCAACAATTTTGAAGATGCCAAATTCCAGTTTGTCTAAATCGCCTGATGGAATATAGGCTTTATACCTTCACAGAGACTGCTCCCCACTGCTGTGGCTGGGGGTGACAGGAGTAGTTCAGACTGGGAGCAGTACACAGCCTCCATTCAGAATGGTACGGCCACAGAGAAGACATTTCAATAGCAGCCATACAGCAGTGGCAATGAAAACCATTGCTTTTTTTGTGTTCAAAATAGACAACAGAAATGCTTTTACAACATGGAATTTAGCCCATTAGAGTCTGGTTGGAGGCTTTAAATGTTTGATAAGGATGGCCCTTGCCATAGGCCTAACAATACTTAAATTTTCAGCTAAGAAAAATCATTATAATAGGGTGAAATTTGCACTGGATTTTTGCATGAAGGTGTGTGATTTTACAAAAGCATTGTTTGCTGTTATACATGCCATTATGCGACGGGCCACTGGGGGTGTAGCCTCTGTTATATTCATGGATAGTGTGGTAATGTACACCTGTGACAGATGGAGGTAATGAGAGGAGTGTAGATGCATAATGCACAGCTCTGCTGTCACAGGTTAAGAAGTGGCTGTACACAAAAAACTGTCTTTATACATCCTTCTCACTGCGCTTGCTACCACTCATGGGCAATGCAGGGATATTCTGTCTGGACATCCCTTTTGAGCCCCTATTTACAGGTGTTAATTGGCTACAATTGGCCCAGACAATCAAAGGGGCACTGAAGGGATTTTCATACTGTCTCAAAGGTAAAAAAATCACTTCTTCTGAGGTTTTACACTAAAATATTCAAACGTTGTGATCAAAACAAATTTTTCTATTAGAATATTTATAATAATATGCCATATATCAAAAGCCTGGTCTAGTAGTATGTCAGAAAGGTACTATAAATGAAGGTAAATCCTTTATTCTTAACACATTCCCTCCATAACCCTGTGTAACTTATCCTGCCATCTCGACCGTCTAGTCTGGACACCTCCGCACAGGTTCGTGAGAAAGGTGAATTAGAGTAACATGATGCAAGGTAAGTATATAGGGTCACTGCCCTTTTGTTAAGCTATAAGTATCACATTCATTTGTATTAATGTTGCATACATTGATATGGATGTATTGCATTTGTATACAGATTATTTTGAATGCTATTATACTCATTGTAAATCTATGTCAGTACAATGCTGAATTGGCACATATTTATGCACTAAACTATTCAGTAGCATAATGGATCAAAAATTGCTTCCTATGATTATTCTTTTCATTTAAGAACCCATATGTTCTTATCCAATATTCCAGGGATAGTGGATGTACTCATTCAAATGGTTTTGCATGTTCATTCTCTGAAGACCTAATCATTTCAACCTTTTAACTCCACAGAAAGTGTTCCTAATTTGCTGGAATTCCCTGAATTTCCCTGGATTTCCTAACTTGAAGAAATTAAGGAAGTCTAAAGGCTGACCCACCACTATTAGTTTTAGTTACAGTCAGAAAATATTGTAGTCTCCTTGGGACAATACAGAAAGAAATTGACAAATAGCTGTTTTGTCCTGGCATTTGCAGTCGAGCTGTTGAGAATACTTTTGGGCCGATATGACCATATTGAGGTCTCAAGGGTCTCATCACAAAAATGTTTCACGCTCACCTTCATTGTATATTGCCTGCTTTGTCAAGCCTAGTCTACACATAAAGACAGCTCACTGTATGATGATGATTACAATAAGGATGATTGGGAAGGTATTTTAGGAAATATTCAATCTTTCAATAAGAACATATATATGTACTCTTTTATCAGCCGCACAGCTAAGGAGTGGTACGTACAGGGGCTAGTATGTATAGACAGGCTGTATGTACCACTTCTCATTTTCATGATTTTCAACATAACTTAGAATTTTGTTTGGGTGATAAAATATAAAATATCCTTAGAGGTCGTCCTCAGGTGGCTGTACAACTGTATGACCCTTGGGCTTTCACCATTGGCTGTGACAAACCCCTCTGGGTTGTATAGCTATCCTCGGATGACCCCTGCGGGTCTTCTTATATTAAGATATTTTGCTTGAATGATCATTGTGATTTCAGGAGCATTGTGCCCATATTCCACGTACTGAATGTATTTGTTGCTGATATTGAGCATCTCCATTGTAACATTCTACATTGGTGTCATCCACTTGCGGGATATTTTCAGTGCATTTTGGCACCAAAAGTGTCCTGTGCTGATTTAGAATGTCAAACCTAGCTGTCAACACAAAAGCAGGAGAAAAGTTTAACAAACATGATGGTAAAATTTATCAGCTATAAATCAGAACTATGAAAACGTATCAGCCACAAAAGCACTTTCAGTGTGTGGAACGTGGCCTGTATCAGAATGGTCTGGACTTTCATATGGCCTATGCTGAAGGTTACCGTTATGCATTTGACAGTATGTGCGTAAACCCTCCTTCACCACCCGGCAGCATCCCCTGCTTTGCATTCCCACATTAGGTATATAGCAGGCCAATCCCAGTCCGTATCTCAGGTGGGGTATCAGACACATAGTAAAAAGACCAGCCCTGATCCCACAGAGAGAACAGATAACACGGCCCTGTGGTTCTGGGTACTAACAGCCTGCCCTGATGCAGAGGGATCTGCCAAGAGCAGGAAGGTATGGCAGTACTACTCATAAGTGTTAAGGCTACACTACAAGTCTTCAATAGAACTATAATGATGGCCCCACTAGAATTTGATATCATTATTGAATTCCAGCAGAAGATCAAAATGTCTGCAGTTTCTATCACCTGAAAATAAATTGAGAAAATGTTGCATTGTATAATTCTTGAATGGATACATTCATTATCATTGTTAGCTGAGATTCCACATTATCTTCAGAATACCTTTTTTTGTGAAAGAATATCCACCAAAGACATTTTGTGGACCTTATGATAAGCCAATACCTGATCTATATCATAGATAAGTTACATAGCTTATTTTGATAAAGAACTGGTATATGGTTGATATAGGCTGCAAGATAACCATAACCTTAGTCATTATGTCTAACACTAGGCTTTCTCTTCATAGAAATGTAGTAGGTTAGTCAGGATGGACCAACCATTTAATGGCACATACCTATGTTGATGTTGTCGATTTGACATGAAAACATATCCTATGAAACAATTGAAAGAGAATTTTGAGACCTTTCTTATGATGTATAACATGTCCATATATTTGACCTTTATTCCCACTGATGAATATTAAAATCGGTAGCAAAATTTAGGAGACACTGTAATGATTATGTGATGACCTTTTCTGAAAGGGACTGGGTGCTACATTGGTCATCAATTTAGAAAATTAATATAATAATATTATTCATAATTACATATACCTTCCAAACACTCATCTATTCCACATTTGATCTAAAATAATGTAATGAAATTACAGATATATTGAACAATGCAAGTTTATTTAAGTAAGGGTTATCTATTGATAATCGTTTTTCTTTCCTCAAGAAAATAGATACATGAAGCAGTACATCTTTACATACTGATGACTATTTGTTCTGTTAAGAGACCTTGTATACACAAGGCTTATAGACATGACTTGTGATTGTTAGCACTAACCATCCCCCCAATTGTTCTGTTTACTTACAAAACCTCCATTTCAATATTCCACTGGGAAGCCATTACGTTGGACTGCCACAACAGCCTGTCTCGTATGATTCTGGAAAATGTCCTATCACAATTCCGAATGGTATATTCTGGGGTCAGATCACTTCAGATACAAACCAAAGTGAGTTGCGAAGCTATCTAAAGTGAGTCTATCCCTATCTCTATAGGAACCCCTTTTGTGTAGATAATCAACATTCATCTCAATCCTCGGTGTTTTCTGATGAATTTCACCTTCTCATGAAATATGGAAACATCTTTAGGTGAAAGTGACAAATAATTCTGTATGCCTGAGGGTCAGCATCCCTGTCAGCATCCGAGGAGTATGGAGGCGGGAGAAGGGGGTCCAGGGGGACCTGAACCCCTCCCTCTGTCTTTTCATTTTATTGTCAATGCCATTGTAATCCCCTGGTTTTCCAGATGGAAAGATCTGATTGTAAGTTTATTTTCACAAACTACTGCAGAAATCAATTCATCTCTCAGAAAACAAACAGAAGTTCCTCACCATTTTTGAACATTGTTTTATATTTTGATAAAACTGAACAGAACACAAAAAGTAATCCAAGATAGGCCTAAATATTAGGTACCTGAATGTTTCAAACTAAATCTTTGCGAAATTGATGCCCCTATTCTGCATGTTTGCACTTGTAAGATATCACAAGATGATGATTCAGTGTAAGGTTCAGATCAAATAAGATATTTGTAATTATCCATTCCCTGTTTGTATCGCTTTCGGATGACAGGTAAAATACATATATTTATCCAGTTGCGCCACAGTCACAGCATCCAGATTTAACCTGGGTCCCCACAAAAGGGCAGCTGACACACTGAAACCCCATACCCCAAACAACTTTTACAGAGTTTGCCAACGGATTGGAACTAAAAATTTGAGTATCATGATCAATAATATATTAAAATATGCATGTTTAATCTGAATTGGTGCTAAAGTCAGCCAATTCTACCTCTAGAATCAGCCAATTTTAGCCCTGATCTGCCTGTTGACTGAGTAAAAATGTCCTAGTGGGTAAGGGGCTTTAGTTAGTCCACTACCCTAAGGACGAGTGAATTGTTTAATTTACCCTTCCAGTAGAGTTAACTTATCTAAATAAAGAGACAATAAAGAAACATGTGTATGGTTGGAAGCTCAAAAAGTCATGTTCAGTTAATAAGTCAGATACAATTGCACCATCATTACCCATCTATCACCAAAATGTAAGGTACGCCAAAATCCAAATCTCTCCCTAGCTTGTAATTTATATGCTACAACAATTCTCAGGACTATCAAATCACATCTTGTGATGCCTCAGAAAGTACCCTAGACCGCCAACCTGCTCCCTGGAGAAATGTTTCTACCAATGCCAATACACGCTATCACCCCATTTCATCAGGATGGTTGGGGATGGAGAGAGGCCTGTGCTGCATCAAAACAGCCAGAGCCATCTATATGAATACTACCAAATGTATAACAGAACTTATACCCTTTAATTTCCTGGATGTATTTCTCTCATATTGCTTTTTGCCTTGAAGGGCGTAGGGACATTCCTGTTTTCTAAAGCCTATTCACAACCTTCTGATAAGAATCATAGGAAATGCATGTCACTTTGCCTGTGATGCTATATATGCAATTGATACAGAATATTATATGTGGTTACTTAGGCATTTTGATCTTAAGGGATACTGATCTTAAGGGATAACACCATGAAAACAATATCAAACATGACACTTATTGCATAACAAGCATACGTTGGGAATATCCAATCCCAAGAATAGACCACTGGACAGTGTGACACTGCCTAAAGAAAGTAGCAATCATAAAATTATAGGTACAATCTAATAATTTCAACCTTTCCCTTAATCCTGAAGAAAACTCAAACAGATAAAGTCAAGATACAGGTAAGCTATAGGTTGTCTCTACCTTAACATTTAGTTTCTGTTAAATGTAATATCTCAAAACAATATGGGCTAAGCACTGCATTTTTATCCTTTACCTTAAGCCACATGCAAATTTTACCACCTTTCCAACAGATGTAAGTAGGAATCAATTAAGGTTAAATATAGACAAGTTACATACTATTCAAAAGCTAAGCTTTACAAATTCTCTTTTGGATGATACAAAGCATGTAAGAGTTTTTGTAGAGTTCTTGCAGAATTTCGTACAAATACATACCAGAAACATCAATTCAGTTTGTAGAATACAAGCTTTAGTATTGTAAGATTACAAGAGCCTCCCTTTGTCTGCCTTCCATTAGGCATTGTGTTAAGCATGGCTTGCGTGTCATCTAGGTTAGGTGTAACAAACATCGTAAAACAGAGAGATCTCGGAAAGGCAGCCACTGAGTTAGGGATGTGGGCACTAAAAGCTTTCTCTCATGAACTGCACTGTGATCAGAGTGATTCATACTAGGCAGCAGGAATCTAGATCTTGAAAATAAGAATTATTTCAATATGTGCAAATTAACATTAAAATGAACGTACATGTGGGCACTAAAAGCTTTCTCTCGTAAACTGCACTGTGATGAGAGTGATTCATACTTTACAGCAGGAATCTAGATCTTGAAAATTAGAATTATTACATCATGTACAAATTAACATTAAAATAACATACGTTATGAAGCATGGATGCAAATAGTTCCAAAATAAGTTCCAAACTGAAGCAACCCTAAATATTCAAATTAAGTGCTTTTTGTTGAAAAGGTCACAGCATAAGCAGAGTTTGAAGAATGCCATCAAATAAATCAGGCTATTTCCCTTATAATATGATACTTATGTAACTCATAATCATCTACCCATCTACCATTTAACTATATGGCGAATCCTGTTTTGACAGTTATCTTTTTTAAACAATATTTCATGAAACAGAATACCAACTATAACACCTCATATATTATCCTGCCTTGAATACTTCATCCAATTTTTCATGAACTTATTAGTAGAAAATATGTGATCAATTTACGAACAGTACACACTTCCATTCCATCCCTCTTAACAAGTGCACTTGTTAAGAGGGATGGAATGGAAGTTACAATTTGTTTAAGGGAAGCTGCTTAAGAATTCAGATTCTATAAATGTTATATAATACTACAGTTCAATGCAATATAAATGAAAGCCATCAATTCTACATATTGTTCATATTTAATTACACTGACACATGCCTATATAAAAGTATACATTCTCAGGTACACTGTTTTAGGAAATCCCTTTTGTCACAACTAGTGTATAATTTCTTCCTACCCTTTCTGAACTCTAAATCTATTTATGTAACAAAAGCTTTCCCTAAAATACTTGGACTCATTTTAAAGCAACGTACACATAATACCCCTACAGCAACGTATTCAGGGAAGAAACTATCAGCAAACGATAGCCAGGAGACCTATTCCTGCTCCCTTACCAAGCATCTTGGAGATTGAGGTGACTCTTATCTTCGAAATCATTTAATGAGGTCCTTTTGCGTCCCAGGAAACTACCCAGATGGTGACCTCATTTTGGAGGCCCCCCCGGTGGCATGACCTCAGAGGTCCCAATATATACAATCAGTGGGTGTCATCAAGCTGTAATGGGAAACAGAGAAGCTTTGGTTATCTCAAACCCACTAGGGCTCTGTAGACACTACACAATTTTCTTCCACAAATCTGTTTGTAAGCTGCAATTTTTACGATATTAACTATATTTACAATTCATTTTGTTGAAAAAAGTGTTTTTGATTAAATACAGATGATACAACAGACTGTGTATTTTTTTAAATGTTTTTGTTGATAGATCAACGAAGAGATATTTTGAACTAGGAAAGCATTCTAAATACATCAATAGATGCAATAGAAAACTTTGTCTATAGGTCTACCAAAACATTAGGGACAAGAAATAATACATTTTGGAATGCAACCAGGTTAAGAATCAGTCAAGAACCATTCAAATAGTTGGTCACACCTTGGTTCCTTTAAGGTGAAGTCTGTGAAAACTGAGTTTCTTGAAGGTTTACACATTGTAAATAAACTTTTAGGTGGATTAGAAACACAAAAACACATAACATATCAAACAAAAGATAGCCAGGCAGATAGAAAACATTAAGTGAACAGTGATTATGCCTTACTGTACATCCAATATCTGCAATCCAAACAAGAGAATGAAGATAATTATATAACCTGCAAAAAAGCCAAATTTAAATTGATAAAGTTGATACGTAAATTGCCATGCAAAAAAGAGTACCTGGTGTGCAATGAAGGCAATTACCCAATCCTGAGAGGATCTTGGAAAGGGCAGACAACATTTGCGTCATTTTATTAGGGCTGCCAACGAAAGCTGATTAGGAAAGAGGAGTTTCTCAGCTGTTTCTTATATAAATCTCCCCCTGCAGAAGACATGCTCCAGTAAATTGAGACATAATTTGAATAGATAGCAATTCCCAGTGAAGAGATCTTCCGCAAAAAAATAATAGATGGAATCTTTAGCAGTTCCATGACACTCTTGGGACTATTATGGTCGCTAACAGCTAATACTAGTCTGGATACATCCCTGGCTGATTATTCCTTCTCTGATATCATCCTTGGCTTGTCTAATGCACATTCAGATTTCATCAATCAAGAGAATAGGAATGTTCTTTTTCATGATATAATAAGAAGCAAATACCACAAAGCAGTATGGTTTTGAATAGTGTATATTATCTCTGGCAAGTCTGTGTCATAGTTTGTTTGCCTACACCCAGGTATCATGCTGATGAATCACTTTACTATGTGTTGTCATGAGTTTTATGATAACCATGACAAAGACTTCATTTTCCCAATCAGGTTTTGCAACAACCTTGTTTTCTCTACATCTTTAATTCTTTAGTTTTCTGAACTTTAGGTATGTTGAAACAGAGGTACATGGTCATACACTTTGTTATTGAGATTACTGGTTATTGTAGGCATGTACTTTTATATTATGAAGGAAACTACATAGTCCAAGCTCCAATAGCTTTGCACAATGTCCCCTGCTCCTGCCCGTTTCCTTACTTAAGCCTATATTCCACTATGCAAACTTTCACGAGCAACTTGCTCCAAATACACAATAACAAGTGGTAATGTCACAATGTTTGGTTTCAAAGACGGGATTGAGTGCCATCAAAATAACATAACAATAACCAAACCAGAACCAATAAAACATTACAGCAACATTAAAACAATGTTTAGTTCTTGCCTGGGGAATATGAATTTGTAGACAGTAGGAATTTGGCCTTGGTTTGATTTCTTTCAGTACCATTGCCACTGTGAAATGTCTTGTATATTGCTGGAGGGTGTGACTATTACAATATATGGCTTGGGTATGAAAAAACATGGTCTTTGACAAAATAAATTTTGGCAATGGACTTCTGCAAAAGACATAGGATTCTATTTCTAGGTTCATTATTCCTTCCCCCACATAAAAACATAATTGCCTATCGGACCCACCTACTGGTTGTGCTGTGTGCAGGTGGCAACAGTCTGCCAGTGGAGCCTTGTATTGCATTTCAAGTATCTTAGACTAGATAAAGGGAGCAGGGGCAGTGAAATGAGACATACATGAAATAGATAGCAATTGACATTGAAGTGATGTCCTGCAAAAAATCAAATGAAATCATTGCCAGCAACAGTTGTAATCAGTCTGAAAACATCAGTGCAAAGGTTTACAGTTCTCTTTAAAACTGATATGTAGGATGTAAGGTTTCTTGCCTTATTCTTATTGAAAGTTGGTTCTGTGGAATACAGGCATTAGTGTGACCTGATTACAAGAACGTCCCTTTGCCTGCCTTCCATTAAGCATTGCATTAAACCAGGCTTACGTGTCATCTGGGTTAGATCCAACACACATAATAAAATACAGAGGTCTCAGAAGGGGAGGCACTGAGTTAGAGATATGGGAACTAAAAGCCTTCTTTCATGAACAAAATTTGGGTGATTTAATCTATGTCGGTCGATTCCTGGTGATAAGATTTATTCTCATCTAACCCAATTAACATCAACATTAAAACATATTATGAAACTTTAATGCAAATGATTTCAAATTAAGTCCATAATTGGAGCAACCAATAAATGACCTGAATAATGGTAATTTTGTTGAGAAGGTCAGAGCATTAAAAAGGTTTACAAAACACAGGCAAATATATTAGGGTTCACAATTCCCATAGGATGGATACTAATGAAACTTAGCTCAACTAATTGACCTCTGGTTGCTCTGCGAAGCAGTCTGCAAATCGGCATCACAAGCCTGCAAACCATCTGGTAAATCTTGTTTTACCATCCTGCATTTTGCATCTGATGCAGGCTTATCAGTCTAATCTAGATAACATTGATTTGTATAAAACACACATTTAGCCAGAGGTATGAATTGAAATACATGTTAGAATTATTTACTACCTCTTAAAATTGTTGATCATTTCATAATATCAATGTATGAATGGGGCCCAAGTCTGAGTCCATGGGCTGAAGGGCCAGGTCATTAGGGATACAAGGCAAATTAATCATTACTCATGTTCTACACTGTAATTAAATACATACCTTCAGGCAAGATAGGAAGCTAATCAAAATGAGATATGACTAAGATTCATTCAATCTTCTTCCTCCTTGCAATAACTAAGGGGGAAGTCTCCAGATTTTGGAAATGTAGTTAGTGTTTTGTTTTTTTAGTTTTGTCATAGCATGTGATCCTAAAACCTTAACCTTGTAGACTTTTATAATAATTATTGAATACCTCATTCAAGCACTTATTTTGGAATGGTGTTTATTCCATGGCCATCACATTACTTACTGGGAGGCTATGAAAAGTTGCCTGATTGAAGCTCTAGACATTCACAGTAAAATTCTCATGATTAAGAACGAACAACCAAAGAAACTGAACTGGGCAACTGTGCTAGTATGTAGTTTATCACCTTGTTGGACTCGTCACCTCACAGGTTCACCATATCCATTTGCAGATTCAAAACCAAAAATTATCTAGGGTTCATTGCAATATAAATGTAAATTGCTATTTCCATTTTTCAGTTGCAATATTAATATCTAATCACACTTTTTTCATAGAAGGACACATATGAGGACACAGGAAAAAGATGCCAAATGTATGCGTATATGCACCTAGACATAATTCTCCAGTTTTTTCTGATGATACACCAAAATATTTATTCAAAAGCACTTTTCTTGATTGATAAGCTAGTGCTTAAACCTATGTGTAGCCTGTTGTACACTACAGTCTAGATTTTCTCACACAGTTTTCCAGGGAATACATGTCTTTTAGGGAAATAATTATTTTAACGAATCAACATACGCATTATGTCCCTACAGCAGCATACTCAAGATATAACCTTTCAGCTAATGATAGGCTCGAGACCTTATTGTGCTCCCTAACCAAGCATCTCAGAAATCAAGGTGACTCTAATATCAGGGATCATTTAATGAGGTCTTCCAGTGTCCCAGAAAGGTCCCCAGATGGTGACCTCATTTCAGGGAACCCTGCCCTTGGAAGCATGACCCTAGAGATTCCAATATATACAATCAGTGGGTTTCCTAGAGATGTAATGAGAAACAGAGGGGTGTGGGTTACCTCAAACAAACCACAGCTCTGCAGATATAAAATAAGTTTCTCTAATAAATCTGTGCTTTATCAGTACCAACTATAACAAGATTGTAAAGGGGGATTCACACTGTGATTGTACAGACTTTGTTTATGAGGATATAAAGATACTACAAATTTCAGTTTGCTAAAAAAAGTGTTTCTACTTAATTATAGAAGATACCATACAGTCTTTTTGTTGGTAGGTCAACAAAAAGATCATATGAACTGGGAGAAAATCTTCCTATAGATACCAAAGTAGTGTCAGGCAAGAATCATTTGAGAGCTGTGTTATCTATGCCTTGGGGGTAACTTTGCTATTTCTCTGCCACTTTTATATCCCAGGTGATCCTTATGGAAAAGTCATTCCTTAAAAAATTGTTACTTGGAGAATAAAAACTGAGGGGGTGTTTCATGCTAGGGAAATCATAAATTTGTTTCTCTTATCTCACAAAATTTAAGATAAGATGTTTCTAAGAATCAAGAATCTTAACTCAAATAATATATAGATAACAATAGGAACATAAAAATCATAAGTCTGACAATGAACCACAAAAAAGTGAAAATATCTTAACTTAAGATACTATCTCGAAGTTATGACCAGTGGGAAATCCCCACCCTGATTCTAGAACTGGTTTATCAGACACGAAGCTGCATTTTAATGTTGCAGAATTCTACAAATTACTTGGTACAGGGTGGTACAGGTACAAGGCACAGTGTGAATAGGCTGTTATGCGGATTAAAATGAAGTAACACACAGCACAGAAAGTAAAAGATGGCCAGACTGACAGGAGATGTTTAACCAACAGAGTTTTGGACATTAAAGCCCAAATGTTTAAAAATGCAATATCCGCAAACCAAACATTTAAATTAATGGCATTAGCCGAATAAAACTGGCTTTAAATTGATAAAGTCATGCGTAAATTGCCTTACAAAAAGGGCATTTGGTGTGCAATGGAGGCAATTACCCAATCCTGAGAGGATTATCAGACAGGGCAGACATTTCAGCCATTTCATTAGAGCCGCCAATGAAAGCTGATCAGGAAATATGACTTTCCTTGCCTTTTTCTGATTTCATTCTCCCTTACAGAAGACATGCTGCAGTAAATTGAGACGTACTCACATTAGATAGCAATCTTCATTCGAGTGATATGATTTCATGACAGGCAGGGGATTATGATAGCCAGCAACAGCTGATACCAGTCTGGATACATTCATGTCTGATTATTTCTTCTCAGATCATTATACTTGGTTTGACTAAAGCCTATAATCACATGCAGATTTTGCTGCCGATTTTGAAAATTGGTAGTGGGAATCTAGGTTAATTATAAAACAATTCCTTTTAGGGTTGCATCATGTAATACTGTCAAATATAAAAGTATTCAAACCAGTATTGCAATCGAATCCTGTCATATTATTAAACAGGCTAAATAAACATTGCATGTATGCATATTACAATATGACCGACAATGATGTAGATGAGATAAAAAACTATTGTATTGCAGTTTCTCAAAGTAACAGTACACTGCAATATCCCAGCAACCTCTTTCACATCACAGTGGTCTGTAACTTAATTGTGATCTGATCATATCTCAGGAATATCACAGCTCAAGTTGCATAGGTGTAAAACCCCTTTATGCAATATCCTTCCTTTCTTTTGAGTTTGGAACTACCTGGAAGCCTGCGATATGCTTAGATATGCTTGCGGGGAGGGGGATTTCATACCCCTTTTCAACCCCTTTATGTAATGTCCTTCCTTTCTTTTCATGTGTGGAACTACCTGGAAGCCTGCGATATGCTTAGACATGCTTGCGGGGAGGGGGATTTCATACACATTGCAAAGTGTGACATATTCAGATCCCGATGTCTGATATTTTTTTTTGTTTTTTTGTTTTATTTCAACAATTTATACAGTTGACACGCCTCAACGCTAAGCGCTGCTTTTCTGGGTGTACACTGTTTCTATCCTGTTACAATGAATCACAGTTGAAATGGGAACTACCGGTTTTGGCAGGTTTGACATTGTCTATTCTTTCATTACAGAACCATGGCTATAATTTACATATTATTATCAACAAAATAGTAAGTACATAAGAGATAATTAGATAAAGAAAGAAGAAGAAAAAAAGAAAAGAAAAGAAAAGGGGGGGGGGGGGGGGGTACATAAGGAGGATGAGAGCGGGACCTCATAGTCTATTAGAACAAATCAGGATATACCGATATGTTCTTTAAATCGGAATTTAAATTCCTTGTAAGTATCAGAGTTCTGGATCTCCTTTGGCAGATTGTTCCAAAGGTCTGATCCATGATACATCGGACATACAAAGCTTTTAGTTAGTAATACATCAGGTATTTTCAATACTGTTTTATCAAACTGTCTGGTTCTAATCTCCCGGTTATCAACATATTCTTCCAATGAAGAGCGTCTATACATTAGGCCAGCTACATGAAGATTACGTCGCTGGACCAGAGTACCACCACCCATTTTCTGTAACATAGCATCAGTTGAGAGCTCCTGCCTGTAATATACTATACGCAAAAACCTATGATACATTGATTGTAGTTTACATTGTTTATCCTTAGGCAATAATAAATATATGAAGTCATTATAGTCAAACAGTGGTTGAATAGTAGCTTTAAATAGTGTTACAGCTGTATCCGTACTCACCAGATACCTAATTTTGCTTAAGGTGATCAATTTATCTGACAACACTCCCATCAGTTTATTATACTATGCTATTAGGTTCAATTTAGAGTCTAGTACAGTGCCCAAGTACTTATATTCTTCAGTGAATTTGATTGAATTCTGACCGAGTTTAAAATCAAACTGTTGAATATTGATTTTCTTTCGATAATGAAAATGAACACTCTCAGATTTACCTGAGTTTAGGGTAATTTGGTTCTGTTTACACCATTCGTTGATGTGATCTAAATCATTCTGTAGCTTGAATGTAATATCATCAATATCAATATCAGACAAATACACCACTGTATCGTCAGCAAATAAAATCGTATTACAATATTCTACATTCACTGGTAAGTCGTTAATATATATAAGGAACAGAGTTGGACCCAAGGTCGATCCCTGGGGTACGCCAGTTAGAATAGGGTTTGGGGGTGAACATTTTCCATCATATATAGTACATTGGGTTCTATTTGTTAAATAATTCTTAATTAACTCAATAGTTTTTTGTGACAAGCCACTATGTTTCAATTTTAACAACAGAATATCATGGTTTATGGTATCGAATGCCTTTTTTATGTCTAAAAACACAGAGAGAGTAATATTTCCCTTGTCCAAGCCCAACATAACATCGTCCAATAATTTAGCAACTGCACTACTAGTTGAATGTTTTTTCCTAAAACCATGTTGTTCCTTTACAAAATAGTTTGTATTTTCATAAAAACTCTTAATTTGGTCATGCATCAGTTGTTCCATAAGCTTACCAACTATTGGTAATATGGATATCGGACGTAGTTCAGATGGCGATGCAGGACATTTGGTTTTAGGCAAGGGAATCACAGTCGCTTTTTTCCAGCTGTTGGGAAATATACAAGTCGTACGCACCAAATTGTACAAATGACATAATAAATCAGGTTTGTATAACATAGCGTCCTTAAACAGTCGAGAACCGTAGTCGGGTATCCCTGATGATTTATAAATTGAAATGCCTCTAATCTTTTCCAATACAGACTCGACACTAAATTCAGCTAATTCTAATGTCTCATCATTTCTAGGATTTCCAATTTTCAGATTTTCCAAACCAGTTTGACCAAAATGTTCGGCTAGTTTAGGACCTATAGTGGCAAAGTATGAATTTATAGTTTCAGCAACTTGCTCATCATTAAGCACTGATCCAGTATTATCATCTTTGAAATTTACTAATAGTTTGGCCTCCTTGTTGAACAATTCAGAGTAAATAGTTCTCCAAAACTTTTTTGGATCATTTTTATGACGTGCAAGTTCGTCCTTTATAAACTCACCCTTTGCATTGCGCAAAGCTATATTACATCTGTTACGTAAATTTTTTGCAATAAACCAATGTTCGGGATCCTTCGTTCTTTTTGCCTTCTTATAGAAATAGTCGCGATCCTTTTGTAGGCTGACCAACTCGTCTGTCAACCATGATGGTTTATCATTTCGAACCTGAAATTTCTTTTTAGGAGTCAGTATATTTGCTATCTTAGTTAGTAAATCATGTATCCCTTGCCAACATTGCTCGGAATCCTTACTAGTAAGAATAGTTTGATGGTCTAAAAAGTTGTCAATCTCCAAATGGAGAGCCTGTTGACTGTATTTCCTATAAGTTCTGCCCTCATATTCTGATTTAGTATAAAGTGTCTTTTTTCTCTTTTTGATAACAAACACAGGTTGGTGGTCACTTAAATAATGATCTAATGTACCTGAAGTTGATATATTTGTCATATTACAAAATATCAAATCAATCACAGTTGATGAAAATTCAGTTACTCTCGTTGGCTTATCAATCAGTTGGGTCAGGCCATGTAGATTTGCAAAACTGTGTAACTTCTTCCTATCTAGTAATCTCAAGTTCGAGTAATCAATATTAAAATCACCAAGTAAGAGGAGATCTTTCCTAGGAAGATTTGATATTGACTGTAATGCGGTAGATAAAAACTGTATCATATTGTCAACATTTCCTGTAGGAGGCCTATATATATTAAACACAATACAATTTCTTACATGAGATCTTTTGACCTCAAGAATTTGCAATTCAAGATCAATACTTGATGTATTTAAGTGGGACCAAGTTACAGCATCACAATCAAGCGTATCCTTATAATAGGTACAGAGTCCACCTCCTCTTTTCTGAACATTTCTGCCAATATCACAAAAACTTCGGTCTTGTCTTACAATATTGTAATTTTTGATTTTTAATATTTCATTACTTACTCCGTCATGGAGCCAGGTCTCTGACAAGGTAAACACGTCTAAGTTCAAAGTTTCAATATTCGATTGGAATTGTATAAATTTATTCAAAAGGCTACGAATGTTGCAGTGTAGCACCTTGAAACCCTTTTGGCTCGATACACCAGCTAAACTATCCATTATAATGTAAAGTTAACGAACCGCTTCTCATCCAAGGACCCCCCCAAAGACCCCAATTCACAACAACCCATATAGTAACCAACATAAATAAAAAAGGGCTTTACCAGCTGCCCCAAGGTCCTCGGTCATCATTTGTGACTACCTTGTTGCCATAAGTATAACATCAAAGAGGTTTAACATACCATTCAGTAGTTGTCACCGGGATAGGGGGAGGAAGTTTTCTCCATCCTTGTAAGTCCGTGAAGTCACTGATATTGATGTTTGTCATAGATCGCATGAATATCACACTTATGGTCAGCATTAACACAACTACGTAAATGAACAACAATAATAATACTATTACATATCTTAAATAAATTTGTAAGTAATTCAACCAATTTAGGCACCCAAGGATTATTCACTTAAGAATTTCTAATAGTTCCATTTCGTTGTATACTTGCTGTTTCACATCATTGATCATGTCTTGTTGAGTGGAAGATGTGTGATATCGGAAGGGTTATCTGTTCATGTCCCTCTCATGTGAATAGTAGAGGGACGTCATTTAATTACGTTGCAACATAATTTCTAGCATTATAATAACTTTACATTAGTTTATAATGGCTATTTTATGCTTATAAATAACCTTACTCTAGTAGTGATGTTCAATAGTTTTTGAAATCAACAAACCTACAATCAGCTATTCCAAGGTGATCGCCATTTACAAACATATACTCGGCTATTCAAGTGCAGTTGTAGTTTATATCCTCGTCAGTCAGTCAAGCCTGGAACATGTTGAAGGAACGAAAAAAATGTTATTGTTCACTTACAGCAAAGTCATCTCGGACCTTTTCCAGGATTTGACCAAGAATATCTTTTCCAGTCCATGTGTTTTCCCTGGCTGCACGACTATGTAGCCCAGCGCCAATTCCGAAGGTGTCGGATCGAGTAGCTTCGTGCAGTCGGGTATTTCCAGTTGCCAGCAGTCGTGCTCGGAGTGTTGGATTTTGCAGCATATTCTCGTAGACTATTTCGTACATTGTGTCGTATTGGCATTTATGCCACTCTTGGGTCGTGCGAATGTTGTCGCCGATTCGCTTTGCTTCATAGGGACACGACGTTGCTTGTATTTTTAATGCCGACTTGAAATCTCCATTTGTCAGAGCTTTAACTGCATTAAAGGCCTGTTCGACACTATCATACGGATGTTTGTCAACAACAACATGTGTCTTCGCCATGCTGCTGGGCCAGGCGTGCTCCGATTGGAAATAGATCCCGTCACTGTAGGTTCTGACTTTAGCATCTCCCAACGTGAATGTCTCAGGCAGGGATTCAAGAACATCTATGTAGTACTTCTTGCCTTGGATGATTATCCCATCAGAGTGAAGTTTGTGGTCGACTTTCCGATCCCGACACAGCATGGCTACCGATCTCATAGCCTCTCTGCGTCGACGAGTATTTTCATTCACGTCGTCGTTAATCCAGATACGATTCCAGTCTCTCTTTCCCTTGAGGTTGAACCTTGCATTATAAAATTCGTATCTTGATTCAATGGTGTTGAACTTGATCATAATACTCCTTGGCCTCGCCTGACTGTCATGCTTTTTCCCAACCCTGTAGATGGCTGTCAGGTCGGTGTGTTTACATCGTGACTGCATGGCGCCGGCTAGGTCATCGAATGTCCGTCGTAGATCCTCTTTGTCATTCTCCTTAATGCCGTCGATCTTTATGTTTTTAACCCTTCTATCGTTCTCAAGGGAGTCGATACGAGCCTTAAGCTTGTTGTTCTGCGATTCTAGCTGATTCTGCTTGATTTCCCAGTGCTTAAACTTCATATCCTGGGCCCTGAACTTAGCGTCAGCCTTGTCAAGACTTGCTGTCAGTTTTGTGATTGTTTTCTTCAAATCTAAAATGATTTCCCTCAAGTCCAGGTTTTCTTCGTCATTTGAACATTGGTCATCATTGTCACTCATAGTTGAACTAGCATCACCTTTGTCTGATTCCTTTTTCTGAGTTTCAGGTTCACTAGAGATACTTTCCTCTATGGTCTTCTTGGGGATCGTCTCATCCGATATACTGACAGTTGAAGTACTGCGTGTCGTCCTTCCCCATTTGGTTGGTTGTGACATGGTGAAATTTCGTCATAAACCTTGATTCAGTTCATTTAGGCCCGATATAACAGACAAAGCACCTAAACCTCGGGGCTGGTGGTATGCCTCTAACCTGACGCCATCATTGATCAAGTCACAGTGGAAACATCACAGAGATGTAAAAACTCCTCTTCAGTAGGAAGTTGGCCATCACCAGACCTCCTTTGCCAACATCACTTTCAATTCTTTAACATAGAAATGAAGGCGGTTTCTATTATAATATATGACTTCATTATGCAACATAAATGTGCCCTATGGCAACAAACATTTTGATGATTAACAACCTCTTTTTGCAAAGGACATGACTAAGCCAACAAGTACTTACATCTTGAATAAATTACCTAAATTGTGAGAGACGGGGCTATGAAATCTATGTTCATCATTCTGTCCACTACATAAAAACCTGTTTGCCTACATGAGCCTCACTTACAGAATCTGCTTTTTGCAGGTGGCAACAGTCTGTGGGTGGAACCATAGACTATAATCTATATATTTCATACTGCAGTAGGGGCTGGGAAGAGTAAAAGGTCGTGAAATACATCAATAGCTTTAGATTTTCTTAAAACCTTGTTTAGAAAAGGTGGAACCATTATGAAAATCTTTCTGAGTGTGGATTGGGAGAAGAGAAACCCCTTGTATTTCATGGGATCATAAGTCAAAAACATAGCCTTATCAAAGGCAAAAGTCTCATTTGAAAAAATCCGATCCTAGAGCTAAGACCCAGTTGGGTTGGTTGGTACCATTATGGGGCCTTCAATTCAGTGTTTATTCATCAAGGGGACTGAAAATGTATTAACCTTAATATACAAATCTAAGGCGTACATCAACCAAAGGGGGGTGAGGAGTCTGACAAGTTCTTTTGATTATGTATTCTTACTTAAAAGACTGCTGAATCTGCATCAAAACCTGCAATTCACTAGAAATTGGTAATATTGATTAAATTCTAAAAATTGATGAACAAAAGGAATTCAGATACTTTATTTTCCAAACAATCATAATCTGTAATAAATCTGAACACATAATACAACAAATGTTTGCTTTAAATAAATTTATCCAATGCATTTTTGTGACTCCAAGTTTATCTCATATAAAAAAAAAAATTCATGATATTTTTTTACAATCATATATGCCTGCTCTAGCCATCATCATTATTTGGTAATAGTCCTGGTATTTGCTGATAATTCTTTCTCTTCCACAGTCTTAAATTGTTTTGGCCATCATATTTTGTTTCATATTGGGCTGATGAGGCATATGCTTCAGTGTAGTCTAAAGCCCCTAGTAGGTTAGCATCAAAGTCATCGGCTTCACTCTGTGGCACTAGCTTCGGATCATTTGAAATCTGCTCTAAAGCAACAAGAGTTGTTGTAGCATCTATCACCGCAAAGTCATGCCGCAGAGCTAGTGCAATCAAGTAATTATCGTATGATGAATGACCGATAACCAGGTCTGGTATATGCTGCCAGGGAAACATGTAGTGAGCAAATAGCGCATGACTGTCCAGGTGTGATGATACTACAGATGTGTGTGACTTGGTTATTTTATCAACATGAGATGGCTCAAACAGGTCCTGCCCTTCGATGGCAATGTACTGATTTTTTCGACCGACCAGAAGAGCGCTATCAAGCTCATCCAGTGAGGTCAAAACCTCAGTGACTGTGTGAAGGAGGCCATTCCCAAATAACAAATCCCCCTTCATATATCCAAACAGAGTACTTGTTGGGAACAGATCCTGCACTTGGAGAAACATCCTCTTTAGTGGAAGAACTGAGCCCAGCTGGGGAACCTTTTGGAGCACAGTCCAGTTCATTTCTTTGGCCATGACATCAACCAAAGGATCACTGGAGTCTGTGAACAGGACTGTTGCCACCTTTGGATGGAAGCATGCCCAATTCTTTATCATATTAAGGTGGAAAACCCTCAGGGTAGACCCTGTGTCCACAACTGTGAACAGTGTTAGGATAACCTCTTTAAATCTGTCATTATTTTGTTTCTCTTTTTCGTCGTCAACTTCTCCTTCTATATCCAGGATATTCTTGTGCCAGGGACTTTTGGTCATGTTGTGAACTCTATCTGTAAACTCTTTAGTAGCTGATACATGGTGCAGCTTTTCAGTTAAATGTGGAATCTTTCTATAACTTATATGATTTGGTTTATCATATGTCTTTTTAAATGGTTCAGTTGGGTGTTGATTTGATAGATTATAATACTTGATAGGATGCTGTTTGATGAGTGCATGATGTGACTGGACTTGCTCTGAGTATGAAGTATTGTAGTACCTCTTACTAAGGTCTGGTAAATGTTTGGTATGTGGTTTCTTTTGTGTTGGGTGTGAAACGTTATAGTGCCTTGTCGATATTTTTGACTCTGTGAATAATACTGTTTTTTGTGAATGTTGAGATATGTAAGTCCTATAGGATATATTATAGGGTTTTGTGGTAATATTTTGGATGATGGTTGGATGTGTTTGTGATACAAGAGGGCCCCTTGTTAGATTACTAAGAGTGTGTAATGATGTTTGTGACGCCCTGCTTTCATTCAGGGCACTTTGGCGAAGTGTTAAATGTACAAATCTTTCTGAGGCTGTAATTCTAGGCATCACTCTTCTACCTGATGGAGAAAAGCTCTTCGTTCTGTTGACAATATGGGGCCTTTTTGTTGATGTGGTGGATATCCTGTTTTTATCCAATAAACCAGGCCCCTTATAGTCTGGCCTTCTCCAAAGCTCAATAAAACCATCCTTGTTATATCCTGTCTGATATTGAGTTGAGCTGGTTAACCCGTGACTGTAGTCAAACTTGCCGATAACTTTACTGTTGTACTGTGAGTCTACATTCCTGAACCCGGCAAAATCCCCATCGAACCCAGTCTGGTGAAGGGCAACAAGGGTCTTTGTTGCATCCACAACGGCAACTCCGTGCTTATGGGCTGTCGCGACAAGGAAGTTGTCATAAGCAGGCCGCCCTATGACTATACCTGGCACAGCCTTCCATGGAAACTTATTATGAGCCAGAAGAAAGTAGTCTTCTGCATCCTTGCGAAAGAGTTTTCCTTCTGTTTTTGCAAGCGTGTGAACTTCTTGTAAGGATGTGATACGCCTTCCTCGTATTTTGCAATTAGTCCGCATGCCAACAACTAGTGTTTCGGAAATGTAGTGGAGGTAGGTTGAGATCACTTCAAGGGTGTCAACCAAGCCTTGGTCAAAGAGAATATCCCCATTGGCATAGCCATAAAAAGTGCTGTTAGGTATAAGCTGCTGGCAAGTGAAAAACATTTCCTTTAATCGAGGAGTTCCGTAGATACTTCTTGAGGGAACTGGCAGAATAGTCCAGTTGAGTTCATGAGCAAAGCTTAGCAAAGCACCATCTACTCCATCATTGAAAAGCACCATTTTCACTTTAGGTTGGAAAAGTGACCAGTTTTTGAGAACATTCCAGTGCACTCTCCATTGATCCTTGCGATTCCTAAAAGTAGTGAACAGTGTTAGTAAAGGTGTCTGATCCACAGATGTGTCATTGATATCTTGAATATAGTCCCAAGAAGCTTTGTCAAAGCTGAATTGCAATAGGGATGTCATTTCAGTGAACTTTAAAGGCACAGTTCCATTTGTAATGGAGAAAACAGAGAATGTCAACCCTGAGATCATGAGAAGCAGGAGGAACAGGGGCTTGATTTGACATGTACATGTCTTTTCTCTTGAAGACATTGTTGTTGTTGATGTAGTAATTGCGCTGTATTTGTCTATTCTTTCATAAGATAAAGACATGATTGTGTGCACTGAATCAAGACCTTCTAGTATCTGCTCCGGTGCTAGCTTGGGTCTTTGGGTGAAGTGTGCAGTGATACCACGTCTCAGGGCAAGTCAGCATCTGGAAGGACAGAAAAAACAACCTAATTATGAAGGGTAAAACCAGGAGATGTTACAAGAAATTATACCAAAGTTAAATGTTAATGAATAATCACAAGTTACACAAGAATGTGTATCAGGGGTCGTACAAATTACACAAAAATGCATGAGTTACACTAGAGTCACAAAGCAGGAAGTGCACGAAGTCTGTAGTGCATCAGATTTTAGTAACTGGAGGTGACCCAGGCAACAGGTCAAAATGGCTGCGGGATGTTGTTTAGCCAATATGTGGCTACATAAGATAGTGATTTCAGGTGAATAAACAGTCCCATCTTGGTACTCATTGTGATTGCACTTCCTTTCTCCCTAGGGATAAACTATGAAAAGGCTTAGAAGACAAGGTCAGCTAGAGATAGGGGTCCACAAGGTAGGATGAAGTTAGGCCAAAAAGGTGATGTTGGTTGAAGAAGTAATAGGGGTAGACAAGAGGGATGAATTCCAGCACCCGAGAATGAAACAACCTAAGACACCAGTTCAGCTGAGAACTGTTATTAGGAACGAGAACATGGGAGATCAGCCTAGAGGCTACCACCCTTTTATTTTTTTGGGCATGGTCCCCGTACTGAGCCTAGAATTGTCGGCTACGTGAGACTGCTGAGCATCTAGTACAGGACCCCGAATCCTGCCCAACCCGAACCGTGACGCCAGTTTCTGCCCCCTGATCCAACTAGGACCGAAGACCCCCATGACTCACAAGCCCCACAAGTTGTATTCCGACCACCGTCAGCCCCCGTGCGCGGGGCACATTTTCTGAAAACCCTCTGACTACTAGCCCCTTCCATTCTCTGTGACTTTCGCATACAAGTACTCCGGACAAGTACTCTTGTAACTCTTCCTACTCCTGCTCTCGATATATAGAGTGCAACTGGGCTGAGATATGTCAAGAGTATGAATATCTTACACAGGGAAACCATGGAACAGCCACCCGCTCATCCCGGCTCCTACCATTCCCTGAGAACACCACAATAGAAAGAGTGATACGATTTGAGGCACATTTAATTTAATAGCCACAAGATTATATTCCATTAAATACCAGTGACACATTACTAACAGAATGAAGTGTATCTAAATGATTATGAATCTAATTCAATACTAACAACAATTTCTTTTCGCCCGTTAGTCCATGTATTGTTATGATTCAGTTATTACTCCTTGTTTCATGCCTTTCAAATTATCTAATTCAGAGGAAAGGACAAGTCACCGTACTGGTATTTGGTAATCTACTAGAAGACTATTAGTAAAGGAACAATAAGATATATTTTGCTCTGAAATTCCTACAGAAGTTTTGGATGCAACAATGGAGTCTCTCACAATAATACAATCATTTAAGAGAATGTTTGAGTTTCATAGTCATTATGTGGGGTTCACCCTAATTTTAGCTACAGTGTTGTTTTAGTAACAATTTGTAAGGGTTTGGGATTAACAAACAACCTGCTTTTCATGAAAAACAAGTTCTAGACGATCATAGAAATATTTTCTGGGGTTTTCAAACTACAGTATCTATGGAGGATATCATGTCACACTCCATAGTATAGAGGCACTCTTGGAAGAGACAAAAATAGGGTGTAAAAACATGGATCTGAACCCATCACAGGTCAATCATCAGGTTTTATCCCAGTCAGTCAGATCACTTAGCCAGCCCGCTCCACTTATCTGGATCTAAGTGGGTGAAAATGGGCAGATGATAGAATGATTTCCATAGACTGAATGCCAGTTTGCACTTGCTATGGAACTACTCCTGACATCTACCCTATGTAACAGCATTGGAGATGGTAGAAAACATTGGTTTTTCTAACTATTTCTCGTTGATTATTCTAATTTTAAGTATTTTATAAATCAAACACCACAGCTATAACAAAATATTGGCATTTTTGCTGGGAAGTACTTAAAAGGGAAACAGGGAAAAAAAATCAATTCTTAAGCACTGAGTCTATGGACAGAAAGTTTGTTTTGGGGACATGTCCCACGCCATGATTTACCACATGACACCAACTGGTCTTCTTGTTTTAACAGAAGAATCATTTCCCCATTTTTCGGCAGAAGATCTCTGTCTGGACCCCTGAAAATCAGCTTGTGGGAGGAGGCAACATACCTGTATCCTTCAATGCCACATCCACTTTGGCTTGGGAGTACAGCCTGTATTTGCAATACTGTTGATAGTATGCAAGTCACATTATGTGATAATGTATCCAGTGAAGACAATGGAGACCATCAGTAAATGTTGCCCTTAACCTTATTGGCACGCACATAAACTGCTCAATTTTCAATTTTAATGTGAGATGTAGTGAACTTAGGAATTTTTATGTTGAGAGGGATTTTTCCGCTATATACAGAAGTTTGCATCTAGCACAATATATCATTCCCCATGTGGCCTGACAAAACACCTCCTTGTGGTCCATCAATATCAAAAAACTAAACTATTGCAACAGCGAGACCACAGCAATGGTTTGAATACAGGTGTTGCAACAGCGATATCCTATAGGTTTTCAAAATGCAATCCCTTGCACTTGCGCGGGTTTGGCACACATCAAATTGAATAATTAACACATATTGAAAAGGGCATGCTAAACCTCGCTGTAATCAGCAAAGTTGGATACATTCGCTCTTTAAAAGTGAGGGGTCTCACTGTGTGTGTCAACCCTTGCAACAGTGAGACTGTTGTGCAACGGAGCACTGTGAAAGCTGCACTCTGCCTCTGCCCCCCTGTAACCTTCACAGAGACTGGCCCCAACTTCTGTGGCTGGGGCTGACAGGAGTAGTTCAGACTGGCAGCAGGACACAGCTTCCACTCAGAATTGTATGGCCAAGGAAAAGGCATTTCAATAGCAGCCAGACTGCAGTGGCAATATTTTCCCAAAACCCCTCTGGCCCCAGTGGGCCTTTGCATAATGAAAACCATTGCTTTGCGATAGCTAAAAAGAATTTTTGTTCACAACAGACATTACAGCTTAAATTGCATGTTGTAAAGGCATTGCTATTTCCTAGTCTGGTTAGGTTAGGGGGCTTTAAAACGTTAAATAAGGATGGCCCCTATGCTAAGCCTAACAATACTGACATTTTCAGCCAGGAAAAATGATTATGATGGGTCGAAATTTGATGCTGGAGTTTTGCGATTTGAGGTGTGTGATTTGACAAAAGCATTGTTTGCTATTATACATGCCATTATGCTACGGGCCACTGGGAGTGTAGCCTCTGTTATATTCATGGATAGTGTGGTAAGGTACATATGTGACAGATGGAGGTAATGAGAGAGGTGCAGGTGTATAATGCACAGCTCTGCTGTCACAGGTTAAGAAGTGGCTGTACACAAAAAAATGTCTTTATACATCCTTCTCACTTAACTTTGCTGTCTCTTATGGGCAATACAGGTGGCGGGATAGTCTGTCTGAACATCCCTATTGAGCCCCTGTATACAGGTGTTAATTGGCTACAACTGGCAATCACTGTCTCAGCCTGGACACGTGCACTTAAAGGGGCACTGAAGGGATTCTCATACTGTCTCAAAGGTAAAAAAGTCACTTCTTATGAAGTGTTACAATAAAATATTCAAACATTATGATCAAAACAATTTTTTTCTATTAGAGTATTTATAATATGCTACTGAAAATGAAGGTAAATCCTTAATCTTAGCACATTCCCTCAATAACCCTGTATATAAGCTCTCCCGCCATCTGGATCATCTATTCTGGACACCTCCGCACAGGTTCGTGAAAAGGTGTATTGGAGTAACATGATGTAAGGTAAGTATATAGGGTCACTGCCCTTTTGTTAAGCTATAAGTATGACATTCATTTGTATTGATGTTGCATACATTCAGATTCAGATGTATTGAAAGCTAGTTGTTGATTTATGGTTGATTAATAATCGTGGAAATGTTCTTATGATATTTAAAGTTATTGCCTTTATCACTCCTTTTGTATGTGCTAGTCAAGTGGTAGGTAAGTTCACGAGATGGACGCTCATTTCCACAACGCGAACAACGCCTGGCTGTAAGTCAGGTTTATTCAGTGGATCACTTATATGCGTACAGAGCCAGTGCAATGATGGTTAATATTCCTAGAGTCACAAGTCCAATTGATGAAGAGTAAGCTTTCTCCTAAGAGTCCACCTGTTCTTTCATCTGCTCTCAACACAGTTATTCCTTCAACAGTCACCAGATGTCCTTTTCTACGTATAGCTATCCAAACCCCTGTGAATCCTTAAGACTCGTGTATGTCCAAACGGAATAGTGCTCTCTGCCGTACCCAGAGGTTTTACCCAATATATAGCAGTCTGATATTGATTTTCCCTGAGCATCGACGCTCGCTTGGAGATGCACCCTGTCTGCTATTGTGCGACAGGTATATTTACACCTACCAGCAGCTCATGCTACCTTTATACTATATGATATGACAATTCCTATAATTTGGAATACCTTCTTTAATTCCCTTGCTTGCAACTGGTGAAGTTCTCTTTATTATATCTCTATACAACTAATTTCATGCGCAAAGTGAATTACTCTCTACCTTTGTGCAGTATTGCATTTGTATACAGTTTATTTTGCATGCTATTATACTCATTGTAAATCTATGTCAGTACAATGCTGAATTGGCACATATTTCTGTGCTATACTATGCAGTGGCACAATAGATCAGAAACTGCATCATATGATTATTCTTGTCATTTAAGAGCCCGTATGCTCCTACCCAATATTCCATGGATAGTGGATGTATTCATTCAAATGGTTCTGCATGTTCGTTCTCTGAAGACCTAATTATTTCAACCCTTTAACTCCACAGATTGTATTCCTAATTTGCTGAATATCCTTGAATTTCCCTGGATTTCCTAGCTTAAAGAAATTAAGGAAGTCTAAAGACTCCCACCACTATAATTTTTAGTTACAGACAGAAATAGTGTGGTCTCCTCGGGACAATACAGAAACAAATTGACAAATAGCTGTTTTGTCCAGGCATTTGCAGTTGAGCTGTGGAGAATACTGCTGGGCCAATATGGCCAAATTCAGGTCTCAAGAGTCTCATCAGTAAACTGTTTTGTGCACACCTTACATTGTATACTACCTGCTTCCTTAAGTCTGGTCTGCACAGTGCATAGCTTGCTGTACGATCATGAATATAATAAGGGGGATTGGGAAAGACTTTTAGGAAATATTATTTGAACCTTTAATGAAACCATATACTGTTATATCACCAACATGGCTGAGGAGCAGTACAAACAGGGACAAGTGTGTATTGCCAGGCTCTATATACCACTCCTCATTTTCATGATCTTCAAAATTGTTTATAATTTTCTTTGGGTGTTAAAATATAGAAGATCCTTAGGGTTATCCTCAGGTGTCTGTATGACTGTACAGCCTGCGGGATTTGCCCTTGGGCAATGACAAGCCCCTCTGGGTTGTACAGCCATCCTTGGATGACCCCCATGGGTCTTCTAATAAATCTATGTATCTATAATGTCTATTCTTTCTCAGCCAAGTTTGATAGTCTAAATCAGTATAGGACACTTTCGGTGCCAAAAGTGCACCAATAACAAATACATTCAGTGTGTGGAATATGGGCTTGAGTCTCCTAACATAGCTCTGATCATCCATTTGATCTCCTATACATGTTCTTGGTGCACTTTTGGCAAAAGTTTGAATGTCAAACTTGCCTGCCACCACAAATACAGAAGTGTAGTAATAACGTTTGTGATAAATCTAATTGGCCATGCCAGCAATTTTAAACCATCACTATGAAAGTGTATCAGCAGCAAATTTCTAATGCACTTTTGGTATGTGGAATGCAGTCTTTAGGAGAACAATCAACACTGTCATTTCGAAGTTGCCATATTACATTTTGACAGTATGTGTGTAAACCCCCCTTCACCTCCCAGCAGACTCCCCATCCCCCTGCTCTGTATTCAACCATTAGGTATGTGGCAGGTCCATCCAAGTCTGTATCTCAGGTGGCTGTCAGACAAATAGTAAAAAGACCAGCACTGATCCTACAGAGAGAACAGATAACACGGCCTTGTGGCTCTGGGTACTAACAGCTATCCTGATAGAGAAGGAACTGCCAAAAGCAGGAAGATCAAAATGTCTTGAGTTTCTATCACCTGAAAATAAATTTGGATAATGTTGCATTGTTTAATTGTGGAATGGATACATTCATTTTCAGTGTTCGCTTAGATTCCACATTTATCTTTACAACACATTTTTTGTGAAAGAATAGACACCAAAGACATTTTGTTGACCCTCATGATAAGCCACATACCTTATCTATATCATAGATAAGTTATATAGGTTTTTTCGGTAAAAAACTGGTCAATGGTTTGAAGACTTAATGTAGGCTGCAAGATTACCATTACCTTAGTCATTATGTCTAACACTAGGCTTTCTCTTCATAGAACTATATGACTAAAGTAGGTTAGTCGGGATGGACCAACCATTTAATGACAACATTTTTAAGTAGGTAGTTATTTTGGATGTAGTTAGTACCTTATAATTAGGTATCATAAGATTGCAAGTGTACAGAGTTTCTCACTGTTTTTTGCCAGGGTTTGTACTTTAAGGAGGAGGTGCCAGATTACATATCCTTCAGAAAGATAAAATTTACCTGAACTTAAAGCCTGTATTCCACATACAAATGTTGATGTTGTCGATTTTGTATTTGCTTTATTTTCTCAGCTGATATGGCATGAAACTCTATATCCTGTAAAACAATTGAAAGAGAATTTTGAGACTATTCTAATGATGTATAGCATGTACATATATTTGACCTTTATTGCCACTGCAGACTATTAAAATCGGCGGCAAAATTGAGGAGAGTACCAACACTGTGATGATTATGTAATGACCTTTTCTGAAAGGGACTGGGTGCTACATTGGTCATCAATTTAGGAATGTAGCAATATCATTTACAATTACATACACCTTCCAAACACTCATCTATTCCACATTTGATCTAAAGCAATGTTATGAAATAACAGATATATTGAGCAATGCAAGTCTACTTAAGAAAGGGTTATCGTTTGATAATCATATATTTTTTTTCAAGAAAATAGATACATGCAGACCGTCTATCTTTACATACTGATGACATAACCATCAGTTCTGTTAAGAGGCCTTGCCTACACAAGGCTGATAGACATGACTTGTGACTGTTAGCACTAACCATCTCCCCAACTGTTCTGTTTACTTACAAAACCACCATTTCAATATTCCACTGGGATGCCATTAGGAATCAGCCTGTTTGGTACAATTCTGGAAAATGTCCTATCACAACTCCGAATGGTATTTTCTGAGGTCAGATTGCTTCGGATACAAACCAAATTGAGTCGTGAAGCTATCTAAACTGAGTTGAGAAGCTATCTCTATAGGTACTGCTTTTGTATAGAAAATAAGGGCAATCAACTTTTATCTCACTCCTCAGGGGATTCTCTGATGAATCTCACCTTCTCATGAAATATGGAAACATCTCTTGTTCTGCTTCCCTGGATTGCCTTAGGTAAAAGTGATAAATAATTCTGTATACCTCGGTGTCAGCATCCCTGTCAGCGTTAATGGAGGATGGAGCCAGGAGAAGAGGGTCTAGGGAGACCTGACCCCCTCCCTGTGTCTTTTTATTTTATTGTCAACTTCATTGTAACCCACTCGTTTCCAGATGAAAGGATATGATTTTGAACTTTTCAAACTATTCCTAAATTAAATCCTTTCTTGAAAACATTTAGTCATCACTGACGAGGGTTGAGACCTACTAAGGTTTTGCACTGGCCTCCTTGGGCCCAATCAGGACCGAGATTTATCAAATAAAATTAGTTCCAAGGACAAGTGCATGGTTTGATACATCCTTCAGGTAGAGTTAACATATCTAAATAATTAGACAATAAACAAACATCAGTGTGGTCAGAGGCTCATACAGTCATGTTCACTTGATGATTCAGATATAACTGCACTGTCACTACCTATCCATCGCTGGAATGCCAGGTATACTGAGAATTTAAATCTCTCCCTAGCTTTTCTACAAATGCCAATACATGCTATCACCCCATTTCATCGAGAGGGGTGGGGAAGGGGAGAGGCCTGTGTTGCATCAAAACAGCAAGTGCCATCTATGTGAATAGAAGCAAATGTATAGCAGACCTTGTACCCTTTAACTTCCTGTGCGTATTTCTCTCATATTGCCTTTTTCTTTGAAGGGTTTAGGTACATTCCTGTTTTCTAAAGCCTATTCACAACATACTGATAGAATCATAGAAAATGCAAGTCGCTGTGCGATGGTATATAGGCAATTGCTACATTGCTACATGGTAACATTTTATATCATCTGAAAGAATATTTCTTAAAGGGAGCCAAAAGCAATATTCTGTTCAAATTTGACAAACACAAATAACTACAAAAATACATTCTATGAGTCTAACTTTAGTCAATGGTATGAACCATGAACATTAACTTTGACTAGATTTGAATACCAGAAAACGTTTTTGGTGGGACAAGTTTAAATGTATCCAATTAAGCTCATGGTCCATATTTGACTATAGACCTAAGTTATAGCCGTAGAACCTAATTTAACAGTGAATAAAGTTTGCAAAACTCTGACCTTGCATTGCTTTTGACTCCCTTTAGATAAGATGATGGCAAAATTGTTTGTAAATTTTAACCTTTTCCTTATTCCCTTAAATAGCTCAAATAGATAAAGTCATGATTCAGGTTAGCTACAGGTTGTCTCTGCCTTAACATTTAGTTTCTGCTCAATGTAATATCTTGAAATAATATAGGCTATGCCCTGCACTTTTTTCACTTTACATTAAGCTTACAAGCCGTATGCAGATTATGTCACTTTTCAACAATTTTCTGTAGGAATCAAGGTAAAATATAGACATATACATCACTCAAAAGGTTGAACAATTCTCTTTTGAATGATACATAGGATGTAAGTTTTTTTTCCCCACATCCTTTGACAAAATTGAACAAATACAAACCAGAAACACCAATTCAGTTTGTAGAATACAGGCTTTAGTACAGTAAGATTACAAGAGCCTCCCTTTGTCTGCCTTCCATTAGGCATTGTGTTAAGCATGGCTTACGTGTCGTCCGGGTTAGGTGTAACACACATCGTAAAACACAGAGGTCTCAGAAGAGCAGCCACTGAGTTAGGGATGTGGGCTCTAAAAGCCTACTCTCGAGCTCATGAATTACACTGTGATAAGAGTGATTCTAACTATGAAGCAGGGATCTAGATTTTGAAAATAAGAATGATTCCAACATGTACAAATTAACATTGAAATGAAGATACAATATGTAACATTAATGCAAATAGTTCCAACTTAACTTCCAAACTGAAGCAACCAAGAACATTCAAATAAAGGTTTTTTCCTTGAAAAGATCATAGCGTAAGCAGAATTTGGAGAATGCCACCAAACAAATAAGGGTATTTACAAAAGAATATAATACTTATTTAACTCATAGTCATTGACCCATCTACCCTTTAAATATTTTGGTGAATCCTGTTGGAGAGTTATCACTTTTCAACAATATCTCATGAAACAGAATACCATCTGTAAAACTTGATATATTTTCCTGCTCTGAATGTTCCATGATCTTATTAGTAGAAATCATATGTGATCAGTTTGTGAACAGTACACATTTGTTAGACACTGGAGACATTTAATGGAAGTTACAATTTGTTTAAAGGAAGTGTCACACCAGATTGGAATCGTTATATTTAAGATGTATTATCTTATCCCATGAATGGCTATTTGACCACACCACATGGAGTGAATAATGTAATACACATGGGATTTTTAAAACTATATCATGGGAATAAACATAGATCAACCATTTTATGTTCTTTGTTACGAGGGAAAGTATAATTATGTTTTGTGAAACTCTATGAAATTGTTTTTCATTAAACATTAGGGAAACATGTTTGAGATTATTTGTAAAATCAGATCTTAGAGTTAAGACTTGTGTGTATGGTCACCATAGTACAGAATCTATAAATGATATAATCTAGGGTTCTATGCAAAATAAATGAAAATCATCATTTCTACATGTTAATCATATTTAATTACAATGACATATGCCTCTATAAATGTATACATTCCTAGGTACACTTATTCATATGTTAGGAAATCCCTTTTTCCATAATTTCTGTCTGGTTTCTTTCTATCCTTTCTTAACTCTAAATTTCTTAATGTAACAAAAACTTCCCCTGATCGATAAATAAAGGCTGAGACATTCTAAAGGAACATACACGTAATACCCCTAGAGCAGCATATTCAGGGAAGAAACTATGAGCTAGTGATAGCCTGGAGACCTATCCCCGCTCCCTTACCTCTCAGAGATTGAGGTGACTCTTATCTTTGAGATCATTTAATGAGGTCCTTCCGTGTCCTGGGGAAACTACCCAGATGGTGACCTCATTTCAGGGAACCCGGTCCCCGGTGGCATGACCCTGGGGGTTCCAATATATACAATCAGTGAGTCTCATCGAGATGTAATGGGAAACAGAGAGGCGGGGGTTACCTCAAACCAGCAAGGGCTCTGCAGACACTATGCAATTTTCTTCCACGCATCTATTTATGAGCTGTAACTATTACAAGATTAAACCTGTTTATATTTCATTTTCTTGAAAAAAGTGTTTCTAATTAAATACAGATGATACCGTAAACTGTTAAGTTTTAGTTGGTAGGTCAACAAAGAGATAATTTGAACTAGGACAAATTATTAATAGATACAAATGACTATTACATCTTTCTTTCTAGGTCTAGCAAAAGATTGACGCAAGAAATATATTCCTGAATCCATTAAAGTTGTGTCAGACATGAATCATTCAATAGTCTACACGTTTGCTTGGATTAAAAAGACCTAGCACATAACACATTGAACAAAAGACAGCCAGGCAGATGGAAAACATTAAACGGAAAATGTTTGGGACATAAAAGCCTAGCCATTTGAACATGCAATATCTGCAATCCAAACAAGAGGATGAAGTTGATTGTACAAGCTGCAATAAAGCCAGCTTGAAATTGATAATGTTGATGCGTAAATTGCCTTTCAAAAAGGGCATTTGGTGTGCAATGGAGGCAATTACCCAATCCTGAGAGGATATCAGACCGAGCAGACAACATTTCAGCCATTTCATTAGGGCCGCCAATGAAAGCTGATCAGGAAATAGGAGTTTCCTCGCCTTTTTCTGATATGATTCTCCCCTATAGAATTCGAAGACATGCTGCAGTAAATGGAGACATACTCAAATTAGATAGGAATTGTCATTCAAGTGATACGCTTTGGTAGTTTCATGACAGGGAGGGGATTATTGTAGCAAGCAACAGCTGATACCAGTCTGGATACATTCAGGTCTGATTATTTCTTCTCCCATCATTATACTTAGTTTTACTAAAGCCTATACTCCATATGCCAATTTGAATGCCAATTTTGAAACTTGGTAATGGGAATCAAGGTTAATTATGAAACTATTCCTTTTAGGGCTTCATCTTGCAAAACTGTCAAATATAAGAGTATTCAAACCAGTAATGCAACCGAATCGTGTGATATTATTAAAAAGGCTATTATTGCACCTTATGCATATTACAATATGACCGACAATGATGAAGATGAGATTAAAACCAATTATATTGCACTTTCAGTATCAGTACACTGCAATATCCCAGCAACCTCTTTGGCATCACAGTGGGCTGTAACTTGATGGTAATATGATCTCTGGCATATCACTGCTCACATTGCATAGGTGTAAAACCCCTTTATGCAATATTCTTGCTTTCTTTTCATGTGTGGAAGAACCTGGAAATCTGCGATATGCTAAGATATGCTAAGATATACCTGGGACTTGGGTTGGTTGGGAGGGGGATTTAGTACACATTGCTAAGTGTGACATATTCAGATTGTGATGTCTGATATGAGATATGATGATCAAGTCACAGTGAAAACATCACACGTGTGTAAAAGCTCCTCTTCAGTAAGATTTTAACCTTTCTCAGACCTCTGTCGCCAACATCACTTTCAATTCTCTAATATACCAATGAAGGCTGTTTCTCTCATAATATATGACTTCATCATGCAACATAAATGTGCCCTATGGCAAAATACAATTTGATGATGAACAATGCCTAGACCTCCAGGTACTTATATCTTGATAAATTACCTATATAGCAAGATGTGATTCTATATCTATGTTCATCATTCCCTCCACTACCTAAAAACCTAATTGCCTACACAGGCCTCACATACAGGCTCCGTTGTGTGCAGGTCGCAACAGGCTGTGGGAACAGTAAAGGTAGCAGCTCTCACAACTACATTAATAGTTTTCTTTGATGTGGGAGATGTGGAACCCCTGTGTAATGGTCTGCTATAGATGACCAACTAGAAAAAATAAGTAATTCACAATGAATCTTCTCTTATCTTAGATTGTAAGACAAGATGTTTTCAGTGATTAACAATCTAAACCCAACATGATATGATTATAGCTATCCACAGGAATATAAGGTTGTAAGGTTGGTTGGTTATTGGTTGCTTTACGCCCTAATCAACTGCCAGGGTCATATCAAGGGCGGTGATGTTGATCGAATCTATGAGAAGGTAGAGACCATACCCCTACACATTTACCGAAGTAGGTGTTCTTTAATGTGCCTGGTCCCATAGACAGGGCCAGACACACAACAGCCGGTGGCACAAGGCCTTTGATATCCCAGTTGTTGTCACTGGGAGAAACACAGAGGGGTGTAGCAGCCCTGCCTTGCCTAGCCGAGAATCGAACCCGGCTCTCCCGCATGCCAAGCGAACGCTCTAACCACTTCACCACCCCGTGCCCCTAAAGGTTGTAAGTCTGGCTTACTTATTCAAATAAAAATGTCAAAATATCATACTGATATACAAAGTGCGGCAGTGGTTGACAGAGGGCTGACAAACGAACCGCCGGATCAATGTACGACCCATGGGCAAAGACTGTGGGTCAAATGTTGATCCAGAAGTTCATCCCTCAGCATGAGGATGACCCCTCAGGGTTTTCTATATTTTATCAGCCAAGCAAAAGACAAATAACCACAGGGACTAATTCTGCACATGTAGTATGACTTCATGTGTAATGCGCCCAGCTTCGCAAAGTATGACTCATATTCATACCTGCTCAAGAAAAAAATTCTAAAATTGTTTTGACTCTTTCATATTTTTTTTATGTCTTTTCAGTTTGAATTCCAGAATTTATTTTACCAAATATCAAAGATTTGCCATAAAATTCATGTTTATTCAAAACAGCTGGGACTGTTTTTTTTTCCAAACGAAGAGCCATACCTACAGGGTCGTCTTACTTTGAAACTAAGTACCTACCATTCGTTGTACGAGAGGGTAATACTTCAAAATATGATCCTTAGGTTTGGACCAGTGTGAAACATCTAAAAAATCTACTTGTTAATTTATTTCAGTTATACAACTTCAATCTTTTTTTTTTACAAAACCTCTCAGGTGCAAATATATCGGGCAAATGATGCTTCAAACAGAGGTAAGTGGTGAATATGCCCATTACCTGAAGCTTGTATTCACGACAAATAAAAACATTGGATGATAGACCACCTGTCTTAGGAAGGAATGCCTCGAGGCATTTTGCTGAAAAAGGCCAACATATGTCCCTGATATATCTTAGGAATAGCCGACATCACAGGAGGGGATGCTTTATCTATGTATGAGCTAATATTCCTGTTAATGACATGTCTTAAGACAACAAGCAAAACCACTATTCATAATTATGAACATAATTATGTTCAAGACATGATGACAAACAATCCTTCAAAAGAAACATGTCAGCTTAGTGTGATTTTACAGGTGGAAATTGGTGGGAAATTAGCTACATGTAGCTTCCATTGATTGTTTTACGAATCAATCATCTGAAATGTTCGGTGAGGTTACAAAGAATAGGTGGGAACATGTTTTGAACAGTTAAGTCCTTCATTGGGATGTATTTTCAGTGCATGGAATACAGCCTTGAGTTTCATTCTATGGCAATGACAAATCTTAAAGAGTCTAGTGATTTAAAATCCATATTTAAAATACCAATTGCGTTTCATAGCAATGCATTTCAAATTTGTCTATACAAATACTACTTCTTTTTTGTAACCTCACCCTACTTTTCGAATCATTGATTTGTTTTTCAATGTGTCACAATCAATTGAAGCTTCCTGTAGCTAATTTTTCCACCAATCTTCTATGGCAGCATTCATAGCACAATGAAAGAAATGGGGCGTATCCAGGGGAGGATTCCACAGGGGTCCTGACCCTGCCCCCCATCCCATTTTGGTGGGGACTTAAACTTAACCAAGAGAAAACACACTGCACATTTGAATGTTTTTTATGGTTTGAACCACCAGACTCAGTGGTTCTGGAGCACTGGGTTATTTCACCCTTCCTCCTGGATGATTGAATATATGGGGAGGTAGAGACCATACCCCTAGACTTTTACCGCGGCAGGTGTTCTTTAATGTGCAGGTTCTCATAGACAGGGCCACACACACAACAGTCGGTCATCCTCTAGGGACCTTTGATAACCCTGCCAGTATTTAATACAGGGAGAATGCCTGATTTAGCAACAGCAGGAGAGAGACTTGGAGTTGGACCGCCAACCTTTAGATGCTGAAGCCTATACCCTACCATTGTACCACCATTACGTCCTACGTGTGACCACGAATGTTTGACGGTTTAGAACTTGGCCTTTATGGGAACCCCCTGCCTTCCCTTTCTGAAATCCTGCATAGGCCTGGCTGGCTGTTCCATATTCACAACTCCCTCAGCCCATCTCAGGGGTCTTAGTGTTGTCAGCCCGGACGAAGACAGATGAGGGTATATGAGCATGTCGACAGGTCTCTAACCCCCAGCTTATTACTACTGAGTGACGCTTAATAAAGGCCACTTAACTCTTGAATATAACAGAAAATAAGACCTTTAAAATCTACCGACAATTGGAAAATCCAAATTTTGTCAATATTAATGAAATTATGCAAGCTTTTAATTTAGAAGGAATTTGATTCGGAAACACTGGCCTGGTTTGTATAGTTTTGATTTGAATGTTTCAGATTATAGTCCAGGAACCAGTGAAAGAGGATACAGAGGGTGTGTCTACTCAATAGTAGATGTGGAACCTTTACAGGATGTAGGTAAAGTAACATTAATTTTGTCTGTGGCCGTTGTACAATGAGTTATTGTAACAATGATAACTTTAAAGGGGCAAACTTGTCAGGTATCTAATGAATCCACCCTGCTGTGCACCTCCTGGGCCCCTCCTGGAGTGGTGGATATACTAATGGGGTAATCCTGGGGTCAGAGAGGGGGATTAGGTAAGAGGGGTGTCATTTACTGACCAGTGTCTCTTTGATATAATAGCCTTAACACAGGAGGGTGTAACCCTAATTGGAGAACAGCCACAACTGTCAAATCTAACTGAAATATTTTTAAAATGAATTTTCTGGTAGGGGTATCTCCAGAAGGATATTTCACTCCATTTTCCCAGCAAAGGGTCTTTGTATGTTCATGTGTTAGGCCATCTATAAAATACTGTTTTAAGACACATGCACTGCGCGTCCTTTTTTACAGCTTAGGTATCCCCCAAGGGAGGGGGCTACAGCTTGGATCTGTTCACACAAAAGAGTTTTCATCATCGATTTGTACCTGGCGAAATCAAGCCAATCTCTAAGCAAATGAGTCTATGCAGATTGCCTCAATTATGAGGGAAATAAGGTAGTATTTTCCCTTCATTTGGTAGGCTGAGAAAAGTTTTTTCTAATTTGAATTTCGCTTGTACCTGCTAGAAAAGAAAAATGATGTGCCTATTTGCAAAGTTGACATTTCTCTTTGGTTAGTATTACATGGAATCCCCCACACGAAATTCCTGATCTGGGCAGAGACGGGAACCCACTGAGTGATGCAACTCAAATTCTGGCGAGTTAGAGATCGCCAGAGACCAATATCTAACATTATCAGACATTTGGCAAGCGATTTATGACTTTTTGTTCTATATCTGATCAAACTATTCAATATGAACATATTTTCTGGTCATGTTTGACATTTGCAAGCAGAATTTTGTTTAACTGCTTAATGGTCACCCCCTTTATTTACTTGCACAAGAGACTTTATGGAATTATCCAGAATGAGGGAAGGCCTCAAAGAGATCTATTTGATATTTTGTCTCAGCCTAACAAGCGAAATTAGTCTCAAAGGGAACTACTCCTTTGGGCCTTGCAATATTTGCCGAAAGCAAAGAAAACTAATGCGAGAGCAGATGTTGGTAAAACCTTTACTGCCAACATCATTAGGATCAGACTCATTTGAGATTTTAATAGAGGATTCCTGCTTTGGATGTAAGTGTCAGGAAGCCTTGAAGGATTATTATGGCTTTTAATGCCATTAATATGTACTTAATTGAATTCGGTATCTAAATTATTATTATTGTGTTATTAGGTGAAGTAGTTATCTGTGCCGTATTGTTACTTAATGCTTTGTTACAACGAAATTATGAATAATATTATTTACATACATGCACATATTTGTTAATATGTTGAGACTACTCTCTATTTGTATATATGTGACTGATATTTGATGTAAACTAGCATTAATTTGCTAAATAAAGGAATTTACAAAAAGACAACTGTCATGACTGACTTTAAAATGTGATACACTCATAATTCTAACTAAGCTTATAATAACTACAATAGAACTGTATAATAATCATTATAATGTTTATTTTTTGAAAGATATTCTACCATTATAAGTGCAAGTCTTATGCGTATATTTTAGCAACTGCCACATCTAATTTTGATTAATTTCTAGTAATTTAAACTACTTCGATGACAAAGAATTCTAAGGCCAAAACACAAAAGCAGTATTCATCTTACTAAAAAGTTTAATGTGTTTTACTCTACTAAATTTCCACTAAAATGTGTTATAAATCTGTCAAGGGTTATTTGACAAAGGCTTTTAATAAGGCAATTTAAGTTGTTTATGGGACAGACCAAGAGGCAATTTCCCTTTACAGTCCCTCTCTCATTACTATTGAGTGCCGCCATATTCAACTTTAACTTGATCGTCCCACACAGACAATAGTGCCTTCTAAAGTTCCAAATCACTTGTGACATCAAATTAATGTCTTTCATCGATTTTGTTAAAACTACACACTTTCGCCAGAAATTGGGCACACAGCAGCTGGTTAGAGTAATTATGTCAGATAGAAAGATTCTTATCAGTTGGCTTGAATCTTCAGACTGACATTTTAAGTACCTTGAGATCAGATTTCAGAGTCGCTGTGAATCTGCTTTGCGCAGAATGAACATTGCCAATCTAAATTCTTTAATTAGTGCATTTATAATTAACAGGATTGCAAGTTTTCAGGGAACAGAATATTCAAACCAACAATACTGAGACTACAATTTTGGATACAGGCAATTGGCATTAAGCACAAAGTAGTGGGCAAAACAAGTACAAGTGCATCTTTTTTATTATTTCAAGTAAACACCGAAACATAACTCCCACCAGGGAAGAAGATTTTAGCTGCCTTGTGTTTTTGTTAGCCCCTTGTGTCCATGGTGACAATAGTGGTTTATAGTGGTCCTGGCCCAGCCAGTTTGTGATGTAACTGAAACGTTCTGCAACTATACTTTTTTAGTCAGTTTGTTACTTACTAAGATGGCACGTAACAATTGCATTATTGATGATGAAGTTGAAACCTCACCGAATCAGAACGTTATTATAATGTTATTTTTTGGTGAAATTAGGATGAAACCATAACAGAATGTTATGAGAACATTCTGGTTGTCTTGAAGAACGTAACCAGAATGTTGTCATAATGTTGCAGTGCAAAGTCACAACGTTATATCTAATATGTTGCTGCAACATTATAATAATGTCGCATCCTTGGCTGGGGGCTGCCATGGATAGAAAGATTTTATGCTAGTTGTTCCCCTACTAGAATCTTCATCACCTAAAGGGGGGTACCCGTTGAGTGATGCTTTTGACCAGCTCTGGTTGTTTTGACCAGAATTGAGGACTAGAACTGAATTTGTAGTTCAATCGAACAATTGGTTGCCCCCTTAAGTCTCTCTGTGTTTTTTCTATCTTGGTGTGACAGGAAATGTATTGATAGAAGGATTGGAGTTGATTTTAAGTAGACTGGGCTCCATACACCATTGCTGTATGTTCACCAGCCTGACACAATTTATATTATGTCCAAAAGTCCAACAATTTTACCTATCCAGTTATATTTTTTCAGCTTTTCACTACAAAATTAAATCATACATTATGCATTGTCCTCAGGCAGGGTAGTATTAACTTCATCCCTGGTTTTAGATAACAACTCAAGATCAGTCCCTTTTCTGATTATTGCAGCAATGGCTACATAGTAAGTCATATGGTTTATTCTCACAAAATGTCACAGAGTCTGAGAAAAGAATTCATGCAGACAGTGAATACAGTTGCTTGCCTTGGTTAGTTTGCCACTTCCCGTGTTCACAGAAGTAGTTTTCTTTTTGATTCAGCATCCCATCCCTAGGATTTCTTTGTCAACTGTCTCTCTGTAAAAACTGAGAACCGTGTCAATGGCTTTGCTGGGAACTCAAATGCATAGAAACATCTTGCTTTTGAAATACATGAACTGTTTTTTTTCCACAAAAGGCAAACCAGACGCTTTTGTTTATGCCCTGCAAAGTCACCGGGAGAATACATTGATAATGCATATTTATGTGAACAAAGATTGTCTGAACAATTGTCGCTTATGGTTGTCCTGCAAAGTGTCAGAGAGAATGCATTGATACTACATATTTTAACAAAGACTATTTTATCATGTTAAATAATTAAAAGTAAATGATGCCTTAAATGAAACGTTATTGGCTTTGTATTTTACTCTCAATCCCATAACCTGGCTTGGTAAAATGTATTGATATCATTACTAGGCTTAAATTTGGTGCAAAGCTGAATGAAACGAAAGTTAATGACACCAGTTGTTATGATTTTAGTCCTAAAACTTAAAATGTCAAAAAATGCTAAAACTGATAATCTCAAGACATTCCTGGAACCTTTACAGGCCTAGGATGTAGGTATAGAAATGTCTTCATTCCTAACATACATGCACTGCTTGTGGAAACATCCACATCCAGGAACGGCCTCTCAAAGATCTATTTGATAGTTCCCTTCAACCTACCGAGCGAAATTAGTCACAAAGGGAACTACTCCTTTGGGCCTTGCAATATTTGTCAAAAACAAAGAAATCAAACATGATAGCAGATGTTCCCCAGGCAAGCAGCGATGTAACAAGCACGTTCTGCAACCACACTTTTTGTTAGTCTGTTACCTGCCCTATTTTCATTTTACGGTAACATTATTTTAGGTAAAGTTGAGACTTACTAAAATAGAATGTTAAAATAACATTGTATTTTATCGAAGTTAAAACCTACTAATAAAGAATGTTATGATAAAGTTATTATAACATGAAAGAACATTACAAGAATGTCACAAAAACCTTACAGTACGACATCGCAATGTTAGGTTCAAAAGATGTCTTTTGGTGCCATCAAATTAAAGTAATCTAACAAGAACCAAAGCAGAACTAAACAGAACATTGCTGCAACGTCATATTTTTGTTTGGGGTTGGTATAACCTTCACTATCAACATCATTAGGATCAGGCTCATTTTAAGACAGGATTCCTGCTTTGGACGGGAGTATCATAATGTTGAAGGTTCATAATGATATTTAGTTTTGATGTCATGAGCATTGGTAATATTATGTGATACATTCATATCTTTACTAAGCTTATGATAACTTTAATCATATATAAATATATGATCATTTTACCATTCCTAATGAGTATGATAATGAGTATCTTTGAAAGCCTGACTGTAATGTGTACATTTAAATATTTTCGACGAAATTGACCTAAAACCTGCAAAAACATTTAAACCCAACAAACAAAGTACTCATCTTACTTAAAAGTTTTATGTGTTTTATTCTACTAAATACCCACTAAAATGTGTTATAAATCTGTCAAGGGTTAGTTGACAAAGGCTTTTAATTAGACAGTTTAAGTTGTTTATCGGACAAACCAAGTGACAATTTCCCTTTACGGTCCCTCTCTCATTACTATTGAGTGCCGCCATATTCAACTTTAACTTGATCACTTCACACAGACAATAGTGGCTTCTAAAGTTCACAATCACTTCTGCCATCAAATTAATGGTTTTATAGATTTTGTTAAAACTACACACTTTCGCCAGAAATCGGGCACGTGGCAGCTGGTTATAGTAATTCTGTCAGAATGACAGATTCATATCAGTTGGCTTGAATCTTCAGACTGACATTTTAAGTACCTTGAAATCATATTTCAGAACCCCTGTGAATTTGCTTTGGCAGAATGAACATTGCCAATTTAAATTCTTTAATTAGTGCATTTATAATTCACAAGGATGGCAGGGGTAACGGAAACAGAATTTCCAAGCCACCAATACTGAGACTAGAATGTTGGATGTGGGCAATTTTCTGTGATTTACTGATTACTGATAACTGATTACAGTATTTTAAGCACCTGCAGGATAATCTTGTCCATTTTTGAATATGAAGTATGTGTATATTGATTGGAATAATACTCATTGCTAGTTTTCCATTATGTTCAATGACAAATAATATTGTGTTTTGATAATGATATCATTATATGCTTTACGTCTGTGACTTGCCTACATACTTTCCCGCATGGAACTTGATCAAGGCTAGCCTGCAGATACAATATAATATTATAAGGTTTTCGTGGTGGATATAATTGGCATTGAACACAATATGATGTGTTATGATATTTCATTAATAGTGAATATTTAGTTTTTATGTTTACTAATATCCAAATACGGATCTGTAAAAAACACCAACTGATTAACTATTGACGGAGACCAAGGTATTGTAAAATCCTTTAAACAGCTAGCGACGAATTTAGCAGATTTTCCGTAAATCTGCTCACACTGTAGAAAATACATAATACATAATTCAACAAAATTATTAATTAACAGACTTTTAAATGATAGATTATACAATGTTGAGAAAATCCCTTTGTTATGCTATCATCAATTCAGAAAGCGTTAACACAAAACTATGCACCTCCCCCAAGAAGCAATTCATGTCCAAAAGGTCCAACAATCCTTCACAACCAGTATTATGTTCTCAACTTTTCACTCAAACTTTCGAGGTAGTGTTCAGTACAATTGCACATTATGCATTGTCCGTATGTAGGACAGAATAATTAACTTCGTCTCTGACTTTAGAAAACAAAAACAAAAACTAATGAAAACCAGTTCTTTTTTTTATCATGGCAGCAATGGCTTCATAGTAAGTCATATGGTGTATTCTCACAAAATGTCAGAAAGTGAGAAAAGATGACTGCAGACAATTCTGCAAACAAAGAATATAGTTGCTTGCCTTACGCTCAGTTAGCTCCCCACTTCCCATGTTCACAGAAGTAGTTGTCTTTTTGATTCAGCACCCCGTCCCTAGGATTTCTTTGTAAACCGTCTCTCTGTAAAAACTGAGAACTGTGTCAATGGCTGTGCTGGGAAATTGAATGCAAAGGAACATCTTGCTTGTTAAATACATAAACTGTTTTTCCACCCAAACAAACTATGTGGGTCACCCAGACGCTTATATGTTTGTGTGTTGCAAATTGTCAAGGAGAATGCATTGATAATGCATATTTATCCGAACAAAGGTTGTCTGAACATGTTCAAATAAATGATGCCTTAAATGAAACATTATCGAATTTGTTTGTCACTCTCAATCCCTTAACCCTGCATGGTAAAATGTAATGATATAAAAGTTATGCTTAATTCCCTAAAGCTCCATACCCACTAGGTGATTTTTAGACAGTCCGTCAACTAATAGGTGATAAAATCGGCTAATTTAAAGGGTAGAATCAGCTGACTTTAGCGCCGATTCATATCAAACACTACCATTCCAATAAGGAATAGTTACAGGCCATTACAGAAATTAGCCAATTTTACTCGTCTCGTCGGCCTATAAAATTGTCCTAATGGTTATGCAGCTTTATCCATGCTCTTGCTGATCTTACTTTTGATTGATCATCTATATACAGTATTGACATGTATACAGTCGATCAGAATCAATGCAAAAGTCTACCAATTGTTGGTAGAGACACCAAGCAAATGCTGCACTGAATCAGTCCAGGGGGTATGGGGCTTCAAGGGCAAAACCCACTAGCTAATTTACCATTGATGGGCGATGGGCAACTGGGAGGATGGCCAAGCAACTGTCATATCAAGTAATTTGGATATTTTACTGCAGATTTTACCACCGATTCCATTGCCCCTTCCCTGTTGCTCAGAATGCACACTATACCAATGGGGAATCGCTGGGCAATTGTGATTGGCAGTTAATTGTGATCACCAGGCGATTGTGATCGCCGATTTGTACCTCATGCAGTCATCCATAGTCGGTCAAATCACCTAGTGGGTATGACGCTTTAGTAAAATGACCAACATTATGTAAAATCAATACAGCGACAAAGGCCATCTCATGGCTGGTTTGCTGAGAGTCCATCTGCCATGAGTGACAAATTTAAACTTGGGACCTCCCATAAATAACCTGCTGAAATCTCCAATGTAGGGAAGGCCCCCACTCAATCATCTACCACCCCTTTTACCCTATTGATCCAGGGGTGCCATGTATATTTGTCATATACTGGGGTGAACCTGACCAAAGTGGTCTCACTCTAGGGGGTGATACGTACAGTATCTGTGACAGTAGAGTATACAGGGGGCGGATACAGGATTTCCAAAACTGGGGTTCAGCATAAAGGCTAAGTACTAAATTGGATCCGCCCTAGCATATTGACATTGCTGCATGAGGTAATACATATATTGTTATTTTTCTTTTTTTTATTCAGAGTCACATCTTACAATGTAGGTTTTTCATGAAGTAGATATAAGGAAGGGAATGTCTAGCAATGCAATTACCCTCTTTTAAATTTCAAACTTTATAGGACATATTCCACAATACGACCTTTGGCACAATCTTTTTTGACATTGAGAAAACTAACGATCCTTGACATCCCAAAGATTGTGAGCAGGGTTTTTCTGATGATATTTGTTAACATGTTAGTAAATATGAGGAGGTACTTGTACTGCTCATGATCTTATATGTGAAATAGACACACTTAAGATGTATTGCCACCGAATGACCTTCATTGAATGTTTTTGATGACTACACACAACTGTATGACAAACTGATTTTTGGCCGTTTCGGTTGCTCAGAATTAAAAGAAAATAACTGACTGACTCTGGGGCCATTCGGGTGACTATTTCCAACGACAAGAGGTGTTATACAGGGGAATTGCCTTTGGAGGAAATAGTTAGCTCTAGTCGTTAGGAAATTGTTAAAAGGTTAGCTATTTGGTCGTCCATTAGACCTTTCCTTTACTTGTTATTTACTTTTGTTTGTAGTTGTTAAAGGGAGCCAAAAGCAATGTTGTGTCAAAATAATTATGACAATTTTTTTCAAAATCAAATAACTATGAAAATACATTCTAAAAGTCCAACTTAAGTTGTTGGTACAATATAAATCATGATAACTATTCCATATCACTCATGTCATTTATGCCTGTAGACAGCAATGTTTGTAAACAAACCAATTTTGCCGGGTCACCAAAATTGACAGAGGACAAGTTTTACTGTATTTTGATGTAGTTTAAGTCTGTATTCACGGTCTATATTTTACCACAGGCGTAGTATATGGCTATAGAATATATTTCAAAAGTTAACAGAATTTGAAAAATGTTGACCCAACATTACTTTTGGCTGCCTTTTTGATTGAGGCAAGATACGATCCTGCTACGATGTAAATTTAGTTTTTTATGTGGATTCTTTGACATCAATATATCAGTTGATAGTGTGCATAAAATATATTGGGAGTCATTGTATTCTTTTCATGAAATTAATTTTCAATAAAAAAGCACAACTATGTCTGAAAGCCGAGGCATTATTCCAAGGAGAGAGGGTCGAGAGTCTTTATCACCAGCACAACCGAGGAACAGTACGACCCTTGGGCTTCGCCCTCAGGTTGTAACGAACCCCTCTGGGTTGTACAGCCACCCTCAGACACCCCCCGTGGATCATTTTATATTAATATCAAACATTTCAGATGAATATCTTGAAAAGTAAAGGTGATATTGATGTTCGTAGATAAGCGAATTATTTCAAATTTTATTGTGACATTTTTGTGTGTTTTTTTTAATGTTTTTTTTTCACATTATGATAACATTATTGTAACATTCTTTAATAGTAAGGTCTCAACTTCACTAAAATATAATATCTTTACCTAAAATAGCATAACTGTTACATGAATCTTGGGCAGGTTACAGACAAACCAAAAAAGTATGGTTGCAGAATGTGCTTGTTACGTTGCTGCTTGCCTGGGAGACCTCCTTGTGTATCCTTAACGCTATAACAGCCGTTCACACTCTGCCCACCAAGTCCCCAGTCAAAAGGCTCACGATACAGCTTCAGACTGGTACACATTTTATGAGGAACTGGAGCTCAAATTACCTCTTATCATCTTAGAGACTTCTGAGCATTCCACTCCACTGTCTCAGAGGTAGCATCCCACCTACTGAATAATTACTACTCATCTTTCTTTTAATGTGGTGTGAACCACTGAGAACACTTTGTGAAAGATATTAGATGTCTGGTGGAACTGAAAGAGGGACCACTGAATAAAGAGCAGTAAGAATCTAACATATTGTTATTTCATGCCAAAATTATCACACAAAATGTGAAAAGCACCATGCTTCTGTTACCCTAGGCCTTAAGGCTGCATTCTCACATACTGAAATTGCAAGCTGCCAAAACGAGCAGTAATACAACATTGCCCAAGTGATGCCCTAGAACACTCAAATTTGGGAGCATTTAATTTCAGTACACTTTCGGCACCAAATGTGTACCGAAAATGAATGCTGGTGATTTCAAGTGTCACAATCGGCTGCCAGTGCAAGGAAAATTTTAACATTTTGGTAAATCTTATCGTCAATACTGCCAATTATACATTGGCACTGGCAAAAGTAAAGTGATGGCGCATCGGCAATGCACTTTTTGTATGTAGAATATGGCCTCTAGTAATGCCTTTCTGGGTTGGCCAGATGAATGATGATTATTTTTACAGTTAGTGACACGTTAAAATATATTTTATTTATTTCAAATACATCATGCTTTGTCATGTTATATCATACTGATGTGTCACATTTTAAGCATCGAGTAATGCCATGTTGGCTTGCAAAACTAAGCTGAATATAAAGCGTTGAAAGTATGGGCGATTCAAGCCAGCCCACAGAGCCATGTCATGTGAATATGGATCCACATTGATTATGGTCCTCGGACAACTACTATGGCCCATACAGGCAGGCACGGTGTGAGGACTAAAGGCGCGGGATAGCCCCGGGTGGCCATTGGTGGCCCGGGGCACCGGGACCATATTTATGTGACCCGTTACATAGACCGGTCCAGTCGGGGCCATCTGAGGTCACGCCATAAAGCGAAGCCATGTTCACATCTTGGGTAACAGTAATGTTAGAGCTGGACACATTCTAAAGGCATTAACCAAAATATGATAGCTATTATTTCCATATGCTTGCCTTTTCTATGAATGGATTATTTCTTGATAATGATGTCCATTGAGTGATTCTTCCACAGTATCCATAAATTGCAATGAGATGATCAAATGGACACAAAAAGGACACCAGTGAATTTAGAACCTTTACTGTCATTTGTTTTTAATGAATTTAATTCTAATTGATGACTAAAAAGACTTTGCCATGGAAATTCAGAAATTGTTTCAGCATAATTAGGATTAATCATGCTTCGCAGTACCTCAAACTCCCTATTCCACCAAACCATCCCTATAATCGTTCTCCCTGTAGCATTTCGGTTGATAAATTATCTGATAGGAAGCCAGGGCACGATACCGACTATTGGAACGCAGCCAGAGACGTGAGGTAGGGTGACCCCCATCTTGTAGGAGAAGGTCAAGGTCACAAAAAGGCCCCTTAAGTTAATGGAGATGGATTTTTTGGTAGGTGGAACACGTAGGAGCATTAACAAAGGCCCCTCCAGCGAATGAAAAGAGGGATAAGACCAGAGAGGCTGGGCCTGGGTAAGGTGCAGGCCTGCGTTAATACCACCATAATGACTGGGGTATGGGAGCAGGGAATGTGAGTTTATTGTCCAGCCACATCTTAATGCTTCTTATCTATGAAAAATGTATTAAATGCTTTGTATTTCAAATATACAAAGCAAATACTCTAACCGGGGAGAGCCCAAATTCGTAGACATGCAGAAGAAAATGTTTCGTATGCTATTTGAATGTAAGATAAACTGCAGCACATGTAAGGCGCAACATATACGTGCCTTAATATTTCTGATAGAATATGATGGAAGAAGTAATTAGGCTATACATTCATATTTCAGGAGCTGTATGTGATGATAAATTTGGCAAGCAGTAATGTAATATGTACGTTCTGTGACCATACTTTTTTGGTCAGACTGTACCCTGCCCATTTTGAACGTAAAGTTATGTGATTTAACATAGGATTGAGTGTTAAGTATAGTGGTATAATAACATTATATTTTTATTATGGTTGAGACCTTACTGATACAGTAAGCTATAATAATGTTATTTTAACATGAAAGAATGTAACAAGAATGTCACAATAACATTACAGTTCAACGTCACAATGTTAGGTTCTAAAGTCGTTTTTGGGTGCAATCAAAATAACGTAACAAGAACCAAAGCAGAACTAAACAGAACATTGCTGCACCATTATAATAATGTCATATTCCTGCTTGGAAAACAGTTCTTCTGACGATTCAGCTTTAGGTTTTTTCAAATACTGTCAGCAGACTATGGTTCTTCTTTAAAACATAATGGGTATGAAACACACTTTTCAACAGCTTTACATCAACATTGTGGGATCTTTTATAGAGCTTCAGAAATAGTTTGGCTTATTGCTGATACCTTGCTACCTCTGCCCTTTCTATATCCTAACAAACTTTCAATTTTACCACCATTTTACCGTTTCAAGAAAAACTCATGTTACCATCACTCTAGCGTCACATTCTTGGAAGTATGTGATGGGGCCTTTCAGACTTCCATTGCGGTGTATGGTCCAACCGCAGCCTACAAAAAGGCCATTGAATGCCTGGTCATGGAATATGAACCTAAAGGCAATATGGAATAGTGCTGAACTATTGAAACCCGTGGGAGACGAGCTGATTGACTCAATTTCCGCCAACACCCCACCCTGCAGTGGGTGATATACCTAAAAGGGGGTATTACACAATACGACTTGAGCCACAACATGTTGACGTCATGGTGGAACTATTAGAGATAACGTTCTTTGTTACACATATATGCGCTACTCCGAAGTGTGATTTCTTAACAATTATATCACTCCTGTTCCTGAATTGTCTGTAATATCATCATATTGTGTCAATATTGCAGCTCAAGTCATGTAGTGTAATACCCCCTTTCAGTGTAACAAATAGGGGCCTGTACGTTACAGGGACACTGGTCTAAAAATCACTTTCCATTCAAATGTTCAACATTACAATATGTTGCAACTGGATAAGGGCTTGCCATATAACTTGACGCTGAAGCTAATGATATATGGGAACTCATGTCAAAGTTGACTGTATGGGCCAAAGTGGGATGGTATGGCCCGAGGGTTGTCTAAATGGGAAAGCATGCTGTAGAATCTACTTCATTTTGTCTCCTAAACAATACCCAAGCAAGAATATGACATTATTATAATGTTGCGGCAACATTCTGTTTAGTTCTGCTTTGGTTCTGTTTTTGTTCTTTTGATGGCACCCAAAAACGTCTTTAGAACCTAACATTGTAACATTCCGGTGGCCTTCATAATTTTCATTGGTTGAAGAATTTGCTAGGTATTTGAGAATTGTGAGATACAAATGTTTCATAAAGTGTGCGTAGATTGCCATCCTGAGGTTGAAATGCAGATTTTGATAAAATTAATGTAATTGATAGTCTATAAAGCACAGACGCTGTATGCAATATTAAAAGTTGAATCTCACATTTCCCGAGACTTATACACCTTTCTGACTCCATGACATATACATTTCTATTTGGTATGCAATTGAACTGTAAGTTTTGATACATGTAGCCGCCAGATGAAATAGCCTAAAGCTCCCATTTCCGTATACTACTAACAGGGAGCCAATACAGGTGAAACTGCTTTTTATACCTCCCAACCCTCTGACAGTTAAGAGGGCCTCAATCAGTACAATACATTGTTACTTATTATGAAATATCCATAGTAAAGAATAACCACAGGTCCGCTACATGTCAATATGCAATTTTATATAGTGATAACTATCCAGAATAGTCAAATCTGGAGAATATGACATTATTATAAAGTTGCAGTAATGTTCTGTTTATTTCTGCTTTGTTTCTTGTTACATTATTTTGAGTCGCCCAAAAATGTCTATAGAACCTAACATTTTAACAAGTCGCATTGTATTATTGTTGTAACATTCTTTTAACATTCTTTCACATTACAATAACATTATTATAACATTCTTTATAAGTAAGGTCTCAACTAAAATATGGTGTTATCATAACTTGACAACAATTTAAAATAATATAACATTATGTGAAAATTAGGCAGGTTACAGACTAACCGAAAAAGTATGGTTTCAGAATGTGCTTGTTATGCCGCTGCTTGCTTGAATTAGGAGACAAGTGAATTAACTAGTTCTGTTACTGCGTTTATGCTGACTTATCGTCATCCCACTGTTTAAATGTGCCCATTGCAAACTCTTTGTCATATTGCATATAAAAACGTTTTGCTGGATGCAATAGGATAAAGGCAGATATATATGGGTGAATGGTTATATGGTTCAAACACAATTACTTTTTTACTTGTCTTGGATGTATTGTTATTCATAATAACAATATCATATTACTAGATTGATGACAGTTATATAATTTGATTATGACATGATGGGAATATGATTGAAATAATCAATAATGATATGATGGAAATTTGATATGGATAATAAAGTCAAGAACAACAACTAAATTGAACAACTACAAAATTATCCCCAACAAAGATAGCTGGTTTGTAATTGTAAGTATTTGCAAGTTAATCTTAGCGAATGTTTTCAGACAAAAACAATATATATGCATATATGAATAGTTGCAATAATTTCTTTTTGTAATAGATACATTGTGGAAGAACCGAAAAGATATGAAGTATGTAAAGATCAGATTTAACAATTACTCATTACTAGTTTTCCAATATATAAACCATAAAAATGCCTTAACGAAAAAATCATAAAATGCTTAAAGGGTTCCTCGCACATAATCTTATATATCCTTATTTTTCATGTAATCAACTTCACTTCAATATCCTAAATCGTTTCAAAAGAAAAAAAAGGAAAATGTTGAGGGGTAAGAGAGTCATTATGGAAAGAAAATTAAAAAATGGAACATATTCCTTTCTATACATATTTTAAGATTTTATTCTGTTGGATAAATGGGGTTCCCCTTTAACTCACGGTGTGACGTCACTAATTTGTGGATTTCACTAAAAGAAAGAAAAAAAAGGCCACTTTTTAATGTCTCCCTACTTGTGTCCAAATTGTGAATTTTCTTAAGATTATTCTCAAATTAATAGTGCTAGATATGAATGACATGCTGCAATGATTTCATTGAAAAATAATGATCCTGTACTTATGTGAAAGGCTTCCTTTAAGGTCTGTTACTTGTCTAACTATTTCCCAGCACAGATCTTGATACAGTACAACATGCCTTGTGTGGGGTGAAATATAACCGTAGTAGACCCCATAAGATGGTAATATGACCCCCATAAAATGACCCCCCCCCCCCATGGAAAAAAAGTCCCTTTTTTGATCATTGCAGCAATGGCTTCATAGTAAGTCATATGGTGTATTCTCACAAAATGTCACAGAGTCTGAGAAAATAATTCCTGCTAACACTGCTGCAGACAGTGAATACAATAGTTTGCCTTTTGCGCAGTTAGCTCCCCACTTCCCGTGTTCACAAAAGTAGTTGTCTTTTTGACTCAGCATCCCATCCCTAGGATTTCTTTGTTAACCGTTTCTCTGTAAAAACTGACAACTGTGTCAATGGCTGTGCTGGCAAACTATGTGGGTCACACAGACACTTTTGTTTGTGCCCTGCAAAGTTACCGGGAGAATGCATTGATAATGCATATTTATCCGAACAAAGATTGTCTGAACATGTTAAATACTTTGAAATAAAATGATGCCTCAAATGAAACAGTTTTTGGATTCAGATTTGTTTTTCACTCTCAGTCCCTTAACCCAGCATGGTAGAATGTAATGATATGATAGTTATGTTTAGATTTGATACAAAGGTGAATGAAATGTAAGTTATCGACACCACCTGTTATAGATTTACACTTGAAACTTAGAAAGTTAAAATATATTAAAACTGAGAGCTCCAGTCATTCCTGAAATAAATTTCTTGTCATATTTTACTATCAAATGTGCTAATTCATCACAGAAAGGTGTTTTGTTTAAAAAAAACATGAACAACCGAGCAATAATACTTTTTGACCATGCACTTGAAAGAAACAGCTTGATATCTTCCATCTCCTCAGGCATTCACCAATTATAATGAATTCAAAGATCTTATATTTCATGTTTTACCTTCTTAATAACTGGCTGTTGAAAGTATAAAAAAGTGAGCTTTTCTTGGTGTATGGGTCTAAAGTCTAGAAGCAGAGACCTAGGTCCCTAAAGCTCCATACCCATTATTCATATCAAACACTACCATTTCAATATGGGATACTTAAAGACAATTACAGGAATTAGCCGATATTACCAGCGACTTATCGGCCAATAAAATTGTCCTTGTGGATATGGGGCTTTACCCACCAGGGAGATTCTCTTGCTGATCCTACTTTTGATTGATCATCTATATACAGTATCAACATGTACATAGTCGATCACAATCAATGCAAAAACCTACCATTCGTTGGTAGAAACACCAAGCAAATGCTTCAGCAAATCAGTCCAGTGGCTATGGTGCTTTAAAGGCCAAACTGACTAGCGGATTTTACCCTTGACGGGCGATGGGCAACTGGGAGGATGGCCGGGCAACTGTCATATCAAGCAATTTTGATATTCTACTGCAGATTTTACCGTCGATCCCATTGGCCATCGCCTGTCGCCTGTCACCCAGAATGTGCACTATACCCATGGGGAATCGCTGGGTAATTGCAATCGTCAGTTGATTGTAATTGCCAATTTGTACTTTACACAGTCGCCCATAGTTGGTAAAATTACCTAGTGGTTATGACACTTTAGTAAAATGTCCAACACTGTGCAAAATCAATACAGCGACAAAGGCCATCTCATGGCTGGTTTGCTGAGAGTCCATCTGCCACAAGTGACAAATTCAAACTTGGGACCTCTCGTAAATAACCTGCTGAAATCTCCAATGTAGGGAAGGTACCCACTCAATCATCTACAACTACCTTTTACCCTATTGATCCAGGAGTGCCATGTATATTTATTATATGCCAGGGTGAAACCGACCAAAGTGGTTTTACTCCAGGGGATGATACGTACAGTATCTGTGACAGTAGAGTATACTCAGGGCGGATACAGGATTTCCAAAAGGAGGGTCAGCATAAAGGCGGAGTACTAAATTGGTGTGCATTTGTGTGTGCATGTGCGGCATTTCCCCCTCTTTTTGGAGTTAGTGGTCTGCCAAAAGGTGGGGTCAGGACCCCCTGGATACCCCTCGGATCCACCCCTGCTATAGCTCTATCAGTCCACTTTGTCTAGTTAGTTATTCACACAAATATGACTACAATGAAGATAATAATTCACTACAATATTGACATTGCTGCCGGAGGTAATAGTTATATTATGACCAACAATGTAATAACCCTCTTTTAAATTTCAAACCGAAGGTCGGTGTCCACAATAAGATATTTGGCACAATCTTTGTGGACATTTTGCCAATGTCTGACTAAATAAACAGAAATGTGTGGTTCTTTGAGGTACTTGCCAAACAGTGTGAAGTGTAACATACTTGAGAAAACAAACGATTGTTATTATCCCCAAAACTGGTAACCAGAGTTAACTTACCAATATTTAGCGAATACTGGTTAATGTTAGGAAGTACTGCTCATGATCCTATATTTTTGAAGGCCTATTCTGACTGAACTACATTCATTGGGCCTCTTTGATGTAAAACATCAATATCACCTTTACGTTTCAAGATATTGATCCGATATTTTGCTAAGGCTCTTGACCCCCATCCCTTTTAATATATGAATGTAGAATGGTATCATAAATTGCATAGTTTTTACAGCATGTTACAAGATGTAGCCTGGGTGAAACAGATCTAGATGTCTATCCTTAACCTTACAACAGCTATTCACACTCTGCCAGCCAAATTGCTACTCATATAGCACCATATGTCATTATTGTGACATTCTTGTAACATTCTTTCACATAATAACGTTATTATAGCATTCTTTAATAGTAAGATCTAAACTTAACTATCATGTTATTATGAAACTCTTTTTTAGTAAGTCTCAATTTTACCTAAAATAAAAACTGTTACATGAAACTGGGGCAGGTTACAGACTAACCAAAAAAGTATGGTTGCAGAACGTGCTTGTTACATTCCTACTTGCCTGGGAGAGCCCCTTGTGTATCCTTAACCATACAACAGCCTTCACACTCTGCCCACCAAGTCCCCAGCCAAAAGTCTCACATTACAGCTTCAGACTGGTACACATTTTATGAGGAACTGGAACTCAAAGCACCACTTATCATCTTAGAGACTTCTGAGCATTCCACTCCACTGTCTCAGAGGTAGCATCCCAAGTACTGAATTATTACTAGTCATTTTTCTTTTAATGTGGTGTGACCCACTGAAAACACTTCTGAAAGATAACAGATGTCTGGTGAGACCGAAACATGGACCACTGAATAAAGAGCAGTAAGAATCAGTATAATAAGTAACATATTGTTAGGCCTATTTCATGCCAAAATTATCACACAAAATGTGAAAAGCACCATGTTTCTGTTACTCTAGGCCTTAAGGCTGTATTCCATATAGTGAAAGTGCAAGCTGCCAAAATAAGCAGAAATGCAACATTATCATGGTGATGCCCTCGTACACTCAATTTTGGAAGCATTTGATTTCAATACACTTTTGGCACCAAAAGTGTACTGGAAATGAATACTACCGATTTTAAGTGTCAAAATTGGCTCCCAACGAGAAGAAAGTTTTACCAACATGTTGGTAAAATCTCATCAGATCTACGATTATAAATATGCACTGGCAAAAGTACATCAGTAGCACGTTGGCAGGGTACTTTTGTATGTACAATATGGCCTTTAGTGATGCCTTTCTGGGTTGGCTGGATGAGTGATGACAATTTTTACAGTCAGTGACAAGTTACATCAGATGTTATTTCTTTCAAATAAATCATGCTGGGTCATATTATATCCTACTAATGTTTAATACATGTCACATTTTAAGCTTCCTGTACTGCCATGCAGACACACAAAACTGATCCAAACTGAAAAGCGTTAAAAGTATGGGCGATTCAAGCCAGCCCACAGAGCCATGTCATGTGAATATGGATCCACATTGATTATGGTCCCCGGACAACTACTATGGCCCATACAGGCAGGGACGGTGTGAGGACTAAAGGCGTGGGATGGCCCCGGGTGGACCAAGTGGCCCTGATGGCCCGCGGTGGCCCCGGGCACCAGAACCATATTTATGTGACCGGTTACCTAGACTGGTCCAGCCTGGGCCATCCGAGTTCATGCCATAAACCGAAGCCATGTTCACATCTTGGGTAACAACAATGTTAGAGCTGAACACATTCTGAAGCCATTCACCAAAATATGATAGCTATTACTTCTTAATGCTTTTCTTTTCTATGAATAAAGATGATTATTTCTCAATCGTGATGTACATTGAGTGATTCTTCCACAGTATCCATAAATCATTTTTTTTTTTTTTTTTTTTTTTTTCAAAATTATTTATTCTGGTTACAATCGGGGTTATGTAACACCCGGTCTCCCTTGTAGTCCAGGAGCTTTCAATAATATAGTTTCAACATACTTAGTCATATATGAAAATGAAATGAGATGAAGATGGAATGATAATGGTTACTCATCTTAGCAGAGATACATCAGACATTATCATGTAACAATCAAATATAGTGAAATAAGCATAGTACATCAATGACACAAATCTATATCCACACTAAATGATTGTCATCAATTAGGCTTACAAATAATTCAACAATGTATTTTTAAACACATCAATATCCTTGATGTTACGAACATCTACTGGCAACGCATTCCATAACTCACCACCAACATATATTGGGGAGCTCCTATATATGGTTCTATCGACCTTATCCAGTTTGACAACCGGTGCCTCATACAGTCGTAAATTTCTATCATTAGCTTTTAATACCACTTTCCTAGATTGTATTCCCTTGAAAATACATAACAACAGTTGTTTTTTACGTAGTTGATCCAACTGCAGCACATTTACAGTTAGATGTAGCTCATCGATATGCATGTCCCTGGGATTCCCGACCCCAAGAGCCTTTCTCAGTATCGTATTCTGCATTATTTGTAGATCTTCCCTATCCTTCGCTGTACAGGAATTAAAGAAGATATTACAATAGTGAAAATAGGGTAGGATCATAGTTTTTACCACATCAATTTTTGCACTCACCGACAGATTGTGTTGTAGTTTTTTAAACATGTAATATTTTTGAGAAACAAGTTTGTAAGTGTTTTTAAGACACATTTTAAACTTTAATTCCCTTTCAATCAGAAATCCCAGGTACTTATAACTATCTACACACTCAATCAAAGTATGCCCTAGGTCTAAGCCTGGCGTACCAATGTGTTTCTTACTACTAAGGTGCATTACCTTAGTCTTTTTATAATTGATAGTCAACCTCGAATAATTACTCCAATCAACAATTTTCTTTAAGTCCTCGGTTAAAGTTGTGATGTTACTATCTATCAATGTGTTTTCAGTATAGAGAACTATATCATCAGCATACAATATCATTTTTGATTTAATACCTAGGGTCACTATATCATTAATAAACAGCAGAAACAACATTGGACCATTATTCGATCCTTGCGGGACACCAAAGCGGACCTTGGACATGTATGACCTACCTCCGTTCACCTGAGTACACTGCTCCCTGTCAGTCAGATAATTTTTAAACCATAATTTAGTTTTATCAAAGAAATTAAAATAGGAGAGTTTTTTTAGTAGTATTTCATGGGATATAGAATCAAAGGCTTTTTTATAATCAATAAACACTGCACTAGTTACTAAGTTATTGTTGTCATTTATATATAATTTATTTACAAAATCAAATGCAGTGTCAATGGTTGACTTACCCTTCCTAAAGCCATTCTGATATGCACTTAATAAATCATTGTACTCCAAATATTCCATCGTTTGGGATGAAATAATCTTCTCCAGTATCTTCCCAGGCATGGGCAGGAGGGTGATAGGACGTAGGTCACTAACATCAGTTGGATTAGATACTTTAGGTAAGGGGATAACAGTCCCATTTTTCCAGAGATCTGGTACAATACCAGAATTTATAGATAAATTGATTAGATAATGAAATTGGTTGATCAGAATTAGTAGAGCTTCTTTTAAAACCTTGGCAGAAATGTCTTTAACTCCAGATGATTTATAAATCGACACCTTCTTTACAATATCTCTCAACATATCAAGAGGAACTTCCTGTATGTCAAACATATTATCACCATTCTTTAATATCAAGTCCTCGTTACACTCATACCTATTCATACCGGGATTCTTCATAGAATGTTCATCAAACAATACTTGACCAATATTAGAGAAGTATTGATTAATATATCCTGGAAGATCTGTATCCGAGACATAGGAGCCTGTACTATCCTTCAAATTTAACTTATGACTGGGAGAGTTACCATTACTAGGAATTATTTGCTGGATTGTTTGCCAATATTTTTTCGGACTGTCTTTATTATTTATTAGAATATTTTTAAAATAATTCGATTTTGCTTTCTTGACCATGGTGCATGTGACATTTCGTTGTCTTCTTGCATACAATATATCATCCGCACTGTTTGTCCTCTTAGCTAATTTAATTGCGTCATCTCTATTGTTCATCTGGACAATCAGTTCATGATCTATCCAAATTTCTTTTGTCTTTTTAAAAAAGAAATACTTTCTTGGGCACATAATATCAAGGATGTTATTAATTTTACCTAACAAGACATTCCAACATTGGTTTGGATCCAGCAATTGGTAATACTCATCCCAGTCATTTGCCAACAATAGCTGCTCCAAGATATTCATATCATATCTTCTATAAGATCTATGGTAGATCCTTTCAAATATATTACAGTAACCACTGAGTTGTCCTCAGCCAATTGCAATGAGATGGTCAAATGGACATAAAAAAGGACACCAGTGAATGTGGAACCTTCATTTTCTTTTGTTTTTAATGACAGAACTATTATGAATTTGATTCTAATTGATGACTAACAAGACTTTGCCATGGAAATTCAGAAATTGTTTCAGCAAAATTAGGATTAATCATGCTTCGCAGTATCTAAAACTCCCATTCTGCGAAACCATCACTATATATATTATTGTCCCTGTAGCATTTCAGGGGATAAATAAACTGATAGGAAGCCAGGGCACGATACCGACTATTGGAACGTGGCCAGAGATGCTGAGTAGGATGACCCCATCTTGTAGGAGAAGGTCAAGGTCACAAAAAGGCCCCTTAAGTTAATGGAGATGGATTTTTTGGTAGGTGGAACACGTAGGAGCATTAACAAAGGCCCCTCCAACGAATAAAAGGAAGGATAAGATCAGAGGCAGCGCCGGGTAATGTAGAGGCCTGGCGTAAATACCACCATAATGACTGGAGTATGGGGCTGGGAATGGGAGTTTATTGTCTAGCAACATCTAAATGCTTCTTATTTCTGGGTGGCAATCCATGGGAAATTTATGAAATGCTTTGTATTTCAAATATACGAAGCAAATATTTTAAGAGTTTTCAACTGGAGAGAGCCCAAATTCGTAAGTATGCAGAAGAAAATGCTTTGTTAATGCTTTGTAAATAATATCATTTACGAATCATACTTTGGAAATTTTACAACTCATACATCTTGATGTACACTCTAAAATTTGAGTCTCTTTATATAATTTTGACAATTGAAAATGTACAAACCCAATATCCTTGGTCTTATATTATAGCATTTACAAAGCATTTTTGGGGATTTGTATAATTTACAAATCAATTTGTAAATAATCTTTGGCTTTTTAAATTGTCTGTGGTTGAAGAATTTGCCAGTATTGAAGCAAGGAATGGGAGTTTATTGTCTATTCAGCCAACTTGCGGTGTAACAGAAATGTCCTGCAACCATACTTTTTTAGTCAATTTGTTACTTAGATGGCACATTATAATTACACTATTGATGGTAAGGTTGAAGCCTCACTAAATCAGAATATTATTATAATATTATGTTTTGGTGAGGTTCGGAACAAACTAAATAGAACATGATAAGAACATTCTGTTTAGGTTGAAGAATGTAATCAGAACATTATAATAATGTCACCATGCAACATCACAGTAGTTTGTTAGAGCAACGCTATTGGGAGCCATCAAAATAATGTAATAAGAACCAAACCAGAATGTTGCTGTGATCTGAGGAGGATGGTAGTTTATTGTCTAGGCACATCCTAATGCTTCTTATCTCTGATATTTTACTGATAATCAGAGCCTGCTGATGGCTCTATCCCCGCATTAACGTTGAATTGTGATCAGAACAGAGATACGCTTGAGCGCGAGGGCTGCTCTTCTTAAATTAGATTCCCTCAGCATTATCAGATCAAATATCCATATCTTATTAATCTAAGTGCTCTAAATGCATTTTCTGTCTGTGTAAATTCGCATTGATAAAGAATGTGGCCACGTTTATTACAGTAATCTTAATTAGACATGGCTGGACATGAGGTATAATGTAATAAGCAGGCCAGACGGGTTGGATATAGATCGCTTTCTGTATGCTATTTGGATGTAAGATAAACTGCAGTACACGTAAGGCACGACATATATGTGCCTTAATATTTCTGATTGAATATGATGGAAGAAGCAATTAGGCTATACATTCATATTTCAGGAGCTGTATGTGATGGTAACCTAGGCAAGCAGCAATGTAAAAAACACGTTCTGCAACCATATTTTCTTGGTCAGTCTGTAACCTGCCCAATTTTCATGTAACAATTACATTATTTTACAAAGAGAATAGAGTGTTATAATAGCATTACATGTTAGAATAGTTGAGCTTATAGAGAATGTTATAATGTTATTTTAACATGAAAGAATGTAATAAAAATGTCACAATAACATTACAGTGTAACATCGCAATGTTAGTTTCTAAACATGTGTTTGGGTGCCATCAAAATAAAGTATCAAGAACCAAAGCAGAACTAAACAGAACTTTGCTGCAACATTATAAAAACGTCATATTCTTGCTTGGGAATCAGTTGTGTTGACGATTCAGCTTTAGGTCGTATTTTTCAAATACTGTCAGCAGACTATGGTTCTTCTTTAAACCATAAGGAGTTCGAAACACACTTTTCAACAGCTTTACATCAACATTGTGGGATCTTTTATAGAGCTTCAGAAACAGTTTGGCTTATTGCTGATACCTTGCTACCTCTGCCCTTTCAATGTCCTAACAAAAGTAGAATTCCAAGGTTAAGAAACGGCAAGGCAAATGCTTAGACAACAAATGTCTAAAATGAATTGTATGCAAGATTAGCAAAATTAAAAACTTCCATTATTTTCCGCATAAGAACATCCATGATTTACTTATAACCCCTTTTGAATTGCTTTATATTGAGAGTGTCCAATATTATTTAGAGATATTTGTCTTGAATATGCGATCAGAGAAATGATTTGGCACTGCGTCATACTTAGAAACATAATTAACATCCACATTTAAGTATCCCATGAGACATTATTGAAATTGCCTCCTGACTTATCAGCCTGAGGCATTTGAATAACACACGATTAACCATAACAATTTGGTTGATAGAATGTTCCTACATTTGGTTAAATGCAGCCTAATATAATAGCATTTTCCCCATAGGAAGCAAGACTAAAGCCTGTCGTGATTGGCCCATTCAATAATGTCCAACCTTATTGTGTCCTGAAATTTAGCATTTTGATTGGCTGGAAACATAAAAGAAACTTTTATTTTTTATCAGTCACCCAACTTATGAAGAGTGGCATGTCTGAAGTGTTTTGTCTATCCCTTGTCCAGCCCCGGGACATATACACAATGTGAGATGGGCTTATAGCTGAAGTGCTCACGTTGTGAAGAGATCTGCTCTCTATCCATCATGTTGTATAAGGTGGAGGGGACGTGACCTCTTTGAAATATAGCATCGTCTTGTATACCAAATATATTCTGATCTTTTGATTTTCTTTATTTACAAAAGTTAAATTCTTTCTTTTATTTACTTCAATTCAAGTTTACTTGCATTCAAATTTAAATACTTACATTTCACCATCCATTTTACCGTTTAAAGAAAAACTCATGTTACCATAATCTTACCATCACATACTCAAAAGCTTTTGATGGGGGGATCTCAGACTTCCATTTCAGTCTATGGTCCAGCCCAGCTGCAGAGAGCAGGGAGAGGCTTCCAGATGCCTGGTCATGGAATATGGACCTAAAGGCAATATTGAATAGTGGTGAACTATTGAAGCCCGTGGGAGACGAGCTGATTGACTCAATTTCACCCAACATCTGGGTCTGCGCCCCGCCCCGCCGGGGGCGATATACTGAAAGCCCCGGCTCCACTACCCAACTCAACTCAACTCGATTGTCGTAGCTCAAAGAGACGCCAGACCCTACAACTGTCTGGTTTTAGCCCCAAACTCCCATGCCACAAGCTAGGACCCGACTGTCTTTGTTAAAAGCTATTCTAAGACATATATAGCTCTATTGCACACACCCCCCCCTAAGACCAACAATCGTGTCTTAGATCTTCAACAACTCAACATGTAAGACTCGACGTATCTGTCGCAGCTAGAAGCTACGATTCTAGTCCTAATACCGGCTCCACTATAAGACTGAGGCCAACTCAACTCAACTCAACTTGACTGTCGGGCAGTGGAGCTGGGGCTTAAAGGGGATATTAAACTACACTACTTGAGCTGTGATATGATGACTTCATGTCGGACATATAAAGATAACGTTTTTTGTTACACATATGAGCGATACTCCGAGTTGTGAATTCTTAACAACTATATCACTCCTGTATATCAATTATCTGTAATGTCATCATATTGCGCCGATATAGTTGTGTAGTGTAAAAACCGCTTTCAGTGTAACAAAAGGGGCATAATATATAAGTAACACTGACACTGGTCTAACAATCATTGTAAGTTTGAATGTTCAACATTCCAATATGTTGCTACTGGATAAGGCCTTGCCACGTAACTTGACGCTGAGGCTAATAATATATGGGAACACGTGTCGGGATTGACCGTATGGCCCAAAGTGGGATGGTATGGCCCGCGGGTTGTCTCAATGGGGAAGCTGCCATAGAATCTACTTTATTTTGTCTCACAAGCAATACCAAGTCAAGAATATGACGTTGTTATAATGTTGCGGCAACGTTCTGTTTAGTTCTGCTTTGGTTCAGGTTTGTTCTTTTGATGGCACCCAAAAACGTCTTTAGAACCTTATATTGTAACAATCTTGTGGCCTTCATAATTTATATTGGTTGAAGAATTTGCTAGGTATTTGAGAATTGTGAGATACAAATGTTTCATAAATTGTGCGTAGATTGCCACCCTGAGGTTGAATATTGCAGATTTTGATAAATGTAATTGATAGTCTATAAAGCAGAGTCACTGTATGAAATATCTATAGGTGAAACTCACATTTCCCCGAGACTTATACACCTCTCTGACTCCCTGACATATACATTTCTATTTTGGATGAAATTGAACTGTAAGTTTTGATACATGTAGAGGCCGTATGAAACAGCCTTAAACTCCCATTTCCATATACTACTAACTGGAGGCTGATACAGCTGAAACGGCGTCATACACCTCTCAACTCACTATGCTCCGTTGCATAACCAAACCCTCGCAACAGCGAGACCACAGCGAGGGCTTAGATTTGGGTCTTGCAACAATGCAAATCACAGCGAGGGTTTTGTAAAAGTCTCACTGTTATATGCGAAATTCAGCATCATTTTTCACCCATTTTTGATAATTTTTCCAGGCTGAAAATTTCAGGAATTTTAGATCTAGATGTCTAGTTTTTAGAACCGTTCACAGAATTAAAATCGGTCCAGTAGAACAGCCACAAATCAACAGCAGGAACCATCGCAACAGCGACGTCTTTATAGGGACAGGTTGTATTGTTTAAATTTGTGCACAGGGAGGGGTCTCGCTGTGGTGGACAACCCTCGCAACAGCGAGGGGGGGTTTTGGGACGGACCACTGACAGTTAAGAGGGCCTCAACCAAAACAATACAATGTCATTTATTATGAAAGATCTATCATAAAGGATAATCCCATTGGTATGTCTCACAACAAAATAAGCCAGGGTTTTGTTGGGAAATGTGAAACTCTTGCTGTTGTGCTAAAATTTAGCATCAATTTTCATCAACCAATAATAACTTTTCTAAGCTGAAAATTTCAGCATTTTAGCCCATTAGAACAGCCACAATGCAACAGTGGGACCCACCCCAACAGTGAAGTCTTTGTGCAACAATGTCCTTGTTGCGAGGGTTTGAGGTCATCTAGCTGTTAATATACAATTTTGTTTAGTGATACCTATACAACTAGTTATATCCAATGGTCCGTCACATAATCTCCTCGCTGTTGCAATGGTTGTCCACCACAGCGAGACCCCTCCCTGTTCAAAAATTCAAACAATACATCCTCGCGCAACTAGGATGTCGCTGTTACTATGGTTCAGGCTGTTGATTTGTAGCTGTTCTACTGAACCGATTTTAATTTTGTAAATGGTTCTGAAAACTAGACATTTAGATCTAAAATCCCTGAAATTTTCCTGGAAAGATTTATTAGAATTTGGTAAAAATTGATACTGAATTTCATGTATAACAGCGAGACTTTGACCAAATCCTAGCTGTGGTTTGCACTGTTACGAGACCTGCATAGAAGTCCTCGCTGTGGTCTTGCTGTTGCGAGGGTTGGCTTATGCGACAGAGCACTAGGAAACAAGTGAAGTAGCTGGTTCCTTACTGTGTTTATGCGGACTTATTGCATCCCACTGTCTAAATGTGCCTGTTGCACACTCTTTGTCATATCGCTAATAAAAACGACTTGCAGGACGTAATAGGATAAAGACAGATGTATATGGCCGAATGCTTATGGTTCAAACACAATTACCTTTTTACTCGTCTTGGATGTATTGTTGTTCATAATAACAATATCATATTACTAGATTGACAACAGCTAATTTAATTTGATTATGATATGATGGAAATATGATTGAAATAATTATTTATGATACAATTGAAATTTGATAATGCATAATAAAGTCAAGAACACTAGCTAAATTGAACAACTAAAATATTCTCCCTGACAAAAATAGCTGGTTTGTAGTTTCAAGTAACTTCAAGTTAATCTTAGCGAATGTTTGCAGACAAAATTAATGGGAAATATAGAGAAAATATATGAATATATGAATAATTGACATAATTTCTTTTTGTATTAGATACATTTTGAAAGAACTGAAAAGAAATGAAGTATGTAAAGATCATTTTTAACAATTACTCATTACTAGTTTTCCAATAAACTAAACCATACAAATGCCTTAATGAAAAATCATAATGTGCTTAAGGTTTGTTACATGTCTATATATTTCCCAGCATGGATCTTGATGCAGTACATCCTGCCATGTGTGGGGGTGAAATATAACCAGAGTGCCCATGTAAAATGGTGGTTTAATTCATTCGGATTAGACTAATGATCCAGATCAAGGAGCATGCTGGGAAATGTGTCGACAAATCACAATTCTAAAGTATCGACATTTTCACTAATTGTGGCATTATTCATGGTTTGACACGATCGAGGATGAATATTGACTACTTTTCCTTTGAATCTGTATGAAATAACAATATTTTGAATAATTTTGAACCCTCAATCATTATAGATAATTATATAGCAATTTATAGTCCTATATTTTCTATGGTTATCGCAGTGTTTTTGTCGACGAAATTAGTCTAGATTTGCCTGCAGGTGCCTAAAATACTCTAAATCAACTATCCGTAGCACAGAGAATTAATTCGTGGTAAACCACAGCAAACCTTTCCAAAGTGGCAGCAACAATTCAGCTTAAGAACTCTAGAAGCATTTACGGTTGGAAAAACCGTCACAAGAAATCAGTGGCTGTGTTACATAATCCCCCATCCCCTTGTCACCCTCTCCTGTGTCAGCCCATTCCCAAGGCCTCTTTCATGGCAGGCACAGGGCACCTTTTTTGATGCAGACCTCAGCTTGTATTTGTGACAATATCATATAACCGTATCACATGAAGGGAAGGGGACATGAAAAAAGTATGTCGTTTTTTGCCAAAAGTCTGCCAAGGAAGTTGTGAAATGAGAGTGCAGCTTAAAAATAATTGATGTCAAGATGCTCAACGCCTTGCTCATTAATTCGATTACATCACAAATTGTTGTGCATTTTATGTAAAGGAGTTAACACTTTCGTCCATGTAAGTGACCGCCAGAAAGGGTCAGTGGGTTTTGAGTAATGAAGTGGAGAGTTATTGATTATATAAGCCTCTATGTCATAATGTTGCTTTGCTGTGCATGTGCATTCATGTATGTACGTGTGCATGTACGCATGTGTGTGTACATGTGTGTGTGTGTGTGTGTGTCGTGTGTGTGTGTGTCGTGTGTGTGTGTGTGTGTATGTGTGTGTGTGTGTGAGTAGGCCATACATGTGTACATGTATGGCCTACATGTGTTACTAGAATCTGTCAGCATTTTAATTTAATATTTTTAGGAGGGTTTTGAATATTGTTGGACAGTAGGACAAAAACCTGGAAATGAAGAACTATCCGAGGATATCGAAACACTAGACTACTGAATTCAGACTTGCAGTATGTTTTCGCCAATCTCCAAAGAGAGGGGAGGGGAGGAGTATCTCAATAGGAGGTGGCGGTGGGGAGGCAGATGGTTTAATTGAAAAAAACACCCTCTCATGTAGACGTCAACGACACAAAGTGGAAAATACCATGGCATGCCCATATAATATCCCGACCCCACACTCCCCTCTGAAGTCTTGGATCAGCCTCAGTTGAAGCTGATCCCAGGCCACGCCATTAAAGATTCATGTCTCCCCGAATTATAGACCCTAGTCAGGCTCGCCTCAGGTCCTACACGGCCATGCCTATTCACATAAAGCCCTAGTCCTTTCATGACCTAGATACCTCTTTCATAATAGGTCCTTAAACCCACAAGAGGCCATGGCTACTGGTGGCCCGGGGGGGGGGGGCACTCAGTCTTTGAAGGTAGATACCAACTGCGAAACTACAGACCCCCCTTTTTGGGGATGGGAAAACTCTGACAGCCCCCCATTTTCAGGGGAAATTTCTGACAGCCCCCCCTTTTCAGGGGAAAACTCTGACAGCCCCCCTTTTCAGGGTATATCAAGGACAAAGTTTGCAGTCATTATTTGATTTCTAAACTCAATGATTTGTTTAGAAGCATTATGAAGTAAATGAATTGCATACAATAATACTCTTAATATAGTATAAAATATAATACATCATTGACAGCCCCCCTAAAAGATGGTCTGATTATTTGACAGCCCCTCTTTTTTTGCCAAGTTGGCGATTCACAGCCACAGCCCCCAGAGCTTCCAACCGCAGTTGGTACCCATTTTCGGACCGAGTGCACCCCCCGGGACTGGTGGCCACCTAAAATCTGTAAGGAATTCTTTTAATGGCCCTCTATAAATGGCATGGGTAACCCCTTTGATGGTTGTTTGGCTGCTGGCTGGTTTATGGCAAAACCAGCGGCCCTGAAGCATGTTGGGATACGGGTGGGAATTCCCACCTAAAATGGTTGCTGGTGAACAGTCCTAGTTTGAGCACCTAGTGGACTTGGACGTAACTACAGTCAAGTAAAGCTCCGCCCCACGCTTTACACTGCCCGGGGGTTTAGACCTGACAGTGACAGATGACACGACAGTGACTCGCTGTCAAGTGCTCTGTGCTGGAAAATGGGCCCCTGCTGCCACGCCTGGGTGCGCAAAGCCCAGGGAGGGGCGGTCCATCACCACCGGAGGGGGCTGCATGTTTATAGGACTTGCTTTGGGGTATAGTCACTCTCCCCAGGCAAGCAGCGATGTAGCAAGCACGTTCTGCGACCATACATTTTTGGTCAGGCTATGACCTGTGCAGTTTCCATGTCAGAGTGGCTATATTATAGGTACACTTGAGACCTTACTAATAAACAATGTTATAACAATGTCACAATGGGACGTCCAATGTTAGGTTCAAAAGATGTTTTGGGTGCCATCAAAATAATGTAACAAGAACTAAATAGAACATTGCGCAACATTATAATAAGGTCACACGGAGTTTGTTTGGTTATAGGACCCATTTTGAGGTACAGTCACTCTCCATAGAATGCTGAATAGTTGTAGGATCACTTTTTGGTCTAGTCATTCTCCAACACAGAGCACTGCATGGTTATATAAGACCTTGTGCAGACGTGGTCACGTGATAAATTCTTGGCGATCACCACGTGGCGATCATGACCATGTGAATGACTTCAAAATGTATCATTCTAAATTGTGATTATTGTTCATAATGTTTCAGTGAGTTTGTTTGAAGTAAACGGGGCATAGATATTTGTTTCAACACTGTGAATATTGACAATAATGAATTGATCACCAATATGGCGGACATCCCATTTTGGCAGATGTGACGTCATCTGCACAACGTCTATAGGACCTGCTCTGGGGTCTTGTCACTCTCAAACACACGAAGCTGCATGGTTATAGGATCTGCTTAAAGTCTTAAGTCTTTTAATCAGATATAACACACGCGCAACACATCCGAGGTGTGATAGCTAAATTGGGCACATCTTACAGTTTACAGTGGCAACGTGACATCATTCTTTTTTTTCAATAGAACGAACAATGCCTATCACCAGTATCAAGTTTCAATGATTCCAGGAATATCTTAAGTGTATAGACGAATCCAAATCTGAATTATTGTTGTAAAATTCAGGGGAAATCCCCAATTGTATGACGTCACCCTAGGACTTTTTATGAGACGCCTTCTAGTCAGAAATGGGAAATTCCCCCGCTCTCAAACAGATAGGAATAGAATAATGTGTTCTATGAAAAAGGACGTACGGAAGGCTCGATGCAAATAATCCTATTTCATTTGTCTATGACTTCCAATTGCTTCATTAACTGTGGGAAACCAACCACTCTGAAGAGGAATTTCCCTTTTATAAAGACATCTCACGGGGATCCAAATCGATGTCTCATTATCTAAAATCAAAAAGGTAATGGAGGCACTGTAATACTCCACTATTTCAAATGTAGTTTGGCAACGTCAATGTTGCTCCTTACCTACTCTGTATAATATATCTCTCTGGTATGCTGATGTTTCCTATCGAGAGAAAACTAGACCTACATAAAAAAACAACTTTACTGTAGTGGTTTATTCCTCGACAGTAATGTGAAAAGATTAAAATTATAATGGACAATTGTAGGTTTCACGTAATTCTCATTTTCTCTCTATTGTTTCCCTGTATTGTTTCATCGTAAACATAATGCTTACGATGGAAACAATAGATGAGGGAAAATGATTATTGTCAACCATCTTCATAGTGTCTGTTGGAAAAACACTTTTTGTAAGTGAAACGGATTTCTTCAATAAAGGGAAAAAAGTATAGCTTATTTCTGGATCTCAGAGGAATTTGGTAAGCAAATCAGGCCTGTATCCAGAACTTTTCATGTGGGGGATGGGGGTGACCATTTAGGGAAAGTGGAGGTTATTTAGTTATTTTAGGTGATGATTGCAATAATTAACATGCAAATAACATGTGATTTCAAACCCAATTATATATACAATCTTATTTCAATTACGAACCACTCCTCCCTCGCAAAATTGACAAATTTTAACATGCATCTTAGTGGATCTAGCTCAGCTTGGGTTGGGGTGTGTGTGTGACGCATACCCCATGTCACCCCCCCCCCTCCCCCCCGCTAGATACGGGCCTGCAAAAACACATGATATATAAAACACCTGACTGCGGCTTGAATTAACGGCCCCAACCATGTATTGTTGAATATGTGCGGTCTACGAGAGCTTTAAGAACTCCCTGGTCATTAATGCCTCGTAGATTGCAAATTACACCTCTCCAGAAGTCTATAAGACACTGCCTAGTTTACTCATCACCGATGTACCCACAGCTTATCGTTGGACACAACACCTGCTCCAGGGAGCGGTTCTCTCCTGTAGACAACACCAGTGCTCCGTCACATAACCAAACCCTCGCAACAGCAAGAGCACAGCGAGGGTTTAGATTTAAGTCTTGCAGCAGGGATATCCTTAAGGTTTTCAATGTGCCAACCCTCGCAACAGCGATGGTTTTGTACAAACTTTGAACACAATTAATTTATTGAGAAATACATTTCCGCCACTTGCCTTCTGCACATTTTAAAAGCTGAGGGGCACACCTAACAGGTAATGAAAACGAAATGTTAAAATCACAACCCCAAAATGTCCCCCCGATATGTTGAAAATTTGGGTGTGCCAACCCTCGCTGTTATAGCCAAAGTTGGATACACTCGCCGTTGAACAGGGAGGGGTCTCGCTGTTGTGGACAACCCTCGCAACAGCGAGACCCGTTATGCAACGGACCACAGGTCATTTATAAAAACACAGCCCTTTTTGTACTCTAACAAAAAAATATTCTGATAACCAAGCTCATGGTATTATGCACACTCCTTGTCATCTGCACAAGTTGTAAAGGCGTAGACCAGACATTCAAGGACTGATATATTATGAAACCTTGTTCATTTCTATCTCATAAATACTGACCTATTAATTTAGCTCACTAGATATAATTGTTATTGTTATTTTATAATTGTATGTGCTGCATTAAATGGTTAAATAACACTGCATTAACTGGTTAATGAACACATCCCTGACAAAGATGCTTTGACCGACAGAAGGGTTCCGAATGAGATATAGAGTACTTCCCCGTCCACACCATTTCCATGGAGCCCTATCACCACGGTGATACCCTCATCTAGAGCACCCCCGACATTCTAAATCCTTTATTCTTTTAATGTTGTGACTTTAACATACATCGATATAAAAATATTACGACTATAAACTGCAATGGCATAATCCAGCTTTTTGTAAAGGTGGAGGCACACTAATAAAACAAGGGGGCGCCCGATTTTGCCCAAGAATTTTACAACAAAAAATCTAAATATGGCCAAAAAAGAATAGGTGGGGGGAAGCCTCCACGCCCCGGTCCCCTTTAAATCCACCACTGAGCTGCATATGGATTCATACGCCTGCTTAGACAGGGAACGTTTCTACACTCATATTTCTGTGACCACAGACTCTGCAGATCCTCCTACCCTACACCTCCTTTCTCACTTACACGCCGTGAACACCTCAGTGCTGTAACGCGGGATTCCAAGGCTTACCCGGATGCAAAACAAAACATACACATTATACCAGCTTTAAACTGTCAGTATATACCACTATACAACACCACAACATATCTGTTATCATACTACGACAACAACTGTTGTGCAGCCCTAGAATCTTCCCAATACTACCAAATCCCCACCCTCGGCATTCTCTCTCATCCCTTACAGCTCAGAACCTCCCCACACTCCCCCACAACATAAACCTTATACCAGGTTTAAACTATCAGTATACACCAAACCAGAAGACCACAACATATCTGAAATCATATTACAATACAAGCCAGCTTACAGCCCTAGAATCCTCCAAATACTACCAAATGCCTGTGGATTGCCAACCCCTCTCATCCCTTAACGCCCAGTCTCTCCCTCCACGCTCCCCCACAACCTGTTAAAACCAAAAACACCAACATCAACATTCTACCAGGTTTAAACTGACAGCATATACCGTACTACAACGCCACATTATATCATATTACACCTCCAACCAGCTTACAGCCCTAGAATCCTCCCAATACTACCACAGCCGCTCCCTCCCATTCCTTAAAGCTCAGTCTCTCTCCCCACACTCCTCCACAACCTTAGTGCTGTAACAGGGAATTCCATCGCTTACCCGGATGCTAAACAAAACATAAACAATATACCAGGTTTAAACTGTCAGTATATACCATCCCATACAACCACAGTATAACATACTACAACACCAACCACCTTACAGCCCCAGAATTCTCCCAAAATTACCAAATCCTTACGCATTGCCACCCCCTCCCATCCCTTAAAGCTCAGAACCTCCCCCACACTCCCCCAGAACATAAACATTATACCAGGTTTAAACTGTCACTATATACCACACTGCAACACCACAGTATATCATACTACAACATGAATCACCTTACAACCCTATAGAATCCTCACAATCCTACCAAATTCCTGCATCTTGCGCCTCCCTTTAAGCTGAGTCTCTCTCCCACACTCCCCCACAACGTGTTAAAGCCCAGCTGTCAGTGTCTTCCAGTCCCTGACAGATACAGATGACTTCCACCCCTACCTCCCCCCTCCCCAGCACCTGGAGTAGCCCACTCACCTTACTACAGCAGCCCCGAGCAGCTCCGAGCAGCTCCACAACACGCAGTGATATAGGCAGCTTCTCTGAGATCCCTTTGTTTTGTGGTGAGTCTCTGTGAGAGTCGTTGTGAGTGTGTGAGTGTGTGAGGGTGAGAGGGAGTGTGTGAGGCCTGGGAGCTCGGCACTGTTTGGGCGGTGAGTCACTCACAGCTGGGGGTAGGGCTGAGCTGCTCTGGAATGGAGGGGAGGGAGGGGAAGGGGAGGAGGGGAGGAGGGATGGGAGGTGGGAGGGGGGAGGGGGATGGTAGAGGGCGGCTCCCAGCTCCCATTGGTGCCCGCCTCCCGATGCCAACAGGCAGCTGCAGCTGCTGCTATTGCTGTACTTCTGCTACTGCAGCTGTTGCTGCAGCTGCTGCTGGTACCGTTAAAGCTCTTGCTGCTTTTGCTGTTACTACAACTGTGCTATTGCTGCTGTTACTGCTGTTATTACCGATCTTACTGTATTACTACTGGTGTCTCCTTCATCCTGCTGTTACTGTTGTTGCTACTGCTACTTTACTTCTGGTGATATTATGGTTGCTGGCGTTGTTATGACTGTTACTACTGCTACTGCTGTACTTCTGGTATTGCTGATATTGTTATTGTTCCAGTTACTACTGCTTCCTCAGTTAATGCTGTTTCTTTTACAGCTGCCATTACTGCTACTGCTGCTGTTACTGCTACCGAAGCTGCTGTTACTACAGCTGTTCCTGTTCCTGCTCTGGCTTCAGCAATGCTGTTTCATGAGGGGCTGGCTGCTTTAAACGAGACTACAGTACTTTATTTACTGGCAACCCAAGTTTATTTGACAGCGACAGAATTTTGATCGAATACAATTAATGGTCATGAGTCTATGCTGTCAATCAATATATCTTATTATTAGCAGCCCACCACTTTTAAAGATGCAGCCTACTGAAAAAAAAACAATTTCACATTCTTAAATCTATAGCTCTAGATATCGTTTAGCAAAAGCAATTGAGCATTTCAACAATAACAATACAGAACAACCTCTTACCAAAAAATTGGCACTGGCAAGAAAAGCTCATGCAATGCGCCCTGCATGTAGAACGTCAATGTTATCTGGGCGCCCCAACGATCTACTAAACTATTTAGTTGGTAGACTCAATTTCAGACCATTGCCAAGACTGTATTCCACTAGCCTATTTTACTCACAATTAAATAACATTGGCAGGTGAAATATTGGTTAATTATGGACATATTACACATCATTAGGAAGGGTTTTTATTCCCTCTCAAAAACTATGTAAGATTAGTGGGATGGGTGACCACTTGGAATTACATGATTGGTGGACGACATTCGCCCGGCAATCACAATCGCCGGGCAATTCGTCTTTGGTATGGTGTGAGTTCTTGGCAATGATCAACGACTGACGGCCAAGAAAATCACTGGGAAAAATATCAAAATTGTTTTCATATGACAGTCGCAGGGCAACGGCGACGCCCATTCTTCCCGTCACTCGTCGCCCAATGACGGTAAAATCACCTAGTGGGTATGGGGCTCTAGTCATTTGAGGAAGGATTTTACCTAGGTCAGCCAACTAAACCACTGATCGCCAAGATGTTCTTAGACCCCGTTAAGATCCGCCTTCAGGCAAGAAAAAGGGTGAATATTTTTCCCTGAAATTCGTTGGCTTTTGTATCATGAACTAACCATGCTGGAAATGTCTTAAGAATGATCAATGGGGAGACATAGCTATAAGACTTTAATGTTTTGTCACATAATTGTGTTTTAAGGCGAAATTTCCAAATTCATGTGACGTCACGCTGTGACTAATGGTGAATCCCATCTTTCTAGAAAAAGGAATCCCCCACTGTCATATATAGATGTAGAGAAAAATAAACTTTCACATAAAATATTTATATAAGACCCAATGTAGCCTATTTTTATGGTAGTTGTTCATTTAAATTCATTCAATAAGCTGCAAATACAAGTTATTCATATTGGGATTCCCCACATTTACGACATAACAAGCGGAGTACGGAAAATGAGGAAAATAAAGGGATTCCCAAATCTAGTTTTCTGTATTGAAGTGTTCATTGATTAAAGTGAAATTTATTTGTATAAGAAATATAGTTTAGGAAATGTATGTGCTAGGAACCCTTTAAGTTATGACTTTCATTACAATGTGATGATTTGGGATGATCTAAATTGTACAGTCCATTGTAACTAACAAGTAATTTATCAGAATATGATGCACTTTCTTATCATAAAAGACATCGGTGTAACCATTAACAGTAAACTAGACTCTTCAGAATACTTCAGGCCGTATTCCACATACCGAAAGTGCACTGCCGATTTCCTGCCGATATACTTTCGGCAGTGTTGATATACTTTCAGCAGTGTTGCAGATAAAATTAACCAACATGTTGGTAAATATTTCCGGCCGCTTATATGTCGGTACCAGATTTTGCACTTTCGGCATCCGAAATCACACCGAAAGTATATGGTCCCAATATTGAATGTTTCCATGGATATGCTCAATATCAGCAGTGCATACTTTCAGTATGTGGAATACAGCCTTTAGCTTATATTGAGGATAGTTCCTATCTTAATAAGTTGAGAACACGCTGTGTATGCTGTGCAACAATTCAAATGCCAGGAGACAAAGAGCAGAGAGTGCCTGGCACGTAAAGCCTTTGTAACTCTGATGTAAATGTGTGTGTCATGCTTTAGCTCATATTCTTGATAAAAAGAAAGATCTTTTCAGGAGGCTAACCTTTCCTTACAACAGTTGACAAAGACGTGCGCCTTCATGCTCGCAGTGACTATAAAGATAATAATGGGATCATTAGTTATACTTTACCGTCTACATTTATTCCCAGGCAGATATAATTAAGTCAGTTTTTATCAAAGGACCGGTACTGCCATTCCTACTGTAGAGTTCAATGAAACATAAATGATTGCTCATTACAAAGTAGTAAAACATACTTTCTAAGACTTCTCTTGTCTCGAAGATTGGGTTATTATGTTTCTATCAGGTGCTTATGTTTCTTATTCATCTACTTAAGAATTTAAGGATAGACCCAGTGATTATATCACTCCTCACTTGAAAGATCGACAACGTTGGTCTGTAGTCACATTGAACACACATCAGTATCTCAATAGCAAGTACTTTATTATCTACATACTAGGTATTTCTTTTGCAGCCAGACCTGAACAAAAATTATTATTTCTACTAGTGTGGCGGTGACATAACTGTTACACAAATTTGTTGTCGTCTCACTATATATCTATATTTCGCCATCGTGACCGTTTGGTCAGTTGCATTTCGACCACCACTATGTCCACTTTGCCTGATTTTAAATTCTAATGCCGCGTCCCCACTTGGCCGACTAACGACGGCGATCAGTGAAACTTAGTAGCTTTCACTGGCGACCAAGGAGAAAAACTAGTCGCCGGGATACTAAAAAATTAATCCCCAAGTTGGGACGCTCTTGCTATAAATCTGCTGGCGACTAGAGTACACATTGGTCCCCCAGCCCGGCTACTAACTGCTCTAATCGGCGGCGAATAGAGAGAAATATTAAACATGTCAAATATTTTGGCCCAAACCCACGGCGACTAGTGGGTTGGTCGCCAGACATTACGGCGCCAGTGTCTCCTTGGTCGCCGGGCTACTAACAACCTTAGTAGTCCGCCGACCAAGGAAGTCTAGTCGCCCAAGTGGGGACCAGGCTTTAGAGTCAATGTATACTAGAAGGGATTTAGTAAAGATTATTTATTTATATTTATTGTCGAAACTATTCACCTCGTATTCCTTGATATTCAGGCGACAGTAAATATGTTATGTAAAATGAAAGGAGATTTCTCTTGGTCTTTATCCAATGAATCTAGAATTAGATAAATTACGCAACCCTGGTAAAATGATAGACAAAAAAAACCAATTTACTTCTTTTAGATTTGAATGTAAATGTCACTAGATAATGTGTACCTAACATTATAAGTTGAGAGGCAGGTCAGTAAAGCACTCGAACTTGAAAGTTGTATTAAGTTTGTTTCTAATTAACGCATTTTATGTAATAGATAACAGGAGCAGAGCAAATGATACTTATTTCATCTTTTCATGATGAAATATATTTTCATTGACATAGAATTGTATTCACTGACTTAAGATAAACATGACAATCATAAGAGACGTGATAGTTTATTAATATAATGAGGATGGGTGGATGACATTTGAACGTAGCAGCTGTTGATATGGGGATTAAGAAGAATATGGTGACGTAGGAGGAAAAAGATATATAATTATGTATGTTGGCGTATGGGGAAATGTCATGATCATGATCATGATTTGTTTATCACCCGCACGGCCTACAGCGGTGCATATGAGGGGCAGTGCATATTGACATGCCGTTAGTAATGCTCCTCGTATTTTCATTTTTGTCAACATTATTTAGGACGTCATTTTGGTGATATCGAAGACCCTTTGGGGTCACCCTTGAGTAGCCGTACTATAATAAGAACCCAAGGGGGCGTCCGAGGGTGGCTGTACGACCCATAGGGGATCGTCACACACCGAGGGCAAAGCCTGAGGTTTGTACAATCCCCATGAGTCTACAGCCACCTGAGGACGACCCCTAAGGTTCTTCTTACGTTTATCACCCAAGCATTATTCAAAATATGTGAAAATACCTGAAAACAAGAGGCCACAGTGAGCGGTCTGTCAATACGCCCTGACCACAATACGCACCGCTCGGCGGCCGTGCGGGTGATAAAACCCATGGGGATTGTACATAAGTCAGGCTTCACCCTCGGTATGTGACTATCCACTAAGGGTTGTACGGCCACCCTCGGACGTCCCCCGTGGTGCTTCTTATATTAGTATACTTTGCCTCATCTCTCTAGGTGTCAGTAGTAATAATGATCTCACAAAGGTTTTAATGAAACAATTATGAGTTTTCATGATCGGCAAGTCTTGTGATATAATTCCTGAAATAAAAACTGCAATTTATTTGAACAAATACAATATTCAAAAGAACACGTTAGCAACCATACTATTTTCTTTTCTGTTTCATTGAAAAGATACCATCTTTTAATTACGTTGATTTATTCATGCATTCAGATTCCCCAGACATCCTCCAACTACATTCATCAGTGGTTAATATTCTATATTGAAATATACAACACATTGAACATGTATAGACCTCTGGCAATTGAGTACAATTCTGTCAGTTTCTGGAATATTATGATATCTTACTTATGCTTCTTACCAGCTTACTTGTCTTAAGTTATGATTTTGACATTAAATTTTATCAAAGACTTCCCTAATTATGTAGAAATACAGTGCCTGCCAAAATAGTTTTTTCTTTGTGTGTAACATATTCCAAAATGATAACTTTGTAATAAAGCGCTTTAAAGAGGTTAACGTAGATTCCCCGTCCTTTAATTCATTGTAAGCGCACAAATTGAATTACGACCCAGCTAATGCAATGAGCAACATCAAAGCCATTTACTGTTTTTACAATGTAACCTTACTAACAGCGATTACAGCGGGAGAAACATTAAATTTTGCCAAACATTTAGTTTGTCTTCCTTATTGCCAAGTGGCACATCACTGAATGGGAGAGAGAGTTTGATGCAGGAAACGGCATTTTAGTAGGATGTCCTTGCGGTGAATGGGCCAGTGGCCCGTTTCGCAATTCTGATCGTAACAACGAAAATCAGCAAGGCAACAAAACCTTTTGTTGTTACTTTGTGCATAATAACGATTGTGTCAATTTACAGATTTAGTTTCATCCAGTAGAAAGAGGGATATTAGAGGTATTGTTATAAAAAATAGCTATCCTTGTTACAAGAATGATCTTAAAGTTATGTTAAAGTTATTGTAACAACAAAATGATGTTCAATAAGCCAATCCCATTTCATACTAACATTAAGGTTTACCACAAAATATTATTTTCAAAATGCTTGATTTCTGTACAATAAAGAGACACTGACAAAGTTAACCTTAGCTGGTCCTTTCATCAGTGACAAAGGGAAGAACTCCAGTTGTCTGTCACATAACCAGACCCTTACAACACCGAGACCACAAGTAGTGTTTAGATAGGGGTCTTGCAAATGCGATATCCTTAAGGTTTGCACTGTTACAATCCTCGCAACAGCGATGGTTTTGTACACTTTTTTGACACATTTAATTGACTGATAAATACATTACCGCCACTTGCCTTTTGTACATTTCATAAGCCAATGGACACCTCTAACATAATAGTGAAAAGAGAATGTGAAAATAACAACCCCAAAATGTCCCCCCTATACATTGAAAATTTCAGTGTGCCAATACTAACAACAGTGAGGAACGTTGGATTCCCTTGCTGTTCAACAAGGATGGGTCTCGCTGTGATGGACAACCCTCACAACAGCTATAGGAGATTATGCAACAGACCACAGTTGACTATACCTTACATCGACAGGTTCTGTGAAAGTGTGTGGTGAACATTCTATTTGACAATTTAGATTATTATCATAATCAAATTGATAAATTGTAATTCATATACAAATATACTAATGATTAAATGCTAGACATGTTATATAACAGATCAAACACTGCTTAACAATGGATTCTCTGGACAAAGCACCGAAATCATTCTTAGTGGTTTTATGACTATTATCACAACATGAATCTAACACAGTGAAAAGTCATACGAGTACTGAGAACTAAGATATTGGTTCATTTCTGTTCTCAGGTCATCTAGGGAAGAATAATGTACACTGAGTTGTAGATTATTGGCACATGTCTGTGCTATAGGTCTCCTCTGCAACCCAGACAGTTCGTTAAACGTAACTGCGATCGGCTCATGCGGAAAGTGTCGCGATCCCGTGACAAAAGCCAAGAACTTTACAAGTCCTGGCCGATCGAGCTCCAAGAGGTACTCTCTGAGAAACATGAGGACTTTAGTCTGAGCTGGGGTGACATCTGAAGGGGTGATGATCCAGTCTGTGATGTCCTGACCAGTGGGGAGTTGTTTTCTGAGCTGGGTAGTGAGGTGGTCCAAGGTGAGCTGGGACCAGAAGGCCTTGAGATGGGCCTCTGGGATGCCCTCCCTCACCAACTCATGTAGCTCCCTGGGCCCCCTCAGCAACTGCTGTTCAGCTATACTCACTATCTGGTCCTTCACCTCCCCAGCCTTAGGCAGAACTTGCAGGCCATTCCTACTGTAAAAATCCACCAAGGCTTCATTCTCCTCACCTGTTAAAGTGTCATAGGTCAATATTGCCTTTTTAACCAACCTCCTATCCTCTTCTTCCAGAAATTTGAGGAAGTCCTTGAGGATATTATGTTTTTGGCTCACAGATGAGCCAAAGATGATGGCAAGGAAAGATGCTCTCGATAGCTTCTGCGGGATGAATTTGGCCAGTGTGGCTGTGTGGGTCAGGATTCGCCCAATTGCTATAAATTTCCATGACTCTTTTCGCATTCGGTGTAGTGGTAAACTAGGAACAACAGCATCATTGCCTTTGAAGTAGGCATGAGGACCGGGTGATGTGATTTGGTCCCAGAATGTTGAGAAGAGGTCACGAGTGAGCCCGCCCCAGTCCACGCCCCTCTCTCCGGAGTACTTCACCTTGAGATGGTGCTTCAGGATGTGAGGGTGCTCCCAATATATCGTTAGCAGCTTCTCAACTATGTCCTGTCTCTCAAGGGGTAGGCTGACTGCTTTCTTTTCAAGCAGTTTTGACAGTTTTTGAAAACCTGAAAAATTATGGTATTTTGAATTTGGAAATTAATTTTTATGTAAGTGAATTTGTTGTTTCAAATGATTAGGTTGGTGCAAATCATTAATAAATGGGAATATTTTACAATAATTTTTACACTGATATATCACATCTTCCAATATGATATAGGTTTTGTGGAAGTTATTGTGTTCTGCTATTGGTTGGCAAGAAACTTTGATAACTATGAGTAAGAAGGTACAATATTGTATTTATCAGTAATAAGTTGGACCATGAAAAGATTTTGTGAAATAACTAGAATGTACTTATGACATGTCAAAATACTTGGACTATTTTGAGCCAAGTAATGCACAGCTTTCCAGGGCCCAAACACATAAATAATAATGGTGTTTTTATGTCTCAGTATGAGCGTGGGAATCAGAATAAAACCATGATTTAAAACTGCTGCCAGTTTTGGAGTCTTTGGATGTTTTATCACAAACCTGCTTGGTTCTCAGCAAATAGGGCTGCACTCTTCTGCTCCTGAGCCTGAAAAAACAAAGAAACATAAACGAAGGGGTAAACCCACTACACTTTAACAGTGATAGGCTGTGGGTGATTGGGAGAATTGGTTGATTCCTATGATAGCCTGTAATTACGCCATATAGAAATTTATGCGTTTATTTTGAATTGGTGCTAAAGTTGGTCAATTATTCCCCAAAAGTCAGCCGATGTTAGCGCCGATCTGTTGGTTGACTGTGTAAAAGTCACCTAGTGGGTATAGGACTTAAAGAAGTTATAGTTATTCAATTGTTTTTTTTCATGATTTATTCCTAAAGTTCCTTTCATATAAGTTATATATGGGTCTTTTACCCCGCGAATAATCGACTAGATATATAGAATAAAGTTTACTGATTGTATCAAGAGGTTTCTCGCTATTATGTGCTGGTGAATTTATTACACTGAATAAAATAAATTTCGACCATTAAAAAAAACACCTGACTTTTTCTTATATTTTCTATTTCACTGTTTCAAATATGAGACTACATGGTCTCTTTTTGTTGAAATATATTTCTTTGAAATAATGGAAGTGTTATCATATCTGTGACAGGGTAAGATACTGACTGACATGAACAGAAGTGTATACACTACTCCAGCAGTGGACATTACAAAATATGCCAGTTGTCACCATACAGAACTCTTGCTGCTCCACCGAGACCCTTTTGTGTGTATAGAAAAGCACCTTTGAAGCCGCATCCCCATGAGGAGACAAAACACATATTGTCATCCGGCTATGAAATTAGCTCCTCTGAACCAACAACTACACTAATGCTTTATCATTGATGAAACCTATATAGTTTTGAAGGGGTTGAGAAATGCCCCCAGCAATGAACCTTTATCTTTTCCAGTGGCCCGGGTCAAAATGAAATTGCTGTTACAGCATTGTTGTTACGAAACTTCTATAACATGCTTTGGGCTGGATCAAATTGAATTATTTATGATAAAAGATGGGACAGTTTATTTCCATATGCTATAAGGATTACAGCTCATTCATAGAATTCTAAAAGAATGACCTTATAACAATCAAAATGAACAACAAAGGTTTTCAATGTTTTGCAAAAGTGCATTCTTACAATCGGTATCATTCAAAGGGGCACAAATTTTCATCAACCTTGTGGGGACACTGCTAGAATGTCCGCGAGTGAAAGGCCCTGCTAACATTGGGTATACCCCAGGGTTGGACAAAATAACCACATACGCTTTCCTTGTTTCCTAGAGGGAGGATTGCTGAAATAAGCGACAATTGTATTTTTATATACGCCCAAATACTGCTTAAACTTTATGATTTTTTAGATTATATAAATTGACAGATTAGCCCGTTGGCCTGCCAATCAAAATACTGTATTTCAGAGCAAAATAGCGTTGGACATTATAGGCTGCGCTGACAGGCTTTCATGTTGGTTCCTATGGGAAAAAAACGCTAATATAAAGCTGCATTTTACCAATTTTAGGAGTAATCTGTCAACCAAATTGCTTTGGTAAATTTTCCGTCATGCATTTCTCTTTAGGGAATAAGCATGGAGGCAACTTTAAAATAGTGTAATGTTGGTGTAAGCTGGGATGGGCTAATTATAAAGCCTCACATTACCTGAGTGATGTCTGCTTCTCTATCTGAGCCGAACAGGGGGGAATCCTGTCAAAGGATGAGAGGCAATTTGCTAATGAAGCAAGCACAGATCTTTATACACAGCACAGGCATATATGTATATGGAAAGGCAAAGCACGTGTATGAGACTGTACAGGCCAACAAAGGTAGTTGGCAGGCAGAGGCAATTACATCAGGCAGGTGGGAAGCAAAGAGTTTGATACAGGCTATAGAGAAATAGTATCAGGTCAAAACACCTTTAAAGTTGTGTCAATTATATAAATTGTAGATTCTAGATATTTATTTTGGCTATGATAAAGACATCAGAATGGAATACGGTGAGCGCACTTTAAGCACATTGAGTTGCTTTCAGACATCTTTCTTGGCATTAAATGGGTAATTATCAGCACGTGATTGAGAGCTGCGGCCCGTTTCATAACAAACATCCGTATGTTTTGTGCTTCATAAACTTACAATCACCTTTTGGGATGCCGTAGCTACGTGAGTTTTGTTTTTGTTTACGTGAGTTTGGGTGGGTTTATAGGAGTTTTGGGTGGGTTTTGGGGATTTTTGGGTGGATTTATGAGTTTGGGGTGCATTTAGGAGAACTTTATTATGAAACAGGAACTTATGGGAGTTTCAAACTCCCGTACAGTTTCTGTATGCTCATATAAACCCTTCATAGCTATGGAGGTTATTATGAAGGACCCCACTGTTGTGCTATAAAGTTTTAAGGTATCCTTACTGGTATGGAGGTCTGTCCTCTGGTCCTGGCTGTCTGTGATGACCTTCCTGCAACATGACATTGTAGACATTGTAATAAAGTTATCGGAGTTCACGCAATCAAGGCTTTTCAAGTGCAAATTTTAGTTGGTTAGATTAAGAATAGTTATTAAAGGGAGGGGCCAGTGTCTTTGAATTAGCATAGTGCCATGACTGTGACCATCTGAGTAGTCACCAAACCAATTTTCATACAGTTATCTCTAACAGTTTTAATTTTGTTCAAACTTTTCTGAATGACAATGCATCTCCTTGTGTGCTTCCTGGTGCACCTTGTACAGAGCATTATCTGTGTGGGACGTCACAAGCAGAACAGTTGAAAAATGATAAAACTGAAAAAAATGCAAAAAGCCATTTATTTAGTGTACTTTACAAGTCTAAAAGAGATCATAATCACCAAATTGAATGATTTAGAAAAGAATATGTAAAAAAATAAGTTTTTTTATGGAATTTAGAAATTTGAAATTTGAATATAACTGTCATTTTGTGTGACGTCACACACTGTTGTGTGTCTTTCTGAGGATCACAAGAATCAGAGGTTTATTAACGTTAAAGCCCATTTTCACATGAATAAGTAAATTATTTGCATTGAAACTTTGCATATTTCTATCTAAGAATTAAATCTAATGTACAAAGTGTAAAATAACAAGAATCAAAATTTCACTGGCTCCTCTCTTTAAATCTGCATCGCAATACTTAGAAAGCCTAAGTTTGAACCTGATCACAAGAACTTTGATACTCACTTGTCATTGCAATAGAATCACTCCGAGGAAGAACAGCTTCCAAGTTCTGGAGGGAAAGAAATGATTGTATATATATTCTTTAACTTATAATGATGAGCCCACTTACAACCTCTAGATGAGTGAGTTCCTTTGGAGAATACCCTGGATAGTTTTGCTTATCTATGATTCAAAAAGACGACCCAACCATAATACAAGTTGTATGGCGTAAGAAGAACTTTTAGGACATTTCATTTTTATTACAGTTTCATTATGAATTTGATTCATATCATCTGCCTCGTTGCTGACTGTGATTTAGCAGATACACTAAGTCTCCCTACTACGGGTAGCCATTTTCTTGAGTGTTACCTGCAGGTTAGCCTAGATCAGGATGCATGCTGGGTAATATGTAGACAAATTACAAGGCTTTAGTATAGGAATTTACATGAATCATTTCATTATTAGAAGTTAAACATGATGTAAAACTACAGATCACATTTTTCTAAATTCGTATCCATATTTTATATATATCTAAAATTTTGAAAGTATTTTGAAAATTCATTAATTATAGATGGTTATTTAACACTTATTTGTTTATTTTCCATAGTTTGCTAAGGGGGGTTGTCTACAAATTCAGTCCAAATTAGCCTGCAGGTGCTTAAGATACTCTATATAAGCTATCTGTGATAGCGAGAACTAGATTACCCTACCTGTGGCTGGTCTGCTTCCGAGCCTTTCCTCCTCCTGGCCCGCCTGTGAAGTAAAACGGAATGCATAGACAGGAATAAAAACAGGTATGGATCCAGGAAGGGGGTCTCTGAGGTCCATGGGGTCATGACCCCCTACATTTTGATGGCCGCTTAAACCGTACAATTTAACGAGGAATAAAAATGGGCATACACATGCATGTGCACGAATGCACCTCATGCTGATACTTAGCCAAAATTATTACCTCCACTTTCATTGTGTTATTGGTGATTCCATAGACTGTAACTACTATCAGAACATGAGACTGAAATTGAAAGCCATGATATCTGATTTAAGTGAAGACTATAGACAGACTAAGTGGAGGATGTCTCAAATTTCTTCTATTTCTGATGATGGGGAATGGACATTTCAGACATTTAAATTAGAAGCGTAATTTGACCTTATGCTCACTCTCTAATATAATTATACAATACAATAAGCCCATCCCAATTAACGCCAACCTTAAAATTAACTATATAATATTTTCAAAATTACTTCTTTGCTTATTCCATGAAGACAATCGCATAATACAGAATTCACCAAAGCAATTTGCCTGGTGAATTGCTCCTAAAATGTGTAAAATGCAGCTTTATACTTTGACCTTTTTCCTGTAGGAACAAATATTAAAACTTGTCAGCCCAGCCTATACTGTCCAACCCTTTTTTGCACTGAAATACAGCAATTTGATTGGTTGGCAAACCTGCAAATCTGTCAATTTGTGAAATGTAAGAAATCACCATGTTTTAGCAACAGTGGGGATATAGAAAATTATATAAATATTGCTTATATCAGTAACCTCAACTCTAATAGACAAGGACGGCTCATACTGTAATTTTGTCTGACCCTTGTCTGACCCTGAGATATACCCAATGTGGGATGGGCTTATTGGTATCCTGCAGACTATAATGCATACCAGAAGAGTAACATACCAGTAGAGACATGCAGCGACAACGACAAGAACCACGAGCAGGGTGCATGCACATCCAACAGCGATTTCGCCGATGGTAGACCAGGGCAGGGAGGTACTGGACTGGGGACTGGGGGTGGGAGGGGGCAGGGAGGAGGGTAGAGGGGTATTGGGCAGGGGGTTGTTGACTAAAGGGGGCTGGGAGGGGGTTACTGAAAGAAAGAAAGCACATTCAATTATGTTTTGATCTTAATTGACATGGGTCATACAATGTTTGCATATGGGTCATATAATGTTTGCATATATACATATATATATATACATATTTGCTTAGATTTGTTTCAGAACCATTCAATAACTTTAACCAAAGAAAATGTTGTCGTTTCTGCAAAACGAATCTCATTAACTGCCATTTCAGATATGGAAAACATCTACAATCTATTTACATCAAATTCAATAGGAGCCCCCTATAGGTTTTTCATTATTGAATCATATTTTTACAAAAACTGCTAGCTTTTGCATTCACTTTTGTCCTCCTCTCTCATAAACAGGTGAATAATCAGAGCTGTATTACCCTGGAAGGCCATAATGCTTTTCTTTGCATGGTCATATCAATTTAACAGCAGTGTATACTGACACAACGGACTGGAAACTCGACCCCCGCAAACACAACAAAGCCTTGTATGTATCATAAATTATACGTAACATGTGTAATACCCCTTACCTGGGGTGTACATGTGGCCCTCAACCTGCACCTCAAACAGGGCGAAGTCGGGGTGGGAGGGGTGCACCACCGACACATAGCGGACTGGAAACCCAACCCCTCACAAACACTACAAAGCCTTGCATGTATTATATATTATATGTAACACATATAACACCCCTTACCTGGCATATACTGGTGGCCCTCAACCTGCACCTCACACAAGGCGAAATCAGGGCGGGAGGGGTGCACCACTGACACATAGCGGACTGGAAACCCAACCCCTCACAAACACTACAAAGCCTTGCATGTATTATATATTATATGTAACACATATAACACCCCTTACCTGGCATATACTGGTGGCCCTCAACCTGCACCTCACACAAGGCGAAATCAGGGCGGGAGGGGTGGACCACCGACAAGAAGCGAACTGGAAACCCGACCACACATGGGACACGAATGACGGATGCTGGGGCCCGGATGTTGCCGCAGACTACGTGATCTCTGACATCAATGGTGTCGGCACTGACCTGGATGGACGCTCCGACAAGACGGTCTGTAGAGGGTATAGGGTGGAGTGTGGAGTGTGGACAATGTAAATGTATTGAACAGGTTGTATCATAACATAAGTATGGTATTATTTAGGGAAGCGGGGTTTTCCGTTCTTCTAAATGTAAGGCGTTGACTTTTGGTCTCTGTCCAACTGATTCTTTGGCATGGGAGACTGTCTGTTTGAGAGTTGTACCTAACCCACAAGGGTGAATGGATTTAGGGCTTCCTTGTGAGGTGTTGTGCTGGCGTGCATTCTGGGAGAGGGGTGAAAATATGAGAGGGGAAGAAAGTAGTGGGGTCTTGGGCCTTTCTTCGGTCATGGTCACTCTAGTGTACTCTAGGTCGGTCTCATGGCCAGGGAACTCAGGCTGTCTTTTGCAAATAAAGGTTGGTAGCGTGTTGCCAAATTTTTTGTGCTTTCGTTCCCCTGGTTCTTGCCTACCCAGGCAAGAATATGACGTTATAATAACGTTATTGCTACATCAGTCTTTGGTTCTTGTTACGTCACATTTTGGTCAGCTTTGGTCACAGTGACTTGGGGCCTTTTAAGTAAGTACTTGTGTACACAGGCCCTTTCCATAGCTGGCAAATAGCTGGATATCAGGCCAGGGGACAGATCCACTCAGTATCCCATTGTGAAAGATTGAAAAAGGTGTTTTCATGGTACTGGTAACTGCTTTCAGCCAAAACAATTTAACTTAGCTATACACAAGTTTCCAGAAGATATTTTATGAAGGATACTGTTTCAGCAGCATTTAAACATATTCGGAAAATAGCGATATACACCACAAAACCTTGAACTTAAGCCTTATCTCAACTGGAATGGTAGTGCATTGTCCTCTGGTGTTGATAAACAGTACTATCAATGGTTATGGCTAGACTAAGATGCAAGGTACTTGTGACATTCTGAGTTAGTTAAGTTGTGACTTAACCTAACCAGAACATCGCTGAGACATGGTGATTAGTTGAGGTCAAGACAGAACCTAAGTACGTCACTGTGATGTCACATATACAATTAGGTAGGGTTGAAACCTTACCTTAATGAACATCACTGTGACATCATCATTTGGTATGGTTCAGACCAAACCTAAACACAACATTCTTTTGATGTACTGTTAAGGTGCAGTTAAGACCTAACCTAATTCGAATGTCACAAAGACCTCACAATTTGGGTTGCAGCGACGTTTCTGGGAGCCATCAAATAAACGTCACTGCAACATAGCAATCTCACATAACAAGAACGTCTCTTTAGGCATGGTTACAACTTCACTCAGTCAGTATGTATCAGTTATATACTTTTTAAGTTATGTCTCTATGTCACCTAATTGACTTCATTCTTTTTAGGTTTGGTCATATCCACTTGATAAGTTTGTATCGGTTATGTTCTGTTTGAGTTATGCCTCAACTACATCTGATTGGCACATCACTGTGATATTACATTGTAAGGTGGTCCTAACCTAATGTTCATAGATCGTCATTATTATGTTATTTTTATGGGATGTTATAGCATCCCCCAAAATCACGTAACTGTTTCATAGTTTTATGTTGGTTATTATCCGACCAAATTGGTACGGTCTCAGAATGGTTCTGTTACGTTGCTTCTTGCCTGCTGGGTACTGCCTATGTTTTCGGGCTTTCATGCTCCCATTTTCGTGGTGTCCTGCTTATTCCTCAATTAAGTCTGGAAATCTAACTTGGGCTTTTACTTGTTGGAAGACACCCATTTACTAAGCTCCTATGTTCTGGCTAACTTGAGAGGCTGTCCATCCCAAGAAGAAGAGGTCTGAACTTGCCATCACTGGTAATACATTATTTTGTGATTTCAAACCTTCGTTCTCATTTTCATTCCAATACATTATTTGATCCTTAGTCAGCTTCAAAGGCAATTTCATTGCAAACAATATATCCTAAATTATGTCCATAGTTCCCTTAAAGTAGCCAAATCATGAATATGCAGGTTTCAGTTGTTAGCTGTTTCCAGCCTAATCTTTTCTCGAGCGACATGACATTGACAGTCTATGACATTCTAATAACATGTCTGAGATTCTGAAACATTATCAGAATGAAGGAGGTGTAATGGTGTAATGGTTAGATTATCGGCATTGCATGTTGCCGTCTGGGTTCGATCCCCAGTGCTAACTATTATGCCACCTCACCTAGCCATCATTCCAGCACCAATAGATTTGGTCAGCCAACTGGTATACACAAATGTGAGTGGTTCTGATATAGCTGAAAAATTGCTGAATGGATGCTAAACTCAGAATGTTCTTTGATGCCACACCTTTGGTTGAGTATATCTAACAAAACTTTAGTCTGGTATTCCTCCCACTTGTAATAAAAATGAATGACTATATGGTTAGGGTCTGACTTAAATATCCATAGTGCCTTACCCGTGCAGCAGTCCAGCCTGTTGTAGATGACCACAGCGGTGACGGTGAAGGTGACTTCGTACTGTCCATTGGTCAGGTCTACGACCCACCAGGCAGATGTGTCGGACCGCTGGTATGGGATGAGGCTTGGGTCAATGCCATAAGGGTGGGCACAGCTACCTTGACGCAGGTCCTGAAGAAAAAGAGAAAAATCAGCACCATATGACAATATTGAAGACAAATTTGCATACAAGAGTGATATATTGGTTGAAAAAAGGCAATTTGGTGACATTGATCTTGCAACATTGTCATATTGCAGCCGAAATTATGTAGCGGAAGACCCCCTTTAGAGTATTATTTTATGGATTTTGTCATAAAGTAAGACAATTCCTAAATGGGTTGGCTACTACAACAGTGAGATGGGAACCCTAGTCTGCCATGATCATCATCTCTCTGTCTAGACACACCTTATCTGTGAGGAGGTGTGAGGACCAATGTGGGCTGGAATGGGGGATCTGGAAACGTGTTATGGCCTGCAACTCCCTACCGCTCTTATAGGCACAGCTACCCTGATTGAGATCCTGGGGAACTAAAGGTTGAGAGTGTTATTATCCAAAGGTGAGTGGGGGAGGGGGAAGCTAGTGGGCGGTGGGAGTCTATGTTGTAAGGGCACAGGTACCCTGACTTAGATCCCGGAGAAGAATGTATGATTTTACAGAAAAGAGATACCCTCCTCAGCATTGGATACATCCAGTTGACATTCTTCAGTAACACTACTTACACTGTTGACAGTGTTCATCAGGATCATTTGTACATTATGCTTTCCCAGATTATTATCTACATGCAAAGTTTTCTGAAAATGCAGGTCAGAGCTCTTCGATTCTTCACCATATCTCTCAAATTTACTCACATGTATTTATATAATATTTCAATGTTATTATCAACATACATGCACACATGTATGTGCACACACACAACAAGTCAAAGTAATGGATAATCTACCTACCTGGTTAGTGTTACCGTCCGTTGCCAGGTCAGCCGTGTTACCCTCAAAGGTCCCCAGCTGGCTTACAGGCTTGTGTAGGGCCAGGTTCTCTGAGGGTGAAAACAACAGTACTATAACTATAGTAATACATTACTCTGGCAGTTACTGTTCCTAGTGATTAATATGCACACCAAACCGATGTTCACTATACTAGACTGATGTTGACTATTATTCTGATATACCATTTTTTCTATATTACCATTTTGTATATCCTTTCCCATCCTTGTTCATTATTTTATTCTATGTTAAATATATTTTCCGCTCATCTCATTCACTCTGAATCAACTGAAAGAACATAAACTTTTGTCTGACCAAGGCCAGGTTCTCTGAGGGCGAAAACAATGATAATATAGATACGGCAAGATATGTAAGTCTGACCAGGGCCAGGTTCTCTGAGGGCAAAAACAATGATAACATAGCTACGGCAAGATATGTAAGTCTGACCAGGGCCAGGTTCTCTGAGGGTGAAAACAATGATTCTATAGCTATAGTAATACATGTAAGTCTGACCAGGGCCAGGTTCTCTGAGGGTGAAAACAACAGTACTATAGCTATAGTAATACATGTAAGTCTGACCAGGGCCAGGTTCTCTGAGGGCGAAAACAATGATAATATAGCTACGGCAAGATATGTAAGTCTGACCAGGGCCAGGTTCTCTGAGGGTGAAAACAATGATAATATAGCTATGGCAAGATATGTAAGTCTGACCAGGGCCAGGTTCTCTGAGGGTGAAAACAATGATACTATAGCTACAGTAAGATATGCAAGTCTAACCAGGGCCAGGTTCCCTGATGGTGAAAACAATGATACTATAGCTACAGTAAGATATGCAAGTCTAACCAGAGCCAGGTTCCCTGAAGGCGAAAACAATGATAGTATAGCTACAGTGCTAGGGCAAGGTTCTCTAAGGGGCGAAAACAGTGATAATATAGATACAGTAAGATATGTGAGCCTGACCATTGAAAATAGGAATTTTATGACGTTTTCAATGGTGGTGCCCCCTATGAGAGTCTGTGCAAACTGTTATAAAGAATGGAACAGTTTATGTCTTCCAAGGCAAGAATATGATGTTATTACAACATTACAGAAATGTTCTGTTTAGTTGTGCTTTGGTTCTTGTAACATTAATGGTGGCACCGGAACACGTCTTCAGAACTTAACATTGCAACGTCACAAACATTTTTCCTTTTTCAAGAGATGATCATGATGGGTCTCAAATGATTTTCAAACCAAAAGAATTTAATATATATATATATATATATATTCTTACATACTTCTCATGTTCCTAATTCTTATGACAAAAATAGCCATAAATTGCCTGAATCGGAAAATAACTCCCCAGTGACCCCCTATGTTTATACCTCTGTTGGTTTAGGTAGATGTTTATCATTCAAGATACAGGGTTTACAAAGATTCATGAAGTTACATCTATAATGGCCTGATTATCTTTAATGGGTGCGTACAGGGACCACCTTCAGGTTGTAGGTTTGTAGAGTGAAATAGGGTTCATTCTTTAATGGGTGTGTATCAGAAACACCTGCAGAGAGGCCAGTCCTCTGAATGTGAAAAGGCCATCCCTTAATGGAATTGTATTAGGAACACCTGCTGTGATAGAGCTAGATTAATTATATGGGACGCCAATTGTTAAGAGAACATTGTCCACATTGTTCAGACTTAAGACAGTTTTTGCTGACCCCATTCACACTGTTGACAGTGTTTGACGACACCATTCACACTGTTGCCGGTGTTCCATAACCTAATTAACACTATTTTGGTGTTTGCTTAGACCATTCACACTGTTGATAATGTTCGCTTACACCATTCACACTATTGACAGTGAAGGCTAACACAATTTGCACTGTTGACAGTGTTTCTTGACAGTGTTCCACAATGCTATTCACAGAGTTGACAGTGTTTGCTTACACCACTCACACTGTTGACAGTGTTTTCCAATCCTATTCACACTGTTGACAGTGTTTGCTGACACTATTCATGTAGTTGACAGTGTTTATCAACAACACTATTCACACTGTTGACAGTGTTTGCTGACACTATTCATGTAGTTGACAGTGTTTGTCAACAACACTATTCACACTGTTGACAGTGTTTGATGACACCATTCACAATGCTGACAGTGTGCGTTGACACCATTCACACTGTTGACAGTGTTTGTCAACAACACTATTCACACTGTTGACAGCGTTTGATGGCACTATTCACACTGTTGACAGTGTTTGATGACATCATTCACAATGGTGGTAGTGTGCATTGACACCATTCAAATGTTTCTCAGTATTCATTCACACCATTCCCACTGAGAAAAGTGTTAATTGTCTGTACCACAGCAACCAGCATTATTACCACGGGGGGAGGGGGCAGTGTTTTACAGTTTTTAGCTCTTTTATGTTTGGTGCCCGTTTACAATATAATTAACAAAGTGGCAGTACAACTCTGCGCGGTATCCAAGTTGTTCTCTTGGGAACAAATCAACATATTGATTTGCATCAAGAGAGGTAATGAGGTCACCCCTTCAATCTCACGTTTCTCTAGCCTCGCTCAGATTAATAAGAACGTTAAGGAGTGTCAGTCATAAGACGTCAGTCGCTCAGAAACCTGTGAGTAAGTAGCTATATAGTGAACTGTACTGTTCTTGTCGTGAATTCTCCCTACCACAGATAGCTGATTAATAGTATTTTAAACACTTGCAGGTTAATTTGAACCAATTTTGTCGACAAAAAAAATAAAGAAAAAAACCAAATAACTGTTATATATCCAAAGAAAATGAATGAATTTTTAAACAACTTAGGAAATATTAGTGGATATGGGTACTCATTTGAAAATAATTTTTTTCAATTCTAATCTCCTGATAATGGCACAATTAATGAAAATTCCTATGCTAAATCATTGAGTTTTGTCGACACATTGCCCAGCATGCATCCTGTTCTAGGCTAAACTGCAGGTAAAACTCAAGAAATTGGCTATCCGTGGTTGGGTGAATTGTTGTGTCTTCTGTAAATTTCCTGTCACTTTGTCTCATAGTAGCAGGGGCAAATACAGGATTTTCGCAACTGGGGATATTCATATAGACTTAGTATACCAGTATAGTGAAACTGGATGATTAGCATGCATGGCAAGGTCGAGTCCCCACCAAAAGGAGGAGGGGTCGGGACTCGCTGGACCCCTCGAACCTCCTGATCTGCCCCTACAGCACAATATTTTTGTCTGAGAAGACACATCCGACCAAATGTATTTTATCAAACATAAAGAGAGGGCTGCTCACTTTATAAAAAAAAAGAAGTTAACATTGCGTTTTAAACAAATACAATTTTCTATATAGACTAATGCCGCGTCCCCACTTGGGCGACTAACTACGGCAACTAACATTAATCCCCCGCCGTTTAGAGAATTTAGTACGTCGTCGGGCGACTAACTAATCGCCGAGCTACTAAAAAATTAATCGCCACGTTGGGACGCACTTGTAGTTAATCGCTGGGCGACGAGAGGAAACTTTAGTACGTCACCCGACGACTAACTAGTCGCCCGTGGCTATTGAACAATATTAAACATGTCAAATATTTTGCTCTAAACCCACGGCGACTAACGGTTTGGTTGCCAGACACCACGGCGCCAGTATATATTTGGTCATCTGGTGATTAACAATGTTAGTCGTCGCCGATTTTTGAAATCTAGTCGCCCAAGTGGGGACCAGGCATAAGTCATCACAATCGTGCCTTTATTCGCCACAGACATCCTATGTTCACCGGTGGTTCTCTTCACGAAGCAATTACTGTTTTGTAACACGGAACAGAGTAAAGTAGTGTCCCATCTAATTGTGTCCTGGGGATGGGAAGACCGTGTAACACCAAAACACCAAAACACCGTTTACTTAAGAGAAAATTACTTAATGAAATCCATAACTTCAGTCGAGCTAATTCTCAACAGGTTTGGGCGGATTAGAAGCGCACAAGCGAAGGGAGAGAGTGCTTTGATGTAGTGTTTATAGAAATAATCATGTCAATTATAAACTTGCTGCACCGATTTCTGACCAATTTAGATAAAATGTAAATTTATCTTTCTATACGACAAATTACATTTGAATGTAATAACTAACTTTCACCTCATGTCAAGGACTAAGATTCAAACACGTGTATGCATAACAAAATAGATCTGCTTGGTTATTAACAGAAATCAACAAAATGGAAAATGACAAAGTGCATCTTTCAACAAACCTTTTACACAAATGGGTCAACTATTTATAGTCTATAATTATACTTGCAATTACCAAAATTAAACCATTATGCTGAGGGGAAAAATGTTTCATGATTACAGGCTACCCTTTACGTCAGGGACCAGTTGCAGAGGAAGTTTCAAGTCTATGCACTGACAATCTATGCCACATGAAAAATCCCGGTTAGAATTCCAAACACCCTTTATACAATCAATATTTCAGTTCATTGGTTATTTTTCCCGGAAAATTTACCTTCTTCTTTGTTAGAATTGATTGTTAACTGGTCAGCACGATACGGAACAGTCATACTTTCACCCGCTCATACAACAATAAATAAACGCAGAAAGGTAATATATGTTTTTATCTTTAAGACATTTGACTTCTATATTTTAAAGATATTTAAAGACGTTTTAGGAAGCTTGCTGTTCGGTATGAACTCTGATTAACTTGTACGTCAAATTAATAAATGTTGTTAGATGGAAAATAACGTCTTTAATTCTCTAAATCATAATATTTAGAAGAAGCTTATTTCGTCCCTACATTGGTCTTCGAGAAGGTTACTAAATCTCACTTTATAAAAACACTCACCTGCTTGCACATAGTCGCCTAGGAGGCTACATACCACCAGGTAGGTCAGCATTATAGGTGGGTGGTAGGGTGGGCTCTCCAGTAGCCTCCCTAGATGACCCATGATGTAACTCCTGGGTGTGTCTAGCCCTTAACACTGACCACTGGCCAGCAGCCCCTTAAGGGCCATACCCACTAGGCGACTTTAACAGCGATGGCCGACATGCGACTGAGAAAAGTATTGTCTTCATCGCTGGATGACTGTAAAGCCCCATACCCACTAGGACACTCTTACACGGTCGGTTGACAAGTCAGTGGTAAAATCGGATGATTCATATAATGGCCTGTAGGTATATTATATTGAAATGTGTGTGCTTGATATGAAAATGCACTAAAATTGGCCGATTCTGACCTTAAAATCAGCCAATTTTATGGCTGATCAGTTGGCTGACTGAGTAAAAATTGCCTCTTAGGTATAAGGCAACTTTGATATTCTACTGCCAAATTTACTGCCGATCCCATCATCTGTCATCTAGAATACACATCACACCATCAAGGAATTGCCTAGCGATTGTGATTGCCTGGTGATTGTGCCTGCTAATGTTAAGCCCCACTCGCCGTGGTCGACAGTTCTGTCGTAGGGACATGCGAAAAGTTTATCTCATGACTGGGACAATAATCGCATGGTAGAGAAAATGATCGCAAGCTAGAGAAAATGATCGTATAGCACTCACACTGAGAGTTGAGGTCCCTTGCGACCATTTTTGCAACCAATCTCCCCCTGAATCGCATAGGTTCTCTACGAAAATATTAAACATGTTGAATAATTTCGCAAGGGAACAGGTCGCAGAGGGCTACGATAATACAACGTTTCCAATGTTCCCATATCGCAGAGAGCTACGACAAACCACTTTCACCACGGCGAATGGGGCTTCAGGATTTGACGCCTGTGCCGTTGCCCGTCACTTGTAAAGTTCCCTATAGTGGGTATGGGGCTTCAGGCTTCGCTGACCATAAGAAGGGTCAAGCCCCATTAGCCCTGGCTGGTGGTTCTGTCACAGGGAGTTGCAGAAATTATGCATTCGCAAATAATCTCAGGTACGACAAAATGATCACAAGCCAGCAAAATTGAATGCATAGCAATCACACTGAGAATTGGGGTCCCTTGCCATAATGTTCTCAAGCAATCTCCCACTGAATCACACAGGTTCTCTATGAACATATTCAACTTGTTGAATAATTCCGTAAGGAAATAGGACACAGAGACCTACGATAATCCAGCGTTTCCAATGTTCGCAGATCGCAGAGACCTACGACAATGCATGTCCAAAAGGGCGAATGGGACTTTAGTAACCTCCACACAGCATGGAACCATTATAAGACTGGTCGTGCATGGCACCATTGGCCCAAAATACTCCACCGTGTTTCACGTGTCTCAAACGCAATGTGTCGTGATCTACACAACATTTTGTTAAAAAAACACACAACAAAACACCAACACAAGGTAGTTCTATGTCGTCCAACAGGTCCAACTGAGTGTAGGCTCACCCCTACTGTCTTCCTGGCAAATACAAGTAGTTTTTTCTGTCAGTGAATTGAAGTTATTTCTGAATAGGTTTCCTTTTTAGGTGTGTGTTTGTGTGTCTAGTGTAGACAGCTGTTTGGCTGGTTCAGATTGTAACCGTCTCCAGGGTAGTCTCTTAAGGGGGGGACCTATAGATCTGGTCAGCAAGAAACAGCTCATGTTGTGTTCCTTATATTGTGACATAGCCATAGTTAAGAGATCTGGCTATGAAAAGAAACTTATAGCTAGGTTCAGCAAATTGGAAACTGAAAGGTACAGATATCATGAATGTTATTTTATATGAAGTGGTGTACATTAACAGGACACATATTGTCATTACAGTAGTATTTGTAATTCTTTACCGAGTGTTCCTGTGAGTAAATCTGGCCTGCTATAAAATACAGGTTGTCAGAGATAGATCACAGGTTACTCACAAATCACGCATGCACATATTGTCATTACACTTTGAATGTGCCACTAGAGTTGCTTTTTATTGAATGTATGAGAACATAGGAAAAGACAAACTAACAGGAGGCGACAGAAACTGTTCAGGTTTTTGAGTTGTTTCTTGTGTCCCAGATCTGTAGGGGGGCAGCAGACCGGTGAGAGGTAGGTATAGGCAGGAGTAGGTCGGAGTTGGCCAAGCGTGGAGGGAAGGGGAAGGCGGGGGTGAATCTCTCATGTCTGGATATTGTATACAAACACCAGTTTTAAGCCCCATATACATTAAGCGATTTTACCATCCCCGGGTGAGAGCCGATCGATCCAGACAATCGGCAGTAAAGTTGCAGGTGACTGGGTTTACAATGGATCACTGGGTGATTTTGCATATGTACGGCGTGTTTTCTTGGCGAATGAGAACAGAATCGCAGGGAAAATTGCTGGGAAAATATCAAACTCGAGAGATATTACCTTTGCCGGAGATGATGACGATCGTTCTTACCATCACCTGTCACCGGGTAACGGTAAAATCGACTGGTGGGTATGGCCCTTTACGATTCTCAATCCTGTCCATATAATGTATACGACAAAAGTCTTGCGGTTTCTCCTCCGAGCTGGTGAAATTAAAAACCCCTATGCCCTGTCGCATAACCAAATGCTCGCAACAGCGAGAGAAACAGGGAAGGTTTGGCAAAGTCTCGCTGTTATATGCGAAATTCGGCATCAATTTTCACCCATTTCTAATCATTTTTCCGGGCTGAAAATTTCAGGGATTTTAGATCTAAATGTCTAGTTTCTAGAACATTTTACAGAATTAAAATCGGTTGAGCAGAACAGCCGCAAATCAACAGGGGGAACCATCGCAACAGGGACATCCTTGTTGCGAGAGTGGTGTGCCAATCCTCACAACAAGGAGACCCGTTATGCGACAGAGCACTAAGGGCATTCCAACAGACAGATGCCCACAGAGCTGACTGTGACCTGTTATAATTACGAATATCAGCGAACAATAGTTGTGTCGAATCAAACACTGATTTGCAAATATCCAGCATCAGTTTACATCTACTTCTAATTATTTTTCCTGGCTGAAAATCTATATTTTTATGAAAATGTTTAGGGAATTAAAATTGGCCAGGTAAAGCAGCCACCGTGCAGCTTCGTGAGAAAGCCGTATTTAAAGAATGAATACACATATCAAAATCCTTAGCATTTAGACCTAAGATCAGCAAATTAAAAATGGATTTCAAAATGATATCATTCGCTGTTAGTGTTACTCAATCTCTCGCTGTTCATTAAGCTCATGGCATTGGTACATAATCACAAAAGTGAGAGTTTTAAACACACTTAAAATAAGTATTTGCAAAGGTTATTTACAAAAGTCACCCGACGCAGCGCCACTGATCCCCCTCCTTGCTTTCCACCAACACATGGATATCCTAAAGTGACTGGTGGTGCCATCTGGGTGTAACAATGGAAACGATTCATGACATGGTCGTCTTCACTTTTGAGAAGTACCAACAACATTAGTAAAGCAAGGTTAGGTTAGAGTTATGGAGCAGAATGTGAGATTGGATTACATAGGCGTCTAATGCTTATTATTTAAGCTTTGATTAGTGAATAAATATACAAAACTAGCCGTGGTTTAATATGAACATGGTTATTTGAAGAACCAGGGGTATAATGATTTTCATATTAATCTGAGGTTTGTAGAGGAATTACTTTACCTCTTATGAAGCTATAAATCTACTGTTTATATCTCTTCCTTGCAGTTTTTGAATCGGGGATTTATAATACTGTAGGTATAGAACCTACCCAATCAGGGTGTAATAAGCAACACCTTTTCTTAAATTAGCCTTGTTTATTCAATTCTCTTCTAGAATGAAGCATCCAAAGAGTTGCATACTAAATCTATTCTTGCATAACGGTTCAACAAAAATGTTTTTCACATTTGAGTGAAATTCACCAATGATTGGATGAACGAGGCAGAAATGAGAAGGATATAGGTGACGAAAATGACATTGCCCTGTATCAAAAAAACACCCTGGAGGCAAGGTGCAGACAAGAAAACTTTTTTGTTTTCTTTTTCTTTTTTCTTTAAAAAAAACATCATCAGGGTAACCCCCTGGTCTTCCAGACGTTATACAATAGGGAATACAGTTGTATGATATTTTGTACAAAGAAACTGGGAGTATACAATCCATTGGTTATGCAAATAAATCTAAATCAGCTTTAGATACATTCTATTTCGGGATTTAATTATTTGTTTAAATTCTGACATAGTTGGACACATTTGATCCAGCTCTGCACAGGACAACTAAGCTGATTGGATGATAGTGTGCGTCAATAGTATTTCACATACTATCGGTGTGGTGTGCATCAATCTCTGTGTGTTTTAAGTGTATTGATGTTTGTACACTGCATATATGTGCGTCAATAGTATTCATATACAAGCTTCAAAAATATCTAGTTCTTATGAAATCTCTTAAAGCGTCTTTTGACACAGTTTTAGATTATTTTGAACGGTTTCTGATTGCTTCCAACAATTTGATATCGTTGTTAACCATGTATGATCGTTTCGCAACTTCTCTTTAAAGAAATGCCTATAGTGGGGAAACCTTCAGAGAACTATCATGTACGATGGTCGTGGATACTATCTGGCGAAATATGTACACAATGTCATCTGACCTGGGCGGCAGGACAACTTAGCTGGCTGGATAATAGTGTGCGTGACAATCATTATGTTTGGTCAGTGAATGGCCTTCTTCAGGATTCTGATAAAGGCTGTTAACTCACAGATACATTACATTCAGAAGAAGTGAAAGTATGACATTTTATTATTTGCACTTTTTTTCCTACTACCTGCTTTTAGAGATTTGCCCCTGCCTCAACTTGAAGGCCACTAATCAAGCTACTCTGCATATGTTAGTCTTTTATCTTTGTTCACATCAGATGTGATAACATTGAATCTAGCTTTAATATATAAGCCTTTCATTTTGTTCATGTTTATTTGAAATGTGTCTAAACCACACTGCCCTTGAATGTTACATCACTTGAACACTTTGTACCAAATAATAACAGTACTCGAATCACTTCTAACATGCGAACTGAGTTACATTTTAGTAAGTAATTTTCACATCTTAGCATATGAAGTATAATCTTAGACCAGAGGTAATGACTTTGGTGCTGTGACGATAATTTATTGCATTCTGAGTATCCCCTGCCCCTATGTATCGCAGTGATGTGCCAGCGTAGGTATTTGGAGATCCACCAGTCCCTTCATTGTCAGGGTACTCTCTGATAGAGCTGATTACCTTCAGGTTGTCAACCCACAAAGCACTCCTTGTTATCGTCTGTATTATAAGCTCATCTTTTGCAAGCTGCACATAACAAAAAGGCTGTGGTGGTGTTTCGCCATATTTCTTACCCCAGATGTTGCCATAGCGAATTTGAATGCTGAATAAAAACGAAATGTATCATTTATTATAATGTAAATCATGATTCTAACCTCAAAAGGCTGACATTATCTTTAACTTCAAAATATTGCAGACTAATGAGTATGTAAACCTTAAAGTCACATCGTGTTGATGGATTGTTTGATCAACTTACAAAACCATTAGGATATTTTAACAATGTAAGAACATTTAAGATAAGTTCATTTGATTTGGCTATGTACTTACCCATACAAAATTCATTGAAGAATCATTGTAACCTAGTACTCTCAAATTTAAGATAAATAGTATTGGATGTTAAAATGTCATATGGTTAACCAACTACTAAACAAACTTGGATAGATATGTTTAGGTTCATGTCTTAGGATGGAAGTTTAGGAAGCATATTTTATAACCTAGACTTATCTTAGAGTTATGTTTTTCAATATATAAAGAAGCAGTTATTATTTGAGATTTTTAAAACAAAAGGCTATTTGTCTATGTTGTTGATTAAGAAAGATACATGTAATATTGCTAGGATGTAACAAACATGAAAATAATGATTTGCCAAGGCACAATTTGCTTTACAAATCTTTGGGATGTTCAATTTCCCTTGATATACCATAAAGAATGGAGCCTCAACCTTTTCCTGAAAAGAGACACATGCATATCGGGCAAAAATGCAACATGTCTAGATAACAGAAAGATGCCTGCACTGCAATGCAACAGAAACTTTGACTAGTGAGCAATACCTTCAATTATAACAAGTGAAGAATATAATAGGAGAGCTTTTTTTGTCTTTCTTATTTTGTCTTATCTTTAAATTCTTGGATAAATGCTCACCCGGCCAAGTGGCGTTCGTTCCACACTTGATACCCTGTAATTGGTCCATTTGCTGCACTGTCATAATCTGTCGTAAAGTTATCACAGGCTCCATATCTGTTCGATATGCAGTTTGCTGTACATGTGGAACAAGATAGCGAGGATGTTTGCATGTTTATTTCCACAAACAATTCATAGCATGAATACGTCTGAGCAAATACATGTAATGTGGAAGTTTGCACAATAATAGACTTTGGATGTTCACACAGTATCAATCCCCCAACAGTTCCTGATTTATAGATACACAATGTTATGCACTAATAATAGAATGTTTTCTTGCTTAGAAGTTTAGAATGGGGCCTTCCTTTAGAAAATATTCACCAAGGTAAGCTGGGTTAAACAAGTAAGACTGAAATGGTACTTTTTCCATTAATATCCATTTAGTGGTATGCTGCATTCATTTTAGCACTGTTATTCCTCTTTCAAAAACACCTACATCACTATTAAGACATTGCTGATATGAAATCCTTCTTAATGTTGACTTCAAATAGTATCTGTTATAATAGTTTACTCTGTGACACACCATTTTGCCCCAATGCTTAATGGCACATATAACAGGAAACAGTGGTTTTGTTAAAGCACATATACTGTTGCGCAAAAATCCAGCATCTACTAATGATGATGTCTCTGGGTGGAAAATTTCAGCACTTTTAAATCAAAATTTCGATTTTTCGATTTTTTTTAGAGAATAAAAATTGGCCCAGCAGAACAGCCATAATTCAACAGCCCAACCAATCACAACAGGGACGTCCCTGTTGCTAGCCATTGAATTGTTTCACTATTTCATTTTGTGAGGGGCCACTTGGGAGCATCACATGATGAAAACTGTCTCAACAGTAAGAAATTTAAACCATAATTATTTTTATTTACGATAGACATATTAGTGATGACTTTACAAGACAACAAATTAAGTGTTTTAGGGACTTGACACTTTTATTAATCATGGCCCTAAGCTTCAATTTGGAATTAATAGTATTAAAATCAAATGAGTAGAAAAGTTGCAGTTCATACAATGATACAGCCTGTAACAGGAACACCACAACAACAATAACTATGGGTGCAAATTATTGCAACAGCAAGACCTGTTAATATTATGCAATGGGCCATGTGCCAAACAGTCTAGTATGTTATGACAAACATATGTAGTGCTTCTCTAACATTGCAGGTTGCCTCTTATTGTTGTATGACACTATGGAAATTTAAAAAATTGAGTTATGTTGAGAACCACTTATGTTATTTGGTCAACATCTGAATTTAGTGACAGTTAGTCTGCCACAATTATGACAACATTAATATCTGTCGCAAAATAACATTGTCACTTACCGTCAGGCCTGTCATCAGGCAGCTTTGAGTAATACTAGCAGAGAAGAAAATAGATATCATTAACTTTAAGCAAAATAGCACCCATGGATAAAAGCAATTTTGTTAATGACAAGATTACAGCAGGGAAGGTTTAGTAATTAAGTAATGCTTTAACACAGAACTCTGGGCTAACACAGAAATTCAGACCGGCCCATTGTCCTGGGTCAAAGATCATCCTGTGATTTAGGAATAAATAGATATAATCAAGGATATTAATTAATGTGGAGATTTGCTGAATATTCTAACACATGAAATGTTTTGATAATTAATTTTGCCATTTTTCTGCATGATTTAAACTAAAATTAAATGTGTAGATTTTTTCACAAACAACTATGTGTAGTCAACTGGTTCCCTTTAGTATAGTCAGGTGTATCCAGGCATTGGGAGGATGCAGTGGCTGACTTATGTAACCCATCCTGTGGCCTACTAGTAGGTAATCCTCCTGGGGACAGGCACACTGGGGTGGCCCAGGGGTTTCAGATACAACAATAAAAAGGGTGGGAAAGTCAAACAGCCCGAGTTATCAGGACAGTCTGGCTTCAGGGGGCATCCCGTTTGACCAGGACAGCCTGAAATTTTGGGACGTTCCTCATTAGCCCCAACCTGTTTAAGGACATATTGAATATCTCTTTGTGTATTACCTTCTGATAGAAGATTTATTCTAAAGGTTATTGCATCCTATACAGGGTTTTCTGCAAAGATTGTCTCTGAAAGCCAGAGACAAGGTTTCTAGACTATTTGGAAAATATCATAAGCAAAACACTATTTAGCGTATTTTTTTATGAATGTATGACCGTGAGACCACACTTTAACAGCCAATGTTGTAAACATGCACAACAAATTTTTAGATTATGTAAATGTCCAAACCCATATTTTGATTTATAAACAAGTTGTCCTCCCTGTAATAGAATATGCTTATATAATGTACAACCTATGTACCAAACACATGTGTGACAAATTGCAACGTATGCACAACAAAATATTAAGAACAATTCTTAACATACAGTATGTCTGTGACTTCTCTACTTCTGAAATTTATGAAATGAGTAAGCTTGCATGCCAACTACATTTACTTACTATAATGTATAAATATTGTTACCATGCTTATTGGTTATCTATAGATAGAGTTAGACATACTAGATCCAACAATAAAATACAATTTCATGTGCAAATTTTAAATCTGAGTATATATCAGCATAACCCCCTTTATCTCAGGATTAAGACTTGGAACAGCTTACCTAAGGAAATTCAAAACCTTCCAGATAAAACCTCTTTCCAAAAAGTGGTCAAAATATGGCAAACTGCTCAGTGACTAATTACCTGTCTCTAGTTTGAAATATTATTGCATATATGATTGTATTTGATATAATTTAATGTCTCCTGTTAGCTAACCAATTGCTTAACTTAGCTTGGTCACATATTGGGTTCATAATTTTCAATTTAGAAGAATTATATCATAATATATGCATTCATTGTGATGCCTACATTTGTGCAAATGAATGTGGTTAATAAATGAAAAAAAGAAAAGAAAAAGAAAAGACATTTATCTTATTGAAATATAATCTAAAATGTTTGAGCACATTATATAAAAGGGTTTTGTAATGATTTTAATAATGCAATCTGAACAAAAATGAACAACTGGTGGGATATCTAATTCTTATGATTTCTTTAATGTTTGGCAGAAACAAAAAAGCATAGTTTTTGTCCTCACTTTATCTTCATGATTTGTTTAAAAAAGTGTGAGGTAATTCTGTTCAACCACAGTGGTTATCATACAACCTGTTGGCTTTGGTATTGCAAAAATTGGTTAGAATCCTGAAGCAATTGGCAAATACTATTTCAAACATGACACATAATCAACAGTTTATTGTTAGTGGAGACCTTTTGCATGTGGTGAATCATCTTAATAGATATAATATTGAATAAATCTTTCACTTACCTCCTTATCAAATTCTCCTTGACGCAAGTTTCCTCCTTTCCTCTCTAGAAAAGTTTTGATTAACAAGCAAAAATTGTCAGTTTCATTTTCCAGGAGAGTACACTCTGCACCTCTGCACATGAAGTAGCATCCCGTCATTGAGATGTACTTTGGTACACTGTCAGGGAGGCTTGCGGCCTCAGTGTCATAGACAAGCGCTACACTTCTCACTGTGGCACCAATGGTGAATGATACGGTGAATGTTGACCACAGAAGAAATGCAGTGTTCCAGTTAATAATATTCATATTTCTTCTCTGCTTAAATTTGGCAGTTTAATGTGATAAATTTGAATATTGGACTTCGGGAACTCTTGTTTCCTCTCCTTCTGAATTCTGAGTGTCCAGCACTTCTACAGGGACGTGCTTGTTTGTTGCCACAGCAAATGAACCTGACCTTGCAAAAAGTACTTATGCAGACCATAAACCCTGTTATTTCTATCAAACCAAAGTGTGGCTCTGCCCTATGTGCCTTAAAACATTTAACAGATAATGTGAATGTATAGAAATAAATAACATATACTGCTTTTTTATTTATTTTAAATTTTTCATTTCTTTGCTGACAGGATATTCTCTGAGTGAAGTGCCTTGTATGTGGGACTGAAGAAATGCCATACACACCAGGCTGAGGTTTTTTCTGACATCCCACCGAGTATACAGGGTTGTACTATCAACTGAGGTAAGTTTTCCTTATATTATGTACCAAATTTGATATGTTATACAGAAAATAAAAAGGAAATTACCAGTGGAGCAAAGTGGGCAGTATCACAATGTATTGATTATGCACACACTTTGACAGGTGTCAAGCAGTTTTCCCTAATATTCATTATTTCGACTTAAATTAGGACTCTATCACTACCTCCATTCAATCAGACTGCATTATTTTACCTGACATTAAAAGAATGATCATGCAAATCCATTCAGAATTCCCAAAAATAAGGAGAATACAGTTTACACAGTAAAGCAAGGTGGGCAGTATACACAAATACTGCCAACTATGTCAATACACTAAAAATACTGAATGGCAGTGTCCAGTTAGTATTCATAACATATTTTGGCATTGGTATATGATATTAGGAAGAACTGCTAATTTTGGTTGCTATTCATTGGATCTTAGACAAAATATGCAGTTTCACTTTGATGCTCTTGACAATAGAAGTTACCAAAGATGGATATTCTTCTTAGGCCCATCACTCTTTTAGATTTACAGTTTCTCTTGTTCGAATATTCCTCTTGCAACCTGTGGATGACAGACATTTGAATTGGTCTGTTGGGCAGAGGATCAATATTGTTAGAAGTCTTTTAGTCCCCTCAAGCTCAAAGCAACTGATACCTAAAGGATCAATATATGCACACATCTTGCTAATAGACACATTGATTTGTCAGGAAAGGCACCAAATATTTGGATATGTGCTCATACAAACTACCTCATCCATAGTAAATATATACATAATATATATATAGAGTGGTAACTGGCATAACACATCGTTAGTGTTGTTTTACCCTTTTAGCAAAACTCAAACTGTGTTTTACCTTCTTCACCTACACTACAGAGTCATGTCAGGATATGAGATGATTTGAACAGACTTTGTGAAAGTAAACTTGTGTTCTTTTGCTAGATAGATAAACAAAACTGTACAAGTAGGGAGATACAGAAGGCCGGTTCCTGTCGCCATATCAGGGTGAGTGCAAAGCACAAGTCCTGATATGCTTCCCGCAAACGGGAATCCGGCCTTCTGTATCTCCATACAAGTAGGGTTTTGTATTTAAATTATATATATATAGAAGAAAATATGAGCCTATTTCAAGCATAAATCTATTCGATCAGGCCATTTACATACTAGTTCATATGTGCACACAAAGAAAACAAAAGAACACATGACTGTACAATCATTGAGAAACCCAAACAGCACCAAAAAGTATAACTATACTGGCCAATAGACATTGCTGATAGTCAACAAACAATATGTCACAAAATAATTCAATTATTAGGGAGTTAGTGCACCAACCCATATCAAATTCTATTTATGGTACAACATAAAATTTCAATGTGGTTGCAAAATGGTTCGAACCAAACACATTAAATCCTATGAGTATCCACCACATGACAACAAGGTGCAAAGATGTTCATCAACAAAATAGATGAAAATAAATGGTTGAACATGTTTACCGATTACATGTGATGATGCTTCTTACACTACAAGTGGCGTACATGCAGAGACACCACAGGTTTATAAAATCCTGGTAGCAGCTGATGAGCCCTAACTTATAAAAGCACCAGAACACAACACTATGTCAAATTTAAATGAAGTAAAATATATACCCTTTTTGACTATGAGCCTCTAATTATCTTTACATGTGGTTCACAAACTAAAGTGAGTGCAAGTTCCACCTACTTGGTCCTCAACCAATGGGATCCAAGATATCTTGGCAGTAAATGTGACTTTGGGGCTCCTTGACATGAATAATGAATTTAGAACAAGGTTCAGGCTTTCTAAAAATGTAAACATCTCTTAAATATTAAAATAACCTGAGCTATGAGCTTCTGAACATGATGTGGTCAGACACCTTAAATCCATTAAGATTACTCTATAAATGGTAGTGACAAAATTACAGACTGTTAGATATAGAGTAAAATATGAACTACATTTATTATAATGTGAACAAAATACTCCCATTTTTTTCTAATGAAGATAGCTACAATCTGTTTTTTGCATAATGTAGCTTGAAAGTTCTACTTTTAGGTTTTACAGAATTCTTATTCTAGAACAATTATCACATGACCTGGTTTCCCTGGAATCCAAATTCTTCATAATATCAGTATTTCTATGTTTTGATGTTAGATAAACATTCCGATTGTTTTTAAAGACAATTTTTAAGTTTGGTGTTATATTATACAAAATTTGATTTTTTTCAAAATTTTGATTATTTTATCATTTTTGGTGATTTTCTGAGTAGATACTGACAGTGGACATAGAAAAGTGTATGTAAATAGGCCCTGAAATTGCAGAGCTTACTGAAACTGACAGATTAGGCGTTTTTGTATTTATCATGCTTTCACGGAATTGCGAAGGTCAAATGATATATATTTGCCAAGGTAAACTACTTTTTATTCAATAAATAGTTTCAATTGGGTATTGTATGTGAGAACTATGTTTTGTGGAAGTGCAAGGCAGACTGCATGTCTCTGCAGTGAGGGGGTTTGTTTTGAATTTTGTGATGTGTGATTGAAGTTTCGTGTCGCCTGTCGCCTAGAATGCACACCATACCCAGGGGAGTCACCTAGTGATTGATTAATACCCCAGTCTCCCGGCAACTTTACCACTGATTCTCCCAGTCACCTGTCACCCATCACCACTACAGTTGCTTAAGCCCCATACCCACCAGGTGATTTTGACCAGAGTCGGCCGATTCACTGATGCTAAAATCAGCCGATTCTCTAGAAGAGTCGGCCGATTTTAGCGCCGACTCATATCAAACCTGCACATTTTGATATTCTATACTTATAGGCGACCTTAAGAATTGGCCAATTCTCCAGTCACCTGTCACTGCTAAAGTTGCTTTGTGGGTATGGTATTTTAGTGGGTAAGGCCCTTGATGGCCAAACACAATGTTTGCGTGGGTAGGATGCAGGCGTATGCTGGTAGCTTAATTTACTTTTCGCTCTTTATGTTCATCATTGTACTATTTATGATCCCAATACCTATGACATCAACTTTAATGTAAAGGTTATGGTTATCTAACTCTAACTTAAAAGGTCTTTTGATATGTCAATTTGTGTAAGTCAAGCACAACATTGGCTAACTATCCAATTACTTAATGTTACAATGAGACATGGAATATTTGCATTCTTTGATATAGGTTAATTAGTAGTTAGCATGTTAGAAATACATATTTCACACAGGAAAAACGAACCGTAGTCAATACTGGTCTATGAATGACTTTATTCATTAGTACATGCAATTACTTTATCTATAGCATACCATCTTTATTTACAATGTTGCCTAATGGAAGTATGTTTCTTAATATATTGAATACTAACAATATTTCAATATCATGAACACATATTTATTGCTTGAAATATTATATCACCGATACACATCTTAATAAACAAGTATATTCGATTTTACAGACAAATATTCTATTTGTCTGTATATGAAGAGTATACAACACTGCGATCATTAGGGAAAAAAAGATTTCGTAATTTGCTAACCCCTACAGTTATTCTGTTTTTCTGCTAAATCTTCCTTTGTATTTCGTCAGAATATGATTATGGTGAAAGAAAGTAAATCTACCATAAGTTAAAACAAAACATTAAGTCTGCCATAGGGGATTTATCTCATGCTCAGTAAAGGCCCATTCGCCCTGGCCGATGACCGTGTCGCTTGCAAGCCCGACAAAGTTATTGCAGGGAGAAGACCATGGTCTCAGGGCCGATAAAATTATCGCATGTGCCCCAGATTCAACTAAATAGCATTCACACTGGCAAAACTGGACCCTACCAATTGCAAACGATAAGTTTTTTGAAGTACTTAAGTACTTCAAGTACTACAAGTACCCTGAAGTCGGCTGGAATCCAAACGATTCAATCCAACATGTTGGATCTGATCGCTTGCAGATGTGTCGTTTGCTTCATCGTCTGTACCAAAATTGCAAACGATAAGTATCGCAAGGGATCGTATGTACCGCGTCTGCCAGGGTGAATGGGCCTTAATGATAGTTGAATTATCAGCTTCTAAGAAAAGCATACTTATGTCTAAGATGTTAACAATAAGGGAAAGGAAGGAAACCAATTGAAGCAACATCAACAACTGTTCATGCAACTGTCTACCAGGCATCGATGCCTAAGGCATTTACGAATTGGCACCATATGCAGGAGTGTTTCAATAATGACCATGTGATAGTCCTTATAGTTTGGAGTTCTTGATATATCCAACAAATTCGCTAAAATGCTATTATATGAAATATGAGAAAGCTTAATGCTGAATACAATTAGTTATCTCCGGACAAGTAAAATATGGAAACAAACTTTATAATTTTTATAGCTAACTCCCATAATCTTGTAGGAGACCTACATTGTACACTGACAAGAGGCGAAGGTAAAGACTTTAGTAAAATCGGTCAAAGTCAGTTGGGTAGGAGGTCATGAAGGTAGCTAGGTTTGTAATAGATCTAATGATGATATTCAAAAAGTACTTTATTCCATAGATTGGGCTTTTTTTCCCTTGGTAGGACACTTTTGTCTCATACGCCCTTTCATCAAGTGCCTTTCTGATGTTTTCAGACAGGCTAAGATCCTCTGTGAAATCGAGACCACTTGCAAGCCCTTCGCTACTCATAATCACCCGTTCAGCCACTCGGGCATGTGACAAGCGCCACATATGTAACACTCGCAGGATGTCACACCTCTTCATCCATAGGATATCCTCTTCTTTCGGCCCTCCGAGAAACCAGTTGAATCTGTCTTCCGGTTCGGTCGTTCTAACAGCATAGAGAACATTGCGAATGCTACCTGCCATTCTGTGATAGTTCTCAGGTTTGTCTCTAAATACAAAACTTGTCCCAGGAACATGGAAAAACTCATCCAGGAAGGTAGCGATGAATGTCTCAGCTCCACTTGTCCCATTCTCTCCGTCAAGATTCCACGCCATAAGCGATTCGATATACTTCGTCCAAAACTTTCTCTTTTCAGCATTCCAGGTAGTGAAGACTGCAAATTCCTTCAGTGATTTGGTAACACTGTCTTTGATGATGTCCAACAATTCAGCCCTTCTATCTATAGCATCAACAGCAGCAGACAGAGATGTTTTTGCCACAGCTGTCAGCTGGAGGAACTCTGAAGCTGCCTTCACTGCTGGTAGGAACCTAACCTCCATCTTGGTTGTGGAGACAAAGAACTCCTTCTCCATCTCAAACACCTCAGGGTCAGAGTTGAAGGGGAATCTCACATTGACAGGATCTCCATCTTCTCCATAGACAAGGTTCGCATAGAAAAGTGTGAAGAAATTAGCATGTGAAGATACTCCATGCAGCTCCACTATCTGTGAAAGGAGAGCAAATTGGAAGCATAACATATGTTATATTAGGAGAGGTATACCCCGTAAGCGGGTTTGGGTCATCTGTATGTACGAGGCAACAAGGGACCGGAAGTCGTGGGGAACATTCTGCGGCGAGCGTATTTTTTCACATGTGAATGTACATGAGTTTCGCATTGTTGCAGTGTGTCATTCTTGCCTCGTACAAGCAGATGACCCAAAGCTGTGTACTTGCTATAAAAACTTACTTGGAACAACAGAAATGTGTTTTATGAAGTGTTTCAATGTTTCATACTGATGTAAAGGATAATATTTTCCCGATTTCAAAGTTTAAGGAAAACCTGATTTAGATCAAACCAACACACATAAAAGTGATAATTTGAATTGAAAAAAAGGCAAAAACATCACAAAGAAAGTGCGATCATACAAATGATAATTTTGGACCTTCTTCATTCAGGGGTGGTTAGCAAAACAAAATCATAAATCTCAAATTAAATACAATAAAAAGGTCACAAATCCAAATTTGGGTTTGTGACAGATTCGTGGTCAAAAATTGCATGTCTATTGTGTTTTTTATGACTGTTTATGAATATTAGTGAACGTTTTCTTGACAAACTACAGGTTCACGAAGCATTGTATTACTCTCAAGAATATATATTATTTGTTTATTTGGCTTCCTCCTGCACGGTCTGTTGAAACCTAAAGGCCATATTCCACATGCCAAAAGTGCATTGCCAATAATCTGCTGATATACTTTCACCAGTGCTGATGTATTATCAGCAGCATTGGCAATAAAATTTACCAACATATTGGTAAATTTTTCCTGCCGATTTTGTACTGGTTGCCAATGTGCCACAATCTGAGGCTGATATGGCACTTTTGGCCGCCGATATGGTATTTTCAGCTGCCAAAATTATTCCAAAATTGGACAGCACCGATAAAGAACATTACCATAGAGATCCGCAATATCGATGGCACACACTTTCGATATGTGGAATACAGCCTTAAGGCTGAGTTCCTTACCTTATCAAAAGGTGCAGACAGCTCTTTGGGGAAGCTCATAGATGTCCTCTGTCTCTCGGTGTCCATCACGGGCAGGGAGCCCCAGCGATACGCGCTTTTCAGATGTGAGAGACACGCCAGGAAGCCTATGAGCTGCTGGTTATCTTTGCTGAGTCTTTTATTGACATTTTCCATTACAGCGTCAATATCAACCTGTGAACGAAATTGACTGGTAGTAAGAAAACTAGATGAATATATTTAAGTTTCTTAAGCGTATTCAGAGAAAAATGTTTTCTGTGACTCCTGAACCAGCAGAGGTGTGCACAAGTAATTTTCTGTGGCTTCCTTCTGGCCAGAATATACCATTTATCAGAGAACTTAAACACATGTAAATTGCAGGCTCATGCATGGAGTATATGAACAGCCAAAACGTCTTATATCATTGACATATTGTGAGGACAGGAGATAAAAACCTGTATTGGGGCAGTTCAACATAAGCAACCATAAGTGTGATTCTCACATCCTAAAGTTTTAGTTAAGATGATTGTGATAGTCATTACTCTTAACTATACATAATATATTGCTAACAACAGGAACATTGGACTGTAAGTCTGATTTCTTTTTTTTTGTTCAATTTTTTATTCAGGCAAGAATTAAGTTTACATAAAACTTGTCTCCAAAACTTGATACATCTGTTCATTACATTAGTCTATTTTCTTCGCAGTGTAATTTAAGCTGTACTATGCATAAGATCATGCAAAAAGCAGTTCCTACCTTCTTGAACATCTGCTTCATCCAGTCCCTGAGCCTCTCTGGGTCATCATTCCTGTACATCCTGCTGGGCATCTCATCACAGGTGTCCATATAGATGGTCCATGATGGAGGCCACTGCGAGAAGTCCCCGCGGGGCGGCCATACTCCGCCATAGTCTACGAACAGCTGGTCTATCGCCTCTACTGCTGCCTCCGCATCTAAACACAGTTGAAAAAATAGGAACTCCACTCTAATTTGAAGATTAAGTTAACTTATGATCAATAAACAATATAGTATGGAACAGTCAAATACATGGCTGCAGGGAGAAGTCCCCGCGGGGTGGCCAGACCCCGCCATAGTCTGCAAACAGCTGGTCTATCGCCTCTACTGCTGCCGCGGAAGATGAAAAGTCATGAGGATGAGAACCTATAAAGCGATGCGACTCAAACTCCTCTCTAATTTGTAGATTCAAGTTGACCTATTATGTATAAACAATATAGCATGGATTAAACTAAATAATGTGGTCACTAAGGGAAATCTCCACAGGGTGGCCAGACTCCGCCATAGTCTGCAAACAGCTGATCTATCGCTGCAACTGCTGCCTCTGAAGACGAGAACCGATTAAGCGATGCAACTCAAACTCCACTCTAATTTGAATATCCTAATTGGCTTATTATCTATATACAATATAATATGGAACGGTCAAATAATTGGCCACAGGGAGAAGTCCCCCCGGGGCGGCCACACCCTGCCGTAGTCCACAAACAGCTGGTATATCACCTCCACTGCTGCTTCTGAAGATGAAAAGCCATTATGTGATGCAACTCAAACTCCACTCTAATTTGAGGATTCAAGTTGACTTATAATGTGTAAAATATAAAGTATGGATTGGTCAAATACTGTCACTGGGAGAAGTCCCCATGGCAAGGCCACGCTCTGCCGTAGTCTATGAATGGCTACAGGTCATTTTTCCTCGCTTTATAGGGTTGGTGGGTGTTATATGTTCGAGGGTATGGAGTGGCAGGTTGGGGGTCCGTCGGTATTTTTTGTTTAGAAGTTATCTGCTATTGGTGTTAGGATAGGCCAATTACTGGCGAGGAAAAGTGAACCCCTGTAGCAGAAATGAGGATGCAAGGTGTAGGTGTTGTATATTCAAAATACTGACATTGAAAGAGTCCGATCAGAAATGAGAAAATGGGTGTTGAGTATGGATCGGTAAAATAATTGGCCACAGGGAGAACTCCCCATGTGGAGGCCATACCTCACCGCAGTCTGCAAACAGCTGTTCTATGCTGCAACTGCTGCCTCTGAAGAGTAGAACCCATTAAGAGATGGAACTGAAACTCACTTTAATTTGAAGATTAATTTTTGCTCATAATATATAAACTGAATTGCATGGATCAGGCTAATAATCGGGTCACTAAGAGAAGTCCCCACGGGGAAGCCATACCCCGCCATAGTCTACCAACAGCTGGTCTATCGCTGCAACTGCTGCTTCTGGAGATGAGAACCCATTAGGTGATGCAACTGAGATTCGTCTCTAATTTGAAAATCTTAGTTGACTTATAATCTATAAACAATATAGTATGGAACGGTCAAATACAGATAGGAGATAGAACACTTTAAGTGATGCCACTCGAACTCCTCTCTAATTTTACGGATTTAGTTGACTAATAATGTATAAAATATATAGTATGGATCTGTCAAATAATGCGGCCACCCAGAAAAGTCTCTGCAGGGAGGCCACAACTCCCCGTAGTCTACAAACAGCTGGTCTATCACTGCAACTGTTGCCTCTGAGGATGGAAACCCACTAAGTGTGCAACTGAGATTCCACTCTAATTTGAAGATTTTATTGACTTATATTGTATAAACTATATAATATGGATTAAACAAATTATCAGGTCACTGGGAGAAGTCCCCATGCAGATGCTATACCCCTTCGTCATCTACAATCAGCTGGTCTATCACCTCCACTGCTGCCTCTGAAGATGAGAACCCATTAGGTTTTGCTCTAATTATGTGTAAACGTAGTTTATTACTCCGCATTGAATATAAATGTATAACAAAAGTAGTTATAACCATTGCACTCTGAATTCGAAGTTTATTTTTCATTACGTTATACCTGTTTGACACCTACATGTTTTACTCCATTCATACAACTGTTAATCATGAAAAAAACATATGTATTCAAGAATAGTTTGGATCAACGACAACAAATAAATATAAGGTCTTTAGGAGATTACCTGTTTCAACCATCTTATGCCCTGGGCTTTCCATGAAGACAGTAGCCGTCTCTACCAAGGCTACTGGTGTGCAATGCTAAAACCTCCGTGCATTGATGTTCAACTACTTAAGGATGTTGTTATAAATGTTATAGACGTCATACAGATAAGGTCACGTGACCAATGAAATTTAATCTATGAAAAACGAACCTTTTAGTAATAGATGGTTTTTCAAAATGAAACTTTTAAAATTACCTAATCATGCTATAGTGGCTGGGCATTCATGTTAAATCTAAAGTCCTGAAGTAGTTTTAGATTTGCAGGGGAAATAATCTTATTTGTCCTTGCTTGGGTTGCCGACAAAAATCACATGAAAAGGACGTTCTCGTCTTTGAGTTCAATGAGATAGATCCGCCGACGTAAGCCTAACAACGTGACAGCCGGCGACGTGTTTTTCACTTTTGAAAGTAATCCGGCAACGTCATTGGTCACGTTGCGCAATTGGTGCGGCCGTATGGGAGTTACAACGTATCAAAATAGGTCCGCCCCATGGACGAGAACATCCCTTTAAAAATACCAGTATCGGGCACAGGACCCTGCAGCTGGTTATAAGGGGCCATCCATAATTGATGTCACACACAAGGGGGTCGGTGGCTAGGTTGAACAGTGTGACACTGCCTGAAAACGGGCCTGATTTTCATGTTAAGATTAGAGAATTTAGTGTGACAGGGGGATGGGTGGGTCCTAAAATATACACCAAAAAAGTGTGACATCATTTATGGACGGCCCCTAACCATGGGTGCAAAAGGTCTATACCCTCCGGGTAGCGTGTGCCCACACTCTGCCAAACAAACCATTAAGTGTTTGCTTTTGATGTTACATTAGCTAATGCAGGACCAGTGCCACAGAATGTAGGCGTAATGCATGTTATCATTCAAAAAATACAATATATTTTGTGTGATGAGACCTATACAAAACAAAAGTTTTTGAGAAAGCAAGTGACGTAACTGTTCTGTTTCCAAAGTAGTACTACTTTACTGACATGCTACAATATGATTATAAATACCCGGTGTCATAATTGTGTGTTGCTTTTCAGCTGCTAATTTGCATTTTGTCACCGTAAAGTTACACATAAAGACATAATTCACTTTTCAACGTTTGTAAGAAGAGTTATACTAAACAAAAGAAAGTGGTGTATTTTTGGACCATCGAACATTCATGCGTTTTACCTTGATTAGGTCTATTCATCAAAAATTACTTATGGTTAATCACTTATTCGATTATTAATCATTACATGGATGTTTATTTTTTGGGCAACATCTTGAGGTAAACTAATCAACATGCATATATTACACCCCAGGCACACTCACCAACTGATCTCAACTCGACTGAGATTTCCGAATCCCCTCAAAAGTGCTTCAAAAGCAAAACTTTATCCAAAATAACATGTGTTTGATTTTGATGTCTCTCATCCAATTATATCTTGCCTATCTGATGATTTTGTGGGTGGGGGTATTAAAGTAATTTTAGATATAGCTTGGAGACGTCTTTATGGCATGAGTCCATCACAAAAATATTCATTAAAATCACTTTCCAAAATCATTTTGGGCATATTGGACATATTGAATTTGTATTCTATCAATATATCGGAATCAGATAGCCCATGCTAATGTATATACATTACAATTCTAAAAAGGTGTTGGCCAAAAAGGAATTTAGATGTTGGAAAATGTATAAAACAATTCCTGTTGATAGAGGTTCCTGGTTCCTGAATATTTAGAATATTCTGCACATGCTTATAGAAAATCAAAAGTTACCATCTTTAATTGTACACAAATCAAACGCAAAGACATTTGAAAGCCCACAGTAATAAAAATGTGCATGGAAAAAATATGTCCCTTGGACAGACATATATCCCCTGAATTATCCAGCGGTGAAAGGACAGCAACATTTAATTTCTGATTAGGTCGGGTGTAGTTGAGAGACAGTACTAGCTATAGTGGATGTTCTAAAGCATGTTTTAGCGCCTGTTGGTTTAGGCTTTGATTTGAAGTTTCCCTTCTATACTTTACAAAATGGTATATTACTTCACGACTCATAGCCCTACTTTATGATACAGACTACAGCTAGAACTTATGAGTTTTCAACTAATTCGTCGTATAATTATATATTAAATCATATTTGGTGATAATAATATAGCTTTGTTTAATAAAATAAATATTTAATTTATATCCATTGATTTAATATGGATTGATAATTACTGATAAGAAACAATGATATATTTTTGACAGTATTTTATTATCAAACACTGATAAAATACAATGCAAATACTGGAATCAACCTCTGATACAATATACTACAACCTGGATTCTTACTTTATAATATACAATAAACATTATTAGGATCCGTAATTACATATTTAGGTGGCCAGCACCAATGTATATGAAAGACAAAATACAACCATCAACAATTATCAAATACTATATGTGGATGTTGAAAAATGCATTGACATGTCAAGTGAGCACCATGCCAAATAATCTGACGGCATTCATCTGAAGAGCAAAAGAGCCAATTTAATATCTGAATGCTATTATCTTGGACAGCACACACCTTTTTACAAAGCCTTGGAAGAGATAACTGCTGTTGTGACTCAAAGGTGGATTTTTCACATTAGATTACTTTTTTTTTTAAATATACACAAATTTTGAAAATTTTCATTTTTCTGTTTGTTTGGTGGGTTCATTTCATTTGGCTAGGTTTTACAAATATTCACCTTAAAAAAGCTGGTATTTAGTTTTGAAGTCTTCAAGCCTAGTTGGTAGCTACAATGACCCTTCTTTAAACTCATTATGTTGAGGAAATGACACATATGGTACAACTGCTTTCTTGAAAATGTTGTCAGTCGGAGTTTTTGACAAAGAGGGGTTGTGCAAGTGATTTCACATGTTCTAAAATGGCCCTAGAATGACATTGTTAAATGTTTGTATACCTATCATTCATAATTCAAGAAACCTCAGACACAAGCAATGTAAAGTTTGCCTCAAGCAAACGCATGCTATCACATTTTACAATTGATACAATTTACAATTTTTGATCAATTTCATAGCCATGTGGCTATATCAATGACATACCACAAAAAAGTGGCCATATGACAATATTGAAACGAGGTCTATGGCAAACCTTAATGAGTTTACTGTCCCCGGTTAGGGCGCTGGCGCCTTCTCAATGGAGCATTATTAGGCTGGTTACCCCCTCGCCGACCTCCCCTCTGACGTCCCTCGCCATTTTCCCTTGGTTCGTCTCCTGATACTCTTTCCCCCACCTGGCCTTCTACAGCGTCGTCAGCACAAGGTACCTCAAGGATATCCTCTAGTACGTCCCTGCAGGTCTGACTGTCCTCCTCAGATGACGACTCAGATGATGACACAGACTCGGAAGACTCGGCAGATTCGGCAGACTCGCACCGGACACGAGGAGGCAGTGGGAAGCAGCGGCCAGATAAACAGACGCCGTTCTCAGGACAGTCCTCCTCAACTTCACAGGGGATCTGACAAAATAAAGTATAATGATTAGAGATTGGGAGACTTGAAAGGATTGTGTGAGATCAATAGCGTTGCAGCGTAAATGTGTCGTCCATAACTTATTAGTTTATGTTCATAATCACCCTCACACTATACATCTGTGATAAACAAAAAAAGAGAGGTGGCTGCCAGAACCCACTTTAGAATTTTTCAAAATTGCTTCTTAAGCTTATCAATTAATCAATTAATCAAAAAAAAAGAAAATCATACATAAGGAGATTTCTTCAGATGATTTGAGAACAATAATTTGGCAGATTAATAGGGTATTTTGCTCATTATTATTAGCCTATGTTCATAATAATTCTCACACTATATATCTAAGTTTATAAGAATACAATGATGGCTACCAGAACCCCTACAATTGATTTTTCTCCGAAATGTCTTCTAAGACTGTATCAATTAGTTTTCAGAAATAGGAAATCATATGTACAAATGATTAGGAAACTATATTTGAAATAACACCCTCAATAATTTCGTTAGAAATAGCAGAGCATTAAACTTACCATAGGAAGACAGATGTGGACTTCAATGTCAATACCATCACGGATTGGTGAAGGATACGCCACACAGTCAAGGCTCTCAGGACAGGTCTCGGTGCACAGCAGGGAGTCAGCAGTGGTGTTCCTAACCCTGCAGGCTACTGGTCTCATGGCCCGTTCCCCTATCAGATCACGGGCTCGCTGCCTCAGGCCTTGGGGTAGCCTCTGTGGAAGAACTTGCACATCCACCCTTGGGTCTTGGCCTGTTGGCCTACCCTCTCTACGACCTCCCCTTTGACGTCCCTCACCATTTTCCCTTGGTTCGTCTCCTGATACTCTTTCCCCCTCCTGGCCTTCTCCAGCGTCTTCGACACAAGGCACCTCAAGGACATCCTCTAGTACGTCCCTGCAGGTCTGATTTTCCTCCTCCTCCTCAGATGAAGACTCAGATGATGACGCAGACTCGGAGGACTCGGCAGACTCGGCAGATTCACACCGGACCCGAGGAGGCAGTGGGAAGCAGCGGCCAGATAAACAGACACCGTTCTCAGGACAGTCCTCATTAACTTCACAGGGGATCTGACAAAATAAAGGATATCAGAAATTAGGAAGACTTCATAATAGGTGATGTGAGAACAATATCAATAACTTGGCAGCCTAATTGCGTATTTCATCCATGATATTAGTTTATGTCCATAATCATCAACACACTATACAAAATTAACAGGGACTGCTGAAAGCCATTTCTAATGATCGTTTATAAATTGCTTTCCAAAATCATAATTATAAATCAATTTATAAGAAAATCATAGTTATAAGATATCTTAAACAGGGTGGTTGAATACAGTTTCTTGATCATTTGTACATATAATTATCTTTGTTGGAAAATTAATTCAATTTAACTTACCATAGGAAGACAGATGTGGACTTCAATGTCAATACCCTCACGGATCGGTGAAGGATACGCCACACAGTCGAGGCTTTCAGGACAGGTCTCGGTGCACAGCAGGGAGTCAGCAGTGGTGTTCCTAGCCCTGCAGGCTACTGGTCTCATCGCCCGTTCCCCTATCTGGTCAAGGGCTCGCTGCCTGAAGCCCTGCGGTAGTCTGCGTGGACGACAATGCACATCCTGGACGAACACGACCAGCACAAGAACAGACAGGGCAATGGCTAAAGTCTTCATCTGCAAGATAAAAAGAAACATACTTTTTTATTGTACGCACTTTTGTTTGGCAATAATAATAAAGTTACCTGTAAATATCATCATAGTATAATGTTAGGTTAAGTATAGAGAGGGTTATCAGTGGGCTCTCCAGTAATATTGCAATAGTTCTGTAAATATTTGTGCTTCTTTGATATAACATATATCCCAAAAAAATCTATTGGGATAAATCATTTTTGATAAAGCGTGAGCTAGAAGAAAAAGTGAGTTTTTCACATTTTTCACACTATCAATTATTCCTCAAAAGCTTTGAAACTTAAGCTGTAGCATAACAACATTGCTCTGGAGGAAACTATATCTCGTTTTCTTTTTCTATTTTCCTACAGAAAAGGGTATTAATTTTAAAAGATGATAATAGAAATATCAGCTAGAATCTATATGAGAAATCTGAGACAGGGTTCCATTCATAACAATAATTTAAGCATGTTACAAAAGTTTCCAATACGTAACTTGAAAAACAAGCTTGAGTGAGATATCAACCTTCAAAAAAATAAAAGTTAAAAACTAATATTTTGTAGTCGTGATTCATTTTACAGCAAATGTTCAAGATATGAATATATATATTATTACATAATTCAGAAGAGATAACAGATAACAGATAATCCTAAAAAAAAAAAACTATCATCAAGCAAGGCTGGTTTATAGGTGTCCTATCGTATATCATGTAATGATATGATATTACATACATGCATGTTCAGCTTTAATTCAAAGTAAAGACTGGCATTTCCCCTGCTCTAATTGAAATAAATTTAGATTTCGATAAGATGTGCTTCAGACCTTTTCCCTAACATTTCTATTCTCACATGTGTTGCAGGTACGTATGGCTATAGGTGAAAAGCTTGAAAAGTAAACTCTCTTAAGATTCAAAATGGTACAAACGCAATTATGGTTCTGTTGTTGTAAAACCTGCCCATATAGAAAAATGTACATAATGCTCACAAGTTAAAGTGACCAAGCCAATGAATCCCTACTGATCACAATGGGGGTTTCAGGGGGGGAATCCAGGGGGTCAAGAGCCCCCCCCCCCCTTTTTTTTTTATGGTGGACCCCTAAACTACAAAAAGGGGAAATTAATGCTGTGTGTGTAAGCACAAATGTACACCATTTTAGTACTTAGCCTTTATACTGACCCCTCCTTTTTGAAAATATATCCGCCCCTGGATCATACTGTGTTAAACAGTTAAACCAATGCACACAAGAATACTAAATACCTTTGACGGTGTATGGCCTCTGACTTCAAATCCTTTAGGATCTTCAAAATTCTGAGAAGGCTGCAATTCGCTGTGGTTGAACGTTGAGCTTGTGCTTGGCTCTGGATGTCTTCTCTCTGTGCTCAGTCTCAGGAGCTGAATACCCACCTCCAGGCCCTAGGCCCTTATATACAACTTGTCCCATCGTCGTCGTGACTTGGCCCAGAACGCGCTGGGTTGCACCTACATTGTATTTCCCTTCAAAGGGATACCCCAGCATATTTGTGTCTATAAATAGACGCACCTACGTCATTACTCCGCGGGGGACGCACCCTCGACCTGGGAGTCACAAGGCCAAGAGGAAATAATTTTCTGTTTTGTGTCTGTAACATGATATTAAAATCAAAATTGAAGAGCATATACTACGTTGCGAGTATGTTTAGGTGTAATTATACCAATGGAATCGAATTCAAAACTGATAAACAGCTAATTTGTTTTTATTTAATTCTCAAGATATTTAAACGCCTTTTTGCCTTTCCAAATACAGAAGTTATTCTAGACACTCGTAATAAATAATGTACGGTCAAAACAGTTTATAGATTTATTTTCAAAAGCCCAAAGCAAATCACTTCCCGTTTTGAAATATAAACAACTCTTTGATTCGGAAAACATATCAACTGTAAACTCTTAATTAGACATTTAACAAAACGATTTCAGTATGTACTGACTAGGCGACCTTTATGTAGGTGTGCATTCAGCCAAATGAAGTTATATTTATATTTTGACGTTTTATTTCATGTAACTACACCTCAAATCTATGCAATGTATCAATTTACTGCATACACTTTTACCACTACATTGCTTTTGGAAGCCTACGAATTACAATTGAATCATCCTGTATGTTTGAGAGTGAATAAACGGACATGTCTAATGTTGAAAGTCTGGGAAGTTGGAAGTATAACATTTAACAACATGAAATTTTACTGAAATAATACATCTATTTGTATGACACAAATGTCTTCTAATTCTCCCTACCGTGGATAGCATATATCCCCAATCTATTTTACCTGAAAACTAACTTGGTACATGCTGGAAAATATGTTTAAAAACAAAAGGCTTGAGTAGATATGTTTTTATTAATCATATCATTATATGTTGTTGAACGTAAAGAAAAAAAAACTAGCCAGGATTATTTTTCGGTTTATATCTTTACATAGTAGAAATCTTATAGGTTTGACTGAAACTCCTTAATTAGAATCTAAGATATAGATTATATAGAGCAAATATCTTTAAATTTTCTAAATGATGTACAACAATTCTTCTTTTGGCCTAAGTGTTCCCGTCACGCTTGGCTGGTTCCAGGTGAGGCATTCAGACCCAAGGACAACCACCCGAGTCTGAGGTATAGGTGGGGCTCCAGAGGGGGCGGGGGAGGGCCAGGGAGGCAATCAGTGATTTAATAAAATGGGCCAACAGCAAATGCCCTACCACATTTTGAAAATTTCAGGAGTGATTCCGGGCGGGGGGGGGGGGGCTGTCCCCTCTCCCGCCCTTTTTATTTCTATCGAAGGATGCCTAATCTAGGTAAAGAAGGAAAAATGGCACATGTATGCGCACAAATACGCGCCTTTTAGTACTCATATATATATATATATATATATATATATATATATATATATATATATATATATATATATACTGGCCCTCCCCCCTAACCTTTCAGAAATCCTCGATGTGCCTCGAGTGGTGGTTCCTTAGAAAAGGGAATTTCTAGACCTTCTCAATTTTATAAATTGTTGAAATATCGTATTACTAGGCATGTTTATTTTACTTTGATAGGATGAATACTTGTAAATACATAAATTGGATTGTTGTTTCAGTTTGTTATTATATGCGTGTAGAGCCCCTCACATTACACCGACTGCCTCTGACGTCACTGAGGCTATAACCATGGGTGAACGCGTTTTCCTTGTACCTATTAATAGATTTACATCCATACATATATACAGACATACATATTTGGACATATATATATATATATATATATATATATATAATAGATATACGTATTATATATACATAGGCATACACATAAATATAGGCCTACTTAATATATGTACATCTGTATATAAATATAAATATAAATATATATATATATATATACATAGAGAGAGAGATACACATGAATAAACATATATATTTATGTACATATACATATAATAATGTATATACAAGGCCTCTGGCTTATAAAGTGCTGCGTTTACGTCTCACGCTACAGATTGACGCACCTCACGACGTCGCTGACGCTGAGACTATGACACACTCTGTCGGACCAATCATCACCAGCAGACTGTGCCCCTTTATTGCTGCTCCTTCAGCAGTACCTGGGTTATTAGGGAGTGTACACTGGAGTGGTCAGAGCATCACGTCTCACTCTGACACATCCCACCATGTGACAACTTACATGGTACCTGGTACTGAATACCTCAAACCCTGACGCATACCACCATGTGACAGAAAGCGTGCCTGGCACTGAATCCCTGGGGTGCGACTTCACGCTAAGTCTGGCCAGATGTGTGTGTCGGAAATTGAAGGATATTGGTCATTTTTCAGGCTCAGTGAGTGAAATGAGTGAAAATATTTCACTCAATATGGGTGTAAAATTTGCCAAAACACTGTACATATGGGTAAGAAATTCTTGAGAAATTATATGAAATAGTATAGAAAACTGCTCAAATTGAACTTATTCTATGTTGAATAGACCAAATATTTGGAAAGTGAGGACATTTCATACCAAAAAAAAAAGTATATTTGCAATGAAACCCATAATATTGGTATAAATTATTTACTGCATCCCTTCTAACTTTCTATTATCTTCACTTGCATGTGAAGCCCTCAGTATAATTATGTTCGCTAAAAAAAAAAAAAAAAAGTAGTTTGCCACCTCCCTACATATATCTTTCTACATTTCTCCTCCTACATATCTACACCGATGCACACATTTGTATGAACAACGTTCCATTTGGCATTGTTGATTTTATTTTAATGGCACTTGTTAGATGTTCTGAATGCAGAGAGCAAGAAGAAAAGTGAAAAAAAATAAAAGGAGCCCCGCCATTTGGCAGCTGAGAGGTGTATATATACATATATACATTGTGAAAGTGGTTCAGTATATAAAAGATGAAATAGAATAAAAGTATGTGAGCATCTAGAGTAGGCGGGGAGGTATGAAATTCTTTTTTTTATTTTTAATGTAGTATATATACAATCCAATGCAACGTTTTCATTATGAGTAACTAATATAACATTAGAGTGCAAAATTTCCTACTCGCCACTAGAAACTCTAAAACATACAGTGTAAACTAACATATTTATATGAAATATGTTCATGTATCGCAGAATTATTTTGCAGTAGGGAAAACCTAGGATGGAGTGATTTACATGTTATGCATAGAAATACAAACAATAAGACTGCATTTAAGACAAATATTTTCATACAGATATAACCAAAAAAAAGTTAAAATGGTTATAGTGACTTACTAAGATAATAATTATGGTGGACTTGTAACACAGAACAGTCGACAATATTTGCTATGTACATTACCTAATGATTATTTCTATTGAGGTGCAGCGCTTAGACCAATACATATTTATACCACTATCAAAACACGGTCAGACATTCCTTCCAATGCGAAAACAATATAGGCCTATATAGCCATGCACATGTGCATTTGGGAATCTGGTGCCTTTACACAAATGTACGTGCGTATTTCAACAGTACTACCATTTCTATACGTTGTAACATAGCATTTGCATTTGCCCTTCCAATTTCATACTGTAATTGTACTATATATATATATATATATATATATATATATATATATATATATATATATATAATCCTGATATCACGCGTGTAACAAATGTGACTAATCTAAATAGATTACAGTAATAGTGCTGATCCTCTCTTTTTGAAAGCAGTCGTGGACACTTGCCGTCCCATGACATGCATTGTGTAAATCTTAAATCCAACTTGTGCCGACACGTATTTATATTTAGGAATCTGGGGCTGGACACGACGGACAGTGACGTCAGTGGTTACGTATCCAATGTGTTTGAATGTCTTAAACTGTTAAAGTAAACCATAATGCTGTAATCCATCGTGCCTAGTTGTGTTTTCCTCAATAAATGTATCGATGTCAGTACTAGCAAATGCATTTCTTATGTGCTATGAATGCATGACATTTAAAAGCACATAAATGTTATTCGAGGCATTATTTGATATTATTAAAGTTGATCTATTATAGTAGGTAGGCTGAAACCAAAAAGTAACCCTAGATGCTTTCCCCGGCTACCTGCTTTCACAAAGAAATCTTGGATAAATATCTACTAATAATTATGAAAGCTTCTTACACTCGCACAAAGTTTGTTGTTTTTCGAACCAAACCTATGTTTTGGAAAAACGGAATTCTCTGTATTATCTCGTCAGTAAATTACAAGGACAGGGGTATTTTTTTCATGGGGGCGTTATAAAAAAGAAATTTGGGATATTATTCACTTTCATTCCCCTCCTGGACGTGGTTTAATCATTGCTTCTTATGATTTGTTATGACTTGATTAATTTAGAATCAAAGATACAATTGCTATAGCATATTTGTGACATTATTTTCACCCTTGTTTAGGGAAAAACTGAAGGTTGTTTTTCTCAATTCTGGTTTGACAGACAAAAACCAACTGTAAAAACGTTGAATTTAACAGGCTAATATTAGTAACAATGTGAAAAACAATCGATACGTTTTGAATTTTCTAAACAAAAAGGAAATTCACATTTTCAGCGTCATTAATAGTGCTTACCCCTAGTAGGTAACCATTTGCAAACAATGACTTATAATTTGTAAAGTTAAGTTGTATCAGTAATGAACTGTCCCAGCTATTGACCAGACATGTATACTTTCTGGTTCGAATGTGCGTCAGACTCAGCCATGCGTGGAACGAACAGAAAAGGCCAAAGCGCCTCATTTCATATGTCATACAAATTGGCACAGGAAAACTAAATATTACTACAACGATCAAACCCAAGCCATGCTAAAAATATCCAACTTGTTTATTTCGATCATCAACAATGTATCAGCCTACAAATATTCATCCAAGCTAACAAGGAGATTGTTGAATACATGCTTTTTGTATATTTTGATAGTGTTTGTGCTTGTTGCATTTATAGTACCGAACCAATATTCAAATACTCTTTCTAAAATTCAATGTTCATCTAGATAGGAGTAAACCTAACGCCTCTACCCCTGAACCATCATGACTTACATGTACAGCGCTTGTTGCACACATCTTCCAAAAACAATTAAAGAAAACACGTAAAACAGAAAAAAATCACCTTGGCCTAACTCCTTACAACTTTCAGTCTGGTATATACACACCTGTGTGACCATGAGTAACCCCCAGGTGGTTCTATTTATAGACACAGGCATGTAGAGGGACGCTTTAAGCAGTCAAGGTTTGTATAGGTCTTTGGTGAGTCAAGTCACGATGGGGGCAAGTAGAGGGGTATATAAGGGTGGAGGTCTTAAGGTTTGGACATCACTCCCCATCTACCACCCCCAGAGAACCAGCTACATCCAACACAGTAGCCACAGCTAGAGAGAAGTTCGCCAAGTCGACTACAGGTTCCAGCAGTTAGACTTCAACTAGTCTTACAAGACCTCGTTTCATACATATTTGAAGTTCTACTCAGCATTCTCCAAGGTACGTGTTGATTTTTGTAGGTGCGGATCTAAGCGGGGTCCCCACCCCCATCCCCCCCCTTTTTTTTTTGGGGGGGGGGGGGATTATCAAATTGTTTAATATTAATTCTTACGTTTCGAGAGCACACGCAAAGTTTTTGCTATAAGTTATAACACTCCCCCTTCTTTTAAATTCCTGGATCCGACCCTGACTTCTATGTTCTCCCGATTCCAGTTGCTGGTACAGTCATATCAACTGAGTATAAGTTTGATGCATCTAATCTCGGAAGAGATTATAGGAAGTTTGGTAATTTTCATATTCTGTGCATTACAATAGGCACATTGCCATTTGAGTGGATGGAACATTAGATCAATATTTTCCTTAAAAGGACAAGAGGATACTTTGAATAATAAGAGATGCGTTCAGTCTTCCGATGAAATTCTTCGTAAAAAAACCTCTCTTTTCATTAGAATACCTTGAAACTAATTGCCGTTCAAGTACCATTTCAAATTTGACCCACCTCAAGATACTCCAGGTGTTAATTCACGTTATGGTCATCAAGTTCATGTAAAAGGGCTGAGTAAAACTTAGCTGTAGATAATTCAGCTTTGCTTTTATTCTAAAAGAGAGGCTCGGTATTTTTCTATGTTTTGGTTTCATAAGGGAGAAAACAATGTAACCAATAGTTAAACTGGCATATTCTATTGTTAAACGGATAGATAACCAATGCCCTAAAAAACACAAACAATTGTAAAACACTATTTCTATCTCATTCTATCCTGGATGGATATAGTTGTTTCTTGAATCAAATTTGAATAAATTTAAACTGGCTAACGCTCAGATTAGTAACAACTTTGAATTTTCACATCAGTGATACATGATTTCTTATCGTGCAACATTAAGTTTATTAACAAAATATTCACACTCTCTCCTTTAAACATCATTAAATGGTTATACTACTAATTTGATAACATCCAAGTAAGAGCTTTGGAAACTATTTGAAATGACTAAACAATAAAAAAAAAAGCCCATTCTAAAACAGCTCCTTATTTATTTATTTTTTCTAATTCTTTTATTTATCCTGGATACATAGAGTTACAATCTCCTTTATATTTTCAGATGAAGACTTTCACCATTGCCCTGGCCGTGCTTATCCTTGCCGTGGTCGTACAGGATGCCTGCGCTCGTCCACGAGGAAGTCCTCCACGAGGCCTGCGACGTCTCTGGCAGCGAGCCCGCAACCTGCGAGAGCGGTTCCGTGACCGGCGCTGCTCCTTCAAACCCTGCAGTGTTAGCAACTCTACTGGCCCTCTGTGTGAAACGGAGATGTGTCGGGATGGTTTCAGCTGTGTCGAGTATGTGGCTCCTACCGGTCCCACCCCAACACCAGGAGCTGAGGGACCCACACCGACAATCCCCGACTCCATTCAAGTTTCCGTCTGTCTCCAACAGGTAGGAATATTTATTGACTTGTCTGTTGTTGTATTGCCTGTATAGCATTTGGGGCAGTACATACTATAGATCTGGTCAGCAAGAAACAACTCATTTTGTTTTCCTTTTATTGTGACCTTCCCATTCTCCCTACCACGGATAGCCACTTTCTTATATTTTACCTGCAGGTTAACCTAGATCCAGGTGTATGCTGGGTAATATGTCGACAAGTTACAAGGCTTATGTATAGGAATTTACAGTAATCATGGCATTATTTATGGTTTAAAATGGTAGACATCAACTTCAACTATTTTTTCATTTGTTATTTACATGTTCCAATGATTTTTTGGGTTGGTTTGAAAATTCATTCATTACACTGAGTAATAGGGCAATTATTTGTAAATTGTCTATAGATTTTGAAGTGTTTTTGTCGACAAAATGAGCCAAAATTAGCCTGCAGGTGCTTAAAATACTGTAAATCAGCTATCCGTGGTAGGGAGAATTGTTAAGAGTTCTGGCTAGATATCATAAATGTTATTTTATAAGAAGAGTTGTACTTCAACAAGACACATATCATTACTACACTTTGAACGTGCCATTAGAGTTGCTTTTTGGTGAATTTACGAAAACATAGGAAAAAACTAACTAATGGGAGATGACAGAAAATGTTTTTCAGTTGTTTCTTGTGTCCCAGATATATAGGGCCTTATCTACAGTGCATAGTTATACTTTTTTTTCAGTTGCTTTAGTTTTGTTCGTTATTTTCAAAAATACAATATTATCTTCAGGCGCCCCTCATCTTCCAGAAGACGTACTATGTATACATTGAAAATAAAATAAATGCATATCAAATTTTAGTGCTTAGGTAAATAATATTAGATAAAGAAGAACTTTAGCAACTATCTTCGGTTGGCACTTGCCTGGGGTGGGGGGGGGGGGGGTACAGAGACCATTGGGTCGAATAGCCATCCTCGGGCGTCCTTTACAATAATTATGATACTGATCATACTAGTGATGGTTCAGCAGGAAAACACGATGCATATATATTGCTTTGAAAGGCTACCATGAGTATAAACCTAAGAACCTTAGAAACTAAAACATCAATCGTGATATTAGGTTAGGTTAGACATCCTTTTGTTTCAAGGATGTTGTGAATTTCTAACGTCTTTAATAACAGCCATGTAAATATGTAAATTTATAACACACATGTACCACTGTCAACCAATAATGTACTAAATTGTTTAAATTATGATCAATGATAATGATACCATTCAGAATCTTGAATTTTAAATTAGATCATAATGATTTTGTAAACATTAAAAAAATAATAAGGAAATTAATTATTAAATTTTCCTTCACAATAACCTAAAGAAATACACTCATGCAATTTAATACAATTAATATTGGGTAAATGATGATAACATCTTCTGTTTCACAGGACACCTGTGCCAGTGATGAGGACTGTCCTAGGCGTACCACCTGCGAGTCCCGCGGGTCAGGACCTGCCCGCTGCTGGCCGGATCTACCTCGTGTTCGGTGCGAGTCTGCGTCTGAATCCGAGTCTTCCGAGTCTTCCGAGTCTTCATCCGAGGAGGAGATGGACAGCTGTCGCGAGGTGCTGAAGGAAATCCTCGAGGAGCAGTGTGAGGAGGCCGAGGAAGGCCAGATGGGGGATGAGCCCGCTGGGGACGAACCAAGGGGTGACGAACCAATGGACGATGGCGGTCTGTTTGGTGAGGGACCCAGTGTGAATGAAAACCCACTAGATAACCTACCCTGAATGACCCTGCCTAATCGCAGGCAGTAAAAGGAGTACTACTAGTATTATTATCTGTAAACCAAAATGTAAAACCTCATATAACCCTTTGACACAAAATGCATTAGCTCTAAATTTGACCATTTGACCAGTCTTGCCAGTTTGTTGCTTTCCTAACGTCATTGTATAAACATAGAAAAACACCCAATTTTGCCATTATTGGCCAGCAGGTTAGCTTGATTTCATATTCAACAATTAAAGCATAACTAGAAAACGTTTGGGTTGACTTTCAAACTTTGAAGGTTATTCAGAAAGTAATTTGGAAAATAAGCACGTGATATTGGTATTAAGATAAGGCTAACTTGTCAGCATGCATTATTGTGGAAGAGTCCAAACTTTGCAGGAAAATTAAGACACTTTGTCAGCCCCTACAACCTTTGCCTGTTTGATTGTAACGTTCTTGAATTGTTTAAAATGCACTGACAGCGACAGATCCAGGGGGGGGGGGCGTGTATGTGGCACGCATTCCCCTATTTTTGGTCATTTTTTTTTTTTGAATCCCTGTATCCTCCTCTGACTGACCTGGTATTTCCATTTTAAACTATTTTGTTTGTTCCGAATAGAGATACCTCAAATCTTAACTTTAAGTTGAAACATTGGATTTTACACGTTTACATACTCACGATTTTTTATATAAATGATCTTTACTAGTTCTACAACCATGTATAGAAAGGTAATAGAGAGTATAGGGCCAATCAGAACTATACCAAGTTGAGCCATTTTTTGCAATGTATTGCCTGTATGTATTATTGTAATTATGATCCCGGTGCTGGTCACCATTGTCCTAATAACAGGGTCATTATAATCATGTTCCTTTTTGAATTAGTCAAATGTTTGAATTCCTCACAATGCATAATGGTGTAATAGTGTACCGCTGGACTGATACACTCCAGAAATAAAATGATCAAGCATAAAGTCATCTCCTTTGTTCTCTTTTTACCTGTGATTTTACTCTCATATAAATCTAATCTACTATGGTAAATTGTCAAGTATTGCAATAATGAGAAAAGTGTCTTTACACTGGCAGCTTTAATACTATTACTATTATCATCATTTTTCATTTATTCAGTTCATTTCATTCAAGCAATAAAGAGAAAAAATCGTCTTTCCACTGGTAGATTCATTATTATTATTCACAGAATGCCAAAAGGTGTTCCATAAATTCAAATTACTATTGAATTGTAAAGAGAGGGGCCAGTGAATTTGGACATTTTCGTAATTCCCATCTAGTACTTGTGATATGATTCTGAAATATATATCACATTTCTACACAAATAATTCATCTTTTCACATATCAACGGTGACTATCTTATTATCAACTGAACGGGTAACCTTGTGCACCTGAAAACAGACATCTAAATTTGAAAATTCTAAAGACCCATATCCACTAGGAGATTTTACCAGCGACTATCGACGGGTGACTGGCAGAATCAGCCGAACCTTAGGATTGCCTGTCAGTACGATACGTTGAAGTGATGCATGTTTGATCTGAATTGCTGTTAAAATAGGCTGACTCAACCAGCAGAATCAGCCGATTTTAGCGCTGATTGCGGGGCCGGTGTAAAAAATCGCCTTGTGGATATGGGGCCTAAAATTGACGAGAGACTTTGATATTACTTATCTGTGGGTTAATTCAATGAATAATGTGAGTACTAACATTATGCGACTAGTTAGGAAGACTTTAGAAAGCAATATTCTATTTTCTACTTTATATATTTTTCTCCTATTCTATGTGTGACGTCACACACTGATAAGTGCACTGAACATGGTGCACCCATTGCACACAAGGACATTCAATATGATTAATACAAGTTCAAATAAATTCCAAACTAGCATAGATAAAATTTGACAACGTGCCTGCTTGAACGGTAATTCATCAGTTATGCACACCAACTTATATTCACTGGCCCCTCCCTTTAAATAATGACAGCCACAGAATTAAACCATTTGAATTGGCAGACTAAAGACAGGTTTTTAAAATGACGAAAGCAATAATAACAAAAAAACAGTATTGATCCTTTCCAACCAATTTTCAGTATTTATTTTTGGTACTTGCAGGCTAATTTGGGAAGTTTTTGTTGACGAAGTCTTAGAAAAACTATTGAAAAAAAACACAAAAAACTCTGTATATAACACTTGTAGACACATTTTAGAAAAAAAAAGAGAACATTTAGCATTTGTATTTGTAAGATTAGTCATAGTGTTTATCTTAAAAATGTGAGCATTTGAGCACTATTTGCTTGGCTCATACTAGGAAATAATACTTGATTAAACGAAACAATGTGTGCATTATGCTATCTTAAGTGTCAAAATACCTAAAATAGCAATTCAGGCAGCCGCAGTTCCCATTTTTTCCTGTATTTCATGTACCTGCAGGCTTATTAATTTCGGAGCATATTGTTGACAAAAACTGAGGAAAATCAATACAAATTTCATATTTTTTGCTAAATAAAAATTTCTAAAGAAAAAGTTAGAACATACGGATACTAAATGAGAAAAGTCAAAATGTTACCCTTTCAGAACCTTCAACAACAAATAATACCATAAATTATGAAATGTTCTATGCCAAAGGCTTTTGAGAGGAAACAGCCTTGTCAACATATTAACAACAATGCACCCTGATTAAGCCTACAGGTACACCAAAATACAACAAACCAGAGAATTGCGTCCGTCTGGGAGAAGAATCTACTTTTAGTTCTGAGTACACCTCCCAGGTGGCGCCCTGAATGGTAGCGAGTACCTTTAAATGGAAAACTATTCTTGGAGATCGATCTCTGTATATGTTCAGAATGATTCATCTTTAGAGTGGTTTGTGCATGCCAACAGGGGGCCATTCCACAAAAAGTTACAAACATTTCAAGATTTATATTTTCGTTCCAGAAAAAAAATACGCATACATCTACACTTCTGCCTACTGTGCGCAGGACAAGAATTGTGTGTGTAACTTCTAATTATGTACGAAATGTAAACTAGTGTTCGTAACTCTTCACACCAATTCAAATTAGTCCATACCAACATGTTTCAAATTAGAATAATTCCTTTACCTTTTGCGTAAACTTGACAATATCTGTTTCCCTTTGTAGGCTTTCATCAAGATCATCCCATAAACAAATCCCTCTATAATAGGGGGATTTTTGTACTTTTGATTGTACCGTAAATTTTCGTTTTAATTTTACCTTGTTTTTACTTCTTAAGTTTATGCTTGGTCGATAGTTATCCAAATGTTCAGTTTGCTGACAGTATCTATGTATATGTTTCAATAAAGACCTTTTTCTCCGAATCTTAATTGATTCAATGTTATACTTTTTACGTAATATTCCAATATCATTCCGTGCCGACAAGTCAAAACAATATTCAATTCGTCTGATAGCCCTTTCTTCTAATTTCTGGACCTTCTCTATTAAATACATATCTGCTGACTCTACAACAAAGTCAATGTATTCTTAGTGAGGTCGTATCATAACCTTGTAAATCTTTCCAGCGGTTCTTTCATCTATATATCTCCTAATTTTACATAGGATACCCAATTTTGAATTAGCTTGTTTATACATTGCATCAACATGTTGATTCATGTCCAATTTATCATTTAATTTCATACCAAGATATTCATAACTATGCACCTGTTGTATTACAGTCGTGTCAATTCGCATATCCACACCATCTTTTCGGTCCTTAGAACCAATTAACATATATTTAGTTTTTGAATTATTAATAGATAACTTATTTGCAAAACACCAATTAAAAATTTTATCAAGTAGCAGCTGCATTTTTAACTGTGCCTCAAAAGTTGATTCCCCAGTAGTGAGAAGAAGTGTGTCGTCAGCATATACATACATCTCCTCATTATTCTTTACCTCTTGAAACATATCATTGATATAAAGGATAAAAATTAAGGGTCCCAGGATCGAACCCTGAGCAGCGCCGTATGTTAAAGATTCCACCTTTGATGCATGCCCATTAACAATTGTCTTCTGCCCTCTATGTTCTAGATAATTTCCAAAAAATGACAATACAGTTTCATCAAAACCATAGCATTTAAACTTCTGCATAATTATCCTATGGTCAATAGTCTCAAACGCGCGAGTAAAATCTATAAATGTGCAACACGATATGTTGTGACTATTCCACTTATCATACAGTGATTTTAATACATCAAAAACAGCGATTGAGGTACTCATACCTTGTCGAAACCCGTATTGTTTTGGGTTCAACATTTTTAATATTCATATATTTTTTCCCTCATGAAGTTATATAGCTGAGATATTATATGAGGTGTCCTTAAAAAGGCTATTTTTTTAAGGAATCTGCGACTGAAAACCAAATAAGAATCAGTTGAGAACTCATGGAGCTATCAAAGAAAAGGTGAAAATTAATTAATTTGTGAACATTCCTGTACATACAGTGTTCGTAGCAAGCCATTCTAGACATTACGTACACATTTTCCTACAAACACTATTTGCTTACACATCTTAAGATAATTGTGAGAGTTGCGCACAGTTTTTGTGGAACAGCGCCCTGGTTTTGACATAATCGCCGTGTGTGACATTCACCAACAACCTTTTACACCCGACTACATAATGTCTTTTGGTGGTTAGGATTGTGGGTCACCGAATAAAACGTGTTGGCAAGGTAAGATGGCCCAGTGAGACCCAGCGGTTTTAGGCCTGGTTCCCACCTTACAGAATTTGCTCTTGAGACAGGGGTTACGACAGCATTGACAATGAATAAAGGCTATAAAGACTATAGTGTGTACCCTATATAGGAACTAATTCTGTGGGAAAAGCTGTTGGAAGTGTCAATTTCTTTTATGATGCTATTATGATGAGGTCATAACCCTTATAGTATCTGTAAGAATGGTAAGGTGTGGACAGCACATCATGATTACACTACACCACATAGGGTGTGATATGACGACGTTGAAGAGAAACCACACACATACAACAGATTATTATTTTTAAGCCATGAGTAAAATACTTTGAATTGCCAATTCAAAACAATTATTGCATTCCTGTACGAGAATTGTCTGTAATATCATCTTATTGAGTCCAATATGACAGTTCAGCGTTCTTGGTAGACAGACGTATGGACATTGATTATATCACTGTTTAACATTTTTGAATAATCACATGATAAACGACTTCCCTTATGCACCATCGTCAACCTTTCAAAACCCATGACAGATGCAACTTGCAATTTGCGGATGTACGGATTAAGGGCAGGTTTCACACTAGGGGAATTGTAGATGCGCTGCTCACATGTCACGAAATTTAAGATAAAATATTATTAATAATCAAGAGTCTTAACTCTATTTATATATAGAACAAAAGAAACAAAATATCACAAGTCTGAAACTCAACCATGAAAAAGCCAAAATATCTTCTTTTTTAGTTGTTTTTATTTTGGTAAATGGGTTCAGCTTAGCTGTTCTTCCACCCGCTCCCACTGTACATGTATTCTTCCTTAAATTAGCGGAGTGGGTACTCTATTCACAGAAATCTGCACAGGTGATCCTATTTCAGCCATAAACATGGCTATTCTATGTGAAATGAAATGAGATGAATGATGTGATTGATACTTCAATTAAATTATTCAGAACACAACTGTAGAGGAAGTAAGTCAGAGTATTATAGCAAAAGGTTTTCTAACTGCCCTTTTAATACATTTTTTGAACTTTTCCTTTTCTTAAGGAACGATGCGATCTGAAATTTACGACCATTGTGAAATACCCGCTATGTCCCCAACTGTTAATGGTTGGCATGGTGTATGATTTGGCCAATGGATCAGTGATCATAGAACAATTTGCCAAGTTTTAAGAAAAAGGCAAAAGAAAAGAAAAGTGGGGTTTTGGGGACACAACCCCCGATTTATATGCATTTAGTAAATCAAATTTTCAAAAACCTAAAAGAAAAAGATATTTATGTCAAAAACTTACTCTCTAAAAAAATTAATATCAAACCATTGTACAAATTGAGACCGATGAGGCCCCAGACCCTACTATAATGCTCTCATGTTGTGATAGGTTGATTCAGTTGTGAAGTCATCACATTGAAAAGCCACCAGAGGGTGTGAGAGCAGAGTATGGTGAGACAGGAATCTGGAGTTAGGGGATGTTTAATGGTATTAATGAAAAACCCTGAATGGTCATTCTTTTATAAATGCATAATTATAATGAGTACATTGAGTGATTTGGACATCATAATTATTCTAGTTGTTTCTTTGGTAAATTGTTCTTTTGATATCGAAAGTAAAGATTAGAATTTTCTGTTGCCTGTTGATAGTATTATTTCCCATCTAAGTAGGTATTTCACACTGGTCGTAACTCTAAGATCGTATTTATAGTTGAGATATTTTGACATCTTGTTTCCAAACTATCCCTTCAGACTAGCAGAGTGTCATTCACAGCCAAGACCTCTCCTGTTATCAAACATGCTTAATAATCATCGCACCTTGCGATATGGGCAACGATAATTTGGCAACAATAAAAACTTGTTATCGCATCATATCCAAGTCACAACGTCCTTAGACATTTCTATTTGACAAATTCCTTCTGTTCAAAATTTTCAAATTTTCAAAATTGTAATTCTCCTTAGTTCATGTAGATGCTTCCCACGTCCTCTTTGTGTCAGCGGACTCTCTCATGAAGTCATTGTATTCCTAATGCAGTCGGACAGTTGATTTATAGATATCTTTTTTTCCTTTAAAACATCTTCAAATTGTGTATGAAATATCTAGTCTTGAATTTCCATGCACGTTAAACATTATGAATAATTAATATGTTCTTGCTACCCACACCTGTACTTATAATCATATAGACACCTGATCTTACCCAAAATGATAGATAAATTACAAAAGCATACCATATCGGATCCACAGATTTACAAAAACTGGGGGCGGAGCCTTATTGTAAAACTGTCTGCTGGATACGATATTTTTACAATAATGCTTATCCACTAAGTTTCTTACTCGGGTTGCCGTTCAGATTATGGGAGAACAGAATGATATCATTCATGAATTTGGTAAGTTTCAGAGTGAGTAATCAAGCTGCATAATTTGTGAACCGATTCTAAAATCGTAGAGTCATATTATTCTTTTAATAGTTTATTCTGTTTCATAAAATGATAAAACAAAGACAAAGACATCATGGCAAGCATATTTATTTCTGGAGTATTAAATGATACATATTGTTGACGACATGAAGGTAATGATTGTGAAACCATCTCATAACAAATGACAAAAGGTGTTCTGAAAGATGTTGAGGTATTTCATTGAAGGAAAAACCTCAACTTATTCCCTGCAGTGCCTAGTAAGGTAGTTTCTTTACAGTATAGGCGAGGTTATCTGATTAATTTCTTAACAAGTTGGAGTAATTTACCTCGCTTGATTAAAATGTGTGTTTTATTGGAGAAATATAGAAGATAGTACAAGTAGTTTAGTAGACCATCGATAGTATTCTAGCTTCTTATGCATTCCCAACTGATGTTATATTATGCATGGATTGACTTTTATTACAATAATGTAAAACAATACATTGCTACAGACATGTTTATATTTAAAGTAGATAAAATGTTATCGTTTATAATTTTGTTATTTCATGATGTACAATTGTCAGAGGAAGATACAGGAAAATGGGTGTCTGTCAACATAGACTAGGTACTAAAACGATGTACTTGTGCGCACACGTGTTGTACTTTAGGCGTCCACCAAAAGGAGGTGGGCCAGGAAGTGCTGGCCCCTTTTCTGAATTTTAAATGTTTGTCTCGATGTTTAAATTATATGAACAACATTAATAGATAGGCTATTATCTCTTTTTCCGTCTTTTTTCCCCATGCACATAATAATGCTGGCCTACAGGACTTGAAGAATGAAAGCAGTTAAAAAAGCTCATATCGATTACATGTAATTGCATATATCAAAGGCAGCACAGCCACCTTTGCGATCGTACAATAGCAATTTTCTGCCCAAAGCCCCATTCACCCTGGGTAATTTTTCACTGCGATCTTAAAATCACAAGCATAAAAACTACTATTTTTAAGAAATAATCGCATAACCTTACATGATAGGTCTGATGTATTAAACTATGAAAATATTTTTGCAGTTTTCGGCGATACAATCATCGACCATGGCGAATGAGGTGGTATCATACTACAGTCCTGCCAAGGGAGCTGCGATATGACAAGAACGTAGAGGAGTGCCGCATATTAGGTACAGTATAATATTATGATCTAAACTACTCAAACTTGTCATTCCTTTCTGTATTATCATCCTGTTATATGTCTTGTATTTTAACAGGAGGGCATTTAGGGAATAGCGGGAACGACAGCTGGGACATTAGCCGGGGGGGAACACGCCTCCCTTAACTCGTCCTCAAACCGGTTCTCACACATTTCACATGAATCCTCCATAGAGCTGGAGTCGCTGGAGTCGGCGCTCTCAGGGGAGGCGGGCTCGGACATGCTACAGATGGAGGCCGTGGGCCAGCAGCGGTTGGTCGTATCCGACCCACGGGTTCCACACGCCGTCCCGGTGGGGCACGTGGTGGTGCCAAGGGTGCAGGTTTCCTGGAATCAAACATCACACTTTGATGAATGTACATGTTTGAAATGGATTTTACATAATTTGCCTTTGGTATTTTACGAGATGTACTGTGAAGATGTTCAAATTTTCTAAAGGTTTAAATGTAATGCTATGGAACAGAGGGTGAGTGGGTAAAGCCTCATTTGCCGTGGGCAATATTTCACTGCAATATAAAAATCGCAAGCAAGAAAAGACATACTTTTGACTAAATAATCACTTGACCTCATACATTGGGACCTTGTTTACAATCAACAAAAATATTTTGCAAAAATAATAAGTTTAAATACCAGAAGATTACAATTACATCTCAGGTCGCAATGAAAAACTGCCCATGGCGAATAGGGCTTAAGGGGCGAGGGGGTAAGGAGGTCAGGGTCTGAGGGGCACACTTGGGACAACAGAGGAGTCAAGCCATCTATTCTTAAAATTCACCAGAAACGCTTTTAGTTTTACGAATTTGTTCATGTGAAACGCAACCCTATCTTTAACAGTTCCAGACCGTTTTAATTTCACAAAGATCACAACAGGGCATTCAAAAACTACCATTAATCAATCAGTGAAATACATGAAAAGTATTCTTACCAGGCAGACTTGGACAGTGAAACCGAGCCGACTCACTGTGCTGGTCTCAGCAGTTGTAGCCACGTAGTTGACACAGGAGCCAGTGCTGCAGCAGCTGGCCATGGCAGACCCACAGCCACACACCCTCAATTCGCCGTCGGAGTCGGAGTCAGAAGAGCTTGAGCGACGGACCCTCTTGTGGGCGGGGCGGGGCAGACCGCGGGCCTCCTCCAGGGTAAGGGCCAGCACCAGCAGGGACATGGCGATTGTCAGGGTCTGCATCTGGAAGAGGGTACAATGTTTGACAATTATGTCTTTTGTCAATTATGCCTTGAGAACATAGAGACCATACCCATACAAATTTACTGAGGAAGGTGTTCTTTAATGTGCAAGGTGCCATAAACAAGGTTGTAAGACCTTGGTATCCATACATAATGTTGCTTTCTATGGAATCGTAACCTTGCAGTAATAAATTAAAAATAACCAGGGGACCATTCCACAAAACGTGTGTCCAACTACTTTGATTTACTTTTAATGTGTACGCAAATAGTTTCAGTAAGGAAAAGTGTAGATAATGTCAAAAACGACTTGCAATGTACGTAGACAAATCCCAAGAAATGACAAACTTTGGATTTTAAACATTTTTCAGCTTTTTCTGTGGTAGCTCCATGAGTTCTCAACCAATTCTGAAATGGTTTTCACCACCGGATGTATCATAGAACGGGTTTTTCAATGGTACCTTACACATAATAGTAGCCCATTGAATTCATAATGAAGAAGAATATATATATGAATATTAAAGTTGAATTATGAACACGGAATTACACTTCCCAGGTTATGAGGACTTGTGCACTCTTCTGATTCCTAGTAACAGTACTAGTTCACCGCAGCAAAATTTATGTGCGTAAATTGTTTGTGGATCAAAAAGTAATTACCAAAGGTTCAGAACATTTTATGGAGTGATCCCATGAATGAATTTCTTACACAAGAAGCAATCAACAGGAGACACCTTACACAGTTAAATAGAGGAGCCAGTGAATATCAATTATCATAGTGTCATGATCCTCACTATCCACGTAATCACAATTCCAAATTTCATCTGATTTTCGTTGATTGTTTTAATTTTATACACAGTTTTCTAATTCAACATATTAGTGTCCCTGTCTGAACCCAATGCAGCAATTTTCTGTGTGTGATGTCACACCCTGACAAGGTGAAAAATCGACAATTTGAAAAATAATAAGATATGATTTTGCCCCTCTCTTTTACCGAGTCAGACAGTGTTTTAATCAACAAAACTACTTATACTATCAAAAGGAACTATCTGTATCACTGAGACTGCTTTGCACATCTTTGACAACACAAAATCTAAGGAATATAAGAATTTATAAAAAAAAAAAGAAAAAGAATTTCACTGCCCCCCTCCCATTTAAGGATACACTACTGTAGTTAGTGTTAGTGCAATTTCGTGGCACTCCCGTTACTGTTTGCTCTTTAATTGACTAAATATGCTAGCTATACATCCTATATCATAAGATAACATTTAATAAGGCTACTGAAAATATAGATCATGTAACTCTGCCTGTGGGAAATGTGCGCATGAAAGTATATTAAAGTTGAGAAACACACTTTTCTCTACAATATTTTGACCAAGAATATCTCAGCCAATAATCTATATAAACCTTTAAAGATTTGGATACATGAGATAACTCACATTAGAAGGGAACTGTGTCTCAAATTGTCCTAGCTTTTATTCTATGTAATGTAGAAAAGAATGTTTCAAAAAATCATCAAAATCTTTCCTTTTTAGCAGAAGATAAAAACTAGAACGCAAATTTTAGAAATTAAGACACGGTTTCCTCTTTAAGAAAGCTGTTGATTCATTAATTTCTTTTGAGTATTAGACTAATAATCTAAGGACAAAAAATTAAAAGTAAAAAAAAATGAGTTTTCAAAATTACTGTTTCTTCAATCTGAATCAAATTGAACATTGAATTATGTCATTAGATTGGAAAAAAAAGTAAATGATATATTACAAATAGAAAAGAGACTTATAGTCACTGAGATATCACACTTTTACCAAACCAGCCTCTAACTACAGCAATCTATCCTTAACATACACAGTACATACCTTTGATTGTTGTGAGTTTGAACTTCGAAAAGGATGAAACGCTACAGAAAACTGCTGTCGATCTTTTGATGTGTTTTTCGTCTTCCTTCTTTGCTGATACGAGGATGATTACTGGAGACAGTTATGCTGACCCTCATCCTTTAGTACCTTATATACACCATCTGGGTTTTAGTCGTGACTGGCTATGGGACTCTGCCCGCTTCGTTGCCCACAAGGGTCCCATGCATGTGTCTCAGAATAGCCATAGTACTTAGTCATCAGGTACACGCCCATCTGTACCCCCCCCCCCCCCCCACCCTTTGGGTCCCCGGGGGGGGGGGGGGAGAGGGGGGGGGGGTTATGACTAAGTGCCCCTTATCATCTTCTGGTGTGAGAACATGTATATATCCAGGTCGGCACGCTGCATAACTGAGTGTACCACACGATGCTAACATGATTATGAGTCACTTTACATTATTGGGAATAATCTTGAGTTTAAAGGGGCTTTTGGTGCATTTTTCTCTGGGAACAATACCTACAGACATTTCAAGTAAGGATATGTCCAAAAGGAGACGTTAGAGTGACTCAACTATCAAGTATGACAGCAAAATAAAGTAAGGCATTTGAGTTTCATGTATTGTTTTTTCTTTTTCTTTTTATCTAATTTGTTCGTCTTTAGTTCAAAATGAAATCCGTAAATAATCAAATTCATAATGTAGAACATTTATACCTAAATCAGGGGGAGTTTCACACTGGTCATAAATTTAAGATCGTAGTTTTAGTTCATTTTTATGACTTTTTTATGGTTGAGTTTCATACTTTAAGATCTTTTGTTCCTATTGTTATCTACATGATATTAGAGTTAAGATTATTGATTATTGAGAACACCTTATCTGAAATTTTGCGAAATGTGAGAAACGCATATCTGATTCCCCTAGTGTGAGAATCGCCAGGTGACTACTATGGCCAGTTGATTCCCCATGGGTATTGTGTGCATTGTAGGAGACGGAAGATTGGTGATGGAATAGCTGGCAAAATTGCCTGTAAATTATCAAATTTGCTAAATATTAGAGTCACCCAGTGATCCTCACAGTTGACCGTCACCCAGTGACAGTAAAATCACCTAGTGGGTATGGGGCTTTAAGATATTTTACTGTAAAAATCATCTTATCTTGAAATCAAAGTTATGAGAAATGCTTTTAAAATTTTTCTAGTGTGAAGCGCACCCTAAGACTGAGGGTTGTTTAAGTCTCATCTATAATTACAAAGACCTTCAGTTTCATCAATGAATATAATGGTGCTAGCTACTACATATCTGACAACCTTAAAGGAATCACTTAGATTCTATAGTATTTTGTCTTATTTGAATCAGTGTATTGATAATTCACAAAATACAACCGAACGTTGTGTTTACTTAGTTTATTCCTTGAGTACATTAGAACTTGCTGGCAGGGAATAGAATGATATATCGGTAAGCTAGAAGATTCTATGGTCCAGGTACGTGCTTTTCCGTCTACGCTATTTTTTTTTATACCAAAGTCATAACCATGATACGACATATAATTAGGGAGTCATGAACGTGGTTTCGAAGATCATAACTGAGTAACGCCATTCACTGAAAGGTATTATAACGATAAGACAGCAGTAAGGAATATGAGGGTCTATATATTCACTGCTGATTAAATTTTCATGAGGCTGAGGACAGACACTGAATTATAACGGCAATGAAGATAAAAGCTGTCACAGCTGCATATGTGAGGGCTAAATATGATGCTAGACAATATTTTCATAGTGTTTTCTATCTAACTACAGTCATTATAAATGATCTTTCATTATAACTATAAGTATTTGAAACAAAGTAACTGAAAACACATGAAGCAAGTTAATCATAATAATGGTGTTTGGTGTTATTTTTCATAGTTACAGGTCTGAAATTACTCTGCTCATAAGGACGCCAATGTTCTTACGTAGATTGATGATTATGTAGCCCATTCAAAGGTCTGACATCAGTCTGTTTATTTACCCCATCGCCAGTGGTGCGTATCACGTTTTAAAAGTTATACACATATCCCACGGACTGAAGCCCCATGCCAACTAGGCGATTTTGATCAAGTCCGCCAACCGGTCGGTAGTAAAACCTGCTGATTCTAGGGGTAAAATTGGCCAATTATAGCACCGATTCAGATTAAACATGAATATTCCAATATGATATACTTACAGGTGACCTTAAGAATCAGCCGATTTCACACCGATCCATTTGCAAACTTTGAAAAGTCACCTAGCGTGTATGGGGCTTGAGGCATAACATGGTAGCTGTAGGTCTCGTCGCTGTTGTTCATCTTTTAAACTTGTTTATTGAATATCTTCGGAAAAGTCGAATAGCGTCTGATACATAAGTATACTGTCTGTCAATCAAAGTAACTATAGCATTGGCTTCAGTTATGATTATAGAATGTATTTCAATGGTTGATACATATTACCTAATTTTGACCCGACTTTGGTTTTGTCTCGCTTAAAACATTACAAACGCCAATAGCATCTATTTATATACAAAGAATGGCATATTGGTGGGATGCGTTGCAACAGCCACGGCATGAATAATAGCTTTGCAGAATACTTTGACAGCAAAGGAGGTCAGTTATAAAGAAAGTAAGAAGTTTCATGAAGTGGACTGACACATCTCACGATATAGTATTACCATCAGAGCACGCCTGCAAATAGCTGCAGTGCAGCTTGCCACCTTTGAATGTATAGTTTAATCTAAGAAAAATGAGACATAGGACATGACATATAATTACAGTGTCTAAGCAAAGGATGACTGTTATATACTAAGGTGTGGATATACTCATGATATTAGCAAGCTCTTAGTTGGTGTTATAATTATAGCAGAACTAGATCTGTAGTGTTGTAATTATTTGATCACTTTTACATGGAATTGATACACTAGTGATAAAATTCATGAGGTAAATATTGTTGTATAAAATACCTTTTATGTATGCCGCTGTATATAGGTACACATGTTAAAGCTCGGTTTCCACCAAACGACATTATGCTACAGACCATGAAGGACAGTTAAAGATTCACTAATATTTTGAAATCATTAAAACAATCATTCAATGGAAAGAAAAAATCGGCGGTTAAGACATTTGCAAACAACTGCAAACGAAAGTAAACAGCTGCAGGAAAGAAAAAATATACGAACAACCAAATATTTAACATGTTAGATATTTTTGGATGAGAGTCACTCACAATTTCTTTCCACTGAAATTAAAAGCAATCAAATCCATTTTCCCAGAGATATTTTCTTTTGTCATCAGAAAAGTTGTCAAAAATGTCCCAGAATTCTCCCAACCACGGATAGCCATTTTTAGTAGTTCTACCTGCAGGTTAGCCTAAAACAGGATGCATGCTGGGTAATATGTCGACAAAACTCAAAGGCTTTAGCATAGACATTTTCATAAATTGCATCATTATTTTCAGATTAATATTGTTAAAAATTAGCTATCATCATTTTTTGAATTAGCATCCATATCCCTTATTATTTCCTGATTCATTTGAAAATTTGTTCATTATAGATGAATTTATAACTATAGTTTGCTTATTGTCTATAGGTTTTCCAGGGGCTATGTTGAGAAATTCAGTCCAAATTAGCCTGCAGGTACTTAAAGTACTGTAAATAAGCTATCCATGGTAGGGAGAATATTACACCTGCATATATGTCTTTGGTCACAATTTGCTAAAGTTGTTTGCAGTCATCAACTTTTCTAAACCAAAATCATTCCATAGAAACCCAGCTTAGGAAACATAGAGTACTCTAAACGTCCATGCATGGCTGAATTCGGGTCAACTTTTATACAGCATTTCCTTGAACTTGTATGACTGTAGCGGTCGTGTTTCCTTTTCCAGTACATGTACACTAATGTCATTGAACTGTCTGTGAAAAAACTGGCTACCCGGCTCAGGGGCGGATCTGGGGGAGGGGGGGTCCTGGGGGTCCTGACCACCCCGCTTTTTCTTTACCCCTAAACTACAAAAAGAGGGCAAATGTCACACATGTATGTGCAATTGCATGCCATTTTAGTACTTAGCTTTCATCCTCAAAATGGTTTGTTAACCGTGTCTTAATTGCCTTCTGAGCTTATTTCCCTAAATCTATCATATTTATTAAAGTTATTCCTTGCAAATTCTCTCCCTTAACTAGGATCATAATAGGAACTGCTTGGAAGATGACATCACCTTAAGCTTGATAGCTTTACAGAAATGAAGAATTATGAAAAATAAACATACACAACCTCTTAAATGATTATATTTATTTTGGGATGAATACATCTCAGAAATCCATGTATAACCAGGTGATAATAACCCCATTATTGCCCCTGCTCTCTCTGCATCAGCCGTTCTGAGTCATCTTAAGGTGTCCCTGACACACACCACACTCTGGGATTCAGGTTTCATGCTACAGATTCCACCACCTCACGACGTCCATTATATGACACACTGCCTCCTAAGGCCCCTGACCTGGGCCCAGATCCATCACTGCGATCAGGTGATAGTTAATATACAGGTTTTAGTTTAGGTATCACGATGCAAAATGACACATGTCACGATGGCTGCAGCATTTGTCAGTGCCTTATAGGTACGTTCTGGTTGAGTGGTGAGAGGGGAATAGTCATAAACGTTCGTTGGAACAGCTCAACTGAAACGACTACACTTTGAACTCACGACATGATGATAATGTTGTCCAGCACACACACACACACACACACACACACACACACACACACACACACACACACATATATATATATATATAATCATACTAGTGGTCAGCATCATAATACATGGGCAAACAACTACATAGGTAGACACATTGGTACACTCTCACAGGTGTTTAGAATCTAAACATTTTGCCAAAACATTCTGATGTCCCACTTTTGGTCACATGTTTAGAGTCACATTTACATGTTTGATTTTTCTCTTGTTTAGAATAATGTGTAGATATTTAGGGAACATGTGTTTAGCTTGGGTGTGTCAACATGAGTGGTGCTAAGAATTCCATTATATCTAAGAAGGAAATGTTACACCTTTTATATGTTTAAGCATACAGTGTTCATTATGTTTAAATATTTGATTATGTTTATAGACATAGTGCTTATAATTGTATTCTACTTAGGAAGAAAGTACTTATCTTCCATGCTATTTAAATCCATGATGCTAAGATTTGTTCTTGATTATGAGCAGAGGGTTAGCAACTTTTAGGTATAGGATTTAAATGATAATAAGATGCATCTAAAATATGAGTTAGTTGGGATTTTAACTTGCTGTCTCTCATGTGTGAGCCCAGCATGCTGGGTCTAGCCCCTATATTCAACATGGCAACAAGGGCAATTTTTGGAAAAGTGACTTGCAACAAGACCTATTCTTAAATTTGAAATTGCGACAGGGTTACATCTTAAGTTCAACAGGTGACATCACCCTTAGTGACAAACAACAGGACTTTTCAGAATATAATGACATGTGACATATACATTTCTTACGTTCGACATATGACCTAGGGACCCCCATCTAGACCCCTCATTTCAAGTTCAGAGGGAAGAGAGGTGTAACTTATGCTACTTTAATTTTAGTATAATAAAGAAAAGAAAAAAAATTATATTTAATATGCACTTTTTTTTTCCAATTTTGATATTTTAATCAAATTTGTGCTTCTGCAATGTCTGCAAAACTATTTAAACTGTGACAATATCTGAAATAAGGCCAAAATAATAAAGGCAAAGAAAATATTAACATTAACAATTGACAAGGACAAAATATTGACATATACAAAACTTTAAAGCCCCATCCCCACTAACCAATTTTGGGATGAATCGGCACCGACATAAGCACGGCCATTGGCTAACTCTCCTTGGACCATGCATACCCAAACATAATCTGTACTGACGTTGGCGTCGGACATTGGCCGTCATCAGACAAAAATCAAGTACAAACTTATCTCACATTTCTGCTTGACTGACATAGAAACAATCTATGCTCATAAATAAGGTACTAAAACATGTTATTGCATCAGTTAAATATAAAATAAAATAAATAATTACATCCAATTGTATAGAAGTACTCTATCATTTGTTAAGATTTAACGTCTATATTGTGCTCAATATAAAATCCAATTATATAATTCAATAGTGATATATCGCACTTTTCCATTAAACAACATATTAAAACTATAAGAGAATACATACCATAACAAAATTATTTTACAACATACATATTAATAATTTGTTATCACGGTTCAATATAATTAATTTGCTTTTCTTTAAACAATTTTTTGTAATTCGTGTATCTTTATTCTCTTTGTTCCATAATAATGCTCCTCTATAAAATACATTACCTTTGAAGAAGGTTTGCACATCGCAAATACAGGTGCTGCTTGTTATCTTGTTTTTTTTAAAGGCTTTTTATATATCTCTCAGTATTACTAAAATCATACATAAAACATAACAAATGACACTGATATGTGTCCTCCAATTTGCCTATTCTGACAGGATCCTTGATAAGCATGTTTGATAATTGTATGCTGACGCCAACTGCCTTGCTGATGTGGGTGCTGTTGATGACGTTGGCGCCAACGTCAGTGGATCGATTTGTGGATACGGCCCATAAGTTGCACTGATGTTCAGCTCACCAGGATGCATGCTGGGTAACTGGTAATATATAGACAAATCTCTAGGGTTTAGCATAATTATATTCATTTCATGGACTTCATTTCTTCATTATTGTTAAAAGCTAGCCATCATTCTTTCGTATGGCCATTCCCTTCTAATGCATACATTTTCAGAGATGTACAATAATCTTCGAATTCTAAAGTTTTACCATGCATTTTGTCAACACAAAAAGTACAAATCAGTATAGCTATCTGTGGAAGGGAGAACCATAAGGTATACACAGTTTAGCAGTGTGTAATTTACACATTTTAGATGTATCCATTTAGATAGATCACATAGATCAAGGACACTTATAAAGCTACAAAATAAATTTACACCATTTGTTAGAAACCATTATATAACTTTTGAATTGACATATACAATGATTATTTGTTGAGGGGATGCAAGTTTACATTGCAAATTGCCCCCAGGGGGCTGCATAACGTTCTGCTATAGTTATTCACTACACATCCCCGTAAACATGGCTTAACAAGCAGATTAACTTACTGCTGTACATATCATTGCTTGTAAATCCATTAGATAATGATTCTGTCAAATAATATTCATTCCATAGTTGTTGCAGAACCTTCTGAAGGAACATCTGTTAATTTTCACATTCACCAGAAAAATCATAACCTATTTTATAACACTCACATCTCCGCTATTGTTTGTGCAATAGTGTGTCTCTGTTAAGGCTATATTTCCCTCTACAGTATTTGCTAGTAGTACAGTGAAAAAACACAAAAATACTGTCGCAAACCTGTGGTAGGGTGCTGCAAGGTGGAACATAGGCGCTTGCGGAAGGTGCTATTTCATGTAGATTTTTTTATGGGTTGCCTGCGGTCAGGATACCAACATGTTGGTATCAAAACCGCAGATTGTGTGTTGTAGCTAGAAATAGAGACCACAAATGCAACCTACCGCAAAGTAGAATAAAGGCTTTCGGTAGCCACTAGACACAACAAAACATTATATAATCCCCTCCTGTTTACTGTTGTCTATTCTTCACAGACCGGAATGTGAAGTATAAGGATTTGAATATGAGACACTTTTCCTAAATAATTGTACTCGTAAATTATTGTTTTATTGATCTGAATATATAACATAAATGAAAAAAAAAAAGTGTTAAATTATATGAAACCCAACTTTCACAGTTTTGGTGGATAGGTTGGTTCTTTGAGGATCACTTTTTATTTTAAATCAACATGTTTCAATTATTTCAAAACATAAATGATATTTGGCGGTTTTAACTAAAAAAGTACACAAAGGGCCATACTTGTAACTGAGCTATTTTCACAATCTTGGTCTTGTTTGAGAGCCTTCGTTGCTAAGCGTGGCTGTTGCTAAGCAACGGCTGGCCCTAACAACAACAATCGTGACTGCATTTCAGAAGATATTCATGGCAATTGCAGCTCGTAGTCCAGCAATCTTCACAAACAACTTATTAGTGTATGGTAGTCGTGACAGAGTCAATTCCATGTACATATTTTCAATTACATGTATAACATTCAAGTGCCTTGCAGAAAACCGGTTTAATCCGAAATTTGACCAGCACTGTTGTAAACAAATGTTAATAAAAAATAAATAAATAAAAAAATATTAGGCTCGTTTAAGAGCTATTCGTCTATACAATAATCGCTGCAATCGCCAGGTGTCAAATACTTGTCAAATGCTTTCTGCACTTCTGGCTGTTCTCTCAGTAATACTCCCTCCCCCTTATACTGGTCATATATATGGGAACAGCAGGGAGGAAGGACAGCAGATGGAACAGCCAGGACAGCCTTATTCTATAGAGCTATCTACTGAATGAGGGTTAATTTGAATTGTTCTTTTAATCATTTCATACAATATGCAACTAAAATGCATATCTATGAACACCAAAATATAGAAGAAAACTTCTAAAATGACCCCTTCTTGAAAAATGGATATATAGATGCAAAAGTTGCCTTTTGTTGCCATGGTTACCAATATTCTTCAGTGAATCACAGCAAAATACTAAGATGGGGGCGCTGTCTCATGTTGAAAATCTTTTTTAGGAGGTCTCAATTGATAAGAAAATGGTTAGTTTTAATGGATTAAGGCTATTTTTAAACATTTCTGATTAGTATTATTCTTGAATTGAATTATCATCTTTTCAATTCATTTTCGTCCAGAACACTTTTCATACATGTATGGTTTTCGTCAATGTTCAGCTGTTAATTTCTTATTATCCAGTACATATATGTAACCCAATCAAGTGATTTGATTAACTGACAATATACATAAATATAGTTGACCCTGAGCTAGTGTACATGAAGTCCGACCTTTTTTTCCATTCTCATCAAGAGGCCATATATTAAAGAGTTCCTTGCACATAGATTTACAAGTTACTAATCTTTTTTTATTTCACTTCATTAATGGGTTCTAAAAATGTTCCAAGCGCAAAAAAGAACAAAATGGCAAGATACACTGAATTATTAAGGAAAGAAAATTAAATTTGGGAATTCCCTAAATTCTGGACTGTCCAGTACTCCCCTTCCTACGTCATTATTATGGGAATTCCCTTTAAAAATAACATGGGAATTCCAGGTGATTGAATAAATTTTGGTTAGAACAAAATGCAATTGATAATAGTTTGTATGGGGCTTAATAAGAAAACCATATTCTCAAGCTCAATTTTGTTTCAATGATTTTTTGAGACTGGGGGATTCCTTTTTACTGAGACCTAGGGATTCCCAATTAGTCACCGTGTGACGTCACAAATGTGAGGATTTCCTTTAAAAAATACATTTATTAGACCAAATTTCTCAAAGTCTCATAAATGTTTCACAGAAATTTTTCGTATTATTAGTGCAGGAGGTGATCTCCGTGCTCAATGAATTTCATTGGAAAATATCCAACCTGTTATCATTCGAAAGGTTTCCTTTAACTGAACAGACATGACAAAACAGTAGCAGTCTAGACGAGGACTATGGTCTCTGCAAGGTAGGCACCTGTAGTGTGTAAAGCCAGGTCCCCGCTGAGAAAACCCACACCTCCGCGACATACCTGGGAGCGACAAAACCCGCTGGCGCCAGGTTGGCTGGCGACAAAGTGCATGGTTTGTCGGCCGACAAACCACCTAGAATATCAAACATGTTTAATTTCAGGGGTGTTTTGTCGTTCTGGCCGACAAACTTCAGCCTCTGGCACCAACATACTCCCTTATTCTGCCGACGACGCGACTCTCGCCAGGCCACTTGGGACCTGGCTTAATGGAGTGGTTGCTATCAACAGCAGACCCTGGCAGTTGCTATGTTGGGGGCCTGGTGTGATACCTGTACACCAGGTGGTAGCACCATCAATTACTCTCATGTCTTATATATCTATTAATGCAGACATCAATAGAATGACACACACACACACACACACACACACATATATATATACAAATATTAACTTAAGTACAACTATATCAAAATACCATGTTTGATTACCGAAAAATCTTATCTTAATCAGCCAATACATCATTGGTGTCCAATATTTAACTTTCATTGGGGAAATTGAGAAATATTCTGAATTATAACGAATGTCCATATGGTAGATATCATCAATGAGAAATCACCCCATCTAAAGCTTGATTCAATACAGTTTTCATTAAGCTCATTTTGTTTATATTTACAGGATGCAAAAAGGTTTTTCATAAATTCAAATTGCTGTTGAATCTTAAATTAAGACAACTGCAGAATTAAACCATTTTAATTGGCAGACTTAAGGGGGTTTTCAGAAATGGCAAAAACAATTAAACTGTACTGATCCTTTCCAATAACACCAACTATTGGGGACAATTAACAATGGGTGGTGAAAATAGAAAGGGTCAAGGTTTTATTCCACATGCCGATTTTGATGCTGCCAATTTTGTGTTTGTTTGATTTTCTCTGAGAATATGTATGAGACCTTACTTCTTATATACCATTCAAATGAGAGTTCTAAGACCTTTCTATTGATGTATAGCATATCTATACTTAACATTTATTCAACTGCCGATTTTCAAAATCGGCAGCAAAATGGGTATGTGGAATATGGACTTAAGCATCGTTTTTTGTTCTGTTGGAATCCCCCTTTATTCTATAGATACTGGTATGAGGGGAAAACTGTTCTTTGAGATTCATCTATCAGTTGTATATATTCAAGTTTTAGTAAATTATTTTGAATATTCACATTTACATTGCATCAAGAGGTCATAATGCTGTGATAAATATTTTGAAGTACCATGTGAAAGCTTAACTCAGAGGGAGCCCATTGGGGGAAAACATTTTGAAATCGGTTAAGAATTCACAGACCTATCAAAGAAACACAAAGGCATATGTAAAATGCTTTCTGGAGTAAAGAGTGACCATTTTATGCGTAAATTGTGAGTTATCATGGCATTTTGACACTATGCACACACTTTGCACATAGATTTGTGATGAATGGGTATTCATCAGGTGTCAAAGCAAGAATGTGGATGTAAAACGTTGCGGTAGATCTTTAAGTATATTGTTATGTAACAGAAACGAAACCCGAAACCCGAAACCCGAAACCCGAAACCCGAAACCCGAGAAATAATGTAAACAGGAAAAGACGTCAGTATGACTGCGTGACGTCACTATGATCACGTGATGTGAAATAGCCAATCAGAGCTGACCGCTAAGGTATAAAAGGCGGTGAGGCCGAAAATAAAGAGTTCCTTCATAGTACTCCTGGTGTTCACATGTGTCTTCTTTCTATGATAGCTCCTTAGGAGGACTCCAATTGATAAGATGATCTAATATGGACTAGATGAATAGGAAGTAGACGTAATATTGGTAAAGTTGTAGAAAACTAAGGCTTAAAATAAAGCGGGGTCCGAAGGCCCGAAGGACCAGAAATCATGGCCCGAAGGCCCTAAATTGCCCGACCAACGGCACGAGGAAGGAAGACGGGCCAGATGAAGAAGCCCGAAATAGCCGGCGGCAAACCCCTTGACCGGAGTCATTAAGAGGCAACCCGCTCGGCCCCACTCTACCAAAACATAGGCGACCGTTGGCCCGAGACTCCCGGTCAGGGAACGCAGGAGTAGAGCTCCCCTAGTTCCGACCTGAGAGAGGTATAAGAGAAATGGCCCGTACCCCTACCTCAACAACAATTCTGCCCTCCGCCGTCCTCCACGCTTGATGGCTGCAACCCCTCGGCCCAACTTGACCAACAGACCCTCCCCCTTCAACGAAGACTGATCCCCCGACCGACCCACTCATCCCCCCTCGTGCGCGAGGCACGACTCTTGATCTCACACCTCGGCTTCTTGCTCGGCCTCCGTGCCCAGCTAAGAACCGAAATAACCCCCACGTCCCTCGGCGGTAGAAACCGGAGGCCCCGAACAACCGAGGAATGTCACACATTCAAAGTTGATTCTGACATTTGCTCTTAGATTTTGTGGAATGGCTCCTACAAAACGATCCAGAGTGGTTTGCACGTGCCAACAAGTGTTGACATAATCATCATGTGTGTCATTCACCGACAACCTCCGTCATGTGTGTCATTACACCCAACTAGATAATGTCTTTTGATGGGGATTATTGTTGGTCGCCAAATAAAGCTTGTTTTTATGGAATTTAAATAGTAACTTCTTGCTATAAAAAAGTTTTAATCGAATGATTAACCTGACATATCGTTAGTTTACAGGGGAAAGGAGGCATGGGAAATTAGCATAAGAATCACTTGTGATGTCATCACCTTGAAAAGCCACCAGAGGACATGAGGGCACATTAGGGAGGTTAAGCAACACCGACGCATCACTAGAGTATAACGTATCTCCTAGCTTGGCTATTATCAAACAATTATGATATGTTTAATCTTGAATGTACTATCATTCATGGGTGGGTACATAATATAGTTTCAAATTTCAGACACCCTTTAGATGTAGTCCTACAGGAGCTCTGAAAGTTAAAAGAAACGTTGACGTATCGAGATGCGTTGGATAATATTCTTATAAGTTTTTGATTATTACATCGTCAAATGAAATACCTAGGCTCGAATTTTCTGTGTTAAAAATTATAAATGGCGTTTCGTTTATGTTTACCATAATGTTCTAACACATTCCTATATGCTTGTCATGTTACAAAAGTCCGGTGATTCACACTAATATAAAGATATGTCAAGTTTGGATTTGAACTTTAGCTACTCATATTCATATACATGTACTTAGTCTTGTCCAAATTGATAGATAATTTGATAAATGCATGCCATCTCGGATCCACAGATTTCAAGAAGTGGGGGGGGGGGGGGGCGCAAATGCTTCTCCGGGACCATCATGATGCAAGAATATAACATTGAAGCAGTTAATAATTTGCCACAAATATTGGGGATGGCCCCCCCCCCCCCTCATTAATCCACCACTGCATCTGGCCACCAAATCCACCGTATTTTAAAGCCAATCCACTATGTATGGCACTTATCTTTAAGATTTTGATATCTAATTTAGATAATAGGAGAATAATTATATGTACACCTGAATAATATTATTCATTGTTTCACTAATTTTCAAATTGAATGAATAATCCAGCTGCATGATTTGTGAATCAATCCTTTAATCTATAATAATTATTGAAACATCACACTCTTTTTTCGCAAAGTTTCTGATAGACTGATACAACAGAGACAAAGAATTCATGGCAAGCGTATATTTATTTCTGGAATATTAAGTGATACATATTCTTGAAGACATACAGGTAATTATTGTAAAGGCACCTAGAAATTAAAGACAATGGCTGTTCTGAAAGACACAGAGATATCTCGTTAAGGGGAAAACCTGGACATATCATCTGAAGTGCCTAGTTAGATATTCTTTACAGTAGGCATGATCATTTATTTTCTTAACAGGTAATTGGCCTGTAAAATGTGCTTTTGGTGCTGAAATGTAGAAGATTTTACAATCAACATGCAGGGAGAAATATAAATGGATGGTCTATAAGATCGAAGCAGCAAATTGGGAACTTTGGACTAGCCACATTCAAGGCCATCTTATACAAAAATAAAAACATATTTTTCAACCCAATGAGTTTTCAAAAGAATATTACAGTCCTTATCTCTGATATCATACAATAAAAATCTAATTCAAAGACGTTTTTTGGGTTGAATTATCAGTATAATAGCAAATACACTATGATTCAGCAAAAAATCTCATAAATCTGTGGGATACATTCCATAAACATTTTCTCAGACCCTCTATTCATAATGGTAGGGCTTATAAACAATAGTATGTCTTGAAGAAAACTTTTAGTAATATGTTTTTGAATTAATAGAAATATAAAAGATAGACTTAATTAAAGTTTTCAGCCAGTAAAGCAAACGACAACACAAATCAGTTATATATTGTCAAATAAAATTTTCAGTGAACTTTGTTTGTTTACAAACCATGTATGATCATGCTTCATCTGATAACAGAATGGTATGCAAAATTCTATTCAAAAACAGATTTAGACTGTCACGAATACTCATTTTCTGACTTGTTTTGGTCTGTTGTGTGGTCCACACAAATACCTAGATTGTTTACCCAAAAACTGATGATGTCATCAAAATGTCATTTCTGGAATCCCCCCTGCATTTTCACTCTGCTAGCAGAGACTCTAATGAGTATTATTTTTGGTGGAGAATGATGTGGGAATTGAGAGGAGCTAAGCATGGATGAGCCTGGCTTAGTACAGAAAGGAAAGGGGAGGAATTGACCTATTGACCCTGAATATGACATCACTGATTATGGGGCAGTTGGGTCACGTGGGGGGATTCCCCAACAAGTTGATTGCAGACCAGAAAACAAAAAACAAACAGATCCTCTTTCCAAGGATCATAATTATCAGACTTCTAGCCACCAATATTTGATTTTAACTGGCAATCTGATTTATATGAGTGTAGTTGAAGATGTCATGATTGTGGTTTGCTTTAAGTTTACCTGTTCTAATCAGACTCTGCTACCAATCTGTCATGACCAGGCCATGACTCAGATAACTGGGTCATGACCTTGACCTCTGTTTCTTAATTCTTGACCAGAAAAACATGACAATATGTCATGACATCAAATATTATCTACTTTAGACCTGCAAACATGTTTGTAGTTGACATATCTCCTTCATGTTGTTTAATTGATTGAATCATCATCAAATTTATCATGAAATACATGCATATAGTGTAGATATAACCAATGACATGAGTGTCAAAAGGTATCAAAATGGCAACGTTTTGGGAAAACTTAATTTCTAAACAAATCTTGATTAATCAACAAATACAAGGTGCATCATAAAAGGGAAGACATTTATGAAAACTGTGTGAGACATTTGTCAGTTTAAGATGTAAAAAAATGAGATTATAGGGATTAATTATGAATTATGATGCCAGCTGAACAAATATGTCATAACGTTTTGATGTTTTTTCCATGTTTTTTTTGTTCACTTTGCAAGGGATTATGGGTAATACCCTTTATAAATACCTTGATAATACAACCAATCAAAGGCATGAGGTAGAGAATTTCCAAGGCTTTCTTATGATACCCTTTTTGTAAAGATTGATTGAAAACGTACTGTGCTACTACATTTTTCATGTTTTAATGTTTGAAAAGGTACCTTTTAGTTCCCAATTTGATGCTCTGATCTATAGTAGACTGTAGACAGTGAATTAGCTACTCATATATTCTTAACAGAAATGTTATGCAGGTTCAGTTTCTATTACAATAGTTTATAATATAATGATATACATGTATGTTTCGCATTGTAGAAACCAAAAGAAGGTGGGGTCAGGATCTGCTGGACCCCCTTGTCTGAATTGCACATGTTTGTCCCTATGTTAAAATTATGTGAAAAACATTTAATTTTGTCATGTCTTTTCTCCCCCTGGACATAATAATGCTAGCCTGCAGCAAGAACAGGAAAAGCTCTTATCAATTACATGTAGTTACATGCATATCAAAGGCAGCACAGTCGCCTTTGTGATCTCACAGAAACTATTTTCTGCCTTACAGGTCTTAAAAACACTACAACACAGGAGCTGCGATATGACAATGTCACAGAGAAGTTGTGCATATTAAGCTGGGCTTCAACCGAAAGACGTACAACTACAAAATTGAATGACTGTAAAAAATTAGTTTTGGTTGGCCGTTTTGGTCATTCATGACTAAAATAAAGATATTTGGATGATTCTGGGTCATAGTGGATGACTATTTCTAACAATTTGAGGTAGACAACACAGTGAACAAAGGACTAAATTTATCTCAATTGCTTTAAAAAGAAATCGTTTGCTATAGTCTTAAGGAAAATATTAAACAAGTTGAATATTTTGTCGTTTGTGAATCTTTTCATTTCTAAAGTCATTACCTGTAGTTTGTGGTCGTTTACAGATGTCTTAACCACTGATTTGTTGTTTCTACTGAACGATTCTGTCAATGACCACAAAAGATTAGTGAACTGCCATTCATTGGCGTTAGCAGAATGTTGTTTGTTGGATACCTGACTTTAGAGATAAAAACATGTATAAGACACTCCAACTTGCCAATTTCAAAAAACTTTATATGACTCTTGCTTGTAGTTTTTCTGTAATATCATCGCATCGCGCCCATATCGCAGCACAAAGTCGTGAAGTGCAATACGGCCTTTAGGAAAAAAACAGGCTAGGATCTCGGGAGGGGCAGAACATCTGCAACATCATCTCCAAACCGGTCTCACACATGTCATTGAGACATGAATCACTTGAAGACACACCACCTTCCTCTGGAGAGTTGGACATACCTCCCTCCTCCGCAGAGTTGGACATGGAGTTTGACATGGAGTTGGACATGGAGTTGGACATGGAGTTGGACATAGACATGGAGTTGGAGGAGGACCCTGCAGCAGGGCCCGAGGGTGGTGACCCGGACATCTCGACGTCACAGATGGAGGCCGTGGGCCAGCAGCGAGGAGGCCCGGCCCCACGTGGCTGACACGTCGTCCCAGAAGGGCACGTGGTGCTAGGGTTGTTAGGATTGCAGGTTTGCTGCAATAAGACATCACACACTGATGAATGTGTATACAGCAATTTCAAACGTCTCGACAAAAGTATCATAGTGTACTTAAGGGTAAATAATGTTGACATTTATTTCATTATGATCGTTTGTATTGGTTTGCAAAATTGTAAAGGTCCAACTATACTATGGTCGATAGTATATAGGCTTTTCTAACACAATGAATATGTCACAATAAGGTATGCAGATTTGTCTTAGATTAAGGCATAGAGATTTCACCTAGAGTTGAACCCCATTCAGACGAGAAAATTAAGTTTCAATGTATAACAAATACAAAAAATGTAATATCTTTTGATAGAATAGTTTGTTTCACTTAATTATTGTAACACAGATGACAATATATTCTATAGAAAGGGGTACTATAAACAGATAATGAAAACTTTTTTTTCTAAAAAGTGGACCTGACCTAGCCAAGGGGAGGGGAGTGATGCATACCCCACGTCACCGCCCCTGGATACGGGCTTGAGCTATCATGGGAGGCCGAAACCAGCGTAAAAACATCGCGGTTCATGGGGCAAATCTCGTTTTCATGCCGTTTCATATGAGGAGGGTAATAACACTGTGAAAATAAAACGGTTTTTGTCTGTACCAAGTATGGTTATGTAGTAAATAGGTCAACTGTCAAATTAACAGTACTCTACTGGAGCCACAGTTGCCAATAGTTTACCGTAAAATCTACAGTTTTTTTTCAGTGGTATATATAAGAAAAGGCCATGTCACCTGTCACTAAAGCCCCATACCCACTTAGCGATCTTGCCGGAAACCGGCGATGGAAATTTTTCAGCGACTGGATGTCTCGCTGGTCACCAGGCAGTTTCCCTTGGGTATAGTGTGAATTCTGAGCGACCAGTGATGGGCGATGGGATTGCTGGTAAAGTCGCCGGTAAGATCGCCAGTGAATTATCAAACTTGCTTGATATGGAAGTTGCTGGGTGATGACATCGCCAATTCCCCCTGTCACCCATCAGGTTGTCAGAGGGTTGTCATAGGTGACTTTTTGGTTGTCATAGGTGACTTGTGGGGGCAGAGCAGGGCTCATTTCAAGCCATTGATGCTGTGTGACAACCTTGTGACAATCCTTTGACAATTTGGGGGTGGTCAGAGGATTGTCATTGTGAATTTTGAGGCTTGATGACAACCCAAAGGTTGTCATTTTCTCCCGACTACTTTGGCCAAAAAGTTTGTCAGAGAAGCAAAAACTGAAAATTGGGTTGTCATAGGGTTGTTACAGAACAAAATGAGAGTCAAAAGTGCTGCCTGACGACCCTAGGGTTGTAAGTGAATGGTGCCTAAAACGACAGCCCAAGGTTGTCATGGCCTCTGTCTATGATGAAGTATTGTAAGTGAATGGTGTCAAAAAACATACAACTCATAGGCCTCCTATGTGTAATGGCCATACCTAATAAATTGTAATAAGATAATAGGAAGGCATTATTATGGACTATGATATCTACAACGTGAAACTATTTATAAATACGACTTTTTGTATAAAAGACATAGACAACATTGGGTTGTTGTTTTTGGCACCACTTTTGACAACTCTGTGTTTTCAATGTAGTGGGTATGGGGCTTTACCTCCCCATGTCACATGTCGCCTATAGATGCTGCCATGTCACATGTTGAATTTAAGAAACAAGCTTTGTCATGTCGTTTATTGATATCATAATTCTGGACGGTTTAATCAACGAGCATTCAAAATCGGAGAAACAATTTCGCTGTGAACGCCGTCGTCAGTGGTGCCCCCTACGAGAGTCCGTGCAACCAGATATGACCTGACGTTGCGACCTGACATTGATTTTACCGTTTTTGTGACGTCATCCATAAACAAAGAGGTTGTGATGTTACAAAAATGGTAAAATGCATAGGTGTTCACCCGAGTCACCCAGCTTTGTGTAGCTATAATAATTTTGGTTTAATCTTGAAAGTGCATTCAAAAACTACCGTTGATAAATCAATGACATAAAAGTATTCATACCACGCAGACTCGGATGATGAAACCCAGCTGGAACAGTAGGCCGACCTCTGCACTTGTGGGCACATAGTTGACGCAAGGGGCACTGACGGGACAGCAGTTTGCGGGTGGTGCACACACAGGGGGAACAGTCCCTCCTACCAGCCCACACACCCTGAAGGTGTCAGGGACCTCTCTGGAGGCCTGGCGGCGGACCCTCTTGTGGGCGGGGCGGGGCAGACCGCGGGCCTCCGCCAGGGCTACAGCCAGCACCAGCAGGGACAGGGCCACTGTCAGGGTCCGCATCTGGAAGCAGGAGGTGGTGTACAATCAACAACTGGTAAACTGGTTGAACAAAGAAAGAAAAACGAGCAAGAATATGACGTTATCATTACATTATTATAACGATCTGTTTAGTTCTGCTTTGGTTCTTGTTATGTTATTTTTATGGCATCCAAAACGTTTTTAGAACCTAAAATCGTGACATTGTACTGTGAGGTTATTGTGACATTCTTGTAACATTGTTTCACATCATAATAATGTTATTATAATGTACTTTATTAGTAAGGTCTCAACTTCATTAAAATGTAATGTTATTATAACATTCTTTTCAACTTCACCTAAAATGACATAACTGTTCCAACATTGGGCAGGTCACTAACTACCCAAAAAGTACAGTCTCAGAAAGTGCTTGTTACGTCGCTGCTTGCCTGGGAAGGGACTGAAAGGGTGTACTTATTGAGTGATACAACCTAAATTCTGTTTGAAATGTCTAACATTGTTGGATATTTTTCTACGCAATATGCTGTTTTGAATTAGATTTTTGGTCAAATCGTTCAATGGGAACACTGTTTCTCGTTGGTTTTGACCATGTTAGTTTAATCGCTAAAAACCACTGCATAACATTATAATTATTAAAGTTGTATTAATCAGATAGTTTGATAATGAGCAAAGAAACACTCTATACCTGTTAAGGATAATCATATCAACATAGGTGCCTTTCTCACTAGCTAAATCGTAAATACCTTTCTCATATCTTAGATTCTAAGATAAGATGTCAATAATCTTTACTCTACTTGCCATATAGTTAACCACAGGAACTTAAAATCACAAATCTTAAATACAATGATAAAAAAGTCAAAATATCTCGAATTAAAATAGGAGCTTAGAGTGACGACCAATGTGAAACACCCCCTATTAGGTCCTTTATTCACTTAAAAAACAAAGAAGTAAAAGGAAGGATGTTAAGCGTGTTCAGAAAAGCAAATATAAACGTTCATTGAAATTTGATCAAAGCATAGGTACAATGAGATCTCCTCTAAAGTTCTAACGATGAGACATTATAGTAAAGTTGCCCACCAATTAGTACTTGAAAGACATAGGCAGGCATAGAAATCTTTTTCTTCTACGGAATCGTAATCTTGCATTAATTAGAGGCGGGAACCCACTGAGTGATTTAACCAATACTCTGGTCGTTTGAATGAGAAGAACGGGTTGAAAACGACCAAAACTGGTATTACCATTAAGCAATTCTCCCTACCACGGATAGCTGACTTACAGTAATTTAAGCACCTGCAGGTTAATTCAGACTAATGTTATCGTCAAAATTCTTTTGCTATATATCTATCTGTGACGAATTCATTTTCAATCCAACTTGAAAAATTATAACCATATACAGATGCAAAATGAAAAATAGTTGATTTTAGTTCTTCGTTGTGTTAAGCCATAAATAATGCAATGATTAATGAAAACTCCCGTTATTTAGCCTTGTAGTTTGTCGACATATTTCCCAGCATGCACTATGATCTAGGCTAGTCTGCAGGTAAAGCACAGAAAATATTCTAACCGTGGTAAGGAGAATTGATCAGGAAAAATATCAAAAATTAAGTGAATCACTCAGAAAATATCTAATTAAACAGTGTTGGATATTGGTCGCTGGTGATCTCTATATAATATTATATCTACCAGAACGGAATTCTTCCATATAAATGAAACAAATTTACAGGCGACACTGTGCACAGTTAAGGATAGACACCAGTGGTTCTGGGCCAATTCAAGAGTGCTTTAATATTTCTCCGATCCCAACGAATCATACGTCATTTAACAGCTCATATTTTTCTCGATCTATTCATAACAAAAACTGAGTGCATACCTTTGATTGAACTTGAACTTCGAAAAAGGTGAAAGCTGCAGAAAACTGGTGTCGATCTCTCAATGTGTTGTTTGTCTTCCTTCTTCGCTGATACCAGGACGATTACTGCAGACTGATATTCTGACCCTCATTATTCAGTACCTTTTATACACCGTCCAGGCCTTAGTCGTGACTGGCCGTGGGACTCTACAGGCTTTTTTTTGGCCATGAGGGCCTCATGCCTCTGTCTCAGAATAGCCCCACAACCATTAGTCATCAGGCATACACCCAGATGCACACCCCTCCCTCCCTCGCCCCGGGGGATAGGGGAGGTGGGGGTTGGCTAAATGCTCCTTATCTTTTTCTTGTGTGAAAACATATATACATCCCGGTCGGCACGCTGCAGAACTGAGTATACCACACGATGCCAACATAATTATGACTCACTTAACATCATTGGGAATAATCGTGAGTTTAAAGGGACTTTTGGTGCAACTTTCTTTGGGAACAATACAGTCCTACAGACATTTCAAGTAAGAATATTGCCAAGACGAGATGTTGGAGTGACTCAAATATCACCTATATATGCAACTATCATTAAAACGTGATGTTAACCACTTTACCTTCCTTCAGATATTTGAGAACTTTTTCTATATAGCTATGAGGCTAGAAGGCAAAATAAAGTAAGGCATTTGAGTTTTACGTATTGTATTGTATTCTTTTTTTCTAATGTGTTTGTCTTTAGCTCAAATTGGTATCTGTAAACAATCAAATTCATAATGTAGAGAATTTATACCTAAATTAATTATTAATTACATAAAGTGATTCGTTTTTTAGGATAACTCAGAGGATGTTTCACACAGGTCGTAACACTAAGATTGCATTTCTATTTTCAACATTTTGACTTTTTCCTGGTTGTGGTTAAAGGCCATATTCCACTACATGGTGTTTTGCTAGCAGTGGGCACTTTACTAGCGGTGTTCACCCCAACCACAAGTAAAAACAAGTACCCCAAGGTGGAATATAGGGACTTAGTTGCAGTGCTCCTTGCATTGGCACTTGCGTTGACCCAATGCAAGTACCACTGCAAATGATTTGATATTATTTTATATGATTTTAAAACATTTTTTTGGCTTTTTTATGGTTTTATTATGATTTGTACGACTTTTTTATGATTTTATATCTATAGTATACATTGATTTTACAGAGTTTTCTATTTAGTGGTTGCGGTGGCAGAAACCAACATGTCTGTTTCCTCATCGCAATAGCTTGCGGTAGCCGCTTAGCCCACCCCAACTGAACGCTGCTATCTAGTTTCTTTCTTGAACACATTAGAAATTGCTGGCACACAAAAAAAAAAGATTTATCGGTCAGCTAGAAGATTCTATCGCCCAGGTGCGTGTTTTCCATCTACACTCATTTTTTACCGAAATCATAACCATGCAATTCTGAGTCACAGGTCACGACATATAATTAGAGAATCATGAACGTGGTTTCAAAGCTCATAACCGAGTACTGCCATTAATTGAAAGGACAAATTTACCACTGTTTAAATTTGTAATCGTGGACAGACACTGAATCGGTATCGACGTAACAAGAGACCAACACGAAAATACAGGTGTCATTATTTTGTATTATGCCATAAAAACCTGAGGATTGTATATGACAGTGAATCTAGAAACTAACAAGTGCATATGTTAGGTTTAAATGTAATGCTACTTTGAAACAAATTAAACGTAATGCACATACAGCAAGTCCATTATAATCAAATGGATACATCTAACCTTGCATATTCTCAGAAAATGTAATGTCAAAACCATAAGGACGCCAATGTTCTTACATAGATTGATACTTATTAAGCCCCAAATCAATGACTAGATTACAAAAGTGTGTGGCAACTAGGCTGTCTAATCGCCCTGTGACATACTAAAAGGTAGTATCGTGATTTCTGGGGACTAGATAACTAGTTGACATGATATATTTGTCATGTCTAATAGTTCTCTTTAGTCGCCGGCGATTATTGCAGCTAGTCGCCGGACAAGGTGACTAATGTGGTCTCTCATACTTGATCTCCATGAGGGCGGTGAAGCACATATCTGATATTTTGCCGACCACTAGCTCTAAATCATTGATGACTTTATGTAATTCATCAATGATGAAGATGCATAGATGAATTACAGCTAGTTGTTGATGAATTACATCAATACTAAAAAGTTTCTGAAATATTGCTTTGCCATATAGATAAAACATACGTTAGATTCACATTAGGTGATGCATTTGGGTCACTGAACTTAACTATTAGCCTGTTTATTTACCCCATCGCCACTGGCACATATCACGTACATTCTAAAAAGTATACACACTTAACCACAGAGATTAACGTTTGTTGCCCGCCGATTAAGAAGTTAGGAAGAAAATAAAGTTAATCACCATGTCGGGACACTACTCCCATCAAACTGCCGGCGATTAAAGGTGACATTAGTTGCTATTGTGACGTTCCCTGGTAGGTTGGGGTTTCCGAGTCCTACAGCAGAGGGACATGGGAATTGTTTCGGGTCTCGGACGGACGGAGAATCCGGGCAAGAAACCGAGATGTGATGTGTTTAGAGTCGTGCCTCGCGCACGAGGGGGTCTGAGCGAGTCAGTCGGGAATCGGTGCTCGGTGTCGTACGGAGGACTGTGGGGAAGGGAAAATATGGTAGGGGTAGGGAGGGGTCGTGGATCGTCTCGCTATCTCCAATGCCGGTATTCACTTCGATAGGGCGATCCACCCCGGGCTCCGGTCCACGGGGTTGTCGGGCCGACGGTCGCCTATTATTTGGTAGCGTGGGGCCGAGCCAGTCGCGCCGTCGTTCCCCTGGATTCCGGGTCTCCGTGCCGGGTTTCGGGCCTCCGTGCCATTCCGGGCCTGCGTTTCCGTTCCTCCATCCGGGCCCGTTTCGGGCTTTCGTGCCCTACTTCGGTCCTCCGGGCCTCACTTTCGTTCCTCGGGCCTTCGGGCCCCTGTCCTAAGTTTCGCCTAATTACCTCGAACTTCTACTATTTTGCTCGAACTTGTAGTTAATTAACTCGCATCAGCTCATCTCAGCGGTTGTTTAAGGGAAGAAGACACGTGTGGACACAAGGAGAACTGTGAAAGAACTCGTTTATTCGGGCCTCACCAACCCTTTATATACTCTAGAGGTTAGCCCTGATTGGCTGCTTTTGGTCACGTGGTTACAATTGACATCACTTCCGGTTTACATTATCGCTTCCGGTTTACATATCACTTCCGGTTTACATTCTCGGGACCTTTCGGGTTTCGGTCCTTTACATTTTCGGTCCTTTACATTTTCGTTTCTTTTTTACATTTTCGGGCCTCTTTTTCGGGCTTTTACACTTTTCGTTCCTTTACACTTTCGTTCCTCTATTAACATATATACTTTTGTCATATTACCTTACTTTTCTCACTATGGTCTCTTTACATATCGGATGAATAGGCATTCATCACACTATCCTGAAAAATATTAAACATGTCAAATATTTTGCCCAGAAACCACGGCGACTAGTGACCACCGATTGTCACATTGGTCACCGTCGATTTTTGTAATATAGGTCACCACGTTTGGACAAGCCTTAAAAATACAGAAAGGACAACAGATAACAGACACCCTCCGAACCCCCCCCCCCGTTGCACAATAGAATTTCGTTGTGAGGATCAAATTAAGATAGCATAACGAACAGTTTCTTTGTTTGTTTGAGAGTTTTAGATTTTATGAAAATAGTAAAATCTCTGGTTCTAATGACTGAAATTGGATTCTGTAAATTGGGACAAAACTAAAGAAAATTCATAAAAATTACAAATCTTTGAGGGCATTCTAAATATAGAAAATAATTGTTGCAAAATGATTGTTGTTATGAAAATAGTAACAAGAAAAAGTTTCATTAATAATATTATTTTCCTTGTTATGAAACTCATTGTGCAACGGGCCACTTCAGATTTAACAAAGTTAATGTTATGAGACTAAACGTATGGTGAATTGTTTAAGCATTTCGAGTTGGAACCCCCTCATTTTTGTGCAGAACCCCATTGATTTGCTTGGAACCCCCTCATGTTAATGGGCTGGATTCGCCCCTGAATTTGTACTATATCTTACAAAAATTTTAATTGTGAATTACTGGTATACAAAACGTTGCATATTGGTGGAATGTGTTGCAACTGCCACAGCGCGGCTAATACGGAATACTTGGACAGCAAAGGAGGTCAGGAAAAAAGAAAGTAAAAAGTATCACGATGTGGACTGACACATCTCACGATGTAGTAGTACAAGTGTAACCTAGTGTACATTGCCCTCTTTGAAAAAATAGTTAGAAAAGTGAGGCATTATGCATGACAGATAATTGCATGGTCTAAATAAAGGATGACTCTTGTATACATTTGCGTGGATATACTTGTGATATTTATAGGTATATATAAAGATGCTGAAAAAAATGAGTATTCTCAGGGGCGGATCCAGGAATTTTGGAAAGGGGGTGTGTTTGCACACATTAAAAAGGGTCCAGGCCATTCCTCAAAGGTCTTGAGTTTTACATTAAAAAACATCAAAATTTGGTCCAAAGAAGAAAAAACCAGGAGGGGGGCACGCCCCATGCACCCCCTTCTAAATCCAGCCCTGACTCTATGACCAACATATAGAAATAAGGGAAATTTCACAACGATTTTGATTAGTTTCCTAGATTAGTCTAAAATCCCGTTCACACGGGCCACTTTTCACTGAAATATGATCTTTTTGTATTCAGGCTTATTATTTCTTAGAAAATATGTTTGTGGTTTACTAAGGAAGACTCAACAGTTAAGATTATGTGATTATTTAGTCAATATGGTGTATTTTCTTGATTGTGATTTTTAGGTCACATTGAAAAATTGCCCAGGGCAATATTCAATCTCGAGCGGCCATGAATATTTTCCTGTCCAATCGCAAATGACCCGCAACTAAATAGCAGACAGTACGATGGTACTATATGGCAGAACTAGATCTGTATCGTTCTAATTATTTGATAACTTTTACATGGACTTGATACAAATTCATGAGGTAAATATTGTTGTTTAAAATACGTTTTATGTATTCCACTGTATATAGGTACACATGATAAAGCTGGGTTTCCACCAAACGACATTATGCTACCGACCATGAACGACAGTGAGAGATTCATTAATCTTTTGCAATCATTAACAAAATTCGTCAGTGGAAACAAAAAATCGGTTATTTAGACATCTGCAAACAACTGCAAATGATAGTAAACAACTGCAGGAAAAGAAAAGATATACAAACAACCAAATATTTAACATGTTAGATATTTTTGACAACAGTTGCTTACAATTTCTTTCCCAGGCAATTGACAGCAATCAGATGTTCCACTTTTTAACCAGAGATTCATTCCTCTTGTCATTAGGAAAGTCGTCCAGAATGTCCCAGAATTGTCCAAAACGCAATATTTTGGTTGTTTTGTGGAAACATGAGGTCCTTCATTTATAAAAGATTATTACACCCTACTATTTGTTACAGTTGTTTGCAGTCATCAACGTTTTTAAACCAAAATCGTTCAGTGGAAACCCAGCTTAAGAAATATAGAGTACTCTAAACGACCATGCTTGGATGAATTCTGGTCAACTTTCATACAGCATATTGCCTTGAACTTGGATGACTGTAGTGGTTGTGTTTTCTTTTCCAGTACATGTACATTTATGTCAGTGAACTGTCCATGAAAAAAACCTACACGGCCCAGGAGCGGATCCAGGGGGGGGGGGGGGAGGTCCTGGGGGTCCTGACCACCTCCCTTTTTCTGTACCCCTGAATTACAAAAAGAGGGGAAATGTCATACATGTATGTGAAAATGCATGCCATTTTAGTACTTAACTTTTATGCTGATCCCCCTCCCACCCTTTAAAAAATCTTGTATCCACCCCTACCAGCCATCTCTCTGTCTACCTGATACATAATTTCTAATCTCTTCTATAAACTCAAATTGTATATAGTTTTAACAACATCTTTTCTATGATGATATTAAAGTTTTTATCAATCAACCTCAAAATGGTCTGGTAAGCGTGGTGCCTTAATTACCCCTTACCTCCCTAGTTTTATCATTGTTGTCAAAGTTATTGAAAATTCTCTCCTTAAACTAGGATCATAATAGTAACTGCAGGGATGATCAAGTTGTCTTGAAAGCTTTACAGAAATAAAGGAATATAACAACATTAAGATACATGCCAAATTATTCCTATAAAACTGTCTCCTTAAACTAAAATACTAATAGAAACTGCATGAAACATATCATGACTATATCTATTTTACTGAATACATCTCAGAAATCTATTTATAACCAAGTGATAATTACCCTATTATCTCCCTGCTCTCTCTCCATAAGCCGTTCTGAGTCACCTCAAGATGTTACACACACCGTACTCTGGGCTTCAGGTTTCACGCTACAGATTCCATCACCTCACGATGTCTATTATATGACACACTGCCTCCTAAGGTCCCTGACCTGGGCCCAGATCCATCACTGGGATCAGGTGATAGTTAATATACATGTTTTGGTTTACGTATCATGATGTAAAATGACACTTGTCACGATGGCAGCAGCATTTGTCAGTGCCTTATAGGTAAGTTCAGGTTGAGTGGTGAGAGGGGACTAGTCACAAATATTTGTTGGAACAGCTCAACTGAAACGTCTACACTTTGAACTCACGACATAAGATAATGTTGCCCAGCACATATATATATGTGACCCAACAGGGGGAAAGGATGCTCCGAGGGAGATTTTTTCTATGCCCTAGGACTAATATTTAAGGAGATATGAGTAATTTAACGAAAAATAATGCTAAAACTGTCTAAGACTTAAGCCCATATTCCACTATGCAGTGGGGTTCCACTTGCAGTGGGAATTTATGCCACTGCAAGTAACTTGCATTTCAGAAACGAACATGTTCGTTTCTGCTACCGCAAGCATTCAATAGAAAACCTATATAAATCACTTGGGGTGGTACCCACCGCAAGTACCACCGCAAGTACCACCACAAGTAAAGACTATATTCCACCATGCGGTGCTTGTTTTTACTTGCGATGGGGGTGAACACCGCTAATTAAGTGGCCACTGCGAGGAAAACACCGCAAAGTGGAATATGGCCTTAACTTTTTGTGTACAATTCAGCTGTACAATACCCAAAATTTACCAAACAATAGTAATTTGGTTGCCATGGGGACAATAATTTAAGGGATTTATTAGAAAAACTGTGACATCATGTTGGAAAATATAACTTGAAAATATTCCAGCTTCAAATAGAAAATCAATATCATTTTTGGATCAAGAGTTATGATAACAATAGTATTTCATAAGTCACCATTTGTGTTTTTCAAGAATTATGTTCTGTTTTGCAATAACTCAGTAAATACTGAATAATTCTTGTTGCTGTCATTTTCAGGAACATTGACGTTCCTATGTTCTATAACCTGTAACTTCTTTAATAATTAACACAATTTCACATTTTTGGTATCATTTGAAAGCTTATTCCATCCTCTTAAAATTTAATGTTGAATTCCCGCCTGGAGCATTCTTTCCCCCTGGTAGGTCACATATAATCATACTAGTGGTCGGCATCATAATACATGGGGAAATACCTTTGTACATAGGTAGACACAATGGTACACTCTCACACTCCAAAACATTCTGATGTCCCACTTTTGGTCACATGTTTAGATTCACATTTACATGTTTGATTTTTCTCTTGTTTAGAATAATGTGTTTAGATATTTAGGGAACATGTGTTTAGCTTGGGTGTGTCGACATGAGTGGTGCTAAGAATCCCATAATGTTGAAGAAGGAAATGTTACACCTCTTTTATGTTTAAGCATACAGTGTTCATATGTTTAAACATTTGATTATGTTTATAGACATAGTGCTTATAATAATTGTATTCTACTTAGGAAGAAAGTACTTATCTTCCGTCTTATATAAATCCATGATTAAAATATTAACGGTGGAAAAATAAGTGCATATTATGCACTTATTTTTCCACTGACACTATTTTAATCAAATTCTTGCTTCTGAAATGCCTGCAAAACTATTTAAAATGTGAAAATATCTGTAATAAGGCCAAAATAATAAAGGCAACGAAAATATTGACATTGACAATTGACAAGAACAAAAATATTGACATTAACAAAACTTTAAAGCCCCGTACCCACTAACCGATTTTGGGATGAATGGGTGCCGACGTCACCGCGGCCATTGGCCGACTCTGCTTGGACCATGCATACCCACACATAATCAGTGCCGACGTTGGCGTCGGACGTCGGTTGTCGGCCGTCGGCACCGAAGTCGGTGACGATCCTTTTTTCTTTCTTATAATTTCCTTTATTTCACCAGACAAAAATTAAGTTCATACAAACTTGTCTCACATTTCTGCCTGACTGACATAGAAACAATCTATGCTCATAATTAAGGTATGAAAACATGTAATTGTATCGGTTAAATATACAATAAAATAAATAATTACATCCAATTGTATAGAAATACTAAATTTAATGTCTATAATGTGCTCAATATAAAATCAAAATATTTTGTGTAATACATTAAAGAATGGCTTTAACGCAAACCAGTCGTGTTGGGCAACATTACCTAATACAAATACTGACCTGATGCATAATTTAATAGGGCCTTAAGGGGATGAGCTTGGGCTAGATCCAATTTGGAAAGAAAGCTCCAAGATAAGTAAACAAATATAAAATCAGCTTGCAAGAATATCTATGTTCAACTTTTAAATTACTGTTTGTAAAAAGAGTTTTTTAGATCTGCCAGGGTGGGACTACTAGCTGGGACCAGATGCAACTTGACAAAGGAGGCTCTTTTTTTTCCTTTTTTTTCTTTTTCAAATTTTGAACATACAATGCTTCTGTAGAGTGTCTACCGGTCTTCCAGCTATGACAGCATAACATAACATTGTGACATTCTCTATATAGTAAAAGACGAAAACATCTTAGAATAACAGATTTGGTAATCACAATTACATCAATGATGTTGAATTTGATCAAGGTCTATCTGTGTTAACAGCTAAATATAAAATGTGTTATATACAACCTTCAGTAGATTAAATTTCCAAAACTACCCTAAGAGGTAGTATTAAACAGTTGCAGATTCATAACATATTTATAGCTTTTCATGCTCATCTAGATCTAAGGATTCTATATTCTATTTTGGTTAATATTTGTTAAGAATGTGCCCAGTTCAATGTCGAAGTATGAGCTTCTTGATGAGAAGATGGGATGAAAGCCACTTATCCTAGCTACACTATGTTTAAGTACAATTACGTTCTTACATAAAGGTAGTTACTCATCATGTTTGTTCATCTTAGCTTTATACAACCTTACAAGTTAGTATTATCAGCGAGTTTGAGGTTTAATTTAGACAAGCAATACCGCAATGCCGTAATGTTGACTTGCTCTACGCCAGTAACAGTAACTCATCATTTAACATAAATACATTACCTTTGTTAAAGCAAGGCAAGCTATTAGGCCAATTCTACTTCTGAGTAGGAGGAATAGATCATTAACTTGTTCCATTTTATCCGTTTGCTCGATTATACATAGGTGCAGTTTCTCTGACCAAGAACTGACTTACTACTTTTTTACTCCTCCTACCCTTGGCTTCTTTTGCTTTTGCTTTTGTTTTTGCTTTTGTTTTTGTTTTGCTCTTTGTTTTTGTTCTGCTCTTATACTTATTATTCATCTAAGATGTATAAATAAATACAAAAGCAGCTAGCAAAAGTATGTTTAACTTGTATTTTCACACTACAGGTAATAAGACTTGCAACTGTGATCGAAATATTGCTTGATGGCAGTTTGACGAGGGATATATCGGCAATGTGTCAGAATTTCCTGTTATGGAAATCTTGTTTGGTGACCTAAAGGGTCATACCGAAGACATTAATTTCAATCTGGGACCAAAGCATTGCATAGGCAAGTATTACCTATATCTCTTTGGTTAATCATTCTACTGTATTCTTAAGGAATGTCATATATTCACTTCACAAGCCCATACTTTGTTTTTCCATGTGGTGTCAAGGACACAAGTCGATCAAAATGCAGTTATCTAAGGTTTTATAGCAAGAGTGTGCAGAGCTGATGAGGTAAAATCCTATTTTCATTATAGTTTTTGTTTGTTTGTTTTAGGAGCAACAGAGTGTGGGTTACCCGTGGACATTTCACTGGCCTCACGGGTCATTGAGGGGTTTAGTGTGGGTAAAACTGTGAGCTTCACTTGTCTCCAGGGATCAAATTTTCCTGATGGCACAATTTTGATGACCTCAACCTGCTTTCAAGATGAAAGCTGGAATCCTCTACCCTAAAAATGGAAATGCACCTACTGTGATTTCAACATACAGAACTTATATAATACATGAACTGATAAAAACATTTTTTTGTAATAGCACCCAGACAACCTTTGTTTTCTACCATAATGAACGTTCAAAATATCATTTCATCTTACTTCTTTTTGTTCTGAAAAGAATAAGAAATAAGGATGAAACTAAAATTGTATCACATCAAATTGTACATCAAATTGACTGTTATAGTGAATTAGTCATTTACTAATATAAGTGACTAAACTGAACATGACCTTTTTAAAAGTATTTGTCCTGATCTAATAGCATGGGAATTCTGTGATGTTTTCGTTATTTGAATTCACACCTTACCTTCGTACCTGGAAGATTGGAAATAATAGACATCTTTATCATGTACCTGAAAAGACAGATGGCACCACTAATGTGACAAAAACATGAGATGTTTTAATGGACCTATCATAACATCTCTATATTATATACCAATGCCAAAATACATGATGAATACTAACTGGACACTGCCATTCAGTATTTTTGGTGTATTGGCACAGTGGGCAGTATTTGTGTATACTGCCCACCTTGCTTTACTGTGTAAAATGTTTTTCTCCTTATTTTGTGAATTCTGAATGGATTTGCATGATTATTTTTTTAATTTCAGGTAAAATAATGCAGTTTAATTAAATGGAGATAGTGATAGAATCCTAATTTAAGTGAAAATAATGAATATTAGGGGAAACTGCTTGACACCAGTCAAAGTGTGTGCATAATCAATACATTGGAATACTGCCCACTTTGCTCCACTGGTAATTTCCTTTCTCTTTTGCTTATAACTTACAAAATATGGTATATAATATAAGGAAAACTTACCTCGGTTGACAGTACAACCCTGAATACTCGGTGGGATGTCAGAAAAATTACTGCCCTCAGCCTAGCGGCCTCGGGCAGTAATTTTTCGACACCCACCTCGTATTCAGGGTTGTACTGTCAACCTCTGTATGTTTTCCTATAATAGTCCAAGCGTCAGCTGCACCATGGGAGGTGCCATTACCGGGGCACACAAGGGTGAAGATGGAAAAAAGCACCCCATACACTTGGATTCTCTCTCTTTAAGGAGAAAAGAAAGGGTTTTCTTCATCTTCTTGAAGCATACATTTTACTCTCTTTTATACCTTTGTTTGCTCATTTGGTGAGGGATTTTGCTTCAAGTTAAAGAGGACATACATACACCCCCTGGTGGTATACATCAATACTAAACCTCTATGTGCCCAAGAAGAAAACCTCAACTTATAAGCATCATGTGAGACATAACAGGTAGAAAGTTTGCTCTTAAAGAGGAAGAGGCAAAACTTTCTTCTTCCTCTTAAATAAGGAGAAAGTAGATGTACGGGGTGCATCAAGCCAGACTGAAAAAAACTGTCAAAACGCATTGGATAGAAAGAAAAATATTTTAGGTGGCAAGAGGATATCAAAACTTTGATAAGGGCATTATCTTGACAATTAATTTCTGTTGTTTTTTTTAGGTTTTTCCTGTCATAAAATAAATGTTCCTCACTTTTCAAAGTTTGTACTAGTTTATCAGGAACCCATGTTGTGCTTCTTACCTCCAACTTACCTTAACTATTACATAATGTATTGATCAGCTTCTTCCCAAGCCGCCATGAATACAGGCGGGGCTTATAGTATAGTTTGGATATGGCAATAATGTGTAAACAATAGGAAGAAGTATGTACTGAAAAATACCAGATAGCATCGCTTGGACAATGGAGAACTGTCTTCAAGCAGTTATAACTAAAAGGAAACACCTTGCTACTAACTAAAACTGCCTTGTGTAACAAAGTAAGTTCCACAATGAGATAACGACCATATAGATATATACTAATCATGTTATTTCTAACTTGATCCTAGTTTAGACCTCGAGACATACAAAGCATCTAGAATATTTACATTTTTCAAGTTATTTTTGAGTACTTAATTTTCAAGTAGTTACTTTTTGAGTACTCACATAATAATTTTGAGTAGTTGTGTATTTCATGTTACTTTTCATGATAGTTATACAATTATTACAATAGTTTTTATTCTTGTATTGGCGAAAATTTGACCGTCATGTCAATTTGTACTAACTTCATTTTGGGTTGCAGCCTATTGTTAAAGTAAAGGGCATTGGCACAAACACTCATTATTCAGAAGTGTAAACCTGGACTTTTGCAACCAATATAAGTGAGTTATAATCAATCCAGAATAATAGCTTAGAGCAGATTATAAATCATCCAAAAAGAAAGAAATCAATTACAAGTAAAATGTGTTTTTTCCTCTGATGTTTATTTAGATTTAAAGGGTTTTCATCAAGGTCCAGGCATATGCAGTAGACTGCTTTAGCCGCCATTGAATATAAGAGGGCTTTTCATCAGCTGTAAAAGTGAAAGAGCAATATTCGTTCAGTTTAATTGATATGAAATGCATCATAAAAAATATCAGAGTATGATGCAATGAACCACGTGAACTAGTTCAAGGTAAGCTTTGATTCCTAGTTCTACTATAATCTATAAATCTTAGGTAATAAATAGTAATTTTCAATTACAACAAAACTTTATCATTAAGATAAAAAAAAGTTGTAGAGAGACCTCAATTACAGTCTCCTTGTAATAATGGGGAGCTTTGCAGTGGGCCATATTTGATGTTTGAGTACCTATAAATAATCTGTTATCAACCTTTTGTACTCTGGCTAAAGGCCCATACCCACTAGGCGATTTTACCGTCGACTGACGACAGGCAACAGCAGAATCACTGGTAAAATCATTACCAATTCAGATCAAATGTTAGTATGTAATATTGAAATGTTACATACTAACGTGGGGTCTGAAGTGGTGACAATTTTACCAGTGATTCTGCTGTTGCTCATAGCCAGTCACTGGTAAAATCGCCTAGTGGGTATGGGGCTTAAGCTTTCTAGTTATGTACATGGCCTTTGTGATGGCAGTAGGAGCAGTTGCAGTTTTTAGGCTCCTTTGATTTGCAGACAAGGGTCTTGTATCCATAATGGCCACAACGGAACTTGACATAATATTATTGGGTCTGCCATACACAGTGGCTTGGCTTGCAGCATTTTTCATATCCATAACTTTTATGGTATCTACCATGCTTGTATTGCCTGTATGTATTATTGTAACTAATATCCCGGTGCTGGTCACCCTTGTCCTGATGACAGGGTTTTTATAATCATGTTCCTTTGTGATGTAGTCAAATGTTTGAATTCCTCATAATGCATAATTGCATATGAGTGTACAACTGGACTTCAGAAATAAAATGATCAAGCATAAAATTACCTCCTTTGTTCTCTTTTTATCTGCGATTTTACTCTTATATAAATTTGATCTACTATGGTAAATTGTCAATAATGAGAACATTGGCAGCTTTGATATCATTATTATTATTACATTATTATTCCAGTTAGAACCGCTCTCAAGTATAAGAGGCCATCCATAAATGATGTCACGCACAAGGGGGTCGGTGGATGTGTTGAGGAGTGTGACACTGCCTGAAAACGGGCCTTATTTCATGTTTAGATTAGAAAATTTAGTGTGACAGGGGGGTGGGTGGGTCCTAAAAGTGGTTTTCTGGCAAAATATATGACATGTTTAACATTTTCCACTAGTTGCCGGCGATCAGTACAGCTAGTCGCCAGGCTGGGGGATTAAAGGTAGGATTCCACGTGGCAACAAAAACACAGCAAAAGTACAGCAACAGTCGGCAACAGCCTTTCTGTACTGTTGCTGTAGTGTTGCCCATATGATTTACATTGCCCAGCTATTGCTTAAGGCAACAAAATCAATCAAACATGGTTAATCTAATGGAAACACTTCAACACAACAATAATATTTCTAAATATTTAGTGGGAAATAGTATAATTCTGTAGGCTGGACGTGGCTGTTGGTTCCCTGTCTCAAAACCACAATGAACAAAGTCAGTTTGAGCTTCCCTCCTTTTGGGTGGAAGTGTCACTAGTGTGTTCATAAGAAGCCTTCTTATTGGTCATCTTGTGTACTGACCTCTGTGTTCTGTCAGATGGCCAGTCATTGGTCAAATCTGTGGGTGTGTGGGGGTCAAGGTTCCACTTTGACCCTCCTACAGGGTTTCCCTTACTCTCAAAGTAGAGTCAATAGTTAGAAACTAAACTAAAAGGTTAAATCTACTAAAGCTATTTTATTCCTGTGTATGTTTTATATTATAAGGCTTGTTTTTCATTGTGGTTTCGCTGTGTTAGAGCTCATCAGTTGAATTAGGGAACTCAATGGTGTTAACTTTTGGGTTGTACCACATACAGGGGTGACCCCTGGTGTTTTGTTGGGATACTACTGATCCTCCTTTATTTTATTTTGTGGGACTTATTTGACTGATTCATAATATTATTTTGTAATAATAAGTCTTTGTTCACATGTGATCTTATGAATAAAACTCTAATGGGATATAACATTTATATTAAATCTCTCCTTTGGTATTATATCAATGATATTGATAACTTTGGTATAATACAATTTATAAAGGGGAAAAAAAGCGGAAATAGTACAATTCACCCGCGTTTCCCAAAATTGTCGCCACATGGTATCCCCACTTAAGCCATGTCTCTATGGGGCAATGAGTCACGTGTCTGTCTCCTGGCGACGAATTTAACGATTTCAATTATAGCCTTGGTCGCCATGGTTCTTAAAGCCATGTGTCCACTTGAGGGACGTAGTTTGAGAATAAGCCCATCCCACATAGAGTATATCCAAGGGTTGGACAAGGGTTGGACAAAATAACCATTTATGCTACTCTTGTCACCTAGAGTTATGATTACTGAAATATGCAAGAATTGTATTTTTCTAAATCCCCAAGTACTGCTTAAACATTACGATTTCTTAAATTTTATGAATTGACAGATTTGCAGGTTTACCAGCCAATCAAAATACTGTATTTCAGGGCAAAATAGGGTTGGACATTATAGGTTGGACTGACAGGCTTTACCATTGGTTCCTATGGGGAAAAGGCCAATATATAAAGCTGTATTTTACAAATTTTAAAGGATATCTGCCAACCAAATTGCTCTCGTTAATTGCCTATTAGGCAACTGCTTTCAGGAAATAAGCATGGAGCCAAATCTGCAAATATTCAAAGGTAAACTTTGATGTTGATGTACTGGGATTGGCTTATTGCGCAGGCCACAAAAGGGCCTCTGAAGCCAGGTGCCCTAAAGCCATGTCTCCACTTGGGCGACAGACATGAGAATGTTCGCTGGCGATAAACGGAGCTCTGAAGCCAGAGCCCTGTAGACAGGCTGGCGCTGGGTAATTATAGAAGCCACATGAATCTCTGCGACAAAACCCAGCGACGAAGGCAAAAATCAGCAATCCCGGCAACAAACCCTATCAAACTTGTTTGATCTGACGGCCAGAAACCCCAGCGATTTAGGGGAGCTGTAGCCCGCCAGGTTGGCACCAGAACCCCGGTGATAAATTAGTTTGATATATGTGTTCTATAATTCAACTTATGGACTGATTCTTAACTTAGACAGTCCTTCTACAATTATAATATCTATCAATTGTTGTCTGTTTATGCTAATACCTCACCTACGTGGAAGAACATAATGTATGAACGTGGTTTAATAATAAAAAAATAAAAAAACTGTCGAAAATGTGAATCGTTTAGAAAAATTACAAACAAGGGCAATACGGAAAGTTGAATACTGTAAAAATTAAATAGACCAATGTGAGATACTACATTCTAGATATGGTGTAGAAATGCTCCAATCACACAGGAAACGAAACTTGTTAAAAATAATGTATAGATATAGTCAAACAAATGAAAATGTATAGACCAAATGTATAGACCAAATGTATAGACCAAATATTACACTACGAAGTAGTAAAAAGTTTAAATTGAAAAACAAAAGTACAAAGTTGACAAAGGTAGAAAATAGTCCACTGTAAAGAGGACTTGAACTCTGGGATGAAAAAGTAAATCTAAGCACGAGTTTAAAAAATGTGTAAATAACCTGGTACTTAAATAGAATTTCTATGTTTCTGTTTAATATTGCATTTACAATTCAGTTTGTAGGCACTGTTGTATTGTTGCCAAATTCATCAATGCCACTTCTGTTGGAAGATCTTGTTTTGTACAGGAAACAGAAATAAAAAATAATAATAATAAAAAAATGATTGAAGCTCCCACGGTAGTGGTTGACATAAGTAAACACAGGTGGCAGCAGTAGTAATGAGTGTACCTGTTCTAATTTATGGGAAGTATAATGAAGACATAGGAATCATTATACAAGTATAAACAGAAGCAGCATAGGGAACAGGATGTGTTATCCGGTGGTGAGGTCAGAGGTCAGAGGAAGTGACATCACAGCACAGACCTACAGGTGGACTCAGACTGCCATTGCCCCACCACCAGGAAGGACCTTGGACTTGGAAAATTTTTCCTATGTCGCCTAAACAGTATTGTAACCGGTGTAACGTTGCACATTATCCTCCGGTAGGCAGTAAATGCTTGCTATGTGATTTGGACAAGGATACTCGTTCTGCATTAATTACAGAACAGGACGAAACATTGGATTCCGCGAATTTGGGAGGAATCAACATGGCGGCAAAAGCTGAGGATTTGAAAGGTGGTGGGGGTCGACCAAAAGTGGCCAAGTCTCCTGTTATACTTAATTTACAACAAGAGTTACAGGAACTTGAGCTACGTGATGAAGAAGACAATCAACTGCTGGTGTTACAACGGCGGATTGCCGAATTGAAGAAACGACGATTTGACGCCAATCAATGGGGATATTTACCAATCAGTGATCAGGCTGCATTTGAAATTAACTACTTTGTGAGAGAGTCTGCTGACTAGTGAGGACATATACATTATCATGGGTCATGTCTGAAGGACTTTAGGGTTTCAATGATATGTGCCTTACAAAATATCAAATTCCTTTAATACACCAATTGGAAGAACATACAAACAACTTTTAAGATCGAACGTTTCTAGGGGCCATTTCAGGAAATGTGTGCGCAAACGTTAGAATGAATTTTGAATGTATGTGCAAATTGCATTCATAAGGTCAAAATTTTATGATTGGCGACAGATGGCATTTAAAATTGTTTTTGTTTTTTCTTCCGTGAATTTTTAACCAATTCTAAAAGGATTTTCACCAATGGGCTCCCTTTGAATAAACCTTTGCCATGGTTCTTCAAATATTATAACAGAGTTATAACTTCTTGATGTTATGTAAATGTGAATAATCAGTGTTGACGTGGGGGCCTATCCCACACAACGGCAGCTGCGACTATCGATGAATTCACCCAAAGTTGTGAATATTCAAAATGTAAACGTGAATATTCAAAGTCATTATTTTTACGAACACTTAAGTATTATTATTACACATGCAACTGATAGATGCATCTCCAAGAACAGTTTTCCATTTAAACCAGTATCCATAGGGTAAAGGCATGTCCCCATAGAACAACAATCCATGCAGCTCCTGCAATTAGTGTTTTTCACTGGCAACTGAGTATGAAATATTTGTTGCCATAAATCTCCAGGTGACAAGAGGACATATTAAAGCCGTGTCTCCACTTCAGCGACATGTACAAACACCGGCGACTGAGGTATGTCTCCGGGCGACGAGGGGTAAAATGCGTCGCCCGGCGACGGACGTCCATCATCAGGCGACGGAAGTCCGTCGTCAGGCCATAGGAAAGTTTATCGCCACGTTGAGATACACCTGGGTACCAAGGGGGAGGCGACAATCTAGGTTTATCGCCGAGGTTGATGGTGCCATTCTGTCTGGAGACAAATCCTGTTTGTCGCCGGGTTTTCTGGGCAACAGATCAAACATGTTTGATAGGGTTTGTCGCTGAGTGTGCCGAATTTTTCTCCAGTCTCCCAGCTTCATCGCTGGGCGACGGGTGGCTTCCTTGATTGCCTGGTGCCACCCCGTCTACAGGGCAGTGGCTTCAGAGCTCCCTTCGTTGACCAAAAGGGTGTTGATAAAAGAGTTTTGTCGCCGAGGATGCTGGCGTAACCCCTTTATCCGCTTGTTTGATCTGGTTTGTCGCCCACATTGCCCCGTCGCCCACCTGTATCACCAGGAGACATATGGCTTCCATAATTGCCTGGTGCCAGTCTGTCTAAAACCGTGTCTCCACTTGGCCGATAAACTGGCTGGCGATGGCGCTAGATGGCTGGGTGACGAAGGGGTGGCACTTGATGCCTGGCGACAAAATTGTGACACCAGGCGACAGAACCCGCCGCCCAGTGACGGAAAAGTTTATTACCACGTTGAGATGCTCTTGGTGATCATGGGATGGTGATAAACTAGGTTTTATTCTGATCATGGTTTTATAAACCAGTAAAGCAGTGTCTTCACTAATAAATTTTCTAATTCTTGATAGTATACCCAGCCTTGAGTTTACCTTTTTACATACATTTTCTATATGTGCATCCATTATCAGTCGATCATCTAACCATAATCCAAGGTACTCATATTCATGTACCTGCTCTAGTTTTTCATTTTCAATAAATACATCGCCCTGTTCAGTCATTTTGTCTTTTTCCGATTTGTTGTCAGTTTGTTTCTACATGACCATTCAATAAAGTTGTCTAATATATTTTGAGTATCATTTTTCATTTCCATAACAGTTTTACATTCGAGTTGAGTTTTGTTTATGGAGGAATTTAGAGATGATGTGTTGTTCATGTTTGGGTTTGGACTACTTACAATCATCTTTATGTACTTAGTCTTATCCAAATTGATAGATGATTTGATAAAAGCACGCCATCTCGAGATTTCCAAAAGTCGGGGGCACCCTATTGCAAAGGCTTCTCCAAGACCATTATGATCTGTGAATTTTACACAGAAGAAGTTAATATTTTGCCAAAAAAGTGGGAAGAGGGGTGCCCTGTGCGCTCTCCCCCTCCTCAAAATCCACCACTGCATCTAATCACCACATCCACTGTATTCTAAAGCTAATCCACTAGGTATGGCAATTATCATTAAGATCTGGATATCTGATTTAGATTATGGGAGAAAAATTATTTGTACACTTGAATAATACCATTCATTATTTTATTGATTGACTTAATTACACAACTGCATAATTTGTAAATCGATCCTTATTTTTAAAAAATGGAGCATCATATTCTATTCTAGTTTCTGATAAAATGATAAAACAGAGACAAGGAAATCATGGAAAGCGTGTATTTATTTCTAGGGTATTAAGTGATACATATTGTTGAAGACATCAAGGTAATTATCATGAAACTATCTCAAAATGAATGACAAAAGGTGTTATGAAAGATGCAGAGATATTTCAAGGAAAAACCTCAACTTAATACCTGTAGCACCTCGACTTAATACCTGTAGCATTTGGAATCTTCGTCTTTATCAAGATATATAGAAAATATATGGACAATATGTATGAAAACTATTTATTTTTTTCACGTTTTTTATCCTCATGCATATGATAATGCTAGCCTGCAGCAAGAATGAAAATAGTAGGAACAGCACATATCAATTACATGTAGTTGGTTATGTCAAAGGCAGCACAGCCGCCTTCATACAGAAACAAGTTTCTGCGGTAGGTGGTATTACACATCACCACAGGAGCTGCGATATGACAATATCACAGAGAAATCACACATACGTATTAGAGACAAACTTCTGTGTTACACATATGCAAAATACTCCACCTTACCAACTCCAAACAAGTATATCACTCCTGCATGCAAATTTGTTGTTATATCATCATGTCATGATGATATCATAACGCGAAGGGCTGTAGCGCAATAGGGCTTTGCTTTTAGAGGATTTATTCTAAGAGATATGGGCTGCAATATGATGTCACAGTGAATAATCAATGCAAGAGATACAATCAATTCTTGATTATACATGTGCGAAATACTCAAAATCTATATCAAATTTCAAACAATTATATCGTCGCTGTGTGTGAAGTTTCTGTAATATTGTCATACCATGTCAGTATCGCAGCTCAAAGTCGCGCAGTGTAATAAGGCCTTTAGAGAACACCTGGGGCTGCTGGGGCTGCTGGGGCAGGAGGCGGTGGGGGACAGAGGTTAGAGAGTTCCTGTGCCCTGGTCTCAAACTGCTGCTCACACATTTCACATGGCTCCGTTTCCATGGAGGCGCTCCCAGTGGTTCTGGCGACGTCACAGACGGAGGCCTGGGGCCAGCAGCGAGCCCCGCCTCCACGATTCTCACACATCGTCCCCTCAAGATTAGGGCAGGCGGAGCCAAGATTGCTGCAGGTTTCCTGCAATTAAACGTCACTGTGTATACAGCTATCACAAACGTCTCAACCAGTAAAATGGTGTAGTTAAGTGTAAATGACATCGTTATTGAGGGGAAGTTTCACACTGGTCGTAACTTTAAGATTGTATCTTTAGTTAAGATATTTAGAATTTTTCATGGTTGAGTTTCAGACGTTTTGATCTTATGTTCCTGTTGTTATCTATATATTTTAAGAGTTAGGATGATTGATGATTAAAAATGTGCTTAAATTTTGTGAGATGTGAGAAACGCATTTTAGATGCCCTAAGTGTTGTTTCACACAAGGGTCACAATAGTAGATGCGTTTGTGCATCGCAACATCTAAGATAAGATATTGTTGATAATACAGAATCTTAACTCTATCAATATATAGATGACAAAAGGAACGTAAGATCATGAGTCTGAAACCCAACCATGGAAAAGCCAAAATATCTTAACTAAAGATACAATCTTAAAGTTACGACCAGTGTGAAACTCCTTCTATATTTCATTATGATCAGCTTGCATTATCTAAGTAACTATTGTATTCACAAGGGTTACTCATGGCTGGCTTCAAGAACATATTGGTTATGGAATAAAAGGTCTCTATCGTGGACCCAGCTTGTTAGACCAGTCCCAGGAAGACCATGCATATCAACTAATTCTCCAAATATATAATATTATAAAGGTCCATCTATACTATGGTCAATGGATATTCAGATTTTGAGGTTGCAGCCGAGCGCTGAAGTCCCTGCTTAATGGTGGATTTCGGTCCACACATATTCTTCAGTAATATTAGATCTGCTGCTAATAATTTATGCTGTTTTGCAGAGGGCAGACTCCGGGTTTTGTAGAAAAAGGGGGTAAAAATAGGGGGGGGGGGGGTGCATGCCCTTTGTTTGATGGCCACACTTAAATGTTCATATCTCTCTTAATGTATGGAATATCTTGACACATCATATACCAAAAAATAGCTGCTTTTCATATCTCTGTGATCATATTAGCTACAACAATTTGTGAATAAGAATTATATGAGATACAGATCGTCAGAATTGAAATTTACATTTTCATATCTTTATTTTTTGAACACGGATTTCTCCCTTAATAATGCATCAATGGCCGTGAAACTTGATATATAATAAAACAAGAACTAACCTCGGGGGCCCTCAGCCTTGATTATTGCCCCTTGTCTCAGCCTATTTTCAGGGTCTCAGGCAAAGCCCTCGACCGTGAAAATAGGCTTCAACAGCAGGGCAATAATTGTGGCTTCAGTATATATTATTCCGGATAGTTAAAATTTCATGGAGATCATGACAGGGCATTCAAAAACTACCATTGACCAATCAGTGACATACTCTAAAAGTATTCTTACCGCACAGACTTGGAGAGGGAAACCCAGCTGGGACACTATGCTGAAATCTGCACTGGTCGGTATGTAGTTGACACACGGGGTGTTGGCGGGGCAGCAGTTGGCAGACGCACAGGGAGAGTTTACTCCCAGCCCACACACCCTGAAGTCGTCGTCTGGGGAATCCAGGGAGTTGGAGGAGTCTGAGGAGTCCGGGGAGTCGGAGCTGGAGGAGTCCATCTGGCGGCGGACCCTCTTGTGGGCGGGGCGAGGCAGACTGAGGGCCTCCTCCAGGGCTACGGCCAGCACCAGCAGGGAAAGGGCCACTGTCAGGGTCCGCATCTGGAAGCAGGAGAGAGGGTTACACATTCAATAAAAATACACAGAACGAACCGAGGGGGCAGAAAGCAATTATTATTTCTCTGAGTCAAAGTGCATTGATGCATTGAGGGCTTTAGCCTGAGAGGCATCAATGCACACCGACTAGGGGAAATAATTATTGCTGAGTGTGCCCCAGGTTCGTTCTTGTTTTATTCTATACAAACTACCCTGAAAAATAACCATGAACCCATGAACCCATGAAAAACATGGAATAATGGGAGTTAACTAGTTTCAGATCCCACAACCCATCTCCATTAGTCAACGTATCTCTGAACTACCTAATCATATCTAAGGATGAATTAGCAAAATTTGGTAATTATGATTAAATCATCATATACCATCGAGGAATAATTATGTAATGATAATGGAAGTACTTTGAAATACTTTATAAATACTTAGGTAAAAGATACGTTGCGTTTGGGTTACGTCATGCCTTGGAGGATCTGAAACTCTGGCAGTGTAGACCAAAAAGCAATAAATAAAAGAAGAATTCATGCCCAACCAGAATTATGAGAAACAACCCTCAGTTTCCCAAAACAAGGAAGAAAATATTTTTTCCAAACAACAACAGGGGAATTTGTAAAAAGGGGACTTAAAGTACTTCGCCCTTCATCTGACGCGCATGGCCCTGTATCAACATCTATGGTCAAGTCATAGTGAGAACAAGGATTGATAACTCCGTCTTTGATGAATCTATTAAACAATTGAACCTATGACAAGATAGCGACCATAGCCCTACACATTTGCCAAGGAAGATGACCTTTAATGTTGAAGGTTCCATAGACAGTGCTGTGTTACCTAGGTATACATACATAATGTTGCTATCTACGGAATCGTAACCTTGCATTTTTAAAATAGACAACCAGGGGGCCATTCCACACAAAGTCTGCACAAGTATATTGATTTTCTATGAATATGTATGCAAATAGTTTCAGTAAGGATAAGTGTAGATAATGTCAAAAATAGCTTGCAATGTACGCAAACAAATCCCTGCAAATGACTAAAGATTGGATTTTAAACACTCGTTTCAGTTTTTCTGTGGTAGCTCCGTGTGTTCTCAACCAATTCAGAAAGAATGTATGAATATCAAGATTTGTTTACAAACACGGAATTACACTTCCCAGGTTATGAGGCCTTGTACACTCTCCTGATTCCTACTTACAGTTCACAGTAACATAATTTATGCACGTAATTTATTTGTGGAACAAAATGTAATAACCAAAGGTTCAGAACTTTCTCTGGAATGGTCCCATGAATCAATTACTTACACAAGAAGCAATCGACGGGTGACACCTTGCACAGTTAAGGATGCACTACTGTCGTTTAGTGCAATTTCGTGGCACTCCCATTTCTGTTTGCTCTTTAATTGACTAAATATGCAAGCTAAACATCATATTATGTATAACATCTAATAAAGCTACTGAACAATATAAATCATGTAACTCTGCGTGTGGGAAATGTGTGTATGAAAGTTTATTAAAGTTGAGAAATACATTTTTCCTACAATGTTTTGACCAAGAATATTTCAACCCATAATCTAGATAAACCTTTAAAATTTTGAATACATATCGTTGATTTACATTAGGAGGGACTGTGTCTCAAAGACCTAGATTTCATTTCATATAATGTATTTTTTCAGCAGAAGAAAAAAACTAGGACCAAAATCTAAGAAATCTGAAACACAGTTTGTTCCATAGGAATGTTATTGATTCATTGCTTATATTTCTCTAATTTCTTTTCAGTATAAGACACATAATCTCAGGCAAAAAATTAAAACAAATCAAAAAATTGAGTTGAGTCTTCAATCCAAAACGAATTGAACATTGATTCATGTTATTAGATTGGGAAAAATATAAAATTTAATGATATATTACATATGGAAAAGAGACTAATAGTCACTGAGATTCCTACCAAATCGGCCTCGAACCACAGTAGTCTTTCCTTAACATTCAAGTATCATACCTACTAGGGATTTGGGTTTCATTGCCCATCAGTATGCTATATTGATATGAACATGTTTGATAAAATCGTCGGGTGAATTGGCGGGCGATTTTTTCTGGCGATTCAGATCAAACATGTATATTTCAATACACCATACTGACAGGCGATCAGGGTAAAATATGATTGCTGAGGCACACATCCCATAGTGAGTATGGGGCTTTAGAGTACATACCTTAAATTGTTGTGAGGTTGAACTTCGAAAAAGATGAAACGCTGCAGAAAACTGCTGTCAATCTCTCGATGTCTTGTTGGTCTTCCTTCTTCGCTGATACCAGGACGATTACTGGAGACAGGTAATGCTGACCCTCATCATTCAGTACCTTATATACACCCAGCCTATAGGTTTTAGTCGTGACTTACTGTGGGACTCTGCTCGCTTCGTTGGCCACAAGGGCCCATGCCTCTGCCTCAGAGTAGCCGTAGTACTTAGTCATCAGGTACACGCCCAACTGAACACCCCCCCCCCCCCAGGGTCCCTGGGGGGGGTGGGGGTATGGCTTAGTGCCCCTTATCATCTTCTGGTGTGAGAAGATATATCCAGGTCGGCACGCTGCACAACTGAGTGTACCACACGATGCTAACATGATTATGAGTCACTTTACATTATTGGGAATAATCGTGAGTTTAAAGGGGCTTTTGGTGCATTTTTCTTTGGGTACAATATCTACAAACATTTCAAGTAAGGACAAGTCCAAAACAAGACGTTAGAGTGACTCAACTATCAGGTATGACAGCAAAATAAAGTAAGGCATTTGATTTCATGTATGGTTTTTTTTTTCTTTTTCTCTAGTTTGTTCGTCTTTAGTTCAAATTGAAATCCGTAAATAATCAAATTCATAATGTAGAGCATTTATATATATAAATACCTAAATCAATTATTAATTACATATATTGATTCGTTTTTGAGGATAACTAAGAGGATGTTTCACACTGGTCGTAACTCTAAGATTCCATTTCTTACAATATTTTGACTTTTTCATGGTTGTGCTTCAGATAATATACGATATTAAGATCCTGTTGTTAACTATATAGTATGTAGAGTTAAACCCTATACCCACTAAGTGATTTTATTGTCGCTGGGCGACGCTGCGGGCATCACATTATCTAAAAATAACCAGCACAATTGGTAGGTGACCACAATCGCCAGGTGATTCCCCATGGGTATGGTGTGCATTCTAGGAGACGGCTGACAGGTGATGAAATAGCCGGCAAAATTGCCAGTAAATTATCAAATTTGCTTAATATTAGAGTCACCCATGAAGACAACCATCCTAAGTTGACCATCACCCAGTGACAGTAAAATCACCTAGTGGGTATGGGGCTTTAAGATGTTTTACTGTAAAATTCATCTTATCTTAAAATCAAAGATATGAGAAACACTTTACAAATGATCTAGTGTGAAGCGCACCCTAAAGCCTATACCCAGTAGGCAATTTTAACACTGGCGAGCGACAGGCAACTGGGAGAATCGGCCTATTCTTAAGGTCACCTGTAAGTATACCACATTGGAATGTGCATGTTTGATCTGAATCGGCACTAAAATCGGTCGATTCTATCCATTGAATCAGCCGATTTTAGTGCCGATCAGTCGCTCCACCCAGGAATAATCGCTTTGTGGGTATGGCCCTTAAGACTGAGAGTTGTTTAAGTTGCATCTATAATTACAAAGACCTCCATTTTCATCAATGAATATAATGGTGCTAGATACTACAGATCTAACAACCTGATAGGAATCACTTAAATTCTAGAGTATCTTGTCTAATTTGAATCAGTGTATTGATAATTCACAAGAGACAACCAAATGTTGTGTTTATCTAGCTAGTTTATTCCTTGAGTACATAAGAATTTGCTTGCAAGTTATAGAATGATATATTGGTCAGCTAGAATATTCTATGGTCCAGGTACGTGCTTTTCCGTCTACGCTCGTTTTTTACCAAAATCATAACCATGCAATGCTGAGTCTCAGGTCTGGCATTTATGAAGACACGACGTATAATTAGGGAGCCATGAATGTGGTTTTGAAGCTCATAACCGAGTAACGCCATTTATTGAAAGGTATTATAATGATAAGACAGCCGTAAGGAGTATGAGGGTCTATATATTCGCTGCTGATTAAACATTCCTGAGGCTGAGGACAGACACTGAATCAGAGGTAAAATATAAGCAGACCAAAATTGAAATACATATTTCATATATAGTTTCTGTTATACCATAAAACCCGAGGATTGTGTAACGGCAAGGAGGATAGAAGCTGTCACAGGTGCATATGTCAGGGGTAAATATAATGCTAGACAACTTTAAAAAAAAAAATCTATTTAACTACGGTCATTACATATGATCTTCCTTGTAAGTATTTGAAACAAAGTAACTGAAATACACATGAATCGAGTCAATCATAATCAAATACACATATCTAGACTTGCATATCTTCTTAGAAAATATAATGTTATACATAATGGCGTTTGGCGTTATTTTTCCAAATTACAGATCTGAGATTAGCCTGCTCATAAGGACGCCAATGTTCTATGAATGAGTTGTTGTGACCCTTGGGACAACTGTCCTAAGGCTGTTGTAAGGCTAAAGTGCCTCGCACACGGCAACGAAAATATTGTGTGTACATAATTATCTTAGCACGCAATTGTCGTACACTTTGTGTTTGCATGTGAGTTTGTGATAATTCTAGAATTTGTGTGATAAAATATCAAGATAAACTGCAAAATTGTCCTCACACATGAATAGTGTTTTTATCTGTCTTTTGGGGTCATTTCTCAACCCCCTGTAGTGTAGCTTGCCATCAGGCTACAGCCAAATTGCAGCAGGTTGTGACCCTCTGTAGCCCTGAGTACCCTACAATTTGGTTATCATAGGCATTCCCAACAAATATATCAAACATCCTTGATAATTTGTCGGGATGTTTGTCGGGATAAAATCTTGAAAAAAATTGTCTTAAGATGAAATTACAATTGTGTACTACGTTTGCAGACATTATATTTTTATCTTGGGTACATTGTCGTAGTTACATTTTATAAGATAAACTCAAAGATCTCACCGTTTTGCAATATTTTATTCCCGTGTGTGAGGGCCTCAGGATAATCCTTGTCTTAACAATTTTGTCAGCCTGTGTAACACCCACTTAAAGCAACCACTACATTTCTTAATAGGCCGACATATCAAATTTCAAAGTCCTGTCTAGCAATTCATGGGAATATTTCTTGAAAATTAGGTACATTTGCGATCACTGTACCAACATCAGTATATACTGACTGTAAAGGATTTCTGCTTGCCGTTTAGATAAAATATATGTTGTGTTCACGTTAGGTATGACAAAATGATCGCAAGCCAACGAAATTCAAATAGCATTCACACTGAGATCTTGGGTACCTTGCGATCATTTTCTCAAGCAATCACGTCTGAAATCACACAGGTTTGCTGCAAAAATATTCAACTCGTTGAAAAATGTTGCAGTGCGCCACGTCGGAGTGTGCTAAGATAATCCAACGTTGCCAACGTTTGCGGATCTCGCAGACCTACTACAAAAACCAGTTTCACGAATAGGGCTTGACCGTCGGGGTATTTGCGACGCAAAACAACCTTTGTCAGTCCCGATAATTTGTACTCCCGATACTGGGAGCGACAGATCTCAAGCAAATGGATCCAGCATGTTGGATCGAATCGTTTGAATTCTGACCAATTCTAGGGGATAAGTACTTGTGAAAATCATCAGTTGCAATGCAAAGGTCCTACTCTTTCAGTGTGAATGCAATTTGGTCTGTTTCACTGGCCTGCAATAATATTTAATTTTATCGCCTCTAAGAATATCATCTTCTGCATGAGATAAGTTTCTTGCAGCCTTGTGCGACAGAACCATCGGCCACTGCAAATGGGGCTTTAACCTCCCCTTTATTTACCCCATCGCCAGTGGTGCATATCACGTTTTAAAAGTTATACACACGTCCCACGGACTGAAGCCCCATACCCACTAGGCGATTTTGACCAACACCGATCAGTAGTAAAATCGGTTGATTCTAGGGGTAAAATCGGCTGATTTTAGCACCGATTCAGATCAAACATGCATATTCCAATATAATTATTATACTTACAGGCAACCTCTAGAATCTCCGATCTGTTTGCAAACTGTGTAAAAGTCGCCTAGTGCATGGCTATGGGGCTTGAGGCATAACATTGCGGCTGTAGGTCTTGTTGCTGTTGTTCATCTTTTAAACATGTTTATTGAATATCCTCAGAAGAATCTGTTCTTCAAGGGGCTATATTTTTGTAACTGATTTCAGAGATTAGGTTAATCAGGTGAATTTCAATTAGCGTCTCATACATAAGTATTCCATCTGTCAAACTAAGTAACAACATCTAACAATCCCTTTTCATTAATTTTGGTGACAGGCAGAATCAGGCAATATGAGTCTTATCAATTTTCCCATTATTTGTCTAATCAGTAAAGTCAGTTACGAAGATATTGGCAGAGATATTACTGAAGTGATCACTGAATAGAGATTCCAGGTGGTAAAACCTAGCCTCTGCCTGGTCAGATAAAAAGGCTCCACTCAACTTATGGTTCTTGGATTAAGTCAAATTGAGTTACCAAAGATACAAAACAAATGTCAACGATTTCTATATTACCCATTAATCAGAAGCCATAAACATATCAGCATTGGATGTCAGGGATGCATCCGTGGGGCGGGGGTGGGGGGTGGCACATGGGGCACGTGCCCCCTTTTTTGGTCAAATATTTATTTTTTTTAATGTGAAATTGGCGCTCCCTGAGGGGGCGCCAGCTGTTTTTTTTGATCTGGGCACCCCCCCTTTTCTAGAGTTTCTGGATCTCCCGCTGGGTGTCTTTTGATCCAGATCTACAGTTCCCTCCTGGTTCTTCAGAAACACCTCTTATTGATGATCTAGTCTGTGATCAATCTTGAAAGTCCTTATAATTATACTATTATATATCTTACAAAAATTGCTAATTTGAATATTTGGTACATACAAAACGTTGCATATTGGTGGAATACGGGACAACCGCCACAGTATGACTATAATAATACAGAATACTTGGACAGCAAAGGAGGTCAGTAAAAAAGAAAGTAAAAAGTATCATGGTGTGGACTGACGCATCTCACGATGTATATAATAGTAGTACAATCGGAGCACGCCTGCAAGGGTAATCTACAGTGTAGCTTGTCATCTTTGAATGAATAGCTTAATTGTAAGAAAAGTGAGGCATTGGGCATGACAGATAATTGCATGGTCTAATTAAAGGATGGTTTTGTCTCGCTTTAAATATCACAAACACCAATTGCATCTATTTATATACAAAGAATGGCATATTGGTGGAATACGTTGCAACTGCCACAGCATGACTAATAGCTTTGCAGAATACTTGGACAGCAAAGGAGGTCAGTAAAAAAAGAAAGAAAAAAGTATCACGATGTGGAATGACGCATCTCACGATATGGTATTACTATCGGAGCACGCCTGCAAGGGTAACCTACAGTGTAGCTTGCCATCTTTGAATGAATAGTTTAATTGTAAGAAAAGTGAGACATGGGGCATGACAGATAATTGCATGGTCTAAGTAAAGGATGACTGTTGTATATATTTGTGTGGACATGCTCATGATATTTACAGATATATATATATAAAGATGCTGACAAAATGAGTCAGGAATTTTAGAAAAGGGGCGGGCACACACATTAAAAAGGGTCCCGGCCATTCCTCCAAGGTCTTGAGTTTTAAATTTTAAAAATTCAAAATTTGGTCCAAAGAAAAAAAAAAGGGGGGGGGGGGGGGGGGAACGCACGCCCCATGCGCCCCCCTCTAAATCTATCTGTGATTCTCTATGACCAACGTATAAAAATAGGGGAAATTTTACAACAAATTTGATTACTTTCCTAGATTAGTCTAAAACGTCACCCTGGACACTTCTGAGATATAATTGCAATCTTCTTGTATTTACTCTTATTATTTTAAGGAAATATGTTTGTGGTTTACTAAGGAAGTATCAATGGTTAAGGTTATGTGATTATTTAGCCAACATTGTATATTTTCTTGCTTGCGATTTTTAGGTTGCATTGAAAAATTGCCCAGGGCAATATTCAATCTCAAGCGGCCATAAAGATTTTCCTGTTCAATTGCAAATGACCTGCAACTGAATAGCAAGCTGTATGTTTGTGCTATATGGCAGAATTAGATCTGTAGTGATGTAATTATATCACTTTTACATGGAATTGATACAATTCATGAGGTAAGTATTGTTGTATAAAATACCTTTTATGTATGCCACTGTACATAGGTACACATGCTAAAGCCGTGTTTCCACTGAATGACATTATGCTACCAACCATGAACGACAGTGAAAGATTCACTAATCTTTTGTAATCATTAACAAAATTGGTCAGTGGAAACAAAACATCGGTTATTTAGACATCTGCAAACAACTGCAAACGATAGTAAACAACTGCAGGAAAAGAAAAGGTATACAAACAACCAAATATTTAACATGTTAAATATTTTTGACAACAGTTGCTCACAATTTCTTTCCAAGGCAATTGATAGCAATCAGATGTTCCACTTTTTAACCAGAGATTTATTCCTCTTGTCATTAGGAAAGTCGTCCAGAATGTCCCAGAATTGTCCAAACACAATATTTTGGTTGTTTTGTGGAAACATGAGGTCCTTCATTTATAAAAGATTATTACACCCTACTATTTGTTACAGTTGTTTGCAGTCATCAACGTTTTTAAACCAAAATCGTTCAGTGGAAACCCAGCTTAAGAAATATAGAGTACTCTAAACGACCATGCTTGGATGAATTCCGGTCAACTTTCATACAGCATATTGCCTTGAACTTGGATGACTGTAGTGGTTGTGTTTCTTTTTCCAGTACATGTACATTTATGTGAGTGAACTGTCCATGTAAAACACGGCCCAGGAGCGGATCCTGGGGGGGGGAGGGTCCTGGGGGTCTTGACCACCTCCATTATTCTGTACCCCTGAATTACAAAAAGGGGGGAAATGTCATACATGTATGTGAAAATGCATGCCATTTTAGTACTTAACTTTTATGCTGATTCCCCTCCCAACCTTTAAACAATCTTGTATCCACCCCTGCCGGCCATCTCTCTATCTACCTTATACGTATTTTCTAATCTCTTCTATAAACTCAAATTGTATATAGTTTTAACAACATCTTTTCTATGATGATATTAAAGTTTTTATCAATCAACCTCAAAATGGTAAGCGTGGTGCCTCAATTACCCCTTACCTCCCTAGTTTTATCATTGTTGTCAAAGTTATTCCTTGAAAATTCTCTCCTTAAACTAGGATCATAATAGTAACTGCAGGGAAGATCAAGTTGTCTTGAAAGCTTTACAGAAATAAAGGAATATAACAACATTAAGATACATGCCAAATTATTCCTATAAAACTCTCTCCTTAAACTAAGATAATAATAGAAACTGCATGAAACATATCATGACTATATCTATTTTACTGAATACATCTCAGAAATCAATCTATAACCAAGTGATAATTACCCCATTATTGCCCTGCTCTCTCTGCATCAGCCGTTCTGAGTCACCTCAAGATGATACACACACCGTACTCTGGGCTTCAGGTCTCACGATTCCACCACCTCACAACGTTCATTATATGACACACTGCCTCCTAAGGCCCCTGACCTGGGCCCAGATCCATCACTGGGATCAGGTGATATTCAATATACATGAGTTAGTTTAGGTCTCACGATGCAAAATGACATATGTCACGATAGTAGCTGAATTTGTATGTTGGGGTTGGATGATGAGAGGGGATTAGTCATAAACGTTTGCTGGAATAGCTAAACAGAAACGACTACACTTTGAACTCATGACATGATGATAATGTTGCCCAGCACACACACACAAACACACACACACACACACACACACACACACACACACACATACATACATACATACATATATATATATATATATATATTATACTAGTGGTCGGCATCATTATACATGAGGAACAACCTTTGTACATAGGTAGACACAATATATGGTACACTCTAACAAAAGGTGTTTACAATCTAAACATTTTTCCAAAACATTCTGATGTCCCACTTTTGGTCACATGTTTAGATTCACATTCACATGTTTGATTTATCTCTTGTTTAGAATATTGTGTCTAGATATTGAGGGAACAAGTCTTTAGCTTTTGTGTGTCAACATGTGACTTTTGAGAATATAACATGTTCATTTCTTAAGTTCAACATCCAACATGGGGACCCCCATCTAAACCCTTTGTTTCAAGGTCAGAGGGAAGAGGTGTTTAGATTTTGAACACCTTAAGCCCTAATCGCACTACACATTGGATCTGTTCACATTGAGTAGTGTTGCCCAATGCAAACCATTCGCGTTCAAGCTATATTACACTACGTGTCGAACCCAAAGCAAAGTATATTATACTAGGCATTTTGGCACACATTGGGGTTGTGTTGGAATGAGTTGGGGTCACGTTGGTATGTGTTGGGATGCATTTTTTTAACAAACATGTTTGTAAAATAATGCACATCAGATGCCTTGGGCAATGTGACCTTACAAAAGCGTAACCTGAGGAATGGGGTAATATGCCCTTTAGTTTTAGGTGTTGAACTGGTAGATACATTTATATAAATGACACATTCAATTGCCAAACACTGTTGGGACAGTATGATAGATGTTGATGATTTCCGTTCGTGGGTTCAGAGCCAGGATTTTCGTCATTGAAGATTGTAGGAAAGTTTCTCACTGTTTTTGTAATCTTTTTAACAGGCCCATTCCATAAGAGGAACTTTTGCTGTATTTTCAATAATTTGAACTTAAAAAGTGGGGTGGTAAGGTTCCAGAAGTGGAACATTTGCCTGTATTTTTGATAATTTGATCCTAAAAAGAGGGGTTGTGAGGTTCCATAAGTGGAACTTTTCAATATTTTCCTACTGATTTTAGTGAATTTTACATTAAATCTTTGATTGAAAGGTGGAACTTTTTGGGGAAAAATTCTTTGTGGGGCGATGGCCCGCCACCCCCACCAACCCCCTTGGTTACGGGCCTGTTTATTTTTAAAGAAGTATGTATGTTATATAATTAGTTGTCAGTAACCTCAGGTCAGGGTAAATCGGGTTACCTTTTGTTCAAACAATGGTCTTAACTTGTCTTCAATTCACGTATATCATTCAGAATCATTTTTTTACAGACATACCTTGGTAGCGAACATATTTCTTTTATTTTGACACTTTTATATTGACATCAGAAAATAATATATCATTAACCCTTTAGACCCGATGAATTACATGAACTGCCCAATTTACCCAGGAATTCCTATAGGTATTGAGGAAGTCCAAAAAAGTCACAAACAAATAAATTCAAATCATGAGTATCTGAGAAAAAAAATGAAATAGCATATACAGAGATTATTCTTCCATTGTTTCAATGTATCCAAAGAGGCTATCGAAAAAGCTTTCACATACTGGAGAAAAAGGTTGACAATAAAACATGTTGTATTCTGACATTCATTAGAAAATCAGCTACTATTTAAACTTATATTTCAGCCTTCTTCACTGTGCAACTTTCTCTAAATGATACATAATAGGAAGTATACAGACTATGCTTTTGTGACACATAGCTAGTTGTCTGGCTGAAATGTGTGCACAATCAATAACTGATTGTGCACACACTTCAGCCATATACACCCTTTTATAGAATGGCTTTAGACATCCTTACATGTTTGTCAACGCATTAAATGGTAGAAACAGAAAACTGCTTGGTGTGGCATAATTGGAATTTTACAAAGTAACATAACCAAACCATCAATAATTATTATTGATGATTTGCTAACCATTAGGTTTTGAGGGCATGGGACTATGTTGGTTAGCTGACCATTAGGTTTTGAGTGCATGGGACTATGTTGCTTTATGAAATTCAATATGTCACACCAAGCAGTTTCCTGTTTCTACCATTTAATGCGTTGGCAAACATTGGGCATCAACTTCATTTAGAAGTAAGAAGGTGGTAGAGCTATACTATAATAACATCAAGGACTGGGGTAGACTGAGAGATTTAAACTTTGGGACTTATTCAAACTTCATGAACATTCCTAAATCGGCTCATAATGGAACAATGCACATCAAATGTGATTCTCAATATCAAGCTGGTCATTACACTTACTCTATTGGTTTATCAACTTACCGAAGCTACTAAGTCGACCTCAATGCAGTTCTATACGGCCTCTTCAGCAGACCCCACAGACAGACATCTCATCATTCAGTGCGGTCTTAAGGACAATCACGCCATTATAGATCTAATACCCAGATTTTCTCAAAACTTTCCAGAATTCAAGTTCTACCTCTAAAGGTCCCAAAATGATCAAAAAAAGCATGGGTCGCCATGGAAACTTTTCAGTGAAATCAGTTTCTTTGTGTGGTGATTTGGAAAGAAATCAAGTATTTTGAATCACATTTAGATAATATCTTATTTACATATTATTTTCAAATAAAAGATATGACAAACAGATTGATGTCAGTAATAGAAAGCCATAGATCCAGGCAAGTGAATTAGAGAGGATTAAGGAAAATTTCATGGGGTAAAATGCATCTTAATCTTTAAAATCTTCAAATTAAATTAGTAAAAAATTGTAAAAAAGTGAAAAAATCTGAAAACAAGTATGCATACAAAAAATTTGAATACCCAGAAAATCTTAAAATCGACATATGTTGTAGAGAAGGCTATCGGCTATTATTTTCAGCCAAAAAAATAGGGGGTCACCAGATGAACTTGGTCAGAAAAGCTGAATATTCATTTTGAGATCTAAAATTAGTTAAAATGGGTATCTATGACTTTTCTCCATAAATTCACCTCAAGATTTACATGACTGGTAATTTTGGTATTTAGTATTATGCTCAATACACTCATAATCATATAGATGTATATAATATCATTATACATCATGAAATAAAAGAGTTACAGAAAAAAACTAATTTTTTCCTATTTAAAGCATTTTTCAGAATTTGCAAAATTTCACAAAATTAGCCTTATTTGGGAATGTGTATCTACAAAAGTATTCTTGATAATCCATTTTTCAATTTCACTTATGATACACCAAACATTATTGAACATTTCTGAAAGATATGAGAACAATTGATGGACTTTGATTTATTCAGTATCTGGATAATGGCGCCATTGTCCTTAAGTGTAACCTAGACAGAAACTGTCAAGGTTTTGAAGTCAATCTTAACAAGAAGGATCCGTGTCTCCTTACTACTGAATACACTGGGGGTAGTAAACAGTATGTCAAGACGGAGGAAGGTAGTACTTAAAGCCATATTTTCACATACCAAAAGTGCACTGCTGATTTGCTACAAATACAATATTGTAAGTGTCGGCAGAAAAAATAATATCACCAATATGTTGGTAATTTCTTCCTAACGATTTTGTACTGATTGCCAATAAAGCACTATTGGCAGCTTATACGGCAGTTTTGGCAGCCAAAATTTCGAGAAAAAAAAATTGGTTTAGAATGTTTCCTTGGAGATGCTCAATATCAGCAGTGCATACTTTCAGTATGTGGAATACCACCATAAGAATGATTTTAGTCCAATAAATCTGAAGACTAGAGTTAACAAGAGGCAACTTCAGTTTGAGTATCATCAAGAAAAGAAAGAAATGGTATTTAAAGTGTACTTATTTTCCCACTGTAATGTAATAAGGCTAAAGTTATAAAGGCAATAACTGACAAAGTTAGATACTTGTGATTTTGTCTTTAAGTGAAACACAAAAACATACATGTTTACACAAGTTTAAGTTTCACTGATGTTCAACTCACCAGGATGCATGCTGGGGAATATATAGACAATTCACTAGGGTTTAGCATATTCATTTTCATGAAATGTGTCTTTATTTGTTCATTAATATGATGAAAATCTAGCAATCATTATCTTGTATTGGCATACCTTTCTATAGATTGTTTGAAAATGGGTACATTTTAGATAGATACTCAATATATACTAAAGTTTTCCCATGCATTTTTGTAACAAAATTACTACAAATTAGTCTGAAAAACTTTGAATTAGCTCTCTGTGGTAGGGAGAATAATGAGGTATACACAGTTTGAAGTTTATAATTTACACATTTTTGATATATCCTTCTTAGAAAAATAATTCCAAAAGATTCCTAAGATCACTAACCAAACTACAAAATAATTGATATCATATGATAGAAACTATTATTACCTTTGATTTGATATATGCTGATCATTTGTTACGGGGATGTGCAATTATGCTGCAAATTGCCCCCAGAAGGGGGCTGCATAACATAATGCTAAAGTTATTCGCAACACATTCCTATCAATATGGCATAACACCTAGATTAACTTACACGGGAAGAATTTGAACTCATACATTCGACAGGCTCGGGCTTGTCTGAAACCACTTCCTCTAAAACGTGTCAAGGAGTGTAAGTCTTACTCCACGATTATCCCTGAAAAATCATAGTATCATTATACTACCCATAGCAGTGGGCGTGTTAGGTAATACTTTTGCGCTCACCTCAAAGTTTCCCTTGCCCTTCTGGCGTGTATATAAGTGTAAGTCAGGGGGTGTTAATTATATTGTGTCACAATAGTCCCGTCCGCTCATAGTTCTCTTCACACGCCCAACCTTCTCGGCGTCTTAACGTACCTACCCTCCATTCAGGCACCAATATAATTGCCAGCAGTGGCGTACCCAGTCCCCCCACTTCCCACATTTGTGCATATATCTATAAACGCCGGTTGATATTGGTTTCCAAGCTCAACAAAAATAATACTCAGTTTCCTGACCTAATAAGAATAGATGAGGCTGAAGCGCAGAAGGAGTAGCCTATAGTGTGCACACAACTAGGGTAAAACAGGGTTGTATCGCTCACATTGGTAGGCCTATATCATTAGCGCATTTAGTTTTTTAAACCCTTACATATAGAAACAAAAGTTATATAAAATCAAAATAATTCATAATAATTAATCAAATGCGTAAAAACAGCGATAAAGCGTGATTTAACTTTATAACCTCTATGAATAATCAATAATGAAACAATTGTCTCCCATGATGTTGGGTACAACCCTTATCATGAAATGAAAGTAATATTTTTGAGAAAACTTATCAAATATAGCATATCAATAATGGTTTTCCATCCCATGAAAGTGACGTCCAATAGGCCTATTTCTAAAAAAAAAATAGGGTTAGTTCAACCCCCCCCCCTCCACAAATTCCTGGGACCGTCCACCCCTGTCCCTTAGATACAGTACTAGTTTAACTAAAACAGGTAGAAATATAGCATTTTTAAAACAGATTTTCTTGAAACACATTATTTGGGAGTTAAACCAGGCTGCCTAAACCAGATTCTTAAACTTCTTGGAAATACAGGGTGAAAGGGCTGAAAGCGCAAATGGTTTTCACTGAAAATGATAATATTAAATAACCTTGACTACACATAAAACTATTATTTTGTGTGATTTCAAGTTTTTACCCTTATTTAACTCTCGACATAAGAAATGATAAATGCGCTATATTAGCCTGACGGGCCATGCCCCCCCTCCCCCCCCCTCCCCTGTTAAATAATGTTGTTTAAAAAGGGGCCCCTCCCACGTAGATTAATGCATTAGCCCCTCCCCCCCCCCCCCTCCCCCCTAGAAATGCCTGGGTCCGCCCCTGCATCCCTCCGGACCGGCCCGTGGGCCATCTTTTCATTTCAATACCATTATTACAAATATAACTTCCCAAAAAAAAATTTGGAGTGGCAGGTGGTAATCGAGTGCATGAGGTTCGATTAGCTCCTACCACCCAGGTCTGGCGAATTCATCTGTGCCATTATTCAGTTCATTTCATTTCATTAGTTTGCACAACCAGACCCAATTACGTATAGAGTTTGCGACATATATATACCGTAGGTGTAATCGGGGCAACCAGAAAGGTGTTTACCAAAAAGAGACACTTTGTAGTTTCGGTCCTTGTGTTTCAGTGGGTTTTCCGATTTGGAAAACAAGCAATACCACAAGTTATTAATTTTGATCGCCCTCAATTGTCACTGATGTGTCTCTATCAACTTCAATTTACATTGCCCGTCATCGTTTTCCCCAACGTAGTTTCGACGTATTTGGTCCTGCGACCGGAAGGACCTCTAGACGGCTTTTCGCTGGTTTCCGACGTCATCGTATTATTGAACCCGGTGGATTTTTGGCTACCAGCTATCTCTCCCGGCCCCGGGTTCGAATCCCCTTCATGCCTTACGTTTTTCGTTCATCCATCAGACTTGTATTATCAAATTAATGATAAGGATAGGACTACTCTGAACCCTAATCGTCATGTCAAGAGAGGAGGTTGATTGTTAACTTATTTTAAACAGGATCGGGACGTTACGCTTTTTAAAGGATAACTCTCCATTTGTAATCGAAAAGTTGTTAAATCAAAAAGACCCTTAAAAAAAATGGAAAATTATAAAAAAAAAAAAAAAAAAAAACTGCTCGAACCCGCCCTCTCCTCAACTACTAATTTTAAACATGATAGTCCTAATGGTAATGAGACTGATCCGGCTTAAATTCCTAATATTATAATATTAATATATATACTTCTTGCAAACATTCTAAATAACCTTCTTTCCCGATCTTAGCATCTGAATAAACAGGAGACACTGGGCATCACACTTCATTTAAATTAATTGTCTCAGTTAAATACGACCATTAGTTAACAAGTTCCATGTACTTTTTAAGTAACATGACAGAAAGCATTTTCGCGATTCTGCAGCTATCCCTCGCTCCCCTCTTCCCTTGTGCATAACATTTCCTAATAAACCAGGTCCATTCCTAACGGCGGCAAAGTTTGGAAGCGTCCATCATGGCCGGCCTTAATCCATTAACACCCATAAGTACCCGGAAGCACCCCATCTAATCTGTACCCCCCTCTGACATCTGACAAGGGCAGGGGCACAGTCTTGGTAATCACATAACTCACACCAAACCCACTCAAGAGCGACACAGGTATCATGCTGGGTGTCATCTGACGGACTCCCCGCCATTAATCAGGGGTTAGTTATCGAGTTAACACGGGCCAGAGTTGCCCCATGCAGGGAACCTGCTGGGTCGGGCACTTCCATACCCAACCTACGTTCGCCTGCAAAGCACATGTAGCTAAATCTTTGACAGGCCTATTTCACCCTACCATCCATCGCCCCTCCCACCCGGAAAACCATTTACCCTTACCATCCATAGATGGAGTATTAAAAGTGTTTGAAATTAACTTCTTTTGAAGTCATCCGTGAGAGATGAGATTCATTAAAAATTAATTAAACATTTTCTGTATGGATAAAAGGTACCTCCCGGCCTATATAACTACCCTAAATAATTCACCTTAAACTGGGTCTAAGCTGGTTAGATATAAAGCCGACCTTAAGGTTTGAGACTAATTTCAGCCAGTCCAGACTTAAATCGGCCTGAACTCCATATAAACCACCTGCAAATAAAACCTATAAATATCAGGCAGTAATGGCATTTACAGGCTTTCTCACTTCTCATCCACAAGTTAAGGAACCCCATGCCAACAATTCATTTTGAAGTCTGCCTTCCAATTCAATTAGAACAAGCCGACACCCTAACCAACGAAAGCTTACAAGCAAGCATACGCGTAAGCTTATACTCTTCGCACGGCTTTTCTTTTGGCATTAACGTAAGCTTAAGGTTTCTGCACGGAGGTCAAAACCTTTAGATCCCAGGTGCATGTGGCGACTGTCTGTCTACTCCTTCCTGTGACTGGGAAAAAGTAATAAAAGACTAGAGCGGTCTCTAGCCTGCATCAGACATGGCTCCAACAGTATTCATACTCCTCCTTCGTGGACTCTTTATCCTGGGCACTGTCTCAGCTAAGCCATGCCTATGCACCAGTACGGTAAACCGTTTTCGTACCAACTATGGTGTAGTATTCGAGAGTAAACCGTCCATCCACATAGGTAATGAGTACTTCACTACCCAAGTCGATATCATTTTACCACTTCCTCCTTCTCCCAAACAGGCAGCCGCACTAAATTGTAGACACGGCGCTACCCTGGCAGCCGGTTCAATGGAACAGTGTCGAAAAATCCAACTTATGTTGAATAACATAACATCTATTGGGAAGACTATAGCAGCGAAGGTCACCAACGGACTCCGGGAAGTGCAATCAATTTTGGAATCGACGGCCCAGCCAACACCTCCATCAGCCAAATCCAGGAAGCAGCGGGCTCTGATTCCAGAAATCGGCAAGTTCTCCGAGACTTTATTTGGAACGGCCACACTCGATGACTTGAAGCAACAGACTCGTGCTGACCAGGTAAATGCCGATGAAATTGGCTTCCTCGATGGCAAAATAAATGCAGTCCTAAAGGTAGTTGACTCCACTTTGGAAATCCAACTCCAGGCCATCATAGAGAACACTCATTCCATATACAATTTGTCCAGAGGACTCCAGGCTTACATTAGTAACCGGGAATTGATGGTCAGGTTGATGCAAGATTTGCAAGAATTGCGTCTACTGGATTTTAAACTGGACTATTCCCTTGATGTCTTGCTACAGGCTATTCGCGACCTAACGGAGAACAGGCTGAGTAACTCTTTGATATCGGAGACTGATATGAGGAAGATTCGGTACCTTTTCCTTTCCAAGTCAAATCGTTCAAATATTTATATTCCAAACACTCGCGACATGTATAGAAGTGTAACTGTTTTAGTCCCCCCGGTTTTACAGCGAAATGTTCTGAAAACTATTTTGAAGATTCCCGTTATTTCCTTCGACAAAATATTCAAGGTTCTAAAAGTGAACACCTTCCCTCTAGCCTTCCATGGGCATTATACTCGCCTCTCCAACACACCGGCTTATTTATTGGTGTCCGCAACCCAATACACAGTATCCTCCAACCCAGATCTGGATAATTGCCATTCTCCGTTTTGTCATTATGACCTACCACTTCGCAGGGTTTCTCCCTCGTCGTGCCTCATTTCTATCTATCTACGTGATCATGAGTCTGTCAAACTTTATTGTGATTTCAAAATACTCATTCAGTCTAATTTCAGAAGGTCGAACATCCAAGTCATTGCAACAGGGACCTATTTGTTCTCTCACATAGACGAGGTCGTTGTGCGCTGCCCCAACCGAACAACAACCCATCCTGGATGTGAATCGTGCGTTCGTGCCTTTGAATGTGGTTGTTCTGTGTCCGCCAAAGAATGGGAAATTCCAGTCTCAAGTGTTAACTGTTTGCCTTCTACAGCAGGCCCCTTAAGAACAGTTTTTCCCGTCAACCTTGCTAGTCTTCAACACCTCAACCTGTCACTTAGCCGACTTGTGAACCCGGATTTTTCGTACGATAAACCATTCCCAATTTTACCTCTTAGCCCGCAAATGCGAGTCCGCCAAGAGGATATTTTTAAGCGAGCAAAAGACAATTTCCTTTCCCTCCGTACATACATGAAAGAGATTCGACTGAATGAGGTCGAATACAAGAAACTTCGTGGTGACTTGCATCTTCCCCACGTACCATTCCTCCCCCCCAGTGTGCACGGTACTGTTTACCTGTTGAACATTGGACTTACTTTTATAATGGTACCAGCACTTTTTGTTTTCATCTCAATTCTGTATTTCAGACAACGTAGGATTCAAAGCGCATGCAGACGCTTGACTTTAAATTGAGTTGGTTATATATACATTAGCTATTAACTCTTCCTTTTATTGCAGCTCAAAAGTTATCAGTTCTCATTCATGTTCGATTTTTGTTGTTTAGAATATATACTCGCCCTCATAATTTCGTCACACATGTACAGCTGCAATTCATTCACATTATCCTCATGAATTCCCATTTATAATTAGTCACAGCCACATAAGACTACACACGTTCATGATATCAAAATGTTTTATTGTTATGCATGCGGAAAAGGTTTTATGATGTCCACGTGTCAACGTTTCGCCTATTTTCCCATAATTGTATTTACTGACCATACACTAATGTACATATGTAACTCGAAAGCTTCGTGAACATATGCATTTCACAATTAAAATTTTCCCATATCTACTTCAAACATATCGTACACTTTTATATAACTGTTCATCACACCCAAGAGTCTACGTCAGGCATGCAGCCCAGTTCTTCGGCTGGGAGTAGTTCTTGGGCCATGTTGTTCCTGTTGTTTATCAGGCAAACGCTCGCTCTACAAAGTCTGTGCCTGAAAAATTTGTTCAGGCGCACGCGCTCCGTACGAGGAATCTTGACTTCTTGCGGGAGTTCCAACGTCAAGGGTTCGTCACTGCCATTCAGATGGACCGTGAGTGGGCCCGACCAGGCGACGGTCAGGGCCTTGGACAGGATGCTCGGTCTTTGGATGATCATTCGTGGGCAGGCAGCACTTCCTACGGCTTCCATTTCGGCGGGAATGGGAGCCAGTGGAAATAGGAGCGTTTCCCATCGGCAGTAGATTCTCAGACAGCACTGCACTGTAGCCCTCCGACGTTGACCCTGAGCCAACGAGCGACAGCCTGCTGCCAATTTCCAGAAGATACCGATAAATTTCCACCCCAGGTATATCACTAACAAGAGAAGCAGCCACTGATGGTCGGATTGGTCCGCGGGTTGGAGGTGACTAGGTCTCACCACTGGCCTTTCCTCCCGAACAAGACGCAGACGCAGACTTGCGTTTAACAGTCGCTCGATGTCCATGGCCATCAAGTGGCTGTTCTGAACCAGTGTATAGTACAGGCACATACTTATACCCCCCACCCCACATGACATCACAACCCCCCCAGGTACTGTAAGGGCTTCGTCTAGTCTTTAGCGAAAAGTTAACCCTCGGTCGACAACTTAAACGCTAGGTAAGGTACAACTAAAACGACTTCTTCTAGCCGGGGGCTTCACAAGTTTTTACACTGGGTAGTGCGAAGCACGTCTAATAGGCCGCTATTTTCTTCAGAGAGCCGATCGACAGGGGGTTCATCTGAAATGACTTCTGTCGCGTTTGACACCGGGACACGCGTCTGTGATGACCGCGTCCACCTGTTGGCCATCTGAGGCGGCGCATGTCAACTAGCTTCTGTGTCAGCTCCCTCACAGGAGTACCGCGGCACGCGGCCCGCGGGGTAGTCTTAACACTTCTTGACACGTAACAGGCCTCACAAGGGGCGGCGGTGAGGGTGTCGCTGATACCCCATGTACTCCCCGTCACGGCTAGCACGTAACTTATGGTAAAAGTCTCTCTTACCCCGTCCACACCCCGTCACGTCTACCACGTAACTTATGTTCAAAGTCTTGCCTCATCGATAAAAGATCGCTTTCACCAGATCATGTATCCACAGGGGGGCCTGCCCGGCATGTATAAATACGGCGTGGCATATGGCTATATAGATCACTTGAAAACTTGCTGCCACCATGAACGGGTCAACTGATTATAGTGACGCTGTTCTGTCAAACCCGTCTACCAGCTCATGCAGGATCTTGACCAGCAGCCCCAAACCGGGTGGCGAGAAAATAACCGATCATGATTCATCAGCAGGCGTAGGTACTCTGCTGTTGGATATGTCTGGGGATGCGCGTCAGTATGGGTCTCAGAATGGGTTTCCGGATCTCTCTGCGGATCAGTCTCTTCACGACTCCCTGTACGCGGAAGAGGGATCCACCCTCAACGACATGGACCTTAGCCTTGGTGGTTCCCAAGGCGGTCCTGCATCCGCATCGTCGTCCACGCCCTCCACGCCCTCCACGCCCTCCACGCCCTCCGGATCCACGCCCTGGGGGATGACGCCCTCCACGTCGCAATCCCATCCATGGTTCCCCAGCTCCACGTCCAGAACGTCGTCCACGCCCGGACCCTTGACATCGCAAGGGTTGTTCTCGTCGACGACGTCCCAAAGGTCGTTCACGCCCGGGCCCTTGACATCGCAAGGGTCGTTCTCGTCGACGACGTCCCAAAGGTCGTTCACGCCCGAATACTCGTCCTCGTCCGGCCCCTCCACGTCTACAGCTGAACCGTCCATGGCCCATTTGCTGGCCAGGATGGAGGAGCTGGAGAAGAAGTGCCGAAGGGCGGAGGCTGAAGCGGCTGCGGCAAAGGCCCAGGTGGAGGTGCTTGTGAACCAAGCGAAGCCAGCTGCAGCTGCCAAACCACCCAAACCACGCAATGAAATATGTGTAAGTTCTAAAGTTTGTTTTTACAGCTTATAATTAACTAATAATCTCACCTTGAAAACGTTACCGTTTGATATAGTTCTCGGTTTGTTTAGAAATGATCTCATTCCTAGTATAGCCCTGATGTTCTTCTCCTTTGCCGCGCCGCCAGGGAACATCCCGGAAAACAACGAAAATCCGTAATGATTTCGTACACTGACATATAGTTAGATAGTCCACTATTAATTATTGGCTTATTATATTGTTTGTAGGAACTCGTTCGTTCGGCCTACAAGGCCAAGAGAGGTGAGCCTGGTTGGGGATTCAACCTGAACCCTGGGTAAGTTGATTACGTCATAACAACATGAATAGTACAGAAAATAATATTGTTTTTAAGTAAGCAATGGGTAATGTGTTCCTGAACACCAGAAGCTGCAGCTGAATATAAGTTTTGCTGTTTTTTTTTTCATGTTAATAGAGTCATAGAGCACTTGACGTGATGCCGATGAATTGAACAATATAAATATATTCCAACATTCAGGGTGGGGATCAAACACCCGGATAACGCGCCGATCATCAAGGCCGTTGTTGACAACGTGTGCCTCGGGCCAGATACCCCCAGAGAAGAGGTGTTAGGTAAGTCCCATAGGTAGCAAGTTTCTTTGTTAACTAACCTGCAGCTGTACATTTCATGCATCTAATGTCCATGATTCCAAAGTATTGGTCCTTCAATTAACACAAATTTTAACATGCTTGAAATGCTGGAAATCTGTTTTTAGTGTCTAAATAGGCTCCACTTACATTGGAAATTGTTACTTTTATAATTTAAGTTATCCTCCCAGTCATCTGAAAAAAACGTAAGTTCTATTATCTGGACAAAGAAATATAATACCAGTGTAATGATGGTTTTAATTCGTGAATAATATGTTGACCCTCACTTTGCATTTTTAACATGTATTCCCTTGATTTATTGCCTTTATAGTGCCTTTGTCTACTTAATGGCTCCAGTTTTAAGCACACTTCATGTCCTTCCTCTTTTTCTAGCTTCTGCCAACACCTACTTCAAGACCCTCCAAAACAGGGCCAACAGAATGCGGAAGAACCGAATTAAGGCTGACAATGAAAAGGCTATCATCCGTCACCACGTGAACGAGGTAAATAAATTTTTGTTACAGACTTCCTCTATAGACCACAAAAGTCTGACGTCACGGACCCCTCCCGCAACACGTGTTGGGCCCTGTGTTGGGCCTAAACCTTTTACGACCGGCCCCGGTAACCCTACACCCCCGGTCACCGGCCCGGCCCGCCCTGGAGGGGGCACCGATAACACCCGGCTGGACCACGGTCACCCGTACACACAGACAATAACATTGCCTATAACTTTGCTATTTATTAACTCTTTTTCTTTTCAAGTATATCATAATGCACATTGATAATTCCCCTATGAAAATACATGTTTTCATAAGTTTGCGAGCATTATTAGTGGAAATAGCAAATCTGACAGCTGGGTCCTACTAAAGTTCATAGAGGGGACCCCCGGCCCAGCCCTGCCCATGTTTAGGCACGGGAGCAGCGTGCAGTGACCGTTAGGGGCCCGCCCGACGTCATGGCTTTTGCGGACTATTGTTCTCAACATTGTTTGACGTAGTTCGATTCAGGCAGGCCGAAATTTTACACCTTTCAAGTGCAAAGCCGAGGAGAAAGAGTAATGTCTATGGTCTATGCCCAGTCTGTCCACTCCTTGGGTGGAAGGATACGCATCATTGTTCTAAAAAACGCGAAGAAAGGGTCTAGTTTGACAACATTCACATGTCCTTGTTTCTAGAAAAAAGGTTACTTTTTCATCCCAAATATCCATGATATGAAAATAAGGGTCTTTTTTTTCCTGGGAAATATGAAATTTCACGAAAAAGGGTATTTCTTGGCCACTAAATGTCTGCGTTTTGAAGAATAAGGGGTCGATTTTTTGGTATAAATGTCAGTGGAAAGGGGTTGTTTTCTATTTTGAAGAACGATGATATGTCCTACTTTGATATCTGAGTAGACAGACTGGGGGTCTATGGTGTAGGGGGTGTGACTTCCCGGGGACCCACTCAGTTCAAAAAGGGGTATACGTACAAACTGCGGTCGGAACTATACCGGGGGCTGTAGCTGTGAATCGGCAATTTGGCTTAAAACAGGGGGCCCGGCTGTGAAATGATCTTATGGTTGTAACACTGAAACTTGGGAAACAATTATAATTTTTTTACATTATGAATTTTTATAGAGCACTGTAACCTTACTTGCTTCCTTGGACAATAATCTTGACATACAATTAGAATGGATATGACACAATTAATAAAAAGTGCCTGTATGTTATAGAGACCAAGGATAAAGCAACGCTTTTGAAATTAACTGCAGTGACCAGCTTTTAAATTAAGGCAACTGAAATATTGAAAAACTTGTTTGTGTTTATTGGATGTTCTTGACCAAGTATGTCGTAACTGTATTAAAATAAAAAAGTGTCTTTTTAACTTTGCAGAAGCTCAGAAGACGGATAGTGGGGTTGGAAAATTTCGTCAAAACGTGGGACGAAGCTCGAAAGAATTCCGTGAGGCGCCTCCTCACCCCCGACTACAGGAGCGACGAGGAGCGCGGACTTTATTATCCGGCCGCGGTCGACAAAGACGGGAAGACGAAAGAGCGATATCACCGCCGCGTCAAACCGCTCGTGTGGGAGAGCGATGAGCTGAGGGCCTACAAAGCCCACCTGGACGAAATTGAGTATGACGAAATTAGCGGCCGTCAGCGGGGCGTTAGAATGGAAAAGAAGCGGAACAATGTCCCCGACGATAATCCAAAACGCCAACAGCCTCCTCCCAACACCCCAGACTGGGCGGTGAAGCCCGGGTATCGGTCGGGTATCGCCGATGCACAGCCAATTTAACTTATTTCTAAAGGGTCTGTTTAAAGCTCTATTTTATGTGATGTTTATGTTTATCATCTTTATGTTTTCTTTATAATTACACTACGTTTAATTGTATGGTCTGTGTCACGCTGTATGTTAGGTCTTTGTACTTTCTTCAATTGTATAGTCGTTTTATAAACTTTTATCAAAGAACTTTGCGCTTCTTGTTTTGATTGTGGCATGCTCGATAAGCAGGGAAGTATTTCTATAGATATGTTGGTAAGACTCGCCTTATATTAGTCTAAAACCGTACGCGTTATACAGGTCCTTCTCATAAGTGAATCTTAAATTCATGAATACTTTTTATTTACGATACGAAACGCATTTAACTATAATGACCTGTCATTTTGTTGAAAACCCGAATGTGCTATTTCTTGAAGATAGACCACGAACTTGAAATCGATTACAATACAACACTTTTTTGATGAGTGTTATGGTACAAGGTCTCTACCATTAGAAGAGCAATGGAATGACACCTAGGCCTGTTATCAATAATAACATAAATCAATCATAAAAAGTGTATTTTAAACAAACATAAGCTCGATATACGATTTTTAAAATGATGCGACATGAATCATCTCTTCGTACTTATTTCGCAGTCATGAAAAAATAATGTTGCATGAAGCCGGTTTTAATTAAGAACTGTTACTTCTTTTCAAGTGGATCCTTTTTAGTTCGATTCCATGCAGTAAGGTGCAAAAGTAATTTTTCAGAAATTTTATTATGATCAAATACATCGCTGCCAGTAGGACCTATCAAAATTTACAAGTGACCATGTAGTCTCCTGATGAACCCGAAATACTTTCTAGGATTTGTATGGCACGGTGACCTATATTCTTTCTGTGAGAGAATAAAAAAACCTCTTGCATATAGTGTAACCCTTTAAAGTGGGAGTTCTCCGGGAGTTATGTATAGGTAACTTGGAGCTTCTGTGACATTGCAAAATTAATAATTTAAAAAACAAACAAGTCAATTTAGGTGTCGAGATTTATTAAGGGACAATAGCTTAATTAGCTATAGCCATAATTTCGGTTGGAGCCCGATCGCCAGATTGTGGCGTTAACCACATTTAATTCCACTACTAGTTTTGGTTGCAGACCTAGTTTAGCCTCAGGCCCCTAAATTAGGGGCCTGTCTCGCAGATTACCTAAGGGGTCGACCCTAGCCCGAGCCAGAGTAAAAGCGCTCTTGTCAGCGTCATACTGCTCTTTCCAAAACCGAAATTTTATTTAGCTACAAATTCAATTTATAACCATAACACTTGTATCGATTGACGCACGTTCGGCAGCATATTGGTAGTAAACACACAAAAATACAACATTTTTCACACAAGACTTAATCAAGGTCAACACGGCTTAAGTCGACTGAAGTATTAGTACTAATTGCAAGCTCACCGGGCCGGTATTTCCCCAAAAGAACAGGCTCTCCTATGCCTATACCCATGGTAACCAACTGGTAGCGTATAATGTCCTTAGTCATCAATCTTGTCAACATGATGTCCTTCAGTTTATTAACCTTTAAATGTGTGGGCAGTCGTGTCGATGTGCCGGTATAGCAGTCGGTCATTTGGATGACACAGTTCAATGTGTATCGTGCGCCTAGGCATATATTTTCGGCTTTAGTCAGTGTGATAGGATCGTCTGTTTGAAAGATATAATCTCCAAAATGTCCAGGGAACGTGCCTATTTTAAGCCATACACTGTGATTGCCCGAGACAAGCAAGTATACACGAAAACGAGCATCTGCGAAGATGCGATTAATTCCGGAGCAAACAAAGAATATGCTAATAATTATGGCTACGGCGAGGATAAGAAGAAGAGTGTACGAAGAGAGAAGTACCACAGTTGGGAATTCTTTAATGTTTCCGTCTCCTGGGTTGGCTTCAGATCCAGTGTCAGTTACGGTATGGTCCTGGTCCAACAAGGCTTGCAGGGTGTCATGAAAGGTGAGGCCGGTCATCGCATCGTGTTTTGGTGGAGGGTGACCGGTAAATGGAGCAGTGAGGTTGACCAACCGGGTACGGGTTACTCCAGGCTTATTGTGAACGACCCTAGGCCAGTGTCCGCCACTGGCAGCTCGAACAAATTCCACGCATGATACAAGAACCAAGTACGCGGCAGCTATATATTGAAAAAAAAAGAAAGAAGAGAACATGAAGGTTGTCATCTCAACTTTAAACAAACACCTTCGTTCCAAATTACCATGGCCAGGCTATTCAAACAGACAGAATAAACTATAACTGCCATATGGCCACACCCTAGAATTCAGAAAACTGGCCATATTATTTAATTAGGAAGGGCGACCCCCAGAATGAATACATATGTTTTACCTATTTTGAATAATTTGGAAAGTCGGCCATCGACTCGTATCACTTGTACAACAAAAGTAATTAAGAAGATTCTCACCAAGGGTGGCACTCAGGATTTTGACACTCATGATATTCACGTAGCCGTACACCAAACGCACTATATAACGAAATAAGCTGACCCTAAGTAGTAGCAGAAAGCTTAAGGTTTGACCTTCGAGCTAAACTTCGAGCTCAGTTTTCAAGGCAGATGAAATCCTATGACCAGTCGACCTGACGGCAGCCGATGCGTTTCGGAAGCTGAGGAAACTTCACCGCCCTTTAATGGATAGACCCTAGGTTTTAATGGCAGGTGTCATGCCCTCACCAGTCCAGACGGCGGACGATGCGTTTCGAAAGCTGGAGAAACTTCACGCGCCCGACAAATCACGACAACGCGCTACCGTGACGGCCAGGCTGGAGGCGACATTAATCTCCTGGTAATACTGTGGCAGGCTGTTCTCGGCTTTAATTTCACACGGGTGTCTGAGGTTAGGAGCTCGAGTGCAACTACCCCTGGGTCGGGGCTGTGGCATGTCGCGGCAATTCGCGGCTTTCAGCTGGTGGGACCATAGGCGTCGGTCTGTACCATATATAAATACTTGTGTCGCGGTCGCAAATGGGGAAGGTTCATCGCCCTGAAGTGCTGCTGTCTAACTCAAGTTCGCCATGGCCTCGCGATCGTGGTGTTTCAAGGGTCTGACCAGTGACCAGGCAGAAACCAGAAGAAATATGGACACTAGCCGAAACCGATGGTGCGACACATGTAAACGTGCAGTTTCAAAAAGTACATATAACAGGAAGCATCTTAAGGAGCATGGTGAGTACCAGATAAATAGTATAACTAGGATAAAGTCACTTTCACCTGAAATCGATATCCTTCAAAACCTTCCTAGCTAGCTTGCGCGCATAGATATTATTTTCAAATACCTACTATACTCTTAATGATCAGTTAGTGTTTGGAAAATTATCGCCAGCCTAAATCTTTTCTTGACAATTAAACAATTGTTCAAATAATGAATGACTTGAACAATGGACGTTATATATATGTATCCCTCCATGCATCTTTCTATCATAGCTTTTGAGTCAGAGAAACAACATTGGGTGGGAAAGTCTGTACTCTGAAACCCGACTGTACATTTGATTTATTATTATACATGTGTCTTGCAGAACCAATCCCATTTGGTTTACCTCAACGCGCTGGCAATCAGGCAGAAGTGGGTCTTGAGGCCGAAGCTGCAGATATTCAGGCTGAGGCAGGTAACCAGGCTGAAGCAGGTTTTCAGGTTGAGGCAGGTAACCAGGCTGAAGCAGGTTTTCAGGCTGAGGCAGGTAACCAGGCTGAAGCAGGTTTTCAGGCTGAGGCAGGTAACCAGGCTGAAGCAGGTTTTCAGGCTGAGGCAGGTAACAAGGCTGAAGCAGGTTTTCAGGCTGAGGCAGGTAACCAGGCTGAAGCAGGTTTTCAGGCTGAGGCAGGTAACCAGGCTGAAGCGGGTATTGAGGCTGAAGGTGGTATGCAGGTTGAAGCGGGTGTTGAGGCTGAGGCAGGTAACCAGGCTGAAGCGGGTATTGAGGCTGAAGGTGGTATGCAGGTTGAAGCGGGAATTCGGGCTGAAGGTGGTATCCAGGTTGGAGCTGGTATTCGGGCAGAAGCTGCAGCTGCTAATCAGCGGCAGGCTGAAGTCGGGAATCCGGGAGAAGCAGACAGTCAGCCTGTGGGTCGCAATCAGCCTGTTGAAGAGGCGGTACCCATGGAAGCCGATGAGGAGTCAGGTGATGATATGCAAGACTATTACGGTACCATGGAAGATTCCCAAGAAACGGAAGAAAATGATAAGCTTGATCCAGAGGCAGTCAAGATTCGCAACAGGGCCATCCGTCACTTAAAAGTGGTTTTCGGTGACGGGACGGGTCGTCCTAGCCCATTGGCAAGGCTTGTTAGTGGTACCCCTAATAAGAATATCCAAAGCCTATTTTCATGGGTTCTGTTCTTTCTTTTGCAGTGGCAGATCCACACCTTCACCAGTGATACGCAAATGGCTAAAGTTATGTGCTTCATTTGTGAATTATTGACGGTAGCAGGTAATGACCGGGTTTCACAAGCAGCGGAGGCAGTATTCCCCAAAACGATGCGGATGATGTACAAATGGTTGGGTACAGACCTAACGATGACTAATTACTCTATCAGTGTATGCTGCCCGGCCTGTTATACGTTGTCGCATTCTGTGTTGTCCACCACTGAGCGTGTGCGAGGTCTAGGCTTTTACACGGATCGTAATGGTAATCAGCAACCCATTAGGTGTACAACCATCGGTGATGATTTAAAACGCTGCAACAGGAAATTGTTTTATGAGACCAAGATTGTGGGGGAAATTACCTTCCTTCCAGTCAGGACATTCTGTTACCAGTCGCTCGAGAAGAGTTTGCAGGTTATGATGAAACGTCCAGGTTTTGAGCTGAAATGTAGAGAGTGGAAGGGCAGGAGGATACCTGAAGGAGTGTTTGCTGACATCTACGACGGTTCGGTATGGAAAGAATTTGACGCGAACAACGACGGCTTTCTTGATAATGAAAACAACTTGGCTCTTCAGATGAATATCGATTGGTTTCAACCATTCTCTCGGAAAGCTTCGATGTCAGTAGGGGGCATTTACCTAACAATACTTAACCTACCCAGAAATGAGCGGTACAGACTTGAGAACGTCATACTATACGGTATCATTCCAAACTTAAGTAAAGAACCTGCCGACCTTACCAGTTTTCTGAGGCCCCTAGTCAACGAACTCAAGGAATTCTGGCATCAGGGAAAAAGGCTTATAACCAACGATTGCCCAAATGGCAAGACCGTTAAGTTGGCGCTTTTGAACGTTGCTGCCGACCTGCCTGCAGGGAGGAAGACCTGCGGTTTCCTGCTACCTAATGCTATCATGGGTTGTTCAAAATGTCTGAAGGAATTCAAGAATTCAAACCGTGGAGGATTCAACATGGCGAATTGGACTCCTCGTACTCTGGACCAACACAAGGAGAGAGTGAGTGAGATTACAGCTGCATCCACCCCGAGAGAGAAAAGTAAACTTGAGAAGCAGTATGGAGCTCGTTCCTGTGTCCTCCTAGAATTGCCCTACTTCAATCCCATCAGGTAAGTTCAATCTCCAGGCCGAACAAATTTAAAGGCAAATCTTACACAGAATTATACCAAAATATTAACAATTTTAATTTGACATTTGAATAAACATTAATACAAATGTTTCCATTAGCAGTAACTGTATTATATTACATTCATTTCTTCAGGTTCCTCTCGATCGATGTGATGCATAATGTACTGTTGGGTAAGTGTTGAAGCTTGACCTAACGTTAATTAATGTTTAGCACTGATAATGTGTTTGAAATGGAACTTGCATTTGCCTTTAATTTGGACTATTAGTTCATTGGGGTTTCAATACCGATTTCACATATGTGCTTTTATTATTGGGATTCAGGGACTGCCAAGCGAATGTGGAAGAGGTGGACCGACAAAGAGTTGTCAAAGAAGAAGAAGAATTCAACAGATGACGTTGTACTAAGCGCTAATCAGGTGTTGACTATTGATGCTCGTCTGAATCAGTTTAAAGAGGGACTACCGGATGACTGCGTGGTAACTAACATCAAATCGAACGCTGGGATGTGGACGGCAAAGGAGTGGAAGAATTGGGTTACAGTCTCGTCTGGATACTGCCTCCAGGGCATTTTGCCGGAGAATATGCTTCATAGCTGGCAGCGTTTCGTAGAAGCCACTCGACTTCTGTGCAAGCCTTGTATTACACACCACGAGATAGAACAGGCACACAGGAAACTATTGCACTTTTGCAAGAGCACAGAGCTCCAGTTCGGTTCTGATTTCATTACCCCAAACATGCATCTACATCTCCATTTAAAGGAGTGTCTCCGGGAGTATGGTCCAGCTCCCAGTACTTGGCTGTTCAGTTTTGAGCGGTATAATGGTTACTTGGGGGATGTGCCGACTAACAATCGCCAGATAGAGAAACAATTGTTTGAGAGGTTTCACAGGATGAGTCGTGTCAGTCAGGCGCGCGCCGAAATGCCGTCCAAACACGAGGGGAAATTTGTCAAACACTGCCAGCTGGGAGAAGGAGAGAAGAAAGCAAGAACGGTCCTGGAAACACTCGATGTACCCAATGAGCGAGAATTCGCACGGTGCGAGAGCCTATGGAGTCTCACCGACGGCTTCGAGACAGTTAGAGAAGAAAAGGCGTGGATCGACTCGGACGATCTTGAGCTGCTCAAAAAAACATACAAAAAGATGTACCCCACAGAACAGGAGATCCTAGAGAAGTCATTTCTGCCTTCATTTTACGTGAAGTCTAAAGTCGTAAAATATGGCCCCATGACTTATTCCAGCACAAATTCCAGCAGTGGTAAAAAGTTGTCTAGACTAATGGCAAATTGGTACGAAGACGGACAGAATGACCCCCGGGAGCGACCGTGCATCGCCACCCACTACGTGAAACATTACATACAATGTAATGCAACCGGGCAGAAGAGGCAACATGTGTTTGCAGCTGTGAAGTGGTACCGACCCAGCACCGTCGAATCCAGATACATAAGTCCTTATACAATGTGGCACAAGGAAAAGTTCGAGCAACCTTCATGGGCATCTTTCCTGCCTGTTATGCGGATAAGTGGACATTTTGGATATGTGGTTGAACAAGAAAATATGATCGTATGTCCCCTTCGGCGCCACGACTTCTTGTAGATCTAGAGGACCTATAGATATATCGAACTCGTGCACGTAGTGTCCGAAATTAAGCTGAAAACGTATGCATCATTAATGAGATTGTGCACCACAAATATTGGATATGCACCCCCCGATATATGGGAATAAAAAAAAGTGCAAAACTTAAAAATAACGCACCTGGCAGTGAGTGTGCAGAATCACGAGTGTGAGTGTGCAGATCTAGACTCACGAGTGTGAGTGTGATCCCCGGGTGAAGGCCTATAGGCCCGGCCTATAGGGTGCAGCAGCTTAATTTCGGACAATGTCCGGTGTTTTATATGCATTGTTAGGATTATGTGATTTAGACGCTTTTGCCAACAAAAGCAACATTTTTTTATTAGGAATAATTATATTACGCCCTAAACCTTATAATGTGACTACTTTCAAATTTAAAATAAAAGGTAGGAAATTACTTCGCAAGGTTACGGTGCCAGGATGTGCGACTTTGAGGTACGTTTTCTGAAGTTATTTCACAGGCTGGGGGTGTGGGGCCGTGTGCATTTACGGGTGGTTTCTTGAGTCAGGTGTCAGGACGTGCACATCCAGCTGCCGGGGCTGCGCTGCGCGAGCGACACCTTATGTAACACCTGACACCGGTCGCTCAGGCTGCTCGGCTGACCTAGATGGCCCCTCATTACCCTGCCCCCCGGGGGGGTCGGGGGGGGGGGGGGCACCAGCTTTATAAGGAGGTGCCCACCACGTGCACACACACAGTCCCGCGCCAGCCTCACGACCATAAAAGCCGTACATACGCAGAAGTTTGCTGATATTAAACACAAGCACCACATTGTGAACAATGGCGACCGCGCAGAAAACCCGGTAGGTGAATCAGATAACTTGCCTATAATTTGATAAGATAACATGCCTATATAGAGAAGTAGTGTTTTTTCAGGCTTTGCGGGAGAATGACTTGGGGGTTACACTTCCATATATAGAGTGTTTGTTAACAAATGTATAATTGTGTGGATAATAGCTGTTACGTTTGGTAGATATTTTCCATTTTTTTTCGTTTTCTCCCCATACACGTAGATAACCAATTCCAGACACTTAAAGGTTGTTTTTTTTGGCTCATTCAAGCAACCATGTGCGGTCGGAGGAGGAAGAGGAATCCCAGGCATGGACACCGCGTGAGGAGAAAAATATTGAAGAGGAGGAAACGATCTGGACGGAACCCGAATGGACCGAGTGCGCGCCCCTGTTCACCCCTAAGTAGGTTTAAATTGTTCAACACTGTTGATGGACAGGGATGGAAGAGAAGCATGGAAAGAAAATTATTAACTTACTATCTGGTAGGATGACTATCGTCATGCCAAATAATGCACACTGTCTAAAACCCGACGACGGACTCGCGGTCGGACATAGTTGTGGTCGCTCGAATTCATGTAACATGCTGAAACAACAGGCTCTTTTTTGGACAATTTAAAAATTGCAAATTTGTCAGACTGGCACAATAACATGAAATAGAGATTGGATGAGAAAAATTGAGATGCCGATGATTTGGTAGTTTCGACCACCTATGTTGAAATGATGGACGGTGTGATGATTTTTGAAATTTTTTCCAGGACGCACGACCAACAACAGCTCCCGGACTGCCCATCAGAGTGGACGTGCGTCTACTGTTCGGAGGATCCGACCCAGGTTGGTACATTTGTATTTACACGATGAAGCTAAGTGGGAAATAAAACATGTAAGCGTATGAAGGGAAATATGTATAAACAAAACAAAATGATGAGTGGGGCGATTTCACGAGTACAATTGTTCTGAAATTTGCCAATATTACGAGGGACACGCTGGTATGTAGTAAGTGCAAAATTGACTTTTGCACATTTAACTATAACCACACAATTTTTTTCAGGAGCAGGAGGAGTACTTAACGGACCAAAGGTGGAAGGCGATGGAAACGTTTGCCGAAGACCAACACGCCACACAACCGCAGGCCATATTCTTGGATGGCAACTACAGGTACGCCGGGTTTTTTTTTCATAATAAATAATATTATATAGCGACAATGATTTTCGATGATGCTACTAGGCAAAAAATAACGAGGGCATAGAATCTTGATGTTGACGTTGGAGTGAACGCCGAATTTCGTACGGTTACTAAAAATTGTGATTGATGATGGTCCGATTAGTTCGTGCACACAATTTAAAAAAATGTGTATTTAAACATGCCTCCGTAATATTTCAGAATGTACTTGGTCTGCAACTACTGCGGCCGGTGCTACCACGCCGACTGTGAGGGGGGCGAGCCTGCCAGCATCATGTGCTCCGAGGTGTTGTGCGAGTGGTGCGCCGAGGATAAAGATTAATAGAATCGATTCAGCAATAAAATAGTACACTAGATTTTAACTACACTTTGTGTCAAATGTCCTTTTATTTTTGTTTTTATATAGTAACACTAGCTATAGGTTAGAATTTACCTTAAATCACAGCTTCACGCTAAACTATGTTTTTTGTGTGTACCTGGCAGTCTACGGCCGATCGTACAGAGTATATTGAACAGATAATGTGAGTCATAATATATGTTTCATCTAAATTTACAAATATACTAGATCAGAGTGAAACACAGTCTTTTAATGCCTACTAACTTCTAAGTACAGTGAGAGTAGAACACTGGTAAAGCGCGGCCATCAAATACAACCCACATTCCCCGTATAGGTCTATAGGCATAGAAACTTTGCTAAATCTGAGGGGTTCCAGAGACCCCCTAATTTGGATAATTCCCTTTATTGGTAGTTTAATTGCGTAAAATTTGAGAAATCGGAGGGGGGTCAACCGAACATGGGACCCCCCCCCCCCCCCCCCCCTTCAATACATTCTGCTACAGACTGCAGGCTTTAAGCCGGATGGCAGGTGCACACCCCTGTAACGACCAACAGAGAGCTCCTCTCAGACTGGGGCAAATTAAACTCATGGGGCAAACTGCGACACAGCTCAGAATCCGTCCCAATCATCGGTTGAGACCGGGGTTTACTTACGCAGTGCAACGGGGCGTGGTGGGGCGTGGCCCGGTAAGGGTTACACCGTCAGGCGGTCTCTGGGTCGGGCACCCGGGTCGGGCCCTGGAGATTAATCCTCCATCACGCAGGGCTCTCTCCCTCACTCCCTCCCAGTCTATCCCGACAGATTACTAGTTTTAGCGGGGCAGGAGCCTTGATTTGTGAAGACGTGGAGAAATGGCAATGTTTGACCCCATCGTAAGGCCCGTGGAGGAACCTACCCGTCGGAAAATCAATCACCTGCAGCATCAAGTCGGCGGTAAAATGGATAAGTCATTTCACCGGCGACCTGATGTGTTTTCTCTGCACGGGTTCGAATCCTGTAAATGCCTGGGTAAACTTGACGTATCGTCCGTCATATGGCAATACGCCTTTTTTCTGTTCATAATTTTAAAGTGTCATTATTATTGTACTATTTTATATCAATATTATCTAATTCACGAATATGTCTTGGTAGGGAAAACTAGTGTTTAGCACCCCTGTAATAAGCTAAGGGGATTTCCAGAGATGAAAGTGGTCCATGAGAAAAAAAAAGTGTAAATTCATCCTCGAAGAATTGCATGCATTTACGGGAGGGTCGAGTATTAACATATTATTATTTGTTTAATTCTCCGAATTTTGTATTTATCTTAATTATTGCTCATTTTTGACTTTAAACATATCAATTTGTTCACAATTATGTTAAAGAATGTTTTCCGTAGAAAAAATCCTACTTTGATTTATGATTTCAGACTTTTCTATCATCACTGTCGGAATAATTTAATGCTCCACAGGACAGAGACCACATGCTGTGTCTATCGCCCAACCCCCGTTCTTCCCCCACATCACATAACCATCTGCAGCTGGTCACCAGACACCCCTGACCACAGGGCTACCCATGACGGGGATAAGACTACAAATTCAGAATATAAAACTATAAATATTTCATATGGAAAAAAAAACAAAATACGTACATTTTCCTTGGTGTTAGGACTAAGAATGAACAATATATACAAATGCTCAGTACATTCTGATGTGAAATTAGTTTCTGAAATTAAAGTGTGAACAAAATGTTGCATAAATTTATATTTGCAATTCCAATGGGACTCCCCATATGAATCCGATCCTCCACTTTCTCCTTTTCCACTTCATACTGGGAAGGGGGCCCTTTCAAGGATACTACCCACTGCCAAACTACCGCCCGCCCCTTCTTTTTCTCACCGATCCCTCCTAAATTCTAGTTGACCACGTGCACCTCTTGTTTATGGCCCTAGACCCTTAAATTCGAGACGGCGACATGGCCCTTTTTGGGCTTAGTGACATGGGACAGGGCTAATTCTTAAATTCGACAGGGCGACATGGATGTTTCTTAAAATTGACATGCGACATTGGGACCCCCCCCATCAAGGGCCCCTTGTTTGTCAGGGAAGACTCACATCACCGCCCCCAAAATTCTGGTTCTGTACATGTCAGTACCAGGAAATATGCCTAAATACCCCAAACTGCTTAATCTAATAATACTGGGTATGCAGAAGGTTTAATTCAGTTTGGCAGGTATCCAAGTCTATCAATACTAGACTTTATCTCTTGATGGCTCCTGGTTGATATGTTTAAATCCATACAGTCAATTTCACTAAGCTACGATCTGTTCATACCGGTGGGTATTTGGATGGTCCCTAGCCCGGGTAAGTTAAGCAACATTGAGACCGGTTGTTACTTGGATGGTGGCCTGCCCGTGTTCGAATCCCCATTTGAATACATTTTTTTCGTTCATGGTCGTCCTGGTTTCAATTTAATCCACCAGGTGTCGCTGGAGGAAAGATCAGTCTACACTATCACTCTGCCACCTCGACGCTCGCTAACTGCGAATCATGGATGACGATTCTGGCGCGGAGGGGTCATTCGCCGCAGATTGTCTACACTATACTAGAAGTAGGACGCGGTGTATTGCATCAGTCCTGTGGTTCGGATATAAAAGGCCTCTATCGGCCACAACCGTCCGGCGAGCCGTGACGCTGGGCCACTAATGAATTATTCGAGCCCCTCGTGGGTTCGACCCCCACTAGATTCGTTAGGCCCGGCCTAACAAAACGATTGTCGTTTCCCCAGCGTCAACATGACACTTGCCACTTTTGTGAGTTTTTACTATAATATGTATTGAAACCAGATATATATATACGTTGATAAGTTTGAGACATAAATCTGTACGATTCAAAACATGTCAATATCCCACCCCCCCGCTTTCCTCCATTAATTACACTTAGGCCTACAGAATACCTTTGGATACAGGTTGTCAGATTAACTGTGAGAGGAAAGCGCATTAATGGAATTAACACGTTGAAGCTGGAAAGGGGGGATTGTTTTGTTAAAGCTGCAACTACTGCAATGGAATAGATTTTCGATGATGCTACTAGGCAAAAAATAACGAGGGCATAGAATCTTATATGTGTACCTTTTGTGTGTACCTGGCAGTCTACGGCCGATCGTACAGAGTATATTGAACAGATAATGTGAGTCATAATATATGTTTCATCTAAATTTACAAATATACTAGATCAGAGTGAAACACAGTCTTTTAATGCCTACTAACTTCTAAGTACAGTGAGAGTAGAACACTGGTAAAGCGCGGCCATCAAATACAACCCACATTCCCCGTATAGGTCTATAGGCATAGAAACTTTGCTAAATCTGAGGGGTTCCAGAGACCCCCTAATTTGGATAATTCCCTTTATTGGTAGTTTAATTGCGTAAAATTTGAGAAATCGGAGGGGGGTCAACCGAACATGGGGTCCCCCCCCCCCCCCCCCACTCCCGCCCTGCGGGGGGGGGGGGGGGCGGGGGGGAACTGGATACGCCACTGCTGGCAATTATATTGGTGCCTGAATGGAGTGTGGGTACGTTAAGACGCCGAGAAGGTTGGGCGTGTGAAGAGAACTATGAGCGGATGGGACTATTGTGACACAATATAGTTAACACCCCCTGACTTACACTTATATACACGCCAGAAGGGCAAGGGAAACTTTGAGGTGGGCGCAAAAGTATTACCTAACACGCCCACTGCTATGGGTGGTATAATGATACTATGATTTTTCAGGGATAATCGTGGAGTAAGACTTACACTCCTTGACACGTTTTAGAGGAAGTGGTTTCAGACAAGCCCGAGCCTGTCGAATGTATGAGTTCAAATTCTTCCCGTGTTACTGCTGTAAATCCATTAAATAACAATTCTTCTAAATTATATTTTACTTCATTCCATAGTGGTAGCAGGACCTATGAATGAAACATCTGCTAATTTTCACCTTCACCAGAAAAATCATAACCCATTTTATAACATACATGTCTCGGCTGTCCATTGTGCAATAGTGTGTCTCTGTAAGTCAGCCAATAGACACAACAAAGCATCATATTACCTCCTCCTGTCTACTGTTGTATAATCTTCACTGACCAGAATATAAAGTATAAGGATTTAAATACATGGCACTTTTTTTTCTAGATTACTGGTTAATTGATTTTTTTACCTTAGTATATTTCATAAATCTTCACACAAAAAAAGTGTTAAACTGTATCAAACCCAACTTCCAAAGTTTTGGTGGATAAGTTATTTATTTGAGAATCAATTTGTTTTACATCAACATGTTTTGATTCTTTCAAACATAAATATGATAAGTAATGTAAAATATCATTGTATTTTAGAACATGCAACAGCTCATATTGGAGACCCTGCATCCTGCACAGGCTGGGGTAAAAGGAGAGGAAGTAGTCTAAGGAATGACACCTACACAGTTGACCCCGATGGTGTGGGTGGATTGGAGCCTTTTGACGTCCAATGCCTCTTGCCTTCATCAGGCATGCCATGGACTTTGGTTGGTCATGACAGGGAGAGTAGTTCTCATGTAGCCGGTGGCCCTCATTACAGTGATGCAGCTTTCTCCAACTAATTTGCCATAAGTTACCCTATATCTGATTCACAATTGAAGGCTTTGGTCAAAGGATCTACTGAATGTTGGATGCATATAGAGGTTCACTGTCCGCATATGGTGATAGATAACAAAGCAGGCTGGGCAGGACCTTCTGGGACCAAGCACCTGCTGAAGGACTCCCTCTGTCCAGGTAGGACTTATACCTTATTCTACTACAGCTGCTTACAACATGAGGACCATATCCCATGACAACATTACTTGGTATCGCATGAGGAGGCACTAGCCTGTCTGTCCTTGAATATGTTTATTGCAACAATATCATAGCGTTCTTGCACCAATTAGGGTATTGCACTAAGTACAACATTCCCAGGCTTTTATTGATGGGAAGTAGTATTCCAAACAGCATGACCTATGACTTGACCTACGACATGACCTGAAATTCAAAGAACTTCAACCTTTCCTCAACAACTTTTTTAAACATTATAATGAATGAATGTTGTGGCCTAAGTTATAGCCTACAATATTCATCTTCACGACTTTACTGAGATATAAATTATAATTTTTGACATTAAAGTCATAGCCAACTGCGATATACCCTATCACACTAATGTGATGTAGACAATCTCATAGGAGACTACACCATGGCTACAATGTTGGCTTACCGTGCTCAATATCAGGCCCAAGTTGTGTAGTGGAATACCCCCTTAAAGGCCATATTACACTATAGGTTGCATCTATGTTTGTTTCGGGTCCCTGTACTCAACGAGTTATTTATGCTCTTTACCAACATGTTTGCAACTTTTATAAAGGATGCTCTTATACTTATTGCTCATCTAAGATGTATAAATAAATACAAAAGCAGCTAGCAAGAATATGAATCAACTTTATTTTACTCTTATTAAAAGGAGTCTGTAAAATTTATGAATGCATTTTTCTAATATTCTCATACTAAATATTGATCTAAGCTTTAGAAACAAATACAAAATCAGCTTGCAAGAATGTGTTTGTTCAACATTTACTTTAATGTTTTAACTTGTATTTTCCATGCTACAGGAATTGAGAATTGTGACTGTGATCGAAATGTTGCTCGATGGCAGTTGGACGAGGGATATATCAGCAATGTGTTAGAGTTTCCTGTCATGGAAATCTTGTTTGGCGACCTAAAAGGTGTGAGTGAAAAAGTTAATTTCACTCTGGGACCAATGCACTGCATAGGCAAGTATTATGATGCATCTATGGTTAATCATCATACTGTATTTTATAGGAATGTCAAATATATGCTTTACAAACCCATACTTGGTTTTCCCATGAAGTGTCAAGGACACAAGCAGTGGTTGATTTAGAGGAAGGGTGCAGGGGCATGCCCCCCAACTTTTTTAAATGTAAAATTCTGGAAATAAGGGGGTGTGCCTCCTCCCCCCCTTTCTATTAGCATGCCCCACTTTTACAGAAAGCTGGATTCACTACGGAAAAGTCATTTAAACTGCAGTTATTTCAGGTTAGCAGCTGAATTGTATGCAAGGGTGATGAGGTAAAATCCTAGTTTCATTATAGTTTCCTTTTTGTTTGTTGTAGGAGCAACAGAGTGTGGGTTGCCAGTTGATGTTTTGCTGGCCTCACGAGTCATCAAGGGGTTCACTGTGGGTAAAACTGTGACCTTCACATGTCTCCAGGGGTCAAGTTTCCCTGATGGCACAACTGTGATGACCTCAACCTGCCTGCAAGATGGAAGCTGGAGTCCTCTACCCTACGCCTACTGTGAAATCACTATCCAGAATTAAACCGATATATGGACTAATACAAATTATTTTCTAATAAAAATGCGTAATGTGATTTTAAGATATATAATTTATCAAATACATGGATTCGTACAAACTGTTTTCCAATCATAGCACCCACGTATCCTTAATTTTCTACCATAATGAACATTCAAAATATCATTTTATTTTACTTTTTTGTTTCAAAAAGAAAAAGACATAAGGATGAAACTAATACTGTATCACATCAAATTGCCTCTCATAGTGAATTAGTCATTTATTGATATAAGTTGCTAAACTGAGCATGGCTCCATTAAATATCTATGTCCCAATCCAATAGCATGGAAATTCTGTGATATTTTCATTACATAAATACATACCTTACCTAGAAGATTGGAAATAATAGACATATTTGTCATGTACCTGTAAAGACAGATGGCACCACTAATATGGAAAAAGTTATTTTTCATGGACCTATCATAGTATCAAGGGAGGTGACATTACACAAGGGTCAAGATTGGAAAAGGCCAGACTGAACACCCAAGAAATGAAAAGAAAAAGTTTAAGTTGACACAAGGGTATTAAAACGTTATCATTGGCATAATTATGACAATTAACTTATTTTTTTAAAGGTTTTTTATGTGATAAAGTAAATGTTACTCACTTCTCAAAGATTGACTTAATTTGTCGGGAACCAAGATTGTGCTTCTTACCCCAACCCAGTTAGCACAAGGGTATTAATATTTTATTAAGGGCATAATGTTGACAATTAACTTATTTTTAAGGTTTTTCCTGTCATAAGATAAATGTTCCTCACTTTTCAAAGATTGCCTTAATTTATCGGGAACAGGGGATATGGATCAGCTTGTTCCCAAGTCAAAGTGAACGAAGGCGGGGCTTATGGTATAGTTTGTGTATGGCAATAGAGTGTAAACAACAGAAAAAAGTACAAACAGAAAAACCACTAGATAGCAGTGTTTGGACAATGGAGAACTGTCTTCAAGCAGTTAACTAAAAGGAAATACCTTGCTACTAGCTAAAACTACATTTAGTAACAAAGTTTATAACAGAATGAGATACCGCCAGAATCTATCTTCTTATTGTATGATTCTTTACCCGATCCTGGTTAAGACTTCTAAACTCACAAAACAGACTTACCAAAGATTATACCCTCCTGATGCTATTGAAAGAATTATAGAATTAAACGACGAAGAACTATTGCAACTTACTGTAATAAAGAGTTGAGAAGACATTTGCTGATTAATTCTTACTGGTCTAATTTTGTTCTACTTACAACGGTTAGAAGATAATTTAGTTTTTACTAACATTCAACTCAATACCAGAGTATATGATGAAATGAACCATGAGTATTAATTCAAGGTTAGTTTCTATTGCTAGTTCTAATATATATAAATCTCAGGTTATGAGTAGTAATGTTCAACCTCAAAAAATGTACTATTAAAATATATATCCCTGTTAAATATCTGCTTTGTGAAACTATACTTCACATTTATGTAAATTACTATGTTCCCTTGACTGATGGAAGATATAGAGTAAACTAGAATGAGAAAATGAAAAAAACAAAAATAAAAAACAACATAGTATGGAGCCAACAGTCTCCTTGAAATAATGGGGTGTTTTACAGGGCTCCTTGGTCTTGGGAACAGGGGTCTTTGTATGACCGCAATGGAACTTGACATGATTATTACATTAGGTCTGCCACACATAATGGCTTGGCTTGCAGCATTTCTTATATTTGTAACTTTTATGGTAACTACCGTACCCATAATGTTAACGCTGGTTATGGTGCTTGGAGCCATAGTGATAATGGTTGTAACTATTATGCTTCTATAGCCATGGTTAGAACTATGGTGTTTATAGTATTTACATTTCCCATAGCATTGGTGTCTTATTACTTTACCATAGCAAACCTCATAGTATTTTCCAAGAGTGTTCTTTGCGTCTTTCTCGAAGTAATGTACAAGAGGGCAATACTGTGTAAATGGAACAGATATATACTTTTTACATTTCTGAAGAGAAAGTCAGTATCATTATGCTTATAAGAGCATCCCATCCCATGAAAATTGAAAAAAGTCTTACTTTGTAACTTCTTATTATCTTACCTTAACCTTTATTATACCTTACGGTGTTACATGTTTAGTAGTATCAAGTTTAAAGCTGGCCGTATCACGCCAGGGTGGTAACCAGCCTTGTATCACCCTGTAGGGTGATAAAGGAAAGTAGTTAGCATGGGAACAGCACATGAATACAAAGTTTGCATCGTGTGAACAGCCGCGAAAATTTAGTCTGTGATAATGAATAATTCAACACATGTTTTACCTTAAAAATGTGATTTTGTGTGTTAGAATGCATTAATCTATGTATAGATTTTCAAATTAAAGGCTAAAAATGCTCAAAACTGATAAAACATGCATATAAATGCCTATGTCCAGATGGTCGATAATAGGGGCCACTACAGCCGTGTGGGCCACTACAGAAGGCCACTACAGACGTTGACAGCCACTACAGACATCTGTAGTGGCCCAGCTTAGTGGAATTTTGCGAATAATGTTTTCTAAATTATGGAGAATATCAGGGGCTAAGGTATGATGAATCCATAACCAACCTTAAATGGAGTACTCAACCAGCCCTGCGGGCCCTGGTCTAAGGCTGATGTCAGGGTCTAGGCTTTGGGTGATATCTGCCCTCATACTCCCTTCTTGGTTGATTATATGTATTTCCCTCATTGCAAACCTTCAAGGAACATTCATTAAGAAGCCGATGACCATTTTTAAGTTCTACTTCCAAGTCCTTATCTAATATACCTATTAGCTAGTGATCTTTGAACACAGTAGATGTACAAAGAACAAGCCTACCTAGTGGAAGTTAACATAATTGGGATATAGGAGAGTTGCTGAGTGGGAACTCTGTTCCTACCCATTTTTGACCAGATCTTGTCAAAACAATCAGAATTTAACTACCAGAACTGATTGAAACGACCAGAATTTTAGTTACATCATCATGTGGGTTCCCCCCTTTAGGTCCTAACCTAGCTAGATCCAGATCCATCCCTGGGATCAGGTGATAGTTATGCTATGTTTTAGTTAAAATTATCACAATGCAAAATGACCCATGTCATGATACCAGCAGCTTTTGTCAGTACCTTATAGGTATGTTGGGCTTGGGTGATGAGAAGGGATTAGTCATACATATTTGTTGGAAGAGCTGAACAGAAACAACTACAAATTGAGCTCAAAACATAATAATAGTGTTAAGCAACATGTACAATATGTACTAATGGTTGGCATCATGATACATGGGGAACCACCTTTGTCCATAGGTAGACACAATGGTAATAGATGTTATTTATTTCTGAATATGGGTTTATAACCTTTGTGTTGTACATAATCTATCATTTTAAGACCTTTAAATTGATACCAGAAAATAAATGATTAACCCTTTAGACCCCCTAGAGTATTTTATTTAGATACCTTATTAATCTGAGAGAATACAAATAGGCCAATGGCCTGTTTTCATTGATCCTCAGTACATATATTATACCAAATACATATTAAATACATAAAACAGGTAGATGTAAGGTACATGATATTGAGGCAATACATGTAATATCTAATACCCAAACAACATATGTTTAATACAGAGTTATGACTCTAGGACCAGTTGAAGCGTATCAATATCTTTGGCAATTTAACTATCATAAATCATCGACCAAACAAGTAACGTGTAATGGTTAAGATAAAAAAAAGTAAAGAAAAGAAATTAACACCAACCCTAATTAAGTTTTAAGGTGAAGGGTAGATCAGAAGTAGACATTTGAATAGGTAAATACCCAGACAATCATCAATAGAATATTTTACATCATAAAAGAGGCATAGCACATAACAATATTGTGCCAAGATATAGAGCTTCACAATTCAGTGGACTAATTATGACATAAAAAAAGGTCACCATACCATCGTACACCAAGCACAAGATGATATTATTATACATTATAAAACCATATTATATTATAGATTGCTTAATTGCCCTAGGAATACTTAGTATTCGAGGAAGTTCAAATTTACTCCCTGTATATATCACTTAGGCTGATATCAGGGTCCGGGCTCGGGCTGCTGGCCCCCAGTGTATCTCCTTCAAGGTTGAAGAATTTGAATTTTTGGGCTACTGGACCTACCGTTTGGTCAATACAAGTCTTTCAACAAGAGAAATGGAATTACAGTTTCTAGGTACAGTTTAACACTTGAAAGACTAATCACTAATGTAATAGTTAGTTGGTTTGTCATGGGGTTTATCACTGTACCAATATCTAAGGTTATACACCCTTCTTTTTAAAGGTGGTACCCCCTCTTGGCAGAAATGTGAACCCTAGTGAGGGGAGTGTAGTTCAAAATGCTCCCACTGTTAGTCTATATGCAGTGCAGTGACTGCAGAGTGGTGGGCTCCTGCCACCTTGATCTGGTGGTCAGTTGGTCCCCTCTGCGCAGGGTCATTAGAAGGGTGTATATCACAGTGAGAACAAGATTTGACAATTCTGTCTATCATTATCGTATCTTTGGAATGACTGAATCTATTAGAAGATAGAGACCATACCCCTACACATTTACCAAAGCAAGTGTTTCTTAATGTCACGATCCCATAGACAGGGCCATAAACACTAAGGTTATATCATTTAAATATTGCAATATAAAGTATAGAGTACGCAGTCTTAGTTCGAATTACATTCAAATACAATACAATAGGTATAATGTTTGAAGACCCGACCAAACCCATAGATTAAATTAATTGCCATGCCACAATGATTGTTGACTATTTCCTTGTTGAAGTTAGGCAGCCTATAACCCCACCTTTACCTCTGTGAACGGGGCTGCATTGAACTGTTCTCAGGCCAATGAAATTATGATTTAACAGGGGCGGATCCAGGGGGGTCCAGTGGGTCCCCTCCCCTTTGGATCGATCCCTAAACTACAAAAAATGGGGAAATGTTATAAGCACATGAATTTGAATATGCACCGTTTTAGTACCTTGTGCAGACGCGGTCACTTGATCACTTTTTGGTGATCACCATGTGGTGATCATGACCATGTGCCGATGAAAAAAGTTTTAAATTTGTAGTTTTGAATAGTAATAATAGTTTCAAAATTCTGAATAATAATGATAATAAATTGATCACCAATGTGGCGGACATCCAACTTTGGTGGTTGTGACGTCATCTGCACAACGTCTATATGCTGACCTCCCGTTTTCAGAAAGCAGCATGTCTTGGTTCTCAGAAACTCAATTTCACCAAAACACTAATTTTGCCAATATTCTTCTAACTTTTCAGATCTTTAATATTGCATACCTCCTTAAATCATCTAGGTGCTTCCTACGTTCCTTACTGTAACAAATTTCAACATGTCAAAATGCCCTCTCTTCAAGCTTTTCAACCTTATTTGTCCTCTCTCAGTCAGCAGACACTTTTACAAATGTCACTTCATTCTAAATGCAATCATTGATTTGTAAATATTATCATAGTAATAAAAAACAAATCTTCTAATTTTGTCTAAAGTACCCAGCCTTGAATTTGCCATATTAAACATATTACGTGTTGGTTTATGGTAAGCATATTGTTCAAAAACATTCCTATGTGCTCATCTTATTACAAATGTCGGATGGTTCACCCTGATATGTAAATATCCATGTTGGAGTTTATTTTCCATTCAGCAGTTTTCAGCTATATCACAACCACTCACGTTTGTGTATACCAGGTGACTGACTGAATCTATGGGGGTGAAAACGAGGGCAAGGCAAGGTGGTCTAATTGTTCTCATCAAGGATTGAACCCTGGCCAGCCACATCTGCTAACCGCTAGACCACCCCGAACCCTTCATATGCTTAGTCTTATCCAAATTGATTGATAATTTTATAAAGACACACCATCTGACTAATAATACCTGGCATATTCTAATGTCATTCCATCAGGTATGGAAAAGATCTTGATTTCCCATTTAGATTATGGGAGATCATTATATATATATATATGTATATATATATATATATATATATATAACATAATAATATTATTCATTAATTTGTTACATGTCAAAGTGACTGAATAACCCAGCTGCATAATTTCCGAACCAATCCTTTATTCTATATTTAGCCGGAGGGTCATATTCTTTTTTCGTATAGATTCTGATAAACTAATAAAACAGAGACAAAGACATTTTGGCAGGCATATATTTATTTCTGGGGTATTAAGTGATAAACACTGTTGCAGACATGAAAGTAATCATCATGAAACAATCTCATAATAATAATAATAATAATAACAAAAGGTTGCCTGAAACATGCATAGATATATTTCATTGAAGGAAAAACCTCGACTTATCATCTGCAGCGCCTAGCTAGATATATTTTTGCAGTAGGTGTGATCATTTGATTTAATTTCTTAACAAGTAGTTGTCCTCTCTTGCCTAAAATACATGCAAGATTAATTTTTATTACAGAAGTTTATATAACAATGCATTCATTCTGAAATGTTTATATAGTGGACAAAATATAAATGTTATTGTTTCTAAGAATTTGTTGTTTCATATTGTACATTTGTCAGTGGAAGATTCATGAGTAGAGGGGTCAACATATTAAAGGCTAAGTACTAAAACGAAGTTCATAATATAATAATATATAAGTCAATTACATGTAGTTGCATATATCGAAGGCAGCATGGCCGCCTTCGCAATTGCACAGAAATAATATCCTGCCTTACAGATAGTAAAACACTACAACACAGGAGCTGCGATATGTGATGTCACAGAGAAGTTGTACTTATTAAGCTGGGCTTTTACCGAACGATCTATGACTATAAATGACTGTTAAAAATAGTTTTGGTCGGTCATTTTGATCGGTCATGGCTGAACATTATGTTGTTTCCACCAAAGGACTGAAATAAAGATATTTAGATGATTCTTGGACACAGTGGATGACTATTTCTAATGACTTGAGGTAGAAAACACAGTAGTCTTGAGAAAAATATCAAACTGGTTGAATATGTTATCGTTCATGAATCTGTTCATTTCTACAGTCGTATACTGTGGTTTGCAGTTGTTTATAGATGCCTTAATCACCGATTTGTTGTTTCCACTGAACAATTCTGTCAACGACCACAAAATATTAGCGAATCTCTCACTGCCATTCATGGTCGTCAGCATAATGTGACTTATATGACTCTTGCTTGCAGTTTTTCTGTCATACATAATCATTGTATCGCACTGATATCGCAGCACAAGGTCATGTAGTGCAATACAGCCTTTAGGGGACTGCAGCAGGGGCAGGAGACGGTGAGGGACAGAGCCTCAGCAACTCTTTCTCCAACTTGTTCTCACAATCACCGTTACTGTTGATACATGATACCTCCTCCGCGCGGGACGTTCCGCCCTCCTCCGCGCGGGACGTTCCGCCCTCCTCCGCGCGGGACGTTCCGCCCTCCTCCGCGCAGGACGTTCCGCCCTCCTCCACGCGGGACGTTCCGCCCTCCTCCGTGCGGGACGTTCCGCCCTCCTCCGCGGGGGACGTTCCGCCCTCCTCCGCGCGGGACGTTCCGCCCTCCTCTGCGCGGGACGTTCCGCCCTCCTCCGCGCAGGACGTTCCGCCCGCCTCCACGCGGGACGTTCCGCCCTCCTCCGTGCGGGACGTTCCGCCCTCCTCCGTGTGGGACGTTCCGCCCTCACAGATGGAGGCCGCAGGCCAGCAGCGGTCGGACCCTGACCCACGGGTCTCACACACCATCCCGGAAGGGCACTCAGTGAAGTCAGGGATGCAGGTTTGCTGAATTAAAACGTTACAACCTGATGAATGTGCATACAGCAATTTAAAACGTCTTAACAAGTATACTGGTGTACATTTATTTCATTATAATCGGTTTGTCTTCACAAGCACTGAAAAAAAGTGAAAAGTTAGAAAGTTAGTCAAATCTGGCTTTGACTAGTAAAATTCTGGGTTAGTCAGTGAGCGTCCAACTTTGTAACCTTTCTCTACATCTTACTGTTATATAACTAACCCCTTAGTCACATTGACTAACTTTCCAACCTAGGGTTAGTCAAGAGCTGATTTGACCCAAATAATTCAACCTGTTGGGCATAAATGAAGTAATGACTAACTTTTTGTATTTAGGTTAGTCAGTCTGACAATGGGGTTAGTCAAAAAAAAAAGGTTAGAAAGTTCGGACAAAAATTGCACTTTCAAAATGACTAGGTTTTTCGTAGAAAGTTAGGACTTTTGACTAACAATATCTACAAAGGTCCACCTATACTATTGCATTGAAACAGATACCTCAAGCAAGTGTGGTATAATTTCGCAGCTTTACAGCAGAGAGTCAAAGTTTTTATGAATAGATAGCTCTCCTTTTAGCAAAGTAACTAAAGGAGTAACAAGATTACACAGGAGCTAGGTGGACTATGTCAGTGCTGCTGGCATCCCAACATTAAAAATTTCACAACAGGGTTAAAACTCACAGTTACAAATCATTGACCAATGACATATTTGAAAAGTATTCTTACCAAGCAGACTTTGACCGTGAAACCCATCTGATTCACAATGCTGGAGTCTGTGCTTGTTGGTACATAGTCGACACATTGGGTACCTTCAGGGCAGCAGGCAGTAGAAGGCCCACAGTCCAGGGGAGGGTTTCCTCCCACCAGCCCACACACCCTGAAGTTGTTGGGGATCTGCCCGGAGTCCGAACGGCGGACCCTCTTTTTGCCGGGGCGGGGCAGACAGCTGGTCTCCTCCAGGGCTACGGCCAGTACCAGGAGGGACAGGGCCACTGTCAGGGTCCACATCTGGAAGGAGGAGGTAGCATGTACAATAAACAACTGGTAAAATATAAAGTCTATATTCCACATGCCAATTTCCCTAGCCAATTTTAAAGGTGGGCATGGGAATTGAGGTTGAATTGAGGTTGAATGAGGACTGCTGATGTCACTAGAAATGTGTTGTTATTGTAGGTGGAACTGTATATAGCATGTACGACTTCAAGCTATATTCTCAGAGAACGTGAACAAATCCTAGAATCAAAATCAGTTTGTAGGATAAAGAATTAAAGGGGAACACCAGTGACAAACTATACAACAAAAAATATAAACAGATCTTGCCTTTCTGTTGTCATCAGTCAAAAAAGCATTAACATTGGATAAGCGGTTCAAAAGTTATTGAAGAAATATGATTCTCCCAAGCTCCCCCACTTGGGGCAGCCATTTTTGAATAAATTTCCTAGCCTGCACTTCATCATTAATATTAAACTAAATTGTGGTTCCTGCTTAGATTTCTGAAGGCTTAGCTATAGTATTTCATTTTTTAGAATGCTTTTGTGAAAGTGTTTTCGACGAAACATCCTGAAACTTCATATCTTTAGTGGAGATGCATTAAGTCACATTTTGTAACAGGAATTTGATAGGGATTTACATCTAAAAAGTAAAATTGCTATGGCAACATAAGTTTGTATAGCAACCCCACCATAAGTCTAACAGCCTCTATTAACCTCTAGACCTAAGATGTTTTTGAAATGCCTATGGACAAACAAACTATTGCTGGAATTTGAAGAAAACCGATGTATATCGAGAAAATACCAGGATAAATAAAAGAAATTAAAAAAAAAAAAAAAAAAAAAAAACCTATTTATGTGGTATCTAGATTTACCAAATCAATTTATACCATGAAAAAGAAATATAAATTCAATGGTTAAGATTTAATCAATTGTTACTGGTTGCCTATCATCCCAGAGTTCTCATTGTAAGTAGTATAGTTACCATTGGTTCTGCCTAGCAACAGCCTAGGCCTGTTGCTTAGAAACCAATATCAGAATTTGTTGCTAAGCAACCAGAGTACATTGTTGAAGGTTTATGTGAAGGGTTTTCAGCATTCTGATAGCATTAATGAAGTTTAAATGTACAGTCATAAATGACACTTAAATATTACATACCCAAACCGGAACAACTAATGGATAAGATAGTGAAGTGCATGCTGGGTAATAGAAACAAAATGGCTCCCCCCAGTGGAGAGCTTGATAAACCCAAAATTTGATCAATAACTTTTGAACCACTACTCCAATTTGCATTTCGTTTTCGCCATTAATATTGGTTTTGGAAATTCATATTCTCTGTGAGCAAAATACATATTCACTGGAGTGCCCTTTTAAGTAGATATAAGACTCAAAGTGACAGTGTAGACCAAACAAAAAGTTTCAATGTACATTAAAGGTGAAGGAAAGACCCTCTAAAGGTCACCTTTTTAGAATTCTAAAGGTCACCTGAAAGACTATAAATTTAAAAGTCTTGCAAATGTCTTATAAAGGTGCCATTTCTTTTACCTTTAATGTACCTTAAAGGCCCCATTTACAAAATTTGCATTATATTAGTTAAAGGTCGAATTTTGCGCAGTGTATGGATCATTAGCATAAATGAATGAAATCAAGGGGTTGTTTCCATTGCATAGTGGAAGCTGCTGTATGTATATGTATGGGAGGTCCCTGGATGACTATGTCAGGGGGATATAAAGGGCACAAGCATGTTAATAGGGTCATCCAACCTAGTGAAAAGGGGCGGAGCTAAGGGGGCTGAAGCTGGTTCCCAGCCTGCTCCGGGGCAGAATGGTAGGGCAGATTTGTTAGGTTTAAAATAGATGGAAGAGGTTTCGGGTCCAAAGATCACACTTATATATCTTATTTTAGATCCAAATTTTCACAGCATATAGAACTATATCGTATTATACAGTCTCTTGATTTTGGATGATGTAAACTTTTAAAAGCATGTTGAAAACTTACAAAATATTAGAAGAAACTGTTTCTTCAATCTGACCACCCTCTGGATCCCTACTGTGCTGAAAGGGGGTGGCCCTGTTTGCATTAATTACTTTGATATATATGCCTTAGTAATTAATGTCCAACCACAGGCCATCTATGATGTGAGGAGCACCATTTGACTTAGGTTAGCATCAGTGGGGGACATATAACATAACACTTTTATGACCAAAGACAAATAAATCCCAGTCCCCTCCTTGGCCATTAATTGGTCCCAGGGACCTCCTGATCTGCCCCCACCATCCTAACCTAGATCTGCCTTCACTTCCTGCCCTCAGACCCCCTTAAGTGGGCCATCTCACTGGATGGTGGCCTATTTCAGAAACCGCGTAATATACCCAGGTTGGGACGAAACATGGTGTACCATTGTGCACCGATACATGAGATAAAATACCCATCTTTTTGCCTAATTCTCATTTTATAGCCAGTTCTTTTGCGTTTTTTAAAAATCTATTTTTGAAAGAACTGACAAATCAAATGTGATTATAATTGATAGAAGCATAGGCACAATTGAAATTCTTCTGTAGTTCTGATGTTTATGTTGAGTGAAGTTATATACCGATTAGTATTTGAAAGACATAGTTTTCCATACACATTTTTGCCTCCTATGAAATCATAATCGTGCATTAATTTAGATATCCTAATCAGAACACTTCCATAGAAGCGAATCTACAGGAAACACCATCTCAAGAAAACATCAACGAATGCTCTAAGGTTGCTCTGATCCTAACAAATCATGTATCATTTAATAGCTCATATTTTCCTCTTTCTTTTGGAACCAATAGAATTATAAGGGAAACCAAACTGAGATTTAATCAGCTATTAACTGATTTCTTTACTTTTACTTTTGGAATATTGATATCTTGCTTACTTCGTAACCTACATGAATAATATTTCACATATACCTTCATGACAAGCATTTACAAGGGAGAGTGTTTCAGATTTCTTATTTAGGCCATTAGTAACAAAAGCATTAAAAAATGAGAAGCCTTTTAGATTTCTAGAAGATTTTCTACATTTCATAAAAACATAACTATGTATTTTTGTATTGATGTGTATTTTTGTATTTATTTTAAAACTTAACCTAGCCCATAGGGCATTTACAATTGTGCATTTTGTATTTTTCATATAGCTAACTTAAAACCTAGCCCATAGGGCGAACACAATGGAAAATATACATTTTGTGTATTATTGTTCTATTCTAACCTTAACCTATCCCATAGGGCACTCATTACTGTACATTTTGTATTTCTTCAGATATTTAATATTTAATATGTCCCTTGTTTGACTGTACCTAAACATATAATAGCTTTTTCTATATTTAAATTATAGAAGATTTTCTTTTTAGTCTTTATGCTACATGCACTGAAACTTCTATGAAAGCAATACAATATTTTTCAGTTATGATCCCAGAATTCTATAAGCAACCTTTTATGATTAGACAAATTGAACCATTTGAAACCCAAAATTTTAGCAAATACATTTAACAAAATTTTATGAAAGCAGAAGACTACACATAACTCATCTAAATATCCGTAGCCTATGGCCTAAGATTGACCAATTACGTATTCTTTTGGAGGACACTCAAATTGACTGCTTTACAATATCGGAAACATGGTTGTCTGACAAAATACCCTCAAATATTCTTATGATTCCTGATTACACTCTCATTAGCCTTGATAGACAATGCAAACCCAGAATGTAAGACACCCAAATATAACAAAACTAGGAGGGGGGATATGTGCATATGTTAAAAACCATTATAAGATAGATGATTTTATGTATGAACATCTGAACAAGAGTACTGCTGACTTAGAATTCCAATGCTTTACTATTACACCTCCTAAACCGAAAACTTACATTATTTTTAATATTTATCGCCCACCAAGTAGGGATATAGAAATATTCTTAAATAAAAAATAAAAATAAAAGAATATTGTCAAGTCTGCCAAGTCATGAGATGTATTTACTTGGTGATTTCAACTTAAATTTATTAGATAATTCAAGCAAATTATCTAAATAATGTAAACAACTTATGGAGGGTTTTAGTCTGATTCAGTTTATCAAGCACCCAACTAGAACACCGCAGAATGCCTAACCCAGCCTAATTGATCTTATATATTCAAATTCAGAAGTTGTATCAAATGCTGGAGTTTTTTATTTAAACTTAAGTGATCACGATTTAGTATTCATTACTTAAAAAAAAAAACTGTTAAGAACAAAACATTGTTTCTCGACAGATCCTACAGGAACTATAACAAGGAACAATTCCAGCAGGGTCTATTTAACCATGGCTGGGTTGGTTACTACAATATCCAAAATGTGAATGATGCTTGGTCTTTTATTATTGACCATATACTTAGAATGATTGATGTGCAGTGTCCTCTAAAAGATATACATATTAAGAAGGTTAAAGATCCCTGGATAAGTGATGAGTTATTAGAGTGTATAAATGACATTCTTTTCAAAATAGCTAGACATACTGGACTGGATATAGACTGGGCAGCTGCTCATGCTGCGAGAAATATGGTCGCTATACGTCTTAAAAATGCTAAAAGAGACTTTGTATTAAACCATATTGACAATGATTATGATAACCCAAATAAGTTTTGGAAAGCTATAGGACATATTTTACCTGCTAAAAATGAGCAAGCCGATGTCAACTTGAGGGACCAGGAGACAAATATGGATATTTCAGATGCAGATATTCCGAATTATATCAACAATTTTTTCAGTACCAGTGGTAGTAAGCTAGCTTCATCGACTACAGGTGCTAAACATCCTTGGACATATTCTGGTATAGAATTACCTAGAGTGTTTAAATTATTACAAATATCAGAAGAAGGTGTTGAAAGGGAATATAAATGTAAACAAATCATCTGCAGTCGATAATATCTCATCACGTGTATTAAAGGATGCCTTTGTTGTTCTGGTTCCTCAATTGACACATTTGTTTAATCTTACAATTATAAATGGTTCCTTTCCTACTAAATGGAAGAAAGCTAAGGTCACCCCTTTATTTAAAGGTGGAAATAGATTTGATGTAAGTAATATGTGACCCATCTCTTTATTACCAATTCCTAGCAAAATATTAGAACATATTATACATGCACAGGTGACATCATACCTAGACACGTTCGACATTTTTGATGAAAATCAAAGTGGATTTCGTAAAAATCATTCAACTACTTCAACTACATCTGCCTTTTTAGATCATTTACTTGAATATTAATAGACAGTGCCCAACATATGCTTTTTTTATCGACTTTAAGAAGGCTTTCGACTCTATTAACCACCAAATTATTTAGAAAAATTTATGTAAAATAGGTTTTCACCAAGATTCAGTGTCATGGTTTTGATCTTACTTGTATCAGCGTACTCAACAAACAATTGTTAATCGTAAGGTATCTGATATAGCTGAAATAACCTATGGAGTACCACAGGGTTCGAATTCAGTTCTCGGACCGTTACTATTTTTAATTTTCATAAATGATTTAGATAAACTTTTTTAGCATTCATCTTACAAATTATATGCCGATGATACAGTTTTATATACTAGTGTTGATCATGATATGCAAATAGACCCAACTATCACCCTTCAAATTGACTTTTCAAAATTAATAGACTGGTGTAAATCAAACTAAATTTCTGTTAACATAAATAAGACAAAAACTATGACCTTTGGCACAAAGTACCAAACGGATCATGCCATTTTACTCCAGATTAGATCTGGTCAAAATGTACTTGAGAATGTGACTGAGTATAAGTACATAGGTACTTATCTTGATAAAAACCTGATCTTTGTTTAACAAACAACCGAAACAATCAAGTTGGTATCATATAAACTTTATTGTCTAACAAAACTTAAAAAATATGTTGACACACCCTCTATGATACGACTATTCAAAGCAAACATTCAACCCTTTTTAGAATACAATGATCTGTTTACGGAAACTACATCGGCATATTATTATAACAATCTTCATAAACTTCACCTCAGATGTTGGCGGAGATGTTTACCTGATAATTATGAATGTACTCATCAAGAATTATATAGCTTTACTGGTGTAAATTCAATTAAGGATAGAGCTCAGAGTCAATTGTTGAAACTTATGTATAAAAGCGCTCAGCAACAAGATTACATCTCTGTGCAGGAGAATCGAACCTGGGCGTATGATGCTCCCATTTTAAAGGTGCCTTTCCCCAATAATAAGTTATTTAAAAAGAGTGTCTTATATAGAGGGGCTACTGTTTGGAATGACTCTCCTCCTATGCAAAGAAATATTGGTACGTTCTCTGCTTACCAGTTCGAATTAAAATTGAGACTCCGGGACAAACTAGATTAGGTTGATGTTGGTACATTGGTAGGTTCATGTGTGTTTGTAAGTTTATCAAGAATGTTTCTGGGTTCCTTTTCCTTTTGATGGTTATTAAAATGTTAAATTAAAGGTATACAAATTTAATTGTGTTGGTTATTAGATATAACCAATGAGGTATTTATCTACTAAGAGTTTGACTCGATTCAAAACCCTCTATAGTTACAGGTAAATTTCTATAAACTAGATTTTCTTGAAATTGTAAAGTGATTTCACTATACTGGTTAAACCCAATTTGATATTAGTATTGTATCTTTTTATGCTGGTATGAAGTGAAAACTGAACAACTGTCTGTACGATTTCATATCAGAAAAAAAAAAAGGAACATAAAAAAACAAAACAAAAAAACTAGGACCTATATCACGAGTATGAGACAGGCTTCCCTGGATATATATGTCAAGGCACATACCAAAGATTTCAGACCTTTACGTTGAACATTAGGTGAGATATCGATATTCAACAAAATAACTTTGAATACTAAGATTTAAGGTTAGTGCCCTAGCTACATAGTTGGTGTTCTAGTGATTTCTATATAAGTTATATTAAAAGAGATAGTTATTAATTGTTTATTTAATGACATACCCTCTAAAGTAACTATGATTGTAATCAAAGGGAGCAACCCAATTCATGCCTCAATCATCGGTGTCTATCTTTAACCCATAAACATACAGAGCACATACCTTCAATGTTTATAAGGTTGAACTTCAAACAGGATGAAATGCTGCAGAAAACCAGTGTCGATCTGTCGATGTCTTGTTGGTCGTGCTTCTTCGCTGATACCAGGACGATTACTGGAGACAGATAATTATGCTGACCATAATCTTCCAGCACCTTATAAATATACACCCTCCAGGCCTTAGTCGTGACTGGCTGTGGGACTCTGCCTGCTTCGTTGGCCACAACGGCCCCATTCCTCTACCTCAGTATTTTTTTCTTTTTTGATTCATTTTATTTATCCTGGGTATTCTCGAACTTACATTCGGTTTTCATCATACACCAGCCAATAATTACATGTCCATAGAGGTATAAATCTTATACTAAAGTCTCCTATGAGACTGGAGAAAATATATAAGTTGTCTGTAAGACAGTCCTATCAACATGGTATCAGATTGTCTTTAACCTTCACCGGATAGTTCTCAAAAGTATAGAGAGTACACTTAATAGTCATGACTAATCTTCGAACAAATTCTTTAACAGTGTTTTCTGTTTAGACTTAAATGCATTCAAAGAAGGGGTATTTCTCATATCAACATCCAGGTCATTCCATACAGAGGTACCAACATAATATGCTGATCTCAGCGTCTTACCTTTAACATAAGCTGGTATGAGTAGGACCGGTGCATCATATTTCCTTAATGGCAAATCTCTATTTTCTCTATAGTTCTCATGTGAAGTTAACATATACATAAAATTCAGTAAGTGGGAATTCCTTCTATCCTCCAAGAAGTTTAGGCTAGCCAATCTGTGCGTATCCAAGTTATTATGTCTAGGCGTTAACACTAGGCATAATTTTAAACTCTGGTCTTGAATAGTTTGGAGTTTGGACAATTTTTTTGTGGAAGCTATGCTGTATAAAAAATCACCATATTCAATATAAGGAAAAGTATAGCCCTAATACCATTAGTCATCGGGGTATACGCCTAGTTGAACACCCCCCCCCCCCAGGCCCCCAGGCCCCCAGGCCCCCAGTGGTCCGTCGCATAACGGGTCTCGCTGTTGCGAGGGTTGTCCACAACAGCGAGACCCCTCCCTGTTCAACAGCGAGTATATCCAACTTTGCAGATAACAGCGAGGGTTATTACACCACCTGTTTTTTTAAATGTGTAAGGGGGCTTTCTGGGGTTATCATTTTAAGACTGTTTTCAGCAAATGAAAGCCGTGTCCTCCAGCTTATAAATTATACAGGAGGCAAGTGGCAGAAATTTATTTATCAACCAATTAAATGTGTTCAAAATCTGTGCAAAACCATTGCAACAGTGAGGCTTTGCATGTTGAAAATCTTAAGGACGTTGCTTTTGCAAGACCCATATATCTAACCCCTTGCTGTGTTCACACTGTTAGGGTTCGGTTATGTGACGGGTTCGCAAGCTTCTTAACTGAGTGTACCACATGATGCTTACATAATTATGAGTCACTTTAGTTGTTTATAGTAATTGTGAGTTTAAAGGGATTTTTGGTGCATTTTTCTTTGTGAATAACACCAACAGGCATTTCAAGATATGTCTTTTGCAAAAATGAGACATAAGAGAGACCTAACTATCACCTGTATGTGATTATAATTTGAACATGACATTAACAACTTTTGTGCTTTATTATCCTTAAGATATTTTGAGAACGACTGGAAACTATTTATTAGTTTCTCTTGAGAGTGGTCTGACATTCCAGACATCACACTTATAATTTTACCCAGAAGGTCAATTAAGTATTTGTAAATTATCAAATGGATAAGGCATATATATATATATATATATATATATATATATATATATAAATATGAGCTAATCATATACATTGATGAGTCTATGAAAAAGACTAGGACTGAGAGTTACATGTACAAAATTGATAAATAGACGTCCATTTCTGATTGGTATATATTGGTGCTCTCTACTCCAGGTCTGAAAACAAGATTTACAACAACCAAATATTGCTTCCGTCTAGTTTCTTCTATGAATATGAGAATTTGCTATACTATACTGTGCCTTAATCAAGAGCCATAGCGTATCTGATCATTGGGGGTGGTTTCGTCCAGTTCTCCTGCTCTCTTCTGCCCCACCAGACACCTCTTATTGATGATCTAGTCTTTGACCAATCTAGAACGTCCTTATAGATATACTATATCTTCAAAAGTTGCAAATGCAAAATACATGTATTTACATACAAAGTATGGCATGGATGCACATTTTATGCACATTATATGCCTAAGTAAAGGATGACTGTTGTAAACATTTGTGTGGAAATAGCTTATTTATGGGGTATATAGGTATAAACATGCCATAGAATGTGTATCTTTAAATGACCAATGTACAATGATTATGGGAAATCATACAATGATTTTGATTGCTTTCCTAGATTACTTGCTTTTGCACACATATGATTATGATGTTAGAAACAGCTTACAAGTGATCGTATCTAATAGAAATAATGGTCACACTGAAATCTAAGTACCATCATATTTTATCAGCAGTAGCAAAGTATATGAAATACGTTTTAAAATGGGCTGTTTAGGTGAAGAGATGATTATTAAAGGTTTCCTTGCATATACATTTTCAAATCGTTATGTTTTACATAAATAACTTGACTTGAATGTTTTAGAAACATTTCAGAAAAAATAAAGTGAAAATATTGATATGTTAGTGAGTAATTAAGGAAAGAAAATTAAATTTGTGAATTCCCTATTTCTGGGCCTTTCAGCACTCACCGAGTGACGCCACAATGAAGGGAATTCCATCCAGATATAATTTGGGATCCCAAGGTCTATGAATGATTGCAAAATATTAAACGTTATAAGTTTATTTGATTTAAAAGTACATATTCCTTACTTTTTGGATTTTAAGATGGGGGATTCCCTTTTTATGGTTGAATGGGGTTCCCCAATAACTCACTGTGTGACGCCAATAATTTAGAGATTTCAATTAAAAATTGAAATAAATTGCAACATTTTCAATGCCCAATAAATGTGTCCAAATTAAGAATTTTCTTTTCTATATTTAAGATTAATAGTGCTAGGTATGATGACCCTACTGCACTGATTTTATTGAAAAATAGCTACCCTATGTGTGCAAGGTTTCCTTTAATGACAAGCATAATATTTGACATGTTGAATGTTCAATCTCAAGCAGCCGTGACAATTTTCATGTCCAGTCTCAAATGACCCGCATCTGAATAGCAAGCTGTATATTTTCTGCTATATGGCAGTATTAGATCTTTAAACCTGGTCCCCCTTTAGGCGCTAGATCACAGAAATTGGTGGTGACTAGTGTAGTTAGTCGCACGGCAACATACTAAACAGTGGCGCTGTGATGTCTGGTGACAAAACAAATAGTTGCTTTTGTTGCAAAATATTTGACATATTTCAATATTTTTCTCTAGTTGCCGGCGGTTAGTCCAGTTCGTTGCTGGGCTGGGGGACTTATGTGTCCTCTAGTTGCTGGCAGTTTGATGGAAAGAGCGGCCCAAGTTGGGGACTAACTTTTTTTTACAGGGACTAGTTAGTAGCCTGATGAAATACTAATTTCTTAATCACCAGTCAATTAATATTAGTTGCCGTCGTTGGTCGCCCTAGTGGGGAAACGGCTTAAGTGACGCAATTATTTGATGATTTATACATGGGATTGATACACTAATGATAGATAACCTGGATCCAACAAAATTTATGAGGTAAATACAGTTGTACAAAATACCTTTGTGACGTTCCTCAGTAGTTCGGGGTTTCCGATTTCTACAGCCATGGGACTTGGGGGTTATTTTGGTTCTCAGTTGGGCGAGGAGCCCGAGCAGGAAGCCAAGATGTAAGATCAAGAGTCGTGCCTCACGTACGAGGGGGAATGAGCGGGTCGAACGGGAAATCGGTATTCGGTGATGGGGGAGGGGTGTTTCGGTCTGCCAGAACTGAGGTATCTCAGACATCAGGACCGGGGGACCGGGGCTCCTGTTGTCAGGTAGAAGACACGTGGGACGGGAACGATGGGGGATGGATTGGTGATCCTCGGCAGTCGATGCACTCTTTCGCTTGTCTCTCGAATGTGCCAGCTCTTCGACATGTCGGGAGTATCGGGCCGACACTCGCCTAAAGGGTGGTAGCGCGGGGCCGAGCCGGTCGCATCTTCGTACTCCCAGTCACCGGGGGGCTGCTCACTATTTTGGGTTTCCGGACCTGTCCAGTCTTCCGGTTCCGTGCCGTTGTTCGGGCTGTTTTGGGCCTTCGGGCCATGTTTCGGTCCCTCGGGTCTTCGGACCTCGTACTACTTCTTAAGCTATTTTATGTGAACTTCTACTAATATTATCTCACGTTCTTTGAGTTACTCAGTTAGTTTCCAACCATCTCATCGACTAAGACCCCAGTCAGGGTGATACTAGAGAAAGAAGACACATGCGGACACAAGGAGTACCAAGATGGAACTGTTTATTTCTGGCTTCACCGCCCCTTTTTATAGTCTACTGCTCAGCCCTGATTGGCCATTAGAGGTCATGTGGTCATTATCACGTCATATCCGGTTTACAACACTTTCGGGGTTCGGGTTTCCCGGGTTTCGGGTTTCGGTCCCTTAAAAATACACTTTTACTTTACAGCATTCTATTTGTTTTCGATACTGACGCTGACATGCTGATGAATAGACATTCATCACACCTTTTATGTATACCACTGTATATCTTAGGTGCACATTCTAAAAAATATAGAGTACTCTAAACATCCATGCATGGCTGAATTCTGGTCAACTTTTATACAGCATTGCCTTGAACTTGGATGACTGTAGCGGTTGTGTTTCCTCTTCTAGTACATGCATGTACACTTATGTCAGTGAATCGTCTGTGATAAAATGCCAGCCTGGCCGTCTTTCTATCTACCCTAAAACATACTTCCTAATCTCTTCTATAAACTCACATAATATTAAGTTTGATCTTTTTCCCCTTGTTCATGTTTTTTACTGAATCAATTTTAGATATTGTCTTATGACCATTTCATCATAATTGTCAAAGTTTTTCTATAAAATTCTCTCTTTTAAATAGGATTATGATAGTAACTGCTTGAAAGATCAAGTCACCTTGATAGCTCTACGGAAATAAAGAGATATTATTATGATTAACATACATAACCTCTTTCACAATTATATTTATTTTACTGAATACACCTCGGAAATCCATTTATAAATCAGATGATAATTACCTCATTATCTCCCTGTTCTCTCTGCATCAGCTGTTCTGAGCTATCTCATAGTGACCCTGACACACACCACACTCTAGGATTCAGGTCTCAGGCTACAAATTCCCAGGCTACAAATTCCAGCACCTGATAAAGTCCATTACAGACACACTGCCTCCTAAGGCCCCTGACCTGGGCCCAGATCCATCAGTCAGATCAGGTGATAGTTAGTATACATGTGTTAGTTTAAGTATCACAATGCAAAATAATACATGTCACGATGGCAGCAGCATTTGTCAGTACCTTATAGGTATGTTGGCCTTGGGTGGCGAGGAGGGACTGGTCATAAACATTTGTTGGAATAGCTAAACAGAAAAGATTACACTTTGAATGTGATGATAATATTGCCCAGCATATATATTTACTTACTAGTGGTGGGCATTGTAATACAAGGGGGGTTACCTTTGTCCATAGCCAGACAAAATTGTACACTCTAACAAGAGGTGTTTAGAATATAAACATTTTTCCTAAACATTCTCATATCCCACTTTTGGTGACATGTTTAGATTCACATTCACATGTTTGATTTTTCTCTTGTTTAGAATAATGTGTCTAGATATTGAGGGAACAAGTCTTTAGCTTTTGTGTGTCAACATGTGACTTTTGAGAATATAACATGTTCATTTCTTAAGTTCAACATCCAACATGGGAACCCTCATCTAAACCCCTTGTTTCAAGGTCAGAGGGAAGAGGTGTTTAGATTTAACACCTTAAGCCCTAATCGCACTACACATTGGATCTGTTCACATTGAGAAGTGTTGCCCAATGCAAACAATTCGCGTTCGAGCTATATTACACTACTTGTCGAATCCAAAGCAAAGTATATTATACTACACATTTTAGCACACATTGGGGTTGTGTTGGAATGAGTTGGGGTCGAGTTGGTATGTGTTGGGATGCATTTTTTTAACAAACGTGTTTGTAAAATAGTGCGAATCAGATGCTTTGGGCAATGTGACCCAACAAAAACGTAACCCGAGGAATGGTGTAATATGGCCTTTAGTTTTAGGTGTTGAACTGGTAGACACATTTATATAAATGACACATTCAAATGCCAAAAACTGTTGGGACAGTATGATAGATGTTGATGATTTCCATTCGTGGGTTCAGAGCCAGGATTTTCGTCATTGAAGATTGTAGGAAAGTTTCTCACTGTTTTTGTAATCTTTTTAACAGGCCCATTCCATAAGAGGAACTTTTACTGTATTTTCAATAATTTGAACTTAAAAAGTGGGGTGGTAAGGTTCCAGAAGTGGAACATTTGCCTGTATTTTTGATAATTTGATCTTAAAAAGAGGGGCTGTGAGGTTCCAGAAGTGGAACTTTTTAATATTTTCCTACTGATTTTAGTGAATTTTACATTAAATCTTTGATTGAAAGGTGGAATTTTTTGGGGAAAAGATTCTTTGTGGGGCGATGGCCCACCACCCCCACCAACCCCCTTGGTTACGGGCCTGTTTATTTTTAAAGAAGTATGTATGTTATATAATTAGTTGTTACTAACCTCAGGTTACCTTTTGTTCAAACAATGGTTTTAACTTGTCTTCAATTCACATATATCATTCAGAATCATTTTTTTACAGACATACCTTGGTAGCGAACATATTTATTTTATTTTAACACTTTTATACTGACATCAGAAAATATATCATTAACCCTTTAGACCCAATGAATTACATGAACTGCCCAATTTACCCAGGAATTCCTATAGGTATTGAGGAAGTCCAGTCTGAGAAAAAAAATGAAATAGCATATAGAGAGATAATTCTTCCATTGTTTCAATGTATCGAAAGAGGCTATTGAAAAAGCTTTCACATACTGATACTCAGATACTATTTAAACTTATATTTCAGCCTTCTTCGCTGTCCAACTTTCTCTAAATGATACATAATAGGAAGTATACAGACTATGCTTTTGTTACACATAACTAGTTGTCTGGCTGAAATGTGTGCACAATCAATAATTGATTGTGCACACACTTCAGCCATATACGCCCTTTTATAGAATGGCTTAAGGCATCCTTACATGTTTGTCAACGCATTAATTGGTAGAAACAGGAAACTGCTTGGTGTGGCATAATTGGAATTTTACAAAGCAACATAGGCAAACCATCAATAATGATTATTGATGATTTGCTAACCATTAGGTTTTGAGGGCATGGGACTATGTTGGTTTATGAAATTCAATATGTCACACCAAGCAGTTTCCTGTTTCTACCATTTAATGCGTTGGCAAACATTGGGCATCAACTTCATTTAGAAGTAAGTAGGTGGTAGAGCTATACTATAATAGCATCAAGGACTGGGGTAGACTGAGAGATTTAAACTTTGGGACTTATTCAAACTTCATTAACGTTCCTAAATCTGCTTGTAATGGAACAAAGCACATCAAATACGATTCTTAAAATCAAGCTGGTCATTACACTTACTCTATTGGTTTATCAACTTACCGAAGCTACTAAGTCGACCTCAATGCAGTTCTATACGGCCTTTTCAGCAGACCACACAGACAGACATCTCCTCATTCAGTGTGGTCTCAAGTGTAACCTGGACAGAAACTGTCAAGGTTTTGAAGTCAATCTTAACAAGAAGGATCCTTGTCTCCTTACTACTGAATACACTGGGGGTAGTAAACAGTATGTCAAGACGGAGGAAGGTAGTATTTAAAGCCATATTTTCACATACCAAAAGTGCACTGCTGATTTGCTACAAATACAATATTGTAAGTGTCGGCAGAAAAAATAATATCACCAATATGTTGGTAATTTCTTCTTAACGATTTTGTACTGATTGCCAATAAAGCACTATTGGCAGCTTATACGGCAGTTTTGGCCGCCAAAATTTCGAAAAAAAAATTGATTTAGAATGTTTCCTTGGAGATGCTCAATATCAGCAGTGCATACTTTCAGTATGTGGAATCCCAACATAAGAATGATTTTAGTCCAATAAATCTGAAGACTAGAGTTAACAAGAGGCAACTTCAGTTTGAGTGTTATCAAGAAAAGAAAGAAATGGTATTTAAGGACAGAGAGGTGTTATTCTGCTGTAATTTGCGGTAGTTGCACATATTGCTCTTTTCATTATTTATCTTTAGGAATATCTGCCTAATACTTTTAGTATCCAAACTTGAATATGACTTCTATAAAGTACTGCATGATACATATTAATTTGTTGAAAATTGGCCAAGTTAATGAATCGTAAAAACAAAAATGTGTTTTTCAACTTTTATTTTTTGAAGGTGGATATCTCACTAATTATTCAAGGTACTCCATTGAAACTTTGGATATGCATCGAAAACATTCTTAAGCAGGGAACAGTGTCTCAGATTTTTTATATAGGTCTTGATTAATTTTTGAGAAAATAATGAAAAAAAATGTTAAAAAATATTTTAAAGTCACCCGTTCTTTTAAATAAAATAAAAGTAGGACCTAAAACAAAAAAACTGAGACACGGTTCTCTCCACAGTAAGGTTCTTGTACTGCCTGTAAAGTGTCAAAGGTGAAGATCAATTATTCATGAAGATATTGACATTCAAAAAATAAAAGTAAACAAATTATGTTTTATTACATTTTCTTGTTAATTTGTATTTAATCTAAAAACTACATATATCATTAGATATAGAAAAATGTGCACTTTCATTTGATATATAATACATCAAACAATAGGCATTATAAAGAAAACTGTTGCAACTTTGCTGAATAGGCCGTTGATAACACCCCTCTATCCTTAATGTGTACTTATTTTCCCACTGTAATGTAATAAGGCTAAAGTGATAGAGGCAATAACTGACAAAGTTAGATACTTGTGATTTTGTCTTTAAGTGAAACACAAAAATATATATGTTTACAAAAGTTTAAGTTTCACTGATGTTCAACTCACCAGGATGCATGCTGGGGAATATATAGACAATTCACCAGGGTTTAGCATATTCATTTTCATGAAATGTGTCTTTATTTGTTCATTAATATGATGAAAATCTAGCAATCATTATCTTGTATTGGCATACCTTTCTATAGATTGTTTGAAAATGGGTACATTTTAGATAGATACTCAATATTTTCTAAAGTTTTCCCATGCATTTTTGTAACAAAAATACTACAAATTAGTCTGAAAAACTGTGAATTAGCTCTCTGTGGTAGGGAGAATAATGAGGTATACACAGTTTGAAGTTTATGATTTACACATTTTTGATATATCCTTCTTAGAAAAATGAGTCGAAAAGATTCCTAAGATCACTTATCAAACTACAAAATAATTGATATCATATGATAGAAACTATTATTACTTTTGATTTGATATATGCTGATCATTTGTTATGGGGATGTGCAATTATACTGCAAATTGCCCCCAGGAAGGGGCTGCATAACATTGCTAAAGTTATTCACTACACATTCCTGTCAATATGGCATAACAATTAGATTAACTTAGTGCTGTACTTATCATTACTTGTAAATCCATTAAACAACAATTCTTCTAAATGATAGTTTACTTCATTATATAGTGGTAGCGGGACCTTTTAATGAAACATCTGCTAATTTTCACCTTCACCAGAAAAATCATAAACCATTTTAAAACATTCATGTCCCGACTGTCCTTTGTGCAATAGCGCGTCTCTGTAAGTCAGCCAAATTAAATACATGACACTTTTTTTTCTAGATTACTGGTTAATTGATTTTTTTAACCTTAATATATTACATAAATCTTCACACAAAAAAAGTGTTAAACTGTATCAAACCCAACTTCCAAAGTTTTGGTGGATAAGTTATTTATTTGAGAATCAATTTGTTTTACATCAACATGTTTTGATTCTTTCAAAACAGAAATAAGACAAGTAATGTAAAATATCATTGTATTTTAGAACATGCAACAGCTCATATTGGAGACCCTGCATCCTGCACAGGCTGGAGTAAAAGGAGAGGAAGTAGTCTAAGGAATGACACCTACACAGTTAACCCAGATGGTGTGGATGGATTGGAGCCTTTTGACGTCCAATGCCTCTTGCCTTCATCAGGTATGCCATGGACTTTGGTTGGTCATGACAGGGAGAGCAGTTCTCATATAGCCGGTGGCCCTCATTACAGTGATGCAGCTTTCTCCAACAAATTTGCCATAAGTTACCCTATATCTGATTCACAATTGAAGGCTTTGGTCAAAGGATCTACTGAATGTTGGATGCATATAGAGGTTCACTGTTCGCATATGGCGATAGATAACAAAGCAGGCTGGGCAGGACCTTCTGGGACCAAGCACCTACTGAAGGACTCCCTCTGTCCAGGTAGGAAATATAGCCTTATTCTACTACAGATAACAGCTGCCTACAGCATGAGGACCATATCCCATGATGACATTACTTGTTATTATACCCGAGGGTGATACAAGTTTAGTAGTTAAGAGTTTAACATAGGGCCATACAAACCTGGGTGATAACCAGCCTTGTATCGCCCTTCAGGGTGATACAGAAACATTTTATTTTTCTAAAATTCATAAAAAAACAAAATCATTAAGGAATGAAAAATCTAACATGTTTTACCTGAACAACGTTCCTAGCTACATTTACTTGCTTACTGTTTGTAGATTTGATGGATATCAAAAAAGTTATATGAAAAACATAAAACAATGTGCAGCATCACAGCCCCACCATCACCGATTACTGTGCATCCTTCCTTGGGAGCTCAGATATATCAGAAAAGGTATAATAAATCTACAACACATTATTTGTGCTCTTTACCAACCTCAAAGGGAGTATTTGGGTGGTTATCACCCCTTGCCGGGACCCCACTATCAGCTCTCAGCCAGACCTTCGGGCCTTGGCCTCAGGCTGATATCGGGGTCCCGGCTAGGGGTGATAACCGCCTGAGTACATAGGAGGAGGAACTAGCCTGTCTATACTTGAATATGTTTATTGCAACAATATCATAGCATTATCACATCATTTAGGATATTACACTAAATATGATATTCCCATGATTTTACTGATGGGAAGTACTATTTCATACGACATGATCTACGACTTGTGCTATGACATGACGTGAAATTCAAAGAATTTCAACCTTTCCTCCACACCTTGTTAAAAAAATTGTGAATGAATGTTGTGGCCTAAGTTATAGTCTACAATTTTCATCTCCAAGACTTTACTGAGATAAAAATCATAATGTATGACTTTAAAGCTGTGGCCAACTGTGATATATCACTCTAATGTTATGTAGACAATGTTATAGGAGACTACACCATGGCTACAATGTGGTCTTTACCGCACTCAATATCGGGCCCAAGTTGTGTAGCGGAATATTTACCCCCTTAAAGGCCATAATTATTACACTATAGGTCGCATCTATGTTCGTCTTGGGTCCCTGTACTCAACGCATTATTTGTGCTCTTTACCAACATGTTTACAAACTCTGATGCAAAATCGGGGCGCAATGCAAGCTGACACAATCCAATATGAGCCTACGTGACCCAGAATACAACTCTATATTTCATTGCATTGTTACCGTCAAAGAATAGCCTTGACACAAACCAGTTGTGTTGGGCAACATTACCTAATATGAAGACTGACCTAGTGCATAATGTAATAGAGCTTTAAGGGGATGAGTTTGGCCTAGATTCAATCTGCAAAGAAAGATCTTATACTGTTTAACTTTTACTTTTCACACTACAGGAGTTGAGACTTGCAACTGTGATCGAAACATTGCTCAATGGCAGTTGGATGAGGGATATATCAGCAATGTGTTAGACTTTCCTGTCATGGAAATCTTATTTGGCGACCTAAATGCTAATGTTGAAAAAGTTTATTTCACTTTGGGACCAATGCATTGCATAGGCAAGTATTATGGTGCATCTGTGGTCAATCATCATACTGTGATCTTAAGGAATGTCAAATATATGTTTTACAAGCCCATACTTGGGGTTCCCATGTAGTGTCAAGGACATAAGCAGTGGTTGATTTAGAGGAGGGGTGCGAGGGCATGCGCCCCAACTTTTTTTTAGTGTAAAATTCTGGAAATAAGGGGGCACAGCTCCCCCCCTTTCTATTAGTGTGCCCCCTCCTTTTCAGGAAGCTGGATCTGCCACTGACAAGTCAATCAAACTGCAGTTATTTCAGTTTACCAGCTGAATTGTATGCAAAGCTTATGAGGTAAAATCCTTTTCGTTATATTTTTCTTTTTGTTTGTTTAAGGAGCAACAGAGTGTGGGTTGCAAGTGGATGTTTCGCTGGCCTCACGAGTCATCGAGGGGTTCACTGTGGGTAAAACTGTGACCTTCACATGTCTCCAGGGGTCAAGTTTCCCGGATGGCACAACTGTGATGACCTCAACCTGCCTGCAAGATGGAAGCTGGAGTCCTCTACCCTACACCTACTGTGATGTCACTATCCAGAATTAAACCGATATAAGATATAGAATTTATCAAATACATGGATTCATACAAACTGTTTTCCAATCATAGCACCCACGTATCCTTAATTTTCTACCATAATGAACATTCAAAATATCATTTTATTTTACTTTTTTGTTTCGAAAAGAAAAAGACATAAGGACGAAACTAATATTGTATCACATCAAATTGCCTCTTATAGTGAATTAGTCATTTATTGATATAAGTTGCTAAACTGAGCATAGCTCCATTAAATATCTATGTCCCAATCCAATAGCATGGAAATTCTGTGATATTTTCATTACATAAATGCATACCTTACCTGGAAGATTGGAAATAATAGACATATTTGTCATGTACCTTTAAAGACAGATGGCACCACTAATATGGAAAAAGTTATTTTTATGGACCTATCATAGTATCAAGGGAGGTGACATTACACAAGGGTCAAGATTGGAAAAGGCCAGACTGAACACCCAAGAAATGAAAAGAAAAAAATTAAGTTGACAAAAGGGTATTAAAACTTTATCAGGGGCATAATCTTGACAATTAACTTCTTTTTTTAAATGTTTTTTATGTGATAAAGTAAATGTTACTCACTTCTCAAAGATTGACTTAATTTGTCGGGAACCAAGATTGTGCTTCTTACCCCAACCCAGTTAGCACGAGGGTATTAATATTTTATTAAGGGCATAATGTTGACAATTAACTTCTTTTTAAGGTTTTTCCTGTCATAAGATAAATGTTCCTCACTTTTCAAGATTGCCTTGATTTATCAGGAACAGGGGATATGGATCAGCTTGTTCCCAAGTCAAATTTAAAGTGAACAAAGGCGGGGCTTATGGTATAGTTTGTGTATGGCAATAGCGTGTAAACAACAGAAAAAAGTACAAACAGAAAAAACACTAGATAGCAGTGTTTGGACAATGGAGAACTGTCTTCAAGCAGTTAACTAAAAGGAATTGCCTTGCTACTAGCTAAAACTGCATTTAGTAACAAAGTTTATAACAGAATGAGATACCGCCAGAATCTATCTTCTTATTGTATGATTCTTTACCCGATCCTGGTTAAGACTTCTAAACTCACAAAACAGACTTACCAAAGATTATACCCTCCTGATGCTATTGAAAGAATTATAGAATTAAACGACGAAGAACTATTGCAACTTACTGTAATAAGTATTGAGAAGACATTTGCTGATTAATTCTTACTGGTCTAATTTTGTTCTACTTACAACGGTTAGAAGATAATTTAGTTTTTACTAACATTCAACTCAATACCAGAGTATATGATGAAATGAACCATGAGTATTAATTCAAGGTTAGTTTCTATTGCTAGTTCTAATATATATAAATCTCAGGTTATGAGTAGTAATTTTCAACCTCAAAAAATGTACTATTAAAATATATATTCCTGTTAAATATCTGCTTTGTGAAACTATACTTCACATTTATGTAAATTACTATGTTCCCTTGACTGATGGAAGATATAGAGTAAACTAGAATGAGAAAATGAAAAAAAACAAAAATAAAAAACAACATAGTATGGAGCCAACAGTCTCCTTGAAATAATGGGGTGTTTTGCAGGGCTCCTTGGTCTTGGGAACCGGGGGCTTTGTATGACCGCAATGGAACTTGACATGATTATTAGTGGAATTTTGCGAATAATGTTTTCTAAATTATGGAGAATATCAGGGGCTAAGGTATGATAAATCCATAACCAACCTTGAAGGGAGTACTGGTCTGGGGCCGATATCAGGGTCCAGGCTTGGGGTGATAACTGCCCTCGTACTCCCTTCCCAGTTGGTTATATGTATTTCCCTCATTGCAAACCTTCAAAGAACATTCATTAAGAAGCCAATGACCATTTTAAAGTTCTACTTCCAAGTCCTTATCTAATATTCCTATAAGGTAATATTAATGATCTTTGAACCACAGTTTATATACAAAGAACATGGTTAACACTTATTAATACTTATTGATATAATTGAGATATAGGAGAGTTGCTGAATGGGAACACTGTTTCTACCAATTTTCCACCAGATCTGGTCAAAACAATCAGAACTTAACTACCAGAACTGGTTGAAACGACCAGAATTATAGTCACATTGTTATGTAACCCCGCTTTAGGTCCTAACCTAGTTAGATCCAGATCCATCCCTGGGATCAGGTGATAGTTATGCTATGTTTTAGTTAAAATTATCACAATGTAAAATGACCCATGTCATGATGCGAGCAGCTTTTGTCAGTACCTTATAGGTATGTTGGGCTTGGGTGATGAGAATGGATTGGTCATAAATATTGTTGGAATAGCTGAACAGAAACAACTACACTTTGAGCTCAAAACATTATAATAGTGTTAAATAACATGTACAATATGTACTAATGGTTGGCATCATGATACATGGGGAACCACCTTTGTCAATAGGTGGACAAAATGGAAAAAGACGTTAATTATTCACGGATATGGGTTTAGAACCTTGGTGTTGAGCGTAAGCTATCATTTTGAGACCTTTGAATTGATACCAGAAAAGAAATTATTAACCTTTTAGACCCCTTAGAGTATAATTATGGATTGCTGAATTGCCCTAGGAATACCTAGGAATACCTAGCAATTAAGTGAGATCAAATGCACTCCCAAACAAATAAACCAAAACTATATAAATCTGAGGATAAAAATACTTCTGAGATAATATCATTGTAAAGTATTCTTTCATTGTTTCACTTTATCTCATGGCAGAGATTTTACATAAGTTACCAGAGAAATAGTTTGATGACAAAGAATGTTGGATTCTGAACTTCGTTAGGAAATTGACCACTTTTTTAAATGGCTGAAACATACTTTTAAACTATATTTCAGCCTTTTTTTTACAGCGCAACTTTCCCATGATAGAAAGTATACAGACAATGCTATGGTTGGATGTTGCTTTTATGTTCTATGGCTGAATTGTGTGCACAATCAATTGATTGTTTGCTAACCATTAGGCTTTAAGTGCAAGGGTCTATGTTTCTTTGAAAAATCTAATACACCACACCAAGCAGTTTCCTGTTTCTACCATCTAATGTGCTGACAAACATGTTGCGTTGTGTAAAGCCATTCTATAAGAGGGCATAGACTGCATAAAAAATAAGAAGGTGCTAGAGCTATACTGAGACAATATCATCAAGGAGTGGAGCATTGAGGAAGGACTTCAACTTTGGGACTTTTTAAATAATCTTCTTTGAAGTTCCTAAATCCACTCATAATGGAACAGAGCACATCAAATACGATTCTTAAAATCAAGCTGGTCATTACACTTACTCTATTGGTTTATCAACTTACCAAAGCTACAAAGCAACCCTCAATAATGCAGTTCTATACGGCCTTTTCAGCAGACCTCACAGACAGACATCTCATCATTCAGTGCGGTCTCAAGTGTAATCTGGACAGAAACTGTCAGGGTTTTGAAGTCAATCTGAACAAGAAGGATCCTTGTCTCCTTACTACTGAATACACTGGGGGTAGTAAACAGTATGTTAAGACGGAGGAAGGTAGTATTTTAAGCCATATTTTCACATACCAAAAGTGCACTGCTGATTTGTTACAAATACAATATTGTAAGTGTTGGCAGAAAAAATAATATCACCAATATGTTGGTAATTTCTTCCTAACAATGTTGTACTGATTGCCAATAAAGCACTATTGGCAGCTTATACAGCAGTTTTGGCAGCCAAAATTTCGAGAGAAAAAGAATTGATTTAGAATGTTTCATTGGAGCAGTGCATACTTTCAGTATGTGGAATCCCACCATAAGAATGATTTTAGTCCAATAAATCTGAAGACTAGAGTTAACAAGAGGCAACTTCAGTTTGAGTATTATCAAGAAAAGAAAGAAATTGTATTTAATGTGTACTTATTTTCCCACTGTAATGTAATAAGGCTAAAGTGATAAAGGCAATAACTGACAAAGTTAGATACTTGTGATTTTGTCTTTAAGTGAAACACAAAAATATATATGTTTACAAAAGTTTAAGTTTCACTGATGTTCAACTCACCAGGATGCATGCTGGGGAATATATAGACAATTCACTAGATTGTTTGAAAATGGGTACATTTTAGATAGATATACTCAATATTTTCTAAAGTTTTCCCATGCATTTTTTCAACAAAAATACTACAAATTAGTCTGAAAAACTGTGAATTAGCTCTCTGTGGTAGGGAGAATAATGAGGTATACACAGTTTGAAGTTTATAATTTACACATTTTTGATATATCCATCTTAGAAAAATAAGTCCAAAAGATTCCTAAGATCACTTATCAAATTACAAAATAATTGATATCATATGATAGAAACTATTATTACTTTTGATTTGATATATGCTGATCATTTGTTATGGGGATGTGCAATTATACTTCAAATTGCCCCCAGGAAGGGGCTGCATAACATTGCTAAAGTTATTCACTACACATTCCTGTCAATATGGCATAACAATTAGATTAACTTAGTGCTGTACTTATCATTACTTGTAAATCCATTAAACAACAATTCTTCTAAATGATATTTTACTTCATTATATAGTGGTAGCGAGACCTTTTAATGAAACATCTGCTAATTTTCACCTTCACCAGAAAAATCATAACCCATTTTATAACATTCATGTCCCGACTGTCCTTTGTGCAATAGTGTGTCTCTGTAAGTTAGCCAATAGACACAACAAAACATCATATCACCCCTCCTGTCTACTGTTGTATAATCTTCACTGACCAGAATATAAAGTATAAGGATTTAAATACATGACACTTTTTTTTCAAGATTACTGGTTAATTGATTGTTTAACCTTAATATATTACATAAATCTTCACACACAAAAAGTGTTAAACTGTATCAAACCCAACTTCCAAAGTTTTGGTTGACATGTTATTTATTTGAGAATCAATTTGTTTTACATCAACATGTTTTGAATCTTTCAAAACATAAATAAGATAAATAATGTAAAATATCATTATATTTTAGAACATGCAACAGCTCATACTGGAGATCCTGCATCTTGCACAGGCTGGAGTAAAAGGAGAGGAAGTAGTCTAAGGAATGACACCTACACAGTTGACCCCGATGGTGAGGGTGGATTGGAGCCTTTTGACGTCCAATGCCTCTTGCCTTCATCAGGCATACCATGGACTTTGGTTGGTCATGACAGGGAGAGCAGTTCTCATGTAGCCGGTGGCCCTCATTACAGTGATGCAGCTCTCTCCAACACATTTTCTATAAGTTACCCAATAAGCATGTCACAACTGAAGGCTTTGGTCACAGGATCTACTACATGTTGGATGCATATTCAGGTTCACTGTCGGCATATGGTGATAGCTGAACGGGCAGGATGGGCAGGACCTTCTGGGGCACAACACCTACTGAAGGACTCCCTTTGTCCAGGTATGACTATTAGGGGGAGCAGAGGCTAGCTAAAGATTCAAATTTGTAATGATATGTATACCTATTGTTGATCTAAACTGTGTAAACAAGTACAAAATTAGCTAGCAAGAATAATTCATACAACAGCTCATAATTTGTGTAATCCGCTGTAATCTCCAGGATTGGATTAGAATGAACTAGACAAGATTAGTAAAAATGTTGTATTAAGTTGTATGGCTTGTAACTGGCCGAAGTAAAGTTGTAACAGAAAAATTGACAGCTGTAGTAACAGGTTCAAAACAAGGTAGTAAGAATTAGTTTGTTCAACTTTTACATTAATGTTTGTAAGAAGAGTCTGGATAACTTGATTTTTCACACTACAGGAAATGAGACTTGCAACTGCGATGAAAATAATGGTCAATGGCAGTTAGACGAGGGATATATCAGCAATGTGTTGGAGTTTCCTGTCATGGAAATCTTATTTGGTGACCTACAGCAGCTTATTGAAAGCGTTAATTTCACTCTAGGACCAATGCATTGCATAGGCAAGTATTTCAGTGCCTCCATAATTAATCATCATACTGTATTCAAAGTCATATATTCTCGCCGCAAGCCCATACTTGGTTTTTCCATGTGGTGTTAAGGACACAAGTCAATCAAACTAAAGTTATCACAGGTAAGCAGCTGAATTGTATGCAAAGCTGATGAGGTAAAATTCTAGTTTCATTCTAGTTTCATTTTTGTTTGTTGTAGGAGCAACAGAGTGTGGGTTGCCAGTGGATGTTTCACTGGCATTGCGGGTCATTGAGGGGTTCACTGTAGGTAAAACTGTGACCTTCACATGTCTCCAAGGGTCAAGTTTCAGTGATGGTACAACTGTGAAGACCTCAACCTGCCTGCACGATGGAAGCTGGAGTCCTCTACCCTACGCCTACTGTGATATCACCATCCAGAACTGAACCACAATATGGAGCAAATACAAATTATGTTTTAATAATTCTGTGATATTTCTATATTTTGATTTTGACACCATACATTTTTAGCACAAAGAATGATAATGATAGAAAAATTTAGTTTATAACTTAAAAGACAGATGTCACCACTACTGTGGAGGAAAATGTGATTTTTTTTTAGTTTCAGACATGGACCTGTCATAGCATCTGTGTAGTCTAGTTTGTGTATGGAAGTAGTGTGTAAATAGCACAACAAATACTATACTGTAAATTACCAGGTAACAGTGCTTGGACAATGGGCAGATATCTTTAGAGCAAACCTAGAATTTCTTTTTGTCTGAAAATTACAAAAGAAAATAAACCAAGGGTTTGGAGGCATAGACCCAGAATCAATTCCAGTTTGTAAATCATTTGACGGTAAAGAAAAAGGATAGTTGGGATTTCTTGTATGGGTATGCAAGAAAGTAAATAAGTACTAGGCCTGAGCCTGTGATTAGAATGGGGATTGCGCAAATTGGTCCTCGTATAAAAAACTGAGTTCTTGATACTAGCTGAGACAGCCTTTTGTAAGAAGGTTCTTTCCAGAATGATATACTGACTGCATCTATGTACTAATTTTATGATTCTTTACTTGATCCTAGTTTAGACTTCCAAACTGACAAGACAGACTTACTAAAGATTGTACCACCCTGATGCTATTGAGAGATATATAAAATTGCATGATGACGAACTACTGCAAGCTACTGCAATAAAGAACTGAGAAGGCATTTACCAATTAACTCTTACTGGTTAAGTGTTTTTTTTACTTACAAAGTTATATTTCATTTTCACCAATATTGTTCTCCTGGTTCTCACGGCCATAGTGATTATCGTTGTAACTATTATGCTTTCCATAGTCAAAGTGGGATATTCCACCATAGCTACCTACATGGTGTTCATAGTAGTAACATTTCGCATAGTGTGATGTTCTTCGGTGAGTCAGGGTTTCTGAACTCTACGACGAAGAGATGTTTGGGTTGGTTTGGTCTCGAGCCAAACGACGAGTTCAAATCATCCTGCGCACGAGGGTGAACAAATGGGACGGTTGAGGTGGAGTTTTCAAGGGTTGAAACAGAAGGGGTTTTGGGGTACATCGTGTCTTGGGCATTAAAGCGGTGTGTGGTTCGGCTGGCCCGTCTAAGGAGTTGGGTCGTCGGTCACCTTTTAGAGGTTGGTAGCATGTTGCAGAGTGGGTCGCACCCTTGTTCCTGCTGTGCGGGGCAGACTTTCTAAGTTTTACTTGCAAGTTCATATTTTATTTATTCATAAGATGATAATTGGACTGCAGTGAACAGAACCAGGGTACCTAATGGAAATTGATAGAAATGAAATGTACCAATTACAAAATCTCACCATCAGTATAGGCAAGATGTTATACATGCATATTTCACCACCTACGGAGAAGGTGAGCAGTATAAGTCCCCTCATGTCGCTGGCTGATATGGACTTGAATGAAATGGATCCAAAAAGGATCTAGCTGGTGTGAATTGATCTTACAAATCCTTACTTTTATGGCCAGAAATGGTTTCATGATCCATGTTGTTTTGCAGGCTTTCGTCCAAAAGAGAAGGCATCTTTTACATTACTAAGTGGGCCTCAGTTGAGATTTTTACTGTACAAAGTTTTATTGAAATAGTAAAAGAGGTAATTTAGGAGATTAAGACAAGTAGTATAACAATGCAATGATTTACAATTTTAAAGGCAAATATAATTTTATAGTGTACAATCAGAAATAAATGTTTCAATTATTGTCTCACTTTCAAAAGTCAAACCATAGTACTTGTGACTAAGGTGCGTTACCTTTATGAGTTAATGTTATTACAGAAAAAGCATCACTGAAACCGTAATGCAACTCTGATATTATTCAATTACATAACACTTTTAGTACATTATATTTTGTCTGTAGCTTGAGATGGGAAAACAATGAGTGACACATTGAGAAATTCTGATTAATTCTCACCATTGGATGTAATTATCAGAAACGGTGTACTTTTTTGGAGCCTCCCCCCCCCCCCGAGGATTGTATGCAATTAGGGATCGGGTATAACATTTTCTGTCTGACCCCGTCTAAATAGAACCCTTTGATAAGGTGAATGCATTTTCACAAATCCCTGCTGCCAGAGCTGTTTACATGAACATTATAATGCTAACATGAATCAAGTGTTTTACATGGGCTTTGATGGTGTGGAGGGGTTGAGGTGCCTTTCCACATGCGTTAAGAATGCAATTTTTCCATAGGGTATGCAGAGGCTATCCGGAATTCCATTTATGGAAAAACCGGAGCCTCGGCATACCTTATATGGAAAAAGCGCATATATGGAAAGGCACTTTTACTCCTTGCAATTCTCCCTACCACGGATAGCTGATTTGCAACATTTTAAGGACCTGCAGGCTAACTCTGACTGATTTTGTTGACATAATTCCTGTAAATACCATAGAAAAGCAGCAAATAATTGTTATATATCCATCTACAATAGATGAATTTCCAAACAACTCAAAAAATATTAATGTATATGGACAATTCATGAAAATTCCTATACTAAACCTATGTGTTTTGTCGACACATTACCCAGAATACACCTCGTTTAAAGCTTACCTACAGGTAAAACTAATACAAATCGGTGGTAGGGTGAATTCAGACACTTTACAAGCACTCTTCACTGAACGAACTTTCTAGAACAAGTCTGTAAATGATCTCAGAGTAGTAGTCAGTATTAAAGACAATTGAAATGTAGTTCTTATCATTCATTGCAATATCCTCTATGGAATCAATTGCCTGAAGAAGTACAAATGTCAGCAACCAAAGGTATATCTGAACATAATATTAAACTGTTGATGAAGGACAACTAACAGTCGATCGTGTAAAGATTTAAATAGATTGATTAAAGAATGGAATATCCAAACGAACGAAGCCTTTTGCTGTATCAGAGTGTTTCGTTAATGGATTCATAAATTTGTTTTAGTTTGTAATTAGATTTGTGTGCTCTTCTACCTTTCAACAAGATTATGCTTATTTTTGTAATCTTTTCGTGTTTTCCAATTATTGTAAGACCAACTACATGAAAGACTTACTTTGTAAGATGTGGCTCTGAATAAAAAACAAATCCTTTGTATGTATTGTTGATTCTTGAACACACAAACAAAGCTTTATCAACCTTTTTGTTAGATTCTAGACAGTTGTCCCTTTAGTCTTGGTATTAACATAATTAGAATTGAATCATCCAACAATAATAATTTGAATCCAATATCTTTTTAACAAAGATTTCTGTATAATGACATATTGTTTAAAACACTATTAGTTGCTTAGTACTAATATCCTGTAAATATTGTACTTTTGATATGATTGATAAAATCAGGTGTGTATGTCCAAATATTTCCCAATGGTATCTGTATGTGATATATTCTATTTAATGGCTTGTATTTATCTGAGACAGCTATTACGTAGAACTTTCAATGTTGCTGTCTGTACATATCTACATCTTATAATTGATGCAATTTAAATCACATAATACCTGCTACTTCAGTCTCCTGACACCAAATAAGTAAAGATCACATATCATATGCAAGATAGCCTAAAAACAAGCTAAGAGTTTTATTCTTTGTATGCATCTTTATTAGGAAAAAAAGGGATGTTATCAAGGCCTAGGCACGCATAGTCGGGTTCTCCTGTAGCAGATCTTGTAAGGCAGCGGTTCTATCTGTAAATATGAAGAAACATAGTTACATTAGTTGTGCTATTGACATTTTGTATAGTCATCTAGAATATGGTATGATAAAATCAGGTATGATACTAGGGTTAAGTTAGAACAAGAACAATATTTGAAACTATTGAATTAGTCAATCTATTCATTCTGGAATGACTATAGTTAAGAGATAGTGTAGACATATAGAGAAATCGTTGATGTATATGTAGCTATGGCTTAATACCAAAATATGTGACTTATCCAATCATGAATATATGTAATGTTCTCAAACTTAATAACTAAATATTAGCTATACACAAAAGCTTTGCTCAATATTAATTTCAAGTCTGTACACCACCTTTTAGAAAGCTGTCTTAATGGTCTTGAACCATTAACCCCCTTTATATACAATACATCCAGAAAACTGCTTTAGATTTCATGTAATATGTAAAGGTATGCAAAGTTGGAAACACCTACTAATACTTCTTGTTGTGGCAGTAGGAGCATTTGCAGGATCCAGGCTCCTTGGTCTTGTAGGCAAGCTTCTTGTATCCATAATGGCCGCAATGGAATGTGACATATTGAGTCTGCCACACGTACTTGCTGGGGCTGCAGCATTTGTTGTAGCCATAACTTTTGTAGTATTTACCATGATGATAGTAGTGGTTTTTCTGGTTGTAACCATAGTGATCATGGTGAGGATTATGCTTGTGGCCATAACCACCGGAATGGTGTTCTGAGTAGTGGCATTTCCCATAGCATCGGTGTCTCACAGCCTTACCGTAGCACACCTGATAGCTGTCTCCGTAGGCAATCTTCTTTGTCACTTTCTCATATTAAGCTTCAAGTGGGCAGTACTGGGTAAACAAAACAAATTGAATTTATGTCTCTCAGAAGTTACTCCTGTTCTTGGAATACTAGCATAGTATTGTAATTGAGGGCAATGTCATCTGAATAGACTAACCATTGGTATTTCTTGATTTCATGAAAATTGATGAGGCTAAAAATTCTGCTTTTGTTACTTAATTTACTTTAAACAGATCATTTTTGTAAGCTATGTGCCTACCTTTTTGTAGTTGTAGGATGAGTACCCATGATGGTGTTTGCCATGGTGTCCTGGTAAATTAAAGACCCTTATAATATAATATTAAAGTCTACACTGTAATCAACTTATGACATTTTATAATCAAATGCAGGCTGTGTCGCAAGAGTTATTTAGAGCATGAAATAGTACTTTCCAACTAGACAAGGTCCTTGTACTTGAACAAAACTAAAAATGATAGTGATTCATTAGCCAAATGGATTTTATGCATACCTTTGGAAAAAGAAGATAATTATCACCATCGTAATGATTAAGAAAAACAAACGCATAACAAGTGAATGTACAAAGATTATGAGACATCTGATGAGAGTTTATATTTTACAAATTTGCATTGATATAATCATGTAGCAAGGAAATCTAATTACAATTTAGAAATTTATCAATGATAACTTATTTAACTGTTTTAGATTATATATGCAGGCCCTCGTCTTTATTGCACTCCAAAAAGTGGGTAATGCTTTTCAATTTTTAGACCACTTTTTTGTTTATTTGAAAACATCAGAACTAGCACCTTGATACAAATTATAAGGCACCTTTTTTGTTAAAGAAAGGCCCATTCCAAATTTGGGGTTTTTATCTTTCAATTTGAGCGACATATCCAAGTTTGAAAACTTTAAGCTTCTTAGCTTTTCTATTATACTCTTAAAATCATAACAAAATAGTGTAATCTGGTTATGTACATAGCATATATATTGCATTCTAATCACATCTAAATGTTAAGCTGCAGCAAATCATGCAGCATATCCCTTTATCTATACCTGCCTAGAAATAGTAATTCTGGGATCTTACCATAACGACTCCATCCTCCTGAAGCACTAGCTGTGCAGATGACTGCAGCTACAATGCCAAAAAGGAGTGCAAGTCCCCTCATTTCTTCAGTTGTCTGTGACCCAAAGGAAACCAAGGAGAAGCTGAGATGTTGTGTCTAGACCTCTGAAACATAGGTCCTTTTATACCGAGGAATGATTTCAGGATTCCTGCAGTTGTGTTGTTTTTAGACATAGTGGTCTTGGCATATATTCTTGTAAGATGAAGATCTCATTAAACTTTATAGCCCATCTGCATTATTTTTGTACCACGATTTTACTACCATGATTACATGATCCATGCAGTCAAATTGCTTTGGTCTTGGCAAAATACCTGTGAAATAAAGAGCCCATTAAAACTGAATTTGACATCTGCCTATTTTTGTATTATCACTTTATTATCTCCTGTTAAACTACATACTTTTTTTATGTAATTTCTAGAGCAAAAAACATTATCATTTGCATAGCCATATCATACTTGGACCCTGGTACTTTTAGCAAATAGTATCACCAATAACTGAACTGCTGGACAGCTTTTGAACATGACAGCATACCAAAATTCAGAAAATCTCAGGACTGAAATATTTGGGAAAGATATGATTAAAGTTTCACTCTACTTGATTTTTTGTTACATTTGAATCAGTTTGGGACTTCTGTTGCATCTTAGCATTTCGACTTATGACTTTGCTAATAGGGTATAATGTAGATATTTTAATGCTCAATGCATACAATTTTGGTCAAAAATCCAAAGAAACCAAGGTAAAGTCCTCACCCCTAATGAAACAAAGTATTGTTAGGTTTAAAGAGAGTTTATTGATATACACATTGTCAGGTAATGGATAATTGCAGGTTGTTTGTGCTGGCCTTTTAGTTGAAGTATCAGTACTACTAGGTCATCCTGCCATTTTACTTCATTATTCCACGCATACTCACACACATATCTCAACCTCCATTCCCAATCAACTTTAAAGATCGCATTAAATCTAATCAAAATTAAGGATACAACATTATTTACAATTAATGATTTACAAGCGTACACAACAGTCATGAAGGGCCTGTTTTGTAAAATGTTATTATATCTGGGTATATGGATGGGATTTACATGTCTTACACATTAATGGCTGGGCAATCAAAGGTCGTATCTCAAAAGGATCTATTTCTTTACCCCCAAAACTCAAGTATTTCCTAGAAAACCTATTTAAAATATAATTAATTTTGTAGGGGTACTCATGTTGACTCAACGCAAATGCTAAAAAATGATTTTCATACAATACACCTTGCAGTGTTCTATTCATCGCAATTTGGACACAATATGGGCTTGAGTCATGTTGGAAATTTGGAATTTGTCAAATATGACTGAACAAGAGTGTACAATTAATGTTTATGAGGGAAACCAATGAAGACTTTTTAGTGCATATTACGAGTCATTACTAGTCAATATTCTTCATTCTTTGCTAGCCAAGGATAGAGGTAAGTCTCCGCTTGGGATGGTCAAATCCAAATACAGACACTCACTTTGCAGAGATTTGTTTATTAAATTCAACACAGATAGAAGATATGCTTGGTCATACACAATACAATCCAGACATAATAGCCATACTATACCCTGCACTATCCCAGGAGTTTACCATACATAGTCCTTATTGCTAAGTCTCCCTATATAAGTCTGATGCTTCTCAAAGTATTGGTAGTTCAATGTATGGTCACCAGATCACGCCACCAAGCCAAGTTGGGTTATGCCACCCAGCTCCCGAACCTAAAGGTTCTTCCAAGTTCCAATTTGTTTCTCGCTCTCCCCTTTCAGGTTGGTCTGGGTTCTATATATACTAACAGTTATCGATTTTGTCTGTACCTGTATACCTGAATGTTGTGCTGCTACTGGTAGGTGAGACTGCCATCTAGATATCGGTCTTATCGCTGTCTAATCTCCATTTAACACTGCATTAAAAAAAAACTTTGCACATACTTACAGAATAATCATTTTTCAATTAAATTCATCCAGCAAGTAATTCACAGATGTAAACCAAATCTAAGAAAAATTCCAAGTTACCACACAATTATGGGACTTAAAAAACTTGCATTTATTGAATTAATTTTAGGGAAATCCTCATATTTGTGATGTCACACGGTGAGTCATGGGGGAATCCCACCTGCCAATAAGAAGGAAACCCCATCGTTATAGAATGTGAAGTAAGAGATATGCACACTAACAAAAATGTTTTATATTTGGCCCATAAAGCCCTTCATTTATTGCAAAATATTTTGACTTATAGTCATTCATTAATCTTGGAATTCCAATTCAAATCAAGAGGGAATTCCCATAGTTATGACGTCACATGGTGACCACTAAATAGCCCAAAAATAAGAGAATTCCAAGGTCTAATTTTCTTTCCTTAATTATTCACTAATCCTTCAGAATTTTCCATTTTTTCCTTTCAGAATATTTCAAGAATATCTAATTGAAGTTCATTTCACAAAAAATGACACTTTGTATATCTATGTGCAAGGGACCCTTTAAAGATACTTGATGCTGTTCAGGGCTTCACCTGGGTCATAGATTGAGAACTACAGAAAAATTATTTTGTTAATATTTTAAACATCTTACCTGTCTAATAATGCTAGAAGAAGTAAAGTTAAGGTGTTTTTTTTATCAATTACAAGAGCAAGGTATAAAATTAGCATACTATAAATACCCAAAATACCTGAATTTTGCAATGTTTTTTAATATAATTAATTTTTTCTCACAGACGGTGAATATCAAATTCCTTGGTTTAGACATTTACTCTGGCTCGGGTTATATGCGCAGACACAGCAATCGATAGTTGCCCACACGGGGGCAAGGTCCGCACACACTAGAGACCCCGTACATTGCCGTTTAAACAGTGGTAACACCTGTATGTTGCCTTTAGACTTTTTTACAACGTTGCTGTAACATTGTGAAAAAGATATTGTCTTATGCAATGTTTCTACAATGTTTTTAATTAACTTTGTAGAAATGTTGCAACTTCACATTGTAACATAATGTTGTACCAATGTTGTTGAAATGTTTTTGTCCAAATGTTGCAAAATGGAAATCTAAAACGTTTTCTAAAATGTGTGTGTTTGCTTGGAGCATTCTTGAACTATTTTACTTGACTTTAGACAGTAGTTCCTTTAGTCTTGGACTTTACATAATTCAAATTAAACCATTTCAACATCAGCCAATTCAATCTAATGTTTTTTCAACTCCCATTTTTGCTTATTTCTAATATCCTATAGATATAGTTCTTTTGATATAATCAATAAAATCTAACTTGCATGTCCATTTCCGTAGGATATCTATGCATGATGATTATATTCTATCTAATCATTAGTATTCCTCTGAAACAGCTTGTAAGTTGAATTGTTAACATTGCTGCAAAGATATATCTTCATCTTATAATTGATCCAATTTAATTCTGATAATGCAATCTATATTCAGTGTCCTGACACTAAATAACCAAAGAAAACATCATATACAAGATGTAATGATAACAAGGGTTAAATTTTCTTTGCAATATGTATGTTTATTAGGAAAGGAAGGGATCTCATCAGGGCCTAGGCATGTGTGGTCGGGTTCTCCGGTTGTAGATCTAGGTGTAAGACCATGGTTTACCTGTAAATATGAAAAAAAAAAATCAATTATGCTATATGAGCATTATATATAGCCATCTAGTAGAGTGTATCATTAAATCAACTGTAATATTGGGGTTATAGTAGAACATAAGAAATTTTAATCTATTGAATCCTAAATACAATAATTGTGTCTTTCAATGAGCAAGTATTTAGTTTTGGCCATCATTACAGGTAGGCAAAACAATCTGGTCATTCTGAAATAACTTATCCAATTATTAATATGATGCTATGCTCTCAAACTTATCAACTAAATGTAAAGGGCCATGCCCACAAACCAATTTGTACAGCATCGGCCTATAAATCAGCATACAGATTGGTGTGAAAAGGCTGGTTTTGCACCAATCTGTACCCCCATTCAGGTACCAATGCTGAGTAGTAATGTATTGCTAATTTAGAGTGGGTAGACGACCACGCCTATGGCCACACAGATCTATATTAAGCATGTTTGATTATTTGATGCCAGCGCCAATGGTTGGCATCCATTGTCAGTCCGTTGGTGGACATGGGGCTTGAGCAATACACCAAATCATTTCTTTACAAAAAAAATCCTGATTCATCCTGAATGAGGCAGGTGGGAAATGGTCCCTTGTTGTGTCACTCACTTATGAATAAAACACTTTTTTTCAAAGCACATATAATACAACAGATCATTGCCTATTATGCCTTTCAAGTCTGTTCATCACCTTGGTCCTTTTATAAAAATGGTTTCATAGTCTTAATACCAATGAACCATACTTGATTCTTGATAACTGACTTATATACAAGACGTTCTGAAAATGAAATGTAAAAGCTATGCAGAAATGGAAAAACCTACTAGTACTTCTTGTTGTGACAGTAGGAGCATTTGCAGGATCCAGGCTCCTTGGTCTTGTAGGCAAGCTTCTTGTATCCATAATGGCCACAATGGAAGGTGACATACTGGGTCTGCCACACATACTTGCTGGGACTGCAGCATTTGTTGTAACCATAGCTCTTGTAGTATTTACCATGATGATAGTAGCGATTGTGGTGGTTGTGACCATAGTGATCAGGGTAAGGATTATACTTGTGGCCATAACCACCACCATGGTCCTCTGAGTAGTGGCATTTCCCATAGCATCGGTGTCTCACAGCCTTACCATAGCACACCTGATAGCTGTCTCCGTAGGCAATCTTCTTTGTCACTTTCTCATAGTAGGCTTCAAGTGGACAGGACTGAGTAATTGAAACAGACAGACATGGTTGATAATCTTGTAATATTCATTACTCATGTTTCCCATGTTAAAAATTCTACCAATCTCTTTGGTTATTAGATGAAAAATAGTTAATTTTTTGAATATTATATATCAGGTATTACATTTTCGGTCAATATAGTAGCGGCCATTGTTAAAATCTCACAATTACATTATGCCTCAAGATGCAAACAATACATTCTGTAATAATCATCAGGGAGGAAAATGTACCTTATTTGTGTAGCCTGAATAGAATAACACTTTGTATCACTTAATTTCAGTGAAACTTGCTGAGGCTGGATAGTCTGCTGTTGCCACTCACTTGACTTAAAACCATCAAATTTAATATTATATTGGCTCACCTTTTTGTAGTTGTAGGATGAGTATCCATGATGGTGGTTGCCATGGCGACCTGAAAAATGTCATAGTATAAATTGCCTGTACTTTGACAGTGATTATCATAGTGCAAAGTTATTTAAGGCCTTGAGTCGTAATCTATAAACAAGATCCATAATCAGTCCTGAATCGTGATTATTTGTTATCCTAAGGAAGATAGTTATTATCAAAGTAATTAAGGATATGTGAGGGATTTCAGGTGCTGCACAGCATTCAAAAAGACAAGGCACGAGACACGAGACTCAACCAGTCAATGTACAATAATATGTGATACATCTGATAAAGCATCTTCTATTTTGCTATTTAGCAATATCAATTTTCCTGAGAACCTCCTTACTTCCAGTGAAAAACTTAAAAATCCTCCAGAATCTCCATCAATCCTGTCTATTTAGGATTAGGAAAGACAAAATTTTCCAGGGGTATAATACCTCTGGACCCCCACATTATAAATATCTTTAGCCAAAGAAATGGATCTTTGTTATTTAACTTTTTCAAAACTTGGCAACACATCAGCATTTCGAGGTAGTATATATTCAAATGATATCCTCAAAACCCTCACATAATTAGTGTAATCAGTTAGTATATATTACATTTTACTTCTTATGGCAACATTTTCCAATGAGAACATTTAAAGACTGAGGTGCAACAAATCATGCAGCCTGTGTCCTTGTATATCCTATAAGCATGCCAACAACACTGAAATATTACCACTCCAATGATATCCTGCAGCAGCTGTGCAGATGACTGCAGCTACAACAGCAAGAAGAAGCCCAAGTCCCCTCATTTCTTCAGTTGTCCTGATGCAAAGGAAACCACAGAGAAGCTGAGAAGCTGTGTCTAGACCTCTGAAACATAGGTCCTTTTATACAGAGAAATGATTTCAGAATTCCTGCAGTTATTTTGTTTTTAGAACTCATTCATACTTTATAGCCCATCTGCATTTTTTTTGTAACGTCATTTTACGACTATGATTACATGATCTATGCAGTTAAATTGGTTTGGTCTGAAATAAAGAGCCTGTTTAAACGGAATATGACTTTGCCTTATTTTTGTATCATCACTTAATGGCCTTCTGTTAAACCACTTATTTCTTTTTATATATTTATCATTTCCACAATATGATTCATGCTCATCTCTTTTGCTATACCTGGACCCTGGTACTTTTGCCAAAAAGTATCACCAACTGCTGAACTGCTGGACAGCTTTTGGAAACTTCTTTCTGAACATGACCACATACCGACATTCAGTAAATCTCAGGACTAAGTGAAGTCCATATGTTGTGCAGAAATATTGGGGAAAGGTATGATTGAAGTTTCATACTTCTTCTTGTTTTGCTAGATTTCATTTCACTTCCTTTTTTCCCTTTTTAGGTAATCATTTTTTGTGGCATTTTTATGACTAAGCTAATTGGTTATTATGTAGAGATTTTAATGACCAATACAAATAATTTGGTCAAAAATACAAAGAAGCCATAGCAAAGTCCCCACCCCCTAATGAAACAAAGCAACACTAAGACTAATAAGAGCTTATTAATGTACACATTATCAGGTAATGGCAATGGTCAGTGTAGGTTATTTGTGCTGCCCCTTAGTGGAATGCATCAGTACTAATAGGTCATCCTGCCATTTTACTTTATCATTTTACAGTTTCTCACACACATATCTCAACCACCACTCCGAACCCACTTTGAAGATTAATAATAAATCTAATCTATAATTAACCTTTTATCTTACAATCCACATACTGTTTTATCCTATATGACTGAATTCACATATATCGAGATGTCAAATGATATGTCCCTACCATCAGAATTTTTTCTGATAAGATTTAGCAAATTTTCGCTGAAATTTGAAATGCTGATGGTAGGGATATATCATTGCTACCTATAGTTTCGTGAGAAAAAGCTGTAAACCAGATAGATTATTCCAGGTCATGAAAGCAAATTACATTAGCTTTCTAACAAGGTATGACATGTTGAAGTTGAGGAAAAATGGAAGGCAAACATGATTGATTAAAGAAAATTTTAGAAAATTGATTAAACGTGTCTGGCAATGTGTTGAGCATGTTTTGTTAACAACCACCTTGTCAAAAAGGATATTAATGCAATACTGATGCAATAGTATCTTTCTTCAACTTTCAGCAATACTAATACAGAGTAGCAGTATTGCAGAAATAGCACATAGCAGCAACATATTTAATATGTCTCAGCTAAGTTTGGGAACTAAAAACCGGAATTATGATTTCATTCAACATAAGGAACAGATACAGGGTGTTGGATAGAGCGAGTCTGTATATAGGGTAGGCACTAAAACTGTGTGCATTTGTGTGTATGCACGTAATTTTATTTTTCCCATCCAAAGCGGGGGTCAGAACCCCCTGGACCCCCTTCTGCTTCTGCTCCTGAACATACATACCAAGAACAGTTGTGTTGCTACACATACCCTATTCAATTTAGTATTTCACTATTTGTCAAGTGAAGTAACACTGCCATTTTAACTGACAGTAATAATGGAAAATGATGGTAATTTTGCAATCTAACTATGGTCTAATGCATCTGAACAGCTGAAATTAGAAGGAGAACTACTTTTCTGGGCCACTTGTTATGAACTATAGGTAGTAGTGTAGCACGCAGGAACTTTCTTGACCGTTGGTGCCTTGTGTGTACACCAATAACCCATGGCTGGTAATCAATGGCCCAGAAAAGTAGTTTTTCTCCTTATTGGTCAAGATTTATTGGCATTGTTTCTTGTTTAACGTTAGTCTCTGTTGTATGATTAGGTTGTAATAGAAATGTTTAAACCATTTGAGATATGATCGCTGTCTTATTTTATTATGATTATACATAAAGATAGGCCCACTTACAGTAAATTTTCACTTCAAGCGTAAGTTTGTATTAAGCCTAGTAATTTCTTTGTCAATGAGTAGGATTTTGTCTAGGCCTTGGTGCTCTTATAACCAGCTGTAGTTGGAGTTCTCAACTACTATTTAAGGTTGGTTTTTTACATATTACAAGGCCGATGAGGACTGCCTTTCACGGCCAATGGGTACTTGAGATGGGTTGCTTCACACTGGTTGTAACTCGAAGATTGTATTTTTAGTTACGATACTTCGTGTTTTACTCTTTACTATGTTTCAGCCTTATGATCTCATGTACCTGTTGATAACCATATAGTATGTAAAGTTTAGATTATTGACTATTAATTAAGCTGCAGTCTCAGAGTTCACAATATTCTGCGAAGGTCAAGTTACAGTGAAAGAACTGAAAAAGCAACACGTTTCATGTAATGTTTTGTTTGGTAATATCCTCTCTCGGCGCATTGATGTGTCTCAGGCTAAACCCTCAACACATCAATGGACTCTGGCAACAGGGCATTAATGATTGCCTTCTTGCCCCCTCTGTCTGTACTATGTATGTATTGTTACATTGTTGCAGAATGTCACAGCATGTGTCACTCTTTCAGAGGGTGTTTATTAAAACATGTGGTTCACATTGGTATATTGCACAAAGGTAGTTAGTAAAACACCTTGTGTATGTAATCAATTGTATAGGAATAGAATTAAGAAACGTCACCAGTCCTATAGAGGGAATATCATAAAGTATTCAAAATTATGTGAATTGCTAAGCCATATAGTGTAAATATAGAAGGGACTGCTGGTAGGTGTAAATATACCTGTTTGGCAGTAGCAGACAGGGTGCATCTCCTAGTGAGTACCAATGCTCGGGTAAAATCAATAAACCAGACTGATATATATAGGGTAGAACCTATGGTTACAGTGAAGAACACCATCAGATACCGTTTGGACAACACGAGTCTTAATGATTCAAGGGGTTTGAATAGCTATACGTAGAGGGACGTCTGGTGACTACTACTGTGTTGCATTTGCTCGTGAGATTAGGCAGACTCTAAGGAGGAAACTTGTTCTCAAACAGTTGTAATAGTGAACCTAGGACTTATAGACTATCAACACACTGACAAGTTGTACACATTCAAGATATCCACAAATAAAATATCCATTCAGAGCTTTTTCACTGACAAGTCCAAGTCAGTGATTACCAATCATAGCCAAACCTGCAACCTAGGGTCTCAATATGGGATGGCCATAGGCCATAGGTCATTTCCTCTGCCTCACAATAGGTGGCAGCAGTCTCAGCCGGAATGTTGCATAATATATAGTTTCTCACACTTGTAAAATTAATCCAGTAGTCTGTTAAACACTAGATGTCTCTGACACATTATGTATATCAGGTTGCTGACAGAAGTAGGTATTAATGACACACTAGGCCATTTACTTCAAGAGAAGGCTTGCCAGCTTCCCCCAGATTCTGGAGACCTGTAGTATCCCTAGACTTCCAAATTTCTCCTCCCCCCTTGGTTTTACAGATATGATTTACTGTTTATAAAATGTGATAGAAGAAATTGGTTTTGTAGATACAAAATACAGATTCAGAAAATTGCCTTAAATTTCACTATAAAGACCAAAAATGGCCGATTTGATTTTTTTTGCCAGGAAAAGTGCACTTAAGGACCTTCACATAATATCAGAGTTTTGAAGCCTACCCACATCAGCATTAATGGATCTGAAAATATATCATTATTGAATTTTTTTCAAGTTTAACAACTATACCTCATAACATACTCAATTTCAGAGACTCAAATCCTAGCACAACAATGTCTATTAGGATCTTCATGAGACTGGGCATTATCAAAGGCACAGGTCAAAACTTTTTTTTTCTATGAGTCCCAAATATTGCCACTTTTCACTTTTATATGCATTTTTTCCAATGTTCATACACATACCATTCTTCTCTATAAAATCGGCTGTAATCAAATTTGATATATTCTTGGAGCGTACCTATAGGACTAAGGAGACAATTTTTTTCAAGGCTCTATCTAAATATTCAGCAGAGATATGGGCCCACAAATGTGGCATCATAATTTAAGGGATTTGGGACTGACCCCACCAGCTCCACCTGGTGTGAAAATCTTAGGGGTTGTATTTATATGTATAAAATGAATTTTATTTCCAAATAAATACCAACTTTCCTTAAAGACTTTACTTTAAAATGGGATAATGAGAGATTTAAAGAGAATTTTTTTACATAGGAATATACGTGTATTACCATATCATTTTGTTTCTAAGGTTGTAGATCTTTAATTAGCATGGTGACCACCACTTTTCTTTGCTGAAATATAATGGTACAGGTCCACAAATGATATCAAATCATGTTTGATTAATACATGCTGGTTGAATTTTTCAGGAGATTAAGAAATAGTGTTTTCCCATAGATACCTATAGTGAAATCTATTTTTTACATGCCCATTTATCTTGAAAGTGAATGTGATGACACATGATTTTTATCATGGTTATTCATTCCCATAGTATTGGTCTAACCTCACAAACAGTATCAAGACTATAAGCTGGTTCATTTAGGAACCTGCTAGACAGTCCTTAATCCCTTTAACTGCTCCAATTTTTGCAAAATTTGGCCCAGCCTTGATTGAGTCACAAAAATTGAAATTTCATCAAAGGTATTGGGAATTTGATGTTCATTTTTGAAACATATTTCCTCAACATGTTCAGGAAGACATTTTTTATGGATTTAAGGAAAATCTGAGATGAAGTGCGTGTGACCCTCCGAAATTTGGTTGAAATTACATGGAATGACCCATAGAAAATCATTCCAACCTATTTCAAAACAACAATTGGCCGACAAAATTGTTAATCAGGTTTAATGTTTTTGGACTGATTATGGACCAATTCTGGATCAATATTATTATAGCTAGATTCTTTCTATGCTATTTAATTCGTTTTTTGGGCGTATAGATTAAATTTTGTTGATACTTTCTTTAAAAAAATTACAATTAGATTTTTAAGTGTCCTTAAGGGGAAGGTACATGAAGCAAATGATAGTGAACAACAACGATTTCTCATAAAGAGCTTTTACAAAGAACTCTTATTTTATTTCTTAAAACCTCCACAGTGAGTAGTTTTCATGCGACACAGAGCTGTAGAGCAGCATAAGAGCCTGCTGCAATCTTTGCACACTTTGCACATAATAAAATAAAAGGAAAACTAGGTGAGGATGTGGTATGATGCAGAATACCAGCTAGCAGTAAAAACTTTTAATGCAGGAATGCCTTTGTTTGGAAATAATGTTATAAATGAAAACACATTAATAGTTGTTTCTGGGTGAGTCTACATAATAATTGATATTAATCTCACCATTTTGGACAAGACATTTATTTCCATACAAACGGGAGAATATGATATGGAATCTTTGCATCTGACACGTTTATCCTTGTATACCATAAAATGGCCATTATCCTTTATGATTATTGTTATTACAGTAAGAGCATTTGCAGGATCCAGGCTCCTTGGTCTTGTAGGCAAGCTTCTTGTATCCATAATGGCCACAATGGAAGGTGACATACTGGGTCTGCCACACATACTTGCTGGGACTGCAGCATTTGTTGTAGCCATAACTAGTACTCTTGTAGTATTTACCATGATGGTAGTAGCGATTGTGGTGGTTGTGACCATAGTGATCAGGGTAAGGATTATACTTGTGGCCATAACCACCAGAATGGTGCTCTGAGTAGTGGCATTTCCCATAGCATCGGTGTCTCACAGCCTTACCATAGCACACCTCGTAGTGGCCTCCATAAGCAATCTTCTTTGTTACTTTCTCATAGTAGGCTTCAAGTGGACAGTACTGAGTAATTGAAACAGACAGACGTGGTTGATAATCTTGTAATATTCATTACTCATGTTTCCCATGTTAAAGATTCTACCTATCTCTTTGGTTATTACATGAAAAATAGTTCATTTATTGAATAATATAATATTATATCAGGTTTTCCATTTTCTATCAATATTGTAGTGGCCATTGTTGACATCTCACAATTACATCATGCCTCAAGATAAAAACAATACATTCTGTAAAACTCATCAGGGAGGAAAATGTACCTTATTTGTGTAGCCTGAATAGAATAACACTTTGTATCACTTAATTTTAGAGAAACTTGCTGAGGCTGGATAGTCTGCTGTTGCCACTTACTTGACTGAAAACCAGCAAATTTAATATCATATTGGCCTACCTTTTTGTAGTTGTAGGATGGGTACCCATGATGACGTTTGCCATGGTGACCTGGAAAATTTCATAGTATAAATTGCCTGTACTTTGACAGTGATTATCATAATGCAAAGGTTTTTAAGGCCTTGAGTTGTAATCTATAAACAAGATCCTTAATCAGTCCTGGAACAAAATAATGAATCGTGGTTATTTGTTACCCTAAGGAAGATAGTTATTATCAAAGTAATTAAGGATATGTGAGCGACTTCAGGCTCTGCCCAGCATTCAAAAAGACACAAGACACAAGACTCAACCAGTCAATGTACAATAATATGTGATACATCTAATTAAAGATCTATTTTGCAATTTAGCAATAGTAATTTTCTTGAGAACGACTGAAAAACTCCTTACTTCCAGTAAAAAATCTTAAAAATCCTCCAGAATTTCCATCAAACCAGTCTATTTAGACTTAGGAAAGACAACATTTTACAGGAGTAGAATACCTCTGGACCCCCATATTATAAATATCTTTAGCCAAAGAAATGGATTTTTGTTATTTAACTTTTTCAAAACTTGGCAACACATCAGAATTTCGAGGTTGTTTATATTCAAATTATATCCTCAAAACCCTCACATAATTAGTGTAATCAGTTAGTATATATTACGAACATGTTACCTCTTATCGCACCATTTTCTAATAAGAACATTTAAAAAACTGAGGTGCTACAAAACATGCAGCCTGTCTTCTTGCATATCCTATAAGCATGCCAACAACACTGAAATATTACCACTCCATTGATATCCTGCAGCAGTTGTGCAGATGACTGCAGCTACAACAGCAAGAAGAAGCCCAAGTCCCCTCATTTCTTCAGTTGTCCTGATGCAAAGGAAACCAAGGAGAAGCTGAGAAGATGTGTCTAGATCTCTGAAATATAGGTCCTTTTATACAGAGAAATGATTTCAGAATGCCTGCAGTTATTTTGTTTTTAGACAAAGTGGTCTAGACATATATCATTGTAAAATAAAGAGCCCATGAAACTTTATAGCCCATCTGCATTATTTTTGTACCATCATTTTACAACTATGATTACATGATCTATGCAGTTAGATTGGTTTGGTCTCAGCAAAATACCTGTGAAATAAAGAGCCTGCTTAAAAAGAATATGACTTTGCCTTATTTTTGTATCGTCACTTTATGGCCTCCTGTTAAACTACTTACTTTTTTATGTGATTTCAGGAGTAAAGAGCTTTATCATGTTCATGATATGATTCATACTCATCTCTATTGCTATACCTGGACCCTGGTAATTTGGCAAAAAGTATCACCAATAACTGAACTGCTGGACGGCTTTTGGAAACTTCTTTATGAGCATGACCACATACGGACATTCAGTAAATCTCAGGACTAAGTGAAGTCCATACATTGTGCAGAAATATTGGGGAAAGGTATGATCGAAGTTTCATACTTCTTGTTGTTTTGCTAGATTTCATAGAGTATGGGTCTTCACCTTTTTGTTTCCTTTTTAGGTAATCATTTTTTGTGGCATTTTTATGACTAAGCTAATGGGTTATTATGTTGAGATTTGAATGACCGATACAAATAATTTTGATTAGAAATAAAAGCTTATTAATGTACACATTATCAAGTAATGGCTATGATCAGTGTAGATAATTTGTCCTTCTCCTTGGTGGAACGCATCAGTACTGCTAGCTCATCCTGCCATTTCACTTAATCATTCTACAGTTGCTCACACACGTATCTCAACCGCCACTCCCAAACTACTTTGAAGATTAATAATAAATCTACTCTATAATGAACCCTTTATCTTACAATCCACATATTGTTTTACAGGTTCGGGACAAGCTCCAAAATGGTACCGTTGTCAAGAATGACAACGGGACCAAATCTGGTTGCAGAGGTGTACTCATAAATGGCATCGTTGTCAGAAATGGCGTCCCATTGAGACAGGGGAACAAAGGGATTTATAAAAGGTGCCTGCGAACTTCATAAGCAGTCTATTCCAATCTTAAGTATCATAATACTGTACAATTAACTATCTTATGATGATTGTCCGATGGAATTTTCTGTAAACATAAAATTGATCAAGTTATTCGGCTAAGAAATGTTGAATAGGCAGTCAGTTAGGTAATAAATCGTATGAGGGGTGTTCTGCTCCAGTGCACACTCTGTAGGCATGTCCAATCGCACTGTGCATCCTGTTTGCACACTATAAATAGCCCTGAACCTCAGCCTGGAGAGTGCACATGCACAGAGTAGCAACGATGTCATTTATGGTATCGACCTGATTTTTCACATCAACACCAAAATAGCATTGCGTCCCTAACCTGTTTTATGCTATATGACAGAATTCACATATATCAAGATGTCAGACTATATGTCCCTACCATCAAATTTTTTTCTGATAAGATTTTGTAAATTTTCCCTGAAATTTGATAACGAAATGCTGATGGTAGGGATATATCATTGCTACCTATAGTTTCGTGAGAAAAAGCTGTAAACCAGATACATTATTCCAGGTCATGAAAGCAAATTACATTAGCTTTCTAACTAGGTATGACATGTTGAAGTTGAGGAAAAATGGAAGGCAAACATGATTGATTAAAGAAAATTTTAGAAAATTGATGAAACGTGTCTGGTAATGTGTTGAGCATGTTCTGTTAACAACCACCTTGTCAAAAAGGATATTAATGCAATACTGATGCAATAGTATCTTTCTGCAACTTTCAGCAATACTAATACAGAGTAGCAGTATTGCAGAAATAGCACATAGCAGCAACATATTTAATATGTCTAAGCTAAGTTTGGGAACTAAAAACCGGAATTATGATTTCATTCAACGTAAGGAACAGATACAGGGTGTTGGATAGAGCGAGTCTGTATATAGGGTAGGCACTAAAACTGTGTACATTTGTGTGTATGCACGCAAATTTATTTTTCCCATCCAAAGCGGGGGTCAGAACCCCCTGGACCCCCTTCTGCTTCTGCTCCTGAACATACATACCAAGAACAGTTGTGTTGCTACACATAACCTATTCAATTTAGTATTTCACTATTTGTCAAGTGAAGTAACACTGCAATTTTAACTGACAGTAATAATGGAAAATGATGGTAATTTTGCAATCTAACTACGGTCTAATGCATCTGAACAGCTGAAATTAGAAGGAGAACTACTTTTCTGGGCCACTTGGTATGAGCTATAGGTATCAGTGTAGCACGCAGGAACTTTCTTGACCAATGGCCCAGAAAAGTAGTTTTTCTCCTTATTTGTCAAGATTTATTGGCATTGTTTCTTGTTAACGTTAGTCTAAGTTGTATGATTAGGTTGTAATAGAAATGTTTAAACCATTTGAGATATTATCGCAATCTTATTTGATTATGATTGTACATAAAGATAGGCCCACTTACAGTAAATTTTCACTTCAAGTGTAAGTCTTATTAAGCCTAGTCATTTTCTTTGTCAATGAGTAGGACTTTATTTAGGCCTTGGTGCTCTTATAACCAGGTAAAGTTGGAGTTCTCACCTACTATTGAAGGTTGGTTTACATATTACAAGGCTGGTGAGGACTACCTTTCAGGACCAATGGGTACCTGATAAGAGGTGTTTCACACTGGTTGTAACTCGAAGATTGTATTTTTAGTTACGATACTTCGTGTTTTACTCTTTACTATGTTTCAGCCTTATGATCTCATGTTGCTGTTGATAACTGTATAGTATGTAAAGTTCAGATTATTGAGCTAGTCATCGGGCGACATACAAAAGTGTCCTCTAGTCGCCCACAAATTTATAGCAAGAGCGTCCCAACATGCAGATTAATTTTTTAGTCGCCGGGCAACTACTTAATCGCCCAATGCAGCTGGGGTCTCAATACGGGATGGCCATAGGTTATTTCCGCTGCCTCACAATAGGTGGCAGCAGTCTCAGTCGGAATGTTGCATAATATAGTTTCTCACACTTGTAAAATTAATCCAGTAGTCTGTTAAACACTAGATGGCTCTGACACATTAAGTATATCAGGTTGCTGACAGAAGTAGGTATTATTGATACACTAGACCTGTTGTATCCCTAGACTTGCGAATCCCCCCACCTTGGTTTTACAGATATGATTTATTGTTTATAAGATGTGATAGAAGAATTGATGTTGTAGTTACAAAATACAGATTCGGAAAATGGGGATTGACCTAAAAGTGAATGGTGGTGCTTTGCTTTAATGCGATTCTCAGATGAATTGCGCTCGCATTCTTTTAACAACACAAATGTTCACTTGATATTCATGTAAATCATGGCCAAAGATGTTTCTGAATACTAGTGCATTTATCTTTTATAAGGTGTAAAAACTTGATGTAAAATATACCCTAAAGTAAAATCCCTATTTGAATGTCTCTATTGAGTGTAAAAATAGATCTATTGTGATGAACTTACACAACTGTTTGTGTGTTGGAGTTGTCAGCTATAGTCAGCTAGGGGTCGGTCCCAAAGTCAGAATCATTCCGCTGCCAGATAGGTAAAGTATAGCAGTAAATGCTCTTTGTAAGTTTCTTTTATGGGGGTCTGACCCTAAGGGTCTTTTAAGACCATAATTATATGGTAAAATGTTAGCCTTCACGGTAAAGAATTGCAGATTACTTCAAACGGCAATAATTGTACTACTTTTCTTATAAGTTTGTTAGTGTATGATTTATTTTGTCCAAATAATTCCTTAATGAAGGGAATCTACCCGCAAAATCCCACGTAAGATGTGCTTTGGTTTTGTCACTATCACATTGGTAATGACCTGAATATAAACACAAAACATCTTTCACGGCTTTATAGCTGTATCATGTCCCTGTTACTCCAAACTGATGATGGTAAAAAGTGCCCACAACTCAAGTGCTATCTCCAATTAACATAAACATAATTTACCATGAGTACAACATAAAAATGTATTGTAAAAGTAGTGAGTTAAGTCGAGTCTGCGTCATCAGTATTATATAACATTTTTTTCTTCTTATTCTCATTGCAATTCGTCTAATTTATGCTTTTGGTTGATGTTATTCAGTAGATGCTATGTCTTGTCTCATCTCCTACAATCTCTATATCAAATCTCAAAAAACACCTGTCGATAATGTATATTTAAATATCTACAGATTTAACACTGGAATAATAAGATGTTTTGTGATACAGTAGAACAGGAAATTACTTTCTCGATATTCCTATTTCAATACATTACCATTATGTTGTTGTCTTTTTGTCTTATTATCTGATAATTATGAGTCGTACATAACTACGGTCAATTAGTGCTGGTTTATAAGACTCCAGCCTATATTAAAACGACTTGGTACTACATATGAATTATTTCCCATAGTCCTGTCCTTGTTCAAATGTTTAATTCAGAGTAATGTATTTGATAACTCCATAAATTATGCATATTTTGATCATCTTCTGTTCATTTGGTGATACAACTCAATTTATATCATTCTACATGCTTAATTTTAAAGAAGGAGATAAAATCCGAAGAAAATAATGATATTACACTCATCCCCTGACTAGAGTAAGTCCAGTAAAATATTGCAGTTGTCTCTCTTTTGTGTTGCAATTTTATTACTATCATTGCTACCTACCTGAAGTATTCATTAATGCACGATTTGTTATCATTATTACTTCATAAGACTATAATCATAACAATTTATATGAGTTTTTATTGCTATTGTTTTTCTTTCGCTGAATGTATAACACATGTCAATTTTTGTACAGACTCTTTATTATGGACAGAATGTAAACAGAACATGATTAATAGTATAGCAAACACTGAAATAAAAAGCATTGACCATCTATCACTAGCAAACACATTTTATACATCGTCAAGTAACAAAACTCTTCATAATTAAGACAGAATTACACAACACAACTTGGGCTCTGATGTTCGCACAATATTTATATGATATTACACATGATTTTAATACCCTCCTGTGTGATATGATTGTTAGAAGAAGGTAGCAATTTGCAGAATCTCACATATGTGTAACAGAGAACTTAATCTCTAATTTGTATGAATTCTCTCTAATCTCTAATTTGTATGACTTCTCTGAAGTCACGTATTGTAATACCCTCTTTATAGGTGAGCCTAGTGCCTTTACATGCACAGACTTAGCATGCAACTGTCATGTAAACCATCAAATGATATAATTATATGCACACTAAATCTTTCCTGTTTGTCAAAAAGAAATAATCGAAAGAAAAGAGGGGTTCGTGGTATAGCTCCCCTCATTTGAATATATATCATATAATTATTTGATATCAGGTCTGCATATACAAGGGGTCATAACATGTGCGGGAAAGACTTAGCGAATTATTTTAGCTGACCTTACATTATTGTATATTTATTTGTCTGATTAGCAGTAGGTGCAGTAGCACCCCCAGGGGTCCTTTGTCTTCCATGTCACATGCTTGTGCCCATACTTCCCACAATGAAACTTGACATGGTGCTTCTTCCATTCATATTGAGAGGGCCTGCAACACTTCTTGACCTCATGTCCCTGGTACTCACTGCCATATTGCTTATGCAGTATAGCATAGTGGCAACTGCCATGACATTTTTGCCGAATGATGGTGCCGTAACAGCTGTGGGAATGCTCTCCATACTGAATCCTCTTGGTAATGATCTGCAAGTAGGCAATCAGGGGGCACTCCTGGAAAGACAGATTAAACCAATATAATTATTAGTGTAACCAACTTGGGAAAAAGGAGAAAGGTGGATATTAACCCTTGATGTGTCAGGAGTATCAGTCTTCAGGCTGATCTGTTGTCCCTGCCCTCAGGCTGATATTACTGACACAGTAGGGCTGATAATCACCCAAGGACTTTGTCCAAGGTGGGTTATTTGTACATCGTACCATGTCATTATTCTAGAGTAAGTTCTTAAAGCTGAGACTAAAGGGCCATACCCACTAAGGAGGGGAACTCAACAGGGGAACTATTTTTCTACTGTCAGAACTTAATTCTTGTATCATCCTGCAGGGTGATAACACTTTGGTTATCACCCTGCCTGTACCAGTGATGTTAAACTCTTTACTACTGAACCTGTATCACCCTAAGGTATGATAAATTACAGGAAATGACAACTTTTGCAGCACTCTTTTCAACTTTCAATAATACTTTGACTAGAATAATAGTTTTACACTTGCAATTCTATATTTCTGTTGCTGGCTATATCATATATATGGTGTCTAATGCACGCTTGAACAATCTTGTCCTTCTAAGATAGTGATGCTAAACTTACTCTGACTCAAACAAGGTGATGCTTCAAGAGTTTCCTAATATAGTTCCATGATGGATTCAAAATAAAACTGTGCTTTGATGGATAGACATTTTTGACAGTTTATGTAAACTTGATCTAAAAAGACCAATAGTGTTTCAGCATGGCCCAAGGGTGATAGCCGGACAATCCCCATCGATTATAGAGACACACTTTGACAACCACTTCTTTTATAATCTCATGTCGAACAATAAAAAAACCAAACACAACACAAGGGGTGGGCTTGAACCAGCAATGAAAGTTGACAGCCCTTAGTTAAAGATTTTTTATTGTAATGAAAACATGAGATACATGTGAATGGAGACAAAAGTCAGTCTGTTTTGGTTGGAAGCCAGAAGAAGAGTGTGTGTATGAAATACAAAGCAGGTAGCTTGGCAACCACCAACCAATGAGAACTCACTGAGTCCTGCAGCCAACGGTGCTGCCATCTGGAGTAAATATAGGATAGTAACATTTTATCTCAATGATCATATTAAAGGGATTTGGGACTGACCACACCAGCTCCACCTGGTGTGAAAATCATAGGGGCTTGAATTTGTATTTATGCATAAAATATCTTTTATTTCCAAAGAAATACCAACTTTCCCACAAAAATTTTAACTTAAAACGGGATAATGAGAGATTTGAAGAGAATTTGTTTACATAAGAATGTACAGGAATTACCCTATTATTTGGTTTCTAAGGGTTGTAGCTCTTTAATTAGCACGGTGACCCCCACTTTTTTTTGCTGAAATATATTGGTACAGGTCCATAGATGATATCAAACCATGTTTGATTCATATATGGTGGTCGAATTTTTCAGGAGAAGAAGAACTAGTGTTTTCCCATAGAAACCTATGGTTAAACCTAATTTTTACAAGCCCATTTATCTTGAAATTGACCATGGTGACATATGATTTTTATCATGGTTATTTATTCCCATAATATTGGTCTAACCTCACAAACAGGATCAAGACTATATGCTGGTTCGTTTAGAAACCTGCCAGACAGTCCTTAATCCCTTTAATATTAACATAATGTGAATATAACACATATCTAACTACCAAAACAAAATCCGAAAAATGTTCAAAATCACAAGAACGAGGAGTGGCATATCCATGTTGGCAGTCTTTACTACTCCTCTTGTGCACCACTCACACACCATACTATGTTTTGTAACATATACAATAGGCCTTACCTTGTAATAGTAGTAATGCAAGTATGGGGAATAGTAGAGGTACTTCTTGAATGCATTTTGGTTGTGAACAGGCTCGATGGCTTCTGGAATCAGGCAAAAACTTTGATAATAGATGGACATTATAATATTCCTTAAAACTGCATGTGACTATAGGTATAAGATATAACCTGATAAAATGTTTATGTATGATGGGATAGAGGATTCACAATGGACCACTGTACTAAAAACATCAAAACTTGAGATAGTTCTCTATTTCTTTAATTCCATCTATATTTCCTGTTATCTAAAGTCCTCTTTGAACATAAACACTATTGACACATACATACATACATGACTAATTTCAATATCTATCAGGACCTTTGATGGTTGATTACTGATAAAAAAAAAATCAGCACATACAGCCATCCATTTTATAGTAAATGTCTAACTGATTGAATACCACACTTTGATTGTTAATCCTCCTACCATACCGGGGCAAGGTATTTTTTGTGAAATTCAGTCTGTGAAATAAAGAGGCTAAATCACCAAAGCTTATAAGATTAGTGGTTCTAACTTATGATCTCTACTCTTATACAGGTGTACAGAAGAATGTTATTTTGATAAGAACAAAATTCAACATTTTTTTGTAAGAATTGACCATTTGAGAGAAAACATGTTTAGAAAATTGCTTGCAATTTGACTAGTATTCCTTGTGATCTTTCTCACTTTTTCTTAATTAATCATCAATGTTGAAACAAGGATTAATGTAATCTCTATGCCTGTGTCACCGTAGTTAAAGAGGAAATTCCCATTGTTGCAACTTCTGGAAGTAAATTTTGAATATTGTATAATTTAATGTCAGGTTACATTCGTATAATACCACCTGACCAGCAGCCTTGAGACTGTGAAGCAGCTTAAAGGCCATATTCCACTCTCCAGTGCTTTGCTAGTGGTGGACATTTTACTAGCAGTATTTACCACCAACACAAGTAAAACCACACACTGCACTATGAAATATACAGATTCACTTGTGGTGGCACTTGTTGGGGTTCCGTTGGTGACCCATCACAAGTAAATATATATACAGGGAATGTTTGTGGTAGAGGATACCAAAATGCTGGTATTCTGAATTGCAAAGTACTCGCAGTGGCAGATGAGCCCATTGCTAAAGGTCCCCCACGCACAGTGGAATATGGCCTTAAAACTCACTTACTTTTAGCAGGACTCTTTGCTGGATGATTTTTGTCTGACAGTACCCCAACAAAAAGGGGACATAGACAGACACAGAGAATCAGAAACTTCATCCTGCAGTATTCTCCAAGGTCCACCACCCACTGGCTCCTGGAGCAGACTAGCCAGGTTATATCAGGGATTATCAGAGGGACTACAGTCCACAAGTCTCCCTCTAATGAACATCTAGAAAGGACAATTTGAACTCCAATCGAAAATTTGATTGCATGCCTTAGACCCCTTAGGCCAGTCTTGTATCATTTTTCATGTTATTATACACTGAGAGACAAAGCAATTGATTCATGGTCTAATTATCAAAGTGCCAAAGTATAGAGCATCCAGCAGTGCCCAGCAAGAGTATTTTTATAATATAAATGATCCCTAGCTTGCTATTGTCAAAGATTGTGCGGTGACTTAAGCAATGACAGACCTTTCCTGGCACCCAAAGGATAATCAAGTGGAATCATTCCTTCTTATTTTTCTTTTTATGTCACTTGGCCTCTTCCAGCCAACATTGTGTATGTGTCTGTGTGTGCTTGTTTGTGCGTGAGTATATATATATATATATATATATATATATATCTATATATACGTGTTTATATATAATATACAGTCTATTATCTATGTCAATTCAGTTCCTTCCCCTAGTTGGTATAAGACCGGCCATGGTTAACTGATTCAACAATGTTAGGTTTGATATCTAAGCATAGTAACTTATTTTCTAAACTGTGACGGTTATAGCTTTAAGGAGCAATAAACCATGCATATATGGTGGATGGGGAGAATAAAGGAACTAGGCCGTGAATTTATTATGTTCCTAGTGAAGCGCAATGCTATAATCCCACAGCACACACCTCCCTGTACTTTAACAGTTTTACCTTTACCTTATCTAATATTAATCAAACGTGCATACAGTATGCAAGCATGCAAGTATACGGTTGCCGGCTGAAGAGGCCACTACACGTTTGCCGTCTGAAGAGAGAGGACCCTTTTCGTATCACACAGTATGCAAGTGAATTGTAGCAAGGTCCTTTATGTAATTTCTAGAAGGTTTATTTCTCATGATTTAATGAAAAAGAAAAGTCAATCCTTCTAATAGGATACAATGTTAAAAACCTTCAAATTGTTACTAAAATGTCTCCCACAATAATAAATTTTGTTTGTGAGGTTGGACATTCAAATGACAGCAAAAACTGACACTGCAAAATTATGCTTCAACTTAGTTTTTATTTAAGAAAAAGGAGCTCAACACATACTTCCTCCTGAGGAGCACTAGGCAGTTCCATAATATGTCAGATATAGCCCTCGTCAGTGGATTTATACTTGATACATAGTCTCTGCAGTGCCTCGCCTATATATAGCATATACCCTCTGAACTGTGCTACCACTTAAAGTAAATAAGATAATTATCCCAATTCCATGTTGCCTCATTTTGATTGATCTACAATTGTATTAGTAATTGTAGTGAGGACATATATATTGGACAAAATAATGTATTATGTTTATCAGATATATAGAACTCCAACATTAAGATAAATACAATAAAGAATCATATATTCTAAACTGATTGTTATCTGGGAGATCTGAATCTGTGTAACTTATTCAATTACTTTGCTTTTTCTGTAAAATAATGAGTCTGGTTAGGAAAGTCTTGTTAAAAACCAAGACCATGGTTCTTAAACCATAGGACTATGAATGTGATCTAAATCATCACTCATGACATCACCTCCAATTGGGAAGGATATTAGATTTAGACTTATGTATTATAACTGACTACTTTCTTTTTTATTAGTCAAAACTACATCACAATATTATATCGTGCTCTTCCAGTAGTACAAAAGATGAAAAGGAATACAACAGGAATACAAGTTACATATTCTTTTAAGTAGACGAGTGTATGTTACATTTTATTGAGTACTTGTTGAGCAAACACTTTAGTGAATTAGTGCTAAAGTTGGCTAATTATTTGGGTAGAATCAGCTGATCATTCAACCAAATAGGTAAACATGTTCTAGTGAGTATGGGGCTTAAGGAGTTTTTAACACCTGTATAACTTAGGTTGTTATATGGCTGTCCAATTGAAAGTCATAAACTACTAGTAATCCAGTACAGGAGACGTTGCTTGTGTGTCAATGGAATATTGCAGCAATATGGGGAAAGTGTAGTATCTTTTTTATTGCAGCCATATAGCGCAGCTCAAATTGTAAGGGGTGCGATGCATATGTTAGTTGGAAATGACAATATTGGACCCCATGTGGTATCCCAGCAATGTCACAGGCAGAGAAGGGTTGCGTATATGAACTACATGTATACCCCCTTCTGGCTGCAACATCTCTGCATTATTGAAGGATGTTCCAGCAAGTTATTTCCAACCAAGTCCTGTGACATTATCAAACATGGCGAATGAATATCACACCTTATAATATGGCCTATGATTACGCGGTTACAATAACAAAAATCATCGGTGCATCCCCGAGTTGCAGTACTCTGGGACACCCCATTTTTACACACATGTGACATCTCCCACAGGTGTAAAAGCTCCCACAGTATGTTTTAAACCTTTAGTCCAGTTGCACATTATGAGACGTTGATTGAAGTTTAAATGAGGTCCTTTACAGGTTTAAATGCCATAGAAGATATGAATATATAAAAAGAAACAAACACAATGTCAGTATTATACATTATTCAGTAAACTTAATATTGATGGGAAGATCCTTTGTCCCCAGTTTGTATGTTTGAGAACATATAATATGTATGAGTGAGAAAAAGCAAGTGTTTAATGGATAGCTGCAGGCCCGTAACCAGGGGGGTAGGTGGGGGTGGCGGGCCCCCCCACAAAGGAAATGTTGTCCAAAAGTTCCACCTTTCCTTACAAAATTTAATGTAAAATTCCCTAAAATCAGTAGGAAAATATTGAAAGGTTCCACTTCTGGAACCTCGCCACCCCCCTTTTCCACTTCAAATTATTGAAAATACAGGCAAAAGTTCCACTTATAGTACCTCGCCACCCTCCCGCAGCAGGAGCTGGGTACGGGCCTGTTAGCTACATCATTATTCATCATAAGGAACTTTCTTCTGTTAAGATGAACAGTATTTTACACGTATTCTTGCTCCTGTCATGTAAAGAAATGTTTATCATGATTAATTAAAGTGATTAAGAATATCTCATACTTGTGACCTAAGTTAGTGGCTTAGATAGGCTATGGGTCTCTTGCATGTAATAGAAATGTAGGATAATTGGCCTTTTGTATAGGCTGACATGCTTCACAGCATTGTAATGGTAAGTTGTACACCACAAATACATTTTGTCATGATTTGATTTGTGTTTTTCAACTTTTCATGTTGAAATGTGAATATCTTGATTCGTCAATGACTTACAGCTTGGCACCTGGTAGACTTAAATTCAGGATATTAAGGAGAACCAACAAATGTCCAAGTCAAGGTATACCTCGCTGGTCAATAAACTATTTCTGATAGGCCCATCAAAACTGTTCTTTTATCTAAAAATGCCCAAATTTTATACAATAGAAAGCTCTCTTTCCCTCGAACCTTGCAAGTTCTAGGGAAGGTTTGTTGTATGGTGCCTTTCAATTTTATATCTGGTCATGGCGGAGAGTGGACGCGTGTGAGTGAGTGGAGCTGCCCGACCCATATGAATCACAAGGAACGAAGCAACTGTGAAATGGATCTATATTGTGATATAACTTATGAAGGTACAGGGAATCTTCGTGTGAGTTTTTTGAACTGATCTGGTAAACCTAAAATACACAAATGCGAAAGAACTTCCAGACCGGTACCCTCTGTGACACCACACATAGTCCTTGACAACAGGTAAACAAACCGCCATCTTGTTTTGCTAACACACAACACTGATCGCCGTGCCCCAATAGAATCCTCATCATGGCTGGCAAATACCCTGACGATGACGCGAATCTACTGGGTGAGGAAAAGATCTTGTATGATGATGTTCTGTTGAATGAGACGCCAGATACTACCGGTTTATCATTGGAAGACAAGGTTGATCTTCTTATTAAAAACTCTTGTGTGCTGATGGACATGCCGAGACAAATCACCAGGCTGCAACAAGACTTAAAATCTTTAAGGAAGACTACTGAGGTGATCCCATCCATACAGAAAGACCTGGAGCTACTACAGAAATCTTTTGATCGGGGAGAGATTGACCAAATGCAGCAGCGCATTACCGCCCTTGAAAAAGAGAACCAGGATCTGAGGCTGAAAATGTCTAAGTCACCTGATGTTAACCTAGAAGAGTTAGTGGAAGATAAGTTACGACGACAAGAGGCAAAAGCTAAGCTTCTGATAGAGGGGGTCCCTGAAGGCAGAAACGATGATGCGTGGCTTATTGCAAAATCTGTGATTCTCAAAACTGGCTGTAAAATTGACGATCGTGATCTACTTGAAGCATACAGGTTAGGCCGACTTCCGTCAACAGGGTCAAGGATGGAATATACGCGCCCCCGACCGATTGTCGCTGTTATATCCAGTGTCATCACAAGAAATATTATTTTTCGATCACGAGGGAACCTCAAACAGCATCAGGAAATGCAGCAGGTATGGATTAACGACGTACTAGACGATAGGCAGAAGAAGCAAAGGGCTGAGCTCAAGGCCCTGTCCGACCTGGCAAAAAGCGTGGGGAGAGAGGCAAGAGTGGCAGGAGACAATCTTATCGTGAGTGGCTTGAAATATACACACAAATCCATCGACCGCTTACCTGAGGAAATCAACCTGACTGCCGCCTTTAACCGTGAACTACATGGCAGAATCTACTTCCATTCTGAGAACAGCGCCATGTCCAGTTTTGCACCTGCCCCCTTTACATATCGTGGTAACAAATACCTGCATGTGGAGCAAGGATACCAACATATTAGAGCTAAAGTTGCAGGTAAGGATGATATTGCTGCAGCTATTATGAGAGAACCTGACCCAAGACTGTGCAAATCCCTAGGACGGCGTATTCAGCATTCCCAACGTTGGGCCGACATGTGTGAGAATGAAATGGAGGGGCTTGTAGATGAGAAGCTGAAAATTGACCACATACGCCGAGCCTTACTTGAGACTGGAGATAAGGATCTAGTTGAGGCAACAAGGGATGGCTTCTGGGGTTGTGGAGGAAATTTCCGGTCGCCACAGGTACAAGGCAATAACACTACAGGGCAAAACAAGTTGGGTAAGCTACTCGCCAGGAAAAGAACGCAGATAAGACAACAGCTTCAGCTTGAAAGAATCCAAGATCGGAGACGAAAGACCCTTGAGGATCTTGCGGAAGTTGCTGATCTGCAATCACTCGTGGGTGAAGCGGTGGAAGTGGATGCCCGGGCCAACGATACAAATATTGGTGATGCGAAACCCCCAGTTGATGGCGATGCGGGGATCCCGACGCCGGGCGACAGCTGATCAAGCCACCTGTAAACAAACAGATACAAGCATTCTTGTGAGTACAGAACCTGGAGTATGAAACCGAAAATTCCCTCGTCAGGCGCGACAGAGCTACCGCCTCCTGCCGTGAGCCTTCTGGATATACTTACGTCCTAATTGTAGTCCCTGCCCAACACTACATTGATATAGTGTCCTTTTGGAGTAACATGCTCGAATTAATGGTGTTTCTTGTGTTCCAACACGTGTTACATGTAAACATTTCGTGGACTTCCGGGTCAAGTAAACAAACTTGGTATGCAAATGAGGTGCCTCGAGACTCGCTTTGGTATGGCATTTTAATCTCGAACTGGTATCCCAACAAAGCCCCCCCCCCCCCGAGTAAATATTTGTATGTCATTCTAAAATAGTTTGCCATAAAACCTACGGCATACTGATAAATGTCTACTTACCTAAACTCGTTGAAGCAAATGGTCTTTGCAAGTGGAAACTCACATAGCCTCGCCGGAAAGACGCGCAACGCATGCGCACTGAGCTGACGAAGTAGCACGAACCATTTTTGCGGCGAATTTACTGTAAAATTCTTCTTTCCTGGATAAGAAACCCGTCGTGGAGTTGCTGTACACTGCGAAGATGTCAGTTACCAACATCAAGATCATGGCGGACGAGCGGCTGGCTCGTCTCCAGGCTTTTATCGACCGAGAAAATAAATCAACCTCTTCAGTCCAGGTTTGCCTCCACGAAGGCTACACTCTTCATCAGCTGTTGTCGATGGCGTGGATCCATGCAGAGCAGTACCCCCACGATACCGTGGTAGTCGTAGGTGGGATCTACGACTTTCTCCTTTGGGATCCGTCTATTAAGATGTTTGCGCTGGCTTTCCACGATGCGGAGGCAATAGTGGATCACATCATCGGCATCGTAAACGAAGCTGACATCAAATTTCACTGTAGGTTCCCCACCAGCCAAATTATCTACGCTGAAATGACCGGCTTTAGCCTCCGCCGCTGTGTTCTCACCGAAGACTACAACCCCATCAACCAGAGGATACTTTATTTGCATGACCGAGATTGTGCACTGAAGCGAGCATCCAAAAGCAAGTCTACTGAGGATAAGAAGGAAGCTAAAAGGTTACGAAACTTAGTAAACCGACTTGTTAAAAATGCAAAATCTGATTTTATAAAAGACCAACTAGAAATCCACTACCGGAACCCCAAAAAATTTTGGGAAATCATTAAATCCTTAGTAAACCCGACGCATCAAACACTTGTAAACCTAAAATATGAGGATGGCACTGACTGTGCCTCAGAAGATACCGCTGACTTGATTAATTCCTTTTTTGCAGAAATAGGTAGTAATCTTGCAAACAAGATTCCACATGTACCTAGAGTTGAACACGATAATTTAAGAATACTTAATCCCAATGTCCCACCTTTTAACTTCTCTCCGATGATCTTAGATGACTTCCTAAGGGAAGTTGGAAAAATCTCACCACACAAGTCTTCCGGTATACCCCTTATCTCGACAAGAATTTGGATGCTCGTTTTCAGGTCCCTCCCTGAGTGCTTTCTACTACTGTTCGATAAATCGATTGAGACCTGTACTTACCCCAACTTGTGGAAGTACGCAACTGTTATACCCATTCCTAAGATTGGCTGTCCCACCGAACCGGGTGACTTTAGGCCCATTTCACTGCTCCCCTTACCAGGAAAAATACTGGAACACCTCATTCATGCCCAAATAATGACCTTTTTTGAAGATATAAATTTTTTCAACCCGAAACAATATGGCTTTCGGAAAGGACTCTCGACCACAGACGCAGTATATTATTATACAACTGACATGTATAAAATACTCAACGAGGGCCAACACATACAAGCAGTGTACATTGATTTCAAAAAAGCTTTCGATACTGTTAATCATACAATTCTGCTAGACAAATTGAAAGGGGCCAAATTTGGCGATAGGGCGGTGAGATGGGCCTCCAGCTATTTAAGTGGTCGGAAACAACAAACTTATGTGAACAATACCGTGTCAGACCTATTACCTGTGCCTTGCGGTGTCCCCCAGGGAAGTGTCCTCGGGCCTTCATATTTCTTGGTATTTGTAAATGACATAACGCAGTCTATAAAATATTCAAATGTTTATATGTATGCTGACGACCTAGTAGTTTTTAGAGGGATACCTGAAAACCGTTTTGTTGAATCACGTGACCATCTGCAGAGTGATCTTAATTGTATATCTAAATGGTGTGACATGAATAAGCTAACCATTAATACCCAGAAAACTAAGGTTCAGATTTTTAGACCAACTAATGTAAATAGAGCACCCCCGTGGATGGATGTGATGACGTTGTATATTAAGAATTCACCTCTCTCTGTGGAGAATACTTTCAAATATTTGGGTGTAGAGTTAGATAATTGTTTATCTATGAAGGCCCACTTTAATAATATATGGAAGCTTGGAAACCATAAATTTTCACTTTTGAAGCTATTAAGGCCACAAATAACTACTAAAGCAGCAGTTAGTATTCTAAAAACCATGTTTGTAGGAGTGATAGATTATGGCTCTGTTTTTCTAAGCCCGGTACCGGTGGCCTGCCTGGAACAGCTTCAAACTCTACAGAATAATGTGATTAGGATTTGTCTGAATATTAAAGACCCGAGGGATGAACATGTAGATGATTTACATGAAACAATAAACATTAAAAAAGTTAAATTGAAACGGGATATTATGTTGATGGTTCAAGTCTGGAAAAGTGTATACAACCATAAAGCTGATCTAATTGACCATGGCAGGGTAACCAGACATAATGACGGTCTTAGGATCTCATTACCTGTACCTAAAACACGTACCATCCAAAACTCACCTTTTTTCCTTGGCGGTCAAATGTGGAATAGCCTACCACTGAACATTCGGCAGATCGATTCTAAAAATGTCTTCAAACAGAAAATAACTGAGAAATTAATTGATGGGACTTTATTGACCGACTATGGGTAGGCAACCCTGCCGTGTACATCAACAATAATTACCCGTACTTATTTGTTTGTCTTCCCCACTGCATGCCAGAACCCATGGATACATGTCAACGAATCAATCCGTACACACTAACTTAATCTCATGCATCTCATTTCATTATTATTATTATTATAATTGCCTGTGATGATGTAACACAACAGAACTGTATCTATATATCTACACACAATATGCGCCCCACCGCCCATTTCTTTGTAAATAGCACCATTGCTCGGCGGTGCCGGAAACCAGTTATGTAAACTGAAATCTGTCCAGCTTAATAAAACTGTTTCAAAAAAAAAATTATCAATTTGGTCAGATTATGTATTAACGCATTTATCTTGCCTTCCGTATTGCATTGAAAACCAAAGTATATAGTTGTCAGAGCTACATTGGAGGAGGCATATAGAAATCATATATTACAGATCACATCATTCTCAAACCAATTATGATAATGCCACTCTATCAAATGAATTAATCATTGTTTACACAAAAAGTACATAAAAGACAAGATAATCCTCAATCAATTGTAGAATAAGCTTATATTAAAAACATTCAGCTTATTTCATAATAGGATAAGTGTTCCTATATGAGTTGCTTGACAAGTACCTTTCATTAATCTTACAGTTGTTCCAAGTCTGTCAAAGTCACATGTTCATAATACCAAAATGGGGCCTAGTCTGTCTGTAAAATCGACTTAATAACTTAATGATAGAGTAGGCAGGTAATAGCCTTTTTTGTCCTCCGGCACTTAAATGCACATGTACATCTCTTAAGATATGATATATCTGGATGTCTTATATCAAACAGTTATGTGTCAAATGAATGATTTCTGACCATAATAATTATTAGATGAAAGTCATTGCTGATGCTCAACCATTACCATTGACTTGTTGGTCACTAACTTGGTCATAAAACACAATGAGGACAGTCTCAGAAGCATGTCTGAGGGTTGTCAATTTAACCTCTGGTTGAACTTTATAGAGTCTCCAAACAACCATTGCAAAGGGAGCCCCAATGACTCCCCCCACCCTCTATTTTTGCACAAGGTCTAGGTTGGCCCCCAGAGCCTAAATCTTATTTCTACCACTTCTACATTTATGTTCACCTTTTGGAATCATCCACAAAGTCGGAGACTCTATTTTTAAATAAATCACTTTTGATCCATGGTATGTCCCCTAACTCATCTTTTTGCACAAAGGTAGTTAGTAAAACACCTTGTGCATACAATTAGTAGTGTACAAATAAAATAAAGAAACAGTCACCAGATTGTAGAATATATATCATAAACGGTTATTCGAAATTATACAAATTACCTTATTATATAGTGTAAATATTGTAGGCGCTTCTGGCAGGTGTTATAATTCTACTCGGTTACGGCAGACAGGCTCAGTCTACTAGTAGCAGCACTACCTGGGAGAAAATAAATATCCAGCTAATATATAAGGATGATGACCAGTGGTTAAGGGCAGAGCAAGCCAATAGGTGTTTAGATCAATTCCAGTCTTAGGGATTCGGTGGTTCGAATAGCCATTCATAATATTGAGTGACATCTGGTGACTAAAGGAAGAACTATACTGTTTGTGAAGCCGTACAGGGATAGGCGGACTTTATTGAGGAAGCTTACCTCCAGACAGTGATTGACTGTATACATAGGATTAAGGCATGTTGCGACTATACCAGCAATTGTGAAGCAGTTGACATCCACTAATAAACTTGACTCTCAACCAAGCATTGTCTGCATTGTGGATATGAGCAACCATCTGGTGGACTAGTTCTACCACTTGACTAGTGAAGATAAAGATGATTATGTAAAGACTTCTCAGAGAGTAGTGATAACCGTTCCCCATTCTAGTGGTTAAAACCCTAAACAAACACTAGCATTCATTTTTGCCATTTAAATGCAGTCCTAACTGTTCGCAGGATTTCCAAATCCTTGTTTTTAAAACTTAAAAAATGATACAGTAACGTTTAAGTGAGTTCATTTTTTAAAGATGAAATGAAGTAAATTAAAGAGCCTTTCTTTAATTTGTCAACAGGATAGTCACTAATACAACCACACTCTTTGATAAACAACTCCGTGAGAAATTTAAAGATTCATGGAACTTCTCAGATTACAATAATGACCACAGTATTCTAGATCTCATTCATAATTACAATGACACACATTTATTTCATCAAACATGCCTGGGGCATGAAATTCATGTGAAACAAAACAATTCAAATTATGTAGTTGAGACATAAGGAGAGAGGGGAAAGAAACAGTCCGTTCTCTTGTTAACAGTCTATGACGAGGATAAAGACATGATTATGACTCAACTGTCTACTATGTAGGTAGTTTTACAATATTTCTCAAGTACGTATCATCCGGCTTAATAGTTTATTCTCATAAAAAGCTAAATCTGAATTGTCATTCACTGAATCCCCAGAAATCATGATTAATTCTTTTTCTATTTTCACATTGTTCAAGAATAACTAATAGTCAAGTAAGTGCATATTACATCACTGTTGTATATGGTTGATCTAATCACTATAAAGTTGATATACTCACTTCTAATTAAGAAAAGTCAAAGAGGAGAAAAAGAAACTCAAGACAATCATATAAACTTAGTAATTCAATGAGATCTGATATATCAAGATTTAACCTGTAAATCCAGGGAGGGCAAACAATATAGTAGGACTCTTTTTATATAAGCATCTCTTCAGCTATTTGAGTTAAAAAAGTTCTTCTATAATGAGAGAATAATTGTGTTGCTATTCTATACAAAAAGAGATAATTGTGACTTGCAATACTCTAACAATGGCAGAGATTGGCACTTTTTCTTATAAATCCAGTCCAGAATATCACTGTTTTTCAAACATATTTCTGTCATTCAATTTGCTTTATTTATCAATGAACATATTGCGAGGAAAAAGTAGTTTTCTGTGGCTTATCCCCATAGATTGTTAAAGATTCCAAATTCATTGACCATCAGGGATATTGACATCATTAAGTGGTATAAATAGATTCTGTATGATGGCCTGACAGTATTGGACACTGCTGAGAAGGCAGTGACTTGTTGGTTGCCCAGGTATCTGTGTCACCCACCATGGCATTCAAAGAGATAGCCCTAGCCTTCTGTCTCGCTGGCATCTTTGTGTCTGTTTCAGGACTCCCCTGGACTGATGGTGTATGTAAGTGCCAATTAGTTATACTAGCATATTAAGTAGATACTGACCGGGCTGGGATCCTGGCCGCCGTATTTCGGCGAGGGGTGAGTTGGGCGAGCGGCCACTTGCACAACACACCCCGAGACGAAATACAAGGCCCAGGGTCCCAGACAAGGTCAGTATCGGATTTATTTCACCCCCTTGCCATTATTTTGTGACAATTCATGTCTGTTTATGTTTTGTTTACCTGGCCCTGCGGCGACCTAGATCGCCCTGGCGTTACGTCACACCAGGGCTATACAGACCCTGTATTGCCCGGGCCGGCGCGCAGGTGTTCCTCAGTGTAAAAAGATAGGCGACTTTGTATCAGGGGTGAAATAACGGTATACATTTCCTCATAATGGAAACAGTATATGGCAGGGACAGATATATAAGTACATAGGCTAGAAATCATGACAATTCTTTCACATATATGTGCTAATACTGATATACCTTTGAACTAATACTAAGATAAGTATATTCACATATATATGTGCATCTCATTTACATGAAGATATATTCAAACTTACTTTGAAAGTATGATACAAGTATTGTATTTAAATCTTGTATTTATTGACTGCAAATTCTTAAACTATGCATATTCTTAAAAGTATGAACTATTTCAGCTGGATTGCCCAAAAGCAAGGTAGGTTCAATGCTATTACTTACTCCTGAATGATTTGAGTATTTTTGACAGGTTCAAAGTTGTTATAAAGTTGTTATGTGCATGTATTGTGCTAGTTGCTAGATAATAGAGGCTTTCATGGTAAGTAATATATTAAACACCTGCAGGGAGATGCCTCAAACTATGTTTTACAATGTACTACAGGGTTGCTACCAAACTTTTATAGTAATAATTTGAAGTTAGATTGAACCATGAACAATTCCTTTTTTGGGAGAAATGTATAATATCACTGCTCTATAGGTTTGGTGTTGTTTTCATAACTGGTGAAAATATCATCAGAAATGGTTATTCTAGTGATAAACTAAATCATGATATCGTTACTAAATGCTACGACCTGGTGCAACAAGCTCTGGTAAACTTTAGTGTATTCTTTTTAATATTTCTCAGATTGTTTTTTCTTAAGAAATTGATACAATTTTGAGCTATGTTATTAGAAATTAAAAAAAAACATATAACATTTGATGAATTTGACAAAGAGTAACAATACTATACTATATGTTCATGCCAAAATAATATGCACCCAAGTTGGTTATGAAGAAGAAATACATTTTTAGTAGAAATTCATCATGTAAACTTATTCTAAGCAATTTGGCGTGTTTTGAAATATAATGGTTCAATAATGATTCTCAAATCTATTTCTATTTCTGAAGCCTTTTAATGTCTTGTTTGTTTGTTTGTTTACTTCAGGAGTGTCCTAAGGGGGAGTATAAAGAGGTGGTCACCAAGGAGTTTGGCTATGGGAAGGTCTGTAAAGGGGAAGCGGTGAGGAAACGGTGCGGGGGCGCCTGCACACGTGACTACTATGCAGACTATCCCTTCACAAACAAGGGCAGCTACAACCCTGGCAGCTATAGGTTCTATGAGCAAGAATACCCCAAAAACAACAGACATGGAAACTTTGGGTACCACTACAGACCCTTCTATAGGAAGGACAACTATCGCTCTAGAGGGTCGCCATTGTTTAAGACTCCCTGGCACAATCGTTTCGACCTCTGCTGTGCACCATGCCACTTTGTCATTCAGAAGCAAGACGTCAAGTTTGACTGTGGTAAGGATGGCTACAAGGTGGCTGAGGTGAAGACTAAGGAACCAGGAGCTTGTTTCTGTCACTACTGGTAAGGAAGAACCTTTCGGCTGTCATCTGCATGATGTAGTAGCCATTATTATAAATTATACAATAGTATTGACATATGTTCATTCCATTTTAGGATTAAATTACAGTAACTAAGATTGTACAGATAAATAGATCCCATACTGAAATCATAAGCGATGGCCAGAAATATCTTATATTTGTATGATGTTATGTTATCTTTTCTATTTCTAGGTTTTGAAATTTATTATACAAACACTTAATTTGGTGTCTCTCCTAAGCTCTATTTTCCTAGAAGTGCATTTTGTTTTTACTCACCGCCAAACTTTTTCTCATTCCAGTGCCAAAACATTCTACTAGGGCCTGACGAAATCCGTTTTTATGGTAAGTGATGGAAAATGAAAATATTTAACCCTTTCCCTATGCCACCAACAGTTCATTCAGGATTTATAAAACTGCCAATGTACTTTAATAAACTATAGTATAAATGATTAGCCGATTTTGAAAAAGTATCTGATATTACGTCTTAAAAAGTTAGTTTGATTTTCACCATTTCGGCAGTCATTAAAAAGATGACTACGCATCTGGTATGTTTTGGCGGGTGATGCCTCAAAGCATCTGGCAGATAGAAAGGCTTAATACTGATGAGAAGTTTGACTGTGCTTCTTTGGTGACAATATTATATAGGAGGGTCTCTACAAGATTTGATGTTCCATTGTTGCAAATACACCATGTAAAAAAAAGCCAAAAGTCTTATCTTATATAGAGGAGAGTGAATTCACAAATATTTGACCTACCTTAACAGTATTATTCTTTGTTTCAGACTCAATCCGATGCTGACACAAAAATCCTTCCTAATCTGACGTTAATGCTAGTTATGACCCAATTTTCTAAATAAAAATTCAACTTATCATGCAAGCACCAGATGTGACTATGTTCTTTATCATGCTCTAACTCTAATAACAAAAAGTGAAAATTGTTTATTTTTTTTGGGTATATTTCTCTACATAGAAGCTAACTTGTCCTCAAATTTGCATTTGTAATTAGAATTTAGGCAGAACACCCCCAAGTGCCTTTAAAATCACAAAGACACATTCTTCGGTGCTCTGCCTAATTCATAGTTTTATACGGTTTAATGAATTATGATAATATGTTTAATGATTAAATGTCTACAAAGCCTTCACAGCCAAGGATGTGATGTTATCATAACATTGCGGCAACTTTCTATTTGGTTCTGTATTGGTTCTTGTTACTTTCTTTTGAAGGCTCCCAATTACATCACTGCAACCTACTGCTGTGATGTTGCACTGTGACATTACTACAACATTTTGGTTATGTTCTTCAACCCAAACAGAATCTCCTAATAACATTCAGTTATGGTTTTGTCTTGAGCTCACCAAAAAATAACATCATAAAAAAGTTCTGATTCAATGAGGTTTCAACCTAACCATCAATAACATAACAGTTATGTGCCATCTTCTTAACCCTTTAGACCCAAGAGAGTGCATACATGAATTGATGGATTGCCCCAGGATTTCCATGGATTTCCCTCCGAAAATTCCAAAATTCCAAATGGTTCAGAAGCTGACACAACTCTATCGATTAACAATATAGAAATGAAATTTGTAGCTTTGGAATAGAAATTAAATTAGCTTTTGAACAAAATATTGGTCATTTTTGTAGGTTGAATAGTCACAAAAATGTTATGCTTTGAAAAATTTTAGAAAAATATCTAAAGATTGCCATTTTTCATTGTGGCTATGGTAGGTTGGGGAAACTACCCTTGCGCGGCCATGGCCAGATAGGGGTCTAAAGGGTTAAGTAACAGACTGACCCAAAAAGTATGGTTGCAGAGTGGTTCTGTAACATCGCAACTTGGCTTGGTCTACAACCATTATCATAAAGAAAGGGGATTAAAGTCATATTCAAGTTATATACCCTAACTTTAAGTTTTCATCTTGTTGATATGTCTTCAAGTTAGGTTTATAATAGAGTTGTGTTTTATGTCGCACCCAAATTTTAGATTAACCTTAAGATCTTGAGCTCTTAAAAAAAAACATTCTGAGATAGCTGAGGAAATATTGTGTTCCAGTAGTTCTAACAATATGTCATGAAAATAAGCTTAAACCTCAGTAGGAAGAGCAAGAAAAGCAACATTTGTGGATCTAGCCCCAACTTTACTTCCAAGACCGCTAATGGATCTTACATGGTAAAGACACTCAGCTGATCAGTTTAAGAAGGACTAATGACAGGCAGAAGGTGAAGGTTGCCAAGTGGCCGATGCCAGTCTTCTTCAGTTAGGACAAGACTGCCTGCCCCAGTCTACATAGAATAAGAGTTTACAGTAATTTATATAATGGTCCAATGGTAAATACCGATTATTACTTTCATGGTATTTTAGTTTTTGCTGCTATCCAACACTTTAAGTATGCCTATTACAAAAGCACTAGAGTGATATCATAATGTGTGACGTGATCTCAAAGTATTATTTGGTAGCTTGTGTAGTATAGACATTTGCTTTTTTTTTCTATATGAATTGTTAAGTTTTGTCTAAATTCTTTTAATTCCCAAAGACAGTTCTGCCAAAAGGCAACACTAATGTGTCCCAGAAAAAGACATGCTTATAAATATGTATGTATACTATAATATTATAACTATCTCAACCTGCCAAGCTTTTTTTTAGCTATTTCCCCTTTGTAGAAAGAAGTGTTGGCCTGTGAGCCTGTGCGCCTGTGATCTCAGAAACAACTCCAACCCAGATTGACCAGTAGTCCTAAAAACTGGCCAAAGGTGCCTAAATTGAACACATGCTTGAATGAGCCTAGCCCACTTACCCCCTTATCTATGTATTTTTAGAGCATATGAATGTTTTGGTGAATATGGCAATACAATACTAACCCTTTTCACATTTTTCCTTGAATTTGTGATTCCTGATTTACATTAAATGCAAATCTTTTTGCCTAATTTCATGAAGTCAATGCCTCTCACAATAGACACCTGTTACTGGGTCAGAGTACACTCTATCCTTTATACCTTATGTAACATGTGGGACTAAAATGTTCATTATTAATGGAAATTAGGAGAAGAGCATTATTAATCCTGCTTCAACCATAGACAATTGGCAAATTATGACAAACATCCTACCGTGTTAAAAGTACACATCAACCCTTGAGAGCTCCTTTATACTTTTATTGACCATTTTTGTCAAGTTATTGATGAGTGTTACCCAGTGGAATGCATTATGATTGGTAATACCTTGGCTATCATCTATTTCTATGATATCATAATTTATCCTCACTTTAGTTTAGTTGACAGTTTTGCTGCAGACTAATAAAGAATATGTAAGTTACTCTTTCCTATATTATAATAACGACATCTCAAGTTCAGATAATTAGCAGAAACAATAATACATATGAATTTTAATGGATGGAATGGCCCTCCACAATGCACCTCTCAACAACTGATGGTTATCTGGTCCTTCAATGGATGGCACATTCTTGACTGGACCACAGCTAATCCTCCGTTATTTACTTTAGGATGGCAGCCGGCCATCCTTGGGCAGCACTGTCTGCTCAATGATTACGATAGGGTCTAGTTGCCAAACCATTAGCACAGGACCCCTCCCCATTTTCCTCCCCCTTACAAACTGTGAAATAGAGAAGAGTTAGCCATTTATGAATGAATCCTACAGATCAATGAGAAGAGAGGGATATATATTTAGTTTCCTGTCCACTACAAACTGTGGAATAAGGATGACTTGGCAATTAAGGCATAAATACAAATTATTCTGTCCTTCCTGAGCTAAGTGAAAGGCAACTGGCTGAAAAGTAATGTTGTTTTATCATCAGAGACAGATCACAGCATTAGGGACCGTTGTCTAACACTGAAAGAACAGGATTAGATGACCTAATGATATCCGGTCTGGTCAAGATGAATGGCAGCTTAATCAACTTTGGATAGTGTTTCCATGAAGCCATAGCTTATTCACAGTTTGCCATACCAACTGCTCAAAAATTTATATTTTCAGGTTACTTTTCTAAAATTTCTTGTTTCTTTATAAAAACAGAATAAATCATTGAATTCTTTTATGGGTACTCCTGTTGAGGGATGTGGACAAGTATCCCTATAATCAATATTTCCTGACATTTCTTATGAGTTGAAACAATGTGTTTGCAGTCTTTTGGCCTAAAATAAGGTTTGAATATCCATGACACTACGTTCTAGAAAGTTAGGCAGAAACACTATGCAGTCTCAATAATCATTAATTATAATATAATTTTCTACAAGGTCTCCAAGCATAGTAGCAACTGTTTCTTTTGTCCATTTATACCTCAGAATAATGTCATTAAACAAATACATAAATATAATATATGCTCGACATCATCAAACAGGTTAATAATTACAACTGGTTCACAATCCATGGTAAATCAAGATGGATAATTCATAATAATTAAATAAGATATTGACCTACAAAGAAGACACATTATCACATTATAAGACTTTCTCTGGGTGACTGTATAGAGTCTATACCCCCTTACCCACTAAACAGCTTTTACACAGTTGAGCAACGGATTGGCACTAAATTCAGCTGATTCTGGTGATCATCTGTTAGTAAGGTATAGTGAAATATGCATGTCTGATCTGAATTGGTGCTAAAATCAGCTGGTTCTAGAGGTAAAATCAGCCAATTTTAGTACCGATCCGTTGCCCAACCGTGTAAAAGTGCTCAGTGGGTATGGGGCTTTAGGGAAATAAAAAGAGAACTTACCCATACCAGTGAGGTGGCTTTAGCATGAAGTTACAATAACGTCTCATTCTTGCAGGGAGAAAGCTGCATAGCATTCCATGGATATGCTTGTTATAATCTCTACCATCATGGCACAATGAATGGATTAACCAAAAGTTTAGAATTCTAAAAATTGAAAATATGTTAATGAATAATTCCATAAATAAACATATCATGTATTTTCTATAGTCTTAGCAGATGTATTTAATGGAGATTCCATTCAAGTTCAATCCTAGTGGAAATCATTCAATGGATTTTGCAATACCTGTGTCTCCATTGATAGTCTTGCCCCCTATTACAGATCTGTTAGGCATTCCCTAAAGTTGTCCAACCCCCTCCTGGAAACCTATCCCCACTGAGGTTATAAAGAGCAAATGAAGGATTGTTTTACACTGATACAATTTAATTTTTAACAACACAATATGAATCCTACTTCATCCAGCTATTAGTACTAGTTTGGTAGATTGTGAAAGATATATACCTATTGCAGAAGAATGTGTGAAATGTACTATGGGAAACAAGCTAATAGGCTCCCCTGAAAAGGTAAGTGTATCTCTAAACCTGACCTTTTAACCTTCCTGCAGTTAATGCCACATATGAATGTTTTGAAATGGTAATATCAGTCTGTAATTGCATAATATAGGTAAGGGGGACAGACAATGCAGGATATTGGATATAATCAGTTGAAAAACCTGTAACTAAACAATTTACCCTCATCACCCTGTCCTCCTAATGATGGGAAAGTGAACCTTTGTCTACTTCTCCTCACACAATTAATTACAAAAATGGCACTTTATTTGCAAATATTAGAAATTTTTAGAGATTTCATTTGGAAAAGAGTTTATTAAAAATGAGATCATAATTTGGTATAAATTATCTTGCTTCTTGAGGCTGCAGTCATTCAGAGTTTGTCTGAATCCGCAGCTCTAGGTTGCAGAGTTTGAAGGTTTCAAGATGGTGGCTCGGGAGCTGGTTGTTGTGGTGTGTGTAGTGTCACTGTTTGCCTGTGTGCTGGCTTCACACCAAGGACAGGGTCATCACGGTAAGTGAGTCTATCAATGTTTTAAACCTGTTCTAAAAGAGTAATCCAGTATTATTAGAAGCCGGTTTGTAGGTATTGTCAAAAACTTAATGGTTGTTCCTTTCGAGTGGGGAAAGTTTTCAATTCACTCCATTCTATATTTCAAATCTTAATCTTCAGATATTTTTTTTTGTATTTAAAAAACCAAATTCTTGTTCCAAATCTGATTAACTTCCACTCTAAATTGATGCCATCACTGACATCTTGTTCAAACTTGTAATCCTAAAGAGCTATTCTAACTGAAGCAGGCATGAGATTCAATTCCATAAGAAATATCTTTACCAACGAAGAACTGGTTAACAATCCTGTGTTTCTGTTAAAAGCTGCATAATCCAGTATGTGCTTTTAACTTAAGCCTGGTTTACACATACCGATTGCCACCCCTTACGTTGATAATAACCACAGTAAGGTGGAGAAATCGAGAGAAATTTTAAAAAATCGAATGTAAACCCTACATAAGAACATATATTCTGTTAGAAATGTTGTTGGGCTATCATAAAGCTATCATTACCTTTATGAAAACTGTCGGGACTGTCACAAGACCTAAGATGAAGGTAATCCTAAGCATTTCGATGGTATTTTTAAATGCTCTTTCTGGTGGAAGAGATCCTTACATTAATATTATGTGAATTTCAACTTTTTATATCATACACTTTTTAGGATTGCATCATCCTGCATCGCTCAGAAATGTAGGAGTGGTTTGACAAGTATGCTTTCTGTTGTTGTGTGTGCATGTGAGCAAGTTTAAAAGACATCAGTACTGTGTATACACCAGCAAAATCCCAATTGTTCCTCTTACACAATTTTAAGATCACAAAATTATTCTAATCCTGTAAAATACAGCTAATAAAAGAAATAGGATTGCAAGTCTGAACTGTCATCAAAAGTCAAAGCCGAAATATGCGGTTCATTCAGCTTAAATAAAGTGAAAATCCCTTTGACAATTTCCTACATGAAAGTATAATACTTTCTAAATGTTGTTTCAGGACACCCTCATGGTGGACACCCTCACGGTGGAAACCCTCATAACTACTTCAGGAAGGACTTTAACAAGGTACTGTATCACAATGTGTTAACCCAACCAACAGCATGGGTATAGACCCCTACAATTTAGGGGCTTAACAACATGCAATATTGCCTATTCTTAGATTTGAAAGGGTGACAGGACTAGTTCTTCAAATTGACAGGGCGACATTTTGATTTCTTAAAATCAACTAAAAATTTCTTAAAATCGATATACATTCCAAATGGTGTAGCTGGGAGGATTCCTGGGTGTCTGGAACTCCCTTCGATTCCCCAAAATATAGGCAAAGTATAAGTTATCTTATCAAGCACATAGGCAGGAACCCCCTCAAATTTACCTTGAACTTGAGCTATACGAAGTTGACATGTTGCTGAAAGCTTGGATAACTTCAAAGAACCTTATAGAGAGGCAACATTTGTCTTATTAAAGTTTGAGCCCTGTCTTAGCAGAAATAAAAAGGTTGTTGTAGGAGTAGGATTGTATCGTGGATAGAGTCCTTGCTTAGCACACGAGTCACATAGCAAGATTCAAATTCATGTAGCTAATATGAGGTGAAAAGGTGATCTTAAGCTTAATTAAAGAAAAACAAACTTATGTAGCCGTTTATCCAAACGGGCCCCAGAAATAAGTCATGTTAATTCCCATCTTCAGGACTGCAGGGTGGTAGTCTACAAGGAGCCTGTGACCAAGAGGATCCAATATGATGGCTACTATACTGACTGCACTGGGTATGCCAGAAGAAAGAGGTGTGAGGGCTCATGCTACCAGAGCAACTACTACAACTTGCTGAGCCAGCGCAGAAACGGCTACGGCTACAATGATGGCTATTACTACAATGATGGCAGGCGCCATGGCTATGGCTACGACTCCACCTATGGCTACAGAAGGGATCAGGGGTATGGCTTGAGCACCAAGGAGTTCGGGTATAACCCATATGGTTATGGCACCCCTTACGGCAAAGATGGGTACGGTTATGGTTACACTAAGTGCTGCAAGGTCACCGACACGTTCCAGTACACGCAGACCATCTCCTTTGACTGCGGCAAGGATGGCTACAAGCCTGTGAAATACCAGACAGAGGAACCACAGTACTGCGACTGCGTTGAATGGTAAGGACTAAACTAAATCAAGTTTAAATACTTTTAAATGAATAGAAATATGTAAAAAGAAGAAAAAGACTTATTAACCCTGGGCAATCAGTCTCTAAACAGTCATGCACAGTCATGCCGCGTCAGCATGTCCCTGGTTTGTCACAGGAAATCCCGGCTTCTGCTGCCTGTTTCTGTGGTGCAGACTGCTATGTCACTCAGGTCTGTGCATCATGTTGCTATTATACTAGTAAGGGTTTGTCCTAACATAAGAAAAATTCATGAAAATAACTGGTCAGGGCCCCTTCACCTTTGCATTGAGCCCCCTTGGTTTACTTGGAACCCTCACAGATTTGAGGGCTGGGTACACCCCTGCTATATATTATAACAAAGCCTGTAAAACACGTAATTGTTACTATGTTCTGTTTACAGCTCCAGACGTCATCATTATTAAATGAAGGATTTTGAGACTGGAAGACATGTAATGGTAGGTAGCAGCGAGGGATCCAAAGATTTCAAAATAGTCTCTGTGTGTGTTGAGGGTCACCCTAATGCAAAGATTTTAGGCACCCTGTTCATGGTCTAGAAATTTACATTTGAAAAATCTAAATTTGGCAAAAATTGAGGAGGGCGTTGGCAGATACCTCAGGCACGTCCCTCCAAATCTGTCCCCGGGTAGCATCATTGAAAAGATGTTTTTAGTCAAATTGTGATATAATATGTTTGGACAGATGGATTTCATGAGGTGATTTTTTTTCTATTCCCTATCTGATCAGCTGGTATTACCTGGTAAAAGTAGGAAATACTCTAGTATTCAATATTTTTTAAAACGTTTTGTAAGTTTCACATCTGCCATAACTGCAATATTTTTCTTTTCCATTACGACATTTTGACATTACTTCTCTGTTTTTGCCTTATGATAATATAATTAAGTTTTTTAAGTATATTGTTTGATAATTATTGTCATGGAAATATCATTAAGAAATGGACTGATAAACTGCCCTAACAAATGGGATCATTATTATGATCCTGTTCTCCTAAAGGCTAACTTGCTCTATAAAATTATGCTTGATAATTTCTATTTTTAGAGTGCTTTGACTGGTGGAATAGATCCCTTCAATATATAACGACCATTATATCATAACTATAAACCCACACTTGGTTGTTCTCAGTTGCCGTTCATAATAAAGAGTATTAATCATGCATACCAAATACAATTGTCAGTCATTTGTCATTGTTGTGTACATCGCGATGATTCATAATTTAAACCATGATTCAAACAGAATGTGTATATTTAGACCACCAAAGCTGTATAATTGGTGTATTCAGATGGTTCCAATTGTTGTAATTTTCAAGTAAAAGAAGTACTTGGATCTGATATTCACAAATCTATTTTTGTTTTGAGATGCAAACTGTACTACAGACATCCTTTCCACACCAGTCTACCATAGCAATCAGAGGCTATGGGTAGTGTGGTTAATTATGGTGAGTAATTAAGCACCCGTAATTGTAAAGCAATTGACATAATTCCAACTGATTCATTAGAACAATTATTGTCCTGTCTGAAAAACAGCAATGTTGCTCTCAGTTATTTGTTTTACACATGTTTTAAAGTTATAGCTGTCATGACCAATTGCTCTGCAATGGGCCACAGATTGTTTTTGGAGTCCTGTATATTGCAAAAATCTAAGAGCGACATTGACTCCATTTGAATATGATATGCAATTGTGATGAACGGCTATTCAGCCAAAATACATAGAGGTTAAAATAATAGAAATAAGGTAATAATAGAAATATATGTAAGAGAACGAAATATATGTAAGAGAACGAAATAGATGTAAAGGAACGAATATGTAATAATGAACGAAAGTATAGAAAGCCTGAAAAAGAGGCACGAATATGTAAAGAACGAATATGTAAAGAACGAATAACGAATATGTAAGGAACGAAAACGTAAAGGAACGAAACCCGGAAATATGTAAACCGGAAGTGAAATGTAAACCGGAAACGGAATATATAAACCGGAAGTGACGTCAGTTGTAGGTCACGTGACCGAAGGCAGCCAATCAGGGCTGACCTCTCTAGTATATAAAGGGGCGGTGAGGCCCGAATAAACAGAGTTCTTTAACAGTTCTCCTGGTGTCCAGACGTGTCCTCTTTCCTGAAACAACCGCTAAAGATGAGCCGATCAGAGTAATTAAGCCGAAGTTAGGACAAAACAGTCGAAGTTCGAGATAGGTAGTAGAAACATAGGGTAAGGGGCCCGATGGCCCGAAGAACGAGGAACGAGGGAACGGAGTAGGGCACGAAGGCCCGAAGTAGTACCGGAAACCGAGGCGTAGTATGGTACGAAGACATGGGGAGCGGAACGAGGGAGCGAAGTCCGCGGGGACGAGGGCGCGGCATGCTCGGCCCCACGCTACCAAACAATAGGCGACCGTCGGCCCGTCGCCCCCGCGGACCGGAACTCAGGGGTGGACCGCCCCCCGGCCGACCCGTACCCCTACCATAATTTCCCTCCCCCGCAGTCCTCCGTCGACATCGAGTGCCGATTCCCGATCGATTCGCTCAGCCCCCCCTCGTGCGCGAGGCACGACTCTAGAAACACATCTCGGTTCTTGGCCCAGATTCCCCGTCCGCCCCGAGACCCGAACAACCCCCACGTTCCTCTGTTGTAAGAATCGGCAACCCCGACTTACCAGAGAACGTCACACAATCATTTATGATATCCAATAGATTCACATAAATTAATTGACATGAATTAATAAGCAATTGGTTCAACAACACACTTTCACAAACCTTGAATATATCTATTGTGAGTGCTCCTGTCCTAAATCATTATAGATTGCAATTGGATAATTCTAAAGAAGTAAAACAGGTTTCGAAAAAAAGGGAAGGTATGCAATGACTCTTCCCAATAGCAATAAATAGCCTTCTGGTAAGGTTAGGTCAAGATCAAATTAAAACAGAATATCTTCATGACGTTCTGATTAGGTGAGGTCACACCTAAACAAAATGTTATCTGATATTCCCATGAATTGAGTGTACAATATTAGCCCCATAAATAACATTACAATAATGTTGCCAGAATGTCACAATAGAATGTTGCAACAGTTGGTTGCAGCAATGTTATTTGGAGTCTTCTAAAGAACGTACCTGTGACCTGACACAGGTAAGTAAGATCTTCCAGCAGCAATGGGTTTTGAGGAAGAATATACATATTGGTCTAATGAATTGTAATAGAACTGCCCATCTGGTACTGCACTGTGAGACAATGTGCCCTGGTGTACCTCAGCGTGCCTTGGTGTGCCCAAATGTGCCTCAGCGTGCCGTTGCATGCTCAAATGTCCCTCAGCTTGCTCCAGCGTGTACCATGCTCTGGCCTGCCCTAATGTGCCCCAAATGTGCCTCAACGTGCCCTGGCATGCCCTAATGTTCCCCAGCATGCCCTGGCATGCCGAGCCATGCCCTGGTGTGCTGCACCATTGCCTAATGTGCCCATCATGCACCTTGATCTGACATACTCCAGCATGCCCTTATGTGCCCCGATGTTATTCATATGGCACATTCTTCTTTTACATAGTTTTGCTAATTTACATCACTGACATAAATCATCTTTGAAAACATTGTCATTCAAACTTAAATGCAATCCTCTGTAAAAAAAAGCTTATCAATATTTTGGAGGTTAAGAGCAGATGTACCTCAATAAACAATGTCACCATATTCTATAAAAGGTGAAACTTTTGATTTAAAAACTGTTATACTAGCACCAATAGTCAAGTATTTCCTTACTTCGAGAATACAATTTTAGTCAACTCATTTATGTGTTTATGTGTTTATTAAAATTCAAATGTTCATCAAGAGTATAACCTAAGTATCTATATGAACATACCTGATCTAGTACAATATTGTTCAGGGATAAATCTTTATTAAGCTGTTTACTGTATTCCACGTTTGACAAAGAGACATTCAAAAAATATTGAATGACAGTTTATTCTTTGTTCACCAGTCAAAAATAGAGGTTAAATCCTCCTGTACTAAATCAAAGGCTATATCAATGTTATTGTTTTGAATGTAGGGTACGGTATCTTCTGCATCAAGGGAAACATGACTTTTACTTATTACCCTTGATATATCATTGACATGAACTAAAAAAAGGAGTGGACCGAGCACACTAGCCTAATTGGCTCAGAGTTGTAACAGGCGCCTCACTGCCATTCTTATATCTAAATTCCTGTTACAATTTTTTTTTAATTATATCTTTTATTTCAAATTGGTCATACAATTATAAAGAAGTCCCAGAGAGTTTGCAACAAAGTAGCAGCATATTGCTGAAATAAAATGGCAGCACCCTAATTTGTCTCAGCTAAGTTTTGAAACTGAAAACCGGAGTTACAATTTTGTTCAACATCAAGAGCAGATATAGGATTTGGGAGAGGGAGAGACCGTATATAGGGTAAGCACTAAAATGGTGTGCATTCTTGTGTATTTGTGTACATACACACATCATATTTTTCCTACCAAAGGGGGGGTCCTGACCCCCTGGATCCCCCTGAATCTTCCCCTCAACATAAGTATCAATGCAAAGGAACAGTTTTTTGCGACACGTAGCCTGTTCAATTTTGTGTTTAACATATTTGTCAAGTGAGGTAGCACTGACAGTAATTACTAAATGATGGTAATTTGGCAACATAACTACAGTCTACTACATCTGAATGGCTGATATTGGTCGATTTCATTGGCATTGTTTCTTATTAAACATTGGGCTCAGTTGTATGATTGAGTTATAATACAAATCTTTAAATCACTTGATGTATGATAACTGTCTTATTTTATTATGATTATACATAAAGATGAGCCTACTTACAGGAATCTACCAATTTCAAGTGTAAGTTTTTATAAAGTGTAGTTTTCCTTATCAACAAATAGGATGTTTTCTAGGCCTTGGTGCTCTTATAACAAGTCAGAGGACTCTACTACTATTGAAGCTTGAAAGCATATTACAACAATGAGAAGGAGCACCTCTCAGGGCCACAGGGTACCTGATATGGGGGTTTTCAAACTGGTCGTATCTCTAAAATCGTATTTTTAATAACAATATTTGTTTTTTTCCTTATAAATAATTTTTAAAAAAATGGAATTACCCTGAAAAAGATGTAACATCCGAGATGCTACTTTATTGTTGCAGATCCTAGAAGGTCACAAAATGTTATCACAACATCACTGTCGTGTCACTCTTTGGATAGGGGGTCCATATTAGAGGGCATTTATCAAATGATGTGGTTCACACTGGGGTACACCCTTCTCATGGCCAAGAGGTGGTGGGATAGATTACACAGGGATATACAGGGAATGGTTACTATAATAAGAAAGACTGAAGGGGGCATCCAAGGGTGGCCATTACAACCCATAGGGGACACTTAGGGACCGAGAATGAAGCCAAAGGTTCGTATGATGCCCATGGGTCATAAGGCCACCAGAGGACAACCCTAAAGGGTATTCTATATTTTATCACCCAAACAAAGTGTTGAATATGGTTGAAAAACATGAAAATTACGAGCAGTAGGTAATGCCTGTCAATACACACTGACCCTTTTACGCACCGCTCGTCAGCCATGCGGGTGAGTTTCCAAAAAGTTTCCAAAACATGTAGAATTTTGTTTTAGTTCACTCACCTACAACGTTATCAATACTAAACAAGTTCTACCTAGGTCTACAGCTACTTACACCCATAAGGAGGAGAACAACTCACAGACATTTTTATTAGATCATACCCAGTAGGTAGACATTAATTATTTGTTTAACTAAGGTTTGTGAAGTTGTAAACTAAGAATCAATATTGATTCAATGATAATATGACACGTGCAGTGGGAAAAGCAATTTTGAATCAATCTTACTTTGCAATACTTTTTCCAAGATTCCAGATTACAGTATTACTGCTTTCCATACAAGTTTGTGCGTGTATGAAAATGAATTTTACTTTTTTTCAATTAATTTCTTGATTGGGGGAATCTCCCCTCCAAATCCAACATACGATGTGTTAAGGTCACACCCTGTTGGTAAAAATGACCTGTATATAAACACACAAAGTCTTTCGTGGATCTATGTAGCTATTATGTTCCTTCACTACAGGAAAGGTGTGAAAGGTGTTTTATGTGATTATCTATTTAAGTACCCTCCTATCAAGTATGTTTTACTTGATATACATCCTTAACAGTGTCAATTTCTCATAAAAGAATTACTATAAGGCTACTTTTTTCATACAAGAATAATTATACTCCAAAATGCAACCAATAAAAAAATTGTTTTGAAACATTACACTTATTGATTAGTGATGACACCTTGTGGTATCAATTGTTTCGTTGTTGATTCGATGGAGATGCAATCAAGTCAATTTAGTTTATAACGGATCAAAAATGTATCATTCTTAAAATGAAGATCTCAAAACTTTGTTGTGATATCAACATCATAATTATAGCAGCAACAGTCAACCTAGTATTGCCTTACTATCAAAATTGATATCGCATTGGTGTAATCATATGGTGTATCTGTTAAAGTATGTGGACTTACAATTTAATCAATACTTGCAGGTTATGCATTAGTGCTAAATAAAGTATCTGCACCTCAATCACTGAAACAATGTGTAATCGCTTCATGCAGTTATCATAGCTGTACATAATCCGTAGTTAACAACTTTTGCTTAGGAGACTCAAGATGCACCCAGCACATGTTCTAAATAATCATTTATAGTAGGCAGATACAAAATAGTAACACAAGATTACACCAAACTTCAATTTGTTTAATACATTTTACTATAAGCACAACTAAGATAATGTATTGTAAAATTGGTGAGCTAAGTTAAGTCTAAAATTAAATTACCGCTTTGATATTCCTATCTCAATACATTATCATTATTTTATTATATTTTTGTTGCCAGCCTATATATTGTGTGATAAGTATGAGTCATACATAACCACAGTAAATTAGGTCTTGTTAAGAAGACGCCAGTCTATATCATAAGAACTTGGTACTACATATGAAGTATTTCTCATAGTCCTGTCCCTGTAGAAATAGTTGAATTCAGAGTAATTTATTTGATAACTCCATTAATCATGTTTTGTTCCTTGGTAATCTGACTCAATTTATATCAATAACTACATGCGTAGTAAAATATTACAGCTGCACCTACCTGAAGTTATTGTTAAAGCACGATTTGTTATCATTATAACTTCATCGGAATATATATACATGATGATATATATATGAGTTTGAATTGCTATTGTTTTTCTTTGGCTGAACATATAAGCCATGTTGCTTTTTGTATAGACCGTTTACTGTGGACAGAATGTAAACAGAACATAATGAATAGCATTAGCAAATACAAAAATAAAAAGCAATCACAAACCATCACTAGCTACCACATGTAACACTTTATTAAGTAAGAAAAATCCTTTTGAGTATCTCACATATGTCTAACAAAAATTGTATCTCTAATTTTTGTGACTTCTTTCTCACATTGTCATATTGCAGCTCAAGTCAAGTAGTGTAGTACACGCAGGCAAGCAACAACATAACAAGCACATCCTGTGACCATACTTTTTTGGTTAGTCTGTAACCTGCCCAATTTCATGTAACAGTTACATTATTTTTGGTAAAGTTGAGACTTACTGAAAAATAATGTGATAATAACATTATGATTATTTTAGCGAAGTTGAAAGCTTACTTACAAAGAATGTTCCAATAATGTTGGCATAACATGAATGAACGATACAAGAATGGCACAATAATGTAATAATAAAACCTTCAGAAAAATCGCCAGAAAAATATAACAATTGCTCAATATTACCGTCGCCCAGCGACAACGACGGCTATTCTTACAGACGTCCATTGCCTGGCGATGGTAAAAATGCCTAAGTGGGAATGACTCTTTACAGTGTGACGTTGCAATGTTAGGTTTTAAAGACATTTTTGGGTGCCATAAAATAACGTAACAAAAACCAAAGCAAAACTAAACTGAACGTTGCTGCAATGTTATAATAATGTCATAATCTTGTTTAGGCAGCCTGTATGGGTGAGCCTCGTGGAGATGGGTATGTCCATATTCCAATTTGCTGTTGGAAAGCATTTGCGGATACTTTTTGCCACAAGCACTAACTGTCATGAATATTAGATGTTTATGAATACATACGGACCTTTTCTAAATCAATGGATGAAATAAAGCTTCTCCCCTGTTTGGGAAAAGGAAATAAAAAGTATTGAAAAAGCAGGTTTGGGGGTATAGCCCCTAAATAAAATACTTTTCTAAAGCATTTAAGGATATAGTATATAACTTTTCAATATGATGTCAGCGTATACAAGGAAAATATCGTCCGCGAAGTCTCAAGTCTGCACATACAGTGTAAATTTAACATGGGTCTGCGTTACAAGGGGTTACAATATTTGCCAGAAAGACTGTGCCCATTTATTCAGCTGACCTTGCGTTATTGTATATTTATTTGTCTGATTAGTAGTAGGTGCAGTAGCACCCCCAGGGGTCCTTCGTCTTCCATGTCACATGCTTGTGCCCATACTTCCCACAATGAAACTTGACATGGTGTTTCTTCCACACATATTGAGAGGGCCTGCAGCACTTCTTGATCTCATGTCCCTGGTGCCCACTGTGATATTGCTTGTGTAGTATCGCATAGTGGCAACTGCCATGACACTTTTGACGAATGATGGTGCCGTAACAGCTGTGGGAGTGCTCTCCATACTGAATTCTCTTGGTTATGATCTGCAAGTAGGCAATCAGGGGGCACTCCTGGAAAGACAGATTAAACCAATATATTGGTGTAACCAACTTGGGAAAAAGGAGAAAGGTGGATATTAACCCTTGGTGTGTCAGGAATATAATCCTTCAAGCAGCTCTGTAGGCCCTGCTCTCAGGCTGATGTTACTGACACAGTAGGGCTGATAATCACCCAAGGACTTTGTCCAAGGTGGGTTATTTGTACATCGTACCATGTCATTATTCTAGAATAAGTTCTTAAAGCTGAGACTAAAGGGCCATACCCACTAAGGAGGGGAACTCAACAGGGGAACTATTTTTCTACTGTCAGAACTTAATTCTTGTATCATCCTGCAGGGTGATAACACTTTGGTTATCACCCTGCCTGTATCAGTGATGTTAAACTCTTTACTACTGAACCTGTATCACCCTAAGGTATGATAAATTACAGTAAATGACAACTTTTTGCAGCACTCTTTTCAACTTTCAATAATACTTTGACTAGAATAATAGTTTTACACTTGCAATTCTATATTTCTGTTGCTGACTATATCATATATATGGTGTCTTATGCACGCTTGAACAATCTTGTCCTTCTAAGATAGTGATGCTAAACTTACTATGACTCAAGCAAGGTGATGCTTCAAGAGTTTCCTAATATAGTTCCATGATGGATTCAAAATAAAACTGTGCTTTGATGGATAGACATTTTTGAGAGTTTATGTAAACTTGATCTAAAAAGACCAATAGTGTTTCAGCATGGCCCAAGGGTGATAGCCGGACAATCCCCATTGATTATAGAGACACACTTTGACAACCACTTCTTTTATAATCTCATGTCGAACAATAAAAAAACCAAACACAACACAAAGGGTGGGCTTGAACCAGCAATGAAAGTTGACAGCCCTTAGTTAAAGATTATTTATTGTAATGAAAACATGAGATACATGTGAATGGAGACAAAAGTCAGTCTGTTTTGGTTGGAAGCCAGAAGAAGAGTGTGTGTATGAAATACAAAGCAGGTAGCCTGGCAACCACCAACCAATGAGAACTCACTGAGTCCTGCAGCCAACGGTGCTGCCATCTGGAGTAAATATAGGATAGTAACATTTTATCTCAGTGATCATATTGATATTAACATAATGTGAATATAACACATATCTAACTACCAAAACAAAATCTGAAATATGTTCAAAATCACAAGAACGAGGAGTGGCATATCCGTGTTGGCAGTCTTTACTACTCCTCTTGTGCACCACTCACACACCATACTGTGTTTTGTAACATATACAATAGGCCTTACCTTGTAATAGTAGTAATGCAAGTATGGGGAATAGTAGAGGTACTTCTTGAATGCATTTTGGTTGTGAACAGGCTCGATGGCTCCTGGAATCAGGCAAAAACTTGATAATAGATGGACATTAAAATATTCCTTAAAACAGCATGTGACTATAGATACAAAATATAACTTGATATATTTTTATGTACGATGGGAAATAGAACATTCACAATTGACGATATTACTATAAAGATCAAAACTTGAGATAATTTTCTATTTCTGTCAGTCCATCTATATTTCATGTTATCTAAAGTCCTGTTTCAACATAAACATGACTGACACATACATGAATATATGACTAAATCCAAAAGCTATCAGAACCTTTGATGGTTAATTACTGATAACAAAAATAGCACATACTGCCAGCTATTTTATAGTAAATAAAAGTAACTGCTTGATTATCACTCTTTGTTACTCCTCCTGCCACTTCAGGGCAAGGTATATTTTTGGTGAAGTTCAGGCTGTGAAATAAATAAGCTATTTCACCAAAGTTTATAAGATTAATGATCCTAATTTAAGATCTGTACTCTTATACAGGTGTATAGAAAATGTTATATTTTGGTAAGAGCAAGATTGAACATTTTTGGTAAGAATTGACCAATTGAGAGAAAACATGTACAAAACATTGCTTGCAATTTGACTAGTATTCCTGCTGATCTTTTTTAACATTTTCTAAATTAATCATCAATGTTGAAACAAGGCTTAATGTTAGCTCTATGCTTGTGTCACTGTACTTAAACCAGAAATACTTATTGTTGCACCTTCTGGAAGTAAATTTTGAATATAGAATGATAGAATGTCAGGTTAAATTTGTATTATACCACCTGACCAGCAGCCTTGAGACTGTGAAGCAGCTTAAAGGCCATATTCCACTCTCCAGCGCTTTGCTACTGGTGGACATTTTACTAGCAGTATTTTACACCAACACAAGTAAAACCAAATACCGCACTATGAAAGATACAGATTCACTTGTGGTGGCACTTGTGGGGGTTCTTTTGGTGACCCATCACAAGTAAACATATACAGGGAATGTTTATGGAAGAGGATACCAACATGCTGGTATTCTGAAATGCAAAGTACTCGCGGTGGAGGATGAGCCCATTGCTAAAGGTCCCCCAAGCACAGTGGAATATGGCCTTAAAACTCACTTACTTTTAGCAGGACTCTTTGCTGGATGATTTTTGTCTGACAGTACCCCAACAAAAAGGGGACATAGACAGACACAGAGAATCAGAAACTTCATCCTGCAGTAGTCTCCAAGGTCCACCACCCACTGGCTCCTGGAGCAGACTAGCCAGGTTTTATCAGGGATTATCAGAGGGACTACAGTCCACAGGTCTCCCTCTAATGAACATCTAGAAAGGACAATTTGAACTCCAATTGAAAATTTGATTGCATGCCTTAGATCCCTTAGGCCAGTCTTGTATCATTTTTCATGTTATTATACACTGAGAGACAAAGCAATTGATTCATGGTCTAATTATCAAAGTGCCAAAGTATAGAGCATCCAGCAGTGCCCAGCAAGAGTATTTTTATAATATGAATGATCCGTTGCTACTGGCAAAGATTGTGCGGTGACTTAAGCAGTGACAGACCCTTCCTGGCACTCCTATCGATACAACGGATAATAAAGTTGAATCATTCCTTCTTATTTTCTTTAAAGGTCACTTGGCCTCTTCCAGCCAACATTGTGTATGCATCTGTGTGTGCTCATTTGTATATATATATATATATATATATATATATATCTGTGTGTTTATATATAATATATATGGTAGAAATTAAAGATGTTGTGTAATACCAAATTTGATAAGATCAACTTGTTGATGAATAAAGGACATTAGCAGCCTCAGCTGGCAGGATCAACATGTTTCGACGTGTAACCATATTCATCATGATTAACTGTATGAGTGCATTTGTAAGATTGTCCGTCTGTGTCTGTGTCTGTCTGAACGTATGTGTTTATCTATGTTAATTCAGTTCCTTCCCCTAATTGGTATAAGACCGACCATGGATAACTGATTCAACAATGTTATGTTTGATATCTAAATTAAGTAACATATTTTCTAAACTGTGATGGTTATAGCTTTGAGTAGCAATATACCATGCATATGGTGGACGGGGAGAACAAAGGAACTAGGCCGTATAACATTATGTATTGGCCCTAGTAAAGTGGAACGTTATAATCCCACAGCGCACACCTCCCTGTACTTTAACCGTTTTACCTTTACCTTATCTAATATTCATCAAAATTACTTACAGTATGCAAATGAAATGTAGCAAGGGCCTTTATGTTATTTCTAGAATGTTATATTTTTCATGATTTAATGAAAAAGAAAAGTTAATCTTTCCCATAGGATCCAATGCTAAAACCTTCAAATTCTTACTTAAATATCTCCTATAATAATAACTGAAGGTCACATTTTTTTTGTGAGGTTTGACATTCAAATGAAAAGAAAAACTGAAACTGTAAAAGTATGCTTCAACATAGTTCTTATTCAAGAAAAAAGAGCTCAACAGATACTTTCTCCCAAGGAGCACTAGGCAGTTCCATATATATGTCAGATATAGCCCTCGTCAGTGGGTATATGCTTGATACATAGTCTCTGCAGCGCCTCGACTATATATCTAATGTACCCCCTGACTCGTGCTACATCTACCACTTAAAGTAAATAAGATAATTATGCCAATTCCATGTTGCCTCATTTTTATTGATCTACAATTGTATTAGTAATTGTAGTGAGGACATATATATTGGACAAAATTATGTATTATGTTTATCAGATATATAGAACTCCGACATTGAGATAAATACAATAAAGAATCATATATTCTAAACTGTTTGTTATCTGGGAGATCCGAATCTGTGTAACTTATTGAATTACTTTGCTTTTTTTGTTAAATAATGAGTCTTGTTATGCAAGTTTTATTCCAAACCAAGACCATGGTTCTTAAACCGTAGGACTATGAGAGTGATCTAAATCATCACTCATGACATCACCTCCAATTGGGGAGAATATTAGATTTGGGATTATGTCTCCAAACTGACTATTTCCTTATCTATTATATATTAACTACTTCACAATATTTTATTGTGCTCTACAAGAAGTACAAAAGGTGAACAGAAATACAACAGGAATACTAGTTATATACTCTTTTAAGGGACAAGTAGAGGAGCGTGTGTTACATTTTATTGAGTACTTGTTGTGCAAACACTTATGATATATTTAGCATTGTTTAATCATTCTCCTAGTTCCTGCTCTTATATCCATATACCCACCAGGCAACTTTAACACAGTTGGCCAAAGAGTCGGTGCTTAAATTGGCATGTTCCTACGATCGCCGGAAAGCTACATTGAAATGAATATGTTTAATCTGAATTGGTGCTAAAATTTGCTAATTATTGGGGTAGAATTGGGTAATAAGTCGGTCGAATAGGTTAACATGTTCTATTGGGTATAGGGCTTAAGGAGGTTTTAACACCTGGATAACTTAGGCTGCTATATGGCTGTGCCAAGACTACATTGCATCCAAGTCATAGACAACTAGTAGTTCGATACAGGAGACGTTGCTTGTGTTTCCAGGGAATATTGCAGTTTCTTGCAATTTGGGCTAAGTGCAATATTTTTTTTATTGCAGCTGCATAGTGCATCTCAAATTGTAAGGGGTGCGATATCTTTTTAGCATTGTAATTATTTTTTTTATGATTTGATTTGTGTTTTTCAACTTTTCTTGTTGAAATGTGATTATCTTGAGTTGTCAATGACTTACAGCTTGGCACCTGGCAGATTTGAAAGTCCAAGTCAAGGTATACCTCTCTGGTCATTAGACTATTTCTGATAGGCCCATCGAAACTATTCTCTTATCTAAAACTGCCCAAGTTCTAGGGGCAGGTTTGTTGTATGGTGCATTATCAATTTGGTCAGATCATGTATTAACTCATTTATCTTGCCTGCCCTATTTTATTGAAGACCAAAGTATTTATATAGTTGTCAGAACTTAAGTGGAGGAGGCATATGGAATTCATATATTACAGATAATCATTCTCAAACCAACTATGATAATGCCACTCTAACAAATGAATAATTCATTTGTTAGAGTGGCATTATCATAGTTGATATTATTAGTTGATAGATTAATTATTAATCATTTTTTACACAAAAGTACATAAAACACAAGATCATCCTCAATCAATTATAGAATAAGTTTCCATTAAAAACATTCATCTATTTTTATGATATCATAATTCCCAGCAAACACACAATGTAAATGCAACGTTGTGTTTAGGTTGTATTTTGGTAATGTTGTAGGAATACCTCCCAGCAACGTTGCTACAACCTCAAAGGACAATGTAATATTCATGAATATTGAATTATACACTATGTGAAAAAGAACAAAATAACAAAGTTGTACGAAGGTTGTGAAATGGTTGCAGTGCAACGTTGGGTACGTTGCTGCAACCTTTCTGCGAATTTTATGTTGTAACAACGTCATTTTGCAACGCTGCTACAACCACACTGTTATGTTGTAACAATGTTGCAGCAACGTAAAATTAGTAGCTGGGAATCTATCCTCACTGCAGTTTAGTTCATGATTCTGCTGCAGACTAATAAAGGATATGTAAGTAACTCTTTCCTATATTATAATAATGACATCTTAAGTTCAGATAATAAGCGGGAACAACTATGTAAAGGATTTTAAATTGATGGAATAGCCCCCCACAAGACACTTCTCAAAGACTGATGGTTATCTAGTCCCTCAATGGATGGCACATTCTTGATTTGACCATACCCAGCCAAGGATATGACGTTCTAATAATGCTCTAATAATTCCCAATTACGTCGCTGTAACCGACTGTTGCGACGTGACATTGTGACTTTCTGACAACGTTCTTGTCACATTATTTATAAGGCTGAGACTTAAAAGGAATGTCACAATAACATTCTGTTTAGGTGTGACTGAGACCTCACTGAAGGGGGATGTCACAATAGCATTCCATTTAGGTTAGGGTGATACCTTACCTAAGATGGTTATGGTAACTTTCTGTTTAGGTAAGGTTAAGACCTGACATAAGCAGAACAGCATAATAATGTTCTGCTTAGGTAAGGCTGGGGCCTCTCATGGTCAGGAGGTGACAACAATGTTCTGTTTAACTCAGGTCTAGACCTCACCTAATCAGAATGTCACAATGACATTCCATTTTAATTTGACCTTGACCTAACCTCACCAGAATGTTATGATAACATTCTGCTTCGGTTAGGTCTCAACCCCACAGAAAAATAATGTAACAGTTACTTGAAATTTTAGTAAGTAACAGACAAACCAAAAAAGTATGATTGCATAACGTGACAATGTCTGTTCAATGATTACGTTAGGGTCTAGTTGCCTAACCATTAGCAAAGGACCCCTCCCCATTTTCCTTCCCCTTACAAACTGTGAAATGGGGAATATTTAGCCATGTAAGAATTAATCCTACAGATCGATGAGAAGAGAGGTATATATTTAGTTTCCTGCCCATTATAAACTGTGGAATGGGGATGATTTGGCAAGGTATAAATATTAATTATTCTGACCTTCCTGAGCTAAGTGAAATGCAACTGGCTGAAAAGTAATTTCATTATATCATCAGAGACCGGGTCAGAGACAGATAACAGCATGGGGGACCAACCTGATGATATCCCATCTGGTCAAGATGAATGACAGCTCAATGTACTACTTGTAAATCCTTCTGACACCTTCACTTGCTTTTCACTTTGCCGCAAAATCACACCCCTCATCTATTCATCAACATCGAAGTTCATAATTATCATATTGTCATACCTAAGTTTAGGCTTAACATATCAGGCCCGTAACTAGGGGGGGAGGCGGGGGTGGCGCGCCACCCCCCCCCCCACAGAGGAACTTTGTTAAAAAGTTCCACCTTTCCCTTGAAAAAAATCACTATAACCCCTTAAAAAGACAGGAGAAAATATTGAAAAGTTCCACTGGGGAACCTCGCCACCCCCCTTTTTAGGCTAAAATTACTGAAATGATAAGCAAAAGTTCCACTAAGGGATTATCGCCACCCCCCCATCACAGACCCTGGGTACGGGCCTGCATATCCTCCCTCTAACAACTACAACTAGTTAACCTTTGACTGAATAATCAATACAATATCATCTCCAACCTACTCCTGTCTTCTAATCATCATTTACTCTCCTGAAAAACCATAAGCACTATACTATACCACAAAACATAAAGTACTTCAATATCTTAATTTATCATGACACAATGTCTTTTAAATATACATTATCTACAACTGTAGGCCTCTTAAGTAGCGATGTCAATAAATGTATGTGGTCCAAATAAATGTCCAGCATTGTAATATGGTGGGGTTGTGGTGATTAAGGTGATTGGGAGGATAATGTCAGAATTTCTGATTTACATAAAAGGGCTAAGATAATAAGTTTGGAACAGTGTAGACAAATACAGTTATATTCTTTAATGTATTCTCATTCTCAACAAGCTTGTGTAAAGAAGCAAATAGCTCGTAATACACGTTCACAAGACAAACTTATTTTCAAAACTGAGAAATACACTGGTCTGAAATACGACAGAAGCCCATTTTATAATGGTACAATATTATGGAATAAGCTCAGTGCTGATGTACAACAAAGTCCAGATGTTCATACTTTCATGTCACAAATACGGTACCAATATCTCAAATATGAGGATTTATTGCATGTTTGACTTTATGAAAATGGGTGATATATTGTACATTATCCTATCTTGATGTATTGTTTATCATGGAAGACCAGGGGTAACCCTGAATGATGTTTTCAAAAAACAAACAAAAAAAAGGTAACCATAAATTAAACCAAGTCAGAAAGCATGACATGTGTTCCTTTGCTGTATTCTATTTGTTTTATTTGTTCCATTGCTATTGCATGGAACCATACATCCTAAATGAAAGTTGAATTGAAATGTCTGATGATATATTACACAGCTATACTAGAACTTCATTTTTACTGCTGACTGTAAAAATCAATGGCTGAATAGGCATGTTGAATACAGGCTTTATCTTAGGTTATTGGATTATTAGAAACAGGAACACCCATATTAAAAAGAAATACTCTAAAAAGTGAATATTTGACCAAAATGAGGGGGCCACATGCCCCATGCCATCCCTCCCATCCCCCAAATCTGTTCATTATAAATAAACTTTGGAAAGTGTTTCCATGAAGCTATAGCTTATTTACTTAAGATTGTGTGCAAACAAAACCACAGTTGTAATGTTTACCATTCCAACCACTCACAATATAATAATCTTTTACCATTTCTATTTTCTTAATAAAAACAGAATAAATCATACAATTCTTATATGGGAAGCCCTCTTGAGAGATGTGGAAAAGTAACCCTATAATCAATATTTCCTGATATTTCTATGGGTTAAAATGATGTGTTAGCAGACGTTTGGGCTAGAATAAGGTTTGAATATCCACGATAGTATGTTATAGAAAGTTAGGCAAAAACACCATTAATTATGATATATTTTTCTACATGGACTCTAAGCGTAGTAGCAACTGTTTCTTCGGTCCATTCCTACTTCAGAATAACGTCACTCAACAATTACATAAATATATTATTCATGCTAATATAATTATTTATGATAATTAAAAAGACATTGAACTACACCGAAGACATCATATTATCATGTTATAAGACTTTCACAAGTCCACTGATTCTTGTGATTGCCTCTTCATAAGGTATATATTGAAATATGCATGTTTGATATGAATTGGTTATGAAATCAGTTGGTTCTACTGGGAAAAATTGGTCAATTTTAGTACCGATCTGTTGCCCAATTGTGTAAAAGTGTTCAGTGGGTATGGGGCTTGAGGGAAATGAAAAGAGAACTTACCCATTCCAGAGAGGTGGCTTTAGAATGAAGTTACAATAACTTCTCATTCTTGCAGGGGGAAAGCTGCATAGCATTCCATTGACATGTTTGTTATAATCTCTACTATCATGGCACAATAAATGGATTTACCAAAAGTTGAGTATTCCGATAATTGAAAATATGTTAATCAATAATTCCATCAAATAAGATATTATGTATTTTCTATAGTCTTGGCAGATGTATTTAATGGAGATTCCATTCAAGTTCAATCCTAGCACAAATCATTCAATGGATTTTGCAATACCTATGTCTCCATTAATAGTTTGCGACACTTGCTCTCTGTTACAGATCTGTTAGGCATTCCCTAAAGTTGTCCAACCCATTCCTGGGAACCTATTCCCATTGAGTTTATAAAGAGATAATGATGGATTATTTTACAATGATACTATTCAATTTTTATCAACACAATATGAATCCTACTTCATTCAGCCATTAGTACTAGTTTGGTAGATCGTGAAAGATATATACCTATTGTAGAAGAATGCATAAAATGTGCAATGGGAAACAAGTTAATAGGCGACTGTGACAAGGTAATTGTATCTCTTAACCTGACCTTTTACCTTTGTGCAGTTAATGCCACATATGAAGTTTTTAGAATGGTAATATCAGTCTGAAATTGCATAATATAGGTAAAGGGGGCAGATAATGCAGGATATTGGATATTATTAGTTGAAAAACCTGTAACTAAACAATTTACCCACATCACCCCATCCTCCTATGAGTCCTAATGATGGGAAAGTGAACCTTTGTCTACTTCTCCGCACACAATTAATTACAAAAATGGCACTTTATTTGCAAATATTAGAAATTTTTAGAGATTTCATTTGGAAAAGAGTTTATTAAAAATGAGATCATATTTTGGTATAAATAATCTTGCTTCTGGAGGCTGCAGTCATTCAGAGTTTGTCTGAATCCACAGCTCAAGGTTGCAGAGTTTGAGGGTTTCAAGATGGTGGCTCGGGAGCTGGTCGTGGTGGTATGTGTAGTGTCACTGTTTGCCTGTGTGCTGGCTTCACACCAAGGACAGGGTCATCACGGTAAGTGAGTCTATCAATGCTTTAAACCTATTCTAAAAGAGTATTACAATATTGTTAGAAGCTGGTTTGTAGGTATTGTCAAAGACTTAATGGTTGTTCCTTTAGTGTGGGCAATTCACTCCATTCTATATTTCAAATCTTAATCTTAAGATTTTATATTTAAAAAACCCAATTCTTGTTCCAAATCTGATTGACTCCTGCTCTAAATTGATTCCATCACTGACATCTTGTTCAAAGTTGTAACCCTAAAGAGCTATTCTAACTGAAGCAGGCATGAGATTCGATCCCATAAGAAATGTCTTTACCAACCAAGTACTCAGGAACCATCCTGTGTATCTGTTGAAAGCTACACAATCCAGTATGTGCTTTTAACTTAAGCCTGGTTTACACATACCGATTGCCACACCTTACATTGATGATAACCACAGTAAGGTGGAGAAATTGAGTGGAATTTCAAAAAATCTAATGTACACCCTACATAAGAACATATTATGTTAGAAATGTTGTCGGGGCTATCAGTACCCTTATGATAACTGTCGGGACTGTCACAAGACCTAGGATGAAGGTTATCCTAAGCATTTTGATGGTATTTTTAAATGCCCTTTCTGGTGGAAGAAATCCTTACATTAATATTATGTGATGCTCAACTTTTTATATCATGCAGTATTTAGGATTGCATCACACTGCATCGCTCAGATATTTAGGAGTGGTTGACAAGTATGCTTTCTGTTTTTGTGTGTGCATGTGAGCAAGTTTAAAAAACATCAGTACTGTGTATACACCAGCAAAATCCCAATTGTTTCTCTTACACAGTTTTAAGATCACAAAATTATTCTAATCCTGTAAAATACAGCTAATAAAAGAAATAGGATTGCAAGTCTGAACGGTCATCAAAAGTCAAAGTCAAAATACTCTGATCATTCAGCTTAAACAAAGTGAAAATCCCTTTCACAATTTCCTATATGAAGTATAATACTTTCTAAATGTTGTTTCAGGACACACTCACGGTGGACACCCTCATAACTACTTCAAGAAGGACTTTAACAAGGTACTATATCATAATGTGTTAACCCAACCAACAGCATGGGTATAGACCCCTACAATTTAGGGGCTTAACAACATGCAACATTGCTTATTCTTAGATATGAAAGGGTGACAGGACTAGTTCTTCAAATTGACAGGGCGACATTTTGATTTCTTAAAATCAACCAAAAATTTCTTAAAATCGATATACATTCCAAATGGTGTAGCTGGGAGGATTCCTGGGTGTCTGGAACTCCCTTCGATTCCCCAAAATATAGGCAAAGTATAAGTTATCTTATCAAGCACATAGGCAGGATCCCCTCAAATTTACCTTGAACTTGAGCTATACGAAGTTGACATGTTGCTTAAAGCTTGGATAACGTCAAAGAACCTTATAGAGAGGCATCATTTGTCTTATTAAAGTTGGAGCCCTGTCTTAGCAGAAATAAAAAAGTTGTTGTAGGGGTAGGATTGTATCGTGGATAGAGTCCTTGCTTAGCACACAAGATTTGAGTCTGGGCGGTGCTTGCTCTACCACCTTGCCTTGCTGTCATTTCCAGCCCCATAGATTTGGTCAGCCAATTGGTACAGTCAAAAACCAGAGTAGGTATTGTTCATTCTGCAGCACTGACCACTAGGCTTCAAGCACCTATTCTGTTGGCCAGTAGGTCTACACTGTTTGGGGTCATGAGAAGGGTGTGCATATGCATATACACTTAAGTCCAGAGGAAGGATAGCCCACTGTTTACAATATAAAGAAGCAGGACAGAGGCATGATAAGGTGATATGAGAATTGCATCTGTTCACTTTAAGTAGAAAAACTCCACCGGCTTACATCTTCTTTTTCACCCACTTTTTGCTAAATGTAAAACCTTTAGCCCTGTTGTGCAGGCAAAATAAAATCCTGACACAGCAAAAGTTGAAAATACACCTGCAGTTCATGGTGATAACTTCATATATGTATTCGCCATTGTATGGTTCCTTTTCTTTGTCTTGATAAGGTACATGTACTATCGGTTGTTTTTCTAATTTGGATTGATATAAACAGTGCTTTTGATTTTGTAAAATGGTTAATTTTAACAATTTGGTAAAATGTTTAATTTGTGCTTTAAGTTAATCTGTAACCATTGGAAATGTTTTTGTGTATCAAACATATGGTTGAATATTATTTTGAAAATCATAACCTAGGGCCCATTTTATTTTTCCTTACGTGAGTTTGGGTAGATTTATTTAAGTTTTTGGTCAATTTACGTAAGTTATACGTGAAATTCTCATGAATCAAGCCCAAACTCTCATAAATCAAGCAAAACTCTCACAAAATTAATCATCCCAAAAGTCACATAGCAAGATTCAAATTCATGTAGCTAATATGAGGTGAAAAGGTGATCTTAAGCTTAATCAAAGAAAAACAAACTTATGTAGCCGTTTACCCAAACGGGCCCCAGAAATAAGTCATGTTAATTCCCATCTTCAGGACTGCAGGGTGGTAGTCTACAAGGAGCCCGTGACCAAGAGGATCCAATACGATGGCTACTATACTGACTGCACTGGGTATGCCACAAGGAAGAGGTGTGAGGGCTCATGCTACCAGAGCAACAACTACTACTTGCTGAGCCAGGGCAGAAATGGCTATGGCTACAATGATGGCTATTATTACAATGATGGCAGGCGCAATGGCTATGGCTATGACTCCCCCTATGGCTACAGAAGGGATCAGGGGTATGGCCTGCACACCAAGGAGTTTGGGTATAACCCATATGGTTATGGCACCCCTTATGGCAAAGATGGGTACGGTTATGGGTACACCAAGTGCTGCAGGGTCACCAGCACGTTCCAGTACAAGCAGACCATCACCTTCGACTGTGGCAAAGATGGCTACAAGGATGTGGAATACCAGACAGAGGAACCCCAGGCCTGTGACTGTGTTGACTGGTAAGGACTTAACTAAATCAAGTTTAAATTCTTTTAAATGAATAGAAATAAGTAAAAAAGAAGAAAAATGGCTTAATAACCCTGGGCAATCAGTCTCTGAACAGTCATGCACACTCATGCCGTCAGCATGTCCCTGGTTTGTCACAGGGAATCCCAGCTTCTGTGGGTTGTTTCTGTGATGCAGACTACTATGTCACTCAAGTCTATGCATCATGTTGTTGTTACACTAGTAAGGGTTGGTCTTAACATCTGGAAAAAATCATGAAAATAACTGGTCAAAACCCCTTCACCTTTGCATTGAGCCCCCTTGATTTACTTGGAACCCCATCAGATTTGAGGGCTGGGTACACCCCTGCTCTACATAATTATAAAGCCTGCAAAACACTTAATTGTTACTATGTTCCGTTTACAGCTCCAGACGTCATCGCTATTAAATGAAGGATTTTGAAACTGGAAGAGATGTAACGGTAGGTAGCATCAAGGCATCCACAGATTTCAAAATAGTCTCTGTGTGTGTTGGGGGTCACCCTAATGCAAAGATTTTAGGCACCCTGTTCATGGTCTATAAATTTACATTTGAAAAATTTGGCCAGAATTGAGGAGGGGGTTGGTAGACACCTCAGGCACATCCCTCTAAATCTGTCCCTGGGTAACATCATTGATAAGAAGTCTTTAGTCAAATTGCGATATAATATGTTGGACAGATGGATTTCATGATTTCTTTTCTATTCCCCTATCTGATTAGCTGGTAGTACCTGGAAAAAGTAGGAAATACTCTAGTATTCAATATATTTAAAAACGTTTTGTAAGTTGCACATTTGCCATTACTGCAATATTTTTCTTGTCCATTATGATATTTTGACATTACTTCAACTCTGTTTTTGCCTTAGGATAATATAATTAAGTTTTTTTAAGTATATTGTTTGATAAGTATTGTCATGGAAACATCATTAAGAAATGGACTGATGAACTGCGCTAACAAATGGGATCATTATTATGATCCTGTTCTCCTAAAGGCTTACTTGCTCTATAAAATTATGTTTGATAATTTCTATTTTCAGAGTGCTTTGACTGGTGGAATAGATCCCTTCAATACATAAAGACCATTATATCATAACTATAAACCCACACTTGGTTGTTCTCAGTTGCCGTTCATAATAAAGAGTATTAATCATGCATACCAAATATGATTGTCAGTCATTTGTCATTGTTGTGTACATCTCGATGATTCATAATTTAAACCATGATTCAAACAGAATGTGGATATTTAGACCGCCAAAGCTGTATAATTGGTGTATTCAGATGGCTCCAATTGTTGTAATTTTCAAGTAAAAAATGTACTTGAATCTGATATTCACAAATCTATTTTTGTTTTGAGGTACAAACTGTACTACAGACATCCTTTCAACACCAGTCTACCATAGCAATCAGAGGCTATGGGTAGTGTGGTTAATTATGGTGAGTAATTAAGCACCCGTAATTGTAAAGCAATTGACACAATTCCAACTGATTCATTAGAACAATTATTGTCCTGTCTGAAAAACAGCAATGTTGCTCTCAGATATTTGTTTTACACATGTTTTAAAGTTATAGCTGTTATGGCCAATTGCTCTGCAATGGGCCACAGAGTGTTTTCGGAGTCCTGTATATTGCAAAAATCTGAGAGCGACATTGACTCCATTTGAATATGATATGCAATGATTTATGATATCCAATAGATTCACATCAATTAATTGACATGAATTAATAAGCAATTAGTTCAACAACACACTTTGACAAACCTTGAATATATCTATTGTGAGTGCTCCTGTCCTAAATCAATATAGATTGGATAATTAAAAAGAAGTAAGTTGAAAAGTATAACAGGTTTCGAAGAAAAGGAAAGGTATGCAATGGCTCTTCTCAATAGCAATAAACCATTTGGTAACAAGAAGTGGACAGTTTGGTCACATATTATCACTTTCCACTCAAACACGGCTTCACTAGTACTTGGTTCACCTATCGGGCAACAGTAACCAAGGTAGGGTAATTTGGGAAACAACCGGCAGGATTTGTTCTCTCAGATTTGCTTTCGTTAACATGGGCCTTCTAACACCAGAAGGAAGCACAGCAAGGGTCTCCCAATACAACTAGATGGCTGATAGGATCCCATATCACTCTCCAAGGAGAACAACCACTACTTTTTACACCTAATTGACCTAAAGCTAAGCTGTCCTTAAGCATATCTAAAGTTATCAGCTGTATTTATGGATCTGGTTGTAGGGGGCAAACCTTGTCCCAAACAAGCAGGTTGTTGGAAAAGTTTAAATAGAGGGTACCAGCATGCCTGGTCTTGTCGGTTCATTTTGATTTCACATTCACAGTTGTAGAAACAGCCCCCCCCCCCCCCCAAATATGCCCCCTTCTTACATTTTCATATTGTATCAACTTGATTGTGAATTTGTGTTATATATAGATCAATCAAAGCGTTTTTTAACACTGTAGCTAGACCTCCACTCCTCTGCTTGCCCAAGATATTAGAATATATGCCCAGTTTGGGTACTTGTGTATTACAAATCTGTCATCCTGTAACTAATAAGAATAATATTAAGTAGAAAGGAAGTTAAGGCGGAATTTCCAGGTTTTGTTTTCAATCACACATAAACTGGGAACTTACTTGGTCCCTACTGCAGTAAGTGACCTGTAGTCCAAAAACCTGGTTGGTGTAGCTATCAGTAGTCCATGACTGATCTAGTTTGATAAGGCTGCATGGTGCCAACTGTGTTTTACATTGTTGTCATTTGCTCGCATATCTAAAGATCAACATGACCTGTTCCTGGCCATTGTGTGATGTAACGGTCATGTTATGCAACCATATTTTCTTGGTTTGTCTGTTACTTATTAGAGTATCACATAACTGTTACAATATCTTTCTGGGAGGTTAAGACCTAGCCAAAACAGAATGTTATCATAGCCTTCTAGTAAGGTTAGGTCAAGATCAAATTAAAACAGAATATCTTCATGATGTTCTGATTAGGTGAGGTCACACCTAAACAGAATGTTATTGTGACATTCCCATGAATTGAGGGTACAATATTAGCCCCATAAATAACATTACAATAATGTTACCAGAATGTCACAATAGAATGTTGCAACAGTTGGTTGCAGCGATGTTATTGGGAGTCATCTAAAGAACGTACCTGTAATCTAACAGTGTAACTAGCAAGAATTAATCCAGAGTGTCATTAGAACACGATATCCTTGGTTGGGTGTATAATTGTGACCATAATTGTGCCCCATCTCACCTGTACTGAGGAAGTTATCCAGGCATTATTCTAAAATGGTGATCATTAGAAGAAATGATTCTCAGCTTTTCCAGCTCCCTCAGTAGGCTACGTCTGTTCATGTGGGCCTGTATAAACCAGTAGACTTGGGTTAATAAATCAAAAGTCTGAAATGTGGCTATATGTTTTTTTGCAAAATATAGGTCTCAATTATATTCCTTGGTTCTGTTTTATACAGTGTATCAACATAAAATCTAGAATCACGAAAGCTGACGGTTAAATATATGGAGAAAAAGGACAATGGAAAGAAATAAAAATTGATTGACAGCTTATCCATGCCAGATGAATATCCACTCAGGCAAAACAATGCTTACTACTCATTCCAGGCTGTGGGATCATGATACGAGAATACCACAGTACGAACAATCAAGGATATAGGTAAAATCCAATAAGCAAGTGTCATATTTGAAATATTTTCACTCGTAGATATCAGAGTAATTCACGAGTTGAACATGGATGAATTGCGAAGCAAAACCCATGAGTGAAAATATTTATGAATATGACACTCATGAGTTGTATTTTATTTCATATCATTCAGTCAAAATGACAACAGGGAAACAATATTTATTTACCTTCCACACTCAGAAATCATGTTTATGTTGATGTCTTTCCTTCACATACCTACTTTTTGTTGAAAGGCAGTAACGGTGGTCCTCTGGTTTTCAGCAGAGATCACGAGTTTCTTTTATTCTCGTGTGCAATTCTATGCATGTTTCATGTGTTTCATGTGTTTCAGCATATAGATTCATCAAACTATTAATATTTACCCATGATTCGGCGGAAATGATTGCTTGTAACTTCGATAATTATATGAACAGCACCACCAATGTTTGCCAGCTAAAGCCCAGTTTACACAGACCTATAACATTCTGCCCATGCTATCGGTCTGTGTAAACTGTTAACATTAACATTTACATTCAACCCAGTAAAGATGGAAATGAGTGAACAATTTTTCAGAAAAAATATTCAACTGGCGTGAAAATATTTATTCCTAATGTTAGCCTTCTGGAGATAACATATATATTTACTGCTTGCTTATCATGATTGATTAATTAGAGAGGATATAGGAATGATAAGTAACAAGGTGACTATTTGGACATAATTAAATATGGGGAATATTTATTGAATCCTTCCATTACATCAACTCTAAGTTTAATACTTCATGATGTAAACAGCTTGGTGGCGAGCAAGCAACTGAAATGTAAAACTTGTCAACAAAACCCTGGTTACATGGTTGCAGAATGGAAGTGTCACTCCTCCTTCACAGAAATAACAATTTTAAGGACTCAAAGACCAAAATAATACATTATTATTATCAAATTATATATAAGCTGGCAAAACAAAGATAATAGAATAATGATAATGTATTGATATAGGAATATCAAAAAGGTACTTTGATTTTACTAATAATACTTAATAATAATTATTAAATTATATACAAGCTGGCAACACAAAGATAATAGAATAATGATAATGTATTGAAATAGGAATATTAAAAAGGTACTTTGATTTTAGACTTAACCTAACTCACCAATTTTACAAAATACATTGTCTTAGTTGTGCTTATGGTAAAATATATTATATGAATTGAAGTTTGCCGTAATCTTGTGTTATTATTTTGTATCTGCCTACTACAAATGTTTATTTAGAACATGCGCTGCGTGCATCTTGAGTCTCCTAAGCAAAAGTTGTTAACTACAGATTATGTTCAGCTATGATAACTGCATGAAGCGATTACACATTGTTTCAGTGATTGAGGTGCAGATACTTTAAGGATACGTGATCAAATTTACTGTGGTTATGTATAATTATTATAAGTCATACATAACCACAGTAAATTCGATCACGTTAAGAAGATGCCAGTCTATAATATAAGAACTTGGTACTACATATGAAGTATTTCTCATGGTTCTGTAACTGTTCAAATAGTTGAATTCAGTGTAATTTATTTGAAAGCTCCATTAATCATGTTCTGTTCCTTTGGTATTCCGACTCAATTTATATAATTTTACATGCTTAATTTGAAAGAAGGGGATAAAAACAGACCAAACAAAAATGATAATACACTCACTAATATCTACATGCGTAGTAAAATATTACAGCTGTGTCTCTTCTGTGTTACATTTTATTGCTGTCATTGGCTACCTGAAGTTATCGTTAAAGCAGAATTTGTTATCATTATAACTTGGTTGGAATATGTATACATGATAATATATATGAGTTCGAATTGCTATTGTTTTTCTTTCACTAAATGTACAAGACATGTCGCTTTTTGTACAGACCTTTATTGTAGACAGAATGTAAACAGAACATAATGAATAGCATTAGAAAATACGAAAATAAAAAGCAATTACAAGCCATCACTAGCTACCACATGTAATACTTTATTGAGTAAGAAAAATCCTTATGATTAAGGTGGTATATTACACTTCACAACTTGGGCTCTGATTTTTGTGTGATATGATATTATTAAAAAAATAGACTACGTTGCTAAATAATTAGAATTTAGTAATTCTTAGTATCTCACATATGTTTAACAAAGATTTTATTTCTAATTTCTGTGACTTCTTTCTGACATTGTCATATCACAGCTCAAGTTATGTAGTGCAGTACACCCAGGCACGCAGCAACGTAACAAACACGTCTTGTGACCATACTTTTTTGGTTATTCTGTAACCTGCCCAATTTCATGTAACAGTTGCATTATTTTAGGTAAAATTGAGACTTACTGAAAAATAATGTTATAATAATATAGTGGTTATTTTAGCGAATGAAGAATAAAGAATGTTCCATGAGGTTATCATAACATGAATGAACATTACAAGAATGTAACAATACTGTTAAGCCCGATACCAACTAGGGGATTTTACCATCGCCCGCCAACGGCACAGGCATCAAATTCCCTGCACAATTGCCTTTTTCGCGTTGGTATGATACACATTCTGGGCCACGGGCAACGGACGACGGGATTGCCGGGTAAATCTTTGGAAAAATCTTCGGAAAGATCTTTGGAAAAATATCAAACTTGCTAGATATTACCGTCGCCCGGGGACGACGACAGCTGTCCTTCCAGTTGTCCGTCACTCAGCAAAGGTGAAATCGCCTAGTGGGTATGGCCCTTTACAGTGTGACGGTTTAATGTTAGGTTCTAAAGACGTTTTTGAGCGCTATAAAAAATCATGTAACAAAAACCAAAGCAAAATTTAACTGAACGTTGCTGAAATGTTGTAATTACGTCATAACCTTGTTTGGGCAGCCTTTATTTGCAGATGCTTTTTACCACAAGCAATAAATGTCATGTATATTAGATGTTTATATGTAAATGCGGGTCTTTTCTAGATCTAAAGATGAAATAAAGCTTCTCCCCTATTCTGGAAAAAGAAATGAAAAATATTGAAAAATCTGGTTTGGGGGTATAGTCCCCTAATCAAATACTTTTCTGAACATTTGATGATATAATATATGACTATTCAATATGATGTCAGCGTATACAAGGAAAATATCATCCACGAAGTCTCAAGTCTGCACATACAGTGTAAAGTTAACATGGGTCTGTGTTACAAGGGGATACAATATGTGCCAGAAAGACTACGCGAATTAATTAAGCTGACATTACGTTATTGTATATTAATTTGTCTGATCAGCAGTAAGTGCAGTAGCACCCCCAGGGGTCCTTCATCTTCCATGTAACATACTTGTAACCATACTTCCCACACCGGAACTTGACATGGTGCTTCTTCCACACATATTGAGAGGGCCTGCAGCACTTCTTGACCTCATGTCCATTGACAGGACCCTCAGAGTGGTGCCCACTGCCATATTGCTTATGTAATATAGCGTAGTGGCAACTGCCATGACACTTTTGGCGAATGGTGGTGCCGTAACAGTGGTGGGAGTGCTCTCCATACTGAATTCTCTTGGTGATGATCTGAAAGTAGCCAATCAGGGGGCACTCCTGGAAAGACAGATTTAACCAATATATAAGTGTAACCAACCTGAGAAAAGAGGAAAGGTAGATTATTAACCCTTGGTGTGCCAGGAGTATCAGCCTTTAGGCTGCTCTGTAGGACCTGCCCTCAGGCTGATATTATTGACGCAGTGAAGGCTGATAATCCACCAAGGTTCTACAAAGTGGGTGATTGATATATCTAATATTAAAGCTTTGACTAAACTCTATCCACCTGCAGGGTGATAACACTTTGTTTATCACTGCCTGTATCAGTGATGCTAAACTTTTTACTACTGAACCTGTATCACCCTAGGGTATGAGAAATTATGAGAAATTATGTCAGAAATTTATATTACTAGAAGTTTTATACTTATACTGGCGATCCTATATTTCTGTTTCTGGCTATATAATGTGTATGGTGTCTAATGCATACTTGAACATTCTTGTAATTCTATTACAGTGATGCTAAACTTACTCTGAATCAAATAAGGTGACTCCTAAAGAACATCTTAATATGGTTCTACGCTGGATTTAGAATAAAACTGTGCTTTGCTTTGATAGACAAACATTTCTGACAGTTTATACAAACAGTTTAAACTAAAAAGACCAACGAATGTATCAGCATGGCCCAAGGGCGAGAGCTTGACAATCCCCATGGATTATAGAGACACACTTTGACAACCACAAAGATTCTTTAATATTTAACTACCCAAATACAATCTGAAATATGTTTGAGCAGTGGTACATACATGTTGGCAGTCTTCACTCTACCTCATATGCATCACTCACACACCATGCTATGTCTCGTAACATATACAGGGAGCCTTACCTTGTAATAGTAGTAATGGAAATATGGAGAGTAGCAGAGGTGTTTGATGGATTCTGGAATCGAACAAAAACGAGATAGAAACATTCATTGAAATAGCATGCAAATACAGATATACAATATTAGTTGAATTATGTATATATATGACAGGATATAGAACATTCCATTGGACCACATAACTATAATCAAAAGTTCGAAAGTTGATATGTTTATCTATTTCTGTCAGTCTATGTATATATCTTGTTGTCTAAAATCCAGCTATAAATGTGATTGAAGCCTGCATACATGTTTTAATATAATATAATATAGGGATTTGAAATGGGCAGAGAGATAATTACTGATAAAATTGAAAGCACATGCTGCGGCCTAGTGTGTTGTGAATGTCTAATTGCTTGATTGCTTGATTACCATCACATCTTTGTTGCGCCTACTGTCACATGGGGGCAGAGGTTTATTTGGTCAGATTTAGTGGAATTAAAAGCTATATCGCAAGAGGTTATCAAGATTAGTAGCTCTTAGGAAGGATCTTTACTCTTATACACAGAAACTTTAATCCCAGAATGTTAAATTTAGATAAGAGCAAAACTTGGCCTTTATGCTGCCCCCCCCCCCCCCGCTTTCAAATAAGCAGTATCTGCCCCTCAATTCCTTTTCATCTTTTCTCAAATTTCTTGATCAACCATCACTGTTGAAAAAGGGCTTACTGTTAGCTCTCTACATGCCTCACAATAATAAAACAAAAGGTATCCAAAGTTTATGGAACTAAAGCTTGAATATAGAGTGATATAATTTTGGATTATATTTGTATTATAACACAAGACCTAAAGGGTTCAGACTGTAAAGCAGCTAAAAACCCAATTACTTTTGGCTGGACTCTTTGCTGGATGATTTTTGTCTGATAGTACCCTAACAAAAAGGGGACATAGACAGACACATAGAATCAGAAACTTAATCCTGCAGTGTTCTCTAAGGTCTACCACCCACTAGCTCCTAGAACAGACTAGCCAGGTTATATGAGGGATTATCAGAGGGACTGAACGCTTGTGTAAGGTTTATGGTTAATTGTAATTATTGGGGTATTGTTCAAGATGTTCACTGTCGTCGATATTGATGTTCCTAACGGTTGCTAGTCAAGTGGTAAGTTAGTTCACGAGATGGGCACTCAATCCATAACATGAACAACGCTTGGCAGTAGGTCAAGTTTATTTGTGGATACGATGATGCGTACATTTGCCAGTGGAGAGATGATAATTCCTCTAAGTGTCACAACCTTAATCCAATGGAGAGTAAGCTTTCTCCTAGGAGTCCGCCTAGTCTCACACTCAACAGTAGTGCAGTAATTCTCATATGAGTCACCAGATGTCCCTGTGGCTTGCGCAGCTATCTAAACCCCTCGAATCTCTCGATCCGTATTGTCCAAACGTTAATGATTTTCTCTCTCCCCTTACATCGTGCTCTCGCTTCTTATAGCAGTCTGGTATTGATTTTACCCTAGCATCGACGCCTGCTGGGAGGTGTACCCTGCTGAACACTGCCCATCAGGTATATTTACACCTACCAGTGGCGCATGCCATATTTATACTACGTAACCTCATAAGATATATAATTTGGAAGAATTCTGATTATCCCCTCATTTTCAACTGGTGACCTTCACATCATTTCAACTGTTTATATGCGCAAAGTGAATGAGTTAATTTCTACCTTTGTGCAGGACTACATTCCACAAGTCTCCCTCTAATGAACATCTAGAACGGAAAATTTGAACTCCAATTCAAGATTAAAAAAAAGATAGCATGGTTCAGGCCAGTCTTGTATTATTTCCCATCATATGTATCATATATAGTGAGATACAAAGCATTTGTTTCATGGTCTATATTTCAGCATGCCAAAGTATACAGCTTTCAACAGTGGCCAGCCAGAGTATTTGTATACTATGAATGATTCCATTATAATTTCGAAGATGGTACAGTGATTTGAATTATGATTGACTGATCCTGGCAAACCTATCAACAAAAATGATAATCAAGTTGAATAATTCCTCCTAATTTTGCATTTTCTGTTACCTGGCCTCTTCCTGTGGCCAACTTTGTTTGTTTGCTCGCATATAATTATTTTTATTCATAAGCATATATTATATTAGGTTAAAATTCAGTGGGGATCAAGGGTTCCCCCTTCCCCCCTTTGATGGCACTTAAACTTCACCAAGAGAAAAAAAAACGTTGCTTGTGTATATGGGAATGTGCAATGTTTTAGTACTTAGCCTATATGTTGACCCCTTTTCTAAAGTCCTGTATCCACCCCTGTATGTATAATTATATATATAACTATCATTATAATATAGTTATAGAAATGTCTATGTTTGTACCAGTGTGTACGTGAGTATGTCTATAAGACTGTGTGTGTCAGTCGGCATGTGTTAATCTTAATTACTGTGTGAATGCATGTGTGAGATTGTGTGTCTGTGTCTGTGTTAGTTTGAATGTATGTGTTTATCTATGTCAATTCAGTTCCGTCCCCTATTTTTTTGGCTTTTTTTAAATTCTTTTTTAAAGTGGCTAACTCCGGTCAATTGACCAGTTTTTTTGTTAGTCGACTATTCAAGTATACAATTAATAACATAGTATATATAACATAATACAAACATGGCTATAGATACTGTTATGCAAATTCTAAATAGTTGATATGGACAATGGCAAGTAACTACATAGTTGGTAGAAGACTGGCCATGCTTAACTGATTCAACAATGTTATTTTTGATATCTAAGCTTAGCAAGACATGTTCTAAACTGCAATGGTCATAATTTAAGTAGCATTGATGTAAATAAGATATGTTAATCCTATGTTGTCGCATTGTGATCAATCTACAGTTATATTGGTAATTATTGTAGTGAGGATATGTGTATTGGGAAAATTATATATTACGTTTACCATTACATTCTTCTTTTTTTTTATCAAATAATGAGTCTAGTTATGCGAGTCTTGTTCCAAACCAAGACCATGGTTCTTAAACCGTAGGACTATGAAAGTGATGCAAATCATCACTCATGACGTCACCTCCAATTGGGGAGGATATTAGATTTTGGATTTGGTATCCAAACTGACTGTAGGTAATTATGTATATTATTAAAGTGCTAGTAGAGGAGTGTGTGTTACATTTTATTGCGTACTTGTTATTTAAACATTTAGGATATAATTAACCTCGTTTAAGGTGGATTTACACCTGAACAACTTTGGCTGTGACAAGGCTGTGCCGTGGTCACATGACAGCCAAGACTTAGATCACTAGTATTGTATGTGATACAGGAGACTTAGCTTGTTTGTCAATGGGATATTGTAGTCTGTTGGAACTTGAGGATGGTGCAATTCTTTTTTCATTGCAGCCACATAGTGCAGCTCAAATCACAAGGTGCAATATCTATTCAGCATGTTCAGTATTCATACATGTGTTGCTTGGAAGTGACAACATTAGACCTTATGTGATCATGATATCTAAAGCCCCATTCCCACGTATCTAAGTTTGTGTTGCAGAAACCCGCAGAAAGATGGTCACAGGCATTCGCAAATAATCTGATGTGCAACAAAATCATCACAAGCCAACACAATTCAACAAATGGCATTCACACTGATAAAGAAGGTCCATTGTAATTAGATGCAATGATATTCACAGGCAGAATCATAATAGCTTCTCTTGGGAAATATTCAACGTGTTGAAAATATTCAACATGTTGAATAATTTCACAGCGGACCACCGTTTGTTGATCGCAGAGACCTGCAACATGCCACGTTTACCAGGGCAAATGGGGCTTCAGTGATGTCACAGCTAGAGAGGGATTTGATTACATACGCTTTATATATATATTTTATATGCAAAATCTTCATTTTTGTTTCATACATGTAAATGCCTAAATGCTTGTGATACACTATGAAATTACATTTTTCTAAATGGTGGGTGGGGGGAGGGAATTAGTGTGAATCATTGCATGCAATAATATTAAGCTTTGATATGAAGTATTCAACATGTTGAATATTTTCATAGAGAGCCTTTGTGATTCTGCTTGCGAAAAGTATCGCATCTAATAGTAAGGGACCTTCCTTCTCAGTGTGAATGCTTTTTGTTACATTTCACTGGCCTACAATAATCTTATTGCACCGAAAGTCATTCGCAAATGCTTACGATCTACAAGGGGAATGGGGCTTCAGGGTTACCTTCTGGCACTGTCACACTGTGAACCTTCTGGGTATGAAACTTTCTTCTGTTAAGACTAATAATCATTAAAATCTAATACTTATTTCTGGCTCCTCTCATGCAAAGAAAGATTTATCGTGATCTACTAAAGTGATTAACATGTCTCATACTTGTGACCTATGTAAGTGACCTATATAGACCTAGTTGTTTGCATGTAAAAGAAGGTTTGGATAATGGTCTTTTGTCTTTTGTATAGACAGACATGCTTCACAGCATTGCAATTGTAAGTTGTACATCAAAAATACACTTTTGATTATTTTAATTGTAATTTTTGACCTTTTTACTTTAAAACTTAATTACTTGACTTGCCCAAGAGTTACAGCCTGGCACCTGGCAGATTTGAATTCAGGAGATTCACAAGAACCAGTTAAAAAAAGCTTGTATGGACCCCAAGTGAAGGTATACCTGTCACCAATAAACTCTTTCTAACAGGCTTGAGAAAGCTATTCCATTATCTAAAACTGCCCAAGAAATACACAGAACTAATCGAGGGGGCACGAAGCCACGATTAATGCCCCTCGTCGAAGCCAATTTTGAGGGTCGATTAGTTCTTGTTTTATTATATATCAAATACCCACCAACGTTGAAGATATGTGAAAAAATGAGACGAAATCTGATGCTGGGGGCCGCCATGTTAACTATTAACCTCACCTCCAGTCGGAGAGTTCCATCTGCTGCAGACGTCTTTAACACATTATTTCGGTCAATTCATACATTATTTTTTAATATTTTGATGAATATATGTGTTGAAACATATGAACAATGCAAAAAATTGCAAATTTGAAGGAAATAAATCGGATCGAGACCACCACTGGCCCGCCGTCTGGCGTTTTATGAGGAAACTACGCAAAATGGCAGTGATGCTATGTTTTGGAGCGTGCGAAGGGTAAATAAAAGCATTTCTTATCTCTTTATTGGACAAATAAGACAATTTTGGTGTGGTTTATGCCTTGGCTACGTGGTTCCCATTCCGGCAAGCATCGTTATTGCTCCACGGTGACTTGTGGGGCAATAATTTTTGATTATGGCACAGTGTGCAATAACACCCTCAGTTATTCCACCTTTGCTCGCGGGGCAGGACAATGATGAAGGTATAGGCGCTACGAAGTTGGTATATAATAAAATGGGGTAATCATGATCACCCCTGAACCAATTTGATCATCCCAAGAAATATTTGGGCAATTAGCAGGGTCCTCACTTCACATGAAAAACAGGGAAATTGTGAACAGAAACAATGGTCTGACCTGACCACCTAGTACATGTTGCTGCGCCAATTCAGGATTCTAGTTGTCACATCACTAAGCGTCGTTGTCATGTTGTTGTCAAGTCTCTGAGCATTGTTTTCACATTGCCTGGCGTCATGAGTGTCTCCAACTTTCCCTGCACCTTCCAGTTCCCCAATTTAAATTTTGAACATATCACAGAATTCTTTGAAAATTCACTGTTGCCATCAATCGGATCGTTGTTTCAAAATATAGAATTCCCCAAACTAACAAAGGGATACAAATATTTTTGAATTTAATCATAGATAATGATCAAGCATATAACTGTAAGCCATATGTTACATAAAGGTCTAGTGGCCCAGAAAAGTAGTTTTCCTCTTAATAGAAAGCTCTCTTTCCCTCTAACGTTGCTAGTTCTTGGGGTAGGCTTGTTGTACCATACTTGTTAATTTGGTCAGATCATGTATTTACTCATATCCAGTTTTCACTATAATATTGAAGACCAAGGTATTAACATAGTTGTCAGCGCCACATTAGAGGAGGCATGTACAAATCACTTATAATAATGACACTCTATTAAATGAATTAATCTTTTTAAAAAAGTACATGTTACACAACATCATCTTCGATCCATTTAGAGTGAGTTTCTATCAAGAAGAATTCAGTTAATTTCATAATAATGTGAGCATTGCTATGCAAGTTGCTTGACAGATATCATTCATTAATCTTACAGTCCCAAATCTGTCACAGTCACATGTTCCTATTGCCGAAATGGGGCCCGGTCTGCCTGTAATAATGACTTAATAACTTAATGATAGAGTCGGGCAGGTAAACGCATCTGTTGTGCTGGGGGCGCTTAAGATATAATGTATCGTGATGTTTTATATCCAGAAGTTTATTCGTCTTTTTTGTTTTTAGATTATTATACCTTAGCAAGTCTTTTGTTGGATTCCCTGATCTTCTAAGATGGCCGATCATCAATTGGCTCAGCATACATTGAAATAATTAAGTAAATTGACAGTTTGAGAATTATGAAAAAACATTATGATATTACACTTTAATTACTATTATTAGTAAACAGACATATCCAGACATATACTAGTCAGAGGTAGTGGATTCTGGGTACATTAAGTAGTTATCATCCAATGAGAACTCCATGTAACAAATTGGTAATTCTCATCATAGAACTTAAACATTTTGCTTGGATATGATTTATGTTCAGAATGTTGAACATTCCTGTCAAGTTTGTCCCGTAATACGGTATCTCGTATACAAGGTGATTTACCATGTTGTTTTGTTTTTCAATTTACCTTGGTTAAGCTAAATTAATTTTTGCTATCATGTGAGTTTTTTCTGAAAATTATGATTATTAGTTTAAAATGCAGTGTCACCCTTGCCATTCAACAATTAACTTTGGCTTGTTGGTCACTGCCATGCTGATAAAACACAATATGAAAGTATACCTTCAGCTGAATCTAATAGAATATCCAAACAACCATTCCAAAGGGTAGCCCTGATGAACCCTTATTTAACACTGTTGGACCCACTGGGGGGAGTTGCAAATCTTTTAGTTAAAATGCATGGTACATACACTTTGTATTCATCCGCCATTCTCTCGCAAACTACTCGTCTGTATCATCCTATAGGGTGATACACATGTACAGCTGATTAGCACGTGGGTTTGATACATACATATAACCAACCAAGAAGGGAGTACAAGGGTGGTTATCCCCCCAAGCCGGGACCCCGATATCAGCCCGAGGCCAGGGCCCGAAGGGCCGGCCGAGGGCTGATATCGGGGTCCCGGCGTTATGGATTTATTATACCTTTTCTGTTAGATCTGAGCTCCCAAGAAAGGATGCACAGCAATCAGTGATGGTGGGACTGTGATGCTGCACATTTTTTTAATGTTTTTTCATATAACTCTTTTGATATCCATCAAATCCACAAAGAGTAAGCAGTAAAATGTAGCTAGGAACATTGTGCAGATAATGCGAATGTTAGATTTTCTAATTCTAAATGATTTCATTTTTTCATGAATTTTAGAAAAATAAAAAGTTTCTGTATCACACTGCAGTGTGATACAAGGCTGGTTATCACCCAGGTTTGTATCGCCCTGAGTTAAACTCTTAACTACTAACCTTGTATCACACTAAGGTATAATAAACTCATAACCCAGCCAGTGGTGTGACGTTAAAATAATGTTGCAGCAACATTCTGTATTGGTTCTTGTTATGTTATTTTGATGGCTCCAAATTACGTTCCTGCAATGTACTGCTGTGAAATATCACAGTGACGCTGTTATAACATTCTCGATATTTTCTTCAGCCTAAAAAGAATGTTCTTATAATGTTCTGTTTTAGTTTTGTCCCAACTTTTCCCCCAAAAAATGTTATAATAACATTCTAATTTGGTGGGGTTTCAACCTCACAATCAATGACATGCCATCTTAGTGAGTAAAAAACTAACTAAAAAGTATGGTTGCAGAATGTTTTTGTTTGGCCGCAGGTTGGCTGGGAATTACTAAACTTGTATCACCCTAAGGTATAATAAAATTCATTTACGTTGGATATCCTGTGTTTACGTTGTATATCCTGTGTTTTTCTATGGTAATGATGGATTATTTTGAGGCAGATTAATTCTAGGTAGAAGTGTCTTAACTCCTTATTCAATTGTTAGTTTTTGTTTTATGACAAGGAATTTTAGTAAATCATTCTCAGATACATTTTTCTACATTTCATAAAATAAGAACTGGGACATTTATGATTTTTTAAATAATACACCCTGCCCTCTACACTTAACGTGAAACGTTTCAGTTTACAATCAGGACCCTGGTTTTCTCATTCATAAAGACTATAACAAACACTTATTTCATCACACACGCTTCATATACATACATGAGATTTATGCAAAAAAAAAAGGGATTCAAATTATGTGCTGGAGACTTTAGGAAAGAAGGAAAAGAAACAATCCATTCTTTTGAAGATTGGAAATAATGAGAATAATGACTTCTCTTACCTGTTAAAGGGAGGGGCCAGTGTCTGCAAGTTAGTATACTGTCGTGATCTACATCACCAATGGAATAACTATACCAAATTGTATACTTCTATCTTTGCCAGTTTTCATTTTATGTGCATTTTTCTGAATCAAATTGAATTGCCCTTCCTGCACCTTGTGCAGCATGCACAGTGCATTTATCAGTGTGTGACGTCACAAGCAGAACAGATGAAAAACTATAAAACTGAAAAAAATGCAATAAAAAAATTATTAAATGTTCTTTATAAGGCTAAAAGAGATTGAAATTGGCAAATTAAATGATTTATAAAAGATAATGTGAAAAAATATGATTTTTATGGAATTTAGAAATTTAAAATTTGAATATAACTGTCATTTGTGTGACGTCACACACAGACGTCTGGTGTCAGGTGTGCAGGGGATATAATGTGTGATCTGAAATGTAGACAGTGCTTTCTAAGCAAGATATTAATTTTAGAGCTATAGAAATGTTTTGTACTCATATATAAGCATCATATCTATGGTATAAGGCAAGAATTTTACAAAATTGAAATTTCACTGGCCCCTCTCTTTAACAGTCTATGATGAGGATAATTACATGATTATGACTCAACTGTCTGCTATGCAAGTAGTTTTACAATACTTTAATCTCAATTATATATCATATAGCTTAACAACTTATAGAAACTGAATCCAGATTGTGATTCACTGATTCCCCATAAATCATGATTAACTCTTTATCTATTTTCATGTTATTTGATGATAATTAATGGTCAAGTAAGTGCATGTTACATCATTGTCACATGCTGTTGATCTAATCGCTATCTAAATTGGAAGTGATAATCGCTATCACTTCCAGTTTAGAAAGGTCAAAATAAAGAAAAGAAAAGTCAAGAAAATCATATTGAACCACTTATTTGAAGATTGTGAGTATGGCGAGAAATATTTAGAGAGTAATTCTATGGGACATGAAAGGTTAACATTTAATCTGTAATCCAGGGAGGTGAAATGATACAACTGTACTCTTTTCATCCGGGTAATTATTCAGCAATTTGAGTTAAAGAATAATAGCAAAGTTCTTCTATAAATCAGAGAACTGATAATTGTGTTGCTATCTTATATAAAAATAGATAATTGGGGCTTGCAATGATCTAACATTGTCTTAATGGGAAAGATTTGGTACTTTTTCTTATAAATCCAATCCACACCATGACTGTTTTTCATATAGCAAACGTATTGCTGTCATTCAATTTGCTTCATTTATCAATGAATATTGCAAGGAAAAAATATGTTTCTGTGGCTTATCCCCATAGATTGCTAAAGATTGCAGAAATAATTGTAGACTGAAGGTCAAGTGGCATAACTATCTTTCATTGACTGTCAGGGATATTGACATCATTAAGTGGTATAAATGTATTCTGTATGATGGCCTGACAGTATTGGACGCTGCTGAGAAGGCAGTGACTTGTTGGTTGCCCAGGTATTTGTGTCACCCACCATGGCATTCAAAGAGATAGCCCTAGCCTTCTGTCTCGCTGGGATCCTTGTGTCTGTTTCAGGTCACCCCTGGACTGATGGTGTGTGTAAGTGCCAATTAGTTAACATATCAGTATACATTTCCTCATCTTGGAGACTGTAAGGCAGAGACAGATATATAAGTATATAGGCTAGAAATTAGGCAATTCTTTCACATATATGTACTTATACTGATATAGGTATATATATATATATATATAACTTTGAACTAATACTATGATAAGTATATTCACATTATATGTGTGCATTTCATTTACAGGAAGATATATTCAAACTTACTATGAAAGCATGATTCAAGTATTATATTTAAATTTTGTATCTATTGACTGCAAATTCTTAAAAGTATGCAGATTTTTAAAAGTATGAACTATTTCAGCTGGATTGCCCAAAAGCAAGGTAGGTTCAATGCTATTACTTTTTTGACAGGTTCAGAGTTGTTATTAAGCTGTAATGTGCATGTCTTGTGCTGGTTACTAGATAATGGAGGCTTTCATGGTAAAAAAATATATTAACACTTACATGGAGATGCCTCAAACTATGTTTTACAATGTACTATAGGGTTGCTACCAAACTTTTATATTAATAATTTGAAGTTAGATTGAACCATGAACAATTCCTTTTTGGGGAGAAATGTATATCACTGCTCTATAGGTTTGGTTCTATAACTGGTGAAAATATCATCAGAAATGGTTATTCTAGTGATAAACTAAATCATAATATCGTTACTAAATGCTACAACCTGGTGCAACAAGCTCTAGTAAATTTTAGTGTATTCTTTTTAATATTTCCAAGATTGTTGTTTCTTAAGAAATTGATATAATTTTGATCTATGTCATTAGAAACTAAAAACAACCATATAACTTTTGATGAATTTGACAAAAAGTAACAATAGTATAACATATGTTCATGCCAAAATAATATGCACCCAAGTTGGTTATGAAGAATAAATAGATTTTTAGTCGAAATTCATCATGTAATCTTAATCTAAGCAATTTGGCGTGTTTTGAAATATAATGGTTCAATAATCATTCCAAATCTATTTCTATTTCTGAAAACTGTTAATGTCTTGTTTGTTTGTTTGTTTGTTTCCTTCAGGAGTGTCCTAAGGGGGAGTTTAAAGAGGTGGTCACCAAGGAGTTTGGCTATGGGAAGGTCTGTAAAGGGGAGGCTGTGAGGAAACGGTGTGGTGGGGCCTGCACGCGCGACTACTATGCAGATCATGACTACAGAGTCAGAGGATCCTACAACCCTGGCAGCTACAGACATGGACACTTTGGGTACAACTACAGACCCTTCTATAGGAAGGACCACTATCGCTCTAGAGGGTCATCACGGACTAACTGGTGGCACCGTTTCGACCTCTGCTGTGCACCAAGCCACTTTGTCATTCAGAAGCAAGACGTCAAGTTTGACTGTGGTAAGGATGGCTACAAGGTGGCTGAGGTGAAGACTAAGGAACCAGGAGCTTGTTTCTGTCACCACTGGTAAGGAAGAACCTTTTGGCCATCAACTTCATGATGGAGTAGCCATTATTATAAATTATACAATAGTATTGACATATGTTCATTCCATTTTAGGATTAAAATTACAGTAACTAAGATTGTATAGATAAATAGATCCCATACTGAAATCATAAGCGATGGCCAGAAATATCTTATATTTGTATGATGTTATGTTATCTTTTCTATTTCTAGGTTTTGAAATTTATTATACAAACACTTAATTTGGTGTCTCTCCTAAGCTCTATTTTCCTAGAAGTGCATTTTGTTTTTACTCACCGCCAAACTTTTTCTCATTCCAGTGCCAAAACATTCTACTAGGGCCTGACGAAATCCGTTTTTATGGTAAGTGATGGAAAATGAAAATATTTAACCCTTTCCCTATGCCACCAACAGTTCATTCGGGATTTATAAAACTGCCAATGTACTTTAATAAACTATAGTATAAATGATTAGCCGGTTTTGAAACAGTATCTGGTATGCTTTGGCTGTTGATGCCTCAATGCATCTGGCATATTTTGGGTGGCGATGCCCCAAAGCATCTGGCAGCTGGAAAGGCTTAATACTGATGAGAAGTTTGACTGTGCTTCTTTGGTGACTATATTATGTAGGAGGGTCTCTACAAGATTTGATGTTTCATTGTTGCAAATACACCATGTAAAAAAAGCAAAAAGTCTTATCTTATATAGAGGAGAGTGAATTCACAAATATTTGACCTACTTTAACAGTTTTATTCTTTGTTTCAGACTCAATCTGATGCTGACGCGAAGCCCTCCATGATCTGACATGAATACTAATTGTGACAGATACAACTCTTCAAATAAAAATATATCTTATCATGCAAGAAACAGAAGTGTTTTTTATCTGTTTATATTACTTTGAATGATTATGAAGGTAATTGTCCTCAAGGTATGGACTAAGAATGACCAAACAATGTTAAATTGAATGAATAGCACACTCAGTAATATCATTGCTAAACAAACATGCATTACTGTGAACATAAATATTGTCTAGCTGCTAAATTTCCATGCGCCAAGCATTAAGTAGAATTTTTGGTCAATCATAATTTCACACATTAAATAGGTATGATCATCCCAAGAAATATTTGGGCAATTAGCAGGGTCCTCCCTTCACATGAAAAACAGGGAAATTGTGAACAAAAACAATAGTCTGACCTGACCACCAAGTACATGTTGCTGCGCCAATTCAGGATTCTAGTTGTCACATCACTGAGCGTCGTTGTCATGTTGTTGTCAAGTCTCTGATCATTGTTTTCACATTGCCAAGCATCATGAGTGTCTCCAACTTTCCCTGCACCCTTCCAGTTCCCCAATTTAAATTTTGAACATATCACAGAAATCTTTGAACCTACGGCATAATCGCCCCGGCACCCTTTGTGGCGGGACGATTAAAAACTACAGCATGAGGTTGTCGCTCTGTCATGTCATCAGTGTCATGTCATCAGTGTCGTTGTCACATTGACAATGACCTCATCACCATGGCAATGACTTCATCACCATGACGATGAAATCGTCACCATGACGGTGACCTTTATTTCATGACAATGTCAAAATTCACTGTTGCCATCAATCGGATCGTCGTTTCACAATATAGAATTCCCCAAACTAACAAAGGGATACAAATATTTTTGAATTTAATCATAGATAATGATCAAGCATATAACTGAAAGCCATACGTTACATTAAAGTCTAGTGGCCCAGAAAAGTAGTTTTCCTCTCAATAGAAAGCTCTCTTTCCCTCTAACGTTGCGAGTTCTTAGGGTAGGCTTGTTGTACCATACTTGTTAATTTGGTCAGATCATGTATTTACTCATATCCAGTTTTCAATATAATATTGAAGACCAAGGTATTAACATAGTTGTCAGCACCTCATTAGAGGAGGCATGTAGAAATCAAGATCATCATTCTCAAACTACTTATAATAATGACACTCTATTAAATGAATTAATCTTATAAAAAAAAGAACATGTTACACAACATCATCTTCAATCCATTTAGAGTGAGTTTCTATCAAGAAAAATTCAGTTAATTTCATAATAATGTGAGCATTGCTATGCAAGTTTTTTGACAGGTATCCTTCATTAATCTTACAGTCCCAAATCTGTCACAGTCACATGTTCCTATTGCCGAAATGGGGCCCGGTCTGCCTGTAATAATGACTTAATAACTTAATGATAGAGTCGGGCAGGTAAACGCATCTTTTGTGCTGGAGGCGCTTAAGATGTGTCGTGATGTTTTGTATCCAGAAGCTTTTTTTTTTTTTTTTTTTTTTTTGATTGTTATACCTTAGCAAGTCTTTTGTTGGATTCCCTGATCTTCTAATATGGCCGATCATCAATTGGCTCAACATACATTGAAATAATTAAGTAAATTGACAGTTTGAGAATTATGAAAAAACATTATGATATTACACTTTAATTACTATTATTAGTAAACAGACATATCCAGACATATACTAGTCAGAGGTAGTGGATTCTGGGTACATTAAGTAGTTATCATCCAATGAGAACTCCATGTAACAAATTGGTAATTATCATCATAGAACTTAAACATTTTGCTTGAATATGATTTATGTTCAGAATGTTGAACATTCCTGTCAAGTTTGTCCCGTAATACGGTATCTCGTATACAAGGTGATTTACCATGTTGTTTTGTTTTTCAATTTACCTTGGTTAAGCTAAATTGATTTTTGCTATCATGTGAGTTTTTTCTGAAAATTATGATTATTAGTTTAAAATGCAGTGTCACCCTTGCCATTCAACAATTAACTTTGGCTTGTTGGTCACTGCCATGCCGATAAAACACAATATGAAAGTATACCTTCAGCTGAATCTAATAGAATATCCAAACAACCATTCCAAATGGTAGCCCTGATGAACCCCTATTTAACACTGTTGGCCCCATTGGGGGGAGTTGCAAATCTTTTAGTTAAAATGCATGGTACATACACTTTGTATTCATCCGCCATTCTCTCGCAAACTACTCGTCTGTGTCATCCGATAGGGTGATACACATGTACAGCTGATCAGCACGTGGGTTTGATACATACATATAACCAACCAAGAAGGGAGTACAAGGGTGGTTATCACCCCGAGCCGGGACCCCGATATCAGCCCGAGGCCAGGGCCCGAAGGGCCAGCCGAGGGCTGATATCGGGGTCCCGGCGAGGGGTGATAGCCGCCCGAGTGCTCCCTTCGAGGTTGGTTATGGATTTATTATACCTTTTCTGTTAGATCTGAGCTCCCAAGAAAGGATGCACAGCAATCAGTGATGGTGGGACTGTGATGCTGCACATTTTTTTAATGTTTTTTCATATAACTCTTTTGATATCCATCAAATCCACAAACAGTAAGCAGTAAAATGTAGCTAGGAACATTGTGCAGATAATGCAAATGTTAGATTTTTTAATTCTAAATGATTTCATTTTTTCATGAATTTTAGAAAAATAAAAAGTTTCTGTATCACACTGCAGTGTGATACAAGGCTGGTTATCACCCAGGTTTGTATCGCCCTGAGTTAAACTCTTAACTACTAACCTTGTATCACACTAAGGTATAATAAACTCATAACCCAGCCAGTGGTGTGACGTTAAAATAATGTTGCAGCAACATTCTGTATTGGTTCTTGTTATGTTATTTTGATGGCTCCAAATTACGTTCCTGCAATGTACTGCTGTGAAATATCACGGTGACGCTGTTATAACATTCTGGATATTTTCTTCAGCCTAAAAAGAATGTTCTTATAATGTTCTGTTTTAGTTTTGTCCCAAATTTTCCCCCCAAAAATGTTATAATAACATTCTAATTTGGTGGGGTTTCAACCTCACAATCAATGACATGCCATTTTAGTGAGTAAAAAAACTAACTAAAAAGTATGGTTGCAGAATGTTTTTGTTTGGCCGCAGGTTGGCTGGGAATTACTAAACTTGTATCACCCTAAGGTATAATAAAACTCATTTACGTTGTATATCCTGTGTTTTTCTATGGTAATGATGGATTATTTTGAGGAAGATTAATTCTAGGTAGAAGTGTTTTAACTCCTTATTCAATTGTTAGTTTTTGTTTTATGACAAGGAATTTTAGTAAATCATTCTCAGATACATTTTTCTACATTTCATAAAATAAGAACTGGGACATTTATCATTTTTTAAATAATACACCCTGCCCTCTACACTTAACGTGAAACGTTTCAGTTTACAATCAGGACCCTGGTTTTCTCATTCGTAAAGACTATAACAAACACTTATTTCATCACACACGCTTCATATACATACATGAGATTTATGCAAAAAAAAAGGGATTCAAATTATGTGCTGGAGACTTTAGGAAAGAAGGAAAAGAAACAATCCATTCAGAGGATCCTACAACCCTGGCAGCTACAGACATGGACACTTTGGGTACAACTACAGACCCTTCTATAGGAAAGACCACTATCGCTCTAGAGGGTCATCACGGACTAACTGGTGGCACCGTTTCGACCTCTGCTGTGCACCAAGCCACTTTGTCATTCAGAAGCAAGACGTCAAGTTTGACTGTGGTAAGGATGGCTACAAGGTGGCTGAGGTGAAGACTAAGGAACCAGGAGCTTGTTTCTGTCACCACTGGTAAGGAAGAACCTTTTGGCCATCAACTTCATGATGGAGTAGCCATTATTATAAATTATACAATAGTATTGACATATGTTCATTCCATTTTAGGATTAAAATTACAGTAACTAAGATTGTATAGATAAATAGATCCCATACTGAAATCATAAGCGATGGCCAGAAATATCTTATATTTGTATGATGTTATGTTATCTTTTCTATTTCTAGGTTTTGAAATTTATTATACAAACACTTAATTTGGTGTCTCTCCTAAGCTCTATTTTCCTAGAAGTGCATTTTGTTTTTACTCACCGCCAAACTTTTTCTCATTCCAGTGCCAAAACATTCTACTAGGGCCTGACGAAATCCGTTTTTATGGTAAGTGATGGAAAATGAAAATATTTAACCCTTTCCCTATGCCACCAACAGTTCATTCGGGATTTATAAAACTGCCAATGTACTTTAATAAACTATAGTATAAATGATTAGCCGGTTTTGAAACAGTATCTGGTATGCTTTGGCTGTTGATGCCTCAATGCATCTGGCATATTTTGGGTGGCGATGCCCCAAAGCATCTGGCAGCTGGAAAGGCTTAATACTGATGAGAAGTTTGACTGTGCTTCTTTGGTGACTATATTATGTAGGAGGGTCTCTACAAGATTTGATGTTTCATTGTTGCAAATACACTATGTTAAAAGAAGCAGATAGGCTTATCTTATATAGAGGAGAGTGAATTCACAAATATTTGACCTATCTTAACAGTATTATTTTTTTATTTCAGACTCAATCTGATGCCGACGCGAAACCCTCCATAATCTGACATGAATACTAATTGTGACAGACACAACTCTTCAAATAAAAATATATCTTAGCATGCAAGCAAGAGAAGCGTTTTTTGTCTGTTTATATTACTTTAATGATTATGAAGGTAATTGTCCTCAAGGTATGGACTAAGAATGACCAAACAATGTTGAATTGAATGAATAGCACACTCAGTAATATCATTGCTAAACAAACATGCATTGCTGTGAACATAAATATTGTCGAGCTGCTAAATTTCCACTCACAAAGCAGTTAGTAGAATTTTTGCCCAATCATAATTTCACTTATTGAATAGTTTGTTCTATAAGTTCAATGTTAGTCTTATTTTTTGCTAACATTAAATTTTCGTGTATTTATAATGATGAGCGAAAAAATGCCTGAAAATATGTACAACATGGAAATTAATGTAACGCAGAAGCATGCCCTCTCTTCCTTACCTGTACCACTGCTCTGCAGATTTGGTTGCCATGGTATTACAATTAAATATCTAATGGTTTTCTCTGATGAATGTCCCATAGCATGCTGCTTTCAGTAGAAGTAAATTCTACCAATTTGTTATCGAAAACTAGTACTGCAGTGATACGGGTGTCTATTGCATAGCTGATTGCTGTTGCCTGATAGGAGTTGATTGCCTGATTTTTCTGAAGTGTACATACTCTTACACACATGTGAATTGATTTTGTAAAATCACAAATTCCATGAGGTTGTCACGTTGAGGACACAGTGTTGCATACACTAAAAAGAGATCATGGTTGTAGAAGATTACCTTCTTTCTTTTATACAATTTCTATTTCATTCTAAAAAGCCTGAATTTCCATTTTTTTAACAGCGATATCTGTGTGTTGAAGGCCGTTTTCATCCTTGTTCATAAAAAGAATTAATAGGCCTATAAGGTTTGTCATGGTGCTGCAATTGTTTTATTTTCCTTCTTGGCTACAGAAAGTGCCCATTAGACATTACACATACGTGACATAAGGGAGAACCTGGATTCTACTTTCTTTACCAAAAGATACTGCATCATAGATCTATACAGTTTAATGAATTGTCTTATGGTTTGGCTTAAAAGTCTGCAAAGCCTTTAGAACAATCTTTTTGTTTGTGCATGAATTTTATTGAGTAATTAACACCAGCCTCTCTTTTTCAGTTCATTACAAAAGGAAAAAAAAGTGGTCCATAAACTTTACACAGAATATTCTAACAATTACAATCATGTGTCAAACAGATCAACATAGTCCTTAATCATCAATTTTATACATTTCATTTTTGGATGGAATTAGAAAAGCTTTCTTTTTTAATTGCCTAGCTACACGAGCCTGAAATTTAGTAACATGATTCTTTTAACTATATTCATATATTTGTCTCAAGATTTGAACAATGTATCTTTGTTCAAGTGAGTTCAATTTACACATGCAATGCATTTTTTTACGAGTATATCTATCTGTCAACTTAATATTCAAACATAATCGGAGAGCATTATTTTGAAGATTATCATAAAGCTAATCCTTATCATACAGTTGTAGCTTGGGAATTACCGTAAAAATCTTAATGTAAGTTTCACCTTTATGCAGGCCAAACCCTAGCTTTAAGTTTTCATCTGGTTGATTTTTCTTCAAGTTAGCTTTGTAATAAAGTTATGTTTTAAGTCATAACCAAATTTCAGATTTATCTTGGGATCTTGATTGCTTGAAAAAAACCTAAAACCAATATAATTGACAACATTATCTGACAAAGCTGAGGAAATATGTTCCAGTATTTCTAACAATTAGACATGAAAATAAGCTAAAACCTCAGTAGCAGGGGCAAGAAAGACGATGTTTGTATAATAAAAAGGGAAATGTTGATTAGGGCCTCAAGATAAGCAATTAGGTATTTTTCCAAAATTGATGGTGTTATTGCAAAATAAGTATCAAGGAGGAGTTATCTGATGTAAAATGAATTCAATATTGACAGAATTTCTAATCATGATATGCTAATCAAAGGGTCACTGATTAGCCAAATTAGTTACATAATGGGCCCTTGTTTTAGCTGCCACATAGAACAGTAGTGTGATGAATGTCTATTCATCAGTTATCAAGGTTGAAATATGGAAAGTAAGACGATGCGACAGATTAAAGTGTATTTTGTAACGGGCCCGAAAAGCCCGAAAAGCCCGAAAGGCTCGAAAGGCTCGAAAAGCCCGAAACTGTAAAGGCCTGAAAAGCCCGAAACCAGAAAGACCCGAGAAATATGTAAACCGGAAGTGATGAATGTAAACCGGAAATGACGTCATTGTGACCACCTGATCAGAGGCAGCCAATCAGGGCTGACCACTAGACTATAAAAGGGGCAATGAGGCCCGAGAATAAAAGAGTTCCTTCGCAGTACTCCTTGTGTCCACTTGTGTCTTCTTCCTATGGTAATCGATTAGATGATCCAATACAGGCTAATTAACTAGAAAGTACAAGTAAAATAGTGAAAGTTATAGGAAATTAGACGAAAGTTAGGACGGGGTCCCGAAGACCCGAGGGACCGAAACATGGCACGAAAGTCGGAAATGGCCCGGATGGAGTCCCGAGAACGGAAGACCGGACTAGCACAAAGGCCCGAAATAGTGAGCGGAAACCCAGGGATCGGGGGCACGAAGGCGCGACCGGCTCGGCCCCACACTACCAAACAATAGGCGACCGTTGGCCCAACACCCCCGCTGGACGAGAACGAGGATAGACCGTCCGCAGTGGGCCCCGAAGAGAGTGCCAGCACGAAGGAAACAACCCGCACCCATCCCTACCATTTTTCCTCCTCCGCAACCCTCCACCCGCTAACAGAAGTGCCCGGACCCCACGCCCGATGGCTGAGACTTGGTCCAGCCCGGCAGATACACCCGTCCCCAATCAATGAATACCGATTTCCCGATCGACCCGCTCAATCCCCCTCGTGCGCGAGGCACGACTCTTTATATCACATCTCGGCTTCTTGCTCAGACTCCCTGTCCGGCTGAGACCAGAAATCTGTTGTAGAAATCGGAAACCCGGAACTACCGAGGAACGTCACAGTAGCTTGGCCACCCTTGCCAACTTCTGCTCCATTCCTACAGCTGGAAGATAGGCCTGGTAGTGGCTGCATATGATCCATCTTGGTAATGGCTGACACACTCTCCCCTTTGTCAGTATTTCACGTCTTTGTTTGTGACGTGATTCATTCGAAGAATTCTTTAAATTGATGCAAAATACAATGTGGAGGCAGCTTAGAAGTGACTCATGCTCATTTGCCAGTACCACCATGTTGGCAGGGATACCTCTGCAGGTAGACTGTAGTTACTTCCAAGACTGCTAGTCCCTCTTACATGGTGAAGAGACTCAAGCAGTGGGTTTAAGACAGACTAATTACAGGCTAAAGGTGAATGTTGCCAAGTGGCCTATACCAGTCTTCTCCCGTCGCGGCCCCAGTCTACTTAGAATAGGAGTTTACAGTGATTTATGTAATGGACCAATGGTAAATACCTATGATTACTTTCACAATATTTTTGTTTTTATTCTTATCCAACACTTTAATAATGACTATTACAAAAGTTCTAGATTTAGAGTGATATCATAATGTGTGACGCGTACATGATCTCATAGTATTATGCAGTAGCTTGTGTAATGTAGACATTTGAACTAGTTTTCTATCTAAATTGTTATTTTTGTCTAAATTCTTTTGTTTCCCATAGACAGTTCGACCAAAAGACAACACAACCTGTGCCCCAGAAAAGACATGTTTATATATATATATATATATATATATATATATATATATATCAACCTGTCAAGCTTATTAAGCTAATTCCCCTTCACAGAAAGAAGTGTTGGCCTGTGAGCAATCTCTAACAAAACTCCACCCCCACATTGACCAGTAGTCCTTAAAATCTTGATACATGTGTGACGTTCCTCGGTAGTTCGGGGTTTCCGGTTTCTACCGCCGAGGGACAGGGGGGTGATTTCGGTTCTTAGCTGGGCATGGAGGCCAAGCAAGAAGCCGAGGTGTGAGATTAAGAGTCGTGCCTCGCGCACGAGGGGGGCTGAGTGGGTCGGTCGGGGGATCGGTATTCGTTGAAGGGGGGAGGGTATGTCGGTCAGAACGGGCCAGGGGGTTGCGGCCATCAAGCGTGGAGGATGGCGGAGGGCAGAATTGTTGTTATGGGATGGGTCCAGGTCGGTGCTTCTGTTCGTCTTCCAGGCCGGAATTAGGGGAGCTCTACTCCTTCATTCCCTGACCAGGAGTCTCGGGCCAACGGTCGCCTATGTTTTGGTAGCATGGGGCTGAGCCTGTTGCGCCTTAATGCCTCCGGTCGGGGGGTTGCCACTAACTATTTCGGGCTTCCTCGCCTGTCCAGTCTTCCTTCCTTGTGTCGCCGAACGGGCAGTTTCGGGCCTTCGTGCCATGGTTTTCGGTCCCTCGGGCCTTCGGGCCTTCGGGCCTCACACTAGGTTAAGCCTTAGTTTACAGAACTTTACCAATATTACCTTGATTTCCTATTTGCTTAGTCCATGTTAGATCATCTTATCGATTGAAGTCCTCCTAAGGAGCTATTAGAGGAAGAAGACACTTGTGAACACCAGGAGTACTATGAAGGAACTCTTTTATTTTCGGGCCTCACCGCCCCTTTTATACCTTAGTGGTCAGCTCTGATTGGCTATTTCATATCACGTGATCATAGTGACGTCACGCAGTCGTACTGACGTCATTTCCGGTTTACATTATTTCTCAGGTCTCGGGTTTCGGGTTTCGGGTTTTGTTCCCGTTACATAACGATAAACTTATAGATCTACCGCATCGATTTATATTCACATTCTTGGAAATATCATTAAGAAATATAAATATGATTTCACCGCCTTTTTTCCATACAATCAAAATAATGAATGAGATCATTATTATAATCATGTTCTCCAAAAGGGTTTCTTGCAAATCACTTTTGATTTTTTACTTTCAGAATGCTTTGACTGGTGGAAGAGATCCCTTCAATACATAAAGACCATTATATCATAAGTAAAAGCTCATACTTGGTTGTTCCCAGTTGCCGTTCCTAATAAAAAGTATTATGCATACCAAATATAATTATCAGTCATTTTTTATTGTTGTGTACATCTGGATGATACATGATGCAAAACTTCATAAAACAGAATTCGGATATTTAGACCACCAAAGTTGAATTGTTGATTGATGTAGATGCAGGGACGGATTCAGGTGGGGGGGTTCATGGGGGTCCTGACCCTTAACCCAACTCCCGTTGGTGAGGACTGAATCTTGCCAAAGAGGACAAAAACATAGCATGTGTACCTGCGAATGCATGCTGTTTAATATGTTGCAACCCCCCTTTTCAAAATCCTGTATTCGCCCCTCATTTGAGTCCTAATATATATATATATATATGTATATATGTGTGTGTGTGTGTGTGTGTGTGTGTGTGTGTGTGTGTGTTTATTATACTTTTCCGGAATTGCTGAATAGGCATACAGTGACGACCTCGACTGTGGTAATATTTTTTCTGTATTACCACAGTGTGGTAATACAGGAAAGTAGTGCGACCTAGTTACAGAACCAATGAAAATGACCGTAACTAGGTCGCGAGGGCGTCGCGACCTAGTTAAATCCGTTCACGACCTAGTTTAATCTATACCAAAACAAACCCTTTACCAGATGAATTTTATTGTTTTCCTGCCAAATTAGACAATCCTGGAATGTCAAGATGTTATTCAGACCTTCAAAAAAACATTTTAGAGAAAAAAAAACCTTTCCCGACGGCCCCGAGGCCCTTTAAACCAATGAAAACGCATCTAGGACCCCACGTGACGTCAACAAACGCTGACGGCCGCCCTTTACAAATTCACGGACGTCTAAAAATTGCTGATGTTTGATTCAGACAGCTCAGAAACAGACCTCACCAATGCTTTGGACACTTTTGAAGTTTGTCAACTTTTTGGTCAACCAGACACAGAGCCTACCTTTCCCATAACTGAACAGCAAAGGGATGAAAATCAACAGCAAAGGTATGAAAAACATCAGGAAAGGGCTGAAAATCGTCAGGAAAGGGCTGAAAAACATCAGGAAAGGGCTGAAAAACATCAGGAAAGGGACGAAAACGTGCCGCGGACGTCATAAAACGTGCCGCGGACACCCGTGAATGTGCCGCCAACCTACGACACCATCTCCGAAGACGGAGGGAACATTTCAGGAATGGATTGTATGGATTTTGAGGACCCCCCCTACATTCCAGAGGATACTGACAGTGAAGATGGGTATGAGGAGGACCTGGAGGAGGAGGAGGGGGCTGAGGATGATCAACAGGATCAGGAACACCAGGACATCACAGAGGATGACATAGACAATTACATAAAATCAGGGAAAAACAAAAACACCACAAGGAAGACCGAACAAGTTGTGAAAAGGTTCACAGAATACTGTAAAGGTCAGGGCTCAGAGGACTTTCTCAGAGGCCTTCATCATGACAGTGAAAAAAAAAGATGGGGGTGAATATGAGCCAGATACACTCACAGGGATGTTTGGGGCCATAGACAGGCACCTCAAGGGCAACAAGTATGGCTACAGCATGAAGGAAAGCCCTGAATTTGAGTCCAGCAGGGATGTGCTGGCCACAAAAAGAAAGGAACTGAAAGGGAAAGGGTATGGGAACAAGTCCAACAGGTCAGACCCCCTTACAGCAGAACATGTCAACCTTTTCTGGGAAAAAGGGGCAATTTCCATGGACAAACCAGAACCATTACAAAGGGGCCTATTCCTGTACATGGTTGAATGCTTTGGCCTCAGAGGTATCCATGAGGGAAGGCAACTCTGCTGGGATGACATAGTAAAGGTCTCTGACGAAAATGGCTACGTGTACTTGACCTTTAACGAGCGTTTCTCCAAGACACGCCAGGATGGGGGGGATTGTCGTAAGTTTGTGCCGAAACTGTTCGCAAATGAAAGGCACCCAGAGCGGTGTGCCATCAAGATGTACGACATCTTCAAGGCACACAGGCCCCCCAAGATGGCCAACCCCAATGACCCTTTCTTCTTGGCCATTAACAAGTCAAAAAGGGCAACTACGTGGTACAAGGCCCAACCCCTGGGAATCCACAACCTCAGCCAAATTGTCAAGAAAATGGCGAAGCAGTGCAACATCACCGGTGTGAAGCTGACAAATCACAGCATCCGCAAGAAAACCTGCACGGATCTCCTTCACAGCGGGGTGAATCCCACTGTGATCTGTCAGCTCACAGGACACAACAACACAGCATCTCTAAACAACTATGCAACTGCAGACATGGCGATGCAGTACGAGATGTTTGACCTTCTCACCAGTGATGAGGAGAGGGCCAGACTCTCCAAGAAAAGGGCCTTACCTTCTGCCCTCCATCGCAGTGGCATCTCCATGGCCCTCCAGCATCCAGGGTTCGAGTCCGGTGCCCCAAAGAGAAGGCATGTGTCCTGTGCCCTTGGTGCCCCTCCTCCTGCCCCCAACCAAGGTGAACAATGCGCAACTCCTCCAGGAGGGCCAGCAATTGAAGCACCAAGGCCTACCACCTCTCCTATGAGGCAGGGTGCCACGCCCCCTCCCCCACAACACAGTATAAATCCTCCAAGGCAGGCGGTCACTCCTCCAGGGCAGGCGGCCACTCCTCCAGGGCAGGCGGCCACTCCTCCAGGGCAGGCGGCCATCACCCAAGGTCCGGCGACCATAGGCCAAGGTCCGGCGATGATAGCCCAAGGTCCGGCGACCATAGGCCAAGGTCCAGCAACTCCTCCAGGGTGGGCACAGGTCACTCCAGGTCCGGCGGCGGTCACTCCAGGGCAGGCGGCGGTCACTCCAGGTCCGGCGGCGGTCACTCCAGGTCCAGCGGCACCATCCATGGACATCGTCCCAGCTGCAGCTGGATCAGCTGCCTTGTTCCAGTCATCCTCCTCCAGCCTCTCCCAAGCATCTGCACTGCTGAGTGGGGCAGTCTTCCACGGATCTGTGAACATAAATTTCAATTATTACAGTGGGAACAATCAGCCTATGTAAAATCCGGGCAAAATCTGAAAAAAAGATCAAAATAATTGAAATCCGGGCGAAATCCGGGCAAATCCGAGAAATCCGGGCGAAATTCGACGAAGTTTAAGAAATAATCCAAGTTTGATGATATGTATTAGAGTCCGGGGGCTTTTCTCCAAGTTCAACCTGTAAATATCAATCTATATTAGATATGAGAAGCTTGTACTAACCTTAGACCCCGCCACTGTTGCAGGGAGTAAACGCGTCGTTGCAGGCTGAAGGGCCCGGTTGCAGGCGCTGGAATGAATTAATAGTGAAAATAATTCAAAGTCAATTTTTCAAACTTTAAAAATATTCTAAAGTAAAACAGATAATTCCATGTTGTTCGCGATGTACATATGTCATGTATTTCATCAAAAAAATGTACTTTATCGGACTTTTTAGTACGTTTTCTCCGATTTGAAGTTGTAAAATTCAATCTATATAAGAATCCAGAAAGTTGCGCTGACCTTTGACCCGACCCGACCTGACCCGAGGAGGTCGCTTGTACTTGCACTGTTGCCGGGCGCCTGTTGCAGGGCCCTGTTGCCGGGAGGCTTGAAGTTAATAAATACTGAATGTCAGCATCTGCCTTTCACCCACGTAGTTATCCACGAATTTGTCCACGTAAATAATGCATTCTCCACGTAAATATGTAATATTTTGAAGCAATTCTGGCGGGTGGAAGAGGAGGGTTCTCGGGGTAGCACCGGCCAGCATGGCGGCGGGCGCGCGAGCTGGCGAGTAAAATCCCCAATCTTCTTGGTCGAATAATTCCATATTCAGGCGATGACACGTACATTTCACACGCCCTCGTACATCCCGGGTATGTTATTCACGTGCAGCAACCAGGAATTGCTCGTAGATTGCCGAATTCCAGCGTAAAATGAAGAAATCCCATTAACCTTCTCAATTCCGTGAAAGTATAATAAATACAAAACCTGACTCGTGTGCAGATACAGGATGCCTGATCACCCGAGGCGGGAAGGAGATCACTACTCGTGCTTTGCACTCGTAGTGATCTCCTTCCCGCCTCGGGTGATCCGGCATCCTGTATCTGCACACTCGTCTAGTTTTGTTTATGTATATACATATTGAGATTGTTACTTGTAACAACTTTTACTATCTTGCTAGACAGAAAATACCCTGAGACTACAGCCCCACACCAACGCTTAATATTTCCAGAGTCGGCCGATTATTGGTGCTAAAATCGGCCGACTCTACTCTAAGAGTCGGCCGATGTCACTGCTGATCCAGACCAAACATGTACATTTCAATATATCATACTAACAGGGGATCATAACAGTTGGTTGATTTTCCTAGTTACCTGTCGCCCATCGTCAATAAAATCGCCTAGTGGGTATGGGGCCTAAAGCCTAGTGGGTATGGGGCCTAAAGCCCCATACCCACTAGGCGATTTTTTCATTATTCGGAAAATTGTCTTTGATTTGGGTAAATATTTTGAAAACTACAAATAAATGTCTTACTTTTTACACAAATGTCCAATTTTTGATAAAAAAATATAAAAAACAATCCCTTTAATTAGCTATATTTGTGGAAAATTGGATTTTAGAAACTGGCAAATGGTCTTTATCCATGACTGGCCACACCTGTTATACATTGAAAATTGTTTATTAGCCTAAATTTGTTTTTTTTCGACTGTGGTAAGGATGGCTACAAATCTTTGGGTTTTTTTTCTTTTTGTGTATGATTGTAATTTACTTTTGTTTTTATTTTGTTCTTCCTGATTGCTTGCCATTTATATATTAGATAGTTGAAACTATATCGATCTACAGTTACAAACTTGTGATGTCAAATGTTGTCTAATATTTTAGGTTTTTGAATTTGAATTTTTGAATTTGTGATAATTTTGTAACTGTTCAACTGAATATACGCTGGTATTTTGATGTGAACTAGCATTAAGTTGCTAATTCAAATATACCAGGAAAAATAAATGAATTTTTAAAAAATAATCTAAATACTAATTTAGACAAAGATATGATTGATTTTACATTACATGGCTTATAGACATTTATGTTTGAATTTAATGTTTAATTTCGATGATTAAGCTGTTTTTTTCTATGTACTAAATGGACTGAAGATACCTTATTTTATTAATTCTAGTTTGCAATGTATCAGATTTAATTGTTGTTATGAGCATGTATACCACCTTTGTTCGTTAATTATTGTAATCACTTTGGTGATTCTTTAGGTAAGAATATTATTCAGCATGTGTTTAGGAAAGGCACTCAGGTATTGAATGTAAATAAGTGCTTTTGCACTTATCTTTTGTCTTAATAATACAAAAGTTAACAAAACAGGAAAATCTGTACATCTGTACTAATATAAGAAGACCCACAGCGGCCGTCAGTGCCCTGTCACATAACCAAAAGCTCGCAAGAGGGAGCGATTAAGGATGGATTTGTTTTTTTCTCGCTGTTTTTTTCTCTCCTTGTTTTGGGGATGTGCCAATCCTCCCTGTTGCGATGGTTTTGTACACACTTTGAATTTAATTTAATTGGCTAATAAATCATTTCCGCTACTTGCCTCCTATACAAATTATAAGCTGAAGGACACATCTAACATTTACTGAAAACAAAATCTTAAAATGTTAACCCCAAAATGTCCCCCTGATAAATTGAAAAATTGGGTGTGCAAACCATCCCTGTAAGGATAAAAGGTGCATTCGCTCCCTGTTGAACAGGGAGAGGTCTTTTGAAATGTGCCAATGTTCGCTACAGCGAGACCCGTTATGCGACAGGGCACAGAGGGTGGCCGTATGGCCCTCCAGTGACCAGGACAGTCCAAGGATGAAGCCCGTGGGCTGTCCTGTCATTCTAAAAGGCCTGAATTTGTGACATTAGGGAGAACCTGGATTCTACTTTCTTTACCAAAAGATACTGTATCATAGATCTATACAGTTTAATGAATTGTCTTATGGTTTGGCTTAAAAGTCTACAAAGCCTTTACAACAAATTTTTTTGCTTGTGCATGATTTATATTGAGTAATAAACACCAGCCTCTTTTGTTCAGTTCATTACAAAAGGAAAAAAAGGTGGTCAATAAATATGACACAGAATGTTTGAACAATTACAATTATGTATCAAACAGATCAACATAGTCCTTATTCATCAATTTTATACATTTCATTTTTGGATGGAATTAGAAAAGCTTTCTTTTTAAATTGCCTAGCCACATGAGCCGGAAATTTAATAACATGATTCTTTTAACTATATTCATATATTTGTCTCAAGATTTGAACAATGTGTCTTTGTTCAAGTGAGTTCAATTTACACATGCAATGCATTCTTTTACGAGTATATCTATCTGTCAACTTAATATTCAAACATAATCGGAGAGCATTATTTTGAAGATCATCATAAAGCTACCCAGCAAACAAAATCACGTTGTAATAACGTTGTGACAACGTTACACTTTCGTTGTGACAACGTTGCAATTTTTCGTTGTAACTACGTAAAAGTGTAGACTCCCAGAAACGTTGTGGCAAATTTGTACATTACGTTGCACTGACACCTTCTCACAACCAAAATATAACGTGAATTTTTCGTTGTCACAACGTCATACTTCTACGTTGTCACAACGTAAAATTGTAGACTCCCAGGTACGTTGCTGCAACGTTATTCACAACGTTGCTTCAACAACCTTAATACAACTATTGATTAAGCCCCCTCATGCACACATGACACAACTCTTTTTTGTTGTTGCATTTCCTTTATTTTAATTCTGCATTTGGTGTATGATGTAGACTCATGTTGTGGAACACCTGAAAATGAAAATGCAGATAGAAAGGTATCATACCAATAAAAATTAATATATAGAACAAAAGAACAAATTCTGCGTAATTACTGTACAGGATCACGTGCATATGGACATGTGGTTTAGGCCTATATATTATTCCCGTCATTTCTCAGCCTTTATTCCCGTCATTTTCCAGCCCTTATTCCTGTCATTTCCCGGGCCTTATTCCCGTCATTTCCCGGCCCTTATTCCCGTCTTTCTATGAATCTTTCCCAGCACATACCCCCGCCGATTCCTGGAACATACACCCGCCAATTCCCAGCACATACCCCCGCCGTTTCCCGGCCCACACCCCCGCCGTTTCCCAGCACATATCCCCGCCGTTTCCCGGCACATACCCCCGCCGTTTCCCAGCACATACCCCCGCTGTTTCCCGGCACATACCCCCGCCGTTTCCCGGCTCATACCCCCGCCGTTTCCCGGCCCACACCCCCGCCGTTTCCCAGCAATTATCCCTGCCTTTCCCGGCACATACCCCCGCCGTTTCCCGGCCCATACCCCCGCCGTTTCCTGGCCCATACCCCGCCGTTTCCCGGCACATACAAAATGCGCCCATAATGATGGTTCAATACAGGCAGAATGTGCATACTGAGCCCAGTCTTTAAAGGGTAGTATACTCCTCCTGGCCTACTCCTCTTTTATTCTCCTGGTAGATTTCTGGGTGTAACCTCCTCTGTCTGAGCAATCTGAACACTCTAGGAGGTTTATCAGAACAACGTTTCTTCAAGTCATACACAGAGATTTACATGAAACCGGTGTTACATCAATAAACCCATGTCAGAACTAGTAAGAAATACATATTTTACTAGGGATTATTACTACACGGGAATCTATCTTTGCCCAAAAAGACTTACCTCTGACTTATGTGTATGCCAAGTGCCTGCATGTGCCTCTGAAAGCATAGACATATATAAGAAGTATCTCTATGCTGAAAGTGAGGCATCAACTGGCCTGTAGGACTGGCTGTAGTTGCACTTCTTGCCTACCTGGTCTTGGTTGTCATGGCTACAGGCTAGCTATGTAGGTCAGCTTGCTCACTCTGCACACCTGTAGTCAGCATGAGATCCACAACGTTGCTACAACGTTGCAACAATGTATGTTTGCAGGGTGGTCCACTGGTCCCTCCTCTGGTCTATATAAGTCTTACCTCATCCCCATTGTACCTACATTATCAGGGCTAGGCTGGACACCTCAGCACTAATCCCCTTGATGCTCCCTGACCCTGGAGACTATAGAAACAACACTTCAAAGGGGCAGGATGTTATGTAACATTCTCTATCATAAAACAAGTGTGGATACAATGTTGCTACAACGTTGCTACAATGTTGCTAAATTACGTTAGAACTACCAACCTATACAACGTGCTTACAACGTCTTATTTGATGGTTGTATTTACGTTGTAGTACAACGTTGTGCTCATAGGTTGTAGCAACGTTGTAGGCATGTAAGATAATGACACAACCAATTTGCAACGAAAAACCAACGTTGTAGCTACGTTGTGTGTTTGCTGGGCTAATCCTTATCATACAGTTGAAGCTTGGGAATTACTGTAAAAAAAAAAATGTAAGTTTCACCCAAGCCAAACCCTGGCTTTAAGTTTTCATCTGGTTGATTTTTCTTCAAGTTAGCTTTGTAATAAAGTTTTAAGTCGTACCCACATTTCAGATTTATCTTGGGATCTTGATTGCTTAAAAAAAAACTAAAACCAATATAATTGACAAAATTATCTGACATAACTGAGGAAATATGTTCCAGTAATTATAACAATTAGACATGAGAATAAGCTAAAACCTCAGTAGCAGGGGCAAGAAAGATGATGTTTGTAAAATAATAAGGGAAATGTTAATAAGGGCCTCAAGATAAGCAATTAGGTATTTTTCCAAAATTAATGCTGTCATTGCAAAATAAATTTCAAGGAGGAGTTATGTGATATAAAATGAATTCGATATTGACAGAATTTCTAATCATGATATGCTAATCTAAGAGTCATTGATTAGCCAAATTAGTTACATAGACATAGGTCCTAGTGTCAGCATTTACCCTTGTTTTAGCTGCAGCATAGAACAGTAGCTTAGCCACCCTTGCCAACTTCTGCTCCATTCCTACAGCTGGAAAATAGGCTTGGTAGTGGCTACATATGATTAATCTTGGTAATGCAAAATACAATGTGGAGGCAGCTTAGAAGTGACTTATGCTCATTTGCCAGTACCACCATGTTGGCAGGGATACCTCGGCAGGTAGACTGTAGTTACTTCCAAGACTGATAGTCCCTCTTACATGGTGAAGAGACTCAAGCAGTGGGTTCAAGACAGACTAATTACAGGCTTAAAGTAAAGGTTGCCAAGTGGCTGATATCAGTCTTCTTCCGTCGCGGCCCCAGTCTACTTAGAATAGGAGTTTACAGTGATTTATGTAATGGACCAATGGTAAATACATATGATTACTTTCGCAATATTTTTGTTTTTGCTGTTATCCAACACTTTACGTATGCCTATTACAAAAGTACTAGAGTGATATCATAATGTATGACATGATCTCATAGTATTATGCAGTAGCTTGTGTAGTGTAGACATTTGAACTAGTTTTCTATCTAAATTGTTATTTTTGTCTAAATTCTTTTGTTTCCCACAGACAGTTCGACCGAAAGACAACACAAGCTTGTCCCAGCAAAGACATGCTTATATATATATATATATATATATATAATATTTATATATATATCAACCTGCCGAGCTTATTAAGCTACTTCCCCTTCATAGAAATAAGTGTTGGCCTGTGAGCATTCTCTAACACAACTCCACCCCCAGATTGACCAGTAGTCCTAAAAACCTTGATACATGCTTGAATGAGCCTAGTCCTACTTACCCCCTTATCTACGCATTGTTAGAGCATATAAATGTATTAATGAATACTGCAATACAATAATAACCCTTTTCACATTTTTCCTTGGATTTGTGATTCCTTATTTGAGTACATTAAATACAAATCATTTTGCCTCATTTCACGAAGTCAATACCTCCTACAATGGACACCTGTTACTGGGTCAGGAATTGCTCTATCCTTTATACCATCCCCCCCTTATGGAACACGTGGGACTAAAGCGTTCATTATTGATGGCGATTAAAAAAAGAACATTGTTAATCTTGATTTGACCATAGACAATTGACAAATTATGACAAAGATCCTACCATTTTGATAGTGCATACCAACCGTTGAGAGCACTTCTTACCAAGGACTCACTAATCATAGGACCGTTCACAGCGACAAACTTGGTAACCAGCGACGGTGGCGCCACACAGGGACAATCAGGCAGCAGTTGATGTTTTAGCATTGGCGAGGGGTTTCATACTAAATCTGTTCATTTCTCTTGTCCTTTTTTAAATCACTATTACATAAGTGACATATTTGCATTTATCATACTTTTATCTATTGAAATCACTGAAAAAGCTGTTAGCCTAACCTCTAAGAATACTTAGAATGACTTTGTTTTGTCTGAATCGATGGCTGGTTGTGGCACTGCACCACTATTCTATAATGGTAAGCACAGATTGAACCATCTTAAAGCATAGATAATTATAGATCTTTGTTTCTACTTTCATTGGTTATTGTATGTTGTGTAATTGATGAGTGATTTATCGAGTTGAATGCACTATTATGTCATTAGCTTCGGTAATACCTTAGCTATTATCTCTATCATGATGTCATATTCCAATCTCACTTCAGTTTATTGGATAGATGATGGAAACCATTTTGCTGCAGACTTATAAAAGATATGTAATAATGTTTTTCCCATATCGTGATAATGATACCTCATGTTCAGATAACTGCTGGAGACAATATTACTAAGGCATTTAAATGGATTGAATGGGCACCTCTCAACAACTGCATAATTTTGAAGGCATATTGTTTTGGGAAATTAGCTTCTCTCAGTTATTCTAAAAGTATTTCAAAAGAAAAAAAAGAATGTCCGTGTAAGAAAAGAAAACTTTGGGAATTCCCTAATTCCTGAGATCGTCAGTACTCCCCTTGCTATGTCATAATAATCTGATATCCCTTTCAAAATAACTTGGGAAATTCAGGTGATTGAAAGAATTTAGATTAGTAAAATATACAATTAATGAGGTATGGGACTAAATAAAAACATATTTTGCTAACACTCAATTTTCTTTCTATACACCTTTTTCCTTAACCCTTTCCACCCGCCAGATGCATTGAGGCATCGCCAGCCAAAACACACCAGATGCATTGAGGCATCTTTTGGATAAATCTCATTATTATGAATTTAAAGTTGAATATTCATGGAAATAGTTTCTGTTTTAAGATGTTGAAATCATCAATAAAGTGACACATATATTGATGCACACTTCAGAATTAGTTTTTTTTCATTTCATATTTAGCGTAATATTGGTTTATTCATGGGTATAACAATACATGTGGCATATTTTGAGACTATCTAATATAATAGACTGGCAGTTTTTCAAACATGAATGAAAGATCAGGTGGCGTATGGAAAGGGTTAAGGTGGCACCCCCTGCTGGTTTAAAATTGAAACACTCTTTTAGGACTTTCCCATAGTTAAGGTATAGGACGTGAAGTGACCTAGTTACCAAAGGCCCAAAAGGTATGGAAGGCCGGGGACTGTGCATGTTCATGTGAAAGGTGAATACAGCTGTGAGGTGCGGGATTCCCTTTTATTAAAACTGGGATTCCCCATGTGTGTACTTGTGACGTCACCAATCTAGGGGTTTTCCTTAAAAACACATCAAAACACACCAAAATAATTGAAGAAAATTAAGGCCTCATGTCTTTTTCTTCAATTATAATATCATCAAAATTTCTCTACAATTAAAGGTTCTTGGTGTATTGTCCATGCTCAATGAATTTCAATCAAAATTATTTTTCCTTTTGTTATGTACAAGGTTTCCTATGTAAGGGCCCCTCTATTAACGGACTACCCACAATTGCTCAACTTACGGCACCTTCATAATCATGTTTGCCGTGAACTCACCCCGCCCCCCTATCTATTCATCAACATTCAGTCTCATGATTATCATATGTTGTCTTTTCACAGCACAGTGTCTTTTAAATATACTTTGCCTCTTGATTATACTACGTTTTCATGTTAATAAACTTATGAGGTCTAAACAAGAGTCCAGTATTGTAGTATAGTGGGGTCAAAACCCAGCCGGAGTGCAACGTAACGGTCACGTTATGAGACTATACTTTTTTGGTTAGTCTGTTACTTACTGAAATAGCACGTAACCGTTACGTTATTTTCCTGAGAGGTTGAGACCTAACCAAAAAAGAATGTTATCATAACGTTCTAATGAAGTAATGTCAAGACCAAATCCATACAGACTGTTATAGTGATGGTCTGAATAGGTCAGATCGAGACCTCACTTAAAAAGAACATTATTATAACTTCCTCACCAGGGCAGGTCCCAATCTAACCTAAACATATTTTATTGCGATATTCTGATTAGGTCAGGTCTTAACCTTACCTAAACATAACGTAACTGTGACTATTTCATTAGGTCAGGTGTCAACATAACCTAAACAGAATGTTATTTTGACATGCTCTTTTAGTAAGGTCTCAACCACACCTAAACAGAACGTTATTAAGACATTCTTAAGTCTCAGCCTCATAAATAACGTTACAAGAATGTTATCACAATGTCACAATGTCACGTCGCAACAGTTGGTTGCAGCGACATTATTCAGAGTAATCAAAATAACGTCGCTGCAACATTACAATGTAACGTAACAAAGACCAAACCAAAAGTATCCTTTTTGAGGCAAAATTGTTCCCTCACATTACTTCATATTGCGTTCGATCAATTCCTTGAATCACAGAATTTTATCAGCGCCCGTCACATTCACAGTTACTTTCTCATAATTAAATAAAGTTTTGGGATAACACGAAACTCGATGAGGTCAAATTGATGGATAACAATGTAGTTTTATTAAGTTAGAATGACAATAAATGTCTTGGCATGATCAACTTGTTTCGATTTGATTATAGTCTTTCCTTCCAGCAAAACAGCTACAGCTTAGCTATAATCAAATGTAGATGGCGTCATAAAACACAGGCTTTAGGGGATGCTATTTATGACCTGTAATTGACAAGTAATTTATCGAGTGGAATGTCTTATTATGTCATTAGGTCTGGTAATACCTTGGCTGTTATCTACTTATGATGTCATAATCTTACTTAACTTCAGTTTATTTGACCACTCTGCTGCAGACTAATAAAGGATGTGTAATCAAGTTTTTCCTCTGTTATGATACTGACACCTCACATTCAGATAACTGCTGGAAACAATATTACTAAGGCCTGTATTCTGCTAGATGATTCTGACTGCTGTTTATTTCGTGATTTATGTCTTCGTGAGAACATATGGTAAGAATAAAGGCCGTTTTCCACTGTAAGATGTTTGGCACAAAATGTTTGTAAATTCTGTCGATTTTTGACAAAATGTCCAAAGATCAGTACCTGCCATACATCTAGAGGTGGAGTATACCTGCAAATGCTCCCGATCTTTGGCACCCCAAAGATCGGGAGCAGAAGATTAGGAGAATTCAAATTTAACCAACATGTTTGTAAATATCGGGAGCACTGTTCCCAATTTTTCAAGGGTGAATTTGTCACACTCACGATGTTTGGTGATGATCTTTGGCGGGCTTCCCTTTGGAACATGGAAAACAACATTTACACAGCAAAATACCATGCATCCTACATAATTATCATTTGAAAGAGAATTCAAAGAATGTTGTTATGGTTTGTAACACATATACATGCATATGATTTGTCAATTTTCTTTTGTTAACTTTTGATATTGAGATTAAAATCGGTTGGTGGAATACAGCTGCAAAGCATGCAGGCCCGTTGCTAGGGGTGTTGGCATGGGTGGTGGGCATGGTTTAAATTTTCTAAAATGAACGAGTCTTGCTGTGTGTGCCAAGCCTCACTACAGCGAGACCCGTTATGCGATGGAGCACTGAAAATTTGAAAGTTGGAATATGAAGTCACATTACCATGTTATAAGACTTTCACCGGGTGACTTCAATGCCGCGTCGCATAATATAAACAGTGATGGTTTTGTTGAGAAGTGTCAAACTCTCACTGTTTTGCCAAAATTCAGCATCTGTTTTGATCGATTCCTAATCATTTTTCCAGGCTGAAAATTTCAGGACTTCTAGATCTAAATGTCTTTATTTTAGAACGGTTTACGGAATTAGAATCAGCCCAGTAAAACAGCTGCAATTCAACAGGGGGACCCATCGCAACAATGATGTCTTTGTGTAAGGACGTCCTTGTTGCAAGGGTTCTGTAATGCGGCATAGGAGTCTGAGATAAACAAAGAAAAGACTTACCCGCACTAGAAAGATGGCTTTGGCATGAAGTTACAATAACGTCTCATTCTTGCTGGGGCACATTATCCCAAGAGAGGTTGTAGCAAGAAAATGATGGAATGGTTTAAAGATTAATGATACGTTTTATTTTTATCAACACAAAATCTGATCCTACTTCATTCTACCATTAGCTTTGGTAGATGGTGAAAGATATACCTATTGCCAAAGAATGTGTAAAATGTAATCTCTACCAGGGGAACAAAGTTAATAGGGCACCCTGACAAGGTAATTGTATCTGTAAACCTGACCTTTCAACCTTTCTGCAGCTAATGCCATATATAAGCACTTTATAATGGTAATGTCAGTCTGTAATTGCATAATAAAGGCTGGGGAGGCAGATAACACCGGATATTGGATATAATCAGTCGAAACACCTGTAATTACACTGTGTTCACCTACATCACCCCTAATCATAAAATGAGAACCTTCGTCCACTTTTCTTCACAAAATTAATTAGCTTTTGCTGGAGAAATAACACTTTATTTCAAATATTAGAAAAAGTTAATAAAAACCCAAGGGTTTAGAGAATCCATTCGGAGGAGTATCTATTAAAGATGAGATCATTTTCTGGTATAAATAATGTTGCTTCTGGAGTCTGCAGTCATTCAGAGTTTGTCTGAATCAGGAGCTTCAGGTTGCAGAGTTTGAAGGTTTCAAGATGGTGGCTCGGGAGTTTGTTGCCGTGGTGTGCCTGGTGTCGCTGTTTGCTTGTGTGCTGGCCTCAGTGAATCACCATCATCCGCATGGTAAGTTAGTCTATCAACATTTTAACATTTCTAAAAGAGCAATCATTGCTAGAAGCCTGCTTCTAGAGATTGTCAGAAACTTGCCTGGTCCCAACATGGCGAACAAGATTATAAAAATAGATGGCAACTACATGATCTAATTGTTGTGTGAGTTACTAAAATTGGCGTCAAAATGTCTGGTGACTCAAGACCTAAATCCCTTGGGTTTTCTGGCAAAATGTTGGACACATTGAGTATTTCCTCATAGTCACTGGCATTAGATAATCACCAGGCTAGACATTAAAGTGTTCTCTAGTCACCAGCAGACTTATGGCAAGAACATCTAAGCTTTGAGGTTACTTTTTTATTAGGATAGCCACTCAGCCATGTAGGGGTTCTTTGACTATAGTTTGCTTTCAAGTATTTTTCACAGATTAATAGAACATTGATATTACACCAGCAGAGTCACTATTGTTATCCTTACAGATTCATAAACTATTTTGTTAAATGTTTTTGTTGTACTGTACCTACGATGCTTAAGTTGGGTATACGTCACACAAAATAGATGTTATATTTTGATTTAAAAATTGTGAAATCCTTAATTAGATATTGTTTCTCATACTTTTATGATAAATTCTTTGGGGATAGAGTAGGGGAATCAGTGTTCAATCTGCATTAGTTGTGCATGCTTTACTATAACTGTGGTGTCTCCTTTTACACATATGTTACGTCATATGAAAGCTGAATGTACAGCTATTTAATAGTATGACTCATATATGATTTTATTTCAGAATAAGAACTGAAAATGGGAGGTAAAATAGAAAAGAATGTTTCAACTTTTATTTTTTGAACACAGATTCCTCAGCTAAAAATTCTTGAAACTTCTTTATCATGTTAAGAACATTTAGAACAATGTGTAATAACAGAAGTGCTGAGGATAGAAATATAGAATTTGGCATGGTTATTCCCTGGATGGTGAGAATCACGGCAGTATAAAGATTTGCATAACTGGCCCCTCCCTTTAATATTAGACAATTCCTCTAGTCCTGTGAAAACAAGCTGACAAGAAGCAAAGTAGATAACTAGTCAGAAATGACAGCATAATTCAAAGACAAAATACTCTGATCGTTAAGCTCAGAGTATTTGACAGTGTGAAAACCCCCTTCCACAGTTTCCCACATGGAACTATGATAGTAAGTATAATACTTTCTCAATGTTATTTCAGGTGCTCCTCATGGCAGACACCCTCATGGCAGACACCCTCATGGCAGACACCCTCATGGCGGACACCCTCATGGCAGACACCCTCATGGTGATAACTACTTCAGGAAGGACTTTAACAAGGTAGGGTATTACAATGTGATAACCTTACCAACAGCATGTGAGTACACCCCTAAAACTGACAGGGCAACCCAGCTGTTTTGGGGTTTAGCAAATGCAACATGGCCTGTTCTTAGATTTGACAGGGTGACAGGCCTACTTCTAAAAAATTGGCAGTGTGACAGGGCTAGTTCTTAAAATCAACAGGGCAACATTACAATTTATTTAAATCGACTGGGTGATATGGTGTAGCCAGGGGGGTTCGAACCCCCTTTGATTTCCCAAATTATTGGCAAAATATAAGAAATCTTGTCAAATGTGTAGGCTGGAACCCACTCAAATTTACCTGGAACCCACTTTGACTTTAGGGCTGGCTATACCCCTGCCACCCAGAGTTGGAATATCACAGGACATTATTAAAACCTCACCATTACATTGCTCCAGGATGGGAAGGTGCACCTCTAGGGCCAGACTGAACAGTGTTTGTCACCAGCCAACTTATATTTCCCTTTCCATACTCGGTAGCAAGTGTCCTGGGGAAAAACAATACCCGAAGGAGATGGTAAGGATAAACAGTTGTCAGTTGTAAAACATCATCAGCTGCCTGGCTTTTAGTTGCATTTTAGAGTTGTACTATCACTTCTTAAAATAATGTATATAAAAACACTAAAGTCCAGGAGAAGGATAACCTGCTGTTTACAATGATAAACAAGCAAGATTAGAAAAATGGTCGTCTAAAGGTTAGATCAGCATTGGTTGTTTACTTTTGGTACAAAATCTTCCTCCTTGCATCTCCTGGTTTGCCTAAATTCTTTAATCTAAAATCAAACATCTTTCTGCGCGGGCTATAGTTCTCAACCTGCCAAAGCTGAAAAAACACCTTCAGATTCCATTGACAGATTCTATGGGCAGAATCGGCTTATCTTATCGCCGATCGGCCTGGGGCTTTATGTTGCCTAGCAACTGTGTAAAAATGTCCTAGTGGGTATGGGGCTTTATGTTGCCTGGCTGTTGCTGAGAGCAACAAAAACAATCAAACGTGGTAAATCTAATGGAAACTCTTCAACACAGCAATAATATTTCTAAATATCTAGTGGGCAATTGTGCCATTCATCTGTGTTTCCCAGTGTTGCCAATGAAACTTCCTAAATTTGTGCCACATGGAATCCCCACTTTATGTTAATTCCCTTCTTTAGGACTGCAGGGTGGTAGTCTACAAGGAGCCTGTGACCAAGAGGATCCAATATGGTGACTACTACGCTGACTGCAGCGGGTACGCCTTGAAGAAGAGGTGTGAGGGCACCTGCTACCAAAGCAACTACTACTACTTCCTGACTCAGCGCAGGAATGGCCATTGGAGCAATGATGATCATTACTACAATAATGGCAGGCGCAATGGCTACCCTGGCTCTGGCTATGGCTACAGAAGGGAATTTGGGTATGGCTTGCGCACCAAGTTCGGGTATAACACATATGACTACGGCAAAGACGGACACGGTTACGGGTACAATAAGTGCTGCAGGGTCACCGACACGTTCCAGTACAAGCAGACCATCAAATTCGACTGTGGTAAGGATGGCTACAAGGATGTGGAATACCAGACAGAGGAACCTCAGAAATGTGACTGCGTTGACTGGTAAGAGCTACCCTGAATCATTTTTGTTTTTGATGAATAGAAATAATTAAAAAAAAGTATTCACCCTAGGCAATCAGACTCTGAACAGTCATGCAGAGTCATGCCCCGTCAGCATGTCCCTGATTTGTTTTGGGGAATCCCAGCTTCTGTTGGTTGTTTCTGTGAAGCAGACTGCTATGTGATTCAGGTCATTGCACGACATCGCTGTTACATTCATAAGATAAATGGATTTGTCCTAAAATCTGGGTTGAGGTTGGATCACGAGTTGCAATGTCTCTTATGTTTCTTAACTTCTTACTAAATTTTAGTTTCAATAATGCAAATTCTATATAGAAGGTATTCATCATGACTAAACAATATGACATTAGGTTCCCACTTCCTAAAAACGAACACTGACAAGGTAGAAATTCTCACACTTTAATTATTGCAATCATTTTTTTTTGCTTCATGTGTTGAGATCACCTTTGTCGAGGGTTTCGAGGGTGTTTGGAACCTCCTCAGATTCCTCAAAGTTTATGTAATTTAACTACAAATATAGGAAGATACTAGTATACAAATATAGGAACAGCGAGGCAGAAACCCCTCCCTTGAACCCATTCAAATTTGAGGGCTGGCCATGCCCCTGTTATATATTACAAAAATACCTGCAAAACATTAATTGGTTACTGTGTATCTTTACAGCTCCGGACGTCGTCGCCATTAAACGAAGGATTGTCAGACTGGAAGAGATTTAATGGTAGGTCACATCATTTATATGAAGTTGTAAGTAATATTTTAATATATGATTGGATGGATAGATTTCATAGTTAGTTTCACATCTGTTATAACTGACATATTTTCCTTTTCAGATATCATATTTTGATACAGTTCAAAAATATGTCTGCCTTTTGATAGCATTATTTAGTTTTTGAAGTATTTGATAATTAATGGCAAGAAAATATCATTAAGAAATGTAAGGAAGTATGATATCACAGCCCTTTTTCCATACAATCAAAATAATGAATGAGATCATTATTATAATCATGTTCTCCAAAAGGGTTTCTTGCAAATCACTTTTGATTCTTTACTTTCAGAATGCTTTGACTGGTGGAAGAGATCCCTTCAATACATAAAGACCATTAAATCATAAGTAAAAGCTCATACTTGGTTGTTCCCAGTTGCCGTTCCTAATAAAAAGTATTATGCATACCAAATATAATTGTCAGTCATTTTTTATTGTTGTGTACATCTGGATGATACATGATGCAAAACTTCATAAAACAGAATTCGGATATTTAGACCACCAAAGTTGAATTGTTGGTTGATGTAGATGCAGGGACGGATTCAGGTGGGGGGGTTCATGGGGGTCCTGACCCTCAACCCAACTCCCGTTTGGTGAGGACTGAATCTTGCCAAAGAGGACAAAAACATAGCATGTGTACCTGCGAATGCATGCTGTTTAATATATGTTGCTACCCCCCTTTTCAAAATCCTGTATTCGCCCCTCATTTGAAACCTAATATATATATATGTATATATATATATATATATATATTTATATATATACATATATTGATACTTTTACTATCATGCTAGACAGAAAATACCCTGAGACTATAGCCCCATACCAACTAGCGATTTTTTCCAGAGTCGGCCGATTATTGGTGCTAAAATCGGCCGACTCTACTCTAAGAGTCGGCTGATGTCACTGCTGATCCAGACCAAACATGTACATTTCAATATATCATACTAACAGGGGATCATAACAGTCGGTTGATTTTCCTAGTTACCTGTCGCCCATCGTCGATAAAATCGCCTAGTGAGTATGGGGCCTAAAGCCCCATACCGACTAGGCGATTTTTTCATTATTCGGAAAATTGTCTTTGATTTGGGTAAATATTTTGAAAACTACAAATAAATGTCTTACTTTTTACACAAATGTCCAACTTTTGATAATAAAAAAAAAACAATCGCTTTAATCAGCTATATTTGTTGAAAATTGGATTTTAGAAACTGGCAAATGGTCTTTATCCATGACCGGCCACACCTGTTATACAATGAAAATTGTTTATTAGCCTAAATTTGTTTTTTTTCGACTGTGGTAAGGATGGCTACAAATCTTTGGTTTTTTCTTCTTTTAGTGTATGATTGTAATTTACTTTTGTTTTTATTTTGTTCTTCCCGTTTGCTTGCCATTTATATATTAGATAGTTGAAACTATATTGATCTACAGTTACAAACTTGTGATGTCAAATATTGTCTAATATTTTAGGTTTTTGAATTTGAATTTTTGAATTTGTGATAATTTTGTAACTGTTCAACTGAATATACGCTGGTACTTTGATGTGAACTAGCATTAAGTTGCTAATTCAAATATACCCGGAAAAATAAACGAATTTAAAAAAAAATCTAGATACTAATTTAGACAAAGATATGATTGATTTTACATTACACGGCTTATATACATTTATGTTTGAATTTAATGTTTAATTTCGACTTAAGCTGTTTTTTTCTATGTACTAAATGGACTGAATTTGTAGTAGTTACCTCATTGTATTAATTCTAGTTTGTGATGTATCAGATTTAATTGTTGTTATGAGCATGTATACCACCTTTGTTCGTTAATTATTGTAATCACTTTCGTGATTCTTTAGGTAAGAATATTATTCAGCATGTGTTTAGGAAAGGCACTCAGGTATTGAATGTAAATAAGTGCTTTTGCACTTATCTTTTGTCTTAATAATAAAAAAGTTAACAAAACAGGAAAATCTGTACATCCGTACTAATATAAGAAGACCCACAGCGGCCGTCAGAGGGTGGCCGTATGGCCCTCCAGTGACCAGGACAGTCCAAGGATGAAGCCCGTGTGCTGTCCTGTCATTCTAAAAGGCCTGAATTTGTGACATTACGTGACATTAGGGAGAACCTGGATTCTACTTTCTTTACCAAAAGATAATGTATCATAAATCTATACAGTTTAATGAATTGTCTTATGGTTTGGCTTAAAAGTCTACAAAGCCTTTACAACAATTTTTTTTGCTTGTGCATGATTTTTATTGAGTAATAAACACCAGCCTCTTTTGTTCAGTTCATTACAAAAGGAAAAAAAGGTGGTCAATAAATATGACACAGAATATTTGAACAATTACAATTATGTATCAAACAGATCAACATAGTCCTTATTCATCTATTTTATCATTTCATTTTTGGATGGAATTAGAAAAGCTTTCTTTTTAAATTGCCTAGCTACATGAGCCGGAAATTTAATAACATGATTCTTTTAACTATATTTATATATTTGTCTCAAGATTTGAACAATGTGTCTTTGTTCAAGTGAGTTCAATTTACACATGTAATGCATTCTATTACGAGTATATCTATCTGTCAACTTAATATTCAAACATATAATCGGAGAGCATTATTTTGAAGATCATCATAAAGCTACCCAGCAAACAAAATCACGTTGTAATAACGTTGTGACAACGTTACACTTTCGTTGTGACAACGTTGCAATTTTTCGTTGTAACTACGTAAAAATGTAGACTCCCAGAAACGTTGTGGCAAATTTGTACATTACGTTGCACTGACACCTTCTCACAACCAAAATATAACGTGAATTTTTCGTTGTCATAACGTCATACTTCTACGTTGTCACAACGTAAAATTGTAGACTCCCAGGTACGTTGCTGCAACGTTATTCACAACGTTGCTTCAACAACCTTAATACAACTATTGATTAAGCCCCCTCATGCACACATGACACAACTCTTTTTTGTTGTTGCATTTCCTTTATTTTAATTCTGCATTTGGTGTATGATGTAGACTCATGTTGTGGAACACCTGAAAATGAAAATGCAGATAGAAAGGTATCATACCAATAAAAATTAATATATAGAACAAAAGAACAAATTCTGCGTAATTACTGTACAGGATCACGTGCATATGGACATGTGGTTTAGGCCTATATAATTATTATTCCCGTCATTTCTCAGCCTTTATTCCCGTCATTTTCCAGCCCTTATTCCTGTCATTTCCCGGGCCTTATTCCCGTCATTTCCCGGCCCTTATTCCCGTCTTTCTATGAATCTTTCCCAGCACATACCCCCGCCGATTCCTGGAACATACACCCGCCAATTCCCGGCACATACCCCGGCCGTTTCCCGGCCCACACCCCCGCCGTTTCCCAGCACATATCCCCGCTGTTTCCCGGCACATACCCCCGCCGTTTCCCAGCACTTACCCCCGCCGTTTCCCGGCTCATACCCCCGCCGTTTCCCGGCTCATACCCCCGCCGTTTCCCAGCAATTATCCCTGCCTTTCCCGGCACATACCCCCACCATTTCCCGGCCCATACCCCCGCCGTTTCCTGGCCCATACCCCGCCGTTTCCCGGCACATACAAAATGCGCCCATAATGATGGTTCAATACAGGCAGAATGTGCATACTGAGCCCAGTCTGTAAAGGGTAGTATACTCCTCCTGGCCTACTCCTCTTTTATTCTCCTGGTAGATTTCTGGGTGTAACCTCCTCTGTCTGAGCAATCTGAACACTCTAGGAGGTTTATCAGAACAACGTTTCTTCAAGTCATACACAGAGATTTACATGAAACCGGTGTTACATCAATAAACCCATGTCAGAACTAGTAAGAAATACATATTTTACTAGGGATTATTACTACACGGGAATCTATCTTTGCCCAAAAAGACTTACCTCTGACTTATGTGTATGCCAAGTGCCTGCATGTGCCTCTGAAAGCATAGACATATATAAGAAGTATCTCTATGCTGAAAGTGAGGCATCAACTGGCCTGTAGGACTGGCTGTAGTTGCACTTCTTGCCTACCTGGTTTTGGTTGTCATGGCTACAGGCTAGCTATGTAGGTCAGCTTGCTCACTCTGCACACCTGTAGTCAGCATGAGATCCACAACGTTGCTACAACATTGCTACAATGTATGTTTGCAGGGTGGTCCACTGGTCCCTCCTCTATAAGTCTTACCTCATCCCCATTGTACCTACAATAATCAGGGCTAGGCTGGACACCTCAGCACTAATCCCCCTGATGCTCCCTGACCCTGGAGACTATAGAAACAACACTTCAAAGGGGCAGGATGTTATGTAACATTCTCTATCATAAAACAAGTGTGGATACAATGTTGCTACAACGTTGCTACAATGTTGCTAAATTACGTTAGAACTACCAACCTATACAACGTGCTTACAACGTCTTATTTGATGGTTGTATTTACGTTGCAGTACAACGTTGTGCTCATAGGTTGTAGCAACGTTGTAGGCATGTAAGATAATGACACAACCAATTTGCAACGAAAAACCAACGTTGTAGCTACGTTGTGTGTTTGCTGGGCTAATCCTTATCATACAGTTGAAGCTTGGGAATTACTGTAAAAAATAATAATGTAAGTTTCACCCTTATGCAAGCCAAACCCTGGCTTTAAGTTTTCATCTGGTTGATTTTTCTTCAAGTTAGCTTTGTAATAAAGTTTTAAGTCGTACCCACATTTCAGATTTATCTTGGGATCTTGATTGCTTAAAAAAAACTAAAACCAATATAATTGACAAAATTATCTGACATAACTGAGGAAATATGTTCCAGTAATTATAACAATTAGACATGAGAATAAGCTAAAACCTCAGTAGCAGGGGCAAGAAAGATGATGTTTGTAAAATAATAAGGGAAATGTTGATAAGGGCCTCAAGATAAGCAATTAGGTATTTTTCCAAAATTAATGCTGTCATTGCAAAATAAATTTCAAGGAGGAGTTATGTGATATAAAATGAATTCGATATTGACAGAATTTCTAATCATGATATGCTAATCTAAGAGTCATTGATTAGCCAAATTAGTTACATAGACATAGGTCCTAGTGTCAGCATTTACCCTTGTTTTAGCTGCAGCATAGAACAGTAGCTTAGCCACCCTTGCCAACTTCTGCTCCATTCCTACAGCTGGAAAATAGGCTTGGTAGTGGCTACATATGATTAATCTTGGTAATGCAAAATACAATGTGGAGGTAGCTTAGAAGTGACTTATGCTCATTTGCCAGTACCACCATGTTGGCAGGGATACCTCGGCAGGTAGACTGTAGTTACTTCCAAGACTGATAGTCCCTCTTACATGGTGAAGAGACTCAAGCAGTGGGTTCAAGACAGACTAATTACAGGCTTAAAGTAAAGGTTGCCAAGTGGCTGATATCAGTCTTCTTCCGTCGCGGCCCCAGTCTACTTAGAATAGGAGTTTACAGTGATTTATGTAATGGACCAATGGTAAATACATATGATTACTTTCGCAATATTTTTGTTTTTGCTGTTATCCAACACTTTACGTATGCCTATTACAAAAGTTCTAGAGTGATATCATAATGTATGACATGATCTCATAGTATTATGCAGTAGCTTGTGTAGTGTAGACATTTGAACTAGTTTTCTATCTAAATTGTTATTTTTGTCTAAATTCTTTTGTTTCCCACAGACAGTTCGACCGAAAGACAACACAAGCTTGTCCCAGCAAAGACATGCTTATATATATATATATAATATATATATATATATATCAAACTGCCGAGCTTATTAAGCTACTTCCCCTTCATAGAAATAAGTGTTGGCCTGTGAGCATTCTCTAACACAACTCCAGCCCCAGATTGACCAGTAGTCCTAAAAACCTTGATACATGCTTGAATGAGCCTAGTCCTACTTACCCCCTTATCTACGCATTGTTAGAGCATATAAATGTATTAATGAATACTGCAATACAATAATAACCCTTTTCACATTTTTCCTTGGATTTGTGATTCCTTATTTGAGTACATTAAATACAAATCGTTTTGCCTCATTTCACGAAATCAATACCTCCTACGATGGAAACCTGTTACTGGGTCAGGGATTGCTCTATCCTTTATACCATCCCCCCTCTTATGGAACACGTGGGACTAAAGCGTTCATTATTGATGGCGATTAAAAAAAGAACATTATTAATCTTGATTTGACCATAGACAATTGACAAATTATGACAAAGATCCTACCATTTTGATAGTGCATACCAACCGTTGAGAGCACTTCTTACCAAGGACTCACTAATCATAGGACCGTTCACAGCGACAAACTTGGTAACCAGCGACGGTGGCGCCACACAGGGACAATCAGGCAGCAGTTGATGTTTTAGCATTGGCGAGGGGTTTCATACTAAATCTGTTCATTTCTCTTGTCCTTTTTTAAATCACTATTACATAAGTGACATATTTGCATTTATCATACTTTTATCTATTGAAATCACTGAAAAAGCTGTTAGCCTAACCTCTAAGAATACTTAGAATGACTTTGTTTTGTCTGAATCGATGGCTGGTTGTGGCACTGCACCACTATTCTATAATGGTAAGCACAGATTGAACCATCTTAAAGCATAGATATTTATAGATCTTTGTTTCTACTTTCATTGGTTATTGTATGTTGTGTAATTGATGAGTGATTTATCGAGTTGAATGTGCTATTATGTCATTAGCTTCGGTAATACCTTAGCTATTATCTCTATCATGATGTCATATTCCAATCTCACTTCAGTTTATTGGATAGATGATGGAAACCATTTTGCTGCAGACTTATAAAAGATATGTAATAATGTTTTTCCCATATCGTGATAATGATACCTCATGTTCAGATAACTGCTGGAGACAATATTACTAAGGCATTTAAATGGATTGAATGGGCACCTCTCAACAACTGCATAATTTTGAAGGCATATTGTTTTGGGAAATTAGCTTCTCTCAGTTATTCTAAAAGTATTTCAAAAGAAAAAAGGAAAGAAAACTTTGGGAATTCCCTAATTCCTGAGATCGTCAGTACTCCCCTTGCTATGTCATAATAATCTGATATCCCTTTCAAAACAACTTGGGAAATTCAGGTGATTGAAAGAATTTAGATTAGTAAAATATACAATTAATGAGGTATGGGACTAAATAAAAACATATTTTGCTAACACTCAATTTTCTTTCTATACACCTTTTTCCTTAAGGTGGCACCCCCTGCTGGTTTAAAATTAAAACACTCTTTTAGGACTTTCCCATAGTTAAGGTATAGGACGTGAAGTGACCTAGTTACCTAAGGCCCAAAATGTATGGAAGGCGGGGGACTGTGCATGTTCATGTGAAAGGTGAATACAGCTGTGAGGTGCGGGATTCCCTTTTATTAAAACTGGGATTCCCCATGTGTGTACTTGTGACGTCACCAATCTAGGGGTTTTCCTTAAAAACACATCAAAACACACCAAAATAATTGAAGAAAATTAAGGCCTCATGTCTTTTTCTTCAATTATAATATCATCAAAATTTCTCTACAATTAATGGTTCTTGGTGTATTGTCCATGCTCAATGAATTTCAATCAAAATTATTTTTCCTTTTGTTATGTACAAGGTTTCCTATGTAAGGGCCCCTCTATTAACGGACTACCCACAATTGCTCAACTTACGGCACCTTCATAATCATGTTTGCCGCGAACTCACCCCGCCCCCCTATCTATTCATCAACATTCAGTCTCATGATTATCATATGTTGTCTTTTCACAGCACAGTGTCTTTTAAATATACTTTGCCTCTTGATTATACTACGTTTTCATGTTAATAAACTTATGAGGTCTAAACAAGAGTCCAGTATTGTAGTATAGTGGGGTCAAAACCCAGCCAGAGTGCAACGTAACGGTCACGTTATGAGACTATACTTTTTTGGTTAGTCTGTTACTTACTGAAATAGCACGTAACCGTTACGTTATTTTCCTGAGAGGTTGAGACCTAACCAAAAAAGAATGTTATCATAACGTTCTAATGAAGTAATGTCAAGACCAAATCCATACAGAATGTTATAGTGATGGTCTGAATAGGTCAGATCGAGACCTCACTTAAAAAGAACATTATTATAACTTCCTCACCAGGGCAGGTCCCAATCTAACCTAAACATATTTTATTGCGATATTCTGATTAGGTCAGGTCTTAACCTTACCTAAACATAACGTAACTGTGACTATTTCATTAGGTCAGGTGTCAACATAACCTAAACAGAATGTTATTTTGAGATGCTCTTTTAGTAAGGTCTCAACCACACCTAAACAGAACGTTATTAAGACATTCTTAAGTCTCAGCCTCATAAATAACGTTACAAGAATGTTATCACAATGTCACAATGTCACGTCGCAACAGTTGGTTGCAGCGACATTATTCAGAGTAATCAAAATAACGTCGCTGCAACATTACAATGTAACGTAACAAAGACCAAACCAAAAGTATCCTTTTTGAGGCGAAATTGTTCCCTCACATTACTTCATTTTGCGTTCGATCAATTCCTTGAATCACAGAATTTTATCAGCGCCCGTCACATTCACAGTTACTTTCTCATAATTAAATAAAGTTTTGGGATAACACGAAACTCGATGAGGTCAAATTGATGGATAACAATGTAGTTTTATTAAGTTAGAATGACAATAAATGTCTTGGCATGATCAACTTGTTTCGATTTGATTATAGTCTTTCCTTCCAGCAAAACAGCTACAGCTTAGCTATAATCAAATGTAGATGGCGTCATAAAACACAGGCTTTAGGGGATGCTATTTATGACCTGTAATTGACAGGTAATTTATCGAGTGGAATGTCTTATTATGTCATTAGGTCTGGTAATACCTTGGCTGTTATCTACTTATGATGTCATAATCTTACTTAACTTCAGTTTATTTGACCACTCTGCTGCAGACTAATAAAGGATATGTAATCAAGTTTTTCCTCTGTTATGATAATGACACCTCACATTCAGATAACTGCTGGAAACAATATTACTAAGGCCTGTATTCTGCTAGATGATTCTGACTGTTGTTTATTTCGTGATTTATGTCTTCGTGAGAACATATGGTAAGAATAAAGGCCGTTTTCCACTGTACGATGTTTGGCACAAAATGTTTGTAAATTCTGTCGATTTTTGACAAAATGTCCAAAGATCGGTACCTGCCATACATCTAGAGGTGGAGTATACCTGCAAATGCTCCCGATCTTTGGCACCCCAAAGATCGGGAGCAGAAGATTAGGAGAATTCCTATCAAATTTAACCAACATGTTTGTAAATATCGGGAGCACTGTTCCCAATTTTTCAAGGGTGAATTTGTCACACTCACGATGTTTGGTGCCGATCTTTGGCATTTGTTATTGTCGCATAGTGGAAAACAACATTTACACAGCAAAATACCATGCATCCTACATAATTATCATTTGAAAGAGAATTCAAAGAATGTTGTTATGGTTTATAACACATATACATGCATATGATTTGTCAATTTTCTTTTCGTTAACTTTTGATATTGAGATTAAAATCGGTTGGTGGAATACAGCTGCAAAGCATGCAGGCCCGTTGCTAGGGGGGTTGATATGGGTGGTGGGCATGGTTTAAATTTTCTAACATGAACGAGTCTTGATGTGTGTGCCAAGCCTCACTACAGCAAGACCCGTTATGCGATGGAGCACTGAAAATTTGAAAGTTGGAATATGAAGTCACATTACCATGTTATAAGACTTTCACTGGGTGACTTCAATGCCGTGTCGCATAATATAAACAGTGATGCTTTTGTTGAGAAGTGTCAAACTCTCACTGTTTTGCCAAAATTCAGCATCTATTTTGATCAATTCCTAATCATTTTTCCAGGCTGAAAATTTCAGGATTTCTAGATCTAAATGTCTTTATTTTAGGACCGTTTACGGAATTAGAATCAGCCCAGTAAAACAGCTGCAATTCAACAGGGGGACCCATCGCAACAGTGATGTCTTTGTGCAAGGACGTCCTTGTTGCGAGGGTTCTGTAATGCGGCATAGGAGTCTGAGATAAACAAAGAAAAGACTTACACGCACTAGAAAGATGGCTTTGGCATGAAGTTACAATAACGTCTCATTCTTGCTGGGGCACATTATCCCAAGAGAGGTTGTAGCAAGAAAATGATGGAATGGTTTAAAGATTAATGATACGTTTTATTTTTATCAACACAAAATCTGATCCTACTTCATTCTACCATTAGCTTTGGTAGATGGTGAAAGATATACCTATTGCCAAAGAATGTGTAAAATGTAATCTCTACCAGGGGGAAAAAGTTAATAGGGCACCCTGACAAGGTAATTGTATCTCTAAACCTGACCTTTCAACCTTTGTGCAGTTAATGCCATATATAAACACTTTATAATGGTAATGTCAGTCTGTAATTGCATGATAAAGGCTGGGGAGGCAGATAACACCGGATATTGGATATAATCAGTTGAAACACCTGTAATTACACTGTGTTCACCTACATCACCCCTAATCATAAAATGAGAACCTTCGTCCACTTTTCTTCACAAAATTAATTAGCTTTTGCTGGAGAAATAACACTTTATTTCAAATATTAGAAAAAGTTAATAAAAATCCAAGGGTTTAGAGATTCCATTTGGAAAAGTATCTATTAAAGATGAGATCATTTTCTGGTATAAATAATGTTGCTTCTGGAGGCTGTAGTCATTCAGAGTTTGTCTGAATCAGGAGCTTCAGGTTGCAGAGTTTGAAGGTTTCAAGATGGTGGCTCGGGAGTTTGTTGCCGTGGTGTGCCTGGTGTCGCTGTTTGCTTGTGTGCTGGCCTCAGGGAATCACCCTCATCCGCATGGTAAGTTAGTCTATCAACATTTTAACATTTCTAAAAGAGCAATCATTGCTAGAAGCCTGCTTCCAGAGATTGTCAAAAACTTGCCTGGTCCCAACTTGGCGCACAAGATTATAAAAATAGATGGCAACTACATGATCTAATTGTTGTGTGAGTTACTAAAATTGGCGTCAAAATGTCTGGTGACTCAAGACCTAAATCCCTTGGGTTTTCTGGCAAAATGTTGGACACATTGAGTATTTCCTCATAGTCACTGGCATTAGATAATCACCAGGCTAGACATTAAGGTGTCCTCTAGTCACCAGCAGACTTATGGCAAGAACATCTAAGCTTTGAGGTTACTTTTTTATTAGGATAGCCACTCAGCCATGTAGGGGTTCTTTGACTGTAGTTTGCTTTCAAGTATTTTTCACAATAGAACATTGATATTACACCAGCAGAGTCACTATTGTTATCCTTACAGATTCATAAACTATTTTGTTAAATGTTTATGTTGTACTGTACCTACAATGCTTAAGTTGGGTATACGTCACACGAAATAGATGTTATATTTTGATTTTAAAATTGTGAAATCCTTAATTAGATATTGTTTCTCATACTTTTATGATAAATTCTTTGGGGATAGAGTAGGGGAATCAGTGTTCAATCTGCATTAGTTGTGCATGCTTTACTATAACTGTGGTGTCTCCTTTTACACATATGTTATATCATATGAAAGCTGAATGTACAGCTATTTAATGGTATGACTCAAATATGATTTTATTTCAGAATAAGAACTGAAAATGGGAGGTAAAATAGAAAAGAATGTTTCAACTTTTATTTTTTGAACACAGATTCCTCAGCTTAAAATTCTTGAAACTTCTTTATCATTTTAAGAACATTTAGAACAATGTGTATTAACAGAAGTGCTGAGGATAGAAATATAGAATTTGGTTATTCCCTGGATGGTGAGAATCACGGCAGTATACAGATTTGCATAACTGGCCCCTCCCTTTAATATTAGACAATTCTTCAAGTCCTGTGAAAACAAGCTGACACGAAGCAAAGTAGATAACTAGTCAGAAATGACAGCATAATTTAAAGACAGAATACTCTGATCGTTAAGCTCAGAGTATTTGACAGTGTGAAAACCCCCTTCCACAGTTTCCCACATGGAACTATGATAGTAAGTATAATACTTTCTCAATGTTATTTCAGGTGCTACTCATGGCAGACACCCTCATGGCGAACACCCTCATGGCAGACACCCTCATGGCAGACACCCTCATGGTGATAACTACTTCAGGAAGGACTTTAACAAGGTAGGGTATTACAATGTGATAACCTTACCAACAGCATGTGAGTAGACCCCTAAAACTGACAGGGCAACCCAGCTGTTTTGGGGTTTAGCAAGATGCAACATGGCCTGTTCTTAGATTTGACAGGGTGACAGGCCTACTTCTAAAAAATTGGCAGTGTGACAGGGCTAGTTCTTAAAATCAACAGGGCAGCATAACAATTTATTTAAATCGACTGGGTGATATGGTGTAGCCAGGGGGGTTCGAACCCCCTTTGATTTCCCAAATTATTGGCAAAATATAAGAAATCTTGTCAAATGTGTAGGCTGGAACCCACTCAAATTTACCTGGAACCCACTTTGACTTTAGGGCTGGCTATACCCCTGCCACCCAGAGGTCAAATATCACAGGACATTATTAAAACCTCACCATTACATTGCTCCAGGATGGGAAGGTGCACCTCTAGGGCCAGACTGAACAGTGTTTGTCACCAGCCAACTTATATTTCCCTTTCCATACTCGGTAGCAAGTGTCCTGGGGAAAAACAATACCCGAAGGAGATGGTAAGGGTTAACAGTTGTCAGTTGTAAAACATCACCAGCTGCCTGGCTTTTAGTCACGTTTTAGAGTTGTACTATCACTACTTAAAATAATGTATATAAAAACACTCAAGTCCAGGGGAAGGATAAGCTGTTTACAATGATAAACAAGCGAGATAAGAAAAATGGTTGTCTAAAGATTAGATCAGCAGTGGAACAGTTTACTTTTGGTACAAAAGCATCATCCCTGCATCTCCTGGTTTGCCTAAATTTGTGCAATTCATCTGTGTTTCCCAGTGTTGCCAATGAAACTTCCTAAATTTGTGCCGTATGTAATTCCCACTTTATGTTAATTCCCTTCCTCAGGACTGCAGGGTGGTAGTCTACAAGGAGCCTGTGACTAAGAGGATCCAATATGGTGACTACTACGCTGACTGCAGCGGCTACGCCTTGAAGAAGAGGTGTGAGGGCACCTGCTACCAAAGCAACTACTACTACTTCCTGACTCAGCGCAGGAACGGCCATTGGAGCAATGATGATCATTACTACAATAATGGCAGGCGCAATGGCTACCCTGGCTCCGGCTATGGCTACAGAAGGGAATTTGGGTATGGCTTGCGCACCAAGTTCGGGTATAACACATATGACTACGGCAAAGACGGACACGGTTACGGGTACAATAAGTGCTGCAGGGTCACCGACACGTTCCAGTACAAACAGACCATCAAATTCGACTGTGGTAAGGATGGCTACAAGGATGTGGAATACCAGACAGAGGAACCTCAGAAATGTGACTGCGTTGACTGGTAAGAGCTACCCTGAATCATTTTTGTTTTTGATGAATAGAAATAATTAAAAAAAAGTATTCACCCTGGGCAATCAGACTCTGAACAGTCATGCAGAGTCATGCCCCATCAGCATGTCCCTGATTTGTTTTGGGGAATCCCAGCTTCTGTTGGTTGTTTCTGTGAAGCAGACTGCTATGTGATTCAGGTCATTGCACGACATCGCTGTTACATTCATAAGATAAATGGATTTGTCCTAAAATCTGGGTTGAGGTTGGATCACGAGTTGCAATGTCTCTTATGTTTCTTAACTTCTTACTACATTTCAGAACAATAATGCAAATTCTATATAGAAATTATTCATCATGACTAAACAATATGACATTAGGTTCCCACTTCCTAAAAACGAACACTGACAAGGTAGAAATTCTCACACTTTAATTATTGCAATAATTTTTTTTGCTTCATGTGTAGAGATCACCTTTGTCGATTTCTATTTCCCTTTAAAGATAGAGCCATGAGATGAACAGCAATCACGCCAGCCTTAAATTTTTTGATGTAAAGTTTATCAGCCTCTGATTCTAACGATACATTTAATGTGGGATTGAAAGAGGTTAAATACTGTTGCCTAACAATATTCTTTCTATAATTATGCAATATGAGACAGCAGCATACAACAGCTCAAATGTAAACTTAATGTGTGAGACCTCTCCTAAACTTTGATGCAATGACACAGATTATTTTACCAAGAAATAAAATACTATTCTCATTGTATATCATATTTACACCAGTGGCATGCCTGGGGGGGGGGGGGATTTCGAGGGTGTGTGGAACCTCCTCAGATTTCTCAAAGTTTATGTAATTTAACTACAAATATAGGAAGATACTAGTATACAAATAAAGGAACAACTAGGCAGAAACCCCTCCCTTGAACCCACTCAAATTTGAGGGCTGGGCACGCCCCTGTTATATATTACAAAAATACCTGCAAAACATTAATTGGTTACTGTGTATCTTTACAGCTCCGGACGTCGTCGCCATTAAACGAAGGATTGTCAGACTGGAAGAGATTTAATGGTAGGTCACATCATTTATAAGAAGTTGTAAGTAATATTTTAATATATGATTGGATGGTTAGATTTCATATCTAGTTTCACATCTGTTGTAACTGACATATTTTCCTTTTCAGATATCATATTTTGATTAGAGTTCAAAAATATGTCTGCCTTATGATAGCATTATTTTGTTTTTGAAGTATATCATTTGATAATTATTGGCAAGAAAATATCATTAAGAAATGTAAGGAAGTATGATATGACAGCCCTTTTTCCATTCAATCATAATAATAAATAAGATCATTATTGTGATCATGTTCTCCAAAAGGCTTACTTGCTCTATAAAATCACTTTTGATATTTTACTTTCAGAATGCTTTGACTGGTGGAAGAGATCCCTTCAATACATAAATACCATTATATCATAAGTATAAACCCAAACTTGGTTGTTCCCAGTTGCCGTTCCTAATAAAAAGTATTAATCATGCATACCAAATATGATTGTTAGTCATTTTTCATTGTTGTGTACATCTGGATGATACATGATGCAAAACTTCATACATAGAATTCGGATATTTAGACCACCAAAGTTGAATTGATGGTTTATGTAGTTTCAGGGACGGATTCAAGGGGGGGACGGGGGGGAGGGGGGGTTCATGGGGGTCCTGACCCTCAACCCCCCCTCCCGTTCAGTGGGGGCTTAATCTTGCCAAAGATGAAAAAAACATAGCTGGTGTACCTGCGAATGCATGCTGTTGAAAGGTGCTTGAGGCTGTTTACTGTGCCACCTGGGTGATAAATTAAAAACTACAAAAAGAATATTCTTTTAAAGCTGTTTTAAACAGCTTACATATCCAATAATGCTAGGAGAAGCAAAGTTAAGGTATTTTTATTCAGTCAGAAGAAAAGGGTATCAAGTTACCATAGTATAAATACCCCCAACTACCTCAATTTTTCAATATTTTTCAGTATAACTTTTCTCACAAGGGTGAATATTCAATGTTTTGGTTTAAAAATTTACTCCCAGGTGAATGCTAAATATTTCAGAAGTTTCATGAGCATTCTATCAATAGTGTTTTTCACAGAGAAAAAAAACTTATATTTTCCATTGAAATCAATGGTAGAGGTGAAATACCTTATCAGGCTGTAACCCTTATCAGAAACGGTGAATTTTTTTAATATTTTTTCCATATATTCCTTAATATAGAAGCTAAAGTTTCCACAAATTTGCAGGAGATTGTATTGGTAATAAGAATTAAGGCCGAACACCCCCAAGTACCTTTAATATATTAGAAACCCCTCTCTTCAAAATCCTGTATTCGCCCCTCATTTGAATCCCAAACTCACCAATATGTATTTGTTTTGAGATGCAAACTGTACTACACAGATCCTTTCTGCACTAACCTACAGTAGCAATCAGAAGCTATGTCGAGAGGTACAGTCTATTCAGTTAAAAGCTAACTGCTCCCTAGGCTGGAAAGGATACAGGTGCCATGTTTGAATGGGGATCGATTTGAAAGTTTAACCTGCTGGGGCACAATTAATCTTTGCATTAGTGCCCCAAAAAACCGGTGCCCCACACCTCATTTGTTGTTACTTAGAGCTAGGTAGGTAAAGTTCATATCCTACTATCTGCCACACTGTGCCCCACGGCTGGAGTTATATACGCGTGGGCATGGCAGCAGATAGCCGCGTACACAGAATTACTTATTTACGCGGATGTAAGGTCCGCGCACACTGATTGCCCTGTATGCGCGGGGTTATAAAGTCCACGCATACAGGTAGGTGTGTACATGTGGGGTTGTACCCGCGTATATATAGAAATGATTATACAGGCGGAAGTACCTCCTTTTTTCAATATATTATTATTTGTTAATCGGGGGCTAAGCCCCCGAACCCCCTTTTTCTTTTCTTATTTTGATATCTGATCTAATCATTGCATGTATAAAGTATTGGAAGTACGTAACAAACCACTTTACCCTATGTCCACGTATATAAGCAAATGTGTATGCGCGGACTTTGTATCCGCGTGTGTACAAAATTCTATATATGCGACTACCGCGTGCGCGACTGTCGCGCGTATAACCAGCCTCGTAACCAACCTCCTTGCCCAGACTACTACATCATCGAATCGGGGTTACAGGCATGCCCTACCTAGCGGGGGTGGGGGAGCAGGGAGGGCATGCGTCGCAGGCTTACCCCGTTGCACATGTGACAGGTAGACAAATCTGCTGAGAGTCTCTAAACGGTCATACCCACTAGGCGATTATCCCTGAGTCAGCCAACAGATCGCCATTAAAATTGATCGATTATATCCCCATAATCAGCCAATTTTAGCAGCGAATCAGCTCAACCCTTCACATTTCAACATACTATACTAACAGAGGATCATAGGAATCGGCCGATTCTGCCCGTTTCTTGTCGTCAGTCACCGTCTTAATCGCCTAGTGGGTATGTGGCTATACTCTGGTGTCACACGAGTCAACCACAAGGGATTGAGTATGGAATGAAACATGAGTATAGAATGAAACACCCAGTTAGCATGGTCCACATGTCCGCGCCTAGTTCATCCAAAGTCCACCAGATGTCCTGCTAGTACAGCTTAATCTAGCTGTGTGAAGCCTTCTGTCATAGCGAGTTGTGTAGGAAGGGACAAAGGTTTTTGAATAAACAAGATTAAAGCCCAATACCCACTAGGCGATTTGACCAGAGTCGGGCGATTCACTGGTGCTATAAACAGCCGATTCTACTAGAAGAATCGGCTGATTATATTGCTGACTGGTATCAAACATGTATTTTTCAATTTACCATACTGATTGGGAATCTGAATCAGTGCTAGAATTGGCCGATTGTATGAGAATAATTGACCGATTCTAGTTGGCCGACTCAGGCAATATCGCCTAGTGGGTACGGGGCTTAAGGTGAACGTGGCGTGGTCGTCTCAGCACATCGGCAATGAATAAACTAGATTGAAATTCCATCACTGCATAGATCAGATTAAATGTTGCCCAATTAATATATCTTGAAAAATACCAACAATGGTGGCCTTAAAAACGTATCGATGTTTTTATTTTCAGTCTAAGGATATGTAGTTTTCTACTCTCAGGGCCCTTCATGGGGGGACCTGATGTCGCATGTCAAATTTATGAAAATATTGATGTCGCCCTGTAAAATTTATGAAAGTGACATATTGCCCTGTGCGAATTTAAGAAATAGTGATGTTGCGCTGTCGAATTTAAGAAATAGTCATGTTCATGTTACTACCCCAACAGGAATGCCACTTGGGACCCGCTTGAGCTGCAAACTACTATTTGTCCGGCGGGCCCCAGCCAAAGTGGGACCCACATGGGTCCCACCTCACCTCGTCCATTTGGGTACGCCCATATTGGACCCACTTGGGACCTACTTTATTTTCCAATTGGGCCTTCACCTTATGTATTGCCCAAGTGGGTCCCACTTCCATGTATTCATGATTGATGATGGTCATAATTAATTGAACGCTTTATTCATATTCAAATGATCAAGTAAACCAGTGTAGTTGTATTCTTTATTTATGGAGCATGGGTCTTGTTTATTCTTTCTTTTTGAGCAACAATGTTGAGTAACGATGTCTCTCAATCAGCTGGTCATCCGTTCCTTCTCCATTTCTATTCTTCTCCTTATCTGCAAACAAAATTTGATATAAATGTATGGTTCATACAGTAACAGTTACTCTAACACATAGTAATTGATTCTTATTCGTAATACCATGTAGGTTCTCCCTTTTAGATATAGTTACAAACACGAAGAAACGTTTGAACTTATTTCCTTATCCTCTCGGAATTATGAATGAGAACAGTTTAAACATCATAGTAAAATTATATGCATAGATATATTAAAGCGAACCACAATGCAAAATTATCAATTTTTTTTATTTTTTTTTAATTTTTAAAATCGATCCTGACATCTTCAACTACACTCATATAAATCATATTGCCAGTTAAAATCAAATATTGGTGGCTAGAAGTCTGATAATTATGATCCTTGGAAAGAGGATCTGTTTGTTTTTGTTTTCTGGTCTGCAATCAACTTGTTGGGGAAACCCCCCATGTTGGGGAATCCCCCCATAATCAGTGATGTCATCTTCAGGGTCAATAGGTCAATTCCTCCCCTTTCCTTTCTGTACTAAGCCAGGCTCATCCATGTTTGCCTCCTCTCAATTCCCACATCATTCTCCACCAAAAATAATACTCATTAGAGACTCTGCTAGCAGAGTGAAAATGCAGGGGGGATTCCGGAAATCACATTTTGATGACATCATCAGTTTTTGGGTAAACAATCTAGGTATTTGTGTGGACCACACAACAGACCAAAACAAGTCAGAAAATGAGTATTCATGACAGTCTAAATCTGTTTTTGAATAGAATTTTGCATACCATTATGTTATCAGATGAAGCATGATCATACATGGTTTGTCAACAAACAATGTTCACTGAAAATTTTATTTGACAATATATAACTGATTTGCGTTGTGGTTTGCTTTAATCAAGAGGAACCGAGTAACAAGGGTATTCAGTCTTAAGCAGTGTTACATTGTATGCTGAAATATATATCATCATCATCCATGATGGCCTTAAAATACATAAAAACAAAATAGAAATTCCCCAAGATGGATTACTAAATAATGATATTACGCCTCATGACTTCCAGGTTATGAATAATACAGAACTTTTGATTTTCTAATATTACGTGCCATTGATTCCTTAAATGTATCTGGATTTCAGATTTAATAGGGATATTGCATTAATTCATCTTTCTTCAATGTATAAAGCCAGAACAATTATTATTAGGTTCAAATAGAATTGTATTATGCAAATGTGGTGGCAAATCATAGTTAAAATTGTGGTTAAAATAGAAAGAAATATATAAAATTTCAAAGTTTCTAGTAGAATTCGCTATAATGGTTTGACTTTACTGAGATGCAGGATAAAACATGTTATATCACGCATTTTCATCTAATTACCCTTAAATATATCAGAAATATTTGAAATGAAAAAAATATGATATATTGAATTTGCCATAATGGTTGGGTTAGCGTAATATCACTTGATAGTATTGAATAATGAAAAGAACTACATTTTCTCATATGCAGGGTGCGTGATTCTTCCCAGTTTTAATATTTTTATAATATCTACTCATTTGAGATCTATAATAATGCCTTATATAACACGAAGTTAATATCTATATAAAATAAAAGTGCTATTTTCACTCTCCTTCCCCCATCCACCTACCTCACTACTTAGCTGATCTACTCCTGCAAAGGCCGCTGACAATGGTAGAGCCCGTCCAGGGAGTGACAGACCGCGCGAGGAGTCCCTACCTACCGGACATAAATACCTCGCACCACGGCCAACCCACCCAACCACCGCACGGGGCCTTCACCTTAGAACGTGCATAACAAAAGACACATAATAAATCAAATTAGGCATACATATCAGATCAATATCATTATCCCTAACCTAAGAGCAATGTCACTACGTTGATGTTCCATTACAGATTATCTTATGTGCTTCTGATATTGGACTTCAAAATTGGCCAAAATATTCTCAAACGTTTTTACTGTGATTTTAGAGCATTACATGTCACCCTTTGTTCATTTATATGACTCAAGGATTGCTATATCACTTACACATGGTGTTTCTCTCATATTTCATGGATAACTAACTACTCTTACAGCAATATCTAGATATGAAAAGAATGATACTAACCCCTGGAATTGATCCAAAGCTGCAGCTGTCTAAATAGCTGCAAGATTCTTTTCAGTTGCAAAAATGGCGCGCAGCTTGTTGTTGCAATGCTGCATTCTGATTGGCTAAACACTGACGTATTCTCAGTTTCCTCCAGGTGGCGGCACTTGCAGTAGTTTATGTGTAGGGTAAAACAGGGTTGTATCATGCACAGTGATATATCACGCATTTTTTGTTAATAGCCATTAGATATAGAAAAATATATATAATGACAAAAATAGCTATTAATGGTAAGAATTCACCACGGCGTTTGAATCAAATCACATTGTCCCCTAGCTTATAAACCCCATGAATATTTACTGGTAACAAGAATTATATTCCCATATACCCTGGTACATGGGGTGCGTGATAGAACCCTGTTTTAATATTTCTATAAAATTCTGTTATTATTTTGAGGACTTTTATGAGATATCATATATCCATGGGTTGGCTCATCCTATAAACCCGAGCATGGAGGGTATCAGTAGAAAATATCAACGTATTTATACCTGTATGTTTAACATTTTCCCTTAAAAAATCATTATTATTTACATTTGATATAAATCATATTACCCACGCCTCTTATGCACAATATAAATCTTAAAAAAGACATTATTACAGTTTCAATCCTTACCAATGATGGGTTAGAATTAGAGAATGTTAGATATCCTCGACAGATAGACCTTACATCTTTCTATAGATATGAAAAAGATAAAAACGGAGTTCACCCCAAGCAACTAAGAGATAAAAGACCAAATTTGAACTACATAGAATATTAATTTATCAATTTTACTATGAAATCAAAGTGACATTTTGAAGAATGTTATGAGATATCTTATCAATGTTCGACAACCCTACTAATGTGGACTTGAAAGGTATCAATAAAGAATATCAACATACATAGACTCTTAGTCCACATATTGAAATCATTTTCCGTGATTTAGATTTTAATTTTATTTACATTTGATATATAATGCGCTATATGTACTAGACATGATAAATGCTAGATATTAGACTGTCATGCGTGATACAAGGCTTAAAATCAGTATTTTACAATATATGTCCCTAATTAATAAGGCCTGGGGTTAAATTAAGCTAGAGACAAAAAATGTATACCCCTCATGGGACTCTATAACACAAAAGAAAACCGGGCATTCCAAATGCAAAAGCTAATGAATCTAATGGAAAAGTATTAGCAACTTAAATACAATGCGCGATATACCCCCTTTTTACCCTACTCACAATACAACCATTCATCATTAAACCGCCTCCTATGCATACCTGACATCTGAATGGGCAAAAATCAGGACAATCCTTCAAACTGCCCATAAAGAAGCAATTAAATTAAATATGGAGCAAATTAATTTAAAATCCCAGCGGGGACCCGAAAAAAACCACGAAACCACGAAAATAATTGCAAAATAATACCCAGAAAATACCCCCTGCCTGTCACTTAATGTCACCCCACCACTGTTGATATTTAATGACTTGTCCTGGCCTGAGGTCACACTGACCCGGTTTCCCCTGACCCCCTGTGGTCAGCCCCACAGCCCCTGCTGCTGTGGTCACATGCAGAGAGTGGCCAATGAAAAACATGTCACCCCTGACAACCAGGACCTAACACAGCTGAACCAATAGATTTCCAGCAATCTGTGTCAGCTGGAGAAAGGAGGGAAATTTGGACCTACCCTTGTCATTTCGTGGTCGAACAGGGAGTTGCTGCCTCGTCTCCTCTTCCCAATTAAATTAAATAGTTTACTGTTTGACTATACATTCCCGAAAAAAAATTGACTTGAAAAATTACAAAGTTGGGCCAAAATAAAGCTCAATAAAGAAAATATTTCTGGTAACATTGCGTTATTTAATCATGCTTATAAACTATGACAACTTAAGGAATTGGGACTGATACCTAAAATTGGGACATATGGCAGGTATGCCTACGGTAGCAATTACTTTATTTCAAACTATTTTTCCATAGCATAGGGCATGCCAAAATCTACAGATTTGGTGAAATTTATTGCAATAACACCCAATACATAATTGCAACAGTTTTGTTGTGTACAGTTGAGGTAAACCCATTACATCCATTAACAATCACAATTCCTTTTACATATAATATTTATATCATATGCCTAGATATTTTTTATGTTGATAGTTTATCTATGCAACTGATAAGGGATCTCTATGAACTATAAAGCCCAATTTTTGATATTAACCTTAAATCTTTAGTTATCTTTTCATCTACTAATATTAGAACATTTTGAGAGGGGGTTTATTAATAATATCTTTATCTAAATACTGAAAGGTATTCTAAGGTATTTATACAAGTTACAAATACATTTTAGGGATGTGATATCATGGTTTCTGAACAGAAATGCTAAAACATTTGCAATATCTGTTTATTACGTTGTTATAATGAAATTATGTCAACCTGTTCCAAATAGTTCGAATATCGTTTAATTGGGACATATCAACATGGGTCCCAAATGGGACCCACTTGGGCTAGATCAAAGAATTGTATGTGGGACCCAAGTGGGACCCAGTTGGGCCAGATTGAGATGGTCCCATAATCAAATCTCCATGATTTATTGAATAATAGAAGTGAGGAATTAAACTCAAGTAAATGAGCATGAATCAGAATAATAAGATTCAATTTCTGTTATACAATGGACGATCTTCATATGGGACATTTGGAAATTGGACCGAATTGGGACCGAATTGGGCAAGATTGTACTTGTTGAAAGATTGGGTCTCTATATTTCATTTAATAAATGAGCAACACATCTTTTTCATCTGAATAAGCATGAATCAGAATGCATCATTTGAAGTTATAAGAAGTTATGAGCGCTTTTCACATGGGACCGATAAACATGGGACCCAAGTGGGACCCAGTTTGGCCAGATTGAGGTGTTCCCAGAATAAAAGGTCAACATTTCATTAGGTAATTCAAGAAAAGATTCAACTTCACTATTTGAGTATGAATCATACTATTACTATTCCATTTCTGTTATGCACTCTGTGATCTTTACATGGGACGAATTGTGATGGGACCCAATTGGGACCCAATTGGGCTAAACTGAGGCCAAGTGGGACCCAAGTAGGACCCACTTACCTAACTTGCTTTTTTCAGTTGTTGACTAAGCAGATAATGGTTGCATTTTTTCTATCATTTTGACAAATAAGCATTGAATAGGGCACTCAGATGACATTTATTAACATCATGTTTCATGATATTGGGGGTTTCCCATGTGGGTCCCAAGTGGGTCCCAAGTGGGATATCCGCTGCCCACTTGCCCATATCAAACCCACATGGGTCCCACATGGGCTTCCCATCAGGGCTATAGGCTCAGGAATAGCCATGTCAGAGTGTCGAACTTAGGGGTCTAGGGCCATACTCTCGTACAAAACAGAGAGGAGAGAGTCAGTCAATAAATTTTGTCTAAGTTCAACACCCTGTAGGGCCTGTGAGAGCAACACGATGATATAATTTTTTTCTTATTCGGAAAATTGTCTTAGATTGGATAAATATTTTGAAAACTACAAACAAATATTTTACTTTTTACATAAATGAACAACTTTTGACCAAAAAAAACCCGCAATCTAAATACAAATACAAAGATATGATTCATTTTACATGATATGACATATATCAATTTTTGTTTGACCTTTCATGTTTAATTTCAATGATTAAGCTGTTTTTTTCTATGTGCGAAATGGACTTAATTTGTAGTAGTTACCCTATTGTGTTAACTACAGTTCATGATGTATTATAATTTATTGTTGTTATGAGCATTTATATCACCTTTGTTCGTTAATTATTGTCACTTTGGTGATTCTTTAGGTAAGAATATTACTCAGTTTAGCAATAGCCTCCAGGTATTGAATGTAATCAAGTGCTTTTGCATTTATGTTTTGTCTGAATAATAAAAAAGTTGACAAAACAGGAAAATCTGTACATCCGTACTAATATAAGAAGACCCACAGGGGCCGTCAGAGGGTGGCCGTATGGCCCTCTAGCGACCAGGACAGTCCAAGGATGAAGCCCGTGGGCCATACACGTCCTAGCCGACAGAGGGCCGTACAGCTACCCAAGATAGGCCAGTTATAAGTTGAAGTTACCTATTTTAGAATTAACAGATTACCAGGACTCCTGATCCTGGGATCTCTGTGGATAACACTTAACCAGAGTTGCCGCCAAATGATTAGGTTCCGTCATTGCAGAGCCTTCCTTCAGTGTGGGGCCTCCGATGGCTGTCCTGGCAAACCTCCATTATTTAGTGTTAGTTAGTAAATTAATAGTTAAGGTTGAGTAATAAACCTAAAGTTACATTTGTATCGTAAGGGGAAGTCTAGTTGCGAATGGGTAATGTCTAACTCAAGGGTAAATAAGACACAAAGCTAGGAGGTACTTTCTATAATTTTTAATGCACACTTTCTGATCCGACACAACACAAGGTTCAAACAGGCATAAATAGTTGGATAATGTAATAATGTTAATTCTTAAGTCCAATATTCCTAAACAACAACCTCAAAATAATTCCCTAAAGTCTCTCAATAAACCTAAGACCAATGAACAAAATGCAGGAACCTTTAGGAGAATTCCTCAAATGATCTAAGTCCTGAATGTGGAGGAGAGGAAACTTATCCCAAATAGATTTGGCAAACATAAGTCCCAATAAAGACAATTCCTATCAAGAGACTCAAGCCCTAACTAATACAGTTCTGAATGAATATAGTCCCTATCAGAATGAAACAATTTCTACCAAGAAAATCAAGCTCTTACTAAAACAGTTCTGAATAAATATACTCCCTTTCAGAATTAAACAATTTCTATCAAGAAGATCAAGCTCTAACTAAGACAGTTCTGAATAAATATAGTCCCTATCAGGATGAAACAATTTCTATCAGAGGTAACCCTGTCAAACACACACACACTACTAACTTCCCCAGAAAAGCAAATACCTTACTCACTCAGTCAGACCCACCTCTCGACCACCCTTCTCCAGTGATTTGGGTTCGGTCCGCCTGCACCTGACACTCGACACTCTGCCGCGCGATCCATTGGTCCTCACCGCTCGACCAGACCCCGCAGACTGAAGAGGCGACAAAGTCTTTGTTCAGATGAGCAGGAGGCAAGGTAACGGTGAGTGACCCGGGACAATTATTATAATTAATGACACCACCACCGTGCCACCAGTGGGGTGTTTTTGTACTACTCACTCCTTGCCCGTTGCCGGAGAGGTAGGCACTGACCATTTCTGCTGTTTCATAAGGTAAGTGCCCATCTGTTACAGTAATAAGATAAGGCAAGGGTAAATGCCATTTATGTGTTCCCACACAGGCCCTTGAGGGTCTTCTATATTATTTTATCGACCAAGCAAAGCAAATTACTTCAAAATAATGAAAGAAAGCCAAAGGACTCTTTTGGTTACACATAATGTGACGCCATGCATAATGTGACGAGCGGGTAGTTTTCAACTGGTATACAGCTGCATGTTTTTGCCATTTTAACTATATAAAGTGGTAAGTTTGATATGTTTTTAGAGGATTTGGTTTCAGATGTCACTTGGATATCAGAAAATTGTAGTGGTGAGATTGTGCTGGTAGGTGATTTTAATCTGGACTTTAGTAAAAAGAATGATAAACATGTAAATTTGGTGAGGGAAAATATGAAGAAGTTTATGTTACCTCAGAAGATTGTTCAACATACTAGAATTACAGGAACGTCTAGAAGTATACTTGATTTGGTTTTTCACAAATATGGATCATTTACAAGAAATTAGTGTTAAAAATTGTATTATAAGTGATCATTTACCTATATGTATAATCAGAAAAAAGGAACGGGAGCATCGTGAATATGTCTCTCGTAATATGCGTAGTTATAGAAATTATAGTTATGTATGTATGCAGGAACTAATTACTCAGGACCCCCGTTGGTATTTGTTTTGGGCTGAATCTGCTGATGTGAATACTTTATGGGATATTTGTTAGTGCTGTAAATAATCTGTGTCAATACAGATCTAGGCGTGTAGAAAAAGGTCGACCAGATTGGTTGACAGGTGAGATTATGGATGCGATTAGGGATAAAAATTTATTGTATAAAACTGCATTATCCACAGATGACAAGGAGGCCTGGGACAGTTGTTATGAGTTTATGTATTTATTGAATTTGTCATTGTTTTCGGGGTTTTTCCCATTGGCATGGAAATGTAGTACGGTGACACCAATACCCAAGGATGGTAACTTGAAACATGTTGAGAATTGGCGACCTGTGAATAACATTTGTTTACCTGGTAAATTACTGGAAAAATGTGTTTATAAGCAAGTGATAAACTATTTTGAGCTAAATGATTATTTTACTTCATGTCAACACGGTTTTAGAAGTAGTAGACCCAGTAAACACCCTGTGTTGAATCAATATTGAAATTGGATTGAACCTGCAATCAATCATATCTAAATGCTGATCAAATATTGATTTCCCAATATTGATTCACTACTGGCAATTGATGTTGATTCAATGTTCAGTTATCAACATTGAAGGATTTAATGTTGATCCAGTGCCTTTATGCTAACATTGCCTAGATATTTGATGATCAATCCTAAATCAATCCATTTTTACGTTGATTTGCAATTGAGACATCAATGTTGAAGCAATATCGGATTTTCAATTGTACATCAATCCACCACCAGGGGGCACTGTCTGCCAACTTTGTCACAATGTTGAGTATTTCAATATGAAATGGAGCCAAAGTCATAATTGTCTAAATAATTCAGAAACAACTTTTGGTATCTCAGACTAAGTTTACCATTACAAATTCTATCACATGAAAAGTATTTATACACTTTTTGTTATTTTGCAATTTTTGAAGCATGACATGTAAAAAACACCTTTTTTGTTGGAAAGCAATAACATACAGGTTCGAACCACTGGAGTTCTTCAGTATCTCTTCCCATGCATTGTCAGACCACCTGACATTAATGCTACCTAACCATTCATAGGTGGACTTGGTTGGGGAAATACTAATAGATGGCCTTAATCTTGATATATGACCAAGAAAGGTTTAATATTATGATTTAGAAAATAAATCAGTTGAGCGACAGAGTTTTTTTTATGAATATTGTGAACCATATTTTTTCCATTCATTTTTTTCCACATTACTTTTCCCTTTATTTACAGAAGGGAAGCTCCAGAACAGCAAATTATTTTTTTTGGCAAATTATAATGACGATTTAGCATTAACTCTTTAATATTTAAAACAAATTTTATCAACAATGTTGATTCAATGTCAGATTTCAACATTGTATCAACATTGAAAGTTGATATTGAATCAACATTAGCTTTTCATAGTTGAAAAAACTTCCAATATCAACCAATAATAAGGCCGAAAGTTGATATTGAATCAACATTAGCTTTTCATAGTTGAAAAAACTTCCAATATAAAACGTTGATTCAATATTGATAGCAAGCATTGATTCAATATTGAGTCAACATAAGTGTGTTTACTGGGGAGGTACAGATACAGCTATATTAAATTTAAGTAGGAAACTGTTTGATGATATTCGGATAGGAAAGGTATCTAGTTGTAGTTTCCTCGATTACAAAAAATATGTTCGAACTTACATGAAAAGGTTCCTACGGATAGGATGCTACAGTATCATAAAGATCTGAAATTGTTGTATTTGCAGGATAGACGTAAAATGTTGATGTTACGGCGTATGTTTAAGTTGAGCAAACACAGTACAAATGTAGATATTGATAGACCTAACATGAGATTACGAGGAAATGAGAAGGTGAAGTTGAATAGGCCATTCACAGATCGTGATAGAGTGCTGAAGAGTCCTTATTATTTGGGATGTAGTATTTGGGATAGATTACCAGGTGATGTTCAAGGTGTAGATACGATACGGGAGTTTAATGGAGCGGTAAAGCGTATAAATTTGACTGAATTGGAGTGGTAAATTGAAGTGGTAACGCACGCATTTGCATTTTTCATTAATATTTATTGATTGATTTGTTTATCCTTATATATCATGTACAATTGTATTGTTGATTGATAACATTTGTATCACAGGTTGAAATTATGTGTAGCTATTTATATATGTTTCTAACCGCTATCGGGAGAGCTCTGTATAAGAGAGATAGAATAAAGAATTTAAAAAAAAAAAAAATTACGGAGATATGTACACACTGATGTATGGAAATTTATCACCCACTCGTCACATTATGCATAACGTTGCATTGTGCGTAACCGAAAGAGTCCTTTGGCTTTCTTTCATTATTTGCATGCACAGTTTTGAAAACAGCTCCACCACACCTCCCAATCTGCCCCCTGGCTACAATATCATATTGTACGAACGTGAGTCTTAGTTTCTGTGACTCTAGCCGTTAACGCCAGGGGCCACAACCCTCAAGAGTACGGTCACACTTTATGTGTCATATATATCTATTTATATAGATCACTCATTTAACTTTGTAGTTGGACCTCAACTCCACTTCTTGTTCAGGGGCGGATCCAGAGAGGGGTCTAGGGGGTCCTGACCCCCTCCTTTTGGTGGATCCCTAAACTAGGCAAAGAGGGACAAATGTTGCACTCAAGTGTCTGAATACATGCATTTTTAGTAATTAGCATATATATGCTGACCTCCTCCTTTTGGAAATCCTGGATCTGCCTCTGATTGTTCACAATTTTAGAATTTGTGCTCTATCTCAACCGAACCTATACTGACGGAGCCATTCAAGAATGGTTCTAATATGATGATAAAAGAAAGGATTCTCTGCTTGTATAACAGGCTTCAGACCATGTGTTCTGTTGGCGAGATTCCCTTTGCTTATAACTTTAGTAATTTCAACCTAAAAATAGGAGTGGCATGGTGGCCCAGGTGGAACTTTCTTTTTATAGGGTTTTTCATGTGTTTCACTTCAGTTATGCATTCTAAAAATGTAATAAATGAGGAAAAGGTAAAATCTAAAAATATTAGGGAATAATTCAGGGAACAAAACTAAACTTTGGGAATCCCCTTACTTCTAGGCTTTCAGTATTGTCCTTCGTACATCCTAATAAGGGATATTCCCTTAAAAATAACTTGGAAATACCATGACGTAAAACACCCTTAAGATAGTAAAAATATAATTAATAAATTTTGGGCCAAAATTGAAATATCTTATTCCGAACCTCAATGTCGTTTCTGCATATTATATTTAAGAACGGGGGATTCCCTTTGAGACATAGGGTTCCCCAATTTCTCACCGTGTGAAGTTTGGGAATTCCCTTTAAAAATGAAATAAAATACAGGTTTTCTAATGTCACCTAATTGTGTCAAAAATGCACTAATTTCATTAGGAAATTAGTATTCTGTACATATGTGAAAGGTTTTCTTTAAGAATTTTACAATTAATTTCTGAAGAATAGGTGGAACTTTCCCTGTATACAGGCCTGTGCTACGTCTGTTTGTGTGGGCAAGTGCGAACCTCTAGACTTAGTTTAACGTATCAAAATCTGAAACTTAGCTCTACCCCGTATATGATAAACATATAAATGTAAATGAATGACAGGTTATCCATGCCAGATCAATATCCATGTAAGCAGACCAATGCTTATTACCCATCATGATACGAGATTACCACCAAAGAAAAAATACACCACATGACTATATATACATAATTATATAGGAAACAATGTATTACTTGTAAATATTGAAGTCGTAACAGCACAGGAAAGATGTGGGGTAGATGTATTTTATGTATTTATTCAAGACTTCACGTGTTTACATGTTCTTGCAGTCGAGTTGTGAACTGTGTAGTGACAAGACCGCTTCTGAGCCAGGTAAGTGAATTTGATATTCACAGGGGATGCCTGTTCCCGCTTCATTTGTTACTGTCATTTTCATTGGTTAATGAGAAATGCCCAGGTCCCATGTGGGGGTGACAGTGGTTTTCATTGGCCACTGTGTGCCACTGGCAGCAGGGGCAGAGCCAGCGCTAGGTCTGACTGCTCCTGGGATCCGTACACACAGGGGGTGGGGGTGGTGGGTGGGGTGGAAGGTGGGGGTGTGTATGGAGTATGGGGTGGGTAGGTGTGTTTTCTGCCAAGTTTGGGATAGTTTTTAGTTGAATTTTTTCTAGTTGGAAAAAATTCATGCGGGTTGAGTGCGGTTTCGGAAGATTATCTCATCAGTTGTATTCACTAACAGGATGTTTGATTATTTCTTGGAACATTTTTTACATATGAAAAATGTGATGTTTCAATCATATAGGGCATAGGTCCTATATTTTAATTAGGCACACTCTATGATAAAAAGTGGAATTTTTTCACTGCACGAAAAATCATAAATAATTCAGGATTTTCTAGAGGATAAGTGAGGCCCCTTCCTAATCTGCATGGAAAAATTACAAAATAAAAAATCGTAACAGAACAGGAGCCATATAGCAGCAATGTGTCCCTAGTGGTCGTTTGAATGAGATTGGTGGGAGTTGCCCTGACAACAACCAAGCAACAGTGTTGTCCCAATAAACCAATAGGGGGCACCACTATCCACTAGAAGTATAGTGTTGATATGACACTCTCGGCTGCCGAAATTGCATGTTTGGTGGCATGTTTTCCACCAAACATGCAATTTCGGCAGCCGAGAGTGCATAATCGTTTGGTGGCATGTTTTTCTAGGATCAATGGACTGAAAATGGGCATAGATATCAATATACATATTGTTAATGAGGTGTATATGAAGCACTTAGAAATATATCCCAAAGAGAAGTTATCTGTACATAGCATTTTGATTTTTTAAACATCCTTTTAGAAACCCTTTCAGTGCCTCCCTGGTACCGAAAAAGCTCAACAGGTGTCAGTCTTGTATTTGGTGGAGAACATGAAGTCATGCTGACCAAGTTAAATTGAAAAGTGATAGATTAGGCTACGGCATGATAAAACCTGAACGACTTATCTATGTGCTTCATAGATAAGCTTCTCTTAAATTGACTATTCTGACCAGCTTTAATGTTTTTAGTACACACAAACAGATTGCACCTGGTATTAGACGATACTCCTCCCGAAAACCACTGCTAATAACCTAAATCTGAAGTTCTTAAATTTTATAAATTGGCAGATTTGCAGGCTTGTCAGCCAATCAAAATACTGTATTTCAGGGCAAAATAGAGATGAACATTATTGGTTGGACTGACAAGCTTTACCATTGGTTCCTATGGGGAAAAGTCCAAAATTTAAGGTCATGTTTAAGAATTTTAGGAGCAATCTATCCACCAAATTGTTTTGGTGTATCTGTTTTTGTACAGTCTCAATTTCACTAAAATATAATTATTATTATTATAACACTCCATTTTGGTAAGTCTAAATCTATCTAAAATATTGGAACTGCTACATGAAAATTTAGCAAGGAACGGACCAACCATAAAAGTATACCCATGTCATAAATATACTAGTCTAGTTTTATGATAGTATTAAAGTTCATAGTTTTGTACCCTATATCTTAATCTATAGATAACCTATAGATATATATAGATAGATCTATAGATGTCGCCTGAGAAAAGAAATATTGATACATATTATAAATTTATAAAATCAATTGAGGTATAAATACATAAATTTTAAACATAATAGTCCTGGGTGCATTAAATTAGTTGTATGTGTGTCAGTTAAAGAATTTTTATGATTAATCCTTTACTTACCTATTAAGTGAATTTATTTGATCCTCTCATACCACATGCAGAATTATATGACTTGTTTGAAATAACATCTGCTATGGTAGCAGATACAACCAAATTTAAGATTGTTTGAAAATGCACATTTGCATGAATTGTATACTTGTATTTGATTATTAACAAGTGTAAATAATGTACATATTGTATTTTTTCCCTGGAGGCTAGAGAATACTAGCATTTTGTACTGCTAACTTGTCTTCAGGTAAAATAAACGAATTTAAAAAAAAAAAAAAAAAATAACGCAATGTCATGGTGTTAAAGTCACCCTTTATCAATATCCCAATCTATCATTTTGCACAAAAGTCATTGTGCATATATAGGGTATTAGAGGTTCTTTTGTGTGAAATATATTCTGTTTTATAAATACACTCCGTACCTAAGTAATAATAAGTAATGATAACTAAAATACGGGTATGGGCTGCAAAAGCCGGTGGCAGTTCAACCGCCAAACAAAAAGATTTTTTTATTACTGAGGTAAGACAGGAGAACGTGTTGGCACCACCAATCCTAGCTGAGAAGTGAATGTCAGGGGAGGTCACCCTAGTGGTGAATACCTGCCACAAGCAGTGGTGCCATCTACTGTATGTATACTGCTGTCCTCTGTGGATTTATATCAATATAGCCACTGATATATTGTCACATGATTGAGAAGTCAGATGAGAGACAGAAGTCACCGGATGAGAGGGAAATTATAAAGGAATTGTAGAGAATATTCAAAATTATATAAGTATGAGAATGGCAGACGTTGCTGGTAGGTGATATACCTGTATAACCACGGCAGGCGCAAAGGACCTCCCAGTAAGTTGTGCTGCCTGGGTAAAATCGATAATTGGACAGTATATATAAGGGGCTGGGCCAGCAAATGAAGCCAGAGAACACTACCTGTTTGGATCAATACAAATCGGGGTTTGGTTTTAGCAATTTACGCAGACATCGGGTGACTTGGATAGGAGTTTACCATTGTGCTGCTGCACTAAGACAAGCGGACACTGAAGACGAAGCTAGCCTTGGACAGTGTTGAACGAGGGCCGGATACTTGGGCAATAACGCACCAGCCATTGTATGCAGTGGATTAAACACCAATAAACTTCCTCTCAGCCAAGCCAGATTTGTGTTATGGAAATGAATGCCCATTTCATGGATGTAGTCTACCACTTGACTAGCGACATGAACTGAGGTGATAACAGGCAGTCTTGAGTAATGATTAACTGTACAGTCCCCATATTTAAATAACACCCATAACCAACCACTAGCGTTCAATTTTTTTTTTTAACATGGTCAGCATGACATCATGTCCTCCAACAAATATAAGACTGGCACCTGGTGAGCTTTTTCGGTACCACGGAGGCACTGAAAGGGTTCCTAAAAGGATGGCATTTGTTGTGTAAAAAATTGAAATGCTATGTTTGATAACTTTTCTTTGAGACTTACTTTTTTAAGTGCTTCATATACGCCTCATTAATAATATGTATATTGATTTTGTGACATTCCTCGGTAGTTCGGGGTTTCCGATTTCTACAACAGAGGGACGTGGGGATTGTTTTGGATCTCAGACGGACGGGGAATCTGGGCAAGAAACCGAGATGCGATATTTAGAGTCGTGCCTCGCGCACGAGGGGGGTTTGAGCAGGTCGATCGGGAAGTCGGTATTCGTTAACAGGGAAGGGGTGCATCAGCCGGGCTGGAACGAGGGGCCCCAGCCGCCGGGCGCGGTACAGGCACCTCCGTTGACGGGCGGAGGACTGTGGGGGAGGAAAAGTGGTAGGGGCAGGGGGAAGCCGTTTCTATCTCTCTAGTACTGGTACTTGCTTCGAGGTCTCCTGCAGATGGTCCACCCTCGGTCTCGGTCCGTGGGGATGTTGGGTCAACGGTCGCCTATTGTTTGGTAGCGTGGGGCCGAGCCGGTCGCGCCGTCGTTCCCCCGGATCCTGGGTTTCCGTCCCCCATTTCGGGCCCTCGTGCCATTCTGGGCCTTCACTTCTGGGACTCCATCCGGGCCAGTTTCGGGCCTTCGTACCCCGTTTCGGTCCTTCGGGCCTTCAGGCCTCCGTCCTAAGTTTTCGCCTAGTTTTCCTCGAACTTCTACTATTTTACTTAAACTTCTAGTTAATTAGCTTGTATTGGATCATCTTATCGGTTACCAAAGGAAGAAGACACATGTTGACACAAGGAGAACTGTAAAGGAACTCATTTATTCTCGGGCCTCACCGCCCCTTTTATAGTCTAGTGGTCAGCCCTGATTGGCTGTCTTTGATCACGTGGTTACAACTGACGTCACTTCCGGTTTACTTTATCACTTCCAGTTTACATATTTCTCGGGACTTTCGGGTTTCGGGCTTTTACAATTTCAGGCCTTTTTCGGGCCTTTCGGGCCTTTACAATTTCGGGCCTTTTCGGGCCTGTTACAAAACATACTTTACTTTGTCGTATTATCTTACTTTTCATATTTCGGTCTTTACCTATTTGATGAATAGACATTCATCACAATATATATACCCATTTCCAGTCCGTTAATCCTGTAATAAGAGGAGATTTTATTGAATCTTCTGCCTGTGGGGACAGCTCTTTATAGACAAATCTTTACATGAGGATCTTTGGCTAATATCCAGTTCCCATTGATTGAAGACTCGGGATTCCCAATCAGTCACTTTGTGTAAATATTTTGGTATTTTCCATTAGGAATTTTCCTTGAAAAGTACATAAAATAGACCAAATCTGAACTCTCAAATGACCTTGTGTACACTCCAAAAACTCTCTTGTATTATTAGTTCTTAATGCAAAGAATATCCTGTAATTTTGGTATTTCTTGCGGTTCTAGCTTTGTCATGAAAACAATCAAAGCCTAGTCTGGCATGTAGAAATATGAATCCCGGTAACAAATAAAACCTTCCCTGGAATGAAAAGATTTCCGGATTAACAGCATCGATGCATAGAATTCTTTGTGAACTATTTTTCCAATTTGGACACTGAAATCTAATATGATAAATTGATTACTTGATGAGGTGATAATGGTAGTTCAATTCATGCATAATGCCCACATTGGTACTATATAGTATGTATAAGGTATAGAACATATTGAAAAAATAGTAAGAGGTATATATTAGGCACGCATTGCCTCGCATCAACATTCCAGGAACATGCTGTGGTCTTATACACAACTTTTCATTTCAGACAAAAATGGTCCCTTTAGTGATGATCTCTTGTAATTCTTCATCTTTAGCAGGTGTATGATCTCAATTGCTTCTCCTTAATAAAGTGACAGTTGAAGTGTTAAGTCAACCCACGTACACCATATCAAATATTGTTATCAGATATGAGTCAAGGACCGGCCTGTGATGTCAGTTCTTCCAGATTCTTCAACCTGATATCTTTTAACTTGGAAGTTCAAAGTCTAGCTACTCTCAGTTGAAAAAAAATTGATAAAAAAAAAAGGTATAGGGTCCCTTATGGTCAAGCTTTGAGGAAGAAAGGTCACATGGGTACTTCAGACCGATATGACGTGCCCAAAAGTACCATGAACGTGGCTGTCCTAACATTAACAGCTGCCACTTCCACTAAGGTAAGCAGGATTAGGTCATTATAATTCCATAAAATATATCCAGTTATGTATTGCCAGCTAAATAATCAAAAACAGAAAGGGGAGATCGTTGTATGGTGCATTTTTAATAGGCTTCCCAGTCTATGGGTTTAATTCTGCCATACTGATTAAATACATAGTACACAAATATCTTAAAATATTGATAACCACAAACATCATCATTTATATCACTTGATCGTTAGTTTCCTTGGCAGTGTGGCTAATTTGCCATAGACGTTTGTTTCAATGAGATTCTTTGTTCTATTGAGTCCCAGATTTGCAAGAATTTGAGTACCATTTTGATTTTAAAATCCGTCAACATATTGATATAAACACATCAACACATAACAGATATGAATAATACCCTAGATCAACATAAATTCCATGGAAAATATCACAAAGAGGAAATGTCCTGTATACAGTAAACGACGGAATCGGAAAGCACGGATCGACCTGAGAGTAAACGGAACGAGTCTAACGTGGAATGCGGTCCGCACACGGTCCGCGGTGCATTGTGACGTTTTGCATACGTTTTTGATGAAATCCCTTTCTAAAGGTGTTTCTGAATACTTTTTATAGTGTATCTATCTTTAGTAAGGTGTAGAAACTTGATGTAAAATATCCCCTATGGTGAAAATCTGGTTTGATTACCTTTATTGAGTGTAAAAGTGGAGGTGCATTGTAACTTAAACACCATTTTGGTCCACTGGGCTAGTAAGTGAGGTTGGCAAGGTGTCAGACCCCAAATCAGATCTCTCCAGATCTCAGACTGGATCTCACTGCCTGATAGATAAAATATTGCAACAAAGGATCTCTGTAAGCCTCTTTTATGGAGGTCTGAGCCCAAGGATTTTTAAGAACTCACATTGTAAAATATTAGCCTTTATTGCAAAAAGACTATTTCTTATTTGAGACTATTTTGCTTTATCATTGATTTTATTGAGACAAAGCTGAAGCCCCAAATTGGGAGGATATTTCTTCTGAACTGTTTTTTTACTGTAATAAAATTGGATCTCAGATAATTTGCTGTGTTTGTCTTTCCCTTATAGAATCACCGCTTATCCACAATAATCTCGAACCAATACAGAAATATTAGTAATAAGTATTATCCCTATGATCAGACCTGACGCCAGGGATGGTACTATAATTATTTTGGTTATTTAGGAAATCAAAACTGGTCGAAAAAGTCCAGAACTGATCGAAAAACACCAGAAATAGTGTCTCAATTGACCCATGCAACCAGAAATCTTCAGAAAAAGAAAAGGCAAGTCGCTAGGAAAATATCAGATAATTTAAGATTTCGATCCCTAGCTATTTTTAATTTGCCCAGAATCCTGGCGGCATCACTCAGTTGGTTAATTGCGATCATTTGCGATCATTTTCATCGGAATTTTGTATTGAATCACACAGGATCTCTATGAAAATATTAAGCATGTTGAATGATTTCTCAATGAATTCCATCGCAGAGGTCTACGATTATACAACATTTCCAATGTTCGCAGATTGCAGAGGGCTGCGACAACTTACTTTAACCACGGCAAATGGGGCTATAACTTTCACCCACCTCTAATAAACTGTCAGGGAGACATAGGTAGGCAGAGTGAACTTGTTATGTTATTAAAGAAGACCTTGTGAAGTTTTGATTTGTAATATTATATTCATAGGGTCATAAGTAGGGTTTTTCAATCAAGAAATGTATATAATTTATTCTAAAGATGATAAAACCTCTTCAGTTTTTTGTATAGAATCAAGGCAGCTTTCTTCCAGGATGTCCAATTTGTCAAAATGTACACATTCTATTTTCCGAAATGTATGCAAAAGAATTATTCTACATGCTAATCTATCAGAGGTATATTATCAGTCATTAGGACTGCCACAGAAGTCAAAGAAGTTCTCCTCCCTTGTTTGTCTACATTTTGACTCGAAAAATGAGCTTTCATTAACATGATACAATTCTGCTATACTTAGGAAGTACAATCAACACAGACCATTCTCCGTGAGAATTACCTTTCATGAGGTAATTTATATCTTAAATACTGGCAATATATTGCTCACTATTTTTCATCATTGTTTCAGAATGGAATCTATGTACAGTGATGTCCTGATGCCTGGACAAGAACAGCAAGATGATGGGTTATAAGGTAAGGAGTATTTTCATATAAATAAATTATATTTGGTTTCGGCTTATCTGAGTAACCCTTTGACAGGTCATGATCAGATATGGGGAAGACTTGGTTTCTCCTTGAGATACTTGAAGAAAAGGAAAACCGTTTGATTGATGCAAATAATCATTTTTATCAGCTCATAGATCATATCAGTGTGGTAATTTGAAGTAGTAGGAGGCTGTAGTACACTTGTAATCTCCTTTATTATACTTAGATAAACAATCTCAACGTGGCTGGCTCCATGCTGCTTACAAATTGTAAATACATGTACCACCTTTAGGGAATGGAAAGGTTATTTGAAACAAAGTGAAAATTCACAATTAGCTGTATCCACCTTTACAAAACCTTTACTATGCATGGAAACCTTTGGAAAGCTGTTTTTTGCGCAGTGAATAAAGCTGCAATTTACGAATTTAAGAGGCAATCTGTCAACCAATTTACTTTAATTAATTTTGCATTATATATCTGTCTTCAGGACAAAAGCATGCAGGCAATTTTAAAAATATGGTTAACTTAATGCTGACGTAAAATGGGATGGGCATATTGTTTAGTGGAAATTGATTCTTTACAAGATTAAGACTAACCCTAAGCAACAGTCTGTAAATTGTAAAAGTTAAGTAAGAACAAGCAAAATGGTTATTTTACCTAGGTATTTCATAACACAATGTTCAGAATTTATTGATTCTTAAAAAGCATCTTTGTCAAGTTCACCATTTTCCACATTCTTAGAAGTAAACTTTAAGAATTCTTTGTAAAACCCTTTCCTTTGTTTGACACTTTGAGTCAATGTATCTATCACAAGCAGTGCCTCCTGGATCCTGTATTCAACAGCCAAAAGTATCACAACAATAACAAAAACTTCAAGATGGCTATTATTAAGAAAGTAACAAAGAAATTTCTTATATTTTCTCTTTATTTAAGACGATTACAAAGATTCATCTGTTTCTTATTATTTTGTTATGAAATACCCTCCAGATCTCTATTTAACAGCTTTGGTGACAACAGTGGCTCTTACCAAACACGTCACATTACACAACATTAATGTCAACTGAAATGCATGGAAGACATCAAGTAGAATATTTATTTCATAGATAAGTTCCAAGCAAATATCCTTTCAATTCCAGATGTATCTAAACATTTGCTACATCATATGTTCCTTCACATCGTCTGTGATTACAGCACCAGCATCATGTAAGTTGGCAAACCTTCTTTGTTTTTCTCAATCATCCCATCAAGATTACATATTTTATTTTCACTATAAACAAGTTATAGATTGTTTGATATGGAAAAAGCAAAGCTGCGTAAAATTTTAGTGTAAGATGTGATACTGACCTATATAGGTTTTGATGACTTTGACCTTGATCAATGAGGGGTGTGGCGTGGAGTAGTGGTTAGAGTGTCCGTCTGTTGCGCGGGCAGCCCGGGTTCAATCCTTGGCTGGGGTGAGCTGGCTGCTACCCCCCTCTACATGTCTCCCAATGGCAACAACTGGGTTATCAAAGGTCTCTAGTAGACCACTGGCTGTTGTGTGTGGGGCCCTGCCTATGGGACCCTGCACATTAAAGAACACCTGCCTCGGTAAAAGTGTAGGGGTATGGTCTCTATCTTCTCATAGATTCGATCCTTCCATAGATACGATCATCAAAAACCCCAATAACCAACCAACTAACCTTGATCAATGTCATTCACATATATACCAGCCTTAATATTTAAGGCTGATTCATACCCATGTACAGCTAAAATATCTAAGATTTTGCTCTAACAGCTGGCAAGATGCAGCAAATAATCTGCAAATATTATTGGTTTATTATTCCGTTGACCTTTGAACTTTGACCGGTGATCTTGAAGTTTGTAATTGGCATTGGTAGTTTTGAAAATCTGAGGACCTCCTAAATGTAATGATAATGTCAACCGGTACCTTTTATTAATTTTGGTCACATGTGCATACATTTATTTATGCATATTGTCTCTGGTATGCCCTACTGCCTTTCAAGTTTATGTATATATGTCTAACCTTTAATACTTATTGTTACTGGTGGTATAAATGAGAGACAGGTAGGCCTACAACTATGCTGCCACCTAGTGGGTGTCTGTTTCACCTACATATCTTTGCACCACCACTAGGGTTGGTTTGGGTCATTACCTGCCCAGACCTTGTTCCATACACACATATATGTTATCATGTTGAGTTAATAAAAATAAAAAAAGGGCGGATACCTATCACCGCCGGCATCCAAGTCCACTTACTTTACTACTGTGTTTGTGTTGTTTTTGTAACAGATTTATACTAATTGATTCATAAATTGAAACACTGTACATTACATAATGGATGGTTAGATACTATTGTGATACACATAAAGAGTCATTTTTCCACGCATTTAGAAGCAATGCAAACTCGCATCATTCATACATTCTATTGTACAATTTACACTCAACCAGTACCCTTAATATCAATACATGTGGTACAGACACAAGAAGGCAAAACGCAGGGTATTTTAGAAATAAGGATGACATTCTCTCACTCTTATCTCAATGTTAGGAATAATTAATACACAAAAGTGACATTTTATGACAACTATTTTCCAAACTCATATCAAAATAATGATTCCGTGTAAGCCACTTCAAGTTAAATGCTTATTTATTCATTAAGTTAACATGTTGAACACCTACCTTTAGAATTCTTAAGTAAATTAAGGTCCCGCGTAAAGAGTTCCTTTCACATATATTCTCAAATCGCTATGTTTTGTAAAATTAACCTGACTCAAGTAATCTATAACTATGTAAAAAAGAAAGCGGGGGAATTAGTGAGTAATCAAAGGAAACCTTGCACACATTTATAGGAAAAATATAATCCAATGAAACTCTTTGAGTACGTTCTTTGCATAAAGAATCTATAAAGTTGAACATTATCTCGAGCATGATTTAAGTGTAGACAGGGTTATGATACTTTAAACTTTGGTTTATTTTACGAGTTTTTTGAAGAAGTTTCCAAGTTTGTGATGTCACGAGGATACTAATTGGGAATCCCAAGCTTTCAATAAAAGAAATCCCCATATCTCAAAAATCGTATAGAAAGGAATTTGAGCTTAAGCATAAGTTATTTGTATTAGGTCCCATACAGGCTATTTTCACTTGTATTTTTCCTTCACTTAACTTCATCCAGTTGCCTGAGATTCCCAAGTTGTTTTGAAATGGATGCTCTATTATTATGATGCAGCAAGGGGATTCTGACAAGCCCAGAAAAAGGCAGATTTCCAAAATATGACTTTCTTACCGAATAACTGACTATCTTTAGATTCTGCCTTTTTTAATTTAACCCTTTATAATTAACCCCCAATCTGGCCGTAGCCGCCGAGGGTAGTTTCCCAATCCGGCCGTAGCCGCCCGGAAAAATGGAAATTTTTCCATAACTTTTCCAAATTATTCCAAAGAGGACAGTTGTATGAGTTTTCAACATACAAAACTGGCTAATATATCATTTGAAAGCTGATTCAATTTCCTTTCCAATGGTACAAACCTTATTCCTATAACTTTAATTGAAAGTGGTGGGTCATCCTGTAAATTTTCCCAATTAATATACATTTAGGGAATTCCGGAGGGAAATCCATAGAAATCCTGAGGACATCAAGCAATTTATGAATGCGACATGAGGGGTCTAAATGGTTAAGACATTTGAAGAATACATTAATGAAGTGAACTATACAGCATCTGTTAACTTGTAACCTAAATTCATGTGTAAAAAACATTTGGACAAAGAAAAGGAAGTAAATGTTGGGAATGTTGGACTGTTCAGTACTCATCTTGTGACATCATAACAATTGGAATTCCCCTGAGAAATAACTTGGGATTCCCATATCAATTGATGATGGTAGAAGAGTAAACTTTATGCTCAATTATATCCTTATATGGTCAACTATTATACTTACTTGATGTTAAGGCACAAATATCTTACTACACAATTAAGTTCTGAAGTGGGGGTCCTATTTGATGAGTGAATTGAGTTCCCCATGAACTAGTCACGTGACATATAATTAAAGGTAAATATGGGTATTTGACATGATTTCTTGATAACCATAATAAAATTATCAAACTCACACAGCTGTTAGATGAATGCATAGGGACTGTAATAACACTTTAAAAACCATATGTCACCATATACATTTATGAGATATTAGCATTTGAAAAAATGACAGTTTATCATTGGCTCCAATGGGAAAAATCAAATTTTTCCCCATCAAAAAAAAAATATCCATAATTTTTACACCAAAAGCTGCAAATATTTAGATAGTAACTAGATATTCATTTTAAGATTAAGAAAATGGGGGTCACCATCAAAAATCAAAACTTATTCCTGAAAATACAAAAAATTGACCCCCAAAACCCACAAAAATAGCCAATTCTTGTTTAAGAAATTAACAGAAATATATCTTTTGGGCAAATTATTGTAAATCTTTTGAGTTTATGATAATTAGATCACATTTTGGAAAGGTTTTAAAGAGTTTAAAAAATGAAAAATGATAAACACCACATGGCGCTGCAGTAAATACCCATATTTAGCTTTAATATGGATATTTCTCTTTAAAGTAAATTAATCAATGTTTTTCAGTGTCCCACAAATATAGCTAAACTAAGAATTTTCCTTGCAGCTTTCTTACATTAGATGTTAAGTATATGAACATCATGCTGAATTGATGATTTCATTTGAAAACATACATCCTGTAGCTATAAAATTGTCAAAACTACATCGAATCCAATGATGAAGTGTGGTTGACTTGTTTTTTATTAGTAGATATATAAAAAATGAACAAATCCAATCCTGTTGTTGTGATTTCCCAACCCCTAGATAACATGTCTTTGATTATCTTCAGTGTGTCCGAGGCCTGACCTGTGGGAAGCGAGTTACGATGGGCCCATCATGAAAGCTGCACCGGGAACCATTGTTACTGTGAGCTGTAATGAAGAGTTTGTAGAGGCATATCCCACAATTAAGTGCATTGATGGGCAATGGACTAAGCCAGAACCGGCATGCAGACGTAAGGCGTTTTAAGATCACTCTCCAGGCAGATCACTCCACTATCCCAGAATTCCTAAAGTCAAAATGCATATGTTTTTGTTTTTTTTATAGATATATGTTAGTTCAGAAAGGGTTCCTAAAACCAGCTTGTACTTGTAAATGACCTCAAAATTGGTTAAGGTTACAAGAAATGTTTGCAGTACCTCTAGAGGTACTGTGAGTGACTGTTGATTTTATGAATATAGTGAAGTTTTTTTCGTCATTTAGGTGTGTTTCTGATCTGTTAGCAAACTTTCCCCAGAAGAATTATCACAATGCTCATTTAACTGAGCATCAATTTGAAGAGATACAGCTTCCACCTTTGTGACAAATAAACGATGATATTCTCACTCTTTTGATTTCATACAGCTAAATACCATGCCAATACGTAATGAGCCTGAAAATTTGGCAATATCACCAATAGACTAGGGATCCTGCAAATGTTCAATTTTACACCCTGATGTAATGGATGTATATTTCCAGGTTGATACAAAGTCAAAGGCGTGACCCATGAATCCATTTCACTGTACTCGGAAATATGTTAATTACATTATAATCTTACACATACAGATAAATTGTATCAGGGATATCTGAGTTCTTGTATTAAATGCATCTGCAGACTAGACCCAACTGAGAAGTTTTGGAAATATATACCACCGTTTTAAATAATGATGTTTTTATTTGTCTCAGGTGTATTGTGTGACTTCCCGGATATTCCCGATAATGGTCGGCTGCACCTATCATGCAGGAGACTCAATTGTGTCATCTCTTTTACCTGTGCAGAAGGCTACTGGTACACTGGTTCAGTGACAAGCACCTGTCAGAGAAATGAGACGTGGAGTGGTGTACCCGGCAAATGTGCCCAAAAAGAATTATGAGACTAGAAGAAAGTATTTCAACATTATGAGTACGCCTGACATAGAAAAAATCTAGTATAGACTGAGGAATACTCAGCAATCATTATTCCTGAAACAGTTATGTACGTTATTTATTTATAGTTAAAAGGAATTTCCCTGATTGTTGGTAACAATTATTGGAGCCAAGCATGACTTTTGCAATGCTGTTGTAATGTTATATTAACTGATTCTTAAGCCGCATCCCCAGTTAGGCGACTTATGCCGGCGATTAGTTGTATGTGGTGGGCCAAAGTACCAAACCCATCCCATCCCCAGCGACTATTCTTTCATATACCACGGTGGGCGGTGAGAACAATAGATCTAGGCCGTGAATATAATGCGTATTCCGCCCCCCCCCCCCCCCCCCCCACACACAACGTCCAGACAAAGATCCTTGGTCCAGTGGAGACAGACCTCGCTGGACGTTGGGGGTGCGGGGGGGGGGGGGGGGGTGAGTGGGCAGTGTGGGCGGCATCGGCAGCCCATCCGACATGTCATAACCAAATATCAAAGAATTCAGCAAAATGATTAAGACATTTTATAAGGACTAATGAGGAGATTTTCATTAGACATTATATCAGATGTTAAAGGGAAAACTTTCGGACAACTACCAAGAACTGTCTGAAAAAATTACATAAAGACGTGCACTCTTAATCTACAATATTTGTCAATATAAAAAGTAGTGTTTTACTTTTAAGCCAATGATATCTGAGATAAATTAAACCAAAGACATTCTTTACCTTGCGACTTGCTCTGGCTGGTTACCCATTGTAAACTGATCAGAAACCAAGGTGGAAAGCCCTCTTATATAGGCATGTATTGAAATGAACACATCAGCTGACATTCCAGACAAACACCAATTAAAAGGGCCCGTGGTATATGTCAGATATAGCACTTGTCTGTGGCTACACTTGATATACACCTCGGCTGACGCCTCGGTATATATCGCGTACAGCCACAGACTCGTGCTATATCTACCACATATATAGCACAAGTTGCTGGGGAGTGGACTGGTTTCGTACATTGGACCAACACATCAAACTAGTCGCTTATGTTAAGGCCTGGACACATATACCAACTCGACCGTCGGGAGTGCTTCAGACCCGACCGTCGGGGACTGATTACTTGTAGGAAATTTCATGGGGTATGCCACACATACCGACTAATTAGTCTGATATCTATGGCATTCTTCCATATAAAACAAATCAGTTTGGTCAATAGTCAAGTCAGGACATACTTACCCTTTTGATATTATATTATCTGTAACGAGAAAACCGTATTTTTAAGTTCTTTGATGTCTAAGTCTTGTCTAATGTCTAATGGCTTGATGATAAGTATTTATAGAAATACTGATCGAACATTAACAAAAAAATATACTACAGATAAGCTTATTTTATGCTGCATCTGAACATAAAGCTTGTTTTCATGTCAACATATATTTGAAAGATTTCATAAAGGTTACTTGTCCCTCAGACCTGACAGTTGAGTTGTTAATCTTCAGCATCTCATGATTCCCGACCCGACGGTTCCGTCGGGAATAAGACCCGACCATCCAGTCGTAACCCTATGACACATACACCAACTGACCCCAACCCAACTCAACTGTCGCGTCGGGTCGGGATATGTGTCCCGGCCTTTATGTTAGTCGCCCAAGTGGGGACACGGCTTTACATAAACAGCATACAGAAACAGAAACATAAATAGCATCTATATTCAGAAATTTATCACATTTAGGGATCTAACAGATTAGTTTTGACCATCTTTTTTATAATGTTTTAGAATTCTGAATCAAGATTGGGGTCCTTGATAGGGGGTCATTATGTCCCATTTCAAATTTAGAAAATGATTGTGTCACAAGGTTGAATTTAAAGGTAAATTTGGGTGACCACTGGCGCGCCACCTAGTATGATTCTATTTTCATTACAGGATTACTTTGAAACTTCAGTTATAGATCATGGACCACCTAGGAATGATGAATATGAATTTGTGAATAAATTATTTTTAGGATAATTAGTGAAAAGGAGTTAATTAAGCAGTTTTCTTCATTTTTTTTCTTATTTTGGGGACGAAGTAATATTTTCTATAGTGACCTATGGTTTTCTTGGGTTTAAATTACACATTGGGGTCGTGCCCACACATTTCCAGCATTTTAAGTAAAAATCATAGTTACTTATGTTTTAATGTTGAAAAATCTACATTCATTACATCTATTATATAATCCAGCTTGCAGTCATATGATTTCATTTCATTGTCATAAACATAATGAATTCTAACTTTAGTTATACTTTGTATAATCTTTGATTTTGATGGTAATAAGTTCCGCTGGTGTTAAGGGAATACTGGAGAAATCTAACTTACCCCAAGATAATAAAATATTTTTTAAAAACTTACACAGCAGAGCTTGTTTTTATGGCAGGAAGTAAACAGTCTCGGAGGAGAGTGCATCTTTAGGTTTCTTGATGGCATAGCATTCGGATCCAGTGACCTCACTTGGAGCCATCAAAAGCGCATCAAAAGTGCATCGTTCTGACAATGTAACAATCAATATGCATTGCATATGATTTACCTGCTTCAAGTTTGAAGGGTTATGGTCGTTAAATGTCAGGAGGAAGTAGAAAAGTTTCATGTTTACTCTCTAAAACCATCTTTGCATGGGCCCCATCGTCTTTTAGGTATTTGAGGTTGTTTAGGGTGCCACCTGGCTCATAGATTAAGAACTACAAAAGCTGTTTTAAACCACAAGGCCATATGGTGCTAGGAGAAGTAAAGTCAATGTGTTTCTGTTCTATTAGAATAAAAGCATATAGAATCACTATAGTATAAATACCCTGAGCTTGGTAGTCTGAGACTTTGCAGTCTATATACAGGAGGATTTATCAATGAAAGGTGTTTTTTTATTTAAATATCTCTTCAATACAGAAGTTGTTCTGATGTAGGTGATCATACAAAAAATGATGTACAAAGTAATGAACAATTATGAATGTATATATATACATGATGCAAGGTACCATATCACATAAATATTCTTCCCTTATTTTATAGTCATATTACTATGATTTTTATATAACGATACATTATTCACATGTTGTATTTCCTCCTTTAATTCGTTCACATTCTCATTCTTCTGGCTGACCTGAAGGGGAAACTTCAGCTTTTTTGATTTTCAGCTTTTTAAAAATTGATCTGACTAGTTAGTGTGTAATTTCTCTGTAACTGGTATTAATTTAAGGTAGTATAGACTTTTCCCTCACTTATATGTACAGTAGTCCCCCTTTTTCATCACTCGCTCTGCCAATGAGCCATGCGTATCGTGTGCAGGGCGCATTGCCAAGCCATATGCACAGCTCACTGTCGACACCTATGTCGCAGTAATTCTGACATATTTTGAATATTTCTTGGGTGAAAAACGTAAGAAGTACCTTTGGGGTCGTCCTGGGGTGGCTGTACGACCCATGGGGATCGTACAAACCTTGGGCTTCGCCCTCAGTTTGTGATGATCCCCTATGGTTTGTACAGCCACCCTCGGACGCCCCCTGTGGTACTTCTTACTATAATGCAGCCACCCTTGGTGAATCACAAAAGTGGCCGCTGGTGACAGGTGGCCAGTGGTGATAACTGGAGACCCCTCTACTGTCCGGTCTGTATGTATGGGTGCACATATATAGGGTATGTGCCTGAGGGCCCTACCCTCAGGCTGATATCAGGTCCAGGCACAGGCTGCTAACCTCCCTCGTACCACCTTCTCAGTTGGTCATATGTAATTATCACAACTCGTAACATCTTATAAAGGAGTGGGCCCCCAGGGTCCCATGGGTCCTTTATGTGAAATAAATAACACTGGAGACAGGTGTAGAGCTTGATGGCTATTATTTTATACTATTGCCGCCCCAGACGTCTGTTGTTTGGACAGTAGGTTTCTGAGTTTGATCTAGATTCCCTGGCCACATTGGAGTGCCTAAACATCCGGCGGAGGTTTATTTAGTTAACCTCCAGAGGTTATGGGGTAAACCTCCGGAGATTATGTGGTAAACCACCGGAGGTTACGCCTACAGCTCTTTCTATGTTCAATTTCAAATATCTGAAAAGTTCTATTTTGCATGAGTGATGAATGTCCATTCATCAGTATCAGAGTCAGGTATTGAAAAGTAATAGAATAATAGATTAAAAGTATATTTTGTAGCGGGCCCGAAAGCCCAAAACCCGAAAGCCGAAAATAATGTAAACCGGAAGTGACATCAGTATGATCACTTGAAATGGCCAGTCAGAGCCGAGTATAAAAGGGGGCAATGAGGCCCTGAATAAACAGTTCCTTCTTGGTACTCCTTGTGTTGACATGTCTTCTTCCATTAGAATAGCCCTCGAAGTGGTTAACGTCCATAAGGTGGTCGAGTAACACATAGTTCCATACAAAGTGAAATAATTAAGATAAAGTTCACAAGTAACTGGTAGAATAAGGAAACCAGGGTCAGAGAGCCCGAAGGACCGAAACATTGTACGGTGGCCCGAAATGACCCCAGGGGTGACCCGGAATAGGAAAATCGGACAAGTACAAAAGCCCAAAATAGTCAGAGACCGTCCTGTAACCGGGGGTACGAAGGCCCAACCGGCTCAGCCCCACGCTATCACTCCTTAGGCGAGCGTCGGGCAGACACCCCACAGAAGATTAGAAATATATCAACCCCCAAGTCCAGAAGAGAGGAGAATCCATCCGGTCTCTGCGGGCCCATCCCTACCATTTTTCCACAGTACCCTCTGCCTGGTCACAGAGACCCACCGGTCTACCGTGCCCGACGTCCAGAACACCCCAGGTCCGACCGACCGGTGCGTACCCCTCCCCTCAACCAATAGCGAATTTCTGACCGAACCACTCATTTCCCCTCGTGCACGAGGCACGGCTCTTGATCTTACATCTCGGCTTCGTGCTCAGGCTTTTCGCCCAGCTCAAAACCAAAATAACTCCCACGTCCCTCTGTTGTAGAAATCTGGAACCCCGAACTACTGAGGAATGTCAGACACATAATATATAGTGCTGAGACTCGATTCCTAGAACTTTGAATGCAGAGGCCAAAAGGCTAACCACTATCCTACTATTTTTAAAGAGAGACATATATTTGTTAATGTTTTCTTTTACAGTTGATAATAAACAATTCCTGATGAAGGACAACTCACGTCTGAAACTGTTGGAACCATCTTGTAATAAAAAATACACCGTCCAATGTCCAAAACTTTTTGCAAGAACCTTCAGACATTTGACATTGTATTTTTGCCTGATATTTCTAACCCTTTTTCGATAAACTCATGAATACTAATGTTTTTAATATGGTTGCTGGTCTGAGATTGAGTTATATTGAGTTACTATTTTAGATTGCCGTGTTTCTGGTGTTCCTAGCTGAATTCAAAATTATAAATTTGAACTTCTCTTTTTAGGGAACCTGCTACATGCATGTGTGAGGTTTGCTTATTTCATATCTGATAGTGCCTACCAATTTTCTATGCACGTTAGATATACTATACAATTTAATAGGTAAAATATGTTTTCATAAGCATTGAATAGCTATAATAAATTGTACATTTTACAGGATAATATGTTTATATGTATGACCTATTCCAGGATGCGTCCATGTACTTGCGTTCATCATTTTAATTTCCTACTTGCGTTCCTACTTGAGTTCATGCAACACAAGTATAAGGCTTTACACTGAATTCCTAAAAGTGAACAATGCGACTGTAACTCTGTGCAACTAAGGTTATGCAGTTGTAAAACCAATAGATCAGAGGAAAATTGTTATAATTGTAAAATTGATTCCTAATGGTCAATGGAGTTGTAAATATTTTAGAAATTACAACTAACTGATGTCATATAGTTGTGATATAATAGAAAAGAGGCTAGAATCCATAAAATTACACTGGTGAGCTAGAAAACCATTCCTAATGATGAAGTTCCACATGAAAATGAAGTTGTAACTGAAAAAATTACAACTAAATCCTACACCTGCTCTGAGGATGTGTAACTTTTGATCATATCACACATTTCAGCATTTTTCTGGTATTTTTTTGGCCAAAATTACAGTAATCAGAAAAATTAATCACTATAAACTGTCATCTGTTGTTTGAATCCATTTTGAAGGGTGAAAATCAAGTTGCAGAATCAAGACTTTTGAAACATGCAACTGCAGCAAAATTTACAACCAGTTGTAACACTAGAAAATTAGGAATGGGTATTTGTGTAAGTTTTATTTGCATAGTTGTAAATACTGGTGGGTTATGAGGGAGAATTGTTTTTCTTAGTTTTTCAAGATTTATAGCACATGTTTCCACAATCTATTACTTAGTTCAAGTTTCACAGCTAATATTCTATTATTTGTCATTATATCAAGTACTAAAATGTCCCAGATTAAGAGAAAACAACAGTTTTTACCTATTTTCATTGTTATAGGGGCCTATGATACTAACTTACAACTGTGATGTTTGCCAGTCACATAATTACATTTCACTTTAGGAATAACACTTGAAATTTACGACTGGCATACATGGCTGTTGTAGGCAAAGTTGTAAATTTTCCTTAAATTGTTATTTATTTTTAGGAATTCGGTGTTATTCCACAATGCATTCAGTGGCACGTTTTACTTGCGTTTCAAGGCGAGTTTACTTGCATTCAGATACCAACATGTTGGTATCTGAACGCAAGTAAACTTACATTTCCCAATTGCAAGTGCCCCTCAACATATCGTGGAATATAGCCATAAAGAATAGACTCATCTATGTAATTTTGCAAACCTTGAATATATTAATCTTGAGTGCGGATATATACTAACTCCTGATACATATGATGATTCGCAAAAGTAATTTAATATGAATAATAGATTTTGATAGAAAAGAAAGGTTTGCAATGGCTATTCCAAGTAGCAATAAACTGTTCGGTTTTGAGGAGTTGTCAGATGGTAGGTTAGATCACCTATCACTTTCCATTCACACACGGTTTATAATAAGCTTGGCAGAAACCATGAGCTAGAGTAATGTGGGAAACAACCACCAGGACTTGGTCTGTCAGATTTCTTGTAGTTAATATCGGTCTTCTAACACCAGAGGGAAACATAGCATGGGTGGATCAATAGTTGCAACGATGGGTGATAGAATCCCACATCACTCTCCAGGTCTCAAAGAACCAAATGTTTTCCTGTAGGTTTGATATAGCATATCATAAAAATATATATATCCCACGCTACACCAAAATTGACTGATTTCCAAACTCAAGCCGGCCCCAGGACATAATCCCCAGGTCTCAGATGACTTGAAATCAGTCAAGTGAGATCATAATTATGCTATAATTCACATTTTAGGAGCAAATAGGGAAATTGAAAACTTTCAACATTTTTCAGACATCACCTATCACTAAACTCCCTAATGTTTACCCCAAAAACCTATATTTCCGCTTAAAACCTTCAAAAACATCATGATGATATGGGGAAAAAACACAATAAGGGTCAGCAATTGTATGTACACCGACCCAAAAAAGTTAATTTTGGAAGCCCCAAATTCATTTTACCCACACAAACTACTATCTCACGCATCCAAATATTTTCCTGTATAGTTTAATATCGCATATCTTTAGAAAATAAACCAAAACATTGCAACACCTTTAAGTCATTCAGTAACCTATTGAGACCTCTTTGGGACACAAAATATCAAAATGTGAGGGCAGGCTCAATCTACTGGCAGTAGGCACCACATTGAGTTCTGTGAGACCTCCAAGCAGATCAATCACTACGTTTTATCTGACGTACCTAAACCATAAAATGAGGGGCCAGTGACCAAAAGCTAGTATACTGTCGTGATCCTTACCATAGAGGGAATAACCGTACCAACTTTTATACTTTAATCTCTAATAGTTTTTATTTTATGCACATTTTTCTGTATCAAACTTAGTTTCTCTGCCTGCATCTAACAATGCCTGCACAGAGCATTTATCTGTTTGTGACATCACAGGCAGAACAGTTGAAAATTATAAAACTGAAAAAAAAAAATGCAATAAGAAATTCATTGAATGTTCTTTATAAGTTTAAAAGAGATTAAAAACACAAAACTTAATGATTTATAAAAGAATATATATATATATATATAAACTAGGTGTTATGGAATTTAGAAATTTGAAACTTAGATATAACAGTCATTTTGTGTGACGTTTTACACAGACATCCTTTTTCAGGTGTACAGGGGATTCAATGTGTCATCTGATATTTAGACAATGTTCTCTATGCAAGATATCAATTTGTAGTTGTAGGTACTTTTTTTTTTCACATTCACAATGAGGAAAGCATCCCCCACCCCTCCTTACAATAGAATATTGAAAGAGTTTGATTTAACTCTAGTCTTCAACACCAGGGGCCACCACCTTCATGGGTTTGGTCACACTTTATGTGTCATATATCTGTATACAGAAACCTCCACTCCCCTTCTTCTACACGATGTTATCATCCGTGCCCTGTCTGAGTGTCTTACAATCTCAAAATGAAAGTATACTGAGGGAGCCATTTACGCAATTCTGATAAGATGATAGCAGGCGTGGAGTTAAGGGGGGAGGGGGAGCGTACCAGGCCTATTTTGAGCCACTTTTTTTTAAATGTAAAATTCCTGTGCCCGAAGGGCCTGGGTATAAATTTTGCTATCGCACCCCCCTCCTTTCTTTCAAAATCCTGGATCCGCCCCTGTATAGTGTCAATGTTTAATTTAAAAGGAAGGATTCTCAACTAGTTCATTTCCTCCACCAGGCTTAAAACAGGCCCGTATACAGGTTCTGCTGTGAAGGGGTTAAGATTCCTTAATTGGAACTTTTGTTTATACTGTGAAATATCTAAACCTGAAAGGAGGGTTGGCGAAGTTCTCAAGATGGAACTTTTTACAATTTTCTTCCTTCCTTTTCAAATATTTACAATGAATTTTGAAGGAAAGGTGGAACTTTTTGAAAATTTTCAAAAAATTTCAAAATCATCAACCCCCCATGCTTCATCTGCTCATGAGGACCAGTGCAAATCTAAACCTGAAATGTGACTCTATCCCATATGATGAAAACATAAATGTAAATGAATAACAGCTTATCCATGTCAGCAAACCAATGCTTACGACCCATTCCAGGCTGTGGTATTATGATACCCCTGAAGAAACAATAAATTTCGTGACTATACATTGAGGTGATTATCATGGCAGATCCAGCTTTTCTAATCACCGCGCAGCTCAAAATTCAACGATATAGGTAAAGTGTAATTATGCTTGATAATTCGGGCCTGCTGTTGGTACTGCTTGAATGAAATGCTTAGAATTAGGCTACTTATATAATTAGTTTAATAAAGCCACGTGTTAAAGAGAAGATTATGCCATAGTCGACAGTTTTGATTATGACAATTTAAGGGAGCCAAAACCAATGAATTCAAGAATTTTCCTAAACTCAAATAATTATGCAAATTCATCTGTTGAGTCTATTTCTCGACCATGTTAAAATATGGAGCATGAACTATACTGGAAATAATTATAATACTCATTAAAGGGACAATGACCTTGGGTCATTGAGATTTGTGCTGTGCGTTTTTCCTAATTAGAAACATTTGAAAATGCTTTTATTTAGTAACAAGAGGCTATGTACGTGGATTTAGTACTTTTTCAATCAGTTATAGCCTGTACCCTGATTCTCTTCCTGCCCCGCCTCCCACTTAATATTTTTGGAAATCTGTATCAGGGGCGGATACAGATTTCCAGCAACAATAATGCCATTGCTACGTTCGTCAGGGGGTGGAACGAGGCTCTCCCTATTTTGGATGCAAAATAGATTTTTTTTAATGTAAAACTGCTTTGATATAGGAGACCCCCCCCCCCCCCCCTCTCCAAAATGTCTGTATCCGCCCATCTTCATATATCCATGAACAACGCTGTCGTATAATTCCCAAGGCCAAAGCTGGGTCCCCACTTGGAAGATCAGATTTCCATGGTCGCCGGATCACTCAGATGGTTAGTAGCCTGCATCGCGATCAACTTCACACTGGTGCCGTCATTTTTTTTAGCAAAGTATTTGATATGTTAAATAAATCCCCATAGCCACAGATGAGCAGTTAGTCACCGGGCGATGTACTAAAGTGGCCTCTTAGTCCAGAGGCTTGTGTCAGAATTTGAGCAAATGCACTTTTGGGTCCAAAATGCTTCCAATCATACATAAATATGTTCATTAGGTCTTGCTGATTTAGAAAAGTTTTGGTGGCATTTATTCCTTTAGATATTAAGGTCATTTTTGGATCCAAGGTCACAAAGTATGAAATTGATTGTTTTGCTATATTTAGGTGGTGTGTCCTCAATAAAGCTTCAATCATCAAGAAAACTTGTACAAAGCAGCATTTTATAGCTATGCATTTTTCCAAATCACTTTTACCCATAAACTTGAAGGTCAGGGTCATTTGATTAATGTCTATTGGATGAAAATAGGTAGAAAAATTAAACTTATTATGTACTGTTCTTTTTTATTCAAATTGTTTACATGCAATAAGGCAAATTTTGAATGGAGATGATAGATATGAATGTTAACTATAAATTATAACAAAAGTACTTGGTGCAATGTGATTAATGTACTATCAAACAACCAATGATTTAAAAAAGAATTAATCCATAAATTACAGAAAATACTTCAGTCTTGTTTATCTTTTCAAATAAAATTCCGCAAATAACCAAATTACACAAATTTTTAAAATGTATTACCTTTAAGTAGGTCAAGGTCATTTACATAGTACAAAATGCTTAATTAATCAATAGAAACAAAATAACAACGATATCTTGTATTATGAGTTCAGTGCATCTAAGAATTATAAAGTGATTGAGAGTGATATAGAATTATTCCACCATATGCAAATTGCATGTATAATCTTTAATGTTCCTGGATGTATTCTCAAAGTTTGAGACATATTTAACATCATTATGAATACTAGAAATAAAAAATAATGAGGTTCATACACAATAGCTATGTATTCAATGTATCAATAAAAACAATCAATGTATAACATTCCTTAATGGCCTCCATCCATGACATCTTCTATGGCATTGTATACATCATCCTTGGTGACATCATGCCTATGATGTGATCATCATCGATGTCATCCTCACTTTTGTTATGCCCAGTATTTGCCTTGCCATTGATGTCATTATCAGTGATATCATCATACAATGATATGTTTGTACCTCTCTGTGTAGTCATCCAGAATGGCATTATTCTTCTTTACTATTTATGTCAACCGCAGTAACATCATACACAGTGATGTAATCCTGATTATGTCATCCTTGGTGATGTAATTCCTAGTTATGTTATGTCTGTTGATATCATCCTTGGTAATGTTGCCCTCAGTGGAGTTGAATAGGGAACATCTTCATTGCTGGTTATGTCATCCTCATTAACATCATCCATTCATGATGTTATCCTAGATGATGTCATTAGAATAATGGTATCCTTGCTGACATAATGCCATATGAGATCAAGGCAGACAATATCATCTCTGTGGTTCAATCTTTGTGACATGATTCTTGGTGATATCATGGTCAGTTATGTTATGTCTGTTGACTTCACTATCATTAGTGACATGATCTTCAGTGAGGTCATCCACATTGGTGATAATTTGAAGCCATTAATCCCACATTTAATAGCAGGTCACCCATATTTTGAAAATATTGTTTTTACTAATCCTTGTTATTTGTAGTGAAGGCAAAACCACTGTGATTTTAACAAATAGAAAATTGCAATCTTCTAATTTTGCTTTATAACAATTATGTAGCACACCTATCAATAACCCTTGAAATTTGTTTTACAGTATACATTGACTTCTGGGTTAATTATTTAAGTGCCATAGAACTATAATATTGTTTCAGTTAACTGCTCATCACTTATTAACAAAACATTTCCCATTCTAAGTTAAACTGAGAAAAATGGTACTTTGCATCAGGCATTACTATATAAACATGTTTAAATAGCAATTCAAAATGCCTCCAAACAGCAAACGGTTCAATAAAACCCAATAAACAATGGTGTTTCTGAAACCTGACATAGTAAATTCAAAATCATGAGAAAAAAATGAATTTGACCTTTCTGACCTTGAATTGACCTTAAAGGTCACAACTTGGAAGGATAACCACCATGGGCTTTTTCTGCATTCAAAACCCTGAATTTTTGATTCGCATTAATATGAGATATTTTATTGTAGAGAATGGCTGATGACTGGAGACATTAGCTCATACATTCTGAGGTGAACTGAGGAAACAGCAATTACAATTCAGATTTCCTGTTCATTTATGTTTATATTGAAAGTTGAAGTGCCTGTAGATGAAGAATGGTCAATCACAATGTTATATATATTAGCTTTCCTGAAAGGCAATTGAAATTAGAATTGAAACGTGAAATAAAATATTATTGACCTTGGTGACCTTGAAAGTGACCTTCAAGGTCAAAATTTAGTTTGCTTTCTACCCCAATCTTTTACTTAAGGATATACTCTTTACTTCTAGCCACAATGCTTAACAGGTACATAACATGTTTATGAATGTCTTATTTGAGACATTAGTTGCCTAACTGCTACGTAAAATACAAGACCAATGGAGAGTTGACCTTTGAATGACCTTTTAAACTTTCTTATGTGGCTGTTCTTTTGTATAATATTAGTGCATCCTCAAGGTCATACAAAGCTCATCTTATTTTCATTTTTTTTCCAAAGACCTTCCTAAAATTAATTTTTAAAGTAATTTCATACTTTTTTTCTTTGATGACCTCATCTTCAAGGTCAAAAGAAAAAATGCCACCAAAATTTTTCTCACTCACAACATTCTATAGATCAGAAATCTTTTTGGTAGGGAGCTTTTATTCGAAAAAAGTAAAAAATTACACAAGCCTCTGGACTATCTAGTCACCCGCAGAATAATAAGCTAGAGCATCCAAACGTGGGGATTAACTTTAAAAAAAGCAAACAATATTTTGTCCTCGGTGGCCCGGGAAAAGCACCAATTGCCACTGTTAGTCGCCCAAGTGGGGACATGGCTTAAAGCTTGGTCACCACAGGTTCGAAAGAAGTGATGGTGACCAACATGATTTTCGGTGGTTTGGTCACCCAACGACTTATCACACAAGGGCGCTATGATATCTGGCGACTAAACCACTAGTCCCCTGGGTTTCTGGATGAAATATTTGACATATTTGATATTTTTCTCTAGTCATCGGCAATTAGTACAGTTAATCAGGGGGCAGGACGACCAATATGACCTCTAATAACTGGCAGTTTAATGGGAACAACGTCCCAATGTGGAGATTTTTTTTTTTCACTGGTGACTAACTAATCATTCGGCAATGTAGCAACTTCTTAATTGGCGGGCAAAGAACGTTAATTGTCGGGGTTTAATCACCCGGTCAGTTGGACCGACAGCCAGTTGGGCTTCTCACGTAAGATGGACACACATCCGATCACACTGGGACATCAGCCGGCTACAAGTCTACTTCAAGACCAAAGGGGGTATTCCACTATGCGATAAGATCAGGCTACGACATGAGGACCATATCATACAATGTCAATATCTTGTATCGCAGGAGGAGGCACCTGGGGTGCGTTCCAATCTCCCCAACGATATATATCGGATGTCAGATCGTGGATCGTAAAACATATAAGATAGATTTACGATGATTGCGTTCCAAACTATTTCCTCAGGGTCAAGTTATATAACGTCGTGGACTCCATGGTCTATATATACAGTTTAAAACCGTTGCAAGGTGAAGGTATAATTGTCTTAAATTCATCGTAGACAGGCAATATACGATGATTTTGTATGACACCTATTTGAGTTGTCGCAGTGAATTTTCAAAGTACAAACGATATATTTTATTTTATTTAAAAAAGAAATAACAACATGATTGGAAGTTAGTTAAAATTAATCTAGAAATTGAACATAAATGGTATGAAATTTACTTTTACATTTATATGAAATTTAAACAGCCAAATAAAAATTCAATTTACGATAGAAATAGTGCATATTGGGTTTCAAAGTGAAATACGATGTACCAGTTGGTGACTGGCGCCTAGCTTGGCGCCAATAATGAAAGGCTTTAAATAGGCAATAGACTTTGATATAATTACCCAAAGTGCCTGTCTATAGTGTACTCACTTGAACACAGTCATATTTATTTCTCTCCTTGAACATTCAACAATAAACACAGACACTTGAGGATATTTATAGAAATTGTAATATGGTTTACCTATTTTAACGTTCTCACCTAATACTGACACATTTACGATTAATTGTTGTATGTCTACGACATGAGAGTACAAAATTTCCTTAGCTACGATTTCGTCACACTTGAGTAACCTCGATTCAATTCAATTTTTTATCATATCTTCAGCCATAGGTCAATCTTCAGAACAATTATTTTAGCTATTTAAAGAAAAAACACTATACTTTAATTTTTGAAGTCAATATGAAAATTACCTATACAGAATGTTTTATAATTTGGACTTTTTCTATTTATGACATATTTTCAAATGCCTAAGGGCTTGACATGTCCCCCAAGAAATATTCACCAAACATAAGAAGATCACTACTTCCTTGATACGACGTGAACCCCCGTCGTAAGTCATGACCTTGCAATGTCCATATGTAAATCGACCATCGTGTCGCAGCCTCTTACGGCCTGAAACGCTGTAGACATTGGAACGCACCCCTGCCTCTCTAACCTTGAATGTTTATATCGCAGCGATGTCGTGGCCAAGTCGTACCTTATACCTAAGACATTATTAAATAGGTTGAATAAAAGTCGTGACCTATGTTACTGCCTACGATATTTATTTCCACGACTTTGCTGTGATAAAAATCGTATCGCACGACTTCAATGTCATATCAACTGTGACATACCCTATTACGCTACACGACTTGGCCTACGATGAGCGTGGTATTGTAGGACCTACTACATGGCCACGATATGGTCATATCACAGCCGTATCGCAACAAATGTTGCATAGTGGAATAACCCCTCCACTTGCCCTGGTGAGCGTGGTTTGTCCTAGGCCTCTGCGATCTGTGAACGTTGGCAACGTTGGGTTATTGTAGTCCTCTACGACCTGATTCCTTGCAAAATTATTCAATATGTTATATATTTTTGTAGAGAGCCTGTGCGATTCAAGACGAAATTGTGTGCCAAAATGATCGTATGCCACCTGCTTTCTCAATGTGAATTCTGTACAATCAATTTCTCAGGCTTACGATCATTTTATCACACCCAAGGTTTTATGAGAATCCTTATGATTTTTTCATAGATCTCTGCAACAGAAACATTGGTCAGGGTGAATGTGGCTTTAGAACCCACTCGACCGACCCTCTCGTTTTGGAAGGTAAAAACTTACCATGTTGTAACATGTTTTATGTTTAGTGCATAATCTTACTATCATTACCATCATTCATTAAATCAGGTGCTCTATAAGGCACTTTTACAACGATTTTTACATTGTTCAATGTTACAATATAATAAAGGGGTGTCCTAATTTCCCCAGAATTTTACATAAAAAATGTTGAAATTTGGCACCAAAAAGATATCTTAAACTTCATTTAATACCTCATTTCATCTCGTCACTGTCCGTTTATTGGATTTTTTCAGGATTATTTTTATTATAACATTCGATTAGTTTAGACTTTTTAATCATGATAACTATGTTGTTACTCATATGATCATTATCTTTATTGCTACCATGCATGGTCTATTCAAATGGAATTACTTTAAATAGAATCAAATCACAGCGATTAGATTTACCCATGTCAAACCTAAAAAGTAACCAACCAAGCATATCCTATTGATTCTTTTGCCTACAGCATGTATTAACCTTGAAGGACTTATCTAAGCCTGAAGGACTTATCAAAGGCACTCTTAAGCCTGGTCCCCACGTGGCGATTAAACCCCGGCGATTAGAGTATTTCAGCGGCGACCAAGGAAGAAATATTGGTCGCTGGCCGACTAACTAATTGCTGGGGTACCAAAAAATTAATCTCCACGTTCGGACGCTCTTGATATCAAACTGACGGCGACTAGAGGACCCACAGGTCGCCCTACCCGCCGATTAACTGCCTTAATCGCCGGCGACTAGAGAGAAATATTAAACATGTCAAATATTTTGCCCAGAAACCACGGCGACTAATGGTTTAATCGTCAGACATCACGGCGCCCTTATATGATAAGTCGTCAGCCGACCAAACCTCCGAAAATCACGTTGGTCGCCGTCAATATTTTTCAAAGTAATCGCCCTGTGGGGACCAGGCTTTAGATTGACTATTCTGTCCAGTTTTAATGTTTGTAGTACACTCAAACATATTGCACCTAACATGTAGACTATGCTCCTGCCAAAACCGGCTATTATCCTAAATCTGAAGTTAAATATGTACATCATTTACCTGAATAGAAATAAAATGTTGTTTATTTAAGGAAAATATGATTCTGCCAGTTACTCAAATAAGAATAAGGAGGTATGAACGCAGTGCATTAAGGTCAATAAACATAGGTGAGATGATGAACGCAAGTACATGAACGCACTGTGGAATACAGGCCTAAGAAGATTTCACTTAGGAAAGGGGGTTATAATTATTTGAACAAGATGGACCTGTAATGTTTAATTACAAACATCATCTTGTGTTTAACCTGGCTCTGCACTGGTAATGTCTATATGAAGGACGGAAGAACAATAAATAATTTATACCTCAAAAATCGAGTGGCTTCATTTAGCCATAAACTATCTTAATGATCAGAATTCTACCCCAAGATCATTAATAACTAGTACAACTTAGACGTTCACATATTAACTCTTTAAAAATGACAATATAATAATGAACATAATGAACTAGCAATAGCTGGACTCTCCAATTTTTTACCTTGACCTTTCGGTGATATTAAGGTAAACTGAGATCAATGTTCAATATCACTAATACATTGAAGATTGTATCCCCATGCTGCTTGCGAAATCAATTTTCGGAGGTGGTATAACAGTGTTTATTTCTAAGTGTGGGTAAAGTTCATTATGAATCAGTCATTCCGAGTAAAAGCGTGACTGGTCTCAGATCACATACTAACTCAGGTTTTGGAATCCTTTGGGTAGGGACAACTGTACCTCTTTCCAAGCCTTCAGATAATGTCCAGTCAGTAAGGTGAGTTTCCACAGGATGACAAACGTGAAAAAACAGTATTAACCTTTCATAACTTCAGTGACTATTGGCATCATGGAGGGTTGGTCGCTGAGGATGGACAGGGTTAAAATAAGATTGCCGCTGACAAAGCATGTTTGTCTGACTGTGAAAACCTGCCTTTGGTGGTAAATTTATCACATAAAGTAAAATATTTGGAATAGCAAGGAAAATGTCCTTTAATACATGACTTGGTAGTTCTTTGACGTTGGTTGATGTGTAAATTTCAATTTTATTGATTTCTTTTGTCAGCTCTAGTAGGTTGAACCGGTACCTTTCACTTATAAGGAAACTTTTACCTTATCTTATCAGTGTCTAAAGTTCCTCCTCTGTAGTCAATAAATTCTTGTACCTACTTCACCTACATTAAAGGGACATCTCGTCCGTGACTTTTTAGAGATGCATCCGCCGACATAAGCCTAACGACGCAATGGCCGGCGACGTGTTTTCCACTTTTGGAAAGTAATCCGGCGACGTTATTGGTCACGTCGCGAAATTGGCACGGAGTAAGGGGTTACAACGTATCAAAATACGTCCGTCTTACCTATGAATCTTTGATAACAAGTGTCTGGTCATGTGGTTAACAAGATCAAAGTGCAAATTGAACGCAACAACATTATTATATATGTCAAACTGTTGCACTCAGTGTGTTTGCTCAAACAGAGTGTACCTGATATCTAGATAGTACTCCTATACCAATTAATATGTTAAAGCTGAACATATCGATCTTAGTATTGAATGATAGGTAGTGAAACATCTTGGAAATAACATTATAGCAGGGGGCTATTCCCGGGAGGCTATTCAACAACTAAGTTCGCAAATGTTATGATGATACGTTTAATAGTGTCCTTAGAAAAAAGTAAGCGTCATGTCAAAAGAAGTCACAAACACTAAATTACACTTATGCACACATTTGCTCTGTTGTGCACATTTTGCAGAAAAATATTTTTGTGCATATTTTGTTTTTGGAACGAAGTATGAATTACAAAATTAATGTTTGAATTTTGTTATGGAATTTCTCCAGCATAATAACTTTCCATGACGTTCGGCAACGCTATGAGATATTTCATCATTGGTTCACGTTTCCTTGTACCACAGGTGGATTTCACTTCACATACATATTCTGAATATCAGTCACTCGGTGTAAATATTTCGGGATTTTCCTAAAAAGGGATTTTCCTTGAAAAGCACATAAAATAGACCAAATCCTGAACTCTCATATAACCCTGTCTACACTCGGAAAACGCTTAAGGTCTCTCTAGTATTATTAGTTCTTAATCCAAAGGCTACCCCGTAATTATGGTTTCCCTTAAATTATGGCATTTCTTTGGGTGCTCGCTTTGTCACAAAAACAATCATATCCCTAGTCTGGCATGTGGAAATATGAATCTGGTAACAAGTAAAACATTCCCTGGAGTGAACAGATGTTTGAATTAACAGCATCGATGCATAGAATGCTTTGTGCACTAATTTTCAATTTTCACTCTGAAATCTACCATGAGAGATTGATGAGTTGCTGTTCTTAAAAGTGGTGATAATGAGGTTCAAGACATGCATAATGCCCATTCTGGTACTAGTATTTGGAGGGTATATATAGAACATATTGAAATAATAGAAAAAAGATGTACATTAGAAATGCATTGCCTCTCATCACCATTACAGGAACATGCTGTGTTGTATTGTTCTATACAAAACATTTCATTTCAGACAAACAGGGTCCCTTTAGCGATGATCTCTTGTAACTGTTCATCTTGAGCAGGTGTGTGATCTCAATTGCTTCTCCTTAATGGAGTGGCAGTTGAAGTGTTAAATCGATCCCTGCACACCCTATGAAACTATTGATATCAGATATGAGGTGAGGACCGGACAACAAACAATCAGAACGGCATGTGAGGTCAGCGCTTCCCGATTCATCTAGGTCTTGACTTGGAAGTTCAAAGTCTAGCTTCAAAGTCAGTTGAAAGAAAATGGAATAAAAAAGGTAAAGGAATAGGGGAAGATGGTCACGTGGGTACTTCAAACATATGCCATAAAGTACTGTGAAAGTGGCTGTCCTGACATTAACAGCGACCACCTCCACTCAGGTAAGACAGATTATCTATAGTCTTGCATAATATACCAGTATAATTCCATGAATATATATCCAGTTATGTATTGGTAGTTAAATAATTAAAAACAGAAAGGGGAGATTGTTGTATGGTGCAGTTTTGATCAGATTTTTGTTACACATGTAGAAGGTCACAGACAACCCCTACGTACACACAAAATATGAAATGCTTATAAACTTATGTAGGAAAACAGAAGTTGTATAGGTGTATTAAAAATTGTCTTGTGTTTGCTTCAGTGTCAGAGGCATGAAACCATGTAGGCAATTTTCAAATATTTCTTTGGTGCATTAACTTCTTTGGTGAACCTAATTGGTTCGTATCCTTCGCTGGTTCCAGTGTTCTGCAGTCCCTGTGGTTCCTCCTATAAACAATGTAAAGTGCCAGTCACAGACCTTTTAAAACCTTTGGTTCACCCTCAAAATGACAGGTTCAATCATGTTGATTATATTGAATCTCTATGCATTCTATCATTTTCATATGATTAATGACCATCTGTTTTCAGTTATTGGGACTTCCCCAATGTCAAAAAAAGTTCTCCTACCTTGGCCATTTACATTTCAACTTGAAAAATTGACATCTCATTAACATGATACCATTCTGTTATACTGAGGAACTACAGTCAACACAAAGCATTCTCTGTGACAATTGCCTTCCACTAGGTCATTTGTATTTTAAGTACTGGAAATATAACTTTCGCTCACTCGGAATATCTAATTATTTTTCCAGAGAGGAATCCATCTACAGTGATGCCCTGATCCCAGGAGAAGAGCAGTAAGACGATGGGTTATAAGGTAGGGGATATTCTTTAAGAGGGGGGCCAGTGTAATTCGAAATTTGTTAAATTCTCATGAAAGACTTTAGGTTTGGGGTTCAAGTTAAATTTTATCACATTTCTATAATTATTGGTAAGTAACCTTTAAAGAAATTGTGTTCTTTGTGTCAGATAACACACTGAAGCCCCTGTCCACTCCAGGGTGGACGTCTGTATGTGACGTCACACAAAGAAGATGTTTTATTCAAATTTCTGAGTTTAAATTAAGTTTTTTATTTTCACCTTGTCTGTTTGTGACATCACAAACAGAAAGTTTCACTGTGCAAGCTGCACAAAGTGCGAACAGCTCCATTAACTTTGAATTAGAAAAATGTAAATAAAAAAACGCTAATAAAGACAGGTCGTGGTGAGACGAGGAAGAAATAGTTTCTCCCTCAGATACTTAAAGAAAGGAAAAGGAAAACTGGTTAACATGTGATTGTTGCAAATTAATACTCTCACTCCTGATTAGGGCAATCACCATGAATCGTTCAAAGGGAGGCAATACAAAAGCAAGGTGGTAAACTCAAATAACTATGAAAATACATTCTAAGAGTCCAACGTAAGCCATTGGTACAGTTAAATCATGACAACTACCTATAACTTTACTTGAATTCTAATATACTTATGTCATTTATGCCTGAAGATAGCAATAGTTTTAAACAAACCAATTTTGGTGGGTCACCGAAATTGACTGGGGACGAGTTTTAATACATTATAATGTAATTTGAGTCCAGTCATTTGCAACTGCTAGATTTGTTGTAAGCAATTTCCTTTAATCTGAGTGATTTGCATTTGGTTTTCTATGAGATTTTTGATATTGTTTTGTTAAGTATAGATGCTGTAAAGTCTCACACCTTACAAACTTGTATTTTGTAAAATAAAGAGGATTTTCAAAACATGAATTTTCATTCAAACAAAGAAATCCTAAACAAAGTCAAATGTGACTGTCCATGTTAGTCACCTTAGTCATTGTTGACTAGAAAAAAAAAGTCAGTTTAGGCCCCGTCATTTTGACTAACAATGTTAGTCACACTTGACTTGACACCCTTGGGATTATCAGTACAGTCGGAAGTAACTGACTAGAGTTGGTGGACTGTCCAAAATCAATTAGTATAAAGCAAGTTTAATAACGTGAAACGCATATTACCTATTCCTGTCAGCCAATTCTTGTCAGCCATGTCACCATCGTCCTAAATTAAAACTGATGATCCACGAGACAACTACTGAGAGTGGCATGGACAGATTGAGAAATTGGCTCAGTGTCGGTCTAATAAAAGTATTAGTCCAAAATCAATTAGTATATTTTTGTAGACACTGGCTCATGGATCATATAAGCTGATGTCTTTTAGACCCATTTGAAGCTGACAATTGTAAGAGAAAAAAGTTATAACCAATTTTGGATTACCGATGAACCAACAAAATTATTATGATTTTGAAAATGTTTTGTACTGATTCCATAACTGATTCTGGATCGATTATTTTAGGTCTATTGATTTTTAATGTTATTTTGTTCATTTCAGGGTCATTAGATTGGAAACTTTGAACGCGAGTGTTTGTTTAAGCCTGGTTTCCACATAACGACAAACCATAAACGTCAGTGACTTTTTAGTGTTAACCCTTTGCATCCTCAGCGACCAATGCTTCCTGGTGCCAGTAGTCGAAATGAGTTTGGAAAGGGCTAGTACAAGTTTTTCATGTTTGTCATTCTATGGAAACCAGGCTTTAGGGTGTTTACTCATTAAATGGGGAACTGCTATCACTTCACTCTCTGAATTGTCTTTACTTAATCCTCTTTTATCCTCGCTAGCCAAGTTGCAGAATATCCATGACGCAGTCAAACAGGTTTGATATTTTGAGTGTTTTGTCATTCTGAGTGACTAAAGGCCATATTCCACTATGCGGTGGGTGACCACTAGCGGTGATTTTTTTTCTGGCCACTGCAAGCAATTTGCATATCAGAAAAGAACATGTTGGTTTCTGCCACCGCAAGGAATCCATATAAAACTATATGAATTTACTTGGGGTGGCTAGTTTGACTAGCGGTGGGGTCAAACACCTCATGTTAATTGCCCACCACAATCAAAACGCCGTATTAATATAGGAAGACCCACGGAGGCCGTCCAAGGGTCTCTGTACGCTCGAGGGCCGTTCGCCCACTATCTATAGCCCTGGGGATTGTAGCTTAGAAAAAGAGGAAAACCATGAAATTGATATGGGTAGAGATGTATTCTAATAGAAAAAAATGTTGTATGGTGGGGGTATGGGGGTTAGAATACCCGGGGTATGGAGGATAGAATACCCAGGGTATGGAGGGGGTATGGGGTTATGATGGGGTAGTACTACTAGTAGTGGGTATATATGTACATACATACATACATATATACATACATACATATATTGTACTCAGGGTATTGAGGGGGGTAGTGTACCAATCACCTGTCTGTGCTGGGAGAGAGCGGGCCGTACTGTGGGGCCTCACGTTAAATCCTTCTACGGCCCGCTCGTCGGCGGAGAGGCTGATGAAGTGGAATATGGTCTTAAAGCCTGGTCCCCACTGAGTAAACCAACACCTCGCCGACTAACCTGCAAACGATAAACTACCCTGGCACAAGGTTGGCTGGCCACAAAGTCCGTTTTTAGGGCATTTGTTGGCCGACAAACCACCAAAAATATCAGACATGTTTGATTTCAGGGGTGTTTTGTCGTTCTGGGCGATGAACTTTGGTCTTTGGGACCGACAAACTACCTTATTATGGCCCTAGACCCCTAAATTCGACAGGGCGACATGGCCCTTTTTCTTAAATTCGACAGGGCGACATCGTCATTTCTTAACTTCGACAGGGCGACATTGTCATTTCGACATGCGACATTGGGATCCCCCCATCAAGGGCCCCCTTATTCTGCCAACGACGTCGCTCCCACCAGCCCAGTGGGGACCCGGCTTAACTTTGGTCATTGGGAAGGGCGTTTCACCTTTTTGTGGACGACAAGGTCATTCCAGAGATTATGATTATAATCTCAAAAACATTCTATTTCTTTATCACAAAATGAGAGCATCATGGGTAATTTGTCACGGGAAGCTCATTTCTTAAGGTGGGTCGGAATAAGCAACATACCATTGTTACCATGGCAACAAAAACCCCTATAAGATCAACATTCCTTATAGATATAATGCTTTTCCTCTCTAGCCTTTTTCCTAACTAAATAGATCGGCAAATGATCGCTTATTTTTACAGCATGAACTTTTAATTCTACAACAAATTTCATGTCAGAAAATTAAAACAATTTTTAATGATACTATATTGACTCTGTATTGTAACCTAGCAACAGAATAAGGTGACCTTGACCTTTACTGTAATATATGACCTTTGACCTGTAAAAAGATACTTGTAATCACACCTTAGTATAATAAAAACATAATTTGTAACCACTCCTGACGAAGTCCACCTGTATGTACAAAACGTTGAATCAATAAAAGCCACCTTCAAACCAAACTGGATGCCTCTGGTTTTGCATTACCTAAACACTAATAGAAAATTAAATCGATTAGAGTACAACCCGACTCAGTCACTCTTGTATTCTCATTGACTGATTGTATCATATTGTGATCCAGCATTTTTTCTTTTAAGTCCCTTATATGACATGACCCTGTTTTATAAAAATCCATATTAGAATCACCCAGGTAACATGCTCTCCTTTAATCCGTTAACACATTAGGTCTAGTTTTCGGTTTATCACCTGTACATCCTGTTATCACCCACATTCCCTTGTGGCGGTCTATATAAAGGCCCATCCCCGGCCCATCCCCGGCCCATCCTTCTCATTCTAGGCTTACCAATGCTCACCCAGTACTCTTCACTATTAACGTTCACATGACGCATATCCTCCAATATTTCCACAAAATTTAAAGGTGCTAGCTCATTTTTTATATATGACGTCAAACCAGCCCCCACCCCTTCTTTGCTATCTCTGTATCCCTATCCTGCCTAAATATGGTGTAACCACACCTAACTAATAGACTATTATTGATATTTCTGTTTAACCACATTTCTGAAAAAGCCACTACGTCGTATCCCGCAAATTGTGCAAACAATTCTTCGAAATTCTTCAAAATACTCCTTATAGTTAGGTGTATAATTCTAAAACCCTTCCCTATTTCGTGTCAGAAAAACGTTCATACATCTCCTTTTGCATTGCCCAACAATTTAGACATCTTATCCGAAGGGGTTAAACCTTATGGATTAACAAATTAATATGGCAAGTGGGTCCACACCCATGTTCCAAAACTTATCCGAAAAATAATATGAAAATACATTACCCCCTTCTATGAATGTTGTCCCTGTCTCGATGACCATCCATATAACATCCATACTAGTTTTTGATTTGCTGCCATTGACCTGCTCTAATAACCTCTCGTACCTCAACCAACAGCTCCCCTAAAGCCCCATACCCACTAGGCGATTTTACCAGCGACTGGCGACGGGAAACAGCAGAATCACTGGTAAAATCATCACCAATTCACACCACCTCTTAGGTGTAATATTCAAATGATACATGCTAACAGGTGGTGTGAATTGGTGATGATTTTACCAGGGATTCTGCTGTTGCCCGTCGCCAGTTGCCGGTAAAATCGCCTAGTGGGTATGGGGCTTTATACATTAAGACCTGTCCAGTCCCCTAGCTTCAGTTCACGACTATAATGGGGCACCCCACAGCCACACCTCCTACTGACACTCCCTTCGATCAGGTATATACCCCACATTTTCATCAACAAGTGGCGCTCTTTTTGGTTTTGTATAAATTTGGCTAATAGGATCTCTCTCATACGCTCCTTTTCTAGGGACAACCATCTTTTTGTCACTTTGATCTGACTTCCCAACCTCTTTGCCTCTAGAACACTAATGGTCCTTAGTAAATTGTTCATGATTTCTGGCACTTCGCAAACCCTTGCCCTTTCATACAGAAAGGCCTGCTCAGATAAGGTGAATTCTGTACCATTAATTTTAACATTCACTTTGTAGAAATAAAGCACTTCTCAGTAAAGAATGTCAATCCTTGCCTCGTCATATGCATAGCCTCCCGCACCCCTCTTCCGTTCCTATCTAATATCTTATACTTGTATTTGGCCTCTTCGTCCCAAGATATTTAAAAACGAGTAAGAGATGTTAAGTGTCAAGAAACATCCAACTTTACCATAATTAGGATACTTGAAAACATTATGTTCAAATAAATGTAATGTTTGTGTAAAAAGGATCATTGGCATAATTCTCTCAGTATGAACTTCTTCAAAACCTTATCTCTATTTGGTAGCTCTGGTGAGAACATTGCCTCCAAACACATTATATATCCAGTAGAACATTATTTTTTTGTGAACAGTTCTAAGCAATATCTTTTTCATTTTCAGATGTCTGTAATATATTGCTACACCATTTGGATATGTTACTTGACTTCATCCGTGCTTACATCACTATCACGTAAGTTGACAAACACTCTTGGTCTCCTCAGCCATATCATCATGATTATTATCTCAACATTCACCACCCCCGGACAAATACCCTAGGACTGTTATCCCCCAGACACTTACCCCCTACATTTTTTTTATGCACACAAACATATATGTATATATATTATATATATGGACTTTGTGTGGTCTAAAGATTTTACAGATGCACCCTGATCAACTGTAATGGTTCGAGATTATTGTGGATAAGCAGTGACTCTATAAGGGAAAGACAAACACAGCAAATTGTCTGAGATACAATTTTATTACAGTGAAAACAGTTCACAAAAATTATTCTCCCAATTCGGGGCTTCAGCTTTGTCTCAAATAAAGTCAATGTTACAATATAATAGTCTCAAATAGAAAATAGTCTCTTTACAATAAAGGCTATATCCACAAAGTGGGTTCTCAAAAAATCCTTGGGCTCAGACCTCCATAAAAGAGGCTTACAGAGATCCTATGTTGTAATACCTTATCTATCTGGCAGAGGAGAGATCTAGTCTGAGATCTGGAGTGATCTGATTAGGGGTCTGACCCCTTGCCAACCTCACTAACCAGCTCAGTGGACCAAAAAGGTGTTTAGGCTAAGCACAACATCTCCCCTTTTACACTCAATAAATGTAACCAAACCAGATTTTCACCATCAGGGATATTTTACATCAAGTTTCTACACCTTACTAAAGATAAATACACCATACAAAGTATTCAGAAACACCATTAGAACTGATTTACATCAAAAACGTAAGCAAAACGTCACAATGCACCGCGGATCACGTGCGGACTGCATTCCGCGTTAGACCCTACCGTTTTCTCTAGGCACAATCCGCCTTTTCCGATTCCGTTGTTTACCGTATACACGACACAACATGTTGAATATAGTATTCAGGGCGATACTGTATACCTTTGTGGGTCTTGGGCGTAGGGTCGATAGCCTGTTACAGTTGATGAAGGGCGGTTGTCAAGGGCCTGGCAAGAAAGTCCACTGGTGCAGTAGATCCACGGCCACCGCCGCCGGGCGGCCCACGAAGACGGCCACCATCATCGGTCGCCGAGCGATTACACGCTTCCAGTAGTTGATCCTCTAGGTAAACAAGGTACGCGGGATCGTTCCGGTCCTTGTACAGTTTCCCTGAAGTACTCATTTCGGGAATCCTATGAGAACACTGAGCTCCAAAAGGTCACGTATGGCGGCCTCCACAACCTTTACAATTTTGTAACATAACATCAAATATCAACAATTCTAGCGAGCCAGCAGTAGAGTTGATATGTTTGGTTGAGGGGCTGACTGGTAGCTAACAACAAACCAGTGCCCTGGTGGTGGATAAACTTAGTGGCAGTCAGAGAGTGGCGCCACCTGGTGAGATATAATGACTCCCCTCATTTATAATTATATGTACACACAAATACACATCATATATATGGACATACATAGAAATATATGCAAAGTGCTTTGTAAGTAAGTATTTGTAAACTACTTTCAAAATTATCTTTACAATCTAATTATTATTCATTTATAAGTGATACTTAACTTATCAAGCTGTAGATGTCCTCTGGCATTCTGTAATGGAACTTTATTCCTGCATTCTTCAAAGATTGTCCACATTCTCCTCCGAAAAGCGTCTACTTCGCCATTGAACCCCAATGGGTTGTTAAAGGGGACAGGTGGATGGTGACATGCAGAGAGATATATAAGAGTGCTCGAACTACCATTGTTTGTCAAGATGACGGAACATGGAGCGAACCAGACCCGCCATGTATTATGAAAGGTAACTCGGACCAATTATGTACTGATATAATTTGAAATTAAATTGTAAATTGAATAAATTGAAGGCAAAGCTATTAAATTGATCAAGGACACTTACTTACGATCATTAGACACATGCACATATGTTTGGAAGCATATTGAACAGTGTCTTAACAACGATCTAGTCAAAAAGATACTTATGTATGCTTAACCATGTTAATCTCCTTTATATATTATTGTCTCTGGGATACCGTGTGGACGTTTTATGTATATATTCACTAATCAATTGGCAATTTGAAAGACTGTACACTACATGGATTATAGATAGACTCTCTGCAGAAAAGAGAAAGAGTCAAGATCCGGTTGAAATGCATTTTCCATGCATTTAGAAGCTACACTGAAAAAAAGTGAAAAGTTGGACGATTAGCCAAATCTTGCATTTACCACTGAAATCATGGGTTGGTCATTGATAGTCTAATTTTCTAACCGTTTCTACTTGCATTTTTCTATTATGATACTAACCCCTTTGTCACATTGACTAATATTGTAACCCTATGGTTGGTTAAGATTATGTTCCTAATTATCATCAAATTTGAATTCCCTTAATTTTTACTCATATCAATAGATAGGGACAGATAATTATCAGCTTTTAAATGATGTATAGTGTGTTGGGAACGGAGCAATATTAAGGAATTTACATCAAGAGGCCATTGAGCAGTGGTGCCTAACCTTAAGGCATATTCCTTTCAGAGGCGGAGTTAGCCCTAAAGTAAAGGTTCCATGTGACATTGAGGGAATACAGGTAATTTAAAGGGGTTTCCAGCTTAGAATTTCAAACAATTTGGTATATTTTACTTATACTTTGGAAATCAAAGGGGGATCTAGGCATCCAGGAACCATCCCCCCTAGCTACCCCCATTCCTTACTATACATGTTTTAAGATGGGGGATTTCCTTTGATAAATAAATGGGATTTCCCATTAACTAAAATTTAATGTGTTATTGGTTTAATATGGAAAAGTGATTTCTCTTCAAAGTCAAATAAGTTGCAAGTTGCAAGATGTCGATTAACTGTGTCTAAAATTCCCTTATATATTTATCACACTATGTGTTCTTTATATGAACGTCATGCTGCATCAATTTCATTGGAAAATATAAATCCTCTATCTATGAGATTCTGGAAACAACACTGAACTCAATGACAAATTGTGGTTGACTTGTCGTTTGTAACTGTGAGTAAAAATATAGATAAATCAGCAAACCGAATCCTGTAGTTATGTGCAAGATTTGCTATAGGCATAACCTCATGATAAACATGTTTTTGATTATCTTTAGTTTGCCCGAGGCCTGACCTGTGGGAAGCAAGTTACGATGGGCCCATCATGAAAGCTGCACCGGGAACCACTCTTACTGTGTGCTGTAAAGAACAGTTTGTAGAGGCACATCCCACAATTAAGTGCATTGATGGGCAATGGACTAAGCCGGAACCGGCATGCAGACGTAAGGCGTTTTAAGATCACTCTCCAGGCAGATCACTCCACTATCCCTGAATTCCTAAAGTCAAAATGCGGGTCTGTAAAGGGCAAAAACATGTAAAAATGGAGATGCAAGTCAGCAACTGGATTTTCGTTCCTAAAAAAGGTTCAGAAATGTACTTCCTACAAAAATGTGATGTTCTCTATCTGGTAATAGGCTAGAAATGGTAAACTTACGGGGAAAAACATATGTTAGTTTAGAAAGTGTTCCTAAAACCAGCTTGTACTTGTAAATGACCTCAAAATTGGTTAAGGTTACAAGAAATATTTGCAGTACCTCTAGAGGTACTGTGAGTGACTGTTGATTTGATGAATACAGTGAAGTTTTTTTCGTCATTTAGGTGTGTTTCTGATCTGTTAGCAAACTTTCCCCAGAAGAATTATCACAATGCTCATTTAACTGAGCATCAATTTGAAGAGATACAGCTTCCACCTTTGTGACAAATAGACGATGATATTCTCACTCTTTTGATTTCATACAGCTAAATACCATGCCAATATGTAATTAGCCTGAGAATTTGGCAATATCACCAATAGACTAGGGATCCTGCAAATGTTCAATTTTACACCCGATGTAATGGATGTATATTTCCCAGTTCATACAAAGTCAAAGGCCTGACGCATGAATCCATTTCACTGTACTCGGATATATGTTAATTACATTATAATCTTATACATACAGATACATTGTATCAGGGATATCTGAGTTCTTGTATTAAATGCATCTGCAGACGAGACACAACTTAGAAGTTTTGGAAATATATACCGCAGTTTTAAATAATGATGTTTTTATTTTTCTCAGGTGTATTGTGTGACTTCCCAGATATTCCCGATAATGGTCGGCTGCGCCTACAATGCAGGAGTCTCAATTGTGTCATCTCCTTTACCTGCGCAGAAGGCTACTGGTACACTGGAACGGTGACAAGAACCTGTCAGAGGAATGAGACGTGGAGTGGTGTAGCCGGCAAATGTGCCCAAAAAGAATTATGAGACTAGAAGAAAGTATTTCAACATTATGAGTACACCTGACATAGAAAAAGTCTAGCACAGGCTGGGGATTACTCAGCAATCATTATTCCTGAAACAATTATGTAGGTTAGTTATTTATAGTTAAAAGGAATTGCCCTGATTGCTGGTAAAAATTATTAGAGCTAAGCATGGCTGTTGCAATGCTGTTCTAATGCTATATTCAAGTGGTATTTTCACTGATTCTTAAGCCGCATCCCCACTTGGGCGACTTATGCCGGCGATTAGTTGTATGTGGTGAGCCAAAGTACCAAACCCATCCCATCCCGAGTGACTATTCCCTCATAGAGCACAAGTTGCTGGGGAGTGGACTGGTTTAGTACATTGGACCACCACATCCAACTAGTCACTTATGTTAGTCGCCCAACACGGCCATTTCTTAAAGTCGACATATGGCATGGGGACCCCCCATCTAGACCCCCTGCATAAACAGCATACAGCATCTGAAACATAAACAACATCTCTATTCAGGAATTTAACACATTTAGGGATTTAATAGATTAGTTTTGACCATCTTTTTTTTATAACATTTGAGAATTCTGAATCAAGTTTGGGCCCTTGATGGTGGGTCATTATGTCCCATTTCAAATTTGGGAGGAATAACATAGATTATTGCACTATAACGCTGGGGTGCCGTTGCCATGTTGGTATCCTGGTAACGTAACTAGGACTATGACGTAGCAAGTGACGTCACCGCACACGCATCTCCATTCCAGAAAGACAGGCGGACTGCAATGGACCGTATGACTCAAAAACCTTATCCATTTGTTGGTTTGTCTCATGTATTTGTTTGTCTGTATACCGTTGCTTTGCATGTGTAATAGAATAAAGGGCCAGTTAAGCTGTTTCACCAAAACCCGCCTCCGAGTTTCATTGCCTTAGCCCCCAGAGTTATAGAAAATGGCCATGTCACAAGGTTCAATTTAAAGGTAAATTCGGGTGACCACTGGCGCGCCACCTAGTACGATTTTATTTTCATTACAGGTATACTTTGAAACGTCAGTTATAGATTATTGACCACCTAGGAATGATGAATGAGAATCTGTGAATAAAAAATAAATTAGGATAATTAGTGAAAAGGTGTTAACCAAGCAGTTTTTCTTCATTTTTCCCCTTATTTTTGAGGATGAAATAATATTTTCTATGGTGACCTATGGTTTTCATTGGCCTAAATTACACATTGGGGTCGAGCCCACACATTTCCAGCATTTTAAGTAAAAATCATAGTTACTTATGTTTTATTGTTGAAAAATCTACATTTATCATATAATCCAACTTGCAGTCATAAGATCTCATTTTATTGTCATAAGCTTCTTATATTTTATCTTTAGTTATACTTTGTATAATCTTCGATTTTCTATGTGATGTATTGATGTTAGGGTATATTGAATAAATGTACAAATCAGGCGTCTAATGTTAACAAGTGCTTTTGCACTATTTTTTGTCTGATTAAATACATTAATGATTTTTTTAAAGTGATTTTGATGGAAATAAGTGTCGCAGTAAACCTGTTTAGGAATCCAGTGACTTCACTTGGAGCCATCAAAAGCGCATCAAAAGCGCATCAGTCTGACAATGTAACAATCAATATGCATTGCATATGATTTACCTGCTTCAAGTTTGAAGGATTATGGTCGTTTAATGTCAGGAGGAAGTGGACAATTTGCATGTTTACTCTAGATCTCTAAACCATCTTTGCATGGGCCCCATCGTCTTTTAGGTATTTGAGGTTGTTTAGGGCGCCACCTGGCTCATAGATTAAGAACTACAAAAGCTGTTTTAAACCGCAATGCCAAATGGTGCTGGGAGAAGTAAAGTCAATGTGATTTGTCCTATTAGAATAAAAGCATATAAAATCATTATAGCATAAATTACATAAAAGTAAGTTCAATTGTGAATATTTATCAACATGTTGATAAATTTCCACAAGTAAACCTGCATTTCTGTTATTAAAGGAATGCAAGTGGCACCCAACGTATCGTGGAGTATAGCCTTAAAGCTTGTTTTCCAGGATGCATCCATGTACTTGCGTTCATCATGTTACTTGCATTCCTACTTGCGTTCCTACTTGCATTCATGCAAGTATAAGGCTATATTCCACAATGCATTCAGTGGCACTTGCGTTGAAACGCAAGTTTTACTTGCGTTTCAAGGCAAGTTTACTTGCATTCAGATACCAACATATTCGTATCTGAACACAAGTAAACTTGCGTTTCCCAATTAAAGGCAACACAAGTGCCCCTGAACGCATCCTGGAATATAGCCTTTATTCTTCATTGTTGTGGGCGTCTCAATGGTTCGTGATGCTAAGCTTCATAAAACGGAATTTGGATATTGAGACCACTAAAGTTGAATTGTTGGTGTACGCAGATGGCTTCTATTGCTTTGTTTTTTATTGTTTGAATCTGATATTCACAAATTTTTATTGGTTTTAAGATATCAACTTCATTCCAAAGATCTTTTCAACACCATTCAGCCTGTCAGTTTATTGTATTACAACATAATCTTAAAGTTGTCCATGTTATGCCCGATTTATCTGCAATGGACCACAGATAGTGTTTGGGGTCCTATCCAATGCATATGAATCCATTTAAGAATGATTGACATTGAATTATGAAATAAAATAGAGGATTTATATAACTTATAAGCAATTGATTCCTCAACAAGGGTTCATCAATACAATTTCACAAACCTTGAATATATTAATCTTGAGTGTCGATATGCTAAATCCTGAAACATAGGAAAATTCATCTCAAAAAAAAGGAAAGGTATGCAATGACTATTCCCAGTAGCAATAAACTGTTCGGCATTGACAGGTTGACAGGTTGTCAGGTTAAATCACCTATCACTTTCCATTCACACACAGCTTAGCTTGGCAGAAACCATGAGGTAGGGTAATGTGGAAAACAACCACCAGGACTTCCCCTCCCAGATTTCCTTTAGTTAATGTGGGCCTTCTAACACCAGAGGGAAGCACTGAATGGGAGGATCCAACATTGCAATGATGAGTGATAGGATCCCATATCACTCTCAAAGCAGATCAATCACTACATTTTTAATTTACCTAAACCTAAATGATTCTCATTTATACCTTAAAGGGAGCTCGAGGGACCAGTGAATTATTATTTTTCGATTTGTATTCTATATATTAGTTTACAAGCTAAAAAAAGATGTACATAATTTTTGTATTTTTAGAGAAAATACTTTATGATACTTTGTGAAGTGTTCATGTCAGAGAACAGCTTGGGTGCCCTGTCAGCCTGAAAATGGAAGTTGTGTGTGATGTCACACACATAAACCGTTATTTTCAATTTGCAAAATTGCAAATTCCATATAAAATTCATTTTAGCATATTTTTTTCTCATAGATCATTCGATTTCATTGATTTTAACACTGTTACACTAAATAAAAGAGAGTGTTCTTATATTTTAACTTGTCTGTGTGTGACGTCACACACAGATAATTGCAGTTTGCATGCTGCACAAGCGGCAGAGGGGGAAACTCATCTTTGATTACAAAATTCTGTATAAAATTTGAACTAACAAAGATAATCAAGTGAAATTTGGCATAGTGACTACTTGGATGATGGGGATCACGGTACTATTAGAATTTATGTTCACTGGCTCCTCTCTTTTATGTTACCAGGTACATTCATGGATCTGGGTGTAGGGGACATATTTTGTCCCAAACAAGCAGGTTGTTGCAGAGATTCTAATGGAGTGTACGGAGTGGAAGTCTCTGCCGAGGAGACGATCCCACAGGTTGATAACATCAAGTTGTATATTCCAGCACAACGGTGCAACATGCTTACTTTGTATAGATTAGGTCCTTGTCAAAATTAGGTCCTTGTCATAGATTAGGTCCTTGTCAAAATTGGCCAGAGGGCAAGGTGGAATTGCTGGAGGTGAGTTTTTAAAATTCTTTCGAAAACCATAAGTCCACGCCCAGCATTGTTGGTACTTTTTGATTTCACATCCACAATAAGGAAAGCAGCCCCTATCCCTCCTTACAATATAGAATATTGAAAGAACTTGATTTAACTTTTCAACGCCAGGGGCCACCACATTCACAGCTTCAGTCACACAGTCACAGAATATTGAAATAATGAAATAAAGACATTTTTGGGTGCCATCAAATAACGTAACAAGAACCAAAGCAGAACTAAACAGAACAATGCAGCAACGTTGTAATAACGTCATATTCTTGCTTGGATAGTCACTTCCCATGGTTGATTACGACCGTCTACCAGAATTTGACAGTATAGGTAAAGTGTAATTATGCTTGATAAGAGGGCCTACCTGCTGTACTGCTTGAAATGCTTAGACGTAAGCTACTTTAAAGCCACTTGTTGAAAAGAGGAATTTGTCGTATTCAGTTTTGGTTATGACAATCAATTGGCATCTATGAATTATGGCGGGACGACATTATCAATTTTTGTTTCTTAGCAACGCTGTTGCTAGGCTGTGTGATGATGACCTTTTTAAAGTGATAATAACCTTGGATCATTAAGGTTTGTGATAGCATAATGCAAATAAAACGCCACAGATCAGTCAGTGAATATAAACAGAGCCTTAACTGATGCTGTCTGTAACATCTTATAGAGTATGGTCGATAAAGTAAATCTTATAACTAATTTGATCAGTGGTAGACAGTTTGATATTGCAATTCAAAGTAACTTTATTGAATAGCGGATCCCGTCTCTTCAATTCCCGAGTATTTCATTATTCGGAATTAGATATTTACATTCAATAAGTTGGTACTTTTAATCATATTTCTACGTTGTTACTCACAAGGTTATCAATATCCTTATTTCTAGCGTGAATGGTCTAACCAAATAGAATTGCTTTAAATAGAATCAAATCACTGCAATAAGATTTACCCATATCAAAAGGTAACCAAAAGGTAAGCAACGTTTGTTGATTCTTTTGCCCATTCCATGTTATAAAAACTGGATAAAAGATTTGTCAATGTGCTTCATAGATAAGGTTCTGTTAGATGCATTATCCTGTTCACCTTTAATGTTTTAGTACACTTAAACAGATCCCCTTGCACCTGCAGATGGTACTTTTGTCAGTGCAGGAAAATCCTGTAAAAACCTAAAGCTGAAGCTAATTATGTACATCATTAATTTTTTCTTGAATATAAATAAAATATATTTAAGGAAGAATTGAATTAAAAACTAAAAGTAGCTAGGAAGCAAAGGAAATTGTGATAAGTTTTATCATTCTAGTACTTCTATTAGCAGAGTGATGCATGGTCTCATGCTTCAGGGAGTATATTTACCCCTCTATATAAAACGGTACAAAAACGAGACTTACTCCATGGTCCGCCTTTTTATTTCGCTGGTTTCAGCCTTCCAAAATACCTAGGGCTTGGACCTTTCCACCTGCCACATTGCATCCAGCGGAAGGAACTCACGGCAAAATGAGAATAGCTGGATATGAATTTCAAAGTGTCTATTCCTCTCTATACATATCTTAGCCTATATGTCTTCAATTTCAGAAAAGAAAAAGAGTATACTAAGATTATATTATTAGATCCTCGGTATATGTTCTGTGATAAGGGGCTATCCATAAATGATATCACGCTTTTCAGGGTATTTTTGGGACCCACCCACCCCCCTGTCACACCAAATTTCTCTGTATTAAACATGAAATTAAGGCCTGTTTTCAGGCAGTGTCACACTCTTCAACCTACCCACCCATCCCCTAATGTGTGACATCATTTATGGACAGCCCCTATCAACAAAATCTGTTACTTTGTAACTCCCTAAGCGACAATGTTGTTGGTCACGTCACGATGGTTACAACCGTGAAACTGAGTCTCAGGGGAGGGAAGGCATCGTCCTACTGGACCCCATAGTCAATAGCTTGGCTTTTACTTAAGGATGATATTGTCTCCCTAACATTGAGCATCGTCAAGGAAAAAGGTGCACATCGGCAACATCGATTCCAGATCGTCACCTTGATGCATGGGCCGATGTGCGTCCAGGCTATCCAGGGCACGTCAACAGCTCGTTCTCAAAGCAGAAAGTTGGGCCGTAATCTGATTGGAGAGTGACGACGAGTGGCGGGAAATCTGTACATTTTTAGACACACTACTCGCTGTGATAGTAGGTACCACAGAGATCAGCAGTTTGTACCTTCCCCGTCAACCTCGAGGCAGTGCCTCTTGTTATAGGATCTAAAACAGTTAAATATAAATAATTTATAAACATTTTGGATTTCAAAAATCATTGTAATGATATTCAGCAAGGATCGTCTGTATAATTATATGATAGATGACAATGTGACAGTGCAATCATTCACGCATTATCTTTTCTCAGTATTGATTATTTGGTGAAAGATACGCAAGATCCTTCTTCCTCAGACAGGAACAGTAAAGTGGCTTTTTCAGTATTTGAATTAATCATCTTGTTGTTTGTGTAGACAGTGGCGCTGATAAAGCAGCTGGTCGATGGAATAAAAAGAAAATGGGGTTATCACCCCGGGGTTTACCTTAAACTATGCATTTAACTGGATTTAGTTAAGCACACATGGGCAGAAAAATACCAGTGATTGGGTGGGTGCACAGCATGTCACCCCCACCTTCCTCTACTATGGGGTTAAACCCCTAAAGTTGACATGGTCATTTTTGGGTGGCCTAGTAACATGCGACATCATGATATCTTAAATTCGACAGGACAACATCATTATCTGTTAAATTTGACACAGTGACATCATATTTACCCTCCTCAAATAACGTCACTGCTCGAACATTCCAATCCATCTCAACGCTTCTCTTGTAATTCATGACATGTAACCACCACCAACAACTGTTAGATGACCACTAAAGGTGGCGATCCAGGGGTTCATGGGACCAGGCGCGCCGCCGCCCCCCCCCCCCCCCATATTTTTGGTCCAATACCCTTTTTTAATGTAAAGCTGGCATCGGCTCTACTTTGATAAGTGTGCCCCCCCCCCACCCTTGTGGAGGTAATGAGTATCTCAAATAGATTATTTCTTGAATGTTACGTTTTTTCACAATATGATGAAGACTTAAAGTGTTTCCTCCCCATAGTAAGGTATCTATGAAACTGCCTCGTTTCAATATACTGGATGTTGGACCTCTTGAAACTCGTGATTTATGCCTGGACTCCCCTCATTCCCCTCCTTACACTGTTTAAAAATATTTACTTTGAAGAGATTATAGCTGGTACGCACCACCCACGGCTGGTTACTGGTAGGACACACTGTGTAGTACTCTTATCAGATTTCTGACACAAGAGCTGTTATCATTGATGTTAAGTATACATGATGGACTTTGAAGTCAAAGGTGTAAGAAGGTTGAGTACTGAATTTCAATCAATAATTATACTCATTAAGTACCCAGCCAATGATGTGACGTCGAAGAACATTCTAATAACATCGCAGAACGTCACAGAACGTTTTTGGAACGTCGCAGAACGTGACCATTACGTCTCACCTTGTCTGGGTATGATCATAAAGCTGTGATTTGTCATCAAGTCATGGGGTATGGTTGCCCAGTTGACAACCACTTCTGTAGGCTCTTTGTCAAGCCCTGCCCTTTAAATTTTCCGTAAAATATACTGTTGACTGTTATTTCCAAAAATCTCAGACCCCTCTCCCCCCTTGATTCAAACATAATTATTAATCAAAGGCCCCCTAATCACTGGGGCCAGGGAACGTGTGATGTCCAATCCACATCTTTATCCGTTGCCTGTACTGATGTATCTGTGAGATTCCCGAAATAAAAACAATAAGATCGTGAGCACAGGTTCTAGCTCTGATAGGAATTATAGGATATGCTGAAATCAATGATAAAAAGAATAATTAATCATAGTTCTATTGTGCCAGTTTCAGTATATATATTTATCACCCGCATGGCCAGTGAGTGGTGCATACAGAGGCCAGTGCGTATAAACAGGCTGTACGTACTGCCCCTCATTGTTATAAGGCCCATTCGCCGTGGCGAACTTATCGCACCGACAAGATGATATTCTCAGGCCCGATAAAATGATTGCATGCAAGTGAAATTGTAGCAAATGGATTTCATACAGACAAAAGAGGTCCCTACTGATTGCAAACGATATGTTTTTTCAAGTACTTAAGTACTTCAAGTACTTCAGGTACCCTGCAGTAGTCTGGAATCCAAACGATTCAATCAAACATGTTGCATCTGAAGGCCCATTCGCCGTGGCGGACCCGGTACACACGATCTCCTGCGGCACTAATCGTTTGTACCAGAATTGCAAACGATAATGCAAACGACAGATCTACAACCGATCAGATCTAACATGTTTGATTGAATCGTTTGGATTCCAGCCGACTGCAGGGGATAAGTACTTGAAAAAGTTATCGTTTGCAATCGTTTGGTGTCTGTTTTCTCAGTATGAATGCTATTTCTTCAATTTTGCTTGCATGCGATAATTTTATCGGGCCTGACACCATCGTCCTCTCCATACGATACATATTTCGTCCATACAAGCGACAGAACCATCGGCCACGGCGAATGGGCCTTGATCGGTTGCAGACCTGTCGTTTGAATCATCGTTTGTACCAAAATTGCAAACGACAATTGTCACAACAGATCGGTAGTACCGTGACGGCCATGGCGAATGGGCCTTTACTAGTTTTAGACAGTCTAGAACTGTGATTGGGTGATAAAATATAGAAGACCCTAAGTAAGGCCATGACACATACACCGACCCGACCCGACGGTTGAGTCAGGTCGGGCTGAGTTGGTGTATGTGCCATGGGGTTACGACTGTTTGGTTGGGCTTATTCCCGACGGATCCGTCGGGTCGGGAATCATGAGATGTTGAAGATTAACAACTGAACTGTCGGGTCTGTGAGGCTTGGCACTTCTATGATATTTTTCAAATATATATTTACTTAAAAACAAGTTTGATATTTGGATGCATTATGAAATTAGCTTTAAGATGGTATATCATATGTTATTATACGACCATTACTCCTAATAAAACATTATGTTTATACAAACAGGATGAAAATACTTAAAGTAATATTTACTATTGATTCAATTATGATATTCCCAGAAAGAGCAGTTATAACTTTTATGTTCTAAGTTTTAACTTAATTATCCATCATACTCATCAATATTGTATGGTAAGATACCATATTACTCCAACCAGTTGGTCGTTGTGTGTGGCACCCCCTGAAAATTCCCTATGACTGGTTTGTCTCCGACAGTCTGGTTGTAATGTCTACCGACGATCGAGTTGGTATATGTCCGGGCCTAAAGCCCGGGACACATACCAACTCCATCGTCGGGAGTCCTTGAGACTGATTAGTTGTAAGAGATAATATCTTTGGGGGTGCCACATATGCCAACCAGTGTGCAATTACGTAGTAAATTTCAATGAAAACACTATAACTATAATAAAGCTTAAGATAAAAACAGTATTTTCATAAATTATGGGGAATGTTTAATATGCGAACATACAAAGTAATGCAATTCCAGCAAACTTTGTTTTATTTTATTGTATTGTGCTTTTATGGAAATAATGATGATAGCACCACTGTCGATCCCGGGAAGATGGAGGGTTTGTTCCCACGTTTCCCCCACCTCTGGATTGACTCCGGTGAATCATAGTATATTGTAATAGTATAAGAAGGACCGCGGGGGTGGGGGTGGGTGGGGGGGGAGGCGTCCGAGGGTGGCCATAGATACCCGTACAATCCAAAGGGGATTGTCACATACCTGTGAGACCTAGCTATAGGGAATAATAGTGTCCATAACAAGTTTACACAAAATATGAATTCTAAATAATATTACTCGAATGTAACATTTAAAAACAAAAATTCTTACCACAGCCACGATCACAATTGTTATCGTATGTTAGTTACTAAGAACCTACGGTTTGATGTAAAAATGTTCAATTTGATATCAATGTTGTTCTACTATCTACATCTGAAATTGAATCAACTGGTATGATATTGAAAACCGGATTTGTACCGAACTAGTATAAATAAAAGTTAATAAAAAAAATATCACACCTCGGTCAGTACTGTATTTACATTCATTTTGCTACATTTCCAAGATAATATCTATATTTCATAGGTCTCTAATACAACTGTATTTTCTGTCTAGATGTGGCAGTCCTCATTGGCGCAGGGGTATTGTGCTGGAAATGAGTGTAGGAGGTCTTGGGTTCGAACCCCACACTTTTCCTTTTGATAGAAACGGTAAAATCGTGCGTTTTACAATCTAGTGTAACATTATGGTGTAGTGATAATTGCCATGTAAACCATGTCGACTACACACGTTTTTACATGTGAATACTTATGTCAGAAACTGGTGTAAAAAAAAGAAAAAACTTGGGAAACACCAGAAATGAGGTCCACAGAATGCCAGGTAGTACTCGTGTATAGACCATGGTAGACAGGGAGGACCCATGGGCTTAAATCATTGTATATGATCACAACAAGGATGTAATGTACCAGCACACAACTTTCTCCAAACCTAGTCCGTTACACTGCAAAATGGACAAAAGTTCAAAAGCTCTGGATACATAACACCCATCTATCATCTAAATCTTTCTTACATGAAAAGTACCCATCAGAAAATCAGCATTTGTAGATCATACCTGTAAATAAGTGCACATTCACTTGTGCTATATCGATTTTTGTGTCACGATTCATTTGCAAAAAAACATTAGTTTTTTTCCCTATTTGCAATTTCAATTAGTCTACTTGCTGATAATCATTTGATAGTAATAATGATTCTATTGTTATCAGAAATCTGACACGTCACAAGTATTTTATCACTGCTGTTTATGTGTTTGACTTTGAAGTTCAAGTGTAAAATATTGATCAGCTGTAAGTATTAATCAATATGCTAAGAATATAAAATAGACTAAAAACTAAAGGTAATTCTATTCTTGTGATGAGCTTTGGGGAAGACAGTGAAGTCGGTCTTACAGTGGTTCTAACTGAAGGACATTTTCCACAATTTCAACCTAGGTAAGACGTTTTGTGTTGTCCGGCATTTATCATAAAAAATCTTTGAATATTTCAAATCATGTATTAATTATATTGATAGTTGAATCGTCAACAACAAAGAAGTGATTTTCTATTGAATGCTTTTTTATATGATTTCCTGTTTACAAGTTTAGCTCTGGAACTGTTAATGATTATTAAACATCATGATAATGTATGTTATTAAACGATTATAAACATTGTTAACTATATATATATATATATATATATATATATATATATAATATGTAGGTGAAGTCATGTAGGTGTTTATGTTGGTTGGTGTCCACTATACTAATGAAATCCTTGGTGAAGGAGTTGCAAAATCTATAGTCATCTAAAGATCCTATGTTTTAAAGTAGGTATATATATATATAATCTATATATCTCACTACCCATAAAGCTTCAGTCCACGGAGGTTATATACCATAAACTACACCTCCAGTTTACCTTCACAAAACCTCTATCTCCAGGGCTGTTTACAAACTTATAGTAAGTACCGTAACTATGGTATACTTATTTTGATATTGAAAGATTGATTGATGGTCAAAATATAGATTACATGCATACTGTTTAACAATTAATTCATATGTATACATAGTGCATGTAATATATATATATATATACCTTATAGTCTCGACTTAAAATTACCAATGATATAACAAGTACAGTGGTTAGGACAAATTTCTCAGGTTCATTACGTTTAGGTATATAGGAAAATCTTTATATTACAACCCCACCATCTAGTCTCATACACATTTTGTCTCATATTTCTTATTACCATATATGCTGTGTATAATGTTCTTTGTGTAAAGAAAAAATGGAGAGTGAATTACTTTTATCTCATATACTTTTATCACATTCGGTGAAGGATGTACCTCACCATCTACAAAACCTGCCTTTTTGAAACATCTATGCCTAAACTTTTCATACGTTGAACACTGGGCACACACAAAACTATTCATTTCTCAATCAAGCTCCTTTGAAGGATTACTAAATATACCGCATTTGGGTAGTGAATCCTAAGTGCAGACAATACTCATAATTACAAGTCAACTGCAATGGATTTCAGTGTGCACGAGAGCTATATTATTGTACCTAATATAATTACAGCATATCAATATTGTATAAATTGTGAAGTGTTACTGATATTATACTAATGTATTTAAAGTACAGAGTTACCACTAATACATTACGATACCCTACTCTAACCTTAAATCGACAGGACTAAATTACAATTTTCTAAAACCCACATGCGACATGGGGCTAAATGACATGAAGGAGAAAAGTGACATGACATAGAGCTATCCTAAAATTTGACAAGGGATTTTTGAGAATCAACATAAATATCAAAAACATAGTGACATGCGACATAGCCTTTATCAAAATCAACATTTGACGTGGGAATGCCCACAGATGGGTATGGCCAGATAAGGCAGGTTGCCTTCACTCAACAAGGCTGGTTTCCCAGTTGCTGCTTCTTTTGTTCTTGCTCAGCTTCTTTATTGAGGTCCTGAGGCGGATCTGTTCTCCCAGGGCCAGGTCTAGCTGGGACACGTCCTTCTCGGTCATGTGCTGGAGGTCGGACAGGGTCTGAATCATCTCACTCTGCAGCCTTTCACACGTCACCTTTGACACGTTGTTGCTCCTCAGCCAGAGTTCCATCTCACACGGTTCTGAGAGATATGCAAAACATTGTCTATCTACAACTATATCAATATTTGAAAAATGAAAAAATAAATAACCTAGCTATCTTCCAAACACCTTATATTACCATTACAAATAGATATGGAACATTTCAGGCTATCTAATAACAAGGGAAAAATTTAAAGGGCCATCATAAAAAATGCTGAACATTGGCCTAGTAAATGTAATATTGTTGAAGCGAATTTTCATATCATGTAACTTTGTGAAAAGCAGGTGAATAAAGTAGATAGTGAAGACAATTGAAAACCGGATTTCAGGATAATTATGCATGAAAAAGACAAGGGTAAGGACGGTATATCTATGTATATTTTAGTATCTGCTTTTTTGTTTGAATGCTTATGTCTCTGTTAAGCCTCTGCTCCACTACCTGACTAAACCCAACTCATCTGTTGTTGGTTCAAGAGGCGCTCGAACCTACAACTGTCTGATCATAGCCTAAACTTTACAATGCCACACACTAGGACTCAATTGTCATTGATAAAAGATCTATTAAAGGTAAATGTGGGTATTGGACATGATTTCTTGTTAGCCAAAATAAAATTATCAGACCCACACAGATGTTAGATGAATGCATAAGGACTATAATCAAGCTTAAAAAATATAAGGCACCGTATCCATTTACAAGATATTAAAATTTGGAAAAAATAATTAATGATGGTTTAGCATTGGCTTCATTGGGAAAAATTACATTTTTTCCACATCTGAAAATAAATATCCATTATTCATATCATCAACAAGTTAACAATTAGTACCCAACGGTCCTGTCATAAACACAGCCACGACGCGCCCAGCTTCACTGTAGCACTGATCCCCACCCGACTGTCGAGTTGAGTTCAGCTGGGCAGTCATACTTGGGAGGTTTAGATATTGGTCTCGTGAACAACAGCCTGTACGTGGGCGTGGGGAAAAGGGTCACATTCACGTAGGAATGTGGGAATGCCCACAGATGGGTATGGCCAGATAAGGCAGGTTGCCTTCACTCAACAAGGGTGGTTTCCCAGTTGTTGCTTTTTCTGTTCTTGTTCAGCTTCTTTATTGAGGTCCTGAGGCTTTCTTTCCCTTAATTTTCACATTTGGTGTATATTTTAAGGTTGTTTTCCGTGGCATACGTCTTAGTCTTTTGAATAAACTGAAAGTTATGTCAGGGAACTACGCTAAGCAATACTAGATTGATAGAGAAAACGCTGATTCATATCTATTGTATGAAATAACAATCTCAGAAAATAATATTGTTGTTCAAAACCATGTACATGGTTATCATCTTTATCAACTGATAAAGTGATCACTGCACTGTCGCAGCCTCTGGGCCGTGCCTCAGCCCCCCCCCCCCCCCCGTTTAAATCCGACCCTGGGAAGCATCCTGAGCAGCAAACACCCACAGTGCAGCTAAGAATAATTCCCATACTGAGCGGCAAACACACACAGTGCAGCTAGGAAGCATTCTCCACAAAAATAGCCAACGATATTCTGTGTCCACAGCACGGCGAGGGTGCACACTGCTCTGTTGTATACAGTACAGTCAGGGTTGGATCGGGTGCAGAAAAGAGGTTTAGATACTGCATGTAACACCAATGTGGGGTGCTATTTTTGTGCAATCAAAATTTGCTAACCGATCAAATATAATAGATAATGGCCCATCCTATGATCGTGAACAATGCTTGACTTAGATACATGAATGAATGATGTCATTTTACACTACAAAGCTCCATGAACATGATATTCAAAAATATTATGTAGACAAATAATTGGAGGTCTATATATATATATATATATATATATATATATACCCATCTGTGGTGGGTAGGTGGGTTGGTATGGCCTGTGGATTAGCTGGACATGTCAACTGAATCTATTTTGAAACTTGAATTCCAAAGTAATACAATGCTATTATATCATTAAAGGGTTTGGAAAATGTATTTGATTTTTAATTCAGTATACTTAGGATTTAGCCACAGGGAAGGGACTATGTGGGGAAGGGTGCCAGGCTCCCCTCGGTTTGGCAAATTGCCAGGCATTTGTTTGGTCCTTGATGTGCTGAGGCCACACTAGTTTGTTATACACTTCACAGAATGTGCATTATGCCTACGTATACACTGAAAGAATTGGGCCTTAGAAAGTTAGTCAGAGGTCCTAACCTTTTGCAAAAACCTTAGGACTTTTGACGGTGCATTTTTGTCTGAAGTTGCTAACCATTTTATGCCTAATCCATGGTCAAAATGACTCAGCAAACCAGTAAAAGTTAGTGATTATGAAGCATGGGATTCGAACCCTGAACTTTCAAGTGGAAGTATAACCCTCTATCCACTATACTACAGGATTTCATACTATAAGGGCGGTTACACTACAACAGCTACAACAACTGCGACGAAGGGGGTGGAAAAACTACTGTTATGTAATACTAATAAGGGGCTCTGAGGATATGCCATGAGCTAGAATTAAATCAAAACTTTTATCATTGAAAAATCATTTTGAAATATATACCATTCATGCAGACAAATGATACATGTATGAGAAACCAAAATAAAGATTAATTTTATGCTATTAATTGATACATACAAAGAGTATTCTGCAACTGTGTATATAATTACAAGCTACAGGCGACCTAATATAAATAATTTGTATACATTCAAGGAGAATTTAGGTGACGTGGTCTGGATTCTTGTTTATGGGGGTTATGAGTTGTTATAGTTATATGAGTTGTATCAATGAGTATAGACTATACTTATTGGTTGTATTGTGGATCTTAAGCCAGACATTTAATTTATTGTTAGGGGCCTTCCAATGTGTACTTTAGCCTGAGGGGGGGTGGGGGGGGGTCTAGAATTTGTGAATTTTTGCGTACATACTAAATGGACGGCCCCTTAATAAAAGCATAAGCCTATACAAATAATGGTTACATGTATACATACCCCAGTGTCTGTAACATGTACATGGCATTGTATTGAAAACAATACTTTCAATTTTGGGACAATTTGAAATTTCTCTTTTTTTCTTAATGTTTAGCTCTGAAAATTAAAGTGCTATCATTAAAATTATGTTGTATAGGCCTAAGGACGGGTCAGAGTGAGTCCCAAATTTGAGTGCAATCACAACGTTCCGTTCTCTCCCCCCCCTTTAATCTGCCACTGATTAGTCAATGTGACTAAGGGGTTAGTCAAATTGAGAATATATGGAAATAATGGCAAATGGATCATAATGTCTAGATGTTACTTTGTAATTCCGTTTAGAAGTGGAAACTAATGATGATTAGATTAGTTAATCTGTTGACTGTCCTAAGGGTTAGAAGGTTAGTCAATGTGACTAAGGGGTTAGTATTATGATAGTAAAATGCACATAGAGAAAGGTTAAGGGTATTAGAGCCCTACCTGAGGCCCTTGTAGCTTGAGGGAGGTTTTCCCCCAGGTATTAAGCTATTCTGGAGACTTGACGATGACTCACGTACAGGATGGCGTTCACGGGACTAATATATAAACCTCCCTACATTGGGCTAAACTGTGACTCAGATCCAAGAAACCAGGGAGGTGATTGATTATGTGTATATGGTACATACTTACCATCTTTGGTGAACCTCAGTGGTTCATATCCCTCTCCTGTTCCAGCACCGGTACCTTTATCATGCTCTGCGGTCCCAGCGGTTCCTCCTATAAACAAAGCAAAGTGCTTGTCGCATACCAAAAAGATTGCACTGGAAATGGTCATTTTCATTACATTGACATTACTTTTGTATAGTTATTTAGGTGGAAAATCCCTTCTGTTAGCAAAATTGGTCTGTGCATTGTAATATGTGATTAATATGTTAGTGGGTGGTTCGTGTTAAGAAGTGTATACAATTGATTCCAAAGATGAGAAATACTTTTCTGCTTGTATTTCTGGATAGAAATAAGGATTTTGATAGAATCAAGACAACTTTTCTAATTGTTCAAAGTGTATGCACGTGAAGTATTCCAAGTACATCAATAGATAATCGACTGCAAGCTCCAAAATGTATTGTCAAAGATTATATAATTAGTCATTCTATTTTCCAATTGTTGCCCTTCCAGTCTTGTCACAAATTAACGTTACGCTTTAGCCATGGGTCTGACTTCATCAAACACACTTGCACAGTAAAATACATTTGTGACTAGTAACCTATCTAGACTATCAGCATTATGGACGGATTTAAATAGGACTGCAAGGGGTGTGCCCGCCTCCTTTTTTAGGGTTAATCTTAATTTTCTTTATGCAAAACGGACGGCCCCAGAGGGGGCTCTAGGACCTTTTTGATATTGATGCCGCCCTTTCTAGAATTCCTGGTTCTGCCCCTGAGCATCTTTAGAATAAGCCTCAGAGGTAACCAAGCCTGAAATGTGACGTCATAATCTAAACAGCCAAGTGAATACCCTAGGTTATTAATTTATCTACCACTAGCCACACGATTGTCATATGAATGTATAATCCTTACAGTACTAATTTTACTAGGGTGTAGAAAATACAATTTACATTTCAACTTGGAAAAAGGACTTTTCAGTGACATTAAACGATTATGCTACTTATGATATACAGCTAATACAGACTATTCCCTGTGACAATTGCCTTTCGCAAAGTGATCTATTTTAAACACTAGAAATATATCGCTAATTTGAAATTTCATGTTTTTCTAGGATAGAACCTGCAGCTGTCTGTGGTAGCGTCTCGATCCTGGAACAAAAGCAGTACCAAGATGAGTCGTAAGGTAAGGGCTATTTCTATAAAATCAATAAGGATTGTTATCAGCTTGCCTGAGATTCCCTCTGACAAGTCTTCATCAGATGAGGAAGTGGCAGTTTCTCCCTCCGACTCTTCAACAAAAGAAATACTGGTTATTATAAGAGGGGGCAATAGAACATTCTCACTGCTGATTTGGGCATTTACCGTCAATCTCTTTCTAGCAAATATCTAGATCTAGTAATCGAGGCATGGAATCATTCATGGCTTTATCTAAGATATTGAAACAATGTTTGGCACCGGTATTTGCACATATACTTACTGGTTATCATTGGGAGAATGACTGTATCATCGGGACAAACATTCTCTATGGGGAAAAGTGGCGTGTGTACATCAGAACAAATGTGATTGTTTGTGATTGGCAACCAGAGGTGTAACACCATATTGTAACACCATATATTTCTTTCTACCTGTCTCTGGTCGATAAATTCACTATATAGAATGTTTGATAATTGATTTCATTTTGTTGTTATTCAAATTCTAAGGCAATGTTGAAGTCGTCCTGCCAAGAGCAGACTTTCCCCTCTTTTGCTAATATGAAGTGGATCAATAAACATGTTTGTTTAATCAACATTGACTGCACAAGGTATTGATCGGATAAAAACCTGCCACTGATTATCGAGGAAACAGTGACGTCAACCTACTCTAAAGCGCCATACCCACTAGGACACTTTCAGCGAGTCGGCCGACTTCTCCGGCGACTCGCTGGTAAAGTCAGCGGTGAAGTCGGCCGACTTTACCGCCGACTCCGTGTGGGTATGGCGCGCCGACTGGGCGATCGGACCATCCGCGCGCCGGGCAACTCGCTGTTGCCCGTAATCGGCCAACTTCACCAGATCAAAACTGTTTGATATTTCTTCGGCGACTGAGTTGGGCGATCGGAGCGCAGTGCGGCGCCAGCCAATCAGAAGCCGCGCTGAAGTCACATGATTTTTTTTGGCCGTACAAAAGCACGTGACCCGTATGACCTACTTTTGCCGCCATTTTCGCCGGCGGTCTTGAGAAGAAGAGACGTGCACATTACAGCCATTACATTTCACTCGTTTTAAAGCATCTTTGTCGACAGAATGTCGGATATAGACGAGACAGAATGGAGCACCGAAGCCGAAGACAACTTAATCGACATGTATGAAGCGAACAGATGCATGTGGGCCACAAACGACAAGAAATATCGAGATCGGAATAAGAAGACCCACGTGAAAAAAGCAATGGCGCGACGTTTAGAGGTTACCAGTAAGTGCCGGTGTTTGTTTGCTTTGCATCGAAATCATATCCCAAAATGTGTAAATGTCTGATAGTCTAACCTAACGTCGTTGAAATTCGTGTTACTGGTGAGGAGAAAGAATGATGCAATCAGCATTTGTCTACGGAAGACACACAATCGGGCAGGGAATGTAGTTGATGGGGAAGCCCGGTCGCCATTTTGTATTCCACCTTTTGTTTTTCTAGCCGAGCATGGGTTTCAGTCTATGTATCTTGTTTTTGCAGTTAAAGCCATGGAGAGCAAATGGAAGAGTATCAGAACCATGTACAGAAAAGCCGTAAGGACGGGAAAAAGCGGTAGCGCAGCAAAGGATCTCACCGAACACCAGAAGGGACTGATAAGAAGGCTGGCGTTCCTAGCACCATTCACCAAAGGGGCCACAGGAGTCGTCTCCTCCCTGGATGAGGTAATAACCTAGCATCAGTTTCCAATTCATTAGTTCATGTGTTTGCCGTATTCCATGTTAGTAAAGGCAGAATGGATACAGTTGACGATACGGTTGACGGAAATAGAAAGCAACACTGCCGGGGAATTGAAGCCAAAGCTACATGCATGTCCCTTTTTCTGGTTCAAAATATTTCAGGTACCCACCTCAGAGCTGTTGAGGTCAAGATTTTCATGTTCGTACATGTCTATGTGGCCGATCTCGTCGGGTGTCCGCCTCCGAGTCAAGCTGTCTGGCTTCAATTCTCCGACCAAGCAAATGTTTTCATTTTTGATGTAACTGATTGTGGTTGACGAACATAAAAAAATAGGCGTGGGACTTCTAGATATGATATGCTCACAGGTACCTGTGGCCGATAGCTTGGCCGTCAGCCTTCCATGTGAGTGATCTGGGTTCAATTCCTGGCCCCGGTGAAGCTTTGTATTTTCATTTTTGTCAATAGTTGATAGATTACTTTACCTCCCATGGTCAATATCTAACTAATAAAAGGGCTTACATTTAGTACAAAATTTGGGGTTTAATGCTCCAGCCAAGGGCTGCATCTATATAGCAACAGGCAGATACTACTTCTGATCTCTGGACGTGAGAGATTTGGCCACGGCGTTTCAGTTAAAAAGAGAAAACTTAAACTGTTGGCCTGTGTATTGATCTGAGTTAAATATTAATAATAAAAGCAACAGGTAGGTATCACTTCAGCTCACTGAAAGTGAAAGATTTACTATCATCACAGGTCACTGTGGCCGAATGGATAAGGTGTTGGCCTCCCATGTGAGTGGTCTGGGTTCAATTCCCATACCCGGTGAAGCTTTGTCTTTTCATTTTCGTATCATATGGGGTTTGCGCCGATACGCGTTGGGACAGTGACATTACCTTTTGGTTCATTTTCGTTACACAGAAAAGTTGCACAGACCAGAGGGAGCTCAAATATTAATCTATTTTTTTGGCAAACAGAAAATGAATTGTGCCAGGCCGAAAATGAAAAGCTTCACCTTGCCGGATCATCACATTTAACCCAGGTCGCTGACGAAAATGATATAGACATAGTTCTTCATGGAGTCGGGGAATCGCACCCGGGCCGACTGCGCGCCTTGACGACGAAAATGAAAAGATATGAATGGGATTCGATAACTGATTCAGCGTGGCAGCAGTGCAACGTCTAACCGACCGCCCCACGATTCCATATAGATGTATAGAATCATGGGGTGGTTGACGAAAATGAGAAAGATATGCGTGGGATTCTATAACTGAATGTGCCGGGGCCTATGGTCGCTATCAAACTAGTGATTTTTTTCATTTTCCCCAAATCGTCCGGCGAGGTGAAGCTTTGCATTTTTTTCCAGGCAGATTTGGGGAAAATGTAAAGACAAAGCTTCACCGGGCCGGAGAATCGAACCCAGACCGCTGGCATGAGAATACAACCACCGCACAGACCAGAGGGAGTCCAAGTTTTCTGTTCTTAACTGATTCTCCGTGGCGCAGTCGGTTAGACAGTGAACTGCTGCCTCAGAAAATCAGTTATCGAATCCCACTCATATCTTTTCTTTTTCGTCGCGCCTCTGTGGACGCATCATCAAGGCATTTTCGTCGCGAATATTTAGAGCGCAAATTTCGACCTGGTGAAGCTTTGTATTGTCATTTTCGTCAAGTTTTCTCTTAATATCTCATTGAATTTGAATTGTCGAAATGTCCTCAAGTGTCCCGTCCGGCATTGAAAAAACTTTTAACATCCTCTCCTCTCTGTCTGAACTAATGAGATGAATTCATCAAACCATAAAAAGATATAGAAATATGTATATTATATGCTGTACTAATGATGCATCCACAGATGCGCGACGACAAAGAAACGATATGAATGGGATTCGATAAGCTTTGTCTTTTCATTTTCGTCTTATTGCGAGATGGGGGTGGGGTAAACTCCAGGTCAGGCCAGTGGCAGTTAAAGATTTGATATCATCACAGGTCTCTGTGGCCGAATGGATAAGGTGTCCGCCTGCCATGTTAGCGATCTGGGTTCAATTCCCAAACCCGGTGAAGCTTTGTCTTTTCATTTTCGTATCATATGAGGTTTGCATTGAGTTACCACTCCCCAAAAACAACACATTAATTTCATCTGCTCGGCCGATTCAATACCACATGTAATATTCCCCAACCTGGAGGGTTAAAAGATATAGAGATATGTATATCACATGCAGTACAAACGATTCAAAATATCTTCGCCGGGTGACGCGTATTGGCGCAAACCACAATGAAAGTGAAAGATTTTATATCAGTACAGGTGGTTGTGGCCGACTGGATAAGGTGTTCGCCTGCCATGTGAGCGGTCTGGGTTCAATTCCCAGACCGACCTGGCAAGATGTCTTTTTCATTTTCGTCCAGCGCCCACTGCTGGTTTGCGCTGATACACGTTGGGACAGGTCGGGGAATTGAACCCCGGCTGCTGTCGCCCCTCCGCGTTCGACGAAAATGAAAAATATATTGATGGGATTCGATAACTGAAAAAGCAAGCGGTCCGCACTGGGACTCGAATACTAATTCGACAAAAAAGAAAAGATATGAGTGGGATTCGATAACTGAATCAACACGGCAGCAGTTCAACGTCTAACCGACTGCGCCACGGGGACGGGGAAAGAGGAAACTTGAACTCCGCCTGATCTGTGGGTTCAGTTATCGAATCCCCTCAATATCTTTTTCATTTGTCTTTCGTTTTCGTCCACCGCCCGCTGCTGGTTAGCGCCGATACGAAAAATACAAGAGACTCGACACATTTACCGGGTCAGGGACTTGAACCCGGGCTGCCCGCGCGCCTCCACGAACATCAGGAGAGATCAGGCGGAGTTAAAGTTTCCTCTTTTTAACTGAGTCCCCGTGGCGCAGTCGGTTAGACGTTGCACTGCTGCCACACTGATTCAGTTCAGGCCAACACCCTGCCCATTCATCAACAGAGCCTTGTGGTGATATCAAATCTTTCAGTTTCAGTGATGGGAAGTGACACCTGCCTTTTGGTTTCACGAAAATGAAAAGACAAAGCTTCACCAGGTTAGGGAGTTAAACCCAGATCTGATATAGATTTTATATGACATAGAGATTGCAAAGACAACAGTTGAAAAGTGAAAACTTAAACTCCCTCTGGTGTTCAGCAATGTATTGGGTCAATTCCATATAAATATATTTTTTGGCAAACAGCAAAAAGAACTCTGCCAGGCCGAAAATGCAAATCTAAATCTCCACCTCCCCGCATTTTTCGTCAGCGTCTGTAGGCGTCAGGGCGTGTGAGTTTGATGAAAAGGAAAACATAAAGCTTCGGTGGACTAAGTAATTATCCGTTTACTGAATCCCCGTCAAAACTTGAGCTCCCTTTGATATCTGGTTATGGTTTTCAATTCCCATCGGCCAGCTCTGAAACAACTTTGATATACAACTGTGATATTATTAAATGTCTATGCTAAAGTATGTTGTGCTGTAGTTTTTATATATTCATCTCCATACTTCTCTAACTACCCCTTTCTATTTCCAGTCCGACGACGACAGTGTGAACGGTGCAGAGGCAAACAGAGGTGTTGTGAACAACAACCTGGTAATTCAGCCCGAGCCCCAGGATCACCAGGAAAATGGACCTGCAGCAGTTGCCATGAATGGACAAGTTGACGTGGTTGAAGGGCTTAATGGGGTTATCGAGCAACAGAACGAAACAGAACCACCAATCCCCACACAGGCTGAGCAGGCCGATCAAAGCAAACCAACACAAGATCCCGCTAAGAACCCTGCAGTTGACGAACCACAGCCGGGTCCTAGTGGTGTGACCACACGCTCAGGCAAACACAAACCCTCAAAAAAAAAAGGAAACAAGAAACCTGCGGCGGCCGCTGGTAGTGCCGACCAGGTTGCACAGGATGCTCAGGTCGACCTGACCGCTTCACCTTTGATGTCCATTCCTGATTCTCCGCGTTCACCAACTCCGCCAGCACAAACAACACCAAAGAAATCAGGACTGACTGTCGACTCACCCCCACGTGCTGTTGTAAAAGCTGTGCGCGGCAAGAAAAAGGAACCAAAGATAACGTTGAAAGAACTTAGGTCAATGTTGGAGGACGAAGAGGCAGAACTGAGTGGCTCTGTTTCCATTGACCAGCCGTTCTCGTCGCTCGACGAATCGCCACTGTCTGCCGCGCCGGCAGCAACTTCTTCCACAAAGAAAAAAATGACTGCTGTTGACGAAGAGCGTGTGCTCACCTTACGAGAAGTGCGTTCCACTATGCATGCATTTCGGCAACAAAGTAAAACTCAGAGTGCAACTCAGAAGAGGGCCGACCCCGAAGATGAAATAGGATGGTGGGCATGGCAGTGCGAAAGGAAAGTTCGCAAACTCCAAGATCCAATTTTACAGGAGGACCTCATGGACCATGTTTCTGTCGTAATAAAACGAGCAACTCGGGGCGGATGGTCAGCAACACAGAACATGCAACCACGGTTTGGTCAACCACAACAGACTGGACATTCGCCGGCCCTACCATCATTTGTGCATTCTGCACCTGTTTGCACGACAAACGCCCCATCACAAATGTTTCCCCTAGCAACTCCAGCAGACTGCACACGCCAGTACCAACCATCAAGCCACCACCAGCAACATCCACAGCAGCAGGCGGCCCCTTCAGAGAATCTCTCGGTGTTTGCAAACTGGCTGCAAACAGGCCACATGGGTAGCTCGCCAAGTATGCCACAGGCACCGATGGCTGTTCCCGTGAGTGGTGCTATGCTACCCTTCACCAGCAAGGCTGGGACCTACACAAGTTTGCCCGGCAACTAATTCCACAGCTCACGGAAAAAAAAAGAACTGAGTCAAGTTGATGTTTCTCATGTTGAAATTAAAGTTTACGAGTTGATGGTCAGGTAGCAGAATACAGAAAACAGAAATAGTGATTTACTGCAGATCAACCCAGTAGTATGTACCTCTGTCTGGGTGCTTAAGCATGACTTTAAGGAGATGAGCAGAGTTCAAAATTAAAAAATGCGAAGAACTAAAAGTACAAGAGTTGCTGACCAGAATACTCAGAAGTGTTAATTGCAATACCATTGTTCAAGTTCACAACTAGTCTGTTTTAGCCTAGAAACAAGTTTACCGTTGTTGTTCGTAGAATTGAAGCTTTTTTGCTTGTTTTTCTAGAAAATTTTAAATGGAGAGTCAGTAGCTGACTTCGATATACTGTTATTGCCGATCAGACAGCAGAGTTCATTCAGAAACATAAACAATTGCCGCACGTGATTATCATTTGTAGTGTGTAATCCAATATAAGTTTTTCGGTGGGTGCCCTTTTCGTGCTGCAGTAAAAATTATTTGTTTTGCTGGGTTTCCCATAAGATCCCAAGAATACCAAAGTCAAGCTAACGTGATTATTGTAAAACTTGATGTCTTTGTGTTTGTTGAAGACAGGTATACCGGTTTTTAATCATGAACGTAGAAAAAAATATATCAAAAAAAGATATATTTCGGAGGCACCTGTTGCGATGCTGATTATCTCGGTTAGATCCGAAAAAAAAGTTAAACAGCAAACACTAGGTTCGTTTGTTTGGCTGTTTTGCAATTTAGAATTACATCTTCCATTGTACTGAGAAACAGGATTGCTTGCAAGTTGTAGACTGATTTTATGATCTCGATTTTATGGCAACGCATTTACCGCGACTTTGATTGAAAGTGTTTTCAGATGTTGGTTCCAGAAACATAGATTTTAATCAGAGTAATGATTGTATGTCGTTTTAACTCAGGGATATCTGACGCATTTCTAACCACAGAGGAGCATGGAAACAGTACATTGTGTAATACAAAGATTCTTTATTAAAGTTTTCAATTCAACTCTCCGTGTACTAGCTGTTATTATAAAATATCTGGTCAGACACTTCACGTCTGCTGTTACAGATTTGTACCTCTGGGAAAAAAACATTAAAATACTAAATTACTGTGTAAATGACGACACAACATACTTATCTACAACCACAAGTAAGGGTACCAGTAAACTATGATCTCAGTAGCTCAGTATACGAAGATAACATTTATAAATTCATTGGTATTTGCTGTAAAAATATAATTTCTGCTGAGTTGGATAAGAGGAACGGAGTTAGCACGCATTCAAGTCACATTTCATTACGGTTTTGTGCCAGATATGTAAGTAGATGTCCAAGTAAATCTACGTTTTCCTAAATTATACTTTTGTGGTCAACTGCACTTGGTTTGCTTGTAATGAACCACGGCTGTACAGATTGTCCACTCGCTGTGGGAAAAAGAGAGCATTTTTAGATACATGAACGGTACTTATAGAAATTCCAGAATACTCAGCACACCTTGAAGGTCATATCCCGAATGGCTGGTAAAATATATATAAATAATATCACAAGTTCTTTAGTGGAGGACAACATTGAACAAATAACGTTTCAGTGAATTGCATGGTCATTGGTATAGGTGTTACAAAATACAGGAACGGTTTTCCATCACCTACATCACATCGGCCGACTCGAAAGTCAGAAACAAAGTACAGTTCTACTTCCTCCGTGGTGCAACAAACCCGCAGTCAACTGCGCGATCTTGCCAGGGCACTGAGCCGGCGGGTGTTTGGAAATATTCTGCAAGTGCCACTCTGTTGTTCTTGGAAGTCGTTGTGCTGTTTCGGTTCCTGGTAGGTGGGAGGTTGTTACCAGGCTGCACGACATTGCGCCAGTCACCGGCAACCACTTGGTTGTTTGCATCCTCGGTGTCCACTGCGCCAGGTGGTAGGTAGGATTTCCCGCACCGCTCTCGGAGGAGGTTGTGCAAGCAGATTCCGGCTAGAACGAACTTGGTCGCATTTTGTGGCTGAGCTTGAATGTCTTTCAGGAAGAGACGAAACCTGGTAGCCAAAATGCCAAAGGCATTCTCTGCACACCGACGTGCACGACTTAACCTGTAGTTGAACACCCTCTCTGTGTGGTTGAGATCACGCCTGCTGAACGGCTTCATCATCGACTCGGTGAGAGCAAAGGCGTCGTCGCCTACGATTACATAGGGCATGACGACGTCTGAGTCGGGCAACTGCCTGGGAGGCGGGACACCGAGCCTGCCAGCCTCAACACGTTGCCGCAGTCGGCTTTCATCCCATAGGCCGCCGTCGGAATTGCGGCCCTCACCGCCTACATCAACATATACAAATCGGTAGTTTGCGTCGACAAGGGCCATCAGGGTGATGCTAAAAAAACCCTTGTAATTGTAGTACGTGGATCCACTGCGGCTTGGTTTTTGTACACGCATGTGCTTCCCGTCAATAGCTCCCAGGCAGTTGGGGAAGTTCCACTTTAGGGAAAAGCCTCTCGCTATCTCTTGCCATTCCCGTGTCGTCCTTGGTGTCTGAAAAACAAGCATCAAAGTTCAGTAAGAATTGGAATCATTTTTTCAGGACCTAACAAAACTTGGACGAGAGAGTCTCACATTTCATTAATTCCAACCAACCAACACGGAACTGCTATCACGTTAGCACGTGAGCGTACTAATTTGCTGGTTGTATTTTTTTTACCGTCAACAAAAACTTTTTCACTAAGCGTGACGAGAGGTATACCAAGAATTTAACTTCATTTCCAATGTCGGCCTTAGAATATTCACCTTCAGGTAGGCAGGTTTGAGGGCTTTGTAGATTGCTACGCACGTCTCCCGGATGCAGTTCATCACCGTTGTGACGCCCAACCTAAAGTCGTGTGACAGTGCTGGGTAGTTCTGACCTGGAAGACAATTTATTGACAATTTAGTACATTCAAGTTTTTTGTAATAAGATAATGTGTCGGCCGACCACGAAACTCTTTTCTGATTGGGTCTTTCCAGTTTACAAGCAATTGATTGATGTTTCCCAGAACTTTTTGGCCACTACCCAAACATACATAGAAATGTGACACTAGTTAAGTACGATGCCTGAATACGAACAGTTTTTTTCTCTAATTTGTTTTGAGGTAGCACGATTAAAAAATTTACCGAAGGCGAGGAAACGCATGGTCACTGCGAGCCTGATCGCTGGACAGACAGGCTCGCGCATCTTGGTCCTCTGCTTCTGTATCTGAGGAGTTATCATCTCCAGCAGCATGGAGTAGGTCGCCTCATCCATTCTAACCATCCTCCGAAATTCTCGTGTATCGTCAATCTGCAAGAAATCCAAAGGGACACAAATAAAAATGCAGGCCAAAATGCAAAAGTACTCAACATCATTTTTACATTGCTTATAACACTTCACGCAGCAGCTGGCGGTCGCCAAACAAAATAGAAAAATTGCCAAAGTCAATCTTTTAATGTTTCTCTTCCCACAAAACCGCAAGAGTATACCATGAAATACAAAATAGTTGCTCATAAACTGACACATTGTCTGCGCACTCCTCCCACAGAGATAACTTGAAAAGTGGGCGGGGTCGTTTTCTGACAGTTTTCACTCGCCGACGAAAACAAACTTACTGCTTGTAGCTCCCTGAGCAAAGTGTAGGCCGTGTCACATTCTCCACGCCTCTCAATCCACGGCCTGACCCAAACCTCATGTTCCCTTTTCTTCTCTTCGTCTCCGTTTCCGAACAATTCGTCGTCGTCGACGACGAGCGCGACATAGAGAAGGAACTCTTCGCCCACCATTTTGGCGTCTGCTTTAAACTGCGCGCGCAGCCTCTGAGCGGCGCGCGCATGCGCAATTTTTTGGTCGCTCGCGAAGTTGCCCGTGTAGTCGGCGGTAAAGTCGGCCGACTCTGCGTAGTGGGTATGATGCGTTTTCCCAGCAACCGGCAACTCGGTCGCCGATTTCACCGGCAACCGAGTTGCCGGTCGCTGATAAAGTCGGCCGATCTTCGCTCAGTGTCCTAGTGGGTATGCCGCTTAAGGGACACCAAAGACAATCATAAATCAATATTCTGACTTTATATCACATAGAGCATTTCTTTTCACATGTTACTTCCAAGGGACATCCCGGAAAAACAGCAATTTATTCGATCGATATCTTATCTTGCTATTACCTACACCATTAAGTTTGACAAGTTACATGCGTCTCCTGCATGTCTGCACATGTCCAAACTTTGGACAGTGTATCTCCGTCATTACTTTGGTCTTTTTATAAACATAGTGTGACGTTCCTTGGTAGTTCGGGGTTTCCGGTTTCTACCGCCGAGGGACATGGGGGTTATTTCGGTTCTCAGCTGGGCACGGCCCAGCCAGCTTGCGACGTAACAAAAACGTTCTGCAACCATACTTTTTTTAGTCAGTTTGTTACTTACTAAGATGGCACGAAACAATAACATTATTGATGGCGAGGTTGAAACCTCACCAAAATAAAACGTTATTATAACATTATTTTTTGGTGAGGTTGGGACCAAACCAAAACAGAACGTTATTACCCATTCTGTTTAGGTCACAGAACATAACCAGAACGTTATGATAATGTTGCAGTGGAACGTTGCAGCAGTAGGTCGCAGTGATGTAATTGGGAGTCATCACAAGAACGTAACAAGAACAAAACCAGAACCAACCAGAACGTTGCTGCGACGTTATTATTACGTCACACCTCTGGCTGGGGGAGGCCGAGCAAGAAGCCGAGATGTGAGATCAAGAGTCGTGCCTTGCGCAAGAGGGGGGCTGAGTGGGTCGGTCGGGGGATCGGTATTCGTTGAAGGGGGGAGGGTGTGTTGGTCAGGTCGGGCCAAGGGGTTGCAGCCATCAAGCGCGGAGGATGGCGAAGGGCAAAAGTGTGTTGTGGTAGGGGTCCAGGCCGTCTCTTCTACATCCGTCTCAGGCCAGCAAGGGAGGTTCTACTTCTTCGTCCCCTGGCCGGAAGTCTCGGGCCAACAGTTGCCTATGTTTCGGTAGCGTGGGGCCGAGCCAGTTGTGCCTTGATGCCTCCGGTCATGGGACTGCCGCTTGTTATTTCGGGCCTCTTCACATGGCCAATCTTCCTTCCTCGGGCTGTCGGTTGGGTAATTTCGGGCCTTCGGGCCATGATTTTCGGTCTTTCGGGCTTCGGACCTTTTACTATTTTATGCCTAAGTTTCCTAGAACTTCACTAATATTACTTCTACTTTCTGGCTATTTAGTCCATATTGGACCATCTTATTGACTGAAACCCTCTTAAGGAGCTGCTAGAGGAAGAAGACACATGTGAACACCAGGAGTACTACGAAGGAACTCTTTATTTTCGGGCCGCACCACCCCTTTTATACCTTAGCGGTTAACTCTGATTGGCTATTTCATGTCACGTGGTCATACTGACGTCATTTCCGGTTTACATTATTTCTCGGGTTTTGGGTTTTGGGTTTTGGGTTTCGGTCCCGTTACACAGTGTACTTAATCTACCACATCGTTTCATCTTTCACATTCTCGCTTTGACACCTGATGAATAGACGTTCATCACAATAGCATAAATTACATATATCACATGCAATTTTATCACATTACCTATCAGGTATTTACTTCAAGATAATAGACCTAATTCTTAAAATATTTAAGTCAATTATGAATTACACTGATACCACGGGCATGAACTTTCTAGATGGCGCTACCCCTCTCTCATAGTTACTTATAATACTGTCAGGGTAAGAACCTAAAACTGTACCCTGCAGTTTGCACTGACATATATTTTGGATTTAAGCCTAAACTTTAGGATATATCGTGAAATAAAAAATTGTTTGTATTTCAGACAATTGATAAAAAACAATTGGCTGTCGTGTTTTATTGATATTCATGCTCAATAAATGGCAACTGTCAAATTTATAGAAAAAAATGCAACCCCACCCAGTATTGCAGCATACCATATATGGCAATGCCCTTATTTGGAAAGGACTTTATGAATGGAGCTCACATGACCAACCACATAAGACAATGTGCACATAGGCCTTTGGGTATTTATAAGCAATATTCAATGGTAGTTATAACTTCTGTCCATGTTAAAACCTATGTTTTCCCATAGTTTTACTATGATTGTGTAATGTACGTTGCTATTTCCCTATTTCCCCTATTTCCCCTATGACATCACTGTGTTTAGTTATACAAGAGGCCCCTACATAGGGTTTTTTAACAAAAACCTTATCCCAAACATAATACATCCACCTCATATGGCCAAGCATTTCATTCCACTGTCATTACAGCAAACTCTGGTATAATGGCTATGGTGAGGGACTTCAAATCAGAAGGTTGGTGGTTCAAACCTCCTGATGGTCATGTTGCAGTTTGACCATGTTGCACTTTTTCTTATGAAAATCATCTTCAATAATCAGCTTTTACAGTTCTAATCATTTATCTTAGGTATACTAATTCGTTTGTTATTTTACCTAAATGAATTCTTTTTAATGTGATTTCTTAATTTATTAAAAAGAGTGACACTGTCCAGACATGGGTGGGATTTGAAACCCCTACCTTTGGATTTAAAGTCCTATAGACTCTAGCCTCTGGGCTATTCCTGACCATGGTGTTAAGCAATGCTCTGATTATCCAAGTACTAACTTTCTACTTGTCTTGGGTTTAGAGAATGTCTGAAGAAGTTTGTGGGGAAACCTTTTTAGCACTATAAATAACCATCCAATCCAATGAATGAGTTGCATTCTGTTCAAGGAAGGGGCACTCAAGGGGGAAGCATACATAGAGCTATTTCTTTCTGGAAAACATAAACTACAAAAAATCTAAGCACACTGCAATAATTATGATTTATTATTGTAAGAATGACAAAAAGATGGTAAGTTTAATGGTGTTTTTTATATCAATATCAAATAGAACTGGGTCAATCACTGCAGTCTTGTGGGAATCCTATGCATCTGCTGGTCATCAGCTTATATGTTTTGACAGGAACCAGCTAGATCCAAAATGGAGAGTGTGCTACCCTTTCTATTCTTAACTAGTAAGCAGTAGGCATGGCGCCATCTGTAGAGTTCATGCCCATGACTGATACTCTATGCCTATACGATACTTTTTAAACATGATATATATAAATATAGATGCATGTTATTTATAGAACCTAACATGACCGATGTTAATGGAATGTTTCCTATCTGAAACTTTTTCCCTAAACGGGCAAAACCTATGCCAGCTCAAAAATGGAATAAAGTATTGTCTTATATGAAACTAAGGTCAAAAATAATAATACGATTACAGTGAATTCATCATTAGTTAATAAGTGACGACCTTTACTCTCAAAAGATAAATTCCTAAGAGTTTGAGCTATAACTCTGTCGTTCTATTATTAAACAAGATGCTCCGCGTCTCAGCTAAACAGAAGAGACTAATAAGCTCCAGAATCCAGAATAGACTAATAACCCTTTTTATCAATGGCGATTAGGCCTATTGGGTTATCAAAGGTAAAGCCTTGGGCCCAATATTAAGGTCACCTTAAATCAGGAAAATGTTTAAGGCAAGGTGTTTCGAAATATCGGGCCTTGGTTACCAAGGTACGAAACCTTTCCCGCCACCGAACATCACTCTCCAAACATAATCTAGTGTACCCCTGCCTAAGTGCCACACTCTGCTTGGAGATTCACTAATCTATGGCAACGTTGTAGTGATGGAGACATCATGACGATGGGAACTTGCCGATAAACTCAAAATTTAATCTTTTTTTTAATCACACCACGGTATTGCATTTCTCATTATTGAATGTAAATTGTAAAACATTGCAAGTTGATGCTAACATGAAATATGGACCTCATTTTGCCATGAGTCTCTTTTTTCTCAGCAGATCTCTGGCTTTACGTGACGACGTTCTGTGACGAAAATATCACGTTTTCAGTTCTATATTAGATTACCCTATTCCTTTATGCTTTTGAAAGTACATTGTTAGGGCGCGGGAACGCGAAGACTCGTGAACGGCAGCGTTGCCGTATATCTCCGTAAGGGCAGGGAATTCATGAACGCCATCATGCAGTGATAGATGGGCATTTCCGAGACCACAAGGATTGTGTAGACTGACCATTTTATTGTGTCTCTAAAAGCCTATTAAACCTCAGTTATAAAATAAATGGTAGAATATCTTTGAAGAAAAAAGGAAAGAAATTCAGATGTCCCATTTTGCCGTGAGTTCCCTCCGCTGAATGTGTTGCGGCAGGTAGGTTAGTTTAAGCCATAAGGTATTAAAGGAGGCAGAAACCAGCGAAAAAATATGGCGAATCATGGAGCAAATCTCGTTTTCATGCCGTTTTATATAGAGAGGTAACAAATTTAAGAATATAACAAGGAAAAGGCAAGCTTTTCCATGTACTGTACAGTTTAGTCAACGCGCCTAAGCAAAATAAAATATTTATGTCTGCACCCTCTGCTTAGAAGCTTTCTAACCAGCATTCATTCATTTTGCCATCTTGTGCCTGAGGTAGGCCAACATTGACCTCAGTGCAAGTTCCTCGTTTTTTTATTAGCTATACCTAAGCAGTTTCTACTTCTGCACCAGATATGCAGACCGGAGGAGTCGGTTCTCTCTTCTAAGTAATCTTATTAATAGGAGTGGAGAGGAGTAATTTTTTAGCGGGATGTAGAAACCACTTAGGCAATAACTGAGAATAAACAAGCAACTCTCGGTTTTGTTCCCTAACCGCATGACTGCTTTTGACAGATATAACACATACACTGTGGAACTAAGGTCCAGTAAGGGTTAGTTTTAGAACCCTAAAGATAGCTCAAGAGAAACGTATATGTCTTGAGTTTACTACCCATTACAACTTTTAAGGGGAAGAATTAAAGTAAAACATGCTTGAAGCCTTATTTTCAACTGGAAAAATATCTATTTCTCACGGCAGAGACAGAGCAAAAACACCAACCGGTCGCTGCAGTTTTTATACATACTCCAGCACCAGACAGGCCCCCCACTTATATAATTCAGGTGACAAAAACAAAAATAGGCTACTTTGGCACAGTCCCCTCCCTGGGGAGTGAACTGTGTCAGGAACTTGTCAGAAGCTAACAATTCTGGTGGAATGGGGGGGTTTCACACTGGTCATAATTTTCAGATCGTAGTTTTAGTTAAGATAATATTATTTTAATTTTTTCATGGTTGAGTTTCAGACTTTATGATCGTATGTTCTTATTGTTTTCTACATATTATTAGAGTTAAGATTTTTGATTATTAAGAACATCTTATCTTAAATTTTGTTAGATGTGAGAAAGACATTTCCAATTCCCCTATTGGAAATGCGCCCTAAGTATGGCTTATGTATGAGTAAATATAGCTTATGTATGAGTAAATATATATGGCTTGTGTGCGTACAGGTCCAGTAAGAACACTCAGCTCCCAACATGACACACTCTTTGAATCCTCTACTCATTTTGATACATTTTTACCAATGGCTTTGGCGTATATTGTCTCAGGAGCTTTCAGATTATATATTGGTTAAATAGTTATGAAAACATAAAAAGTGCTTTGCCAGGTCTAAAGCTGTGTTTACTAAGATTCATGAGTGTATATATGTTCTGTTGCAATAAGCTCTGTAATAACTATAAGCTCTGAATTGGATGCTGATTCAAAACAAAAGTACCTCGCATACGTAGATATCCATCATCTTCCTTTGCTGAGACATCTTGGGTTGGGACACTGACATTAGCTGGCTCATCTGGTGAATATTAAAAAGGTTACTTCTACCAATAGTTGCTCCTACACTATTCTGTGGAAATTGAATTTTGATGCATAACATTTTAGCAACATGTACTTTCATTAAAAAGAGAAATAATCTTTATGGGAACTTTATTGTGATGTGTCTGGAAAAAAGCATATTTTAAATGCTTATCTATTTTTTGTTAAATGGCCCAGGGCTAAAGTTGGGCTTACTAGGATTCATTAGCATATATGGTCTGTTGGGACGCTACAATAACTGAACCCACTAAATTGTATGCTAATTAAAAACATAAGTACCTTGCATAGGCAGATAGCCATCATCTTCCTTTGCTGATACATCTTTGGTTGGGACGTTGACCTTAGCCGGCTCATCTGGTGAATATCAAAAAAGGTTACTTTTACCAATAGTTACTCTCAAAGTATCTTAGTGGAAATCTATTTTCGATGCATAATATTTTAGCAATAATTATGTGTCTCATTGCATATTTCATCGAAAGTAATTTTGATGTGAACTTCATCATGATGAAAGTGGAGAAAAATGTTTTAAAATTCTCTTCCCCTCAAAATGGTGCAATAATATGCTAAAAGAACGAAAGAAATCAAATATTTTATTGACTTTATTTTCAATTAGAAGTAGATTTATAACAATCTTAACATAAGATCTAGATCTTGTAACTATCAGTGTAAAGAAAACCAGAAACCACCTAGTTGTATTCAGATAATTCAAACAAATAAGACTTTCTGATTTACAACATGAAGGACCTGTATGCTGTATAGCACTGTAAAATCTGCAGTCATGGCAGGAGTTGAGCCGAGAATACGGGTGACAATGTTTTCTGCATTTCTTCTCTACCAATTTTGGATGTATTTTTTACAAATAGGTTTGGTGTGATAAATTACTATTATAGAAACTATAGCACAAAGGTTTTCTATTATAAAGGGGCTTTGTATTATGTTAAAAACATTAGAAAAAATGTCTTACAGCAATAAAACATCTGTCGCAGTTGATAGACACACAATTTAGCATTATTCTGCACAGGAGGCAGAAAATTATTATGTGTGTGTAAATCGATTGTAGAACACAACAGGCTTGAAGCTCTCAGTAACTTTGTGCAGAATGACCTAGGTCAAAAGTGGTGTCTACTAAGATTAGTATATATGCTCTGTTGTAACCATACAATAATTGAACCCTAAAGACTGGATGCTGATTTAGAACAAACACACCTCGCATGGGGAGATAGCCATCATCTTCCTTTGTTGAGACATCTTGGATTGAGACGGTGACCTTAGCTGGCTCATCTGGTGAATATTAAAAAGGTTACTTTTACCAATAGTTGCTACCAAATTGTTAAGTTGAATTTGATTTTTGATGCCTAACATGAATGCAATATGTATCTCATTACCTATTTCATGTGGGGGAAATGTCTTAAAATGTTAATGAATTCTATCCCCCTAAAAATTGTGCAATAATATACCAAAAATCGACAGAAATCAAGGGTCTTATAAACTTGATATTCAAATAGAAGGAAATTTATAACAATTCTAAAATAAAATCTGGATCCTCTCAATGTCAGTGTAATATACCAAGTGACCACCAAGGTGTATTCAGATAATTCAAACAAATTAGACCTTGTGATTTATTGTAGTTTTACAACTTATTGTTTCAACAATATTGTTCGATTATTCACCTCGAAAGACCTGTATGCTGTATGGCTCTGCAAAATCTGCAGTCATGGCAGGAGTTGGTTGACAGGGTTGTGGTCTGAGAATACAGGTGACAATGGTTTCTGCATTTTCAATCTACCAATTTTGAATGCTGTTTTTACAAATGGGATTGGTATGATATTTCTTCCAATATGGAAACTTATATGTTATCATAGCACCACAGTTTTTTTATAAATTATATGTGGTGTAGATGAGATGTTTCAAACAAAAAAAAGGCCTTACGGCAATAATACATCTGTTACAGATGATAGGGGTTGACACACATTGTTCTGCACAATTGCAGAAATATATTTCATGTGTGTTAATAGTACGTGGAAAAAAGCAGGTTGGAAATGCACATTACTGTGCAGAATGGCCTGTGTCTAAAGCTGTGTTTACTAAGATTTATGACTGTATATGCTCTGTTGCAACCAAAAAAGAATAGAACCTACTTAATTGGATGCTGATTTAGAATAAACGTACCTCGCACAGGCGGTAGATAGCCATCATCTTCCTTTGGTGAGACATCTTGGGTTGGGACGGTGACTTTACCTGGCTCATCTGGTGAATATAAAAAAGGTTCAGTTAACCAATAGTCACTCTCAAATTGTTTACTGGAATTTGATTGATTCACTTGATACAATGATACATATTATTTCAAAGAATCAATGAGTTTATCGAACTGATATTCAAATAGAAAAAAATAGACAATAATCTTACAATCAAATTTGTGTCATTGTATAAAACAAATCAGAAATTGTGATTTATTGTAGTTTTACAACTCATTGTTTCAACAATATTGTTCCATTATTCACCTTCAAAGACCCGTATGCTGTACGGTTCTACAAAATCTGCAGTCATGGCAGTAGTTGGTTGGCGAGGCCTAGGTAGTGGTGCAGGAATACGGGTGACAATGTTTTCTGTAGCAGTCAGCCAAATGAAAAAAAAGACACAGAAGTCTCTGAATAAACCTTCCATTAATTAAACCTTACAAGTTTATCTCAGGACTATCATAAGCCTGTTGGGACATTTTGGCTTTAGTATGTTAAAGTCCTAGCAGCCAAACTTTTGTTATTTTGCTAATTGTTTTACAAGCAGACCATTGGTACCAGTATTTGAAGTATCATACAAGAGATTAATCTTTCTTGTTCTTTATCGAAACAAAGCAAGCTTCTGCTATGCAAATATAATAATGATACTTGAGAATGAAGTCACGCAGTGCCTTAGATAATTATGTGTGCAATTCTATATGCCTATACATAGAAATATGGGTCCCACATGCCATGCATCAAGCAAATCAAACAAATCTATTAAAGGCCTCTGATCCTTTCACTTTTATAATATTTATTATGGAGGCAAGGCTCACCTTGATAGCTTTTTGCGTTCAAGTTCTATGGACATGATAGATCCAAAGAGGTAAAAATAAAATAAACTTTTATATAGTTTTACCTTGCTGCACTTGACCAACTGCTGTGCCTGTCACTGAAAAATAAATATTTGAAATGAGGAAATAGATGAATTGGCAACTAATATACAATTTATATCAATCACATATCAGAAACTTCTATCTTCTGTAAAAACGAATCTTGCATCAAATCCTGATCATTGATAATGATGATAAGCAAGTGCAAGTTAGACATATTTTGTAGAATTGTTTCAGTATTTCTTAAAATTTACCAAATTTCTCCCGAATGGAAACTGTTGGCCAAATCCACATGATGATATTTTTGTAGTTGCTGAGCAGAGTAACGAATGGCCAAAAATGGAACCTTTTGCCCTATGTACAAAATGGGGACCCTTTTACTTGCAACAAATGATAATTCTATTTCTTCTGTCCAAATTATTCTCATTATAACAAAACGAATATAGGAAAAAGTAGTCTAAATGATAGCATTTTGGAATGTTCTCGGTTGCCATGGCACCATATCACCACAACAACAAAAGTCATTTCCCTAAATGTTCCCAATGCCATGGGCTTTCATTTGAATACAACAATGCACACTTTTGCACCTTTTAAAGTGTTGTCAGGGATACCGGCCAAAAGCGCGTGTTGCGCAAATTCATTCTTCTCCAGATTATGGTGTACAATTTAAAACCACTTTAGATTTTCAAATCTTTTTAGTGAAAAAAGTCATTTTTTTAGATTTGGCTCATGGACTACAATATAGTAACCATTATGAAAGACAAATACAGATGTGGGAGGCATACACTCATCAGAATAACCAAAATATAGAGGCTTAATGGAGTATAACTTTGGCAATTTGGACTAAATTACATTTTAAAAACCTGAACATAATGATGACAGTATATAAAGTAAAAGGTCTTATTTATAAGGCTATATTATTCCCTATGATCCCCTCCTCTGTCATAAATTTCAACATGGCTGACAGAAAAAATCAAAGGGCTTCTACTACCAAACAGAAAGCAGTCAGCACCTTGGCAACAGGTGAACAAAACTTGAGTAACACCTCACAACAAAGTGTTTCCTGATGATTAAGATGTGCTACTTCCCAATAAAATATGGTGAACAGTTACATTTGTGAGTGTTGCGCATCTTTCCTGGGCAAAACTTCATTCGTGTATTGCCAAGGGGAACCCCCACTTTAGTGGGATATTAAAAGTTGCCTTCTATGGTCTTTTTATTTGTGATTTGTGACTGGTGAGCTGATTTTTATTTGTTGGACCTCCCTAAATACAAGCGACTTCCAATTATCAGAACGGTATTATAACCAAGGCATAAGTGTGTGTAATATTTCCTGATAGTGGAATCATCTTATAATGTTTCCGTTATAAAAATCAGCTCTCAGATCATATTCAAACTATACTGTTAGTTTATAATTTGAAGAGAAAGATTTTGTACTCTGAAAGCATGCATATTTTTTGAATGAGATTTACCTTGCTTTGAATTTTGCTGAACTTCAATTTGATGTTCCTGTATCTCATCGTATTGCATGGCCCCTGGTTTAACAAGACATTCCATATCATTAATTGAGGATGCATTCATGCATATTAATAGTTTAATCTTGAAACCAGTTAACCAGCTTGCTTTTCGAATATTGGTGTTATAAGGTGACTAGTTCTTCAGAGAATCTCCAGATTAAAGCCAAAATACAGGTAACAAAGATAACTTGAGTAACAACTAGTTTAGTTACTTGGCAACTAGTGTTAGGGGTGTTTCACACTGGTGGTAACTTTAAGATCATATTTTTAGCTAAAGTATTTTGACGTTTTCATCATTGAGTTTCAGACTTATGATCTTATGTTCCTGTCCTTAACTAGATGTTATTTTGAATTAAGATTATTGACTATTAGAAACTTCTTATCTTGAATTTTGGGATGTGAGAAGTGTATTTACGATTGACCTAGTGTGAAACTTGCCCTAAATCCTTCCAATCAATGCTGACTGGTGCCTGTTTGTGGGAGGTGTGACCCTTGATTGAAAGATTTAACAAGCCTGGCAACTATAATCTTTGTCTATGAAATTGCCCACTTTGGTGATGAAGAGTTTATTTCAACATTGCTATGGGCTATCTGTATGAATAGATAGTTTAGAACAAACTGACAGCTGGAATATAACACGACTAAGTTGTTTTGACTACCTGCTTTGGTTGAAAACCGTCTGTAGAAGCATGTTCCCATAAGTAGGACCAACAGGAATAAGGCTGATCCACCAACAGCTGGACCTGTTATCTCAATCCTAAAACCTTCTGTCAAAGAAGTTGAAAAAGCATAGACATTACCAGTACCAGGGAAACAATTAAAGACTCCCAGCCAAGGGACACTGTAATGGTCATGTTCTGCAACCTTCTAATCACATTCTGTAAATATATATGACATTGCAATAACATTATGCGGCACACCATGCTTGGCTGGGGTGACATGAAAAATGAATGCTCACATTATTTCTGAAGTTGTAAATTCCGTAGGTGCAGCATTGGTCAAATGTGATATGTTTCTGATGTATAGTTCCTATATTAACTGCTGTGAAAATGCTAACTATTGATATCTGATTAATCAATGGGAAGAAAAGAAAGTAATTGATAATTGACAGGCGACAAAATTGAAAGAAAGTTGTTAATAAAACTTGTTCTGCAAATCATAATCTGCACACTCACCATTCAATACATGGATGGTGATGGACTTGGACTGAACTTCTCCAGTCGGGTCGGAGAACTCACAAGTCAGATTAGTTCCCTCCATCGACCTGTTTATGATGACTGTTGTGTTAATAATCAGCCTGAGGGTTTGGTCTTCATTGTCATGGACCGCCGATACTTGAAGTATAGACTTCTCACTGACGAGGCACAAGTCATTCTCGGAGACATTGCTTCCTCTTACGCGGGGAACTTCACAGCTGACAGGTATGACTTGACCTTCCTTGTATGGTCCGGGCAGTACATTCATATCCACTAAACCCTTAACTGAAAGATACAAATAAGGTAATTAGTAGTGTATAGGGGTGGATCTAAACGTTATATATATATGTGTGTGTGTGTGTGTGTGCGTGTGTATATTAAACCACTGTGCTGTGCCTCCTCACCCCCTCCCTATGTGTTGCTCAAGTACCTATGATTCATCAAAAACTTAAGGAGAGAGGCACACATTATAATGGGCCTTTTAAATTGGGTATGTGAAGGAAATCACAAGAAAATGTCCTTGCCATACCATTATATATTATATAATATATATATATATATACATGATTAATGAAAAGAAAACGGAAGTAACTAATAATTAACAGGGGACAAACTGGAAAAACGTTTGCTTATAAAACTTGTTCTAAAAGTCATAATCTGCACACTCACCCTTCAATATGTAGATTGTGATAGACTTGGTCTGGACTTCTCCAGTAGGGCCAAAAAACTCACAGGTCAGATTAGTTCCCTGTATCAACCTGCTGATGACAACTGTTGTGTTAATCAGCAGACTAAGGGTTTGGTCTCCATTGTCATGGACCTCCGATACCTGAAGTGTAGACTTTTCATTGAGGAGGCGCAAGTCATTCTCTGAGATATTACTTCCTCTTACTCGGGGAACTTCACAGCTGACAGGTATGACTTGACCTTCCTTGTATGGTCCGGGCAGTACCTTCATATCCACTGAACCCTTTACTGAAGGACACAATACAGGAAAATAATTGTAATATATTATATGATACTTACAGACTGACAATCATACCCATTGATTCACCTCTAAAACATTTCAGATACCGGTCCTATAGATGTAACATATAAGAAATTGCAATCTTTGTCAGTTGTCAAAAGTTATTTTACCATGAATCATTGAATCATTATATATATATCCTATTCATATATTTATGTTTACATTATATATGTGATCCGATCTGATATAATGAGTCACATGTCAGCGACCTACGATTTTGACTTAGTTGAATATGTTTTCAGCTCAAAAAGAGCTTCATTTTGATACCAAGATTATTAGGGGCAAATTTAAGTTTTTCCCTACACGAGGTATGCTTGAAGCACAGCGTGAAATGACACTTGTGTCTCTGCCGCAATCTGCCGTGTGCGGTCACACTTTGCGCAACTAGCAAAGTTGGTGCAGTCAGTCTGTGCTTTTCCGACATAGTATCCTCACAATCTGCCTATGATAACAGGTGCATAGGACGTAGCAGTTTAACAATACACTGCCTGCCCGCTTACGAAGTCAACTCCCCTTTGACACTTTGCAAGGCGTCGAGCGTCAGGTGCACGTCATGGAAGCTCACCACCCACCTGCGAGTCAATGCACGACATACCAATGTTAGTCCCCCCTCTGAGCATTAAGGCAACTGACACTAATTCGCCACAGTCTTACCAGTCCCACCCATTGGCACAGAAGGTTTTCGTGCAAGGGTCAAAGCACAAGTACAGTCCTACTGTGCCACAATTGCGCTAGAGCAGTGCATCAATACAACTGTGCAAAGTTCGCATTAAATCGCCTCTGTCCATCCCTGAGTCAAGTTGCGTCCAGACCATTAAACCCTGGTCATTAAGACAGAACAACAAACTCAAGAAAGTTCATCTTGCAAACGTACATGTTTTATCCAAAATATCAAGTTGGCCATAGATAAATTGTATTATGTACACGCAAAAATATTACCCTGTGGGTATGGTAACAACGTTTATACAAGCAATTTGCGCAATCCGAAGCAGCCGTCATCAGCCTTGCGCAATAGTAACAGTCAGTACCCCCAGGCACCCACAGGCACCCCCAGGCACCCCGAGACTGATGGAGTTGTGGTTCTGGAAAAGAAAAAGCAAACCAGTTAGTTATACATTTGAGAGTTCAAGACTCAAACTACAATCATTATCTGAAATCACTATGGAACGGTCTACCCTAGCCAGATATAATCAATAATATATAATATCACCCATAGACTGCCTATAGATCCATTTTTGTAGGGAACTGATTTACACCCACTGTAGTTCGTGTATGGGGGGGAAACAATTAATACTCCCTGAAGCATGGATGCATTTGGTCTCCAGCTATTAGTTGTTTCGAGCATGGGCCGAGTTGGTCAGTAGTGTTTCAGATACAAATTCCAAACTTGGCAATTTAACATAGACCCACCTATTCTTTGGCACACCTCTCACGGATCACCTCGCTCTCCAGGATTGTGGCATGCTCATATTTGACACACACTGGGTGAAAGACAGCATCGCAGTAGCTGCACACCAGTTAAATTCTGTAAATTCAATACAGCAAGACCTTAACCAACATATTTTTTTTGTTTTTAGTATTGGTCATTAGCGAAACATGGAATATAGCATGAGCCCATCCTTATACAACCAAAATTGAAAAATGTTGACTAGTTAGACAAAAGGATTACATTCGCAGTATACGTTTTGGGACACTTCACTCACGAAATTAAGACCCCTTGTAATACAAACCTATATTTTGTGTCGAAGAAGACACTTCCCAGGCCAAATACACAGAATTCCATGTTGTAAGTGTCCATGTCGACATCCTGTGCATTTTTCAGGTACTCCCGGTCTAAATAAATGACATGAATATTAATAAGCATTCAATAATATGGCAGTCAATACTGCCTTAGCATGCATCTGAACCAATTGTTTGTAGTTACGTTAAAGGCAGAGTGCTAAGTAATTAATGTAAGCCTAACAGTTGGGCAGGTACATCCTATCTCTTACCTAAAATGTATGCTCTTTATGCAATTCAAATCCATTGATAGAACTAACATGGTGAAGGCCAGTTATTTCAATATTTGGGAGTCATTTCAAGAATTACCTTTGAGGGTTCTTCTCCACACAGGAAGCACTCCCAGTCCGAATTACTCTGTACACTACTGTCCCCTGGGCTGCTGCCAAAGAGATCTGAGCTGTAATCAAAAAGTCTACAATTTAGTTGCGGTACTTAACAATGGGTGCCCATCAATGACTGGAAGAGAGTAACATTAGTTGGTGTTTGCTAGTCCATTTGGAGTACGCTATAAAAGGCAAACAGCTTTTTATTGGCGACGGTGTGGATCACACCTGCACATTCACAAGTAGAGTGTGAAAGGAGGAGGTGTTAGCGGCTGTGTTTGGTTGCCAAAACTTCATTTTATTAAGCTACGACAAATAATAATCACCTCGTGAAGCTTTCAGTGTCTGACGTTCTCAGTTCAGGAGACGCCGCTTCATCCCGAGTTGGAGCCGCTTCGTCCATCCTGAGTTGCCGCCTTGATTTTAATGGGGCCCTGGGTATCTCAGGCATCCTCGGCCGCTTTGGCGTCTTGGGGTTTGGCGTCTTGGGGTATGGGCTGTATTTTCATAAAGCTCACGCTAAATAAGAATATCACATTTACTCTGCCTAATACGTTACAATGATACTCCTCTATAAACACACTAGTGTATCGGCATGGGAAACAGCAAGCCCTCAATCTAATTCTTGTTGAACATGTGGTGGGCCAGGTTTGTAAACATAGATCAGCTGTTCCGAACAGCTGTGACTTAAATACTGTTGTTTACAAACAAGGTGACTTGTCTACAAGTGCCTGGACTTGCTTTAAGACTGGTAATTGTTGGACAGCAAATGGTATCTACACAAATTACTCACCTGGCTCGCAAAGTAGATGCTATGTTGTTGATTTCCATTCTCATTGGTTGTTGAAAAGATAGTTGAATGTGGTGCTCTTCTGCTCGGCCGGCCGCGTTGGTCAGATACTATTTAGGTCACGTGTTAGGATTAAAGCGCCTATCTGAGCTTAACCCTACTCCATTGTCGAAATCTTTGATTTTAGATTTTGGTTCACTAATACAACCAATTTTGTCAAGGAGGCAGCCTTTTCCAAAAAGTACGTTTGGGTGTATGTATCCGTCCTGAACCACCTCATGATCTCTACAGATCCTTATCACCTTGTACTCCTCCGGGTTACCGTCATTATATATTTTAACCATGTGGGTCCTATGATTCCTAGGCCACACTGCCCTGGGGGCAATGGGTATGCTGTACCTCTCTGGGTTGGAAGGGCCAGCGTATGCCATGATGTTTCAGGCTTTGCGACGGAAGTGGCAATGAACTACTTGAGGAGTAGCTCACAAATTAAGTTTGATAAATGCAAAACTTGTTGTGCAATTGAAACCATTTGTATTGTACGTCTGTCCGACATAGGCTCAAAAAGTTTCATATAAGTAAAGCCTTTCTAATGGTTAAATAATTGCATGATTTGCTTCACCATCTAAAAGATAGTAAATGGACGGACAATGCCTTAACTTGGTGAATTGAATAGTTTCATGTTGACTCACCCCCAACCAGACCACAACAAACTTGAAACCTCCCTTAGCCCATCCGAATATATAGAACTGCCAACCGACTGGTGCATCCACACAATACTAATCAATTAAATTAAAGAAAACACATTGACATGGTTTTGCATTAACCCTGAGCTAGAAAAACACATTGGCTCATCAGGGTTGATCTGATTCGAAAGTTTGGTCCGTTCTGGGTCATTTTTGTGGACATAACCACCCCCCCCCCCCCCCCCCCCCCGCTAGAGATGAAGCAGGGGGTCTCGAATCGTTGAATATGGCGGTTGGTATATTCATCTCAGATTACCGGTCCGACAATAGACCAAAGGCTTGACATTCCGACTTTTAAATAGTTCAATTCGACAACAATTTACTGAACAATGTACTATTATTTACAACATTCACAGATGCTGCTTGTCCAAAATATAAATATAATTCACAGATACTCAACAGTTGATACTAGCACCACAAATATTTTTTCATCCGCCAGTTTACTTAGGAATACAGTTTACTTGTCGGGATACATTGCTGGATGTTATCCTTGGTAGACATACTACTAACTCCAATTCTCCTACAATATTGGAGGTAAATATACTCTCAAAACAACAAAAAATGAACAGACATGGACGGACTCTTAACCTTCTTATACAAAACATGCAATAATCTTAACAAAATTAAGTAGCTTGTACTACCGGTTTGCCACAGTAAAAACTGTATCCATAATACTTTGTGCTTTGAAGAAAGGGCAACAATTTTACACAAATCTTTACAAGAATATCACGGTACAACCTGTACAAAACCTAAACATATGCTTAGGCGGGTTCCCCATATTTTTTTGGTGATGTGCTTCTTCAGGCTCTCCATCACATGTATGTCTTCAATGTCTTGAATTTTAATGAGAAGAAGGCGCGTCCACTGTGTGTCCCTGTCCTCCTCATTTAATTGTGACAGGAGGGGGTCAGAAGGTGCAGCCCTGGCCGCTGCCTCAAATCCTGAAGAAGTGTGCTGTCTGGTTGACACGAAACATGGGTGTCGCATCTTCTCCTATGAACTGTGGGGGTTGGCCTCGACAATTCACCCCACCACGGATAGCTGATTTAGAGTATTTTGAGCACCTGCAGGCTAATTTTGATTGAATCTGTCGATAAAATACCTTGAATAACTATAGAAAATAAACAAAATAATTGATATATATCCATCTACAATGAATGAATTTTCAAATAACTCAGAAATATAAAATGTATATGGATACTAATTTAGAAAAATTAATAATGGTGGCTAGTTTTTCACAATATTGATCTGAAAATAATAATACAATTCATGAAATTTTCTATAGTAAAGCCTTGACTTCTGTCGACATATTACCCAGCATGCATCCTGTTTTAGGCTAACCTGCAGGAAAAACTCAAGAAACTGTGTATCCGTGGTTGGGAGAATTACCATAGTTCCCTGTAATGCAAACAACCATGCAAATAAGCAGATGTGCTGGACTGTGAATTTTAAAATATTGTTTCAGCATTGAGTATTTGGTTAGTCAAATTTTATACTTGTGTCACGATTGCCTTTATTCGTGCCATTGCACAAAGGTAGAGAGTAATTCACTTTGTGCATGGAATTAGTTGTATAGAGATATAATGAAGAGAATGTCACCAGTTGCAAGTAAGGGAATTAAAGAAATTATTCCAATTTCATATCATATCAAGGATTCGAAGGGATTTGGATAGCTATACGTAGAAAAGGATTTCTGGTGACTATCGAAGGGACTACTGTGTTGAGAGCAGATGTAAGAACAGGTGGACTCTTAAGAGAAAGCTTACTCTTCATCAATTGTACTGGTGATCCTAGGATTATTAACCATCATTACACTGGCTCTGTACGCATCTACATGATCCATGAAAAAAACCTGACTTTCAGACAAGTGTTGTTCGCGTTGTGGAAATGAACGCCCATCTTATGAACTTACCTACCACTTGCCTAGCACTTACTGAAGGAGTGATAAAGGCAATAACGTTAAACATAAGAACAGTTCCCTAAGTATTAATCAACCACATAAAAACAACTAGCGTTCAGTGTTGTGCATTCTCTCCCTCTCCCCAACCTCTCCAGGCCGGTGCATCGTCAACGATCCAGGCATCTTAGGTTGCGGTTCTGGAATATAAACAACACAGCAGTCACTCATGAATTAATCAACATCTTAAACCACATTAACTTTCCTAGAAAATAGGCAATAATTTAACCATCCCCAACTTAGGCCACAAAATTTCCTTTACCACATGTGAAATGGATATTCATCATTCTGTAATATAAAGGTTATAAACACAATTATTGTCCAGATACGGATCCAACTGTATGGTAAACTAAATAATACCATAACAACCGTCGTTGGTGTATGGGGTTCAAATCTTGAACTTTACCCAAATGACATTGGATTCTAAATGTTATTTTCCTCTAGTAACTTTATTTGGACACTAGGCGAATGGGTGGACTTGGAGGAATGGATGTGTTGCATTTGCGGAAGGTCAATCACAGTAGGGCGCATTAATTCCGGTTGAGAATCTTGCAAGATAGCGAGAAAGGAGTACATGCTAAATTGAAAAAGACTACTTCATGCAGACGCAATATGTGTAACTAGGTATTTGTAATGTTGAATGCTCCTGCAAAACCTTCGAAAAGATGATTTGTATAAATAATGTAACTACAAGAATTCATAAGCTAAATGAACATTAGCTGCAGATATGTATAATTACCTGTAGAGAAAGAGCAGGGTGTCCCAGCAGACCTTCTTGCCCCCGTGGGTGTAGTGGCTCCGTTGGTGCATGTCCTTCTCCCCTTGAATGGAAATCCGACACAGAACCTTAGTGATGTACGAGTGACCGACTAAGGGGAAAAAACAGTTTAATAACTGTACACTTGGATCTACTCCTGAGGTCACCGAGGTTACTGGGCCTAAAATCTCGTGTTAAACTTATAATCAGGCCTTCGATAGCCTAACTGCAGATGCTGTCCATGGTTTACATGTAAAACGCCATTAACTAGGTCATGGCTTTATACTTTCAGTAATTGTTGATTTTGAACCTAAAGACACTTAGAAACATGAAAATAATTATGGTATATCTTAGAAAATATGTTTGGGCAACTTTTGATGGCAGGATAGATCTAACAATTTGGTATCTATAGGAATTTTAAAGTGACACAACTCAGACAATTTCGAACACAAGTCGCAAATCACGAGTCGCAAACAAGCCAGTTCTATCTAAAGTTGTCACAACTGTCAGTCTCCTCTTGCAGCAGTTGTTCCGTCTGATCAGGGATAATGAGGGGCTCATCCTCATCCTCCCGTGGATCCTGTGACCCAGAGGTCAACTTTTCAGATAGGGTAGCATCCTCCTCCCCCACCGATAAGTCCCCATCATCCTTAGCAAAGACAAAGTAATCCTCCACGAGTTCTCACCATTGATCATTGTTGGCGCCATCATGAAGATTAGTCTGAACAATCGTGTTTAGTGCTGCTTCTACAGCCTCCTCACGTTCCTTGGAGGTAGCCGCCGAATCCTTACAATCTTTGGATTCAAACTACACTTGCAGTTAGAACAATAAATCACTCATAATCATGTCAGGCCTCATTGAATGCACACCTGCTTCTGCCGATCGGACCCTTAAATTTTGTAAACAGTCCTGCTTCCCGTATCCCAAGGGCGTCTTAGCCAATCAGAGCGCTCGGAGGGCTCCACATGACCTCCTTGACAATGTTTGTTTCCGGCGATGGCTTTTGCGATCCGTCTTCTGATTGGTCCATCCCCGTCCAAATTCAAAATCCGATGATACCATTGGCTAGAGGAGGTCCCGCGCTTTTCGGCAGTACCAAAAGTTCTTGGGTTCTCAACTCCTAAAAATGGCTCACAAGTCAGCAAAGTTAAAAAAAGATAAAAATGCGCGTCTCAGAAGCCTTTTGTTCTAACTCACTGAAGCAGAAGAACAACTTTGGGGGCCATTCTAGCACACTTGTAATTTGAATTTTATCAAAACATTTTGGGGAATGATAGTTCTGATATTAAAGAATAAGAAAATGCAAAAAAAAAAACATTTTCGATGGTGGGTCCGATTTCAGACTTCAGAGGCCCATATCTCAGTTTGACCGCATGCGACTTGAGACTCATTTTGTCAGATCAGATCACATGCACATTTATACATTATCCTATTAAAACATACCATAGGCAGACTCATGAAAAGGGTGCTGATGAGGGTAGATGCAGAACCTACCGTAAACCTTTACGTTGAATAAACGTTCCCCCAAGACCAGGCCTTCAGATCCAAGTTGTCTGCCAAGGTAGCGTCCCTCATGGTTTATTTGAACATGCTGAATTATCAGATTAACACCAACAATAGAAAAATCTTCATTTTTCAGAAGATCTTTCATCTGGTCCCCCATGACAAACAGCCAGTTAATGTTGACATCAGGTGAAAAAGGAGATTGTTCAAGTTTGACCTCAGATCCTTCCTCAACAGTCAAAAATACCTCACCTGTAATTATGAATTGTCAAACTTCATTAAATTGATGCATGTCTCCTCTCTTTCTAATAAATTTAGTGTAGTTAGCCCTGACTGGAAATATTAATTGACATGTAAAGAGAACCTATTTTTCAATATCATTTCAGTCTATCTATAACTACTCACCTTTTATCAATTAAGATTACTTTAGTTTATATAAAAAAAGATGATTGGATATACAAACACATGTTAAGTGTAAACAACCTGTATCCTGACAATATCCTACGTGAACAAGAAGTGGAAGAAGAAAAATTGTTGCTTCCATTCTTCTGTGATTCAGGGTCAAATTACTTGTGACTACTAACAAAGAACGCACTTCTTGATATAGAACAGCTATAGGACCAGTATTTGCACTGTTTAAGTGTGGGCAGATGAGTGAGGTTGTCACTCTGTAAATATCATATTCTTTGTGTTGTTACTAAAGTAAATGGTGGCAACTCTCATCATGACTTGAACCTTATATAGATCTGGCGCAGACCTGGTAAATCTGAAATGTGATGGTTTCCATGGATAATTTTAAGGTTTTTAAGGGCAATCGCGCCATTTGTTGATGCACACCTACAGTGCACAGCCTGGCTCTATGGGTGTGCAGTGGAGCGTGACCTTAAGAACCCTATGGAGGGAAAATGCAATTTTACTCATAACTCTGTTACTGGTCATCCCTTTACCACACAGTAAGTGACAAAGTTGTAGTCCAAAACGTTATCAATTCATATATTTAATCACATTTAATAGGTTTGCAACTGTTAATAAATTATGAATTTATTTCTAATAAAACTATTATTTTCGACCCAACCCTTCATTTCAAAAATTTTAATTTCCTGAAAAAGTTAGATCGGTGACCCCTAATTTCTTTTTCAACAAATGATAGCTAACACTTCCCCCAATGAAATGTAAACATTTCAAGAAATTATTAAGGTTGAAATTTTAGTTATTACTGTTTTTATCAAAAATTTACTTTTTTATAACTAAATTTCAATAATTAGAATTTCATAAAATTCCAGTTTTTCCTCATTTTCATGGAATTATGGATTCACTGTGAAGGTTCATATATTAGCTTAATGTTCAAGAGGGTTTAGAATATATTTCGTGGGTTTTGTCATTGTTATAAGAAAATGTCTAAATATAGTTTAAGTCTGTGAAAATACTAATTTTTTAGTAAATCAACACATATTGTGGTACATTTTATTCAAAAGTTACCACAGTGACCCCCTATTTTTTCTTCATTAATTTTCTGGAATAAATATACCCTTAACTTGTATTTCCCAAAATTTAAAGGAAATATCAACGTTAGAACTATAATGGAGCGATTGTCTTTAATACTGTTCAGATGCCAATTGTAATTGTAATAGGTATGTCCTTCAATGAGACAAAAACTTTCAAAATATATTGAATATTGGAGCAAAGAATGTAAAGGGTTGCAGTGAAAAGTTCACAGATTATACGGTGACATGTTCAAAAGGTTTCAACATTGACAAAACTGGCGTTGCAATCCTCTTAGGCTTGCTAACAAAATTATGTACTAGTTATTTCAACCCATCTGTATGGCATGGCTAGGAGGCCTTTGAGGTTATATAACACTGCCTAAACTAACTGGCAACAATGGCTGCAATATCTTAATAATAATGCATTGCAATTCTCTACAAGCAATTGGAAACACCTAGAAGGGGCGTCTGGACAGAGGGGTCCCAAATTTTGCATTTCAAATTTCAAAACAGGCAAGGTTGCATGTTGTTTTTTTTTGTTTGTTTTTTATTTCACAAAGAGAACAGTATGACAATTCTCAATGCTATGCGCTGCTTTTCAGAATTATACACTGAGTTATATCATAAGATAATCATAATAATCTCATCAGTATGATGGCGTAATATAACAATTCACAACCATACTTGCAATTATAATCACACCAATATGTATAACCATAAAATCTAACAAAGAAATAGAAAATAATAATGGGGGGGGGGGGCGCGAAGAGGAGGGAGAGGAACACCAAATTCTCATTCACAACCTAGATATAAATATAATACAGTTGCCACAGTCAACACCGAGTATTACCAAATACATCTACATTTCAGTTTATCCCTAAATGTTTTTTACAGTTGTATTTAAATTCCACATAGGTATCAGACTGTTGCAAATACAGTGGTGATTCATTCCACAGTTTACTACCTTGGCAAATTGGTGAGGAGAGGGTCTTGGTTAACAGAACATCAGGGGTTTTCAAGACCAATTTATCAAATTGCCTTGTCGGTAGACGCCTATTGTCCAAATAGCCAATATCTTTTGATCTTTTGTACATCATCCCAAGCAGATGTAAAGATCTTCTTTGTGACAAATCTCCCATTCCTACCCTGCGAATACGTTCTACTGTGTTAATCCTGTTACCAAATACTATTCTAGTGAACCTGTTAAACAATGATTGTAGACGATTTTGCTTTTCTATTGGTAGAAAATTATAATAGAAATCGTTATAATCAAACAGTGGTAAGATTGTAGCTTTGAATAACCAGAGTGCTGTTTCTGTAGACATCAAGTATCTAATTTTAGAAAAAACTATCTTTTTTGCAGACAATCTACCCACTAGTTTGGAGTATTGCGCATTCCCTGAAAATTTGTTATCCACAACAGTACCCAAGTAATTGTACTTATCCACACAGTTTATCTTATTACCACCTAACAGTAATTGAGGCTTGTCAACCACAACCTTCCTGTAAGCATAATGAATATATTCTGTCTTTTTTGTATTCAGAGTAATTCTATTGTTTTTACACCAATTATAAACATTGTCTAAATCAATCTGCATATTATAATAAGCCATGTTGCAGTCAGGATTCGAATAATAAAGAACTGTGTCGTCAGCAAATAATAAACATTCAGAGTGCAACAAGGCGTTTGGTAGGTCATTAATGTACACCAGAAACATAGTAGGACCCAGGGTTGATCCCTGGGGAACCCCCGTGGTTAACATTTGGTTTGACGAATATTTTCCTTTATATAGAGTCGACTGACTACAATTTGTTAAATAATTTTCAAATAATGACAGAGTTGGTGGTAATATACCGCTCAGGGACAGTTTTTTTAACAAAATTTTATGGTTAATTGAATCAAATGCCTTTTTAATGTCTAGAAACGTAGACAGTACCACCTCCCCCTTATCTAATCGTAACATAACATTATCAACTAGCTTCGATACAGCAGATAGGGTTGAGTGGTACTGTCTAAAACCATGTTGTAACGTGGTAAAGTAGCCCGTATCTTCATAAAACTTTTTCCATTGATCATGAATTAACTGCTCAATTACTTTACCAACTACAGGAAGCAGGGAAATGGGCCTGAGTTCTGACGGCGAGGTTGGGTTGGGTACTTTGTTAAGGGGGATTACAGTGGCCGTTTTCCATGAGTCTGGAAATATTCCTGTTGTTCTAACAAGATTTGCTAAGTGTAGCAGGACCATTGGTTTATATAACATGACATCCTTAAATATTCTAGTACCATAATCTCTAATACCAGACGATTTATAGATACTAAGATTTTTTACTTTCGAGATAACATCATCCAGTCTGAATTCTACCAAATTGAATTTAGATAAGTGTGGCTGTGACGCGTTCAGATAGTCCAGACTGGTTTCTTGACCAAACACATTAGATAAATCTGGACCTATAGATGTAAAGAATTCATTTATAGCTTGGGCTACATGTAAATTATTAAGGAGTTCACCATCAGCATCCCTTAAAAGGACTTTCGCAGAGCCAGCACTATTATATCTTTGTCGCTTATATTTCTCAATGTCACATGTCAAATTTTAGAAGTGGCAATGTCTCATGTTACTAAGCTATTAACCCTGTCAGTCATGTCATTACGGCTCCATGTCACATGTCAAAGAAAAGGCTGTGTCACCATGTCGAATTTAGTGGTCCAGACCCATTATAAGATGACATAGTATGTCTACTGATGCAATGGAATTGTTCTGGTACGTAACTACATCATTGAACACAAGAAATGAATTAATAGACAAATTAGAATTAGAATTGATGATAACTGAGATATTAAGATGAATACATTTCACTATGACCATATCATCAGATACAAGAGTCCCAGAGAGCAAGCACATTCCACTGCATACTGTTGCACAACCTTCAGATGCCTTATGTAGTAAAGCTATAGATCAGTTAAATGATATAACATCTCTGTAGTTTTAAGAAAAAGTAAAAAAAAACATTTGACTATACTAAATATTCAAATTGTTGCACTGACAATACGTGCACTTTCACTGGCTGTCAATTTTGTGTTATAAGTAGGTGAGAGAGAGAGGATGAGTCATCAAGTGAGTTACCACGCTAACACCTGTAGACATAAGAATGCTATGTGAAAGCATTTATCTCAATTAGAGACCTGAAGACTCATAAAGTGTATGTCTCATAACAGAAAGGGTTTAGTAGTACATGTAAGAAGTCAGTAGTGAAATCTTAAAGGGATTTGGGTCTGACCCCACCAGCACCACCTGGTGTGAAAATCTTAGGGGCTTGAAATTATATGTATAGATGAAATATCTTTTATTTCCAAAGAAATACCAACTTTTCCACAAAGAATTTAACTTAAATGGTATAATGAGTGATTTAAAGAGAATATGTTTACATAGGGATATACAGGAATTACCATGTTATTCTGTTTCTAGTAGCTGTTTGATTAGCACGGTGACCCCCACTTTTCTTTGCTGAAATATATTGGTACAGGTCCACAGATGATATCAAACCATGCGATTAATATATGCTGGTTGATTTTTTCAGGAGATGAAGAACTAGTGTTTTCCCATAGAAACCTATAGTAACACTGCACGAACTTTGATGTTTACTTAGGTTTACAATTTACTTAAATAATGTGGAAAGATAGGTAAAGATTCACCTGTCAAATTTATGTTCCTTTAATCACCTTTACTTTTTCATTGCCATTAGGATCAATGTAAATGTAAGGAAAATATGTAAAGGTTGATTAAATAGAATGTAATTCACAGACCATTTTGTAGTGGCTTTACTGATGCTATCAAAGTTAGAAACATGATATTTACATGATATGTAAAATCAACTGTTACTTTGAAAGGGCCGGCCTAACCTTCCCCTGACGGCCTGGGAGGCCCCAGGGGTGGTCTTACCCTCCCCCGAAGGCCTGAGAGGTCCCAGGGCCGGCCTAACCCTCCTCTAACGGCCTTGGAGGCCCCAGGGCAGGCCTAAGCCTCCCCTGACGGCCTGGGCGGCCCCAGGGCCGGCCTAACCCTCCCCTGACGGCCTGGGAGGCCCCAGGGCCGGCCTAACCCTCCTCTAACGGCCTGGGAGGCCCCAGGGCAGGCCTAAGCCTCCCCTGACGGCCTGGGCGGCCCCAGGGCCGGCCTAACCCTCCCCTGACGGCCTGGGAGGCCCCAGGGCCGGCCTAACCCTCCTCTAACGGCCTGGGAGGCCCCAGGGCAGGCCTAAGCCTCCCCTGACGGCCTGGGCGGCCCCAGTGCCGGTTTAACCCTCCTCTGACGGCCTGAGGAGTCCCAGGGCAGGCCTAAGCCTCCCCTGACGGCCTGGGCGGCCCCAGGGCCGGCCTAACCCTCCCCTGACGGCCTGGGAGGCCCCAGGGCCGGCCTAACCCTCCTCTAACGGCCTGGGAGGCCCCAGGGCAGGCCTAAGCCTCCCCTGACGGCCTGGGCGGCCCCAGTGCCGGTTTAACCCTCCTCTGACGGCCTGAGGAGTCCCAGGACCGGCCTGACCCCTGCCCTCACGGCCTGGGAGGCCCCAGGGCCGGCCTTACCCTCCCCTGACGGCCTGGGAGGCCCCAGGGCCGGCCTAACCCTCCCCTGACGACCTGGGAGGCCCCAGGGCCGGTCTTACCCTACCCCGAAGGCCTGAGAGGTCCCTGGGCCGGCCTTACCCTCCTCTGACGGCCTGGGAGGCCCCAGGGCCGGCCTAACCCTCCTCTAACGGCCTGGGAGGCCCCAAGGGTGGTCTTACCCTCCCCCGAAGGCCTGAGAGGTCCCAGGGCCGGCCTAACCCTCCTCTAACGGCCTGGGAGGCCCCAGGGCAGGCCTAAGCCTCCCCTGATGGCCTGGGCGGCCCCAGGGCCGGCCTAACCCTCCCCTGAGGGCCTGGGAGGCCCCAGGGCCGGCCTAACCCTCCTCTAACGGCCTGGGAGGCCCCAGGGGTGGTCTTACCCTCCCCCGAAGGCCTGAGAGGTCCCAGGGCCAGCCTAACCCTCCTCTAACGGCCTGGGAGGCCCCAGGGCAGGCCTAAGCCTCCCCTGACGGCCTGGGCGGCCCCAGGGCCGGCCTAACCCTCCCCTGACGGCCTGGGAGGCCCCAGGGCTGGCCTAACCCTCCTCTAATGGCCTGGGAGGCCCCAGGGGTGGTCTTACCCTCCCCCGAAGGCCTGAGAGGTCCCAGGGCCGGCCTAACCCTCCTCTAACGGCCTGGGAGGCCCCAGGGCAGGCCTAAACCTCCCCTGACGGCCTGGACGGCCCCAGTGCCGGTTTAACCCTCCTCTGACGGCCTGAGGAGTCCCAGGACCGGCCTGACCCCTGCCCTCACGGCCTGGGAGGCCCCAGGGCCGGCCTAACCCTCCCCTGACGGCCTGGGAGGCCCCAGGGCCGGCCTAACCCTCCCCTGACGGCCTGGGAGGCCCCAGGGCCGGTCTAACCCACCCCTGCCGACCTAGGAGGCCCAAGGGACGGCCTACCTCTCCCCTGACTGCCTGGGAGGCCTCAGGGCCGGCTTGATCCTCCCCTGACGGCCTCAGAGGCCCCAGGACTGGTCTAACCCTCCCCAAGGGGCCTGTGGGCCAGGTTACTCCTCTCCCAGTGCCCTGCGGCCTGTTTCATCTTCTGAGGCCAACAGTAGAAGGAGAAAGGACACTAAGAACCCCAAGAGACATTATTAAAAAGATGATTTACTGTGTTTTACTGGGCCTAGCTAAATTCCAAGTAAAGAGGTGTAAAGTTTAACCCCCACAGGTGTTCACTGAAGGTAGCACCTGCATGTGGGTCAGGGGCATTCACACCTAAAGTACTATAGTTATTTCTACCTACATAAAGAGGTACCTAAACTGTGTATATAGATTCACATTCATTTTGAATTGGATAAATACTCTAATCTAATTTAACTATACAAATAGTTGAAATGATTCATTGTTAATGTACCTTAAATTACTGCACTGAGGTACAGTGCAAGAAAAACTAGAATAAATATATAATAGAATATTGTAAACTCGTTTGTATTGGCAAGAATATTATAGTGGAACTGTAACGCTGATTCGTGTGCTAAACGCCAGGCGGCGACATCGTTTAGTGGCATAGTTAGAGTATATGGAGAGTGGCAAAGTCCCCAGGCGTAGGGACTGCAGCCGGGCTGAGGCACGTCCTGCAGGTACGCACAGGTATGACAAATGACGATGGAGACCTGTAAGGGTACGTTATGGATTGAAACATCTAGCTAAAAGATAGAAAGGGCAGCAAGCCTAGCCGCCAACATTAGTTTATATGATAGCTAGAAATAGAATTAGTTTATGTGAGTAAGAGTGGGCAGTATGAGAGATAAGTAAGACTTCGTTGAGTAATAGTGTAAATGAGCATAGCGACAAGCCTTTTGGCTGTCGCTATATTAGCGGTATGAGACTTGAGATAGACGAGCAGACCAAGATAGAGTTCGAACAGAACACATGGAGCAATAGTCTTACATACGGATCACACGGGTAGTGTTAAGATGGTAGTAACCACAAAGAACAGGTGATAGTAAGGATTGGGACAGCTTAGGCTTAGCCTTACGGACTGCGTGCTGGAAGTGACGGAGATCCTACCAATGGTCTTCGTTACCGGTAGACGAGAGGTGACTCTCTCAACAGTGTAAGAGCGTATATACCTTGCGAAAGGGGAAGCTTGACCAAAGCTATACCTGGTTGGATTGTTACTGATGTGTTTGAATTGTGAAATGAAAGGAAAGAACTGTATGGATGGAGAACTGTATACTTGTACCTTCGGAATATCATCATGAATGTAATAAACTGACCTCTTGCCAAGTGCATGTTCTTTGTATAGGATTGAGCCCCTTTACTTAGAATCTCTACCACTAAGAACTGAATCATGATCCAGGATAACAACAATCTGGAGAGAGCTAGCTACTTCAACGCATAATCACTAAGAACTCCCCATTATCTTAGTATAACACCTTTATTAACATCTTCAAGGAAGCGAAGTATCCACGATAAGCGATATAATAATCACGCAGTCGAGTACTGAATAAACGAATCAGTACAGGATATGAACAAGTACGAACTTTAATAGGGATACTCCCCAATAAATAGACTAACATCAAAAATATAACCACTCAGCTCAATTGGTGGAGAAAATCCCGAAAAAGAACAATCTGGAGGTACGGTAGAAACTCTCGCCTACATGAGTGCCGGCCTACGGCCTGGAATTGGACCGCCCAAGGGAGCCGAGCCTACGCTCAGCGACACGGACTCCGAGGAGGACGCATGGTGGTCTGATCAGCCACTGGGCGCCACCGGGGGTGCCGAACCCAATTGGCCGGAAAAACATCAGCTAAGAAATAAGGGATCATATATACCATATAAGATTGGAATAAGAGGAGAGCTAGAGGAAGACAAAGGCTTCTTCGCTAAACCTCTTTTGTTTAAGAAAGTACAAAGTCCAACATCACCTAGAGGGACAAGGAGCGACACAAATCGCTCCCGCTCTGAACGGGAATCGGGATCCCCGTTTGCGTCTCCATTGAGGCTAAGAGCCGGGAGATCGCTGCGACAGGAATCTCGAGAGTTACAGGAGGAAACTGCAGAACACTCCAACAACTCAACCCTACTCCATTACTCAGTGGCCAGTGAGTCGGAGGATGAGCTAACCTCCACGATACTAGAGGAAAACCGCTCGCACACGGTAAAACCGACACCTCTAAATCGTGATACAGTAAGAACCGAGCAAGTCAATGGGGCATCCTTGCCGACCACCTCTACTCCCGCCGCCGTGGGCGCAACTTCCACGCCCATAGGAAGACATTTTCCACAAATCGGGAAAGGTGGTATTAGTGAGGTAAAACATACAAAGAAAAAAACACGGGACTGTAGAGAAAGACTTGACTCGAACCCCACCTGAACCAGAATCGTCAGAAGACGAGCACGAGCACGAGCACGAAGAAGAAGAGAGCACAGATACCGGAGGCGTAGCTAGACAACTATTCAGAATGGCAGATAGAGGGGGACCTAGTTTAAAACTCCCAGAGTTTTCGGGAAAACCAAATGAAAGGGTAGACCAGTATTTTAGTGAGTTGGAGAATATGGCAAAGATCTATGGATGGGACCAGGATAAAGCATTAGCGATGGCCTTGCATGGTCTTAAGGATAGGGCACGCGATTGGGTGAAAGAGACTCGCCGGATCACCTGAAGGAAGCTATGGTGGCTATCTTCGGAGATAGACGTCCTTCGTGGCAGCGATACAAAGATATCGTTAACATGAAACAAACGTCAGATCAGTCGGTGATTGAGTTCGCTGGAGGTTTGAGACAGCAACAGTTTAGAACAGGTATTGAGGAAAGTGTAATATTGGCAGTATTCATAGACGGCTTGTTACCAACTATAGCCAAACAGGTAGCAATACTGAACCCAGACACCTTCGACGTGGCGGTGCAAGCTGCCACTCGTTTGGAGTCTTTAGAGAGGGGTAAGAAAGGAGGATTGAAGGTGTCCCTAGCCAACATACAGACACAGGACACCTCACCACGTAGTGTAGAGGAAATTGAGGAAGAAGAAAGAATGTTAGTAAGTAAGTTCGATAACCTGTTAGCTGCTCTTAATCAATCTAGGAGTTGGAAATTTGATGATAGAAAGGAAGGAGAAAGAATAAAGGATTTAGGAATTGAAGAGAAACAAGGTACTGGTGTAGCTAGTCCCGAACCGCAGAAAGGTAGACCGAGCCGTCGCTACTCATCCAGCTCCGCACCAGATCTCAGATCAAAAAGCCCAGTGGGTAGAGAGACTCGTAGGGTAACATTTGATGACGATAGAGAGGAGGTAGAGTCCTCCGTAGCATACGACCAACCCATGGGCTCACCTTTAGGTAACCCGTTTCATTTTGGAAACGTGGGAGATAGAAGAATGCGTGGACAGCCACCTTTGTTCCGAGACAGATACTGCGCGGTACACGAATCGAGATCACATAATACAGATAGTTGCTTGTGGTTGAGAGCTGAGCTAAGGGACGAGGCTCTCCGGGATAAATTTAGAGCACTTAGCCCGGGAAAGAAATGGGGTAATACTAAGCCGGGAAACTGGTCAGCAGGTCCGCCACGCCAATAAAGTTAGAGCTTTGTCTGACGGACGGACCGGAGAAAATTGATAGAGGAAATGGACCTATCTTGCTTGAGGTAAAGGTAGGAAATCAAACGGTCAGAGCATTGGTAGATACAGGAGCTAGTGATTGCTTTATTTCAGGCAAATTTAGAAAGACCATAGCTAAGTCGGCAATACACGACATCATTCCTGTAGTAGAGAAGGAAGTTAATTTAGCTAATAATACTGTTCAGATCATATTAGAGACAATAAGGCTCGAGATTAAAATTAAAGATTCTAGAGTGTTCTACGATTTCCATGTGGTGGAATCCCTTTGTCATGATATGGTAATTGGCCGTAATCTGTTAGCAGCCGTGCGGTCAGACCTGTCGTTGCCGGGGACCCACTTGGATGTTTTTTGTGGACACCCGATATTTAGTCTAGAAAAAGTAGAAGTTAAACCACACACCGAACAAATAATACCAGTCACCATCTGGAAAAAGCACCCAGTCACCCACAATAACGCCGTTTTTTGTGCCCCATCGGTAACCGCACCAGTAGTGGTAGAAACGGGAGTGAATCAGTGTGGTAGACAATGGTGGATGAAGATTTTGAATCCGCTAGAAAGACCTTTGTATGTGCTACCTACAGATGTATTGGGTTTCTGTGAAATGGGCCGAATCCCCTTTAACCATCGAAAGCAGATACCCGAATTTATTAATAAACAGAAATTGATTAGAACGGGAACCCCGAAGGGCATTGTTGGCTTTGCCATAGAAACCCTCGAGGGGAGCGTTGTGACGGGTGAGAATCATTCGCGGAAGGCCGCGTCCCGCGAGCAGGACGACATTGACCGTATAGATCTGTCAGAGTCGTGCCTCAGTGGGGACCAGAAACAAATGTTTAAGAAAATGCTTACACGAAATAGAGGTAGTTTGGCTTTCTCAATGGCGGAGTTAGGCCAATGCGAGATTGCCCCTATGGATATTAAAATTGATAGTAAAGCGGGAATAATCTCATCACGACCATATCGATATTCACCTCAAAAGATGGATATCATTGATGAACAAGTTACCAAGAGGGATGAGCTCCTCAACGGGTAGCTTGTAACAGGCGGCAGTGGGCTCGCGAAAGTCCGGGGTCACGTTAAACTTCATCTGTAGTGCAGGGGAGTGTTTGGTCAACAACTGAAGGCCCCCTTGACTAACGAAGGATGAATGGACATCCTACTGTGGTACCGTCTAGTCGGCACGCATATCGGGCTGCCGGACTTTTTACCAGTTTCCCACCGGTAAGTGGTATGTGCGTGGTACGGGGTCGACAGACCTCACCTAAGCTTCTGACAGTAGTAACATCACTCAGAAGTGAACAGGCAAGGCCAGTGAAAATGGTCAAAGTTCAGTGTGGGTTTGCAAGATTCACCTGGATCAGACCGTCGGTGACCGACCGGGTTTACCCCGGGAGCTGGTAGTCGCTATCGACTGGGTCGCTGGCCGGTTGTCTCTGATGCCTCGAGGTTTTCTTTATCCCGCTTTGCCTCGACATAACGGTAAAGAGACGGCTCAATGTAGAGTCAGGCCATGGTAAAGCTAAACATGCCTATTCAAGACTTAATTTCTTGAATTAGTGTAGGTTATGGTTGAGCCATGCTCTTTGTGATCAGAAAACATCAGGTTTGAAAAGAACATTCTGGGAAGCAGAGTGAGCCACTAGGGCTGGAAAGAATCCTAGCTCAGGTTGCACTCCACTATGTCTGATGACATAAGGGAAGACCAAAGGGATCAAGCGGAAACAACTGATAGAGTTAGGAGTAATCGAACCTAGCGAGTCTGCCTGGCGCAGTCCCTTGGTAGTGGTATAGAAAAAGGACGGAAAACCACGTCTCTGTACAGATTTCAGGATGTTAAACATGATAACGTTCAAAGATAAATTCCCAATGCCCACGGCCCGATCATTGTTTTTGTACATGGCCTATAAACGACCAACCATTTGGTCGGCCCTGGACTTGCTGAGCGGCTACCACCAATGTGTTATAGAACCCGCGTCGCGGAAATACACTGCCTTCGAGACACCCATGGGAGTGTACCACTATAAGAGGGTGCCTTTCGGGCTAGTTGGGGCTCCTTGGCAATTTACTAGGGTTATGGCCATAGCTTTGAAAGGGCTAGTTCCAAGAGTATGCTTAGCATACCTGGACGACGTGATCGTATACGATTCTACGTTCGAAGAACACCTACATAGCGTAGAACTAGTACTGCAGGCACTACAGCGTGCGGGGCTGAAGCTGAAGCCGTCCAAGTGCGAGTGGTGCCGCGCTGAAATAAATTTCCTCGGTCATAGAGTCAACGCCGAGGGTTTGTGGACGCAACCACAGATAGTGGAAAGAGTGAAAGCGTTCCGCCGACCACACAATGTTAAGACAGTCAAATCATTTTTGGGTCTTTGCAACTATTATAGGGCATTTGTTCCTAATTTTGCATCCCTTAGTATCCCTCTGAATCAGTTGTTGAAAATAAAAACCGTTTTTGAATGGACAGAAGAATGTGAGAAAGCTTTTCAGGCTATAAAGGAGCGCTTAACGACTCCTCCCCTACTGAGACATCCAGAAATCAGCGGACATTTCTATGTGTTGACGGACGCGTCAGACACAGGGTGTGGTGCTGCTATATGCCACCTACGAGAAGGAATGTACCGACCTATAGCGTTTTGGGGAACTGCACTTAGGGAAGCTGAATTGAACTACACAGTTACTGAGAAAGAAGCGCTTGCAGTGGTAAAATCATTAAAAAATTATGAAGATATGTTACAAGGCGCTAAGGTTACCATCATTACGGACCACAAGCCCTTGATACCACTGCTACAGAACGCTTATAAGGCACCATCCTCTCGATTGAAGAGATGGGCGTTAGCACTGACTGACTTTGATTTTGATATAAAACACAAGCCAGGAGCAACGCATTACTTGCCAGATTACTTATCAAGAGTCCAACCAGACGATGAAGAAAAAGACGAGATCACCGAATCCCATAAGGAATTCAAACCAGAAGTGGGTTGTGAGCTCTTGTCGGCTAGCCTCAACAGTAAAAGATTTACCGGTAATAGTGACTATGAATTGATGGCGGTATACCCTTTCCAAACTGATATAGATCTCTCAATCTTTATTGCTCAACAAGCTAAAGATGAGGGCTGTAGAGCGTTAATTGAATATATAAGAAATGACAAACTCCCAGAGGATCCGGAAAAGGCGCGAGTTATAGTAGCCCGAGCAGAAACGCTGGGACTGGTACCGCCTGGGATCCTATGTAAATTCACGATACCTCATGGGAAGCATAAACCGAGGAATACCAAATTGACCCCAAGAATCATGGTGCCCCCATGCCTTATTGAACGAATTTTAAAGCTACTACACGATAGCATTTTGGCAGGCGGTCATATAGGTACCGAGGCCCTAACACAGAAAGTTACATCTAAATTTTATTGGTTGGGTATGCATAAAGACATTGCCGAATATATTAAGTCATGTCGAGTATGCGCTCTGCGGAAAAGAGCAACACACTTTAAAGCACTAGCAAAATCCTGGGATAGACCTAGATATCCTTGGCAATGGGTACAATGTGACTTTATTGGTCCTATTAAACGAGCTAAGGATGGTTCCAGGTACATAATGACGTTTATAGATTTGCTCACGGGTTGGCCAGAGGCCTTCCCCACCAAGGACTCCACAGCAGCAACCGCGGCTAAGGTGTTCCTACAAGAGCTGGTGTGCAGGTATGGTAGGATTGAGAGATTACACTCTGATAGGGGTGCTACGTTTTTGTCTGATTTCTTCAAAGAAGTCACGCGTAGAGTCGGGTGTACGCAAACGTTCACCACCGGCCGAATGCCGACAGGAAACGCTAGAGTAGAAAGGATGCACAAAAGCCTTGAGGACATTATGGCTTGCTATGTGTCGGACGACCATACTACATGGCCAGATCTGATACCGATCGCTCTGTGGACGTTGCGTTCAACGGTCAGTGTGCGCTCGGGCTTCGCGCCGTGCACACTACTGTATGGACGAGACCCAGTGAGCATGGGAATGCCTGAACACAATGAAATTCCCATATCACTTAATGATAATGAAGCCTTCTTAGAAATAAAGGATAACATCGCCTTGTTTAGACATATGGCTGAGGATGTTGTTGAGAAATATGAAAGTGAATTGAGGGCTCGTATCGATGAAAGAGCAAACCCCACTGTCTTTTATGCAGGAGACTTAGTTTATATGTACGACCCCTCATGCGCAGGGAATAGAGTCTCTAAATTTTCAAATAGGTATCGGGGACCCTTTAGGATAGAAGAAGTGAAAGGGGATCATGTAGTTCGGTTAACCTCATTAGCAGACGGAAGGGAAATCCCTCATTTAGTCAACGTATCGAAGCTCAAACGTGCTTATGTGCCCTGGAATCCCGTACAAAACAAGCCAGTCGCTCCAGAATATGTGCTTCAAGATAAGCCTGATCAGCAGTCGAACCAAGCCCAGGAAGACCCAGTAACAGAGGAACATATACCTGTTGCTGGTGGGTCCCGTGACGAGGGAGACTCCCCGAAAGCCGGCGGAGAGTCGTTGGTAACAAGCCAGCAAACAAATGATCGTGAAAACGTTCACGAGGACGTTACAGGTAACGATACAGTTACGCGTCCGAATGACACTACTACACATGCTGGGGAAACAAATGTACCAGCCGAGTGTAAAGAAAATGTTCGCACGGATAGTAGCGAATTTGGGAATAAAAAGGAACTAATTGGCGAAACGACCAATCTATTGCGCACTCACTCGCTTCCGGAGGATAGCAGCAAGGAGCCCGAAGGAAGCGAGTTAACTGCTGATCAGCATCCGTCGGGAAGAGCGACCAGTACAGCCTCCCGAGACCCTCCATCGCCTGAAACGCCTGAAATCTCCGGGGAGATGCCTAAAAAGAACACTACCCACGATCCACTATTGCTCCTTAGGACCCCCAAGGAGACAGGCAGGGCCCCACGCAAACGCGGGCGACCACGTAAGAACTCGGCACCGGACGGGTCCCGTAGCGATACGGTGGATTCAATAAAAGAACGGCCTCTCAACGTTGAGAAGGTTTCTTCCGTTGACTCGTCGGGTAAACGTACCCTTCAACAAAAACCTCACTATAATTTAAGGAACGTCCAGCGAAAGGACTACCGTGAAATAGCAGAAAACAGACCGTCAACGGACAGGGATGCATAGGGCTGGCCATGTATCACCTAAATGCAATCCTTTGTAACTAAAAAATGAATTAAATAAAGTTACGTTACTAATTAAAAGGAGGCATTCATATAAGGGACACAATTCCACTAACCCTACAATCCGGGGACGTGAAGACACCTTAAGAAAGCAAAAACATTAATAAAAACCCATCTCGGGGTAGAGGTCTAAGTCAAAATTCTGATCGAACCACTCTTATAAGAGAGAAATTAATGGTAGATTGAGACGGACCTGAACAGGAAAGGTCAACCTGCTAAGAGAAGTAAAAGGAACCTGAACTTTGTTCAAAATAAAAGTCCTGAGAAATATTAAAGCTATCGGTAAAAGTAAAATCGGTGAATCGATATATTGAAACAAAGGCCATTGTGTTTCGCGAAAGTCGCTGGAGAGAGACGCGACTATTTAAAAAACTGCCATGACGTAAGGATGCCAAATGGTGAGCAACTGGGGGATGGTATCGGACCATGAGTCATACGTGGTCTGGACGCCCTTACCTGACGATAATTTATTCTGAATTGATTTGGTATTGAGACCCGAGATATAAGGACCTGAGATACCTTTGTTAGGTCCAGTTAAAGATGAACAGCCGAGGGAAATGGTCATAACCACCTCGCTCATCTTTTCGCTGACCGATAACCAGACGACACAAAGGAGTTGCGGCGACACCGGGAGTTGAGACCCTACGACCGGACGGAGTGGATTACGCACGGCAACATTCCCTTCCTACCATGTTGGAAGAGGGACCGAGAGCATGGGACGACCATGTTTGGTCGCAATCTCGGAACGGCGGAACATTGTTTCTTTCCCAGTAACGATAGGGAACCGACGCTGGGAAAGTCACTAACAGTTTGTCCTTTTGTTGAACATTACGTACTCAAGGAAAACCTACATGTGGTGTATATACCTGTTGTTGAGCAGGACGCCCAGTTCTATCGAGCCGTCTCTGGGACGCCGAACCTAAGACTGAGGGTTGAGGCACTGCAGGGGGACGTTCTGGCGATGCCCTATACGCCACGGCTGCATAACGGACACCGTTACATGAAACGCCCGAACGGACACTGCTGTTGCCCAACATGTTTGCAGGACATGCTGAGTACGATGAATCTTCGATCGTGTGGAGAGGTAAAGAACGCTGTAATTACTAGTTTCGCCCTGGGCGAATTGCCCGCACCTATTACGTATCGGAGACCGGAAATACTGTTTCAATCATGGGACAGTGCCTTTCCGCCTGCTTTGAACAGCCCCAAAACTACCAACCCATATTCCAACTAGGACCCGATGGAAGGTGCATTACGCAATTGAAAAGGGACAGGAGTTCCATTCAAAAGACAAAACCACCCGCCGGAGGGGATTATCTGAACATTTTACCTCTCTAAAAAAATAGTACTGTACTATAACTGACGTGAAATACTAAGTCACACAACACGGACAAATCTATAGTAGAAGTGTATCAAAAGCTACGAACTGTTTTATTCTCTGCTCTGAGTAAATGAGGGTAAAAGTCTACAGCCAGTCCGGCAGAGAGGGAGCGTTTGGCCAGCGCTGGACGAGCCGACGTACCTCCCGGTACAGCAGCACAAGGTCCCTGATAAAGTCCACACTGGACGCCGGGAGAACAAGGGCGGCCGGCGCAGAAGGCGCGACCGCAGGAGGCGCGGCTGCTGGAGGAAGCGGTGCTGTAGGAACAGGTGCAAGACCCAGCGACGCGTCTAGAGACGAACCCACCTGCTCTGCAAGATCCCGGGCTATCGCTCGGATCTGCTCAATTTCCCGGGGTGATAATGGCTCCGACGTGGACTGCACCGGGGCTCCACTATCGTTACCAGAAATCATGGGAGAAGATGAGTCTTTGCTAGAAGCAATAGTAAGGGAGTGCGAGAGAGAGGCAGCCGCCCTAAGAGCGGACGCCCTCTCGGACATATTGCGTGCCTGCGAGCAGGGATTCAGATCGGAGGGAGTGATGGACATGGCATCGGAGGTTTTTGATATGCCAACAGGTACTCCGGTGTATCCAGTAACGCCACGCTCGCCTTCACCCCCATTGGTTTTGCCCGAGTCGCCAGGAGCACCCATAGTTGATGTCGATCCTTCCAACATTGAGGGCGCAGGAGCTAGGAGATCAAGGTCAAACTGATCCCATTGGGCTGACTCAGGCTCCGACGCGTCCCATGTCGGGAGTGCAGAAGACCGACGGGGGCGCTTATTGGGCGGGGGATTTGCCATACTTTCGGTCGAAGGTACGTAGTCAATCGGGGGAGACCGCGCTGGACGTGGATGAATGGAACCGTCACCGTGAACGTGTGGAACAGGAGGGGGCACGTCTAAACCAGGGGGGAGATCCCTGGTGGTCCAAGACAGAAAGGCCTGCCCTGGAAGCGTACTTGAAGAGACGCCGAGAACTGCTTCTGTTAAGGTTTCCACGGATATTGTATCCGGTCCGAGTTCCGGCGCCGGATTCTCCTCCTGCCCAGCGTGACTTTGCGGTGTTCCGACGGCCGCTGAATTATCCCCGGCGTCCGAAGGTACCGAGAACGGTGGAAGAACTACAGCAGGAGGAGGGGAGCCGTCGTCAGGCGACGAATCCTCCGGCAAAGAAACCACAGCCGGAGAAGCCTCGGCCTCGGCGACCGGTGACCCTTCCTGTGAGGGGACAGGCGCGACCTCGGCCGGTGTTGATGGTGAAGCCGGTTCGCTGCCGCCCTGTCCTGCCGAAGTTGGACTTCTCCCAACTACCCCCACGGGGACCGACGGTGGGTCCGACCGGGCACGCACAGCGGGTCGTCGTGGCCCCCGGCTCCGCAGGAAATAACGGGGTCCAGGTGACGAAGGCGAGCCAGCAGGGAGGTCCATGCTTGGCGACACGCAGCCCAAACCCCGCTCCACCTGCTCCCTAAGGAGGGGATCAGGAAGTAGACCCTCAGGTGGTGGCGAGAAGCCACCCACGGGGTCCAAGGACAGTGGCGAAGGGGATGTACCATATGATTGACTGAAATACCCGATGGAGACATAGCCTCAGCTAGCAGGTCAGTGGGAGGATCAGTCGGGGGCTGTACGGCAGTATCGAGGCCCTCGGTGTGATCAGAGCTTGCCGCCTTGGACTCATCAGCCACGGACTTGGTTGGACCGTCCGGGCTGAGGCTTGCGGTATAGGCGCCGTCGTCCGTTGAGGGGACGGCCGCAGGAGCAGGCGGAGGTGATCCATCAGACGCACGGGAGCACCCGGCCTTAGAGACATCCGTGGACGGAGCCTCCTTCTTTGGGGCAGAGACTTGACCGTTGGTTGATGCAGCCGGTGCAACCGTAGGTGACCACAGCTAGTCACCACCTCCGGACGACAATGGAAGATGCCTTAGCGTCGCTTGTGCAAAGAATGGCGCTAGGTAAGGCACAGCTACCGCTGACTAAAAAGCATAAGGGTATACAGGCTTTCGTTAATACTAAAGACAAAACAGTGCAAACAGACTATACAGTTCCGGAGATTCGGGGATCACAAGATAGAAAAGACAGAGGAATATCAGACACTACCACCTCTAGTACTTACAGAGGGGTCACAATTTCTCTAACCGAACTGTGCATTTATGGGACAGATGAGTCTCTCAACGCCATCAAAGAAATTATGAGAAAGGACGAAGCAGTGAAATTTCATGTTCTAGTGGCGGCCAAGATAGGAGACACAGAACCTCAAGATATAGCCATGGGTCACCCACCTGTGGTAAGTCAGAAGCGGATGAGCCGTCAGTCGGGACGCCTGGGCTGATAGCCTCATAGGTTGCTCCCAAGGCCGACGTTGATGGTTGCGGAGCGCTGTCTTGGCGACTTAGGAGGTGCGTGGCGCGCACCTCTGAGCCGGGAACGGTGCCCACCACAACGGCCCAACTCCGTACTGAGCGAGTAATAATTGAGTGAGATTGGAAATCTGGAACTCTAACAAAGTAACTGCGACCAGCGGTGAAATCGCCGGGTTCTAAATAAACCCTGGCTCCGTTGGGAAGAGTGAAGAAAATATGTGAATAACTTTCGTCGGACGCCATATCTTTTAGAAAACCTAGAGAAGGTAAAGGCGGAGGAGACTCGGGACAAAGTGAAGCGATTCGCTCCGAGCAACACAGGGTAAACTGTGTGAGGGACTCAACAACAATCATAGTTCTTAAATAGTACGATAAATCCGTGGACTCAATGAAAAACTACGAGTGTTTCCAAAAACAACGGAGATAACACGGGCGAAAACGCGCGCGAAAATCACTAGACACATAAGAACTGGCGTGATAAGGAGAACTTGATCTCTACACGCGTTGTGTCATGCCCTTGGTGACAAGCAGTGATAACCCTAAGTGAAAACACCGACGAAATCAGAAAATTGCCGTAGTCTAAACTTAATTAAGGAAAAGACTGAAAAATGACAATGATTTGGCCGATATTGGTGATGTGGGCCCTCTGGTCGGCCGTGACCAGAGGTGAGACCATTGAGGAAGCAAGGATAGCCAGAGCAATTCTTGGAGACGCGATGCACGCTGAGACTTTGAGTCGCGAGACTTACAGCGTGGTACTGAAGCCAGGCAAACTGATGTCCACAGCAGACGTCACACACCTGTTGCAGGGATTTCACGTGGTAGTTCCTTATGTGGAACCCCAGGTGTATCGGTCACTGAATGCAACAGAATGGTGTTGGATTAGCGCCAACAACCGAGGGAGAGAACTTGATCGCGACACATGCTTCAGGCTTGAAGCAATGAACCATTGGTTGAACTTTACGGCAAAAGCGTTGGCGAGGGCCAGAGGGAAACCTTAAGGGACGCCCTAGAGGCCCTCCCAAAGGTGGACGACGCCAACTGGATTAATCCAGTATCATTTCCAAATAGGACAAAACGATCATTTCGGTGGTTTTTCAACGCTATGGTTGACCAGGCGAATGATGAAGCTCCGGTGGCCACCTTACACCCTGAGGCGGACAATGAAACCTCCAACATGGGAGCCCTTGAGACCCTGCATGGCTTCTTGGAACGCAACGTACCTGGATTCGCGATGGCTCAGGAAATGGCCCGAATGGTCAAAGGAAACAGTCCTGGAGCAAAACCGACTAATGGTACGAACGAAACAATGCCAGAGATCAACGTTAATTCCACCATTACGCCCGAAACAGAGACATTGATGATGAGATACAAACGCGGTTTGTTGAACATTATCGGCAAACTTAGTTACCACCTGTTTGGAACTGCCACTGCGGAGGACGTGGAGACCAATCGAGGCATGATCGAGGTCCTTACTGAAACGATGTATGACTACGACAGCGATGCCGCGGAGATCGCGCAAGCAGTACAGGAGGCGTTCCGCCAGGTGGGGAAGATGAACGAAGAATTGGGGGCGTTGGAGGAGGATTTCGAAGAGGCTAAGAACTACCTGCAGGAACGTCTAGGGGTACATGCCGATCACATTCGTGCTGTAAGGCTGTACCAGATATATAGCGCAATGCTCGAGGAAGACAAGAAGGGTGTGATCCTGTATTACCAAAACCTGATTCGAAGAACACAAGCATTCCGACAAGGGACACAACAATTACTACAGGGAAAGCTCTCGGTAGAGTTAGTTCCACCAAAGGCCATACGAGAAGCTCTAAAAGGAGTGGATGAATACGTCAGGCAGGCATTTCCGCGCTTTGCGGTAGCGTTCAGGGACCCCGCATTTTACTATGACAACGCGCGCCCGATGTTCGTGAGGGGGAACCTCAAACGGGGCGGATTCGTGAAGACGCTCAAGATATACATCAGAATCCCGCTGGTCTCGGACGAACATATGTTCCGCATTTACACCGTTAGAACATTTCCAGTACCAGTACCAATCAAGGGTACCGTGGAACGAGATGCGCTACAAATAGTGGGGTTGCCAGATCAGATCGCAGTGTCGGTCAGCGGCAACTACTACATTCCGATGCAGACAGCGAACTTGGTAGGATGCTATGGAGAGACAGTTATACTGTGCAAGGATGTACCCTACATGAAACGAGTGTCAGAAACCACCTGCATCGCGGCGTTGCTGCGCGACGACCCTGACACTATTAAAAGCAAGTGTGAACTGGATTACGTGCTTAATCCTGACTTTGGCGAAATGGCCATATACTTGGATGATGGACAACTACTGATCGTGAGTGCGGAGGCAGAAGGACAATTGATTTGTGATAACCGGCCTCCAATACAAAAGAAGATCGAACATTTCGCGAAGTTGCGACTCGGGTGCGACTGCGCCTTCCAGACACGGGGGGCGTGGGTGCCTTATAGCCTGAGAAACTGTAATCGCGAGATTAAGGAATATTCGGTGCAGTACCCATCCAGCGGTCTCTTGAAAGCAAGGCTGCGGGTACAGACTTGGAAACTGACCGAAATGGAGGACCGGATTCTTGATGCACCCCTCATGATCTCGGAGGACCCATTACCAGCAGAACTACGATCACGGCTGAAACGATAAGCGGAAGGATACGCTTACAAAATACCCCTGACAGAGCTCATGGGACGTATCAACGACAGGAGGGACAGATTGGCGCACGGTGCTCGGACGGCAAGAGCACAATGGGCTGCAGCGAATAGTTGGCCCACGTATTTGGCCTTGGCGATAGTGGTGGTGATCGTCATAGTGCTCATCGGATGTGCCTTAAAACTGAAGGGACCCTTAGCAGCCGTCTACCTGGCGATCCGAAGCCCCGCTGGGGCATCGGCCCTGAGGGTGAAACCCCACTGCCCACCAACCCCTCCACCATGCCCGGTAACGTCGACAGTGTCCAACATGACATCGGCCACCTTGGTGCTGTCGATCGCGTCGCTGGCAATGTTCATCGCTGTGATGTGGTGGAGGAGGCACCGCAAGCGGACGAAAGCCGGCGGGGATAGGCTGTATTTGGAGATAGCGGCCCCGTCACATCGCGAAATGATCTTCCTGGGGGAGATCATGATACCCAACACGCATGTCTTCACGGAAGGAGACACCCTAATCGAGGACATTGTGGTAAAAATCGCCTGTTCATGAAACACCGGGTGTCGATGAAGTGGGGACAAAAGGTGATGGGGGCGGCAACCAGGCGAGGCGAACATCCGACAACGATCCCACTGCCCCCAACGCTAGAAATTTCAGAAAAACTGTCCAACATGATGATGGGTCCGGCCAAGCAGGTGTCAATTGCTCGGCTCATGATTAGTCTTAACAAAACCGCGTATCCTGTCCCTAAAAACATGCCATGTTTGTTCGATGGATCTTGGAGTAAGATCGGTGGTAAGATAAAGAGACAGGCACCGTCGCCACCGGTCAACCCAAACCTGGAAATGGACTTAGCAAATAAATTGAACGACGATCGCACCAGGTTCAATCACCAACTTTCCGATAAACTCAGGCAACTGCCAGACCAAGAAGACAGACGCGGCACAGGCGCCGTATACGAACCACTACGACCAGAGTCCTCCTTCGGAGGGAACCTGCTAGCAGATATAAGCTCAAAGACTGGTTAATTAAAAACAATCTCTACTAAGATAATTGTGAAACACGAGTTGGGGTAGGCAGGGCGAACTCAGGGTGACGATTCTGGGCGAGCCTCACCGGGTGTTTTCTGCGCAACGGTGCCCCGTAATGCTTAGCGTAGGACCTTTAGTTGTTAAAATTTCTTGAAGTTAATATGATCTAATTATGATCACTTTTAGGACACTAAATTTTGAAAGTTATATTTTATTTTTCCCAAGATGGATTGGGACGGTTGTCGTGGACTGGAGGGGAGCACTCCGCCTATTTCGTAGATAGAATCGGGGTATTGTTCCCAATAGGAAGCGAGAACATAATTCATTTTACACCGGGCGTTGTGGTAGTCCAATAGGGTATTACTATTGGTACTTCCGCCACACCCTGATAACTGTATATTCCTATGTTAGTAAGCCAGAGTGTGTACTGCCATTCGGGGGGCATGATGTCGGAGCGTCGGGTGGCAGCTGAGTGTTGAGGGGGTATCGTATGGCGACAGCATGAGACCTCAGCAACATTCTTTAAAAAGGCACCGGGGTGGACGCCTACCGCAGCAGTCAATTTAAGCCCTTAACGGGCTGCCCTGCGAGCCGGTATCATGCGGGATGTATTGGCACTTGCTAGAAGAAAAACGATAGAAGGTGGCGAGCTTGATCTCATAATGTATATACAATACTAGTCAGATTACTGATTGTATCACGTACGTTCCGAAATAATGTTATCTAATGATGGTGTCAGTTTGACACCGGAAAAACAACATACAAAACATTCCAACGAACTTTGTACTGAGTAACCGCTTTTTGTATCGCTTACTGTAATACTATTGTTTACTATTCTATTGATAGTAGGTCAGATGTTGTCAGTTGTGGGATAACGCACCATGTATAATCACTGTATTTTGTTTAATTGGATGGAACATCCATATAATCTCGTAAAATTAAAATGTATAGCTTGCTTTTTAGCAGCTGGTATCATAGCTCACTATACACGCTGTGATTCAAGAGGACCACCTGCTCGCTCGTGTCCAACATATCATGATGGGGTAATACTCCTTGAGGTATTTGGGCCTCACTACGTGTCTTTTGGCATGGATGGAACGGCTTGAATTGCTCCATTCGATATAATTGTGATTAGGATGTTTTAGGATTAGATTATGTAAGTTTCTTTAGGGACGTATGCCGTATGAGATTTCAGCATTCTACTTGATCTTACTTCTCATAAGAATGGGGGCCCAGATAGATTATTTTTCGGGATGGAAATTTCGACCCGGGTACAAAACCAGAGGAATCATGGGTGAAAAGAAACTAACATCTAGAGAGAACAGATCATGGGATAGCTAAATAATTGATATTGTTAAGGTAGGAAGGTAACAGATAGAAAGCACACTAGAACTGACATAGAATAGTGTAGGGGCACAAAGCTTTAGAAAGAATTAAGTAAGTTTGGCTAGATAAAAGAGAGAAAGAATTGTGATGCTAAAGATGCAGAAAGTTTCATCAAATTAATTATGTCAAAACGCTAAAAGCACCATCACAAATGAGCAGGAAGACTCTATTGCTTGATTTGCCTTATTGCGTTGCAGGGTTTAGGATGTCAGAACCGTCTCGGGACGTCCTGGGGTAAGACTTCACGCGAGGAACCACCCCTATTTGCTTTTGGTCATCAGTTCTCCGGAAATGGAGACTGGTGGAAGAGTGTAGGTCGATCCATGGGCAGAGACTATGGATGGACTGATATACCTTCGAAGAAATTTTGAGTCGCTCAGCCAGGAGAGGGGACTTTACCAAGTTTCCCGAGTATAGCCTAGAGAGAGAGAACACAGAACTACCTCAAACAACGGAAAGCTGATTTCAGAACCACCGACAACTACGTTGCAGGTGTCTCTGATCTTAAGCGCCGTCGACTGCACTGAGGTACAGTGCAAGAAAAACTAGAATAAATATATAATAGAATATTGTAAACTCGTTTGTATTGGCAAGAATATTATAGTGGAACTGTAACGCTGATTCGTGTGCTAAACGCCAGGCGGCGACATCGTTTAGTGGCATAGTTAGAGTATATGGAGAGTGGCAAAGTCCCCAGGCGTAGGGACTGCAGCCGGGCTGAGGCACGTCCTGCAGGTACGCACAGGTATGACAAATGACAATGGAGACCTGTAAGGGTACGTTATGGATTGAAACATCTAGCTAAAAGATATTAAGGACAGCAGGCCTAGCCGCCAACATTAGTTTATATGATAGCTAGAAATAGAATTAGTTTATGTGAGTAAGTAAATGAGCATAGCGACAAGCCTTTTGGCTGTCGCTATATAAGCGGTATGAGACTTGAGATAGACGAGCAGACCAAGATAGAGTTCGAACAGAACACATGGAGCAATAGTCTTACATACGGATGATATTCCGAAGGTACAAGTATATAGCTAGCTACTTCAACGAATAATCACTAAGAACTCCCCATTATCTTAGTATAACACCTTTATTAACATCTTCAAGGAAGCGAAGTATCCACGATAAGCGATATAATATCACGCAGTCGAGTAATGAATAAACGAATCAGTACAGGATATGAACAAGTACGAACTTTAATAGGGATACTCCCCAATAAATAGACTAACATCAAAAATATAACCACTCAGCTCATTACCTTTATATCTAGGTGCCTAGGGCCCACTGCCGGCCAATACTCTCTCCCAGTGACTTGGAAGCTTGAGGACCGTTATATAGCTTGGGCTGGTCTACAGCCTCCTAGGCCGGCATGCAGTCCCCTGCTGGTTCAGCACCCAGCTTCCTGGGCCGGCACCCAGCCCCCTGGGCTATAATTTCAGAGTCAAATTTAACTAATAGTTGAATCATACTGGGAGTCATAAATGTTTCAAATTTGGAAATCTTTCAAATTGTTCAAATTGGCAGAAAAGCCACCTCAAACAATTCTTTTCTTCCACAAAGGCTAGTAGTGGCTTTTTATAGAGGGGAGGCCAGGGGTGTGCAGTGAAAGCTGGGAAATATGTAAAATGATTTCCATCAAATAGTGGACATTTTTGTCATTAGATTGGCCTAATAATCATTAATGGCATACAGCCCCCTGGGCCGGCATACAACCCCCTGGGCCGGCAAACAACCCCCTGGACTGGAATACAGCCCCCTGGGCCAGCAAACAGCCCCCTGGGCCAGCATACAACCCCCTGGACTGGCATACAGCCCCATGGGCCGGCATACAGCCCCCTGGGCCAGCATACATCCCCCTGGACTGGCATACAGCCCCCTGGGCCGGCATACAGCCCCCTGGGCCAGCATACAGCCCCCTGGACTGGCATACAGCCCCCTGGACCGGCATACAGCCCCCTCGGCCAGCATACAGCCCCCTGGGCCAGCATACAGCCCCCTGGGCCGGCCTACAGCCCCCTGGGCCAACATACAACCCCCTGGGCCGGCCTACAGCCCCCTGGGCCGGCCTACAGCCCCCTGGGCCGGCCTACAGCCCCCTGGGCCGGCCTACAGCCCCCTGGGCCGGCCTACAGCCCCCTGGGCCGGCCTACAGCCCCCTGGGCCGGCCTACAGCCCCCTTGGCCGGCCTACAGCCCCCTGGGCCGGCCTACAGCCCCCTGGGCCGGCCTACAGCCCCCTGGGCCGGCCTACAGCCCCCTGGGCCGGCCTACAAATTAGGTAGGAGATGAGCCCCCTGGGCCGGCCTACAGCCCCTGGGCTGGCATACAGCCCCCTGGGCCGGCCTACAGCCCCTGGGCCGGCATACAGCCACATGTGTATACATTCATGTTTGCAAACACAACTATATATTATACCGAGACACACACAAATACATACACAAAGTATTTTGTAACTGAGTGAGTGAAACTATACGCCCAATTCTGATTTTTACTCCACTATATGTGATACTTAAAATATTAAGCCGTAAATATTCTCTTGTCATTGAATCATTTAATTCTTTAATGTCACAGATATTTTTTCCTGCATTACTACAGGGTGCCCACTATCTCCCCCGAAAAACGTCTACTTTCACCAGCCACCCCCAGGGGTTCGTAAAGGGGATAGGCGGAAGGTGACGTGCACCGAGAAATACAACAGTACCAATGCCACCATCATCTGTCAAGGAAACAGGACATGGAGCAAACCAGACCCGCCCTGCAAATGTAAGTAAAATCAGGGATTAGGCAAGGCCCCATTCACCCTGGTCATTGTTTCTATCACAGAGAGGCACAAAAACATTATCTTAAGCATTCACAAATAATCTGAGGTGCAGTTAAATTATCATAGTCCAGCAAAATTGAACAAAAGGCATTCACACGGAGAAGGCAGCTGCCTTGTGATCTTTTCTCAAGTAATCTTGCCTTGAATAATTGCACAGGTATTGAATAATTTGGCAAGGATTGAGGCTCCAGAGGGATATGATAATTGAACGTTCCCAATGTTTGCAGATTGCAGAGACCTATAATAAACCACACTCACCAGGGCAAATAAGCCCCTTTCGCCCTGGTGAATGTGATTTGTCATAAGCCTTTGCGATCTGCGAAAGTAGTATATTTGATTTGCTGGTGCACAATGCAAATGCTGCTCATTAGGTCAGTAGGTCACAATGAGTGGGCATAGGTAAAAAAAACGTTCATAGACTAATAGAGTGTTTAAATAAGTAGGTCATTACAACCTACTTTTATGACATACTTTGGTGAATATTCGTTTTATATAAGAATTTCAATTTTTTTCTCATTTTGCTATAAAATGTCCCAAGGTTCTGGTTATAAGTAACAACACGAAGGCGGGGGTTGGGCAGTTCCCAGTTGACATATTTATTATAACTATAACTGCACACTGGGAAAATTACCGTAGAAACAAGAAAAGTTTTTTTTCAAACACCTGGTCTAGCTGGGTGCTGAGGTCGAAGTGAGGGATCCAGTCCCCAGCCCTCTGCAGGGGCTGGTCACCAGTAGAGCCCTCTGTAGTATAAGTCACATCTTTAGATGGCAGCACCTCAGACCTAGGGGTGTTTTATACTTCAATAAACTTATGTCTATTTGAACCATAAAATGTCCCAAGGTTCTGGTTATAAGTAATAACACGAAGGCGGGGGTTGGGCAGTTCCCAGTTGACATATTTATTATAACTATAACTGCACACTGGGAAAATTACTGCCAACGCCCAACAACGCCTAAGTCAATCATGACAGTTTAGTGGAGAATAATGCTGAACAAACTTTCATGTCCAGATCCAAGTGTGCCAATGGTGTCTTGGATATGTGGTGTAGGACTGAGAGACTACTCCAGTCCCCAACCTCCTTAATGTCCAGGAGACTGAATCCAGCATCTGACATAGCACTCGCACCACCTCTGCGCAAGGAGTGGGAAGTGAATCTATCAAGCCTCAATGCAATTGACAACTTTTTAATTTTAGCAGACAACCAAGGATAAGTACCCCTAACCAGTTTGGACTTACATCGGTAAGAAACTAATTGGGAATCAGAGGAATGCCCAACCTTGTCTAGTAAGTTGAGAACATGTGTACAAACACAGAAAGGGGATGACGGAATAAACGAAAATGGTATACGTAAAACCTTCTCTTGAAAACCAATAGTTTTGGTCCTGTGAATCAACATCAAAACACCCCACGAGTGAAAACTGATATCTTTCACCCTGATAGCGAGTCCTTCCTCTACCACATTAGACTTGCGGAGGAGGCCACGGAAACATAAGATAAGTGCACACCATAACGCCAGGTCTTCAGAATCATCTAAGTTCAAACGATGATAGATCTGGAGTAAGTCATTGACAGTTATTGGGGGTGCAGGAGACTTCTTGTCTCCAATGGTACGATGAATCCCCTTTAATGTCATTTGAATCTCGAAAGTGTTGGGATCTATGTGGGGAATGCCATTTAGTTTATGAAAAACCCAAACAGCTGAGAGGTAGTTGATTATGGACACATACTTGAGATGCTCCGACATGTATGCTAGATACAATAAAATAGTATCTAACGAGGCTGGCAGGGGATCTAAGTCAACCGAGTCACATAACTGAAGGTAGTGTTTCCACTGACTCTTATGGGTAGAGGCTGTGGAGTCTGCCATCCATTTGCCCTGTACTGTCCGCAACCGGGTCTATAATACGTCCCGACCTGAAACAGCAAAGATCCCATGTTAAGTGTAGAGGGATCGTAGCTTTTCTGCGGGTATCAAAGAATCTAGATAAAAAATCAGGCACTATATTTTCATCAGTTTTGACGTGACTGACAACTAGATGGAAGTTGTGAACGAAACTTAACCAAAACAGTTCCCTGATCCAAAACATTGACTGTACATTTGTACTACGGCCCGTTCTAATCATGGCAATAACCTGAGTATTGTCAGTGAAAACCCGGATTTTCTTGCCATACCATTGTGGTCCCCACTTGATTGAAGCTGCCACTACAGGCCATAATTCTCTGGTGTTAATATCCATACTAGAGATAAATTCTGATGGAGAAAAACCCCAATGCTCTTTAGGGAACCCAAAAGGAATTGAAGTTTCCCAGGCCCCCAAAAACCAATCATCCCCCCACCGAGCTCCAAACCCAGATAAAGATGAATCAGTCTCCAGAGGGCATTCCATTTCTACAGAATCATCTACAATTCTGGCTGAACCATTGAATACATCACAGAATTTCGTCCACCATTGCAAGTCAAGTTTAAGCAATTCAGGGATAACCACCGCTTTCAAGTCTTTGCCTAGGTATTTCAGGAAATTCACTAAACGATGTGAAAAAGTTCTCCCACCTCGTATAACTGTGCTGGCATGGGCAAGGTAACCTGTCAATACCTGGAGATCGTTCAAGGAGCATTTCTTCTTCTCACTGAAACTACCGACGAGACTTTTGAGGGCAGTACAGGGTAACTTTGTCATCTGGAAGGCTGATGTTCATAGAAATACTATCAATTTCTATACCTAAATACCTTACCCTAGTCGAGGGCTTTGTGACTTTATCCCAAGCAATTAAAAATCCCAGGGACTGAAGCAGGTCTATGAGAATGGACATGTTACGTTTGCATTCATCTACTGATGATGCGACCACAATGAAATCATCTAAGTAACCATAAACTTGGTTAACTTGTCTACGATTCATACAGCGCACAATAAACTCTGTGATTTGTGAGTAAATGTAGGGTGCACAACGCAGACCAAAACATAAACAATTGTCTACAAACCAAGAATCATGATTCGAACTATCAAGTTGCCAAACAAAGCCCTGATATTGCCTATGAGAGGGAAAAACATTAACAGATCCGTAGGCTGCCCTGATATCTAAAACAGAGAAATAACAACCTTCGGTAACCACGGACGTTACATCATTAATAGAAATATAGGAGAATTCCCGACAGACATCCGACATGTGATTATTGATACTGAAACCTAGAGGCCTACGGCAATCTGTAATTGGACGAATTTTACCATCCTTCTTGTCAATGGCCCCTAAGGAATGAACACAAGCAGGTTTGAATTGCACTTGAGAAACCTTATCAAGACCTAATTCACTTTTGACAATAACATCCATTTTCCTTCTAGAATTTGCCTTGAGTATCGACTCATAGTTAGGACAGAAATAGGTACCATCAAAATCGTCATCCACAATTTTGAAACCTTTGGAAACACCATAAAAAATGTATGAGCCATTAGAATCCACACTGTCCCTACCAAAACATTCATCAAAGAAAACGCAAGGATTCAACTGCATCCTGCAGCCAGCCAAATAACGAATGACATTGCATTCACTTACACATGGCCGGACCCTAACATGCCCATCCATACCCACAAAAGTATGAAGGCCGCTCTCACTGGGAGCTAAACATACAAGCGTCTCTATGTCCTCGATAGCCCTGGTTGAACAGTACACTGGTTCTGTATCAAAGAAATATGATATAGGATACCAATCATTTTGATCATTATCAGGGAAAGCAAAATCAATTTCTATTGGGTCACTACAAGAATTCTCAGAAGTGATGTGTGGTATACTATGTAGATCTAAATCTGGAGATCTGGCAAATGAACCATCAATATCAACATCAGTGGGAGCACGTTTACCACAAATGGAAATAGATTCTTCCTCTAGAGCAACGAGATCCTTCATTGCATGCGAGTGTTCAAGCAATTTGGGATCAGACCGAAAAGAAAAGGTAAGAGGCACGTTGTGTACCCATCCCTCTGGGCTGGAAATCGGCAGGCCACCAGGCTCACTAGAGCCCCCCGCAAAAATATCAATGCTACCACACTCATCACAAAGAATTTGTTCCATTTCAACCTCATCTGAAAGAACATCAAAACCTTCCTCATTTCCCGAGTAGTTGATTTCCAAATCAACTACCTCCACCATAGGGGTGGAGAAGGCCTCATCCTATCTTTTATTCCTACAGTCCGTAGCCCCATGAGAAGAAGACCCACAATCTCTGCACTCATGCTTGAACTGACATGGATCCCTTTTGCAACCACGATTCTCATTGTAATGCCAACACAGCCCTAGTGGCCGCTTTGGTTTGTTCACCTTATTGACTTTGGATGTAGTGGATTTAGGTTTGAGATTTTCAACGCCCAGATGGGCATGGACCAACTCATGATCACCATAAACAAAGGTATGGGAACCCATCAACTCGGCCTTTTCCCTGACAAACTGGTCATAATGGACAAGGGAACTGCTCGTATAGATCTTGGTTTTATAACTAAGAAAACGAATGTGTTTGGCAAAGGATTGGACTGGGAGACCAAGGGACAAAAGGCTTTCTAGAAGTGACACGTCTGCCGATATTACATCTTCAATAGTTGCCTGCTTTATGTTGTCAATGTACAAATGAGGCTCAATATCAAATACGACGCACTTACGTTTTTTGGATGCTGCTCGGATACCTGAAGCATCTACCATCACCGTTACGGGGGGACCATGCCCCTGGACGTGAAGAGGCTGAGCCTGGAGTAACGGTGTAGGTTGGACCGGCGGCATTCCCAGTAGAGACGAGGTCAGTGTATGGGGCGTCCCAGACAATGTTGAGGTTTGGAGATTCTGTGACAATGTAGAATTGTTAAGAGTCCCTGACTACGATGAAGTATGAACATTTCCTGACAATGTAGAACTTGTTCCCAGCGCAGTCTGAGGATTCCCTGACAATGTAGATACTTTACCAGGAACACTAGTCGGGACCAAGTGGGTTTGCATTCGAGTGAACCATTCCCCATGACCAGGCTGGGGAAGGCCAAATGCCGTCGGTGTATTAGCCGGGTTGTTAGACCCAACTGAAGCTCCATGATATAATGCTGAATAAGTCGAAGAACACGGCACAGTGTGAGTCGACATAGTGGAAGGGGATGTAGTGGTACAGCCCGACAAGGTAGCTGTGGCCGTCGTAGGGGTAATGGAAGAAGCAGTAGTCACTGCCGGGTGTGGCCCAACTGGTTTGGCCTGTGGCGGGTTTGTTTGATTACCCCCAAGCATACCCGCCGGTATGGTTTGTGACTGGAGGGTTTGATTACCCCCAAGTGCACTCAACGCAGCTGGCGGGAAAACTTGATTACCCCTTAGCATGAACAAAGAAAGTCTGTCAACTTGGGATATAAGACTATCTAATTGGTCCTGCATTTTGGAAAGACGGTCTTTACACTCAGCATTATCACGCAAAATAGCTAGCATGTCCTGTGGTGAAAAGGCTAACTTATTGTCAATACGTGCACCCGAAAGGATCTCCTTGTGTACTAAAGGAGATTTAGCATGTGCGTCTAAATGTGTAGAAGTGTCCTCACCTAACTCTTCTACGTCTGGCAAATAAAGTTTCCACTCTTCCTCACCAATACCCAGCTCTACACACTTGGCAATAGCTTGTTTGAAATAAGAACACCTACTGTTTATAGGACGTTCGTGGCGACGTTCACACGGTTACACAGAACTGGAGCCATTTTTCAAACACCTGGTCTAGCTGGGTGCTGAGGTCGAAGTGAGGGATCCAGTCCCCAGCCCTCTGCAGGGGCTGGTCACTAGTAGAGCCCTCTGTAGTATAAGTCACATCTGTAGATGGCAGCACCTCAGACCTAGGGGTGTTTTATGGGGAAATATAGAGTCTCCTCTATATTGAGGTATCAAAACACTAGGAGGTGCCACTGGGGGATCGGTCTTGCCACCTGGTGTTGCTGGATCAAGTCGCCAGGAGGCAAGGACAAGTCTCAGACCGCTCCCAGGCACCGGACACACCACACGGATTTAGTCATGTCTGTGGCAGACTGCCATAAGTGCCAAAGAAAGCATTTGCGTCCTGTGGGTCGAAACTGTGAGTATGTGAGACAGGCCATTCTCGTTTATGAACGCATTGGGGCTCCTGTAGAAGATTACTTACTCCATTTACCTGAAATAGGGGAACTCGCTGTAGCGACTGGTATGTCGCATGTTTCTAACGAAGGGGATGTTACCAGCCCTAGGCCTGGGCGGTCTGAATTAGACACTAGCTTATTAAAAGAGCTTATTGGAGAAAATGTTCGAAGCAGGGAGTTGCTGGAAGAGAGTCAACATCAAATGCAGGAGCTTGTGACTCAGGTAGCAGAACTAAATGTTTCTCGGAGGTCCGTTCAACATGGCGCTGGGTTTCCCGCGCTGCCTATTGTTTGTACGGTGGGACCAGTAGCGGCACCGCCACCGGTCACCCCCCCTGTAACTACCACTGCTTCTTCGGGACCGCAGACTACTACATCAGTGGTTTTCTCCAACCCGTTGTGTATGCCCCAGGTTTACTCAAGTGCTAATACTGCTTATGTTACCACCCCGACGTTTCCTACTCATTCAAACATAGGTGGTGCATACGGTGTTATAGGATCTCATCCGTTCTCTGGCCACCCGCCTGGACCGATGGCGGGCGTGCGTCCTCCACCCTGGGCGTCTCACGCGGTAACTACTTCGTCTGCTGTGACTGCGGCTCCTCTCCCGTCCGTGACTACAGTTCCGTCCATACAAGTGGGACCCAATGGTGCTTATACCGTGCCATTGCAACAAGTTCAGCCGTCGCCTACTCCATTCCTACCTCCGTACCTGGTGGCCGGGGGTAGTCAGCAGTATACTCCTCAGACTCCATACAGAGCAGAGCCAGATCATCGGTGTCCGGCCAGCAGAAACACCACCTCTACTGCGAAACGTAAGCTTACTGTTTTTGACTTGGACATTCACATGCGTTATTCTCAATCATCTGCAGTAACCATTGAAGACATTATTGGGGGTAATTTGTCTTTGTTAGAGTGCATGATGAGGCAAGGTGTAGACTGTTCAGGTATGGTCAAACATGTCAGATTTTTGGTTGAGAAATCTAAGGTCTATAGTTCTCAGGCTTTGGTGGGATACGATTTAGAGATGAGGGAACGTGCTGAAGTTTTTGGCGCGTCGGTGTTTTGCTATGGCGACCACGAGTTAACACACAGATGGTTGGGGGTGGACTCTTTGAAACCTGTTACACAGACCGTCGCTAGTGTTAAGAAGTCTTCAAAGGTGACTCGTAAAGTGTCGGGTCTTTGTTGGTTGTGGAACGAAGGTAAAACGTGCAAGAATGTACCATGTAAATTCAAACACGTGTGTATGTCTTGTCAAAGCCCTGATCACAAGAGTGTGGACTGCTCTAAGACGTCTAGTGCGTCCAAGTCGGTTCAAAACAAATAGGATACGGCTACCCCGGATCGTACCCCGGGGCCTTTGGATGTTGCCTTCATCGATCAAGCTGTGGGTTTAGAATTTTCTGTGGATTTGGATCTGGGATCCTCGACTAACAATCTTGGGCATCTCGGAGCCCACCACATTCCAGCGGCCTGTGGTCTCGATGAAATACCTCCTCCTTGTGGGGAGGTTTCATCTCTTTCGTTTATTTTTGAGTCTTCTGCCTCTTGTGATTACCCAGAGTCACTCGAGGATGTGGTTGTTGAGCAGTTATCCTCTGATATTGATATTCGATTCTCAGAACTTCCCATTTGCATTGATCAAGTCAATATTGACAATGATGTCTCAGTTATCCCTACCAGTGAAGGTCGATTGTATAGAGAGTCAGATTATATCGATTTAGATGAGGATGTCATCTCCAGAGATGTTGTTCATGATACACCAGATTTAGACGATGGTTCTACGTTTTTTCTCACTCGTGAAGACAATTCTCATATTGTTCACTTTGAGACAGCTGATGGGTTTTCTTATGATAGACCTTGTGGAGCAGTTTGTAAAGGTTCTCATGTGGTAGGTGGTTGTAATATCCAGCTTAACCCTTGTGTGTTTTTTGACGAATGTTTCTCTCATATCGCCGGTAGGGATATTAATGCAGATTACATATTCTCTGGGGTCCGCGATGGGTTTGCTATTGTGGATGATGCTTTCGACGGATCTTATTGTTGCCGCAATTATGATTCTATTCAGCAACCAGAGTTTAAGCGTCAAATGGATGAGACTGTGTTACGAGAACTTTCTCAGGGTAAGATATCCAAGGTTCCTTTCGCTCCGACTTGTATTCATGCTTTGGGTGCCGTTCGTAAATCAGACGGTTCTTTACGTCCAATTACCGACTGTAAGAGGCCTATTGGCTCTAGTATTAATTCTTACATGTCTACTACTTGTTCTGTTTTTTCCTACATGAAGTTAGATCTAGTTGCCGACTACATGTATCCCGGTTGTTTTATGGCTTCGGTTGATATCAAGTCTGCTTATCGTAGTGTTCATGTTAGGCCTCGTGACAGGCAGTTCCAAGGTTTCATATGGGACTATGATGGAGTTCCTTGCTATTTTGAGGACAATAGCATGTGTTTTGGCCTTTGCTGTGCTCCTTTCATTTTTACCCAATTAACTGAGTTTGTGGTTAGATGCATGTCTCGGCGTGGTATAGATTGTGTTTTTGGTTACCTTGACGACTTCTTAGTGGTAGGATCATCGTGGGATGACTGTAACTTCAAGCTTTTATCTTTGATTGATTTGTTACGTAGATTAGGCTTTTGGATCTCTTGGAAGAAAGTCACTCCTGTTAGTCAAACGATAGTTTATCTTGGCATCGAAATAGACAGTGTTTCCATGGAATTTTGTTTGCCGGATCGCAAGTTATCCAAGATTCGCGATTTGGTTGGCAGGACAGCCTTTTCAGACAAAGTGTCCAGACGTGATTTGCAGGTTCTCGCTGGGCATTTGGCCCATGCGAGCACTGTGGTGAGAGGAGGGCGTACCTTCTCTAGACGTCTCATCAATGCTATTAAGTATTTTCCTGAGGACAAAGATTTAATTACTGTTCCTTCTTGGATCAAGTCGGACTTGTCTTGGTGGTACAACTTGTTGTCGGTCTTCAATGGTTCATGCAAGATAATTCAGTCTCCGATTTTTGGTTTGTATGTGGAAACCGATGCGTCCATGTCTGGTTACGCTGCTGTGTGCGGTTCTGACTGGTTAATAGGTGCTTGGGATTCCTTGCAGGATCAAGGAGTGTTTGGTCATCATTGGGATAACCTACCTTGTGAATTCGAGTCTGACATGGATATCAATCTTCGCGAGCTATGGCCTGTTGTTGCAGCGGCTAGGCGTTTGGGTTCGTCTTGGTCGGGGCTTAAGGTTCAGGTAAAGACTGACAACACTCAGGTTCAGTGTATGCTGAATACAGGTCATAGTTGTAGTGTTAGGTGTATGTGGTGGATTCGGGAACTGTTTTGGCTGAGTTTCATTCATAACTTTCATGTTGTGGGATTGCGTATCAGCTCTGAAGATAATGTAGTGCCTGATTTTCTTTCTAGATTGTTCTCCGATGCGTGTCCGCAAGTTGCTGCCTCCTTTTACACCCATTTGTGTTGTTTCCAGGTACTGATGTGCTGCGTGAGTGCCTCTCCTCGTACCAGAACAGTTGGATGGCAGACACAACCAAGACCACCCGAAATAGCCAATGGAAATGCTATTTGAATTTTTGTGACAGTTATGACCGCATTCCTATGCCCGCTAGTATTGATACAATATTGCTGTATTTGGCGTTTCTAGCTGAATCTAAGAGCTATAATTCTATAGTTAACTACTTGTCAGCAGTGTGGGTCCTTCACAAGCTTAATGGTATTGCCCATGTAGATCCGTCTCAGTTTGAAATTACTATGACGCTCAAGGGTATTAAGCGTTCGATTGGCAATCAGGTGTCAGAGGCTAGACCAATTTCAGTTCATGAATTGCGCCGAATTTTTGCAACCTTAGACTTGTTATCTTCAGAGGATGTCGCCTTGTGGTTGAGCATCTTGTTATGTTTTAGAGGTTTGTTGCGCAAATCAAATGTATGTGAAAGAGATTTGGTTATTACCATCAATGGTGTATCTTTTCAGCCATGGGGAGTTTTGATTAATGTTCGTCGGACAAAAACAATCAGTTTCAAGGAACGTGTTACCTTTCAACACACTCCCAGGTTCGATTTTTTGTGTTCATCGTTTTGTATTGTTGCTTTTTTCCCTGGTGGTCTTTCCCGGGGCCGACTCCCAATTGATTTCGTATATGAACAACAATGTTTGGATAAGAGGTAGTTATTCATGGTTACAACGCAGATTGAATAATGTGTGTGATAAATTGAACATGGTCAAGATCAGTACTCATTCGTTTCGCAGAGGTTGTGCAACCAGTCTGGCAGATGCTGGCTTCAGTGTATTAGAGATCCGCAACCTCGGGGATTGGACATCTCTAAGTATGCTTAGATATGTGGCCAAAACGCTAGATGCCAAAAAGGACTTGGATCGGCGTTTGTGTAACTCTCTTTTTTCTCGTTGAGTTGGGCGGTTGGCCACTTTGTTTATTGGTCAATAAAATTAATCCGCCCAACTGTTGTCATGTTTAATTATTCATCTCTCTCCCCTATAAGCTCCAGCCGGGATTGATGGGGAAATATAGAGTCTCCTCTATATTGAGGTATCAAACCACTAGGAGGTGCCACTGGGGGATCGGTCTTGCCACCTGGTGTTGCTGGATCAAGTCGCCAGGAGGCAAGGACAAGTCTCAGACCGCTCCCAGGCACCGGACACACCAAGTAATTTTTTCTTTATTTGGCCACTTTGTTTATTGGTCAATAAAATTAATCCGCCCATCTGTTGTCATGTTTAATTATTCATCTCTCTCCCCTATAAGCTCCAGCCGGGATTGATACTTCAATAAACTTATGTCTATTTGAACCATAAATCATATGGGTCGCTGGTGCTCAATGAAAATATTACTAATTAGGTCATTAGTAATATGGTTATTTTTCTATTAAAAATGTACAAAGCAGGTTATGTATTTCTATATACAAGGCACTTATTTTTGATTTTGAAAAGTATTATATATTACTTTTTTTCCTTTTTTATATTTGGTGTATATTTTTTGTTTTTCATAGATATTGTTTTATGTCATAAAATACTGGTTTTCTATGTATAAAGTTTATGCTTCATGGTCATATATGGTCATGGTCAGTCTTTGTCTTAGATTGTAAACCCTACATGGAAGAACATTGTTAAAGATGAATGTGGTTTAATAAAAAAAAAGAGTTTTTGGAGCATGAGAAACAACAAACTCTAGATTGAGCTGAATGGTTCAGTTCTTCCAATTTACTTTGCAGGTTGGTAACTGCATAGATGAGTCTGTCTACGTTGGAGGAAAGGGCCTCTACACAATTGATGGTGTTTTCTAGATCATGCTGCACCCATCCTAGTGTTATGGGACATCTCCTGGGCATGTCTAGTTCTTCATCATCCCCTGATGTGTCTCCTTCTTTATCATCTGTAGATAATCATATTTCTATCATTTCCAGATTGGGGATTTCTGCTGGGTCCATTTCCGCTGGTTTGAGTTCATGTAACTGACCACCATTTTGTCTGTCAGGTTTGTTGGGGATGTACCTATCTGTGAGAGTACGGCCTAGGGGCTGAGAGTGTGACATGTTTCTATCAGAAATCTAACACAGTGAGCTCCACAAGTCATGGTTCCAAGTGCTTGGAGTTGCTGTTTGTTGTAGTCACCAGGCGAAATAATAGTTTTGTCCCTGACGCCAAGTGCTGTTTGCAGGTACAATCCAGTCAACTTTGTGCATTTAGGGGTCATTACTATTAGGGGCACAATACCCGGCAAAGTTTAGCTATGCTCCGGCCCACTGCATCAGTGTGACTGGTGCCTGAAGGGGTGCAGTACAATTGACGTGCAACATCAGTCACAGGGCCAGGTTACATAACATCTCCCCCACTAATCACCGCCACCAACCCCCCCCCCCCCCCCCCAATCCCTGCCCGCACCCGGCCACCGAGCATGTCCTAGGGCCCGAGTTTAGGTGCAGTAGGCACTCCCCCAAGCGACCAGTTACATAACAAGACAGCGGCTGGTTGTACACCTGGGTCGCAAGCTGTATCTAGCTGTATCCTAGGGACCTTGTGCGTGGTTGTGGCATTCTGACAGAAATGCAAATACCTGATGACTTGTGGAAGAAAATAACCATTTAGTAGGGTTTTCATGCCGATTTGAGCACCTTGAACAATTTTCAAATTTGAAACATTTAGTATGAGTCAACTATGATCATGAGTCAAAACTGACTCTGAGATTGTAGCCCTGAGTGAGAGAGTCCATTCTATACATTCTGTGAGAAATTCTGTGACAACATTTTCTGGACAATTACGACCATTTTTACCATTTATTATTATTTAGAAAAAAACTCAACAAATAGATTTTGCGATGTGTACCCTACCCCTTTAAGGGTATGAGGGGCTATGAGGGTGTGGGAGGGGGTAAGAAGGTGTGAAAAGGGTGTGGGAGGGTGGAAGGGAGAAGAAGGGAGGGGGTAGGAGGGGGCTGGTAGGAAAAGGCGGTAATTTTCTAGAAAGTATCATAATCGTCACAGAATGTCTGTGTAGAATGGACATTCTCACTTGGGGCTACAATCTCAGAGTCAATTTTGACTCCTAGTTGACTCATAATGGCAGTTATAAATGTTTCAAATTTGGAAGTTTTTCAGAGTGCTCAAATCGGCATATGAATCCTACTAGATGATTATTTTCTTCCACAAGTCATCTGCTGGAGGGGTGGAGAGCACCTGCCTCAACTGTTTCTGGGGAGTCATTTCAGTCACCCCTTACCTATCCATGTACCTGAGAGCCGGGAGGGGTGGCCGCCCAAACATAACCTGCTAGAGTAGAAGAGACCTGGGTGGGCGCAGGTGGGCATGTTATGTAACCAGTGTATTGATGCACACTGAGCAGTGTAGTGAATCAATGCAAGTAACGCACAGAAATTGATGCACACCACACCATAATTGAGCACAGCGTGACTGACATAAACTTTGCTATGTTGACTGGATAACACCTGCCCACAGCAACTGGCGTCAGGGACAATAACTGTTGCTTCGCCTGGTGTGTATGACAAACATTGGCAGAAACATTGGCAGAATAACTGAATGGTCTGTGATAACATAGAGATAAAATAGGTAACCCTTTCTTGTATTCAATTTGGAACGTGGTCAATAGGTAAGAAATATTTAGAAAAGTAAGGCCTGTCCCCTGTGGGGTACAACCCCGGGACCCCTCATACTCAAACCAGGGAACATACCACAGAGCTACTGATGCCAAAGTAAAATTCTGTACAAAAGGTTGAGGGAGTGGTGGCTTCTCAACACTCTCATGATGGGTTATACACATGGAATTGATTGTGCAAATGCCTCCACCTCTGCTCCGCCTGCCCCTGCGCTTCCTACAGGGGTACCTCCTGACAACGCGGTGATAGACCAGTACAGATTTTTCACAACAAAAGTAGAGGCAGGTTACACACCTGAGGGTTATGCAAGAGATTCATCTATGGAAACCCAGTCTGGGTACACAACAGACGGTGGAGAAGAAACTTCCATGGTCACCAACAACCTTGCAGATTACAACAACATTTCAGATCTCTGGAACCCATTCCAGAGCCTCTGGCTTTGATTGACGCTGGGGTAGGTGATCTCAATGGTGTGTTGCCAGCTGGCACAAACGAGGAAAACCCCTTACCCCTGAAGAAAGCTAAATCTCTTCCTGACTGTTTTTGGTAGAGGATCTGCCTACACAGTCTGATGAAGCTGGGGAGAAGAAGAAACTAGTGCCCAGAAAACGTTAACCTGCAGGAGAAAGGAAGCCCCGCGCCAAGAAAGGTGAAGCTCCAACGGTCGACATAGAGCTTATCAACCAGTACGCCACTGTAGTCTGTGGTCTGGGAGATAGAAGTGCAAGCAGAAGAAAGGATGACCGCTTTCTCCCATGTTTGACGTCACCAGGTCAATCTAGCCACTTGACTTCAATGGAACTGAGAAGGACGCAGTACTAGGAAGGTCTACTACTGCAGCGGGGACAAGAGCACCCTCATCCACATATATATGGTCCACCTAATCCCATAGGAGTAAGTCAACAGATATTTTAGAAACTTTTCTTATTCATAAAGTTCAACATCTAATTGAACAAAGCCCACAACATGTCGGCCATCATGACCACTTACCAGGGTAGGGGAAAGATCCACCTGGGCTCCCGGTACTACGTTAAGCAGCTAAAGTAGCACATCCTTTCAGGCAGGGTGGACAACGTACCCTGAAAAGACCAAGGCCACATTGTCTCCTCGGCCTTGTTCTTCAACATCATCAGCCTCATTGGCCAGAAGGTATACATAGTCAATGACGTAAAGAGCAGCAACAAATAGATCATGATGTTAACAAGGGCAGGTAGGTATGGTCTTAGATACCAGTGTTTATACAAGGTGTGGTTACCTATATATAATATTCTCCTACCATTATCTGAAAATACACAACAATATTTCAATCAGGTTCACATTTACATAGTTAGCTTTATGCAAATACTTAGTCAGCTTTCTGTTACATATTCAGCTAGATGATAAGTGAATATTTACATTGTTAGGTTAAAGTCACATAAAAACAAAAGGAAAAAATTAAATCAAAATCAATCCCAACATAAACTGTCTGATGTGTAAAGTGCTATGTCGTCCTAGAAATTTGTCTTTACATTATGGATGAGTAGTCTGCAATTCTCCTCCTTGCATTAGAGAACAGTATTCAATAGACACAACAATAATTCCGTCCAGCATAAGCTTCAATGACATGTATAATGAAGCTTATGTTGAAAACTTTAAATTAATAGAGAACTGGTCACTTCTTTTAGGAAGTGTGCAACCCATTTTCAATGTTAGACTTTCAAATATAAACATGAAAGAAGCAGTAGAATAGATAACACATGCTGTTAGGAAAACCAAGTTTTGGAATAAAGGCTAGCTATATCTGTAGGATCATTACTTGAGAGACTGAATGTGACAATATCAGATGAAGAAAGTTGGACCAAAGATAGAGAAATTATGTACTCTCATGGTTCAGTAAAGATGAAAGTAGAGTTATGATGCTAAATAAATACAACTGCCACTTCATTCTAGTAACCGATTTAAATAAGTATTTACAGATCACATGTGCAGTAAGTGCAGAAGACTCTTTAAATCATAGTATAATCTCTGGAGGCACACTGACAGCAAAAGCGAATAAACTCAAGTTAAATTCATATACAAAGGTGGTATTTACAAAAAAAAACTATCTGTATTTGATAGACTGAATGAATTGGGAATAACAACACCATCTGAACTTCGAATATACCCTAACAAAATTGTGTATGATTTCAAAAGTTATTTTTCTCACAATAAAAACAGTGCAGTTGAACAACTAATACTATAGTAGACTCTCATTATGTACCCTTTTCAGCTAGTGTCACAAGTGACTTTCCAGGGTGGGAAAACCAGTTTGCTTCATAAGAAAGTGTGATGGAAAAATGATCAAGTAGTTCATGACACTCTGAATTAAATACAAAATTTAGCTGAAAAAATAGGAGACGATGTACAGACACATTTCTCTGGCATACTGAAAAATCTTGAAAAATATAAGGAAAAAGAAATTACAGAAGGAAAAAAAAGTAACAAAAGCACTAATGAACTCCATAGGAAAAAGAGGACAATATTTGAATAAAACCTCACACAGAAAAGACAAAATCAAAATAAGTCTTATAAACCACATCAAAAGAGTACCTGTCATAGGTTCAATTCAGGTCACTACAACTTAAATCTAATAAAGAGAGAGTTTCATTTCTTTTATGTGAGGAAACAAACATCTGAAATTCAAACTATAATCAGTGTAATCAGTACATAGCCATGTACACTGAAAACTGTGTTTCTTATGACATGCTGAATTATCTAGCCCCTGGATACTCCTATGCTAGCTATTTAAAAGCTTTCATACAAGTTGAGTGCAAAGTGCTTTTTCTGGATGAGTTGATGACATCCACCAGAAAACTAAGGAATATGAAACTACCTCCTCGTTCAGCTTTCTACAGTTCACCTACTGGTACCTCCATATCAACTGAAGATTACGCTAAGTGTAAAAAAGTTTGGAAAGACCACAACATGACAACTTTCAGAGATTATCTAATATATTACAATAACAAAGATGTGGCACCTTTCATAAAAGCTATAAACCAGCGCGTGACATTTATCAGTGAAAGTGGAATAGATATATTCAAAGATGGTCACTCTTCCAGGACTTACACTGAAATTTCTGTTTGATTATACACCATCAGGTACTCTTCCTTACATTGTATTCTCAGAGGAAGACAAAGATGTACATGAATAACTTTGGAGTAATTTTGTAGGTGGTCCATCCATTATGACATCCTACCCAAATAATTGAAGAATGGGATTTCAAACTCTGTGAAATGGATACGGCCAGTTTGTATTTTGCACTCAGCACACAGAGTTGGGATGAAATAATAATTCCAGAAAAAAGAGAAGAATATTACAGGGAGTGTCACTAATGGTTACTATCACAAGTATCAGAATCATGTGGTAGCAACCAGATACACTGTCAACAGTATAAAAACACTTATGATGTTCATTGATTAATATAAGATAACATCCATCTCACAGGCTTTTTGTAAAGGTAACACCTGTGATTCCGATTTTGTTGCTCCTTTGTTCTGTTTCACATGCATACAACTTCACCGTGAGCTAAAAAAGACTGTACGTTCAGGCCATAGAAAACGTTTTCTTCTATCAAGTTCAAATGAGCCCTGTTCGCGACCAAAATGTTTTAGCTAATGAAGTAGACTGCAACTTTTTTAAAGCACAGTCACTATTTCATCCTACAATTTCAAAAACAATCAAAAATCCTCAGTATCAGTTCGTATACACTCACAAATGGGACAAAGTCAAATTGAACCAATAGAAAAACAGAACACTTGCCCTGATCTCTTCACATTGTTTATTTTGTTTATTCCCCAGAAATGGGAACCATGTATTCTTGTGCCAAAAATGTAAATAAACTTCTACTGTACACCATGTATTACTTTGTGAAAAGCGCCAAATGTAAAAAAACAATTACATCATGTATCTGTTACTATAATATGAATAAATGAATAAAAGTTGCTAATCAATTTTACATGCTGTGTTTTGTCTACTAGACTATCACATGAACAATATTGAAACAAATCTATAACTATATAAATCAAATGGAGACATTAACAATATTCAAACAAACATAATATAGAAATATAGAAAGAATGGAGATATTAATATTATTGAAACAAATATGATATGGAAATATAGAAATCAAATTGAATCATTTTGAAATTGCGAGAAACGGATTGTGTGTCTGTTCATGCCAGCACTACCACACCATGTGACAGTTGTCACTTAGAAGTTGACAACAGTAACCTGCTTAACAACCTAAGATTGTGAAGCAACCAGGGGTGTGACATCATCAAAAAGTGATGTGACTCAGGTAAACATGTGTTCTCAGGGATATTGATAAATTATGTATCCAAGGAGACTTCAGAAAAGTGGAATCAGTGTTGTAATGAATTAGATTTATTGTTGGTATGTAGTGGTTTCACCATAAATGGATCATCAGGTGCCAATTTGGTATAAATAATACCATGCAAAATTTATGGAAATAATTTTACCGAGTATATATATAATTTTGAGAAATTTGAATATTTATAATTTTGAAGCAGGCCCATTCCAATTTTTGAAAAATATTGGTTAGTTTTCCAAATGGTTTCAAGAACGAGTACATGGAAAAAATGCGAGTTGGTCACATTGTTAGGACTATGTCCGGTCACTAAAAAGTTAGTGAACAATGTCAAGAGTCACCGCGGTATTGTGAGTTTATAATGAAATATGTTGACGGAGTGGGACAATATGGTGGTGACAATAGATTAGTCCATTAGATTCAGACCCTTGGGGACGATGGATGAGAGTCGTTGCATCCATTGTTTTTCCTCCCTGTCTCGCTCTGATTGAGCGGTGACAGAATCGGGTGGGGCCCTAATGAATGATAGGACCGAGATTTGGAAACCCACAGTTAAGCCTGGGTTGTTGGGTGGGCAGCTATTGAAGTGTCTGGCTACCGTGCTATCTAGATTGTGGGTGATGTCATAGAAATGGCCTTGAAACCTGGTGAGTAGGCGGTTCTTTGTTTGGCCGACATACTGAATCCCGCATTCTTTACAGGTGATTAAGTAGACCAGATTACTACTCTGGCAATTCACATTATAAAGAGGGGTATGAGTGTAGTCATTCCAAACGGACTTGACCTTTTTCGATTTGTTGATTAGGGGGCAATACCGGCACTTAGTGGGTCGGTTGCACGGATGACCACTTAATCCAGTCTTCCTGGTAGGGTCTCTTGTGGATGCTCTGACCAGGGCATCGCCTAAATTCTTGTTGCGACGTAGACCAAAAATAATTTTGGAATCAAGAATAGTCCTTGTCGTTTTTGACCGGCCTAACAGTTGCCAGTTATCCCGTATTATTTCACAGTGCCACCTTTGCAATTAATATTAGAATAGTCAATAAAATGTATATCCTCATAATAAAGGGCCCCTGGAAAAGGCCCATGGCAAGGGGGCTTTGAGGAACATGGTGGTCACATCTGGCCTTACGGCCTCTGGTCTCCACCTCATTCAACGCCCAGTTGCCATGGACCTTTAGCCAGTGACTCCATATTCTAATAATTCTGACCTAAGACCTAGTTACATGACCTATGATCTTGACCTAATTTTTCAAAAGTAGGTGGTAATTACCTATTTGTTGAAACACTCTATTAGTCTATGAACCTATTTTCGACACAAACTCAGGCATATTGACCTAGTGACCTAATTAGTAGCTTTAGCATTGTGTGCTAGCAACTCCATAACACTACTTGTGAACATGGGAAATGTTAGATTATCATATCCCTCTGCAACCTCAATCCTTACCAAATTATTCGAGATGATTAATATTTTCATAGAGAACCGGTGCCCTCCCTCTCAGTGGGAATGCTATGCAATCAATTTCTCAAGCCTACAACAATAATACCTGTTATTTCAAAACATTAAGACAACTTTGAGCCCCCTTAGCCCTAGTAAATGTTTGTGTCATCGAGACCTGAGAGGCTACTGATTATGGGAGGGTGGTGGTTCTCCCTAATAGAAAGAAGGATATTGGCCTGCGAGCACTCTCTAACACAACACCTCTCCCATCTAGACACATACTAGTGACAGAGGTCTGTGAGAGATTGACCTAAAATCCGGCAAAAACTGCCTAGCCTGAGCACATGCTTGAATGAGATTAAAGCAGAGCACATTAAGGACAATCGCGCCATTATAGATGTAGTGTTGAGATTTGTATCAAACTTTACACAGTGAAAGATAAACCTATATAGACACCAAAAAGGCCAAAAAAAATTGGGGTCACGGTGCAAACTTTTCAGCTATAGTAGTCTAAATATATGATGATTCTTGAAAAATCATCTTTCAAAATAGATCTTGAAATTTTATTTTATTTGCCAATTATTTTCATACAAATGAAATAATGATGATGTAATATGTATTTTCAATTTCAAAATATGCAAAATTAACTATTTCAAAATTATAAAAATTCAAAAATATATTGCACACAAAAAAATCTAAAGTTGAAAATTGCTCCAAAAGCTAATATCACATGCATAAAGATGCAGGCTATTATATTTAGCCAAAAAGACAGGGGGTCACCGTGCTTATTTGGCCAGCAGAGATGAAAATTCATTTACAAACCTGAAAATGGATTAAAATGGTTATTTATTTGTTTTTCTATAAATTCACTAAAATCTTTATTTGAAAGGTATTTTGAAGATTCTATCTTATTCCTGACACCCTTACAATGATTTTGATGCATAATATGCCTTTAAACAACGTATATTAAAAGAGTGACAGAAGAAAATGTAATTTTTGTTGCAAATTTCATTTTTCAGTATTTGCAAAGTTTTCTCAAAATTAGTCATGTTTCCCCATTTCTACCTTAAAAACTATTCCTTTTAGCCAATTTTCTGTACCATTTATGAATTCTATATATATTATTGAGTCCTTCTGCAAAATATAAAGTAGATTGAGGAACCTTCATTTTTTTGATTTCTGGAAAATGGCGCCATTGTCCTTAAGCCAAATATCTCTGCATATAAGATGACGTTAGGGTTTTAAATAGTGTAATGCAACAATAAACATTCCCACATTTTTCTTTGGACTTATGATTGTATATTAAGAAGGATAGAAGGAGAATCATTTTGCTAGATTTCACGAGGTCAACAGGGCAGGTCACACACTTGGGGACGGGGAGTCACTCAGGCTAAAAATAGCCCCAAAGCCATCCCGGCCGGCCGGACACAGGGGGATGTATGCGTGGGGTGGGGTTGTGACTTTCACTGGGGCCCATGATGCGGGGGGGGGGGGGGCGGGGGGGTTGAGAGGGGGTGTTAGACCGTAAAACGTAACTCAACGTAAGTTGTAAATGTAATGAACGTAAAATGTAAACCTGATGCAAAATGTTAATCATGTCAAATTAAAATGTAAATTTTAGAAGTGATAAAATGTAACAATATGACGTAAACTGAAAATGTAAATCTGCTTATTAAATTCTTTCCCCTAGGACATAGAAAAGTAGTGACAGGTTTAGAGGGAATTGGGCCCTATTTCTGAATTTTTAAATCCATATTTAGGATTTCTTTGAGGAGCTGTAATGCGTATATGAAGCATTTGTTGCATTATTAAAAGAGTAATTTACCCATTGCTCCATGTCTTAGTTGATAGATAGGCCTATTATTGACCCGAGGCATGCATTGATTTACAATTTACGTTCATGACTGTATTTACATTTTTACAATTCAAGGCAGGAGATATGCTTACAATTCACGGCACTTTGAATCACATTTTACGTCAGATAGATATTTTGCGTCAATTTCATTTACACTTTACATCAAGTTACATTTTACGGGAGATTTACATTTTACGGTCTAACAAGGGGTCTCATAATCCCATATCGATTTTAAGAAATGCCAATGTCGCATGTCTATGTCGCTTATATTTTCTGAAGTGCCATGTCGAATTTAAGAAAAGGCCACGTCCACATGTCCATTTTAAGGAAGCCCCATGTGACATGTCACTAAGCATTATGTCAGATGTCAAATTTAAGAAATGCCCCGTCGCTGTGTCGAATTCAGGGGTCTAGGGCCATTTCACTAGTCCGTAGTACTGACAGCACACACGCTAAGCGATATAAGACTTACACAGGACGCCGCGCGTGGTGGGCAGTTCCATACTCCAAAGTGCAGTCTCATTACTGGGCAGGCCACTGACCCCCATCCTCGCCAACCAGGCCTCCAGCCGCCCCCGCGTTCAGGAGGTAGAGCGGTAGCGGCGACAGGGGCCTTGACCTGAGAAGATGCTGATCCCCCTCACGGGCCTTCTGGCTGTCTGGGCCTTGGGGAACCCCCGACAACAGACTGGAGGGGTGTAAACAATCAACATATTTCACTTATCTACCCTTTTTTCCATTATTTCAAGGGTATGAGGGTTATCTATATGTTATCCCAAATATGTAGGTAGCACCGTTTCTAAATGCAATACTTGATAAGGAAATTATTGAGTCTGACAGTCGGGTATCCTATAGCCTATAGAGGGCCCACATGGATCTGCATGAACAAGTGGTCTCCCGCCAAAATGACATCCGACCCATTCCAGGCTATTGTGGACTTTCACACCCCTTACCCCAAGTCCTTCGTTACTCCCACCCTCCCAGTCAGCTGGGGGAGGTAGGGAAGCGGAGCAAACTTGTATGAAGATAAACAATTGTCTGTCTATAGGGATTTCCCCATCGCTACCAGGAGGCCCCCCCAAAAAAAATCTACGAAATTTCGTAGAGGTAATTTCGCCATTTTTTTGTGGCCATGATAGACAATCCTGCCAAGAAAACATCTATGATATTTCATGGACAAGAAAGTATTGTGAAAAATCATACTAAAATCATTCAAAATGTATATATGTTCACCAAAAAATAATTTTAAATGTATGTTTGAAATACATTGGGACAATTTTGTAGTGTTAAATTTTGTTGAAAACAAAAATCCACAAACATTTTCTGAGGATTATTTCCCATGATAGTGATCACTAGTATCTGTTTAGGGTCCTCATATATGTTCCTTGGGGATAACTACCCAGCCGGAGTGCGACGTAACAGTCACGTTACGCAACCATACTTTTTTGGTTAGTCTGCTACTTACTAAAATAACACTTAAACATTACGTTATGTTTCTGAGAGGTTGAGACCTAACCAGAAAAGAATGCTATCATAACATTCTAATGAAGTAATGTCAACACCAAATACAAACAGAACATTAAAGTGACGTTCTGATTACGTGAGGTTGAGACCTCACTTAAAAATAACATTATTGTAACTTCCTCACCAGATGAGGTCCCAACCTAACCTAAACAGAATTTTATAGTGAGGTTCTGATTAGGTCAGGTATTAACCTAACCTAAACAGAACGTAACTGTGACTATCTTATTAGGTCAGGTGTTAACATAACCAAAACAGAATGTTATTGTGACATTCTCTCCTAGTCAGGTCTCAACCACACCTAAACAGAACGTTATTGTGACGTTCTTATCAAGTCTAAGCCTCATAAATAACATTACAAGAATGTTATCACAATGTCACAATGTAACATTGCATCAGTTGGTTGCAGCGACGTTATTGGGAGTCATCAAAATAAAATCCCACTATCACAAATTTTGGGTATTTTAATGTACCCTGGGAATGATTTATCATGGATTGTTTTTGATTGGTGCTCCTGGTTTCAAATTTTCCTAGTGTTACCAAGATGAGCGTTACCACTCTCTGAACAAAATTACATTGTGTAACATTGGGGTATATTGTGGGGCATTTTGAATATATTTTGGGACATTCTAAATGGTGAGTTAATGACGTACTTCATCTACTGTTATGTTTTGATTGTATCGTTTCATTAGGAATGTGTCTAGTTACAGAGCGCTGGGTTATCAGATACTGTTTTGATGTATGGCTGGGAAAGTGGGACACAGCGGGATTGTTGTGACCACTGAATATAACTTTGTCCCATACAGCATTATTTATTCTGAGGGGGGGTTAAGCATTAAATATATCCTGCAAAATTAAAAATACTTTATATTATAATACAATTATATTTTATAATGTTATTATATAGTAAGTGGTTATAACTGTATTTACTTATAAGTATAACTGGCTATAATGTTGCTTTATGTACTTCACTAGTATGTTGGTTCACCAACCCCCATTCTATATATAATATGGGACTGCATGCAGTGAACATCGCATTAGGGTTAGACTTAAGCTTATGTTACCCTTAGTATAAACATATAAAATATCACTCTTGGTATTCTGACAAGTACGTAGACTCTCAATTTGTTATGAGAATATATCAAATTGGTCTCACGTCATCGTTTTATTATTGTTGTAATTAATGGAAAGTGTATTGTCTAGAGGGCTGTAATTCCTAGACAATTATTTCATGAATGACAATTATTGACAATTGTTTGGGTGAGCAGGGAACCTGCTCTCACGCTATTTTGTATTTAAGTTCATGATTAAAGTTGCTCTGGGCTTTTCACTTCTGACCGTCTAACTGTCTTAGTGGTTATCTGTCTGAAATAGGCTGCTCAAAATTATCAAAGTAATGATCCAGTACTGGAGATACCTTTGGCACGGGATAACTGTGAAAAGTGTACACCCTTGGAATCTTATTTGGAGAGTGGAGATGTATATGGCGCCAAATCAGCTTAAACACATTTTATCTCCTCATGTAGACAATTTATATCCAGAGCCTCTTATATTACATAGTATAGATCTTTTTTTTACTGACGAATGATATTCCATATTCCATATTATTGTTTACAAAATTATTGATTGTAATCTAGCTGGAGCATTGAGGGAAGCCAGCTCTAATTGAGATTTGACCAGCCTGTGTTAAACAAATGCTGAAGAGAAATTCATTTTAACCAAATGCGCTGGCAATTGATGAAAATGAAAGTGTCATTACCAGATTCCTAATCAATAATGTAATGTGTTGCAGTGATAATTTGTCCGTATCCAGTGAAGCCTACACATGGACGGATGAAACAAGATGGGAATGAACTGAATGACACCATAACATTTGTTTGTAACAAGGGTTACATGTTGAGAGGTCCACAGACACGTAGGTGCCAAAAGAATGCTACATGGAGTGGCAATGACGTGACATGTGAAGGTACAGATAACTCTTATTGAGGATAGTATCTCTCCCCTATTGTTATTGAAGTGAGTTGGTTTTAGGGTAAGATTTAGGGTTTAGGGTTAGGGCAAGAGAATGATACAATGTGAATAATATGAACTGTGAAAAGTGTGATTAGGGTGAATGATGCTCGTTCATTTCTTTTCCACACTGCACTTCTCATAAATTTGGAAATGGATATTTGTCTAAGGACATTTAAGGAGAATGACACAAAATCACAAAGTGTGCCTATTATCGTAATAGTTGTTGCCAACATTTACCAAAAATTGATTCCATCTGTAGCACATAAAATCACAATGTAAACAAGGACATTATGGGTATGTTTTCCAAACAATGATCTTAGATGTCAAATAGGAGGGATGGGCTTGAAAAAGATATTTCATTATATCAGGACCTCAGCTAGTACCAATATATTTCATTTCAGCTGTTAAGTGCCCCGCTTTGACTACCCCAAAGAATGGGGGTATCAGCTCTTTGGACCGAACCTACCCTACAAGCGTGTCAATTTACTGTGATGATGGTTACAGCTACAGTGAGCCAAAATCCAAAGTCAGAACATGTTTATCAACAAAAATCTGGAGTGGGAAGAAGGGCATTTGCAAAGGTAAATTATCATCTAAATATTATTAGTGGGGTTGCTAGCACGCACAACGAATGCTACTTAGTAGGTCAGTAGGTTATGATGACCTATTGAGAGATGAGAGTATCCTGGTGCTCAAAAATTAAGCATGTCTGAAAAAGACCGAGTCAGTTGTGTGAATAGCTATGTAATAATTACATCTTTTTATACTTGTGATCTCCTCAGTCTGTTCATTGGAATAGAACAAATGAAACTCTCTATTTATCAAGTTCGGGTGATGGCCAGAATTGAAACGTGAAACAAGTACTCTTGTGATGTAGTTGAGAAGTCCGACTTTCAGTTTATCTAAAGGGCAGAGAATTGTATTGGTCTCATCTGAGTTTCTTCTTATTTTGTGAGTTAAATGCTGAGGAATCAGGAGGTTCTTCTTTTTCCTTTTCTTCTAAACAAAGTTTGTCTAAGTGATTGATAATCGGGTAGAATCTATATGTTTCACTTCTTTTACAATTTCATGGCTTAAAAGGGGAAGGTATGTCAAAGTGTCATGAACTATTGGATCTTTTTTGCCGTTCTTATGAAACAGAATGGTTTTTCATATCCAGGAAGGCCAGAAGCCACTCTAGCTGATAACGGTATAATATACCGTTATCAGCTAGAGTTTTAGATTGTTGACATATTATGTCAACAATCTAAAACTGTGTTATCTTGACTTACAGGGTTCTTTTTGTAGGGGCATATTTGTAAATTTGATGGAACTGTTGTCCCAACTTCTTCTAATTTATCTAAAATAGATGCCTAATGATGCCTCCTTGATAAACAAACTTTACTTTGATACACTCTTTTTTCACACTGGTGTATCTGCACAGGTTGACCTCTGACTGAAAGAACCATCTTCACTGGCTACACATTGAACGCTATTGTGTAGTTTAGGGTTAACTATAATTATAGTGCATTGTCCGAGATAATTACTGTTATTAATATTGTCTCTGATGGGCGCTAGTCGAGTGGTGAGTAAGTCCACGAGATGGGCGCTCAATCCATAACATGAACAACGCTTAGCAGTACGGTAAGTTTATTGATGGATATGGTGATGCGTACAGTTGCTCGTGATGGTAATAAGTTCCAAGGTATAACAGTTCCTGTTTAGGGTAGAGTAAGCTTCCTCCTTAGAGTCCGCCTAGTCTCACCTCCAGCCGACGTGCGGTAGTACCGTGTAAGTCACCAGATGTCCCTGTGGTTGTAAAGCTATCTAAAAAAACCTTCGAATCTCCCGATCCGTATGATCCAAACACTAATGGTCTCTCCTCGTCTCTTACACTGCGCTCTTGCTTATAAAGCAGTCTGATATTGATTTTACCCCAGGCGTCGGTGCTTTGCGGGGAGGTGTATCCCGGTGGGCATTGTCATCAGGTATATTTACACCTACCAGCGGCACCTGCCATAACTAGATATTTTCATAAACTAAGTAATTTAGAGAGATTCTTATTATTTTGTATTCAACTAGTGACCTTTACACTAATTCAATGATCATGCACAAAGTAACTGATTTAATCTCTACCTTTGTGCAACATGTGAAATTGCGTGTATTTATCCATGTCAGTCACCAAACTGTAATGATTGTTGTATAGATTAAGTGTTAACATTTTTTGAGCATGAAATTACCCCATACACATTACAGTATGCACAGTGATCCTTAGTTAGAAACAATTTTCTTTCTCTTAAGGTATGTGAGAACAAACTCTCATAAATTATACCTAATTTTTCCCTTGATAATATTTAAATCTCCTATGGCTATTCCTAAAAAAGCGTCTTTGGTTTGAGCAGGAAACACTAATTTTAGTATTTTCTCACTATCTATAGTTTTACTAGTAGCGACTGAACCGATTTCCGAACTGACAAATTTTTGTCGGTCCAAAATAGGTTAAGTAATCAAAAATGGTAGTTGTAAAATTGGTTGAAAATTGGTTTGGAATCGGTTTAAGTAAATGATCCACATGAAACACTTTGACCTTGACCAACTTTTTTAAACCAAATGTGCAGCCTCAAATTAACAAAATAGAGGTAGCAAACGTGAATCCGTGTGGATTGCTGCTGTTGCAAGTCTCATAGCAGATGATAAAATTTACTATGTAAGACATAAGAAAAAGAAACCCAAACGGGTACATGAATATTTGGTGTCTCCGTTCCTGAGCAAGAAAAAAAGATGTGACAACAATACATTTTACAAACTGTAGTTGGAGTTACTGCTTGTAAGTATATACTTTAAAGCACAACCGACCTGAATCGGTTTATTATACTATAAATTATAAGATATGTTGCAAGGCACAAGAGTTACAATCATAGCGGACCACAAACCGTTAATACCATTAATATAGAGCATAAACTCAAATATGGCGTGGCACATTACATATTGGACAGTTGACATCTCTTTTCCTCCTACAGTGAGGATAAGTAATAAACAGTTAAGTTATATCATTGCATCAGTCTTGTGTTATTGTGTGTGTTACTTTATAATAATGATGATATTATGATAGCCAAAGGGTTTCCTTCATTTAGGCTGTTCACGTCCAAAAGACACTCACTTGCAGAGGTACAACTGTTTATTGGTAAGAATCCACAAACGGCTGGGGAATACAATGTCCTTCGTCTATACATACAGAGCGTGGCCAACTCATGTAGATAGTTACCTTCAATACCCGATCTCACTCGCTCAGCGAGGTTGTACAATCTTTAACTACAACTTTTGCATCAGAATTCATTATTGACAAATATAGGGGGGGGGGGGAAGAAAAGAAAAAGGTACACAAGATTACTAAAAAGTAATTGTAAAATTGTTACATCACAGTCTATTACCTTTGAATTTATACAATACATTCACTATTTAAATGTGATGTCATTCCGTCCTTATTTTGTCATAGACTTTACTGATAACATTAAAGGTAGGATCATGACCTTTAGGTGATAAGTAAAGTTGATTATATCTTGGAAGGGTATTTACTGTCATCATTAAAACTTCAATCAAAAATGGAAAAATGTAAAGATGAATTAAATTTGATATGTCATTCAAAGCCTATTTTGTCAGTAACTTTACTGAATTATTAAAGGTAGAACCTTGAGCTTTACTTGACATGTAAAGTTGACACCTGGCCTGAGGCTCAGGGCCAGGGAAGGAGGTAGAAGCCTGGGGAGATCAGTCCAAAAGCCCTGAGGCTGGGTGAACAATTCTTTCCACAAGTCATTTGCTCCTTGCATCCCGTGATTATCAAGAGGCTGGGGGCAGCTATTCATAGAGGGGAGGCCAGGGGTGTGGAGTGAAGGCCGGGAAATATGTATAATAATTTCCATCAAATAGCGGACATTTTTGTCATTAGATGGGCCTAATTATCATTATTGAATTTTTTTTTAGCAAAATCTATGTTTTTCAATATTAAAAAAGGTACAAATTGTTCTAATTTTCTAGAAAATGTTGTAATTGTCACAGAATTTCCTGGCATGTATAGAATGGACATTTTCACTTGGGACTACAATCTCAGAGTCAATCTTGACTCATAGTTGACTCATACAGAAATGATTTGAAGTTGGAAATTTTTCAAATTGCTCACATCGGCATACAAGGCCCTCCTGCCCCCTGTCCCGGCCCCCTGGAAGCCTCCGGGCCAGCCTGCATCCTCCCCCGGCCCCCTGGAGGCCCCAGGGCCGTCTTGCACCCTGTCTCAGCCCCCTGGAGCCCCCAGGGACGGCCTGCCCCCTGTCCTAGCCCCCTGGAGGCCCCAGGACCGGCCTGCTCCCTGTCCCAGCCCCCTGGAGGGCCCAGAGCTGGCCTGCCCCCTGTCCCGGCCCCCTGGAGGCCCCTGGGACGGCCTGCTCCCTTTCCCGGCCCTGTCCTGGCACCCAATAAATTTTTAATTGAATCAAAACATTTAGTTTAACTATACAAACACTTAAAATGATTTATTGCTAATCTATTTTCAATTATCTTTATATCTAGATGCTGAGACCCCATCTCCGACGGCCTGGGAGGGTCCAGGGCCAGCCTTACCCCTCCCTGTTGGCTTGGGAGCCTACCCCTGCCATGATAGCCTCGGAGGCTCCAGGGCCGGCCTACACCTTCCCTGATGGCCTGGAGCTCCAAGGCCGGCCTTCCCCTCCCCTGACAGCCGTAGAGGCTCCAGGGCCAGCCTACTCCTCCCACGATGGCCTTGGAGGCTCCAGGACTCCAGGACCGGCCTAGCCCTCCCCTGGCGACCTGAGAGGCTCCAGGGCTGGCCTACTTCTCCCATGATGGCCTTGGAGGCTCCAGGGCTCCAGGGCCGGCCTAGCCCTCCCCTGGCGACCTGAGAGGTTCCAGGTCTGGCCTACCCATCCCATGATGGCCTCAGAGGCTCCATGGCCAGTCTACTTCTCCCATGATGGCCTGGGGGGCTACAGGGCTCCAGGGCCGGCCTAGCCCTCCCCTGGCAACCTGAGAGGCTCCAGGGCTGGCCTACCCATCCCATGATAGCCTGGGAGGCTCCAGGGCTCCAGGGCCGGCCTAGCCCTCCCTTGGTGACCTGAGAGGCTCCACATACTGTGTGACCGTATTTTTCACAGGTGTACACTGTTTAAGTTTAACAGTAATATACTGTAATATGTACAGTTTACTTTCATTCTTACGGATCGAAACCATTTAAGTTCAACAGTAATATACTGTACTACAAACGGCAGACTTTCATTCTTATGGATCGAAACCATTTAAGTTCAAAAATAATATACTGTAATACATACTATTGTAAAATGCCATACATTTTATACTGGATGTAATTTTAGCAGCATTGAGAGATTTATTTTTCCTGTAATCACACTACAGGATAATTTAGCCAATAACCAAGTACATCCTTTTTCTCTTGGTTTAGCCATGCATGGGTTGTTTGATTCGTGAAGGTAAACCGCCTTGGAGGTGTAGTTTATGGTATAAAACCTCCGAGGCTAACCTTGGAGGTTATATACCATAAACTACACCTCCAAGGCGGTTTACGAGCTTATACTACGTCATATAACTACAATATACATATTTTCAACAAAAAAAAGGTATACATAGACCAATTAATGTGTGAGATATTTGAGGAAGAACCCACAGGATTTTAAAACTGGATCCTATTTGAAGGATTTACTATTCTTTTTCCTTAAATCATAAACAAATTTAGACTGCTAGAAACCGAATATGTGATACATCAATCAACTTCACAAGGTTTCTATCTACATATTCTTGCTTACTGTTTGGTGATTTGATGAATATTATCAAAGTTATGAAGAAAAAGCTGAAACAAATGTACTGCATCACAGCTCCACTGAGAGCGTGGCAGCACCTATATATTATGAGGCTCTTAACGGGGAGGTCCCAATGTCACGTGTCGAATTTAAAAAATGCTGATGTCACATGTCTTTGTTGCCTATTTTCCCAATGTGGCTTGTGGAATTTAAGAAATATCTATGTCTACTAGAAGAACAATAGATAAATGAACTGGGAGTAGTATAATTGGAGGTAAAACCTACAGGGCTATAGCTGAGTTCTTGTACTAAAGGTGTCTACATGTTTATCCTACTGAAAAGGTGTTTTAAAACATCTTGGAAATATTCTAGGGTGTTCTGGTTGGTTGGCCTTACCAAAAATAGCAGGCCAATGAGGTGATTATCTTAATAACGCTATAAAAACCTAAAATTCTAACATTTTTAATCACAAAGTTCCAAATTCCTAAATGTATGAAAAAGATATTTTACTAATCATGGTCAAAAATACAGAGGGCATGCTGCAAACCATTACTACTGATTGATCCTACTACATGACTAGGCAAGGCCTGAACCCGGGATCTCTCACATATGAAGGCTGTGCTCTACCACTGAGCTATGGAGGCCTGTGATAGACAGAGCCCAGCTTTGCTACTGAATAAGTAGGGGTATGAAAGTAATGACTTAATGTCTGTCTAATGTTGAACACCTGTATAGTAGTACTGATCCTAATTATTGGTGCTGACTATGATAGTGTACACCTCATGCAGTCCAAGTTAGCTCAGTTGGTTAGGCTTCTACCTTGAATGTGGAGAATGTGGGTTCTAATCCCAAAGTGTCCATTTTTCTTTTCCATACAGTATACAATTCCCAAATACGGTATATTACTGTGAGGCTAATTTCAGTAATAAATACAGTTATATACTGTAAATTGCAATGATATTATGGTACATTTGTACAAAATGTGAACAGTAACCATAAAAAACTCATAGTTAAGTACTTGGCAAGTACATTTGTCCATGAATTTCAATTTAAATGCTCGCAAATACTGCACTGAGGTAGTGATTAAATACTTTGTGCATATACATTATTTCGTCATGGGAGGCTATGTGCTTTTTTTAACAAGTGCTATTTCATCAGCAGTCTTCGGTGTTTTGTTGGCAAAGTAGTCTCGGATCATCAAGTTACCAGGAAGTGGTTCAGTACCCAGCAAAGGTGCAACGTAACAGAACTGTGAGCATACCATTTTGGTGAGGTCTCAACCTAACCATATCAGAATGTTATAATACCAGTTGAGATCTAATCTTAAAAATAGATGATTGTCAGGTTAAAACTATAGATCTACAGTTGAAGCAATATATTCATGTGCTAAACAATTGAAAAGAATGTCAGTATAACACATTCCTTTCTTCTAATGTGGTCATTGAATAGTAACATGGAATAAGAAAGCCCAGCCCCCATGAGGATAGAACCCAGGACCTCTCACACACAAAGTGGACACTGACAGGACCAGGGGATTTGTCCACTATAGACAGATGTCCGCTAAAGACAGAATCAGTAGTATAGGATCAGTCAGTCAATTCATCATCCCTCCACACTTCGTCTGGCCACATATCAAAGAGACAAGTCCCGTCACTCACCCCATGTCCACCTCACACCTCTCTCGGCCTCACATCAAACAGAGAAGTCCTGTCAGTCGCCCCCTGTCCCCTCCACACTTCTCTCGGCCTCCCTTCAAACAGAGAAGTCCTGTCAGTCACCCCCGTCCCCTCCACACCTCTCTCGTCCCCCTACCAAAGAGAGAAGTCCTGTCAGTCGCCCCCTGTCCCCTCCACACTTCTCTCGGCCTCCCATCAAACAGAGAAGTCCTGTCAGTCACCCCCGTCCCCTCCACACCTCTCTCGTCCCCCTACCAAAGAGAGAAGTCCTGTCAGTCACCCACTGTCCCCTCCACACCTCTCCCGGCCTCCAATCAAACAGAGAAGTCCTGTCAGTCACTCACTGTCCCCTCCACACCTCTCCCGGCCTCCCATCAAACAGAGAAGTCCTGTCAGTCACCCACTGTCCCCTCCACACCTCTCCCGGCCTCCCATCAAACAGACAAGTCCCGTCACTCACCCCATGTCCACCTCACACCTCTCTCGGCCTCACATCAAACAGAGAAGTCCTGTCAGTCGCCCCCTGTCCCCTCCACACTTCTCTCGGCCTCCCATCAAACAGAGAAGTCCTGTCAGTCACCCCCGTCCCCTCCACACCTCTCTCGTCCCCCTACCAAAGAGAGAAGTCCTGTCAGTCGCCCCCTGTCCCCTCCACACTTCTCTCGGCCTCCCATCAAACAGAGAAGTCCTGTCAGTCACCCCCGTCCCCTCCACACCTCTCTCGTCCCCCTACCAAAGAGAGAAGTCCTGTCAGTCACCCACTGTCCCCTCCACACCTCTCCCGGCCTCCCATCAAACAGAGAAGTCCTGTCAGTCACCCACTGTCCCCTCCACACCTCTCCCGGCCTCCCATCAAACAGACAAGTCCTGTCAGTCACTCCCTGTCCCCTCCACACCTCTCTCGGCCTCCCATCAAAGGGAGAAGTCCTGTCAGTCACCCCCTGTCCCCTCGACACCTCTCTCGGCCTCCCATCAAGCTGAGAAGTCCTGTCAGTCACCCCCTGTCCATTCCACTCCTCTCTTAGCCACATATCAAAGGGAGGAGTCCTGGCAGTCATCCCCTGTCCTCTCAAAGCCAGATTTACAATAGAAATAACACAGAGAATTCCTCATTGAATTAAAGAGAAATCCTGCCTGTACCAGAAGATTTGTCCACTAAAGACAGTTGTCCCTTTAACACACTAAAGACAGAGTCAACTGTAATTATGCATCTTTATGTATTTTGATAGCTTAGATGGATCTATATGGAAATGTATATGTAGAAGAGAAGGGGAAATATATAATATTATATGTACATAATATTACTATGTACGATAATAGTAGTAATAGTAGTAGTGATAAAATAAATACAACGGCCTGATCCTCTCAACTGTGATATATTTGTTTTACTGTTAACTGGTGTCAAACAGGTATGCATCACACTAAAACTGCAAGCAATGTCACCTGAAAACAGCTGTCTACCTCGTATGCCACTATGGCTTCTACTCCTGACATCGTTTCACCTTGTGATAGAGCATTTCATCTAATCAGGTTGTTATATAAATCGTGACAATATTTCATGGAGAAAACGCAGAATGTTGTTTCTTTTTCTAATAATCATAATTATGTAAACATTGTTTAAGTTCAAAATGTAATTGACCACTCCTGGATACTGCAGGAGAACAGAGCTAGGTCTGAAATGTTTCCAGAATAGATCAACGATAAAAAAGACAAAAAAAAAATCAAAAAAATCAAAAAAAAACAAAAAAAAAACCAACAAAACAATGGTTGTGGGTAGGCTGGCAGGAGTGCATTGTTAAAGAAAGCAGACTAATCACGAGGTGGGTGGAACCAGAAGTACCGGATTTATTCAGGACTCACAATGACGATTCTACAACATCTCCTTCTTTAGGATAATCACACACACTATAAAGATCTTTCACAAAGATGTTTCTTATATATAAACAATAAAATAGTCATGTGACATAGTAAGTGATATGATTGAACCAATACAATTTTGGTTGTTACATCAGGATAAACCTTTTTATATTTATCTTTTCAGACCTGACAATATGATAATAGGACAAGCAACACATAGCTTTTTAAAGCACGAAATCCTTAGTACAGATCAAAGGTTATACATGCAAATAATAAACTTGCAGATCATGATAACATGATTACTTATATTTAGAGGGAATCCTTACCTCTCTACCAATCCTTGTATAAACCTTTACAGGGCTTTTCACCTTTACAGGGCTTTTCACCTGCCTACCCGTATCAACTGGAGTTTAGTTTTCAACGGTTTTGTTTTCAACACTAGGTTTTGGGATAGGGGTTTTTGGTACACGATTGGTTGTTGGGGGTACAATCAGGCTTGCTGCAGGCCTTTCAATGACCTTCTCGGCAGCTACAGGACGTTATTTGGGTATATCATTATTCTAAGTTTCAATGTCAGATGACTGCATAATATCGCGTCTATTACGAAAATACACTCTCGTTCCCCTTTGTACAAAATATGAGCGAGGCTCAGTACATTTTTCGGTGACTTTTGCGGGCAACCAACCTGATTGTGTATGCATGCGAACCTTTCATCCTGTTCCAGCTCTGGTCGCTCCTGAGATAGAGCACCTTTATTGTAATAAAACTTGGCTTTATCGGCCTTACATGCGAGTGCGGTTGATATGTTCACAGTAATAGGTTTTTGATGGAGCTGGTTTAATGTAGCTGGTATAGTAGAACGAAGTCTATGCCCTTGTGATAACTGGGCTGGAGAACCTAAATCTTTGACTGGTGTGTTCCTTTATTCAAGAATAGCCAGATCGATATCACACTTAGAATGTTTAACCTTTTTAAGGATATTTTTCACAATTTTTACCTGGCTCTCAGCAAAACCATTACTCTGTGGGTACTCTGGAGAGGACTTGATGTGTACAAAACCGTACTCTTTTGTGAAAGCGCTGAACTCTTTACAGTCATACTGGGGACCACCGTCCGAGATAAACTGCTCTGGGATACCATGCCTAGCGAACTGTCCTTAAACAAATAAATTACAGATAGACTTGTTGTATCATGCTCTAGTTTTGTGAATTCAACAAATTTCGAAAAATAATCGGTGACTAGAACATATGCGTCACAGTCAAAAGTGAACAAATTGCTGTCGACCTTTTGCCATGGATACTCAGGAATTGGAGATACAATCATAGGCTCTTTTTGCTGCTTAGAGCGGTATTCAGCACACCTGCTACACTGTTTGCACATTTGCGTGACCTCAGCAGACATGCCTGGCCAAAAGAATACATCTTTTGCTTGTGCCGTACATTTTTCAACACCTAGATGACTTTGGTGAATTTTTGTCAACATTGACTGACAGAGCGAAGCAGGAACAATTAACTTTTCCCATCTTAGAACAAGACCTTCAGAGATATACAACTCGTCACAAACAGACCAAAATGGACGGACCTCTAGAGGGACTAGATTTTTTAATATCAGGCCAACCTTGGTTAACATATTTTTGTACCATTTGTTGGACCAGGTCTTTGTTCGTTTCTTCACGAAATTCAGCTAACCTCACATCACTGATCGGCAAATTGTGTATGGAATGAACCTTGTACCCTTTGACCTTATTAGTTTCTGTATATGGCTGTGGTGCCCTACTAAGGGTGTCTGCGATAACTAAGTCTTTACCTTTTTGCTACACAACAAGGAAGGAATACTTTTGTATCCTCAGCATCATGTACTCGATGTGAGGAGGGGCAGAACCAAGTGGCTTTTTGTATAGCGCTTCTAATGGTTTGTGATCGGTCTCAATCGTCACATCCAATCTACCATATATATAATCATGAAATTTCTCTATATGTGAAAGTTTGTCACCCTGGAGCAGACATGCTCCTAACCCATGGAACGATGAGTCTGCGCTAACAGTTATGGGCTTGTCCAGAGAGTAATATCCTAAAACTGGTGTTAACTCGACACATGTACACTCTTTCAACAACTCAAACGCATTTTGCTGTGCTTTGTCCCAGTACCACTGGGTGTCTGCATTTTGCAGAAGCCGTAACGGTGTGCACTTTTTGGACAGATTAGGTACAAACTTACCAACATATATCACCATACCAAACCATCGGGTTACATCTTTATACTATTGGGCGTTGGAAAAGCTGTTATGGCACTCACTTTTATCGGATCAAGTTTTACACCTTCATTGGAGAAAACATGGCCCTGGTACATTACAGACTTTACTGTGATACTACACTTTTCATAATTTAGACCAAGACCTTTCTCTACTGCCTTGTCCAACACCTTTCTCAAAACAATGTCATGCTCTTCTACGTCTTTACCTTCAATAAGTATGTCTTCCCTTATGACCTCCTTACCTGGGATATCATCGAACATACTGGTGATTGTACGCTCATATACCTCTGAAGCTGACGAAATACCGAACGGCATACGCAAAAACTTATATCGACAAAATGGCGAGTTGAATGTTAGGAGCATTGTTGTGGTCTCTGTAACCTCGATCTGATAAAATGATTGGCCTGCGTCTAACACAGAAAATACCTTTTTACCAGCTAGACAAGCAGCAACCTCCTCAACTGTACGCATAGGGTAATGCTCGTGCTGGATACCCTCGTTCAGACACCTAGGGTTGATACAAAGTCGCAGCGCACCTGACTTTTTCTCAACAATTACAAGCAAATTTACCCAGTCTCAAGGTTCTGTGACAGGCTCAATAATACTCTGCTCACACATTTTGTCAAGCACAACCTTTAACCTTTTTTGTAGTGGGTGAGGTACCTTACGTGGAGGGTTTACAACAGGTTTTGTACTGGATTTCATCTTCATATCATACACTACACCTTTGATATGACCTTGACCTTTAAACCCAGACTTTTACTTTGGGTCTTTTAGGATTTGCTTTGATGAACTTACACCGAACTGCTTGACATCGTCAACAAGCTTTACAAGACTGAGCTCTTCGCATATAGAAAGACCAACGATAGGATTTTTACTGGCGACTACCATGAATCCAACAGGGTAAAAACTGCCCTTGTGCTCAACTTGCAAGAGCATTTTGCTATACAGCTTACTGGACTTACCAAAATAACCGACAAGCGTTGCCTTTGTAGATACAAGCTTTACATGACTTTGGTACATGCGGTAAGGTAGAATGTTAACTTCACTACCAGTATCTAGCTTGAACGAAACCTTTTGCCTCCTACATTCAGCAGCATTCTGTCTGTTTTTCGACAGACTTAATGTTACAAACCTGTACATCATTTGACACTTTGGTACAAACACTAACAACTTCTACAAAGAAGTTATCTGAATCTTATTCTTTTTCGGCTTCGACTTCATGTACATTAATGGTAACAGGTTACATCGGCTGTGGGACAACTACCAAAACTATGAGTAACATGATCACAATTACCACATGGCTGGTTGTTTTCGGTCTTCGGACCGGGGCCTTCTCCATACCCACTGCCTAGTCCTTGCAAACCACGACTTGAGCCACGACCACGACTCGATCCACGACCACGACTCGATCCACGACCTAGGGTTTGCTTGTGCACGGCATCCATGCTCGCCGTGCTGGGCATCATAGTGCGAATTTCGTAAGTTGATATAATATTGAGCGTTTTATCTAATGTAAGATTGTCTTCATCATGCAATTTATCTTTTAGGTTTTTGTCGGGCAACATACTTCTTACAAGCTGACTGCGAATATCTTATCTTCCTGTACATCAAAATTGCATGTCTCTACTAATTTTCAGAGCGCACTAACAAACTGTACATGGGACTCACGGGGCTGCTGCTTTCTCGCAAAGAACCTATCTCTTTCAATAAGCTCATTTTGCTTTGGGATACAATGTGCTTCGTACTTTGCTCTGACTACATCCATTTTGCACTTATCCCCTTCTTCGTCAAAGTTAGACGTGTCATACATGGCTGACCTCTTGGCCATAGGGTATTCAGCAAACAACAAACTTTCTCTTCTGTGATTTTTCATCAAGACCTGTGGTGCACAAAAAAATGTCAAACTCGGAGATAAACTTTCTCCACACCAGGGCAACATTGCCCTGAAACTCTAGCTCTTTTGGGGCTTTGAAAATACTAGAAGACATGGTTGACTATATACATTGGCCACAAAAAAAATTCTGACAACTGACAATTTTGTCACAAATGTGATGACAACATACACTGTGTCTCAAAAGGGATATACAAACAACTTGCACACATTACAAAATGCTGTACTAACACCTAAGGGTGTACTGACACTGCTACCTATGCCAAAACATACTGTTACTATAATGTCAATACAAATCTTTCGGTTAGATAACAAGTCAACAACTTACTGTACCACCTCACATCAAAATCAGTTTCCCACCTTTTACATCATGAAAAAGTGAATTAAATCCCACACTGACAACATGTTACGGAAAGCAGACTAATCACGAGATGGGCGGAACCGGAAGTACCAGATTTATTCAGGACTCACAATGACGATTCTACAACATGCATGGGGGATGAGGTTTGGTGGGAGGCGTGGGACCATGTCTACAAACCCACCCTCCAGGGTGGGGAAGGGAGGAAGAGGGGAAGGGGTGCACGGTCAAGTGGAACAGCTCGGACCCAGACCCCCCAGACCAGGTCAGAGAGGAGGTTTGTTTGTTTTGGTTTTCAGCACACACTGACCCCTGCCATGCCCGACCGCTCCATGCTGATACCAGCAGTGGTGGTGGTTGTTTTTTGGTGGATTAGAAAAATGGAACAAGTGGACTTATGACAGTTAAGCCCAGTTCTAAGGGGTGTTCTCAGAATGGGAGGGGGTCGGGGAGGAGTATTAGGTATTTGTATGTTAGCCTTGATAGTTCAAAACAATAAAAAAAATTATTAGACCTGGGTGTGACACTTGAAAAGCCTTCTTTCCCCATACCACCCACACCCAGAAGTGCTACTACACCCAATGTGATCACCCGACAGCGTTCTTTCACTAGAACTTAAATACTTAAGTTAAACCACCTCCTTATTTCCCAACACTTTGTTTTATTAAAACCCTCCTATGACACAGTGTGTGCACCTCACAGTCACCTAGCAACATAGGGTCACTGCATTATTATAGCATGCTGACAGGAAAACACGCTCATCTTGGGGTGATGGGAATAGATTTACATAGATAGAATGAAATGCCTATGGGGGGTCTTTTACACTTCTTTTGGTGCCACCAACCCGAATGCAAATTTCAGGGAGGGAAATGAGTTATTTTAACCAAAACAAGCAGGCCAAGCAGTCTAAAGCCACATCCCCACGTGGTGACTAAACCTCGGCGATTAGTGGTACTTGGTGGCCCAAAGTACCAAGTCCATGTGTTCCCCGGCAACTGCTGCTCTATGGGGCACTAATTCCTGGGCATAGGATGGGTTTAGCACTTTCGGCCGCCATAGACAACTAATTGCCAAAGTTTAGCTGCCACATGGGGGCACGGCTTTAGGCACAGGTCCAGTCTCTTCTGGAGGTTCAAATCTCCCACTGCTGGCAATCAAGCGTTTTTTTTTTTTGCTTTTGCTTGAGTAATAAAATATAGAAGACCCGTTGGGGATGTCCTCAGATTTCTGTACGGCCCGCTGACGGCCGAGACGGCTTGCCAGCTTCGCCCTTGGGCCGTCCCGGCAGTCGTCGGGCCGTACAGAAACCCTCGGACGTCCGCAATGGGTCTTCTTATATTAGTAACCCATCGGCATTCTTTCACTAAACTATAGAAGTTGAACTAATAGCCCTTTTCAGGAGACGGATTTTGTATGTCTGGCTTGCTTTGCACTACCACACCAAGTGTCAGTTACACTTAGAAGTTGCCAACGGTAACCCGCTTACCAACCAAGGTTTGTGTAGCAACCTTGGCTGTGACATCATCAAAATTGGATGTGAGTCAGGAAATGTTGTGCTCCAGGGGTCAGCATTATTGTTTTGTTTCCCCGGTGATCCAAAAAGATGGAGTCAGCACAAGATTTTATTTTAATGTTGGTATTGGGTGGTTTCACCATAAAAGGATCATCAGGTGCGAATGTGTGGGCCATCTTATAGAATAAATTCCATTGAAGATTCCCAAATGAATTTTTTGAAAAATAAAGGTTTTGAATCTAAATGAATTTTAGAAATTTGTTGTGTTAGCAGGTCCACCCCAATATTCAAGTAATATTGGTTAATTCCCCCATTTTTAATCCATGCTTTAAATGAGATTTAGCAATGGTGGGGGGAAGATGGAAGTTGGTCAAAAGTGGTAGGACTATGTCCATACACTGCTGAAGCAGTGTGTAATGTCATCGGTAAATACGGTATGGTCAGGAATGGAAATTATTTTGAACGGAATGAGACCATATGGTATTTTCCTGGAATTAATCCATTAAGTTAAGACCCAGTGGGACAACGGATGATAAGCGTTGCATCCATCGTCTTTCTTCTTTATCTCTCTCTGACTGTGCTTTGACAGAGTCAGGTGGGGAAGATATACAGGAGAGGACCGAGATATTAAAACCCTTGGTCAGCTTTGGTTGATCAGCCGGGCATTGATTAAAGTGCCTAGCAACAGTGGTGTCATGGTTTTGATTAATGTCATGAAAGTGGCCTTGGAACCGCGTCAAGATTCGGTTTTTTGTTTGTCCCACATATTGAATGCCGCAATGGTTACATGTAATTAAGTACACTAAATTGCTGCTTTGGCAGTTTATTTTAAATAATGGGGTGAACGAACGGCCATCGTGTTTAGAAATTACTTTCTGAGATCTATTCATTAAAGGACAATATCTACAAGTGGACGGTCGATTGCACGGGTGTCCACTTAAGCCCGGAAATTTACTTGTAGTGCGGGTGGAAGCCCGTACCAGTGCATCACCAAGATTTTTGTTTCTACGTAAACCGAAAATGATTTTCGAGTCCAAAATCTGGCGTGTGGTTTTAGAGCGTCCCAAAAGGGACCAATGATCTCTTATAATGTCCGCAATAGGCGGATTTTTGGGGTTATGCATTGTAATACAATAAAATGTATCTGTCTCCGTTTTCTCGTCGGTCTTAGGACTGGAGAGTAGTTGTTTATTTAAAAGTGTGTCCCTGTCAAGTGCTTTTACTCTATCTAAGGCTTTTTGGACTAGACATTTAGGATATCCTCGGCGTATGAAATGAGAACTGAGCATTAGTGCATTTTGAATAAAGTCCGCATGTAAGGTGCAGATTCTCCTTAATCTTAGGAATTGGGAATACGGTATACCGTTAAGGATATGCCTGGGGTGTTCTGACGAATACAGTAAATAGTTATGGCTATCAGTAGGTTTACAATAAAGTGTTGTAATGATATTGCCACTGGATAATCGTTTTATAGTGAGATCAAGAAAGTTTACCTCAGTAAATGAACTCTCCACTGTAAATTTAATTGTGCGGTGTTGGGAATTTAAATGATGAATAAATTCGTTCAAGCTTTCGGCACCATAAGTCCAGATGAAAAAAATGTCATCGATGAACCTTTTCCAGATTAGTGGCTTGAGTCTGTAGGAATAAATCAATTTCTCTTCGAATGCGCCCATGAAGAGATTGGCGAAAGAGGGCGCTAGCTTTGTGCCCATTGCAGTGCCTCCTACCTGTAGGAAATGTTTATTGTCGAACTCAAAATTATTTAGTGTGAGGACTAATTCTAAGAGCTGGCAAATGGAGGCATTAGTGGGGTTCTTCGAAGGGTCACGTTCCTTAAATAGGTACGCGGCTACAGCGTCAATGCCTTCGGAGTTAGGAATATTAGTGTAAAGACTAGTGACATCCAGAGTGGCCAAGATGGCCCCTTCTGGCAGAATAAGATCCTTAATGATGTTGATGAAGTGTCCACTATCTCTGACATATGAAGGTAACTTAGGTACGATCGGTTGGATAAAGTGATCTACGAACTGTGAAATTCTTTCAGTAGGAGAATCGTTTGCAGAGACTATTGGTCTACCGGGAGGAGGAATTACATTTTTGTGAATTTTGGGTAGAAGGTAAAGTTTCGAGGTTCTCGGTTGATCTAAGACTAAGTATTTAGATGTTTTTTCCGAGATTTCTTTTCGTAGCTCCATTTGTTTAACCGCCTTAGCTACTAAAAGATTGTGTCGATCGGTTAAATTTGAGTCGACTTGCATGTAGAAAGCTTTGTCAGATAACTGTTTGAGACCTTCTTGAATGTAGTCTGTTCTGTTTTGAATGACCACTGCTGAACCTTTATCGGCTTTCTTGATCACTATAGAGCGATCTTTACTTAAGGACAATTTCGCTTGCGTTTCAGCCTTAGTCATATTGCATTTTAGGGGTTTGCTCGGACGTTTGAAATTTTGAATACTGCTTTCATTAAGGAGAGCCATATGTTCTAAAATTGGAGGGCCCGGCGGGTTCCATTTGGATTTGTTCTTGAACTTAGGGTTCTCGAACGGTACTTTCGACTTATCTATCGGAAGGATAGGACAAAAGTTAGGAACATTAGTGTTGAATTTAGGAAAGGCCAGATTTCGGCGTAGACTCAAATGGAATTTTGAGAGATCTTCTGCTAGGACGCCCTTATCGGGCGGAGGAGGGGTATCCACAAAAGTGAGTCCCTTTGACAAAAGGCTACGTTCGGCATCAGAAAGAATATGATCAGACAAATTAACAACACCTTGGAAATTGTTGTTATCTTTACCGCTGGTATTGCTGTTATTAGAATTTTCGGTGTTATACAAAAGTGGTATATAATTAAAATATACATCGGAAAGGACGGATATAAAGTCCGAGTTACACCACCAACAGTCAAAGGTTTCTGGTCGGATATTCAGATGGTCTAATTCCGGCCCTCTTCTCTGTTCAAAAGACGTTGGAGAAGATTCCTCTCTCGGTTCGAGAGTAGGGGCTGGGCACCAGAGTTTGACTCTTTGTCCCGGCGATTCTGGCGGAGGTTGTTGCCTCTGCCCTGGGGTTGACGGTTGTTCAAGGTCGTCTGTGGGCGATTTCCCGGTTCTCCATAGGGGCCGCGACGGCCTTGATTGGGACGACGTTGGGTTGAGCGGCGATTGCCCGGGGGGGGCCCAAGAAGTGCTGTACACTTGGTTCTGAGAAGGGATCGCACTGACAGGGTCCAGGCTTTGAGGGTCAGGCGGAGCGTCGTGTGATCGTCTATAAACAGGGCCGAATGAAAACCCTGGTTGGCAGCATTTAATCTGGGCTGACGAGGTTGGTCGGAGACGCCTGGAATATTGGGGGGAATCAAATGGTGAGGGATCCCCTTCCAGAGCGCTGACTCCGGACGTAGTTTCAGCTCTGCTGACTCCCGGTTCAGCTTAGAGTTGAGGGTGGCTGTGTCCCTCTCGACCAGGCGGCGAGAGAGGGAGATGGCTGTGTCGACCGAGTACTGGAAGCCACCCGGTGCATTTTGATGTCGTTCGTAAAGTTTTTTAAGGCCGTCCGTATTGGTTTCCACCGCAATGTGGTCCGATGCGGCCTTATTCTCAAGTAGGGAGGCGACTAAGGTCATGATGTTTCTTGACTGCTCCCGGCGAAGATTCACCACTTGGAGGGCGGCAAGGGGTGTGGTGATGAGTCCGGTAGGCGGCAAGGTGCCTGCTGCCCAATCCGGAAATCTGCCAATGCGGGCGAGGTAGCGGATGAACGAAGCACGTAAGGTGGAATTGTGCTCACGTTGTAATGCCGCGCGTAATGCGCGCCAAGTGTCAGCAGCTTCAGGCAAGATTTCCGCAAAATAGGCCTGACGCTGTACGGGTGGAGTGGAGGTGATAAGGTTGTTCGAACTCGCATATCTGGTGGCGGCTGGTCCGTTGTTCACAGGAACAGGGTTGGCCGCTGTCTCCCCTATTGGGGTTGTTCCAATGTCAGGGCGGCCCGGATTCACGGCAGGAGTTGCGTTGGCCGGGGGGGCCTCAGTGTAGGTCACAGCTAATGGGTGATCCTGTAACAGAACAGAACGAGTAAATTCAGCTGAGTGAATGTCTACATCAGTGGGAAAGGTTACCTTAAGAGAAGGTGGGTATTTAACACTGTTTCTAGTTTGTTGCTTGTTGAACAAGTTCCTGATATCATTCCTATTTTGGGCATCGGGCCTTAAAGAAGTGACAAAATCTGAAATGATTGGATCAGGAATTACTGAGTCAGTCGGTGAGGTCCTAGGAATCTCTAAAGGGATTCGAAACGAGGGCCTGGCGGGCTGCAAGATGGGAAAGTTTTCTTCAGAGAGATCCAAGTGTCTCTGGGAGTTATCAGGTCCAATCAGCCGAGGGGTGGAACGAAGTCTGAGAACTGTTCCAGAAAGTTGAGGACTCATTAAGATCCCCACTCAAGTGAGAGTTGGAGTCATCAGGGACTCTAGTGATACCGACTGGTGTGGAACTTAAGTTTAGCTTAAGGTCCATGGTCGTGTCTAAGGCTTGGCTATAAAGCCTCTTGTGGGGATTCAGAATGCTTCTTTGGGGTTTAGGAGTAACCACCAAAGGGTTGCTAGGATTGTTGCTAGGGATTTGGTGAGGGCCTAGCAACAGCGTGCTCGAGTGAGGTGTGAGGCTCTTAGAGCACGATCTCTGTGTATGGAATATGGATCCAGCGACAGGAAATGCATGATTAATGCGATCATTGGATGAGTCTGGAGTAATAAAACTGCAGTTTTCATCCGATGACAGGAAAATACCATAATTATGGTCTCATTCCGTTCAAAATAATAGCCCTTTTCACTTACTTCAATTTTTACACATAACTCTTATTTCACAACACTATGTTTCTTAAACCTCCTAGTAGGCACCCACTCTCTAAATAGTATGTCGCTGTCACCTAGAAGGCACCACCATCTGATATTTACTACAATCCCCTCAGAACCTATATGACACTTAAAGTAATGTATTACAAGAGAGTCATTTTAATAAACCTTGTTTAACCTAAAGTGAAGTTGCTGCCCACAGTACTATAATAGGCATTTATTTCGTCAACAGCAACAGGCCCTGATAGAATTTGGTCACCCAGTCTAATTTGTGTGGTGGTAGATACTGACTTATTGTTTCCAAACTGCACGTTTTGGTTAATTTCTTTCCAGAATTTCTTTTAAGTACTTTTGGTTTCATCTAATCTATCATATATGTATTTTCACTTTTTTTGTGAAGGTAAACTGCCGCACAGACGGAGGTTATGCTATGACCTATGGTTATTTAGCATAACCTCCATCTCCAACATGGTTTACAAGCTTATACTACATCCCACAACCATGTATGTATGCTTTCTTACCCTTTTTAGCACCCGAATATAAAGTATGGTACACATAATATGATATATAGATTTACATCTAGCATTATATATATATAAAGCATTTATCGCTGTTGGCTCCAGACATTCCAGTCTCAATGGTCCGGTGGTTAGGAGACCGAATTTCATGCAGAAAGTCCTGAGATCGAATCCTGTCAGAACCGTTTGTACCTGGTTTTGTTTGCAGCATAGTTTGTCTCCGTTATTTTCTTTTGAGCTGATACAAGGCCTACGTCCTATTAACACAATAAATTACCCATTTTATTTGAGTATCTTGAAAAAAAGAAAAAGTTTGAAAATCATATTGGTGATGATAAGAGAGAATGGGCTATGTTCGCCCGTATAAGAATACTTGTAGAAGGAACAAACCCTTCCAAATGCCACTGGTGAACACTCTTATTGTAGCAGCTGCCTCAATAGGGTAGTGGTTAGGCTCTTGGACTCAACATCCAAACATATATGTTTCTTATCTGAGAATTCTAAATGTCAAATAGATCTTTTCAAAAATTCGAAATTGGACATATAAGTTGATAAAGACAATTCTAAAATAACTTGCGGAGGTTTATCAAATAAACCTCCGCAGGAGGTTTACCTAGTCAGACACTGGAGGTTACGCTGAGAAACCTACCATGTACACAATAGAAGTGTGGACCAGTTGGTTGGTTATTGGTTGCTTTACGCCCTAATCAACTGCCAGGGTCAGATCAAGGACGGTGATGGTGACCGAATCTATGAGAAGGTAGAGACCATACCCCTACACATTTACCGAAGTAGGTGTTCTTTAATGTGCCTGGTCCCATAGACAGGGCCAGACACACAACAGCCGGTGGCACAAGGCCTTTGATATCCCAGTCGTTGTCACTGGGAGAAACACAGAGGGGTGTAGCAGCCCTGCCTGGCCCAGCCGAGAATCGAACCCGGCTCTCCCGCATGCCAAGCGAACACTCTAACCACTTCACCACCCCGTGCTCCTGTGGACCGGGAGTAGTATAAGTATTAATAACCTACGTACAGCAGACTTGACATCAGATAAGTGTTTCCAAGTGTGATCTCACTTGTCACGTTTTCATTCCTTTAGCAGACTAGTCTTAATTCTTATTACATGTGAGGTTTCACCGTCAAACCAATCCTGTTGGTTACTACAGATTTTTAAAGGCCATACGGAACATAGCACATCCAGACAACTTTCAATCATGTTTTCCATAATAGCCCACCTATCGTCAACTGTGGGACTATTATATCTATCCAAACTGAGTACCATCTTATGTCATACATTAAGCACCATATCAGTTTGGTATACCTTACGTTCCCTCTTCTTCTTACGGATCAGGTAAACTGGTAAAATTTGAGTCTCACTGATGATAACATCAAGTATGCCACTGTCCCATATTTTCTCTGAGAGGATTGTAGTAAATATCAGGTCTAACATAGTTTGACTTTGTCGTGCCCACCCCTGCCTTGATTTGAAGTATGGAGTATGATTTGGAGTGTATGTCATCTAGGGTGTATGTCACTGCTTCAATGATCACATAATTGGCAGCTTGCCAGACCTGTTTATCCTCTGCAGCGGCTTTGTTTGCTGCCTGTCGGAACATTGCAAGTGCAACGCATGTCTGCTTGGGTTCATCGGGTTTCACTCTTACATTGTAATAGTCATCACTAGGGGCAGGTTTACCACTATTCGCTAGAATCTTTGTTTTCTTATGGGTCGCCAGAAGCTCATGTTTTACTGGGCGGTGCCACTTCCTGCTTGGATTCCAAGCACCAAGTCACACCACTCTCCAAGCAGATCACTCCACCAGGTTTTGTATCTCTGCCACAACCTCCCGCCATATTGGTCTCATTTACATATGAATGCAGAACTATTTTCTGTTCTATGTCTAGGAGCATTAGATAGGATAAAGTTATACATTTGGGTAGTTCCAAAGAATTGGCAGATTGGGCTTAATTAAATGAAACTGTGTTGTATTTTCCCTATATTTCACCTAAATTTCCTAAAAATGATCAATTTCTATCAATATTTTTGGGTTATCAGATGTATTTATGGATTTGTGCGTATGGGACAGATCTTGTCCCAAACGTGCAGGTTGTTGCAGAGATTCTAACGGAGGGTTCCGTAGTGGAACTCTCTGCCGAGGAGATTGAGTCACACAGGTTTGTTGAAGTCAGAGTCATTTGACTGGATGTCAATCTCCTACATCAGGTTACCCAACATACCCTCCAGATTTTCCAAGGGATATTCATTTAGTCCCTTGACGATAAGGGCCTTGTTTCCAGGTTCCACACCGACATTGCCTCTGCCTGGAAATGGGGAGTGGGGGGGGCGTTGGTATCAGATTGGTTTCTGTATAATGGGTTGATGATGGGAGGAAAGGAGTGGGTGGGGCCATCTTTGATAGCCTTTGTTCAAACACAAGGAGACTGACAAGATCTTCTTATATAAGTGATCCTAAATATGTGACCATTATATCACCATTTGTACTTGCTCTAGTTTTGTGTCACGTTCTACTATTTTCAAACGATTTTCATCAATAAGAACTTGCTCGTGCTTGAGTTGATTTGACAAGTTGATAGATCTATTAGCGCCTGATCCATACACTCCTTACTAACCATAGTGATTTTCATCTTTGCCACATCTTGTTTCATTCTGAGAACCAAGGTCTCAGAGTGCAAAAGCTATTTATTTATAAACTGCAACTTTATTCTCAGCGGCCCAATGTCCAGATCTTGAGGCAGTAGACAATGGCATTCTGTCAGCGACTTCCGGACACTACAGGGACACCATCATCCTGCAGTGTCTTTCAGGGTACACCCTGGATGGACCTTCTCAGGTCACCTGTAGAGCTGATGGTACCTGGTCTGCAAAACTTGGAGAGTGTAAACCGCAGCATGTCACATGTAGGTACTTATTAAGTGTTCATACGGTTTATGTGTAAACAAAATTCCTTATACCTAGATTTGATTAGTTTATATGCATATTTTCCACATTATTTCTCCCAGTTGGTGAGGTCATTATTGTGTCCAACTTATCTCCCTGTATAAATCGAGGCAAAAATTAGACCAAATAAACATAATGGAATTGTAGTAATGTAACATGGTGAAGACCTGCTGCAGTGGGTGGTGGCTGCCGGTCACGTGACCAATTGAACTATGGGTAGATATTCCCCACTGGTTGAGAAACACAGGATGGCAGCACCACCATTACTCTACTCTTATTTATAAAGATATTCACCAATAAATATCAATTTATATATGGGGTCAAGTTGAACATGCTACCAACTTGGAAGACATGGAGTAAGAGGAACTAAGAAACCCGTTTTAATGGTTTTATGGGAGAACTAGTTCCCAATTCCCAGAAATACTCAATTCTGAAAAGGATTTGAATGTTGTCATAAAAATTATGTTGGCCAGCACTATCCAAGAATACATCTGAAATTTCAACAGGCAACACTGTGAGAGCATTACGTTGTATACTTCACAGTTCAAAATGTATCTCACATTTCAGGGATATTAGTATTGGTACTGGTACTGCTAGTGGCCACCTGTGTATGTATTATCGTACAATTTACATGGAAACAAAGAAGGTGAGATTAGATAGGACCTTATCATATAAACATATGTATATGTAGATATAAATTGATGAATAAGCATACATATAGAGAGAGATAGAGATGTTGTCAATCACAAACAATTTCAATCTTACAATAAATATTAGGGATTTTTGTTGTTTTGACTTTCTAAACCTGAGTTACTGTTTTATGTCTTAAAAGTTAGATTCCAGTATCTCCTAAACCAATTATAACAATAGAAAATTCATTATGTCTCTGTTTTGATTTGCTTTTAGTCAAGGTGCAGAGGATGCTGGACAGTTAAATGATACAGCTAGTGATTCCCTACTCCAAAACCGCAATAGCCGATGGCAAAACAGTAACATGGAGACACCCAGACGGATATCCCCGAGACAGAGATTCAAAGATCCTCAAACGATTTGAGTGTAAAAGTTCAAGTGTTTCCTACACATGCCAATTTATATGTTCAAACTAGAAACATTTTGTGAACAAGTTACCTGCTTGCCAAGACAATTAACATTAATAACGTAGCCATAATATGCTCTATTGTCGACCCCCTGTATATATATATATATATATATATATATATATATATATATATGTAATGTCACCCATTTGTCTCACCTTGTTGGGTCAGTATTGACTGAACGTTATTATTGATTATAGTTTTTCGGGGGGTTTTGTCGACAAAATCAGCCCAAATTAGCCTGCATGTGCTTAAAATACTGTAAATCAGCGATCCGTGGTGGGGAGAATTGGACTGTTTCATACAAAAAAAACTGGTTATCTGCCACTCTCTGGAAAGGTGATATATACTAAACTTTTAGTGATGATTCTTAGACTTAGTCCATAGTAGTCTTATAATGCAGGTACAATAATAATTATTATAGTAAAAAGGCTACACAGGAGAGCTTGTTTTTATGGCAGGAGGTAAACAGTCTAGGTAGAGAGTGCATCTTTAGAATTCTTGGTGTTGCAGTGTTTGGTAGCAGTGACCTTATGGAGAAAGGAGAGGAGTTTTATGGAATCAAAGTAAAATGCGAGTAGGTTTCAATGGTTTAAACTGTACTCTTAGCTAAGCTTAGACTGCTACAATGTATTTTCATAATTATCTAAGTTTGCACATTTTTGTTACATTTCAGCACAACGTTGCTCTTGGCTCCTTTTAAAAATTGCTATTTTCTCCCACATTTTCCTCCTGAATGTACTATATCTTCAGTGCTGATTAAGAAATGCAACCAGGCTGTACGTGACCACTTGGAGGATTCAATAAGTGCTAATGTATTGAGGTAGCAATCAAATACCTCACGCATATGATTAGTAGGAATGGAATGGTAAATTAATAGAAGATCACCAGACTGCAAAAGGTAGATCATAAAACATTTCAAAATTGTAAGGAGAATTCTACATTGTAAAGCTATTATGGGTAGCTATTTCGAACGGTATAGTAAACCCATGTCGGTAACAGCAGGTGAATACAGTCTATCAGCAGCAGCACTACCTGAAGGGAAAAATCAATAATCAAAGGATGATGACAGCCAGTTGGGGCCAGAGTTAACTGATATAGGCTTGGATCAACAAGGACCTTGGGGGTCCATGGGTTTGGATAGTATTAGTGTCTGGTGACATCTGGTGACGAACATCAGAACTATGACAGTCTGTGAAACCTTATGGAAATAGGTAGACTTAACCAAGGAAGCTTACCTCCTTAGCTTGTCAGTGAACAATCTTTTGTACATAGGACTGTACCTTATAATAATTACACTGGTTTTGTGTGGCTTTTGATATTTAACAATAAAACTGACTCTATGCAAAATGTTGTTCACGTTTTGGATATGAACACCCAGAGTGTGGGTTAGCTCTACCACCAGCTAGCAGGCAACTTTGAAGATGAACATGAAATAAATAGAGACACTACGAAGTAATGGTCTACAATACCCTAAACAAACAATAGTGTTCACTTATATATTATGGAAGTGGTAAATTTGATTTTAGAGTGAGTTGCTTGCCATAGTTACCAGAATCTTTATCACAAATGGCCATTTTTTCCATGTTTTTTGTTTAATGTACTTTATATTCACTTCTAATTTAGAAAGGTATCAAACTGAAATATTTAGTTCGTGTTAATGTGTGACTTTGTTTAATTTGAGTTGGTTGTCATGGTTAATAATTTCCTAATTGATGTACAATATTTTCACTGCTTATCAAGATGGAGCACTAATTAAAGCGTCAAATTGAAGCATATGATGAGTACTTTTATGGAAATGCTTAATTTGTTTAAAGGATGAGTTGGTTAATAATGATAAACCTTTTCCCCTATTTCCTTCCTGAATTGATCAAGTCTTCACTGCTTATTAAGAGAGGAATAGAACAAAGCTGCCAAATTTAATAATTTTTATAGGGACATAAAATGTAGTTAGTTAAGAAGTGTTTAGACTTTTATGAACCAAATAAGTATGGTATAAAGGAAGGAGAAAAGTGATATCCCTGTTTATCCTTGAACTCATTTCTGTTTGGAATGTGAAAAGAATTACCATCTTCCCTCAGGAAAAGTGACTACTCTCCATAACTGACAATTTGCTTAACAGAAATAGATATACTCTGCAATTACATTTTTGACCATATGGGTTCCTTTAATATGGAGTACACCAGAAGCCCTCTTTGATCAGGGTATGAAGTGTCAGTTCCTTTTCACTGTAACACTGTCACTGTTTGCCCTTTCTTATCACCACTTTCACTCATCTTTCCTCTTAAATGTTATATATAATGCATAATCCTATTCATAATTAACATTTAAACCATTCCAAATACTTCTTAACTCCTTATTTCCCTCCTCTTCCAAAATAGCAAAACAGTGTACAGTGAAAAACAAAACAGGCTGTATAAATACAAATCATTTTATGCAAATTCGCCTCCCCCTGGTGCAGACATGGGGGATTACATAACCTTTCATAACAGGGGGTGGATTTTCACCTCTTTAGTTGGGTTTATGAGGGGAAACATGTGGAATTGCATAACATTAGTTGTCTTTTGCCACTAAAGTGTTAGGAAATATAAATGAAATGATTTGTATTTATATAGCCTGATTGCCATTTGACTGTTACCCAGTTTGGTTATTTAGCATGGACAGGGTATTAAGGAGTAAAGAGTGGGTCTAATGCTAAATGTGAGAAGGATTTTGCATTAGATTTAGGATTTAAAGGGAAAATAGTGAGAAAAAAAAAAGGCAAAAGGGGTTGCAGGATTACAGTGGAATAGAACTGACACTTCATACCCTGATCCTCTTTGTTGTGCTTGTCTCAATCAACCTTCATTACTATATCAAGAAACCCGTGAGGCAATTGTCTTGATATTTTGGGTGGCTTACTTTGAGTCTGCAGAACTGATTGATTTAAATTCATAGATCCCGTCTTGTATCTTATTGAATTATGACTTTTCCCCTTATCAAAGTATCAATTCCTATTTTTCTTTCATCCCGAAATGCTACTTTGCTTCTTGCAGCCTGGCCCTCTTTTATAAAAATGAATGAAGTGTAGGCCTATAATTTTCTATTCCTAGGAATAATATTTTGAACTATAGAGTTTTACTTTACTGTTATTTGTAGATTTATACTTAAGCATTAATTTTTGTTGTTTATGCCAATGTATTAGCTAGTTCCAATCACAGTCTTCCTCTGTTGAAGTTGCAGGTCATCTCGAGACGTAGGTCTCCATCGAGAGGTGTCAAAACATTTGCATGAAATAATGTAGTTTTATTTGTCCGAACACAAGATATACATCACTGAGCTCCCGTTGACAATCGTCAGTCCAAGTGGATTGTTCCACTCAACTCCCACAACCAATGCTCCTAGCCTTCCTGCCTGTTGGTCTGCAGACTCCCTACAATAGAAACCCGTTCTCTGTGGCCTGTTACCTAATCTGAGGTGTAACTCACTTGGTTGCTTAGTGCACTCTAACTCTCTGCTTGCTGCTGGCCCTGCTTTACATAAGTCTCTTACGTCGCCTACACTCTTTTCAAACACAGTCTACAAAGAGTCGCACTCTTCGCCCTGGTTCTTTCTATGTTAGACAGCTAAGCTCCTAACCTTGATATTTAAATGGCTAAGAATAAATATGGACTGACACCACATCAGTACAATCTCTATATTGTGATGTAGAGATAAAATAACATAGAAAGAATCCTTTCTGTAAAACAGCATTTCTTGTTGGTACAATAAGACATACCCACAACATAAGTATATTTGGTAATTACTTTTAGCGAGGTAGATCAAGGATCTAGGAAAGACACTTACAAATATAGGCGAAGTAATGGAACACGAGCAGGTAATTTTACCTCTCTGCATACTTTAAAAGAGACTATTGATAATGGGTAATGGATTAATCAACAAAATGTTTCATGTTATGACAATGTTGTCATAGGCATAGTCATAAAATTGTCTTAACATTAATGTTGTAGGAAGTGGAGCCAAACACTTTTTTCCCATTTCAAAAGGGTCGTGACAAAACTGGACAAAAATACTGCAAGGCATTTTGCTCAATATGAAAGGGGAGCTTACATATCTCCTTTGGCAAGCAGCATCGAATGTATCAAATTTGTATGATATATTAGTTAAAGGTTTCCAGATTAGAAATGTATAAATCAATGGTTTTATACATAAATGAATGGTGAATAATTTGCAACTTGTGAAAGATAAAATAGGATTTTGCATTGTTCATGATATTGCAATTGGGTTCTTTACATGAGATGGGAATGCTTTCTCAGTTAGATAATTTCAATTTGCATTGAAAATTGGTTTCACTTACCCACCCTTTTTAAAGCAATTTGATTTTTTCTAAGGCAACATCATTATGCAGAAATGATTTGAAACAATCATAAAGGCCTATGATCTTGAGATCCTTAGCCTCATAAGTGTCATTGAATACACACTTTGATTGACTTTTTGTTAACTTCACCAGTCTTATCCCTTGGCATGTCTAATGTGCAATCTATTGAACAAGAGTATTGTTTATTATTGATATCTAAATGGGGATCCAATAAAGACTATTTAGTTTATATTTTATTTATATGTTTATATGTTATTGAGTTTCCTTGGTTGTTACTAGCTAAGGGTGAAGGTAAGTCTCTGCTCAGGTTGTTCAAATCCCTTTAATGGCTTGTTAGGTATTGTTTTAGTTTAACACAGTCTGGTGAACATCCTGCTTTCTTAAATTTACATAGCTTTACTGTAAGCATTCTAACACTTAGATCTTATACTTGAAATGGTTAAAACCTTAATCTAATTCTCGCCATGCATGAGGTTTTGACCTCAGTGCAGTCAACAGTACTTAAATGAGAAACCGGATTTATCAAAGATGAAACCAGTGACTCTTTCTACTGAAGTATTTCTGTGTCCCTTCTCTTACTCAACTGAGAGAGACCTTAGTAAAGGCTTCCCTTTCCGAAGTAACCAAATCAATTCAACACAAATCAAAAGAATAATTTTGCAAATGAATGTCCGTTCATCAATAAGGCATAGTTATGGATGCACCCACATTCTTTCACCAAATTCACAATTGTGGAGTTCGATAACCAAAAATGGAGTGGTCCTCAAGTGAGGTCTAACTCCAAGATGCCCCGAGCAGTTCTGGCATCTTAAAAAGTCTGCAGAATATCCCAATAATAATGAGAAAAGAATCAAGCAAAGCTCTTATTATTCTAAAATAAAAGAACTGTATATATATAAGGATCTTTCTATTCTTGCACTTCCCTGACTTTTCATAATGTGTGTTTCTTAACTCTATCTATTGCGTAGGCTTGTGCGTCAGTGTAAATGTACACCTAACTCACACGCTTCTCTACCTTTCAGCAAGCTTTCCTATGTCCCTTAATTCAATTTCTTCTTTGACTAGTGGATTCTTTCCTATAAAAGGGATATATTCCCTACCAACAGCATCTACCCCGCACAGCCAGTGTCTGGCTGGTGCAGATGAAATCATGTTTATATAAACAGTTTATGTAAATAGAGGCTAACTGAAAATTTGGAAGAATATTTACCAAAAGTACACAATTACTTGGCCAATGTTCATTTGGAGTAATTTGGAGCGCATTTTTATTGGGGATTGGGGATTGGTATTAGGGAAAGCTCACTTGTGGGAACTGGGGAACCATAAGTGGAAGTGATGGATGAGAAGGGAAAGTTGTGCAGGAGTAGGATCCCTATAAATGGACAGGGTTTCAGCTTCTTGCACATCAATTTGTATGAAGTTAGGATTGTACCCTTTTTATGGTTAAATCCTGTAACTATGGGAATGCAAATGATTGTAAATGTGACATTCCTCAGTAGTTCCAGGTTTCCGATTTCTACGGCGAAGGGACGTGAGGGTTGTTTTGGTCTGCAGCTGAACGAGCAGGAAACCGAGGTGTAAGATCAAGAGTCGTGCCTCGTGCAGGAGGGGGAGTGAGCGGGTCGATCAGGGAATTGGTATTCTTTGAGCGAGGTGGTGTGTGCTGGTCTGTTGGGTTCAGAGCATTCCAGACATAGGGCATGGGTAGACCGGGGGATTGAGACCGAAAAATATTTTGAAGGGATGTGTGAAGGGATGCAAGCCACTCCGATCGTCCGTGGGAGTCAGGCCAATGCTTGCCTAGTGGTTGGTAGCTTGGGGCCAAGCGGGTCGCGCCTTCATCCCCGTGGTCACGGGGCAGCCACTCACGATTTCGGGCTTCCGTACCTGTCCAGTCTTCCGGTCCCCGTTAATCTCCGTGCCATTTCAGGCTGCCGTGCCATTCTTGGGTCTTTCAGTCCTCCGTTCTCGTGTTCCAATTACGCACTAATTATCTGCTAGCTTAGACCAAATTACTCAAGTTGGACTGGTTAATTAGCTGCCATCTTGTCATATCGTCGTCTTAAACCCCTTTAAGGGTCCTGCTATCGGAAGAAGACACGTGTGAACACAAGGAGTACCAAGATGGGACTGTTTATTCAGGGCCTCACCGCCCCTTTTTATACTCTGTTACTAGACTCTGATTGGTCACTTCAGATCGAGTGACTATTCTGACGTCATATCCGGTTTACAATGTATTTGTTCTTTTGTGCTTTTGCGCTTTCGTGCTTTCACAATACACTTCTTCACATTTACATTATTTACTACATTATTTCAACACTTTGTTATTTTTCTAAAGCTAAATAGACATTCATCACATAAATATGAAAGGTCCAAAAATAGTGATGGTGAAAGGTTTGTGCAAGTCACAATTTACCTGGCTCGAAACTGGGAATTTTCCTATTTAACCTGAAAGTCAAGATAAAATGTTTACAACTAGTAAGCACTAAATTACTATTGCACGGTTTCCCCCCGCATATACCAATATATACATACCAGGTTTTACTCCGTTATTACCTGAAAGCAGTTAGTAATGAGATTGGTGTCTCTGATACTTATTGTTGGTAACAACCTGCTCTGGATATGTAGTATATTCAGTAGAGCGTAAACACTTTACTACTAGTATTGAAAACGCTTTTCAACTATGATTAAAGCTTCCAAAGCGCACACATAATCGCAACCTTTTGATGAGGCACTAGTTCATTGTCCATGGTCAGTCCAATTTCATCTTCTTTGAGTTCATTTTCCATTTGTACTAATAATAGTTATTGTATAATCATTCACATAAATAAATACTAGACCATCAGTCTATACCACAGGGGCTGTGGGGTGACCCTCGAGTTATAGTGGCTATCGGCAGATGCCCACTCTTGGTACCTCGACTGAAATTGCTGGAGTCTCATGCTGTCACCATATGATACTCCTTCAGTGCTGGGTTTGCCGCCCCCCAGTCCAATTAATTGTTCATATCTACAGCTAGTCCATTCCAAATATTGTGTTATCTATATAGTACAGCTCGGAGTAAATTGCCATGCTGGATTATTCTGAGGCGTACTGGTGTATAGTTCCATTAGGATGCTTGGATATTCACACATACACGGACTCCTGCCTAAAATAAGGCCTAGCAAATCTGGGTGTGTATATGGTGAGTCTGTTCACTATAATAATAATAATGTTAATAAAAAGGTGTTTACGCTAAGCTTCCCAAGGAACACTTATGTAATCTGGTATTGAGTAATTCGGTGAGATTGTTATCATGCACTCATGCATGATTCTGACCTGCCTACCCCGGCTCACTTTTTGGAACATATTAAGAGTATTGTTTCTCAATAAGCTTGGTGTAGAACACATGTTGTAACCTTAAAACGTATTCCGATCTGTCAGTCAGACAATATCAAGACCAGTTCGCAGTCCATTTTGGTCTCAAAGGTTCATAGATTGTGCCTATACCTCTCCTATCATCCTGGTCTAGTACAATCAAGGCCATCTGGATATTCCTGTTGTTCTGCCTATTGACCTTAAAGGTCTTGTGAGTGGCCGTGTTTAGGTTTGTTCTATGGCCAGATACCCGTGGTAACGAAGGTGCCAGTCTGCGCTGTCTCCTACCAACTTGACTCCAGGAACCATCAAGAAGACACAGCATGTTCCTGGAGACTGGGTAGGTCACCCCAGACACCGTTCTCAGCAGGCCATAGTGGCATGCTTTGCTAATTCCTGTGACACCACCAGGGAGTCCGGCAATGGAATGGTAACAGGGTGTTCACCTTGACAACTGGCCTCTCTGACGACCTTCTGGCCCCATTTCATGCAGACCTTATGCTGCATGAAGAGTCTGTTGATGTAAAGATGAAGATATTGAACACTAGTGGTTGTTTATGGGTGTTATTTAGATATGGGGAGTTTGCAGTTAATCATTACTCAAGACTGCCTATAATCGCCTCAGGTAATGTCGCTAGTCGAGCGGTAAATTACATCCGTGAAATGGGCGTTCATATCCACAACATGAATCTCGCTTGGCTGAGAGGAAGTTTATTGGTGTTTAATCCAAGGCATACAGTGGCTGGTGCGTTATGGCCTAAGGATCCGGCCCTCGTTCAACACTGCCCCAAGGCTAGCTTCGTCCTTAGAGTCCGCTTGTCTTAGTGCAGCAGCACAATGGTAAACACCTATCCAAGTCACCCGATGTCTGCGTACATGGCTAAAACCAAACCCCGAATCGTATAGATTCGTATTGATCCAAACAGGTAGTATTCTCTGGCTTCGTTTGCCGGCTCAGCCCCTTATATATGCTATCTAATTATCGATTTTACCCAGGCAGCACTACTTACTGGGAGGTGCTTTGCGCCTGCCGTGGTTATACAGGTATATCACCTACCAGCAGCGTCTGCCATTCTCATACTTATATAATTTTGAATATTCTTTACAATTCCTTTATAATTTCCTTCTCGTCCAGTGACTTCTGTCTTCCATCTGACTTCTCAATCATAAAACAGAATATATTTCACACAAAAGAACTTCTAATACCCTATATGCACAATGACTTTTGTGCAATATTTGGTATCATTATTTCCCCCCAATAAAAATATTTATTGGTGAGAAGGGGCTGCAATCTTGATGTACAGAGCATCTAGGGTTGTTTTTCCTTTGCTTCTGTATTTGCGCCGGTCATGCTTGACACAATCTAATTTAGTGGAGAAGGAGGGGGCGTGGTTGGAAAGTACGCCCGTAGCCTAGTTGCCTGGCTGTGTGGCAGCAGGTTCTCAGGCGGCAGGTGCTCAGGCGGTTTCTTCAATTTGCAAGCAGCTATGACTATGATAATTATAACGATGGCTAGGATCGTCAATGCAAGGTAGGCTGGCCCTCCCATGTCCACACCAGGTGACTATCCACTTCGGCAAACCTTGCTACCTGTTCCAGGCTGTGGGACGATGATACGAGAATACCATTGTAGGAACAATCTAGGTCATAGATAAGACCCAATGAGCAAGTGTGATGTCTGATAGGTGTTGATATCGCCTAATGAGTAATTAATGAGTTGAAAATGAGTGAATTATGAAGTGAAATCCATGAATTTAAATATTTACGAATACGAGTATGGCTAGGCCAACAAGCCTGAAGCCCCATTCCCCTGGCCTATGGTCCTGTCGCAGAGACCAGTGAAAACTTAATCTAATACATGCAAGAACAAACTCAGGGTTGATGTTTCTGTTGCAGGGACCCAGGAAAAGATTATCTCATGCATTGACAAGAAATCTCTCGTGCGACTAAATGATTACAAGCTTGCAAAACTGAACGCATAGCATAATTCACACTGAGAATTGAGGTACATTGCAATCATTTTTGCCAGCAATCTCATGTAGAATCAAAGAGGTTCTCTACGAAAATATTGAACATGTTGAATAATTTTGCGGTCATGGGAACTAGTTTTCCTGATTGACACCAGGTTGTGTTGCAAATAACGGCTTCCGATTGCGTTCTTATTTATTCCACTAGAGGAGATTTTGATGAGAAACAACAACAGAACATTTGAGCGATTTGTATTATCTCCTTAATTATCTCTTTCAATCTCCCCTGCAGATTCTTAGTCAATATTGGAGATATAGGAGGAGGCAATGCGTGGAGACTGTCAATTACGGTTCCGGATTGCATGATGCCGTTCACGAGTTGAGGCCGGGCTGCTAGGAGGTGTGCCGTTCACAAGTGCCGATCTTCCTTACATGTTTTGGTACGCTTGACCCTCCTATTCCCCCTTCCTCCTTGCTGCATCTTGGACAAAGTATTCGTATTATAACTGAGGTTTGATCAATAGGCTTTAACTGGCCTTAACTTTCACATACTGAGGTGGTTTATCACGTCGCACATGGCGTCGGGAGTTGAGGTCTAGATAACATGATGGCGTTCACCAGTCTCGGCCCTGGCAGGGCGGGAATGTGGCCGTTCATGAGTTACACTTTCCCGCGCTGCTATATTACCATTCCAGAGGGGATGCGTCGTAGGCTAGCTGCATCTATATCTTTCCAATTTTCACTTTTGTTTTTACACTCCAAGCGCCAAAGGCGCGTGTAGGTTAAACAAAAGTAAGAAAATACTTGCCTGGGAGGTGTGCCGTGCCACATTGTAACAAATAGACAGGTAGCTTTAGATTTTGTTGTAATGTGGACCAAAGGAAATGGTGGGTGCAAGCAGTGAAAGGGACAACAAGAGATAAAAAGCCCTGGAACCACGCATCAAACGCAACTGAGGTTGTTTGCAAATCCTTAGGATAAATTTTTTGTAGGTCTCTGTGACAAAACATCATCCAGGGTGAACGGGGCTCTCACCTCGAATCACACAGGTAGGCTACGAATATATTCAAGATGTCAATACTTTGAAAATATTCAACATGTTGAATAATTTCCACGTAGATTGTAGAGACCAATGACAGCGTGGTTAGGGAGTGGTTAGGGGTCAAGTACTAGAGCAACAGTCACAACAATTATAACCAACAGTCACTTAAAGGTACACACAACTATTCAGGGTGCCACCTGGTTGATGAATTATTAACTGAAAAGAAGTATATTTATTCTTGTTGATTTGGATTTCTTAAGAACATCTTGCTATTAAGAACATTGGTTTTATCACGTTTTCCCCTGATTTGATTAATTCTAGTAATCTTGAATAAGATAATCAAGCATTATATAATCAATAGTACCCTGTTTTTGGATTTCTCTTGATAACTTTCTTCAGAAACAGTGAACATTAGTTCTTTAGTGTTCAGTATGTACTTTTATATCAACATAAAATACCTGACAAGTATCAATAGTAAAACATTGGTAGTTTTTCTCTGTATCATATTTTTTATTTTTCCCATTGAAATCAATGACTAAGCCTCCTCTTTCTAAAGCTTAGTGTCTGCTATCACAAATGGTGAATATTGAATTTTCTTTTTTATATGAACTTTTAAAGCTATGAGAAAAAACAAGTAAATATATCAAAGATATACTAGAAAGCCACAGGTCAGTAGCCCAGGAGCCAAATTATGATCTACTTTACGTGTTGAGTCCCCTGGATTTTCATCATATTTATCATCTTATGGCATCCTAGGGACCCTGTATAAAGACAGACTGTTGATATGCATGCTTAATTTGAAAAAAAAAAAAAGAAATTAATATTGTTTGATATTGTTATTAACAATGGCTATGACTATGAGCAATTACAAAAAACTGTCATTTCTACTAAAACTATTGGATCTTAGGGATTAAAAACAAAGGAATTGATCAACCAAGTACAAACTAAAGCCCCATACCCACTAAGCAACTTTAGCGGCAACTGACGACTGGCAACTTGGAGAATCGGCCAACTCTTATGGTCGCCTGTAAGTATGGTATATTGGAATGTGCAGGTTTGATATGGATCGCAGTAAAGTCGGCCGATTATCCTGGGAGAGTCGGCCGATTTTAGGGCCAATGAGTCGGCCGACTCAACTAAAATCGCCTAGTGGGTATGGGGCTTTAGGTGAAAAACTAAAGGCATCACAATTGGACCTCATTAGGAGATGTGCGATGTAGGCTGTTCCTACTCCTGTCCTGGCTGCATGTGACAATGTTTCACAACTTCAACTAATGTAAGACATGTTATGTGTTGTCCGGCATATAACATGATAATTCGTTGAATATTTCCAGTTTATTGACAGTTGAATTACCCACAGCAGTGAAGTAAGTTTGTATGGAACATTTTAATACTGTTTCCTGTTTACAAGTTTAGCTCTCCCACAATTAAATATACAGTGGGGTCTGTTAAGGTCATTTTTTTGAGAAATCGCTACACGGCTGATAAAAGCACCAAATTTTGTATGAAGCACCTCTGAGGCATAACTTTCAAATATGGAAGAGGAGCCACCTTGAAATATCAATAGGACAGATGTGGGGGCCCAAAAACCAAAATGCCGACTTTTACTATAAAAAATATTATATTTCAGCTTCTTAAAAGACTAAAGAAACATGGTTGGTATCAAAATTGAGGGATTATGGGTCAGGGAATTCAATTATTTATGTTTGAAGTCAATGCAGAAATCCAAAATCCAAGATAGATGACCAATTTTGGAAATACTATAATTTTTAGCGACTAAGACATAAGGCCAGGGGAAATGGTTCAAATACCAGTTGTTAATAGCCTAGTGGGTTCAATGAATATAATATTCATCAAATACGATACCATAAATTTCAATGTCAAAATTGGGAGCTTAGAGGTCAGTGGACTCAAATATTTACTTTTGGAATCTACACAAGAGACCTTCCCCAAGGTTGCCAATACTTTTGGTCAATTACTTTAAGTTTAAAATGCTAAAAACATACAAAATGTGTCAAAATTTCACTTTGGTACTTCAAGGTGGCGCCCCTTCTAGATTTAAAAGTTATGCCTCAGAGGTGCCTCATGCAAAATCTGGTGCTTTTATCCACTCTGTAACTAACGAAAATGTTGTTTACAGACCCCACTAATAATTGTACATACTGATTTACTATGCTTTACACAAACATTGACGTCTAGGCCTATTGACATCAAACAGCATTATCACTTCTACAACTCCAGCAGTCTGGCCAATTTGGCATAGGCGATTGTTTCATTGAGATTCATTGTGATCCCAAATTGCAAGGATTTGAATCTTTTTGATTTTAAAGTGTATATTAAAAGACATTGACACAAATGTACAAACATAAAATGGACCCAAAAGATTCAACTAATTTGATTTTGTTCAGTTAATGGTATTCAATGTATTACATGTTTTGTACCAATATCTGTCTATATATATAGCCCTAGTACAGCCTCTGATCTGGAGCTGGTTTTATGTGCTAGATTTCCCCAGGATTTTCATCACTAAATATTTTCGTGGAAATCTGAAAGAGTTAAAGGTATACATCTCAAAAGTATACTGTAATTACTTAATATATAAGAACGACATGTTCTAGGTCATGAGGGGTATATAAACCACTTCTACATTATAAGAACAGTCTCCGACAGAAAATATGCAAGAATTATCAGTGTAAGGGGCCACCTTGGTCTGATAAAGAAATACATCCACAGATGTGTAGTTCTGGGTTGCAGGTTCAACAGTTACTTTCTTTAAACAAGGGTGGTTTCCCAGGTGTTGCCATTCTTGTTCTTGTTCAGCTTCTTTATTGAGGTCCTGAGGCGGATCTGTTCCCCGAGGGCCAGGCCAAGCTGTGAGACGTCCTTCTCCGTCATCTGCTGGAGGTCAGACAGGGTCAGAATCATCTCACTCTGCAGCCTTTGACATGTCACCTTTGACACATTGTTGCCCTTCAGCCAGAGTTCTATCTCACATGGTTCTGAGAAATACACCAAAACATTATCTATCTGAAAAATCACCTGCCTTTCTGTTTCAGGATAATAACATTCCAACTAGATAGAGAATGGTTCAGACTATCTTCTAACAAGCTTAAGGGAAAAGTTTAAATGGGTTTCATGCACATGAATTTCTTAATGCCTATTTTTCATTTGATTAACTTCTGTTTGGTATTCTCAAAATAGTTCAAATGAAAAAAAAAGAAAATATTAAAGTATCAGTGAACTGTGGAGGAAAAAAGAAATTGGGAATTCAATTATTTCTGAGCTTTAATTTCTGTCCTTGCTACGTCATGATAAAGGTAATTACCTTTCAAAAAAACTTGGGAATCTCAGGTGGCTGAATGAATTTATATGAGCAAAGGAAACAACTATTTTTAGCCTGTATGTGGCCTGATATAAAAGTCTATTGCTACAGCTAAATTTCCTTTCTTTGCATTATTGAGAATTGGGGATTCCCTGTTTTTTTAAAGCTATGGATTTCTAATTAGTGTGTTTGTGATGTCACAAATTAAGGGATTTCCCTTAAAAAAACATGAAATAGACCAAATATTAAAGTCTCATAACTGTGTCTATGTTTGGAATATCTTTAAAATATTTCTAGCATTACTAGTTCTTGATGCACATTTCATGCTCAGAAAATTTCATTGAGAAATATTTATTTTGCAATTATGTGTAAGAAACTCTTTAAGGGGCAATCCTCAAACAATGGTCGACAGGACTTTCATAATAGATGTAATATTGCTGAAATGCTTCTGATGTTTATGGCATAACCTAATGAAAAGCAGGTGAGTAAAAGAGATCACAAAGATAATTGAAAATCAGATCTCTGCATGCAATATAACGAGGGTAATGCCAGCATATTTATGTATCAGCGTTCACCTGCCTGTGAGCCTGTGTCTCACTAATATAAAGCCACATGGTAGCTCTATTGCCAAAATCAACTCAACTGTTGTACGCCAAAGAGGTAGCAGAGAGTACAATTGTCTGGTCTTAGCCCAAATATTTACATGCCACAGACTATGACCCAATTAGCATAAATGAAAGGTCTATTAAATCGTATACAAAGCTATGACCCCCCCCCCCCCCCCTCCCAGGACCCAACAATTAAATCCTTCATCTTCAACGGTCCTGTCATAAACATAGCCACATACAACTCCCCCAGTACACTGCACTGGTTGCTGTCTGAGGAGGTAGGACCATGCATAAACAAACAATGCCTTACCATTTTCGGTGAAGCTGGTTCCGGTAGCTTCATCATGTTCAGCAGTCTTAATGGTTCCCCCTATAAGGAATACAAAGTCTGTGTCAAAGACCCAAAAGCTTGCATTGACATTAGTGTTATAATATATCTAGGTGAACCTGTGTGAGCAGAATTGGTTTGCGTGTTGTAATGGGTGATCAATACATTAGTAGAGATTTTGTGTTAAGTAATGTATACAATTGTTTCCAAAGATGATAATCACTTTTCTACATTTGTCCTGGAAGAAAATAAGGAACGTGATAGAATTGTGATGAAACTTTGGAGGATCTAATTAAGCACTAGTTATGTGATAAAATCATTAACTAGTTGTTCTTGAACCGACTATTCTTGTATATTTGTAATAAGCCCAACATTAAGGTTTACCATGAAATATTTTTAAAATTTCCTCCATACTTATTCCCTGAGGACAGTTGACGGAAACTATTTGGTTGACAGGTTTGGTAAAATGCATCTTTTCATATTGGCTTTTTCCTTATAGGAACCAATGTTTCAGCTTTTGAACGATACATTGGCCGTTTTTGTATGTTGAATACTCGTTCTTGTTCTTGTTTGGAAAAATATGGAAATATTGTGGAAAATAGCTGTTTTCCCGGGTAGGGGTCTAAAGGGTTAAAGCCTGTCAACCTAGAATGTCCAACACTATTTGGCCAAAAAAAAAAAAACACGATTTAATTGCCTGGAAAACCTGCAAATCTGTCATGTGAAAAGATTTAAGAAATCATCACATTTAAGCCCCATACCCCTAGGCAATTTTCTCAGCAACCGGCGATGGGCAACTGACAGAATCGCCGTTAAAATTGTCACCAATTCAGATCACCAGTCAGTATGTAATATGGAAATGCACATGTTTGATATGAATTGCTGCTAAAATCGGCCGATTCCTCTGGTAGAATTGGCTTACCTTGTCATTGATCAGTCGGCCGACTTTGTCAGAATGTCCTAGTGCATATTGGGCTTTAAGCAGTGCTTGGGGATATAGAAAAATGCAATTCTTGCTTATTTCAGTAACCCCACTTCTAGGAAACAAGGATGGCTTGAATGGTTATTTTGTCAAACCCTTGTCCAACCCTTGGATATACCCAATGTGGGATGGGCTTATTATTCAGTTTTAAGAACAAAATACCGTGCACTTCCAGTATAGCACAAGAGTTTCACATGATTTCACAAGAAGTGATAATTTAAAACAAAGGAACCAGAAATAACCCTGTATGAGGTCAGACAGACCATGTGACCACCTCTTCAAGACCTCATTCTTTGCTTAGTCAGAACCATTTCAAGAATAAATAGAGAAAAGGGGTACAAAGAACACAAGAACGAAGAATAGCACAGTTTAGGCTAAAGTGGTGTCTGAATGGTGACAGGACAACTAACCTTGGGACGACTACCTCTGGATCAACTACCCTGGGGATGACTACCCCCTAGGGCAACTACCCCTTAGAACTATTACCCCCTGGGACTATTACCCCCATAGGACAACTACCCCTGGGACAACTACCCCTTAGGACAATTACCCTATGGGTAGGACAACTACCCCTATAAGACAACTACCCCTCTAGATAGGACAATTACCCCTATAAGTAGGACAATTACCCCTTTAGGATGCTTACCCCTACAGATAGGACAACTATCCCTATGATAGGACAACTACCCCTATGATAGGACAACTACCTCCATTGGTAGGACCACTGCCCCCATTTGTAGGACAACACATTATATGCCATCATGTGGAGGCTTACATGATGGCGTGGGAGAGCGGGCATAAATGTTCTCTGCATTAGTGAGGCAAATTTAAAAAAACACAATGATAAGTGAAAAAAAAACCATCCCATTTATTGTACATTACTTATTCTTTCTGCCTGCATTCTGTTTAGAATCATTTGCTCCTCAGTAAATGTTAAATTTTCAGTATTAAAAAATCTATAAAGATCATAGTTTTGTTTATCATATAATCTATAACGTTTAGATAGAGGGACATTTTAAAATATAATTGCATGATAAGCAAATACTTAGATTTCCCCTATTTTAAGATGAGAGTTCCAACAGCAGGGCCACCCATACATATTGACTTTTTGGTTTTATCTGAGTTAAGTTTGATTTACCCATTGAAATAGCTATCCTTACAACAGTTATTACAAACATACCTCGCATAGGCAGATAACCATCATTTTGCCTTGATGAGACATCTCCGGATGGGACGCTGACCTTAGTAGGCTTATCTGGAGAATATTAAAGAGGTAACTTTTACCAATAGTTACTCCCAAATTCCTCATTAGAATTTTAGTTTTGATGTATGATATTCTAGCAATATGTCTCTCATTACCAATTTTATTAAAAAGAGAACAATTTTAGGGGGAATTTTATTGTGATGAATGTACAAAGACTCTTGTCTTAAACTGTTAATGAGTTATCTTCCCCTCAATATGGTGCCAAAAGATTTTAAAAAAACAAGATTTTGTCAATTTCATATTCAAGTAGAAGGGAATTTATTGTAATTTTTACTCAAAATTTGCAACTTCTAACTGTCCATGTTTTAAAACCCAGAAAGCAGTTGTTTTAAGATAATTCAAACAAATTAGACTATGTAAATTAATTTCTCAACAAAATTGTTCCATTATTCACCTCCAAAGATCCGTATGCTGTACGGTTCTATAAAATCTCCAGTCATGGCAGTACTTGGTTGACGAGGCCTAGGTGGTGGTGCAGGAACACGGGTGACAATTTTTTCTGCATCAGTGAGACAAACAAAAAACAAAACACAACAGTATATTAAAAAAACCTCGCTTTAGTTATACATTACATATTCATGTGTGCATGATGATGGAAGAAAAGTACAGAGGGGGGAGGCAGACAAAATGCTCAGGCCTGGGGGGAGTTTTAAATTTCCATTTATCAAATTGAATTAAAACAAAATGAACATGCTAGACTGACAGTGTGACAAGAAGTTAGTGTCCTTTATAGGTCTATACCATTCTCTCCGACCCACTCCTCTGTTAAAGACGAACAAGTTAAAAAGGTTAGGGCTATAACTGTCAAATGGTCTGTGTTGATTAAACCTCAAAATGGGAAGCTACCTGAGATGTCAGGTATTATACAATTTCCTGGATTTCCAAGTTCTTGGAGAAGCTGTATACGAACTATAGTTTTACCATTATTTAGAATCTTAGCTACAACTTTATTGATGAATTATCATAACCGTTGTGACCAGCCAAGGGGAAAGGGTACTCCGAGGTTCTTATATTTGCTATCCTAAACCTAATATTTAAGGAGATATGAGTGGATTTATGAAAAATAGTAATAATTTTGTCTTAAATCAACTTTTTGTGTAGAATTCATTTATCATTTCCAAATCATTCCATCCTGATGGAATATTTCCCTATTATTTCCTCATTTTCTGGTATCCTGACAGTGTTATGTTTAAGGGCCCATTAATTCCTTAATACTTATAAGATTTGGACATGCTTGATATCATTTGAAAGCTTAGAACCTGCTCTATAACATTAGTTTCATAGGAAATCCCGTACGGAGCACCCTTCCTCCTTGGGTGGTCACTTACTCTTTGATGTATTTGTGAAGTTATCAGCCTCTAAAACCTCTCAATTATGAAGATTAGCAGAGGTTCAAGGTGGGAGTAGGTGACCTGTTGGGGTAGGGTGTGAGTGGCGTAGCCAGTGACCCATACCGTGGCAGTGATAGCTCATTTGTAGGGATCTCAGGATGCTCAAATCATATTGATACCATGCTATTTGTCTATAAGCTAAAGAGGGAGACTATGTACTCTGAGGCATGCTTATTGTTTGGATGAAACTTACCTTGCTCTGAGTTTTGTGGAACTTTTTCATTTTCCTGTATCTCATCATGAGACTTGACACCTGGGGGGGGCCACCAAAAAAAAAGTTACAACATTTCATAAAGGTGCTTTTACCCGTTTTCGTGACCACAATAGAAAAATCTCCCCAGAAAAAAATGTACAAAAATTTGTGAACATTAAAATTCAGTGATAAAACATATATACTAAGGTCAACCATAATACATATTTTTCAACTAAAATACTTTCTAATGTGTGTTTGAAATACATTGGGATACTTTGAGAATGTATAATTCTGGAAAAAAAAATGAAAACTTAAATCCACAAAAATTTTTGGTTTCTAAAATCCCACAATTGGAAATGGAGCTATCATGGAGAATATAACTTTTCGTGGATGTGATTTGTTGTACTTTTTTCTTAGTGGCCCCCCCTGTTTTGATAAAACATTTTAAACTATTAATGCAGGATGCATATATATACAATAGATTAGTCTTAAAATCATTTAAAATAAATTTCCATAATTATAGTAGTGCTTAGTATTTTGAATATTGGTGTCATAAGATAACTACTTCTTTAGAGTACCTGCTGCCTAAAACCAGAATAAATGGGTGATCATGTTATTTGCCACTCAGTTGACAGGGAGTTTGTCAACTGGACAACTATGGGTCTGCTGACCAAGAAAGGCCTGAAAAACCTAAAACCTAAGATGTGTTATGCCCTATAATAAAAGCTGATTGCAATGTCATAATAGGTTTCTGTGAATGTCTTATCTATATCTGATAATTTGCCTTGTGACCCCCCCCCCCCCCCCCAAAAAAAAAAAAAAAAAGAAAAAAAAAAAAAAAAAAAAAAAAAAGAAAAGAAAAGAAAAAAAAAGGAAATTGTTGTGTTCAGGTAACATAGGTCGACAAAGTTAGGTTAGGTTGGTCAATTTCTTTTTTTATTGCTTTTATTTGTTACTTACCAGAGAGACCCGGGCAGTATTGAAAATAAAAAAAATATTCCAAATATCCTGTAAAAACATCTAAGATAGATGCTCTGAGCACCTATGTGCTGTTTTGCGGTTTTCCATGCTTTTTTGAGGTCAATCCTTTTGGATATAAAGAAAAAAAGAAAAAAATTCCCCTAAACGAGTTAGGGTAGGGCCAGAAATTTAGGGTAGGTAGGGTTACCGGAACACAACATTTTCTTTGGTCTTTAGTAGCTAGAGCGTCCATTTGTGGGACTGGTTGTTCTTGACCGACAGATTTAATCCTAATCACCACTATGGTCTTTGTCTGTGATGAAAGGTTTACTTGTGGGGCCACTAATGTTAGCCCTTTCCATCCATGGTTAAAGATAAGTGCACAAACTACATCAGAATGTTCACTTTAGAAAAAGCCTAATTCAACCTGCATAAAGACTTATTTACTTTGACTAGCTGTTTTTGTTGAACATCGTCTGTAGAGGCATGTCCCCATGACTAGGACCACGAGGAACACAGCAGATCCACCCACAGCTGGACCTGTTATCTTGACCCAGAAACTCTCTGCAAAAAATAGAATAAAAAGAGTCATAACCAGACCATGCAGGTGACTCTCAGTCAAGTTGCAAAAGTTCAATTCTTAATCCAAGTTTACTCAGAGAGTGTGATGCACTGGTTATTTTCCGCTGCTTGAAAACTTGTCTAACAGAATGTCACCTTGGTTTTGCCAACATGTTGGAACAAGTTCAATTCACCATACCAGTCCTCAATCTCGATCTTCCAGCCCATTATTGGTTGTTCCCACTTGCGGAACTACTTTCCCAAAATGAAAGTGTTCTGGCACATACCACTGACACGGACCTTTCCTTTATTATACCTTAGGGTGATACAAGTTCAGTAGTTAAGAGTTTAAAACAGGGAAATAGAAACCTGGGTGATAACCAGCCTTGAAACTCTTTTTTTTCTAAAATTCATAAAAAAATGAAATCATTAAGAAATAAAAAATCTAACATATGCATTATCTGCACAACGTTCCTACATTTTACTTCCTTACTTTTTGTGGATTTGATGGATATCAAAAGAGTTATATGAAAAAACATGAATAAATGTGCAGCATCACAGCCCCACCATCATTGATTGCTGTGCATCCTTCCTTTGGAGCTCAGATATAACAGAAAAGGTATAATAAATCCATAGCCAACCTTGAAGGAAGTACTCTGGTGGTTATCACCCCTTGCCGGGACCCAGATATCAGCCCTCGGCTGGCCCTTTGGTCCCTGGCCTCAGGCTGATATTGCGGTCCCAGCTCGGGGTGATAACCAACCTCGTACCACCTTCTCAATTATTTATATGTATATACGACGCTGTTGATCCTTGCAAGGAGTAACATACTGTCAGTTGTAATTAGGATCAATACCTCAGGGGCACCCCCTTAAACCCTCCCCAACCTCTACTACACCTATTCCCATCAGAACACCACATCCACTTATGGGGGTCCTCAGGGGCACCCCCTTCAACCCTCCCCAGCCTCCAAACTCTTAATTGATTCTTTTCATCCACAAGTTATCATGTATACATACATACATACATACATACATACATACATACATATAATATTATATACTATATCAGCTATATCATTGGGTTAACTTAAGCAGTTGAAAGTTTGGTGTCAGCTCCAGGGCAGCTCCACAGGTCACAGGGGTGGCTGTTACATACCTCAGGGGCCAAGCAGTGGGGGGGTGGCATGTTACCAGACATGTTACTGGGGCCAGACCATTCACGCTGCAGTAGTGGGCGCTGCGCATCAATACAATTAACACCCAGGGATTGACGCACATTGACGCCATCAATTCTATTGACACACTCTCTGCAAAGAGTACTGGAACGTTTAAACAGGGCACATTTTCAGGAAGAGTAAAGCACCGATGCTTCAGTTAAGTTTGTACAATTTCAGACCCATGGTTCACCGCCAGCAGAGGTGAATTCCCCCATGGTTAGGGCCCCACCTCTGACAGGTTCAGATGTGTTCTCGTCTGGGCTTGCCTGGAGTTGGTCCTGCTGTTGCTGTGCGGCGTTTGGTTCATCAGGCACATTAAGTTTGATAACAGGTTTTGACAATACAGGGTTCCAAGGGACATAAGGTCGTTTGAGTTTTGATATTTCCAAAAGGTGCAGGATTTCTTTTCCCATAGCCAAACAAGTCAACCTTACTACGTGGTCAGCCTTCACCCCCTCAATTCTATAAGGTCCTCAATTTCTATTTGAAAATGTAGATATCATAGTATTCAAATAAAGGGGATCATACATATATATTAAGTTTCCAGCATAGAAGACTACTGTGTTTGCTTTTGTATCTGTCCGTTTACATAACTCATCCTCATAGGCTTCAATAACATCTTCGGCCATATGCCTAATAACGCAATGTCTCTGAAAGTAAAGCTTCATTATTGTTCAGGGATGCGGGGCTCTCATTGTGGGTAGAAAATCCCATGCTTACAGGATTCATACCAGACAACAGGGAGTATGGTGTGAATCCCAAGCGCACACTCATCGTAGACCTTAGATTCCAAAATGCTATTGGTACCAGGTCCAGAGATATGCTATGGTCCTCCGACACATAACATGCTATTAGGTCATCTAAACTCTTATTCATCTGTTCTACTTAGGTGTTACCCATGGGCATTGACCCAGTGTTGAACGTTTTTTAACACCCTACTCTTGTGGTGACTTCAATAAAGAAGTTTGAGAGGAATGTGGCTCCCTCATCAGAATGCAGCGAGCCGTATCTACACAGCCGTATCGACATACTATTTTATGTGGGAAAACCTACTATTTTATGTAGGAAAACCTTTGTGGCAGTCGCTGCAGTTGAGTCCTTTGTCAGTAAGTCTATAAAGGTCATAATGTACTTAGACCCATCTTTAGCTTTTATTAGGGGACCTATGAAATCAAACCGAACCCACTGCCATGCCCTTTGGGGACGTTCCCAAGATTTAGCCAATGCGTTGAAATGCAGGGATCATTTTTGCAACGCACAAGCCGCTCACACTTTAACATAATGTAGTATGTCTTTAAACATATTCGACCAATAAAACTTTGAAGTTATTTTCTGAGTAAGGGCATCTATACCAATATGACCTCCTGCCAATATGTCGTTATGTAATAGATTCAGAATTCTCTGTACCGAGGGGGTGTTCCAATGCAATCTTAAGACAATCATCATATCTTAAATTGTGTCACAAAATGATCCTAGGATATTTTGGTTCCAATGTCATCCTTCCCTTGTACTAAGATAAGAAACTCATTTACTAAGATAAGAAACCATCTAAATCAAGTTTAATGTTTGCTCCTAAGTTAGCCATCCTATCACATCTTAAGATATAATAACACTAAGATGGCCACCTTGGCACCAACATATCTTAGGATCTAAGAGTGAATCCTAGGATCACATTGGAACGGCCCCCAGTGCTTTTGGTACCACAATTCTAGGTATTAGCTGAATGTATTTTATATTTTCTTTCCTCTTAGGAACTGAAAACTTACACAACATGCCCCGAGAAACCAGACCCATTGTGTCTGCTTTAGCTATCACAGCCCTTGCTTGCTCGTTTGACTCTGGTAACATGTCATTACGTATATATTTATCGTCTCCCTACAATCTTTATCTTTAGCTTGTTCAACTATCAAGACCTCCAACTGTATTATGTTTACAGCCATTAATTCACACCCAACCTCTGGTTTGAATTCAGACATGGGCCGTTTATTTTCTGCTGTCTGAACTCTTGACAAATAGTCAGGCAGATAATGAGTTGCTCCCAGCTTATGTACCTCAAAGTCAAAGTCCATCAAGGCCAAAGCCTACTGCTTTAATTGTGTGGATGGAGTCTTATAAGAGTTTTGTAAAAACGGATCTAATGGTTTATGGTTTGTCACCACCGGCACTTTGGCTCCTTGGAGCATATTTTCATAGTTCTTTAATGCCTTTACTACTGCTAGTGCTTTCTTTTCAGTGTAATTCAGCTCAGCCTCTCTCAGTGCGCTCCCCCAGAAAGCTATCGGGCGGTACAACTCTTTCCACGAGTGGCAGATTGCCACGCCACACCCAGCATCAGATGCGTCCATCAATACATAGAAGTGACCTCTGATTTCTGGATAGATCAGGAGGGGTGGTGTTGTTAGGCTCTCCTTAATCTTTGTTGAAAAGCTTCTTCACACTCCTCTGTCCATTCGAAAGGCACCCCTACTTTAAGTAACCCATTTAGGGAAACACTAATCACAGCAAACTTTGGTACAAAAACCTACAGTAGTTACACAGTCCCAGAAACTGTTTTCACATTATTGGGTCTTTTAAAAGCCTAGCTTTACCCTATCTACAATTTGTGGTTGCATTCTTAGCCCTTCTGCATTTACCCTATGTCCGAGGAAATTTATCTCTGACCTACACAATTCACATTTAGAGGGTTTCAACCTTAGTCCCACTCGTCTTAGGGCTTGTAGTACCAATTCCAAATATACTATCACATCATCCAGGTACGCAAGGCATACTCTGGGTACCAACCCTTTCAAAATGATTGCCATGACCTTGGTAAATTGCCATAGTGCCCCAACTAAACCGAACGGGACTCATTTGTATTGGTAAAACCCCCTAGGAGTTTCTAAGGCAGTGTATTTTCGAGAATTCGGCTCAATCATGCAATGGTGATAACAACTCAAGACATCTTGAGCCAAGGATATTGTGGGTTGTTTATATTGCACTGGGGTAGTTATTAAAATATATCGTGCATATGAATAGTAGTAATGTATAGATAAGATGGTCACCAGATTGTAAATAATATGTTACAAAAGGGTTTGAAATTATGAATTACTCCACCATATAGTTTGTTTATGGTTGGCGCTGTTGGCAGGCATAGTTAACCTGTTTGGTTATAATAGTCATACCTTGTCTACCAGCGGCAGCACTACCTGGGAGAAATTAAAAATGTAATGAACATATAAGGATGACGATAGTCAGTATAGGGGCAGAGTTAGCCGATACACATTTGGATCAGTACGAGTCTTTGGGATACGGGGGTTTGGTTAGCAACAAATAGCATCTGGTGACATTTGGTGACTAAAGGAGAAATTAACACTGCTTGTGAAGCCGAATGGAGATAGGCGGACTTTATTGAGAAAGCTTACCACATGGGTGATGAGTAATCATTGAACATTGGAACTGTAACGCCTTGTTGACTCACCGGCAGTTGTGACACAACTGATATCTATGATAAACTAACTCTCAACCAAGCGTTGTCTGCATTTTGGACGTATGGCAGATGATTTTTTTCTCAAGTACAAGAAGATGGTCGCTTTGTCTTAATTGAGGCCCTATACAAAGGTTCAGTGGGTGGTGATGTGGCTTGGGTGAATCTCCTCTAGGTGAACAAGACTGCAAATGACTAGGTGAGTGAAAAAATAATTTCACATTACCCTCCTTTTCCCGCCTGTTTTGTCAACTGACTGCCCATTGGGCAGTTTTGTGTACTGGTAGCACGGCTGTGTGTGAGAGCTGCTCTCATTGGTCAGTGTGACCAGGGACTCTGCTTGCAGCAGCAGGCCTGCCCTGTGTATCAGGGGGTGTGCTGAGGCACCCTACAGCTAAAGGCTGTCTGACAGTCACCACCTTTGTTAAAAAGTTTTTATGTTTGGGGGAAAAGGCGGCTGGCAGTTAGGGTCAGGGGGTAGGTGGGGGTTAGTTGTTGGGTTTTATTTTGACCGTTGTTTTTTTGGTCGGTTTATATGTGCGGTTTCGGAAGATTACCTCATCAGTTGTATCTCACTTACAGTATTATTATTGAAATTCTCTTGTTTGCAGGTAGCGAAAAGAGGTCCAATACAAAGCTTCATACTGATCTAGATCCCTAGAAATTTTACCTTTTGCATCCATAAGTTTGCAGGGTGGGTCTGGTTCACTCCATTTTCCATTATCTTGGCAAAAAATTAATGAACTGGCACTGTAGTATTTCTCTGTACACGTCACCCTAGACCTGCTCCCTCTCTTGACATATTGCGGCTGCTGGTAGAAGTACACAGTTTCCGGGGGAGATAGAGGACACCCTTTCGAGAATGAAGGAAGTACAGTACTATTTTATTAAATACAATAATTCTATCAAAGATTTGAGCAGAAGACCCTAGAACATATTTACAGATTGATATTTTAAGTTTTAAAAGAGGAATGAAATTAGATTGTGTTGATCATGTCTAAGTTTTGTTGACAGATACTTTACTAAAATAAAAGTAGTTTGAATATAAATTTTGTATATGTATAAGTATGTGTATGAATAATCTAAAGCTGGTTTGATAATAAAAACCAAATGAGTAATCAGTATACTATAATTGAGAAAACAATGAGTGTTGGGCAACTCACATGATCTTGGTGTCATGAACACAGGTGATATGAAGCAACAGATGGAGATGAAGATTATCACAGACATCTGGAGTTGAGAAAGATTTTTCTCAGAACTTTTTTTGCAAATAGATTTCTTATATTATGTGTTTCATTATCAACTGAGGTACTGTATAGAGTTCAGGTATTGAGGATTGTAATCTGCTCATACTTAAAGAATAATGTCAATAATCTTATTTGTACAAAAATAAGACTGAGCTTTGAAGACAGACAAATTATCATAAAAACAAAATGCATTACAAAGCTGTACTAACATATATCAACAAATTTACTATATTGTTTAGAAGTATATTGTGTTTTCACAGACTAAAGGCAAAATTATTTTAATTTGGAATTCATATTTTGACTCAATTTTCTTTCCATAGTTACCATAGTTGGGCATTTGGTACTTTGTTCTGCTATAAATCTGAGGTAGTAACATATAGTTATAAATAAGAGTCAACCGTTAGAGTTGGCCCGGGCACCACTGTGCAATTGCTTATAGATCCTCCCACTTACTTCAAGCTCTTTGATTCCCCTTCCAGTCCTTTCCTCCCCTTCCTGACCCTTAGTGAAATAGCAATAGGGAAAATTCCAGGACTACAAAGTAGGTCATTGTCAAAGAAAACTGGCTCCTGTACTCCAAGAAAAGTATAACAAAATGTAGTCGGAAAAAATGGTAACTTTGTTATCACAGACGTTCTCATCGCCCATGTATTTAGGTAGTACCCCGTGGAACGACCTACCATTATGTCTGCAACATTCACGTACTTATGTGGAGTTCAAATACAGTTGTAAAGTACATCTTGGTATTATTGAAGCTTGAAAGGTATGACTGGTAATTATCATTACTTCTACTATTTACAATAGGCAATGAATACCTAGAGACCATGTTCTTTATGTTTCCATTTTGACTTATTGACTGTGGTAATTTAATTATATTGTTTAATGGATCAGATTGATTCAAAGTTTGAACCATTTTCCCTCTTCCCCCCACCCCCTCACCTTGTGGTCATATAAACATAAGACTTGACTGACACTGTGTTGTACCGCCGTTATATTGACCATGTTGTTTCAGTTTATTTATAGATATAATTCAGTGTATAATTCTGAAAAGCAGCGCATAGCGGTGATAATTGTCTTACTGTACTTTGTGAAATAAAAATAAACGCAGAAAAAGGAAAAACCGATATGCCTTAAACAAGCACATGATAACTGTATACATACCTGCACCGACACAAAGGTGAACAAGATGCAGAAGAAGAAGAATTCTCACTTCCAGTATTCCAGAGTCAGCTAACTTTTGACAACTGACAATGAATGATACTGTTAATATAAAGCATCTCTAGGGGTGAGATTGTCACTATGTAACTATTATGATATTTGTGATAATATTTAGTTGACTTGATCATTCAATAAACACAGACCTGGTAAATCTCATCAATGATGCTGGTTCTCATGTATGACATTTAGATATTTACACTGTTTCAATGCCAATGCTGACTCCCCCTCCCCACACCCTAAGGACGTTTGGTATCTGCCCTGATAATTTTCAAATAACGGAAGTTATGACTATTACAGAAGTATCTTATCTATGAGGAGCACATGTTAAGGCACTAAGTGACAAAAACCTCAATTGGCACTAAGTGACAAAAACTTTAACCAACAAACATATTGTCATTTGATTAATTGATTATAAGAAATGTTTTATTTTGTTTTAATCAATTAATAATAGTTTTGTTTTAATTAATTGTTAATAAGAAATGATTGTCAACAAATGATTTATTAAGAAATAGATAATTAATAGATGAATAAAAAGTGATTAATAGAGAGCAAAAATAATATTTATTCATGAATAAGTGATAAATAAATAAATACTTATATATTCAATATCAATAAATAATTAGTGAATAAATGATATAATCAATACATAAAATTAGTTTATTATTAGTAATAAAAAATCATAAATCATAAGTCATTAAACAAATGAATATTAAAAAAATCAATAATAAATCACCTATAGATAATGAAAATAAACTAATAATTATGACTAAAAGTTAATTAATCATGATTAATAAATAAAAAGTGAAGATAATAGCTAGATAAATTATCAGTAAATGGATAAATAAATAAGTCATCAATAATCAAATGAAAATAAATATTAAATAAATAACAAAAATCAATGAATAAATAAAAATTAATCAAAAAAATGTTAAATTAATAGATAAATAAAAAAATACTTGATGAATAGATAAAGGGACACTGAATAATCAATGACAAAGATGAAGTAAAGGGCAAAAGATTTGTAACTTAGTTACTTATAAATGAATGAATAAATGATTCATCAATAATTAATTAATTAATCAATTAATTCTTGTATAATCAATAAATAAAAACAATTATCAAAGATAGAAATAATTAATTAATAGATAAATAGAAAATAATAAATTAAAAATTAAAAATCAATCAATTAATAAATAAAAAGAGACTAAGTAATTAATGACAAAAAGAAAGCAAATGGCAAAAATTTTGTCATTTAGTGTCTTTACCACATAAGGACGTTTTTGTCACTTAGTGCCTTGAGGTAGGCACTAAGTGACAAGAAGGCACTAAGTGACAAAATGTTGCCACTTAGTGCCTTTTGTCACTTAGTGCCTTAACAAGCACATACTAATTATAGGGGCTTGCAGTGATAAGTTCACAAATTATAAGGTGAAATACTGAAAAGGTGCCTACATTGAACAGTTGTGAATTGCAAAAGATGACAACACAAACAAGTGATAGCCAATAAATCACAGCATTGAGATTATTTCTTACAGATCATTATGCTGAAAACCATTTCTCAGTCTAATAAGATATATAAGGAGATATAAGGAGTGATGGATTTTGTTGCAACAATATCATCAGGCATGAGTCTCATAGTGAGTGTAGCCCGCTGCATAGAGAAGCACAGCCTTTAGATGCTCTATGTAGCTCTGGAAACATACAAATTATTGCAAAATTGAACTTGTTTGATATTCAGACTATTGTTACCAGGATGTTGATGTATAGTTATGATCAAAGTGTACCAATACTACTAATAATTATTTGCATGATTGTTTCAATGGTAGCTATGGAAACAAAACTAAGTCAAAATATGAATTTCAAGCTAAAATGATTTTCGTCTTTATTCTGTGCAAATACATTACACTTCTAGCTAACAAAATAAGAACTTTGATATATCTTATATCATCAGCAGTTTTTCTACCATAATTTGTTTGTCAGGAAAGTCAGTGTGTATTTTTGTGCAAAATAGAATAATATTCTTATTTCCACAAAAATAACCATGGTCTTTGCTCTGGAATCATAAAAAGATATTACAGAATAATGTATTATTCTTTTAGCATAAGCAGATTTTAGATCACAATACCTGAACTCTATTCAGTACCCTAAGCAACAATGAAACACATCAGATAAGACATCATCTTTGGTTATTATGGATTCTTCTCCCATACAGTTAGTTCTTCCAGAATATGATGAACAGACCCAATATGATGAAATTGCGCAAAAATGTTCTAAGAAAAATCTTTTGAGTTGCCCAATACTCTTTGTTTTCTCAATTATAGCATACTAATTACTATTTCAGTTTCATTATCAAAGCAGCTTTAGATTATTCATACATATAATTGTACATACATATATTCCAATTAAAGTCATTTTAGTGAAGTATCTGTAAATGAAACTTAGGCATTGATACAATCCAATTCCATTCCTGTATTGAAACTTTGAATATCAATCTGTAGATATTTTCTGGGGTCTTCTCCCTGAAACATTAATACAAATTATTGTGTTTAATGAAGTGGCACTATTCTTCTCTTTTTAATATTCCTTAAAAGGGTGTTCACTATCTCCTCCAGAAAATGTTTACTTCAACTGGCAGCCGAAATGGGTCGATAAAGGGGACAAGTTTGGGGTGACGTGTACAGAGAAGTACAACAGTACTAGTGCTATCATTGTTTGTCAAGATAACAGAACGTGGAGCAACCCAGACCCGTCCCGTGAAGGTAAGTAAGTCAGACCAAAATATAGAGTAACAGTTATCATTTCAAAATAAGCCAACAAAATGTCATTGTAAAGATTTAACTTAGAGTTGTGAACCTTTAGCATGAATGCAAAGGGTTAATTCTCTAGAGATCGAGATAACAATGAATCTCCAAATCAATTAAGTAAAACTGACTATCTTCTAGTACTTAGGAACCATCAACTGGCCTCAAGAAGTATTAATGTATATAATGACTCGATTTTACCAGTTACTTATAATCCAGTGTATTGAGGAAGTCTGGCAGTAACAAAGGTTTGACAATGTCGTTTTATACGATTGCTGATAAAAATATTTCATTCAGCTAAATACCATTGTGATTGTACCAACAGTCAGTTGAGTTTTCTTTCATTAAAAGATAGATATATTGGAGTTTTGCTGTTATTCATTGTTGTCATTGATAACAAGTTTTGTTACTAGCTGATATATAATACATAGTTCGGACATACCAAATAAGTATCACCCGCACTGCTGACAAGCAGTACATATGAGGGTAGTGCATATTGACAGGCCATACATACTGCCATGCCTTTTAACATTATCTTTCCTTTTCTTCGGGTGAAAAAATAAAGATGGACCTTTAGGGTCATCCTCGGGTGGCCATGTGATCCATGGGGATTGTACAAACCTCGGGCTTGAGAATGTGACAACCCCTAAAGGCCATGATCCACGTTGCGATTTTGGGCCGACCGATTTTCCCCTCATGCATTTTTCACATATTAGAAATAAATTTTCCTTATGAAAATACAACTATTTGGATATGGATTATTCTTCTATTTGGAAAAGTGTATGTTGCATAAGAAAAATGATTATTTAACAAACCGATTTTCAGCATCGGTTCAAAATAGGCCCAAAATTGCAACTTGGATCATGGCCTTTACGGGTGATCTGGCCACCCTAGGACGTCCCCCAAGATCCCTCTTATTGTTTTAAAATCATATATGTATGAGGAAGTTGTAAGTGTGATAACTACATTACTAGTCAATAATGTAACGTATTGCAGCAATAATCTGTCCATATCCGGTGACTCCTACAAATGGACTGATGCGGGCAGATGAGAACGAACTAAATGACACCATGACTTTTGTTTGTGATGACGGTTATGTGTTGAAAGGTCCAGATATGTGTATTTGCACAAAAAAACAACTCTACATGGAGCGGTAATGATGTGACATGTGAAGGTACTGATGAGCCTTAATTTAGAATGTTGGGGATAGTATTGCAGCCTATCTGTTATTGAAGTGGGTTAAAGTTAGGGTATATTCCTCGAAGCATAATTTCACTTGCATTTGGCGAAGAAACACTAACAATCTTTGACAAAGCATAGTGGAATATGAAATTTTGCATCCATTTATACTTGCACTGGGGCATCGCAAGTATGAACACAAACAAATTTCCATGCGGTTTTCTATTGAGTATGTGTGCTCCCTTGTGCTCAGTTGCATGAGCTCCTCAAGGCAAACTAAAATGGTACGTTACTTACAGTGGAATATGTAGCAATGTTCCTTCATTTTTGTTATACGTTGAGCCTCTCTTAACTTTGGAAATATATTTTTTAAAAGGATATATAAGGAGAAGAACACACAATCAAAAGGTGCTGAATTTACCATCAAATGTATTGGCACAAAATTAATGTCTTGTATTATATCCAAAACAGCTAGGAGATATGCGTTATCATGTACAATACAGTCAGCAATACTGGGTGTAGTACACACTACGCCATCACAGGAGTTCACTGTGCATAGTCTGTAGTTTCCTTATCACTAAGTCTTCCTATGTTAATCCTATGCCTGTCAAGATATCGGTAGATCAACGCATGGTACCAGATGTCACCACCGAACCAAGTTATTTCCACCCAGCTCCTGAACCTAAAGGTTCATCCAAGTTCCAATTTGTTTCTCATTCTTTCCTTTGGGTTGGTCCAGGTTCTTTATTATTTTACTACCCATTATTGATTTTGTGTGTACCTGTATATCCCACTACAGTGCTACTGCGGGTAGGTGAGACTGTCATCTAGACATTGGTCTTGTGACTGTCCTTTGACGCTGCTTTTGGCAATCAATATGCCTTTACTATTATTTGAATTCTTTTCTTAACTTCGTTAAAGTTTATTCTTATTTACTCCATTCTGGTGACCATATGCATTCTCCTTTATCATATTTCACGGAACTTTTACTGTACGCATTCTACTTCTAGTAATAATTCAAGTATTAGCTGAGAGGGTATTGCAGCTTTCTAATTTTGCCATGCACAAGGTGTTGACCTCAGTGCAGCATGCACTGCACAATTTCTGGAATACTTTTGAATTATAAAATCAAATTTAAAACCCCACTAGTTTTCCATATTATGTGTTCAATTTCCCCAGGATTTTTCAATATTTTCAAGGAAATCCATTAATATTTAAATGTACACACTTCACAAAATTATTACAACAAATAAAGACATAAGAACGACCTATTTCTTATGAGAGAAAATTCCGGAAATTTAGACAGTTTTATCTGGGGATATGGCCTGATAAGGGAGTACACCCATCAATAGGTACTTTCACTCAACAAGTGTGGATTCCTAGTTGTTGCTCTCTGTGTTTTTTGCTTAGCTTATTAATTGAAGTCCTGAGGCAGATCTGTTTTGCATTATAATGTGACGTTCCTCGGTAGTTCGGGGTTTCCGATTCCTACAAGAGAGGGACGTGGGGATTGTTTCGGGTCTCAGCCGGATGGGGAATCCGAGCAAGAAGCCGAGATGTGATATTTAGAGTCGTGCCTCGCGCACGAGGGGGTTTGAGCGGGTCGATCGGGAAATCGGTATTTGTCGACGGGGGAGGGGTGTATCAGCCGGGCTGGACCGAGGGGCCTCAGCCACCAGGCGCGGGGTACGGGCACTTCCGTTAGCGGGCAGAGGACTGCGGAGGAGGAAAAATGGTAGGGATGGGTGCGGGCCGTTTCCTTGGTGCCAGCACTCTCTTCGGGGCCCACTGCGGACGGTCTACCCTCGTTCTCGTTCCGCGGGGGTGTCGACCGATGGTCACCTATTGTTTGGTAGCGTGGGGCCGAGCCGGTCGCGTCTTCATACCCCCGGTTCCTGGGTTTCCGCTCCCTGTTTCGGGCCCTCGTGCCAGTTCAGTCCTTCGTTCTCGGGACTCCATCCGGGCCATTCTCGGGCCCTCGTGCCCTGTTTCGGTCTCTCTGGCCTTCGGGACCCCGTCCTAAGTTTCGCCTAATTTCTTCTAACTTTTACTATTTTACTTGTACTTTCTAGTCAATTAGCCTGTATTGTGATCATCTTATCGGTTACTATAGGAAGCTTAAGAAGACACATGTTGACACAAGGAGTACTGCGAAGGAAATCTTTTATTCTCGGGCCTCACCGCCCCTTTTATAGTCTAGTGGTCAGCCCTGATTGGCTGCTTCTGATCATGTGGTTACAAATGACGTCACTTCTGGTTTACATTTATCACTTCCGGGTTACATATTTCTCGGGACTTTTGGGTTTCGGGCTTTTACAATTTCGGGCCTTTCGGGCCTTCCGGGCTTTTCGGGCTTTTCGGGCCCGTTACAAAATATACTTTAATCTGTCGCATTGTCTTACTTTTCGTATTTCAACCTTAACAATTGATGAATAGACATTCATCACAATAACATGGCAGTGGGGTAGCAACATGCCAATCTAGACGTCCAGACATTGTAACAAACATTGTAAATGCACTATAAATGCCTTAATCGTTGCCAAACTTTGTAAATGAATGCCATATTGTGTACTAAAACAGATTTATGATAAAAAAATGATTATCTGTTCCAAATAAAATCATTTTCAAGGGTTTTTCTGGTTGCCACCTTGCCATGCATCTATCCTGAGCTAGAAAACACCTCTCCATGAACACATTTTTTACATCCAATCAGAGCAAAGCATTAGAATAATTAGGTCAGGTTGCCATGCGCTACTAGGTTGTGTTGCTAGGTTGCAGAAGTCATACTTGATGCTTATGATTTTTCAGGAATATCTGTACATTTTTAGCCATATCTTTTTTCATAGTCATTGAATTCATATACAGTAAGTGTGAAAGTTGTTTGTATGGATCTATGTTACATGAATATCACAAAATTTCTGATTTTTATAATCAGCTTATAACATAATAGAAGGAGATCCTTGTATGAATATGGAGAAAAAGTTTATGATCACTTTGAAAAGTTACATCAAATATAGAAAAAACATTTATCATTATTAGATGGTTTTGATACATTTTGCATTCATTTTGCATTAATTTTGATACATTTCTCCGTGTTATATCTGCCTGCTGCGAGTGGCCCTCAGCCCCCCGTGCCTCTAGCCAAGCACTAGAAGGCCTCGACCCCGCCCCTCCGTGCGTTATTCCCTAAATGGAGAGGTTTAGTTGTGAGACATCCTTCTCAGTCATGTGCTGGAGGTCAGACATTACAAACTGATAAAGATCTCAATTTTTGCAAAATAAAAATAAATTACCTGTCTTACAAATTTATAATAAAAACAGTAAGGCTTTAACAAATAACATTTGCAATACGAGCCAAGGACGACTACGATTCAAATGAACTATTTTCACATCAGAACTATCATTAAAATGTCATGGTAGGGGCAAAATTGTTATGACATGTTGGTTGGTTTATCTCTTATCATGATTAACCATTGTCTTTCAAATAAAGCCATAATTAATTGATTTTGCATATTTAAAGTAACTGATCCCCTCTACTTTTCAACACTTTATGTTACACATATTCTTAGAAAAGGTAAATATTAAACCTACCCACAGTAAATAACTACTGTCTTTGAAAATACTGATTTGATAAAGATATTATCAGTAGTGTTTTCACTGTGGGGGAAAATGTGATTTCCCATTGAAATCAATGGTAATGGTAGTTTTCTTCATTATCAAATAACTTTTTTCATAAATGGTGAAAACTGAAAATGTTGATTGCTAAAGTCTGCTTATGACCTGGCCTTTGTTTATCAAAGTTATTTAAGGTATACTGTTGGTCATTATCAGAGCAGACACCACCTAGTACCTTTAAGGTTGAGCCAGTGGACCTTTAGCACTAATGCCGGGTTCTATTTTCCAATGTCACTCATTATTCCAGACTCCATTCATTTTTTTTTTCAATTGATGGTCATCAATGCCCATCTTTATTGCTACCCTGGGATGGCGACCATAAAAGAGTGACGAATATTAAGTTTAATAAAAGTCTTGATTCCAAATTTCGGGTTCATTAAAGATTAATGGTCACAAATCTCAAGATTAAGTGATTTATTTTCCATTTTCCATTTCCCAAACTGTTCCATCGTATTAAAAAGTTTGTGCAAAAGATATAAGAATGCATTATATACACGGAAATATACTTTGTATACGTAATTTTCCATGTTTAAGAATGTTTGAAGAAGTTCACAAAGGTTTGTGAATGTTTCTTGGGCATGCTCAAGGTTCCTGAGAGATAAAATCATTATCACGAATATTCGTGAAGGTATGTTTGTTGCACCTTGGGCTAATCACTTCAAATGTAATCAAATCAATGCAACGAAATACAACCAAGTTAGACTTAAAAGTATGTTATAATAGAGTTTTGATTTATTTGACAGCTGCATGTCATGAATGCAAGATACCATTACACAAAAATGTTACACATATGATACAACTGAGACTATGTTTCTGCCTACTGTGCACAGGAATAGAAAAGAATGTGCATACCTTCTTATGATCCACTGTTGAATCGATTAAGATTCCACAGAGGTTTTAAGAAACAATGTTTTCTATTTAAAATAGGTAGTCACTTATGGCCATTTTCTATGTTAATCGATTGTCATCTTGTACTATAGACATTGTATACAGTTTTTCTTGCTGATACTTTTTTCATACCAACTCAAGATAGAAACATGAGACATGGAGCACTGGTAAAAAAAAATGTACTTGTCAATTTGCTCCAGAGAAAAGGTTAGAGGAAAACCACGTGAGGATGTGTTCGAATCTTGAACTAAAAGAGGTCAAAAGATCAGAGCTGAGTGACATATCAGATTGAGAGTGCAGCAAGTTCATTTAAAGGATGAACGCACCAACGTATGATTATCTGTTAGACTTACTATCTTGTCAATGGTTAAAAATGATGGTACTTTAAAACAGAGTGATATCTACATAATAGTTCTTGTATCTCACTTCATGAATACTGAAAATAATTAAGTTGCAAACTTTTATTTGAAATATCCTTTGTATTAACTCTTAGGGCGAAGCCATAAACAGTTAAATGATTCAAATTTGTGTTGTCTTCACATCATCAAACTGTTTTTTTTATCAATTTTAAATTTGCAGATGCGAAAACATTAAGTAGATGGGCAAATATGGGAGATGTTGTAATTACCACCACACGAAAATTGAGGATGAAACAATAGTCTTAGTACAAAAAAATCTGTAAAAGATGGCTGCAATTCTAATCAAGCATGCTGATTCCTATCAATTGTTCATTTAATAATGTATGTTTTAGGGTTTATTGAATTGAGCATTTGTTTAAAGTTTATCGAAAAGATGGGGACTCACATTTACTATAATTAAAATTATAAATCTTACGAAGAAATTATTTAAATTATTGCTGTGTATATGCAGAATACAAGGTCATTTTCACACCTATTCTCTTTGGATAGGAGGAAATACAAAATTTAGGTACCCCTTTGTCTTATGTTAAGGAGCCCAGCTTATGGGTCTCTGATTGTATTAAAGGGTAGATAAGTTGTATTCACTACGTTAGATGATTCGTTTGGAGGTTTGAGTTTTGAATAAAGGTTTCCCATTTTTATCTATATGCTAACTAATTCATCTAGCTTTTGTTATTTCTTTAATCACTCAATCAGATTTGTTTATGTCTGGCTTGCGTAACCAACAATTATCTAGCAGTTGCTCACTCACTGCCTAGCTGCTTGCATTGTCATTACTTAAACTTTACAGTTGATGTAATAAGAAAGAATTTAAGTAAATATTTCAAATTTATGTCCCAACTTAATCACCTTGTTCTTGTTATTTTTAAATTACTCTAGAATTAGTCATATTGAACGCTAGTTGTTATTATGTGGTTGATTAATAATTGGGGAACTGTTCTTGGGATGTTTAACATTACTGGCTTTATCACTCCTTTTGTAAGTGCTAGTCAAGTGGTAGGTAAGTTCACGATATGGGCGTTCATTTCAACAACAAGAACAACGCTTGGCTGAAAGTCAGGTTTATTTGGTGGATCACAAAGATGCGTACAGGGCCAGTGCAATGATGGTTAATAATCCTAAGGTCACAAGTCCAATGGATGAAGAATGAGCTTTCTCCTAAGAGTCCGCCTGCTCTTACATCCACTCTCAACACAGTAGTTCCTTCAGCAGTCACCAGATGTCCTTTTCTACTTGTAGCTATCTAAACCCCTTTGAATCCTTTAGACCCGTGTTGTCCAAACGTAATAGTGTTCTCCGCCATACCCATAGGTTTTACCCAATATATAGCAGTCTGGTATTGATTTTCCCTGAGCATCGACGCTTGCTGGGAGATGCACCCTGTCTGCTATTGCGCGACAGGTATATATACACCAACCAGCAGCTCATGCTACCTTTATACTAAATGATATGACAATTCCTATAATTTGGAATACTTTTTTTTAATTCCCTTACTTACAACTGGTGACGTTCTCTTCATTATATCTCTATACAAGTAATTTCATGCACAAAGTGAATTACTCTCTACCTTTGTGCAATATACCCAGGCATCAGTATAGATATATGATAATGTTAATTCTATTCACTATCAGTTGTGACTGAAGAGGGAAGTCAAATGCGCACCATTCAATGTCTATGAAATGTATACTTTTCTATTTTTTACACTGAATTGTATCTGCAAACCTTGCCTCATTAATATTTAGTGGTGGAAGGTCAAACGTATTATGGATATCAATGACTGCATCAAGTGCACTTGGGAGTAGAAAAAGTGGTTCACTTATCTATACTTCATCCGTGATTATCTTAAACTCAAGTATTTTGGTATTCTATCTATAATCAAGTGACTAGTGAAACATTCCATGGAGTGTAAAGATTAATAGTGTTGATATATATGCTATGTGTCGTAATTTACCAAATTACACACTCTAGTCCAATATTATAGGTTGACAAGTTACTGTTCTTGAAATCATCTTTGTTGATTACTTACAAATTAAGCTAAACATGTGCTTATAATGACAGTCCAATACAAGCTAAATGCGCATTCTGGCGCTGGTTTTTAAAGGGCATATATTAAAATGACAATAACATTTAGTATTATTCCAGTTAATTGCAGTTAATGGTGGTGGTTTACATGGAGATGATATCGATTAAGATGAACACTAAACTAAATTGATTATATTGACATACATGGTCAATAACATTATTTCATTATACATATTGAAGGTACTTGTCATGCCATAAATTCATTTGGACGACCTCATGATCAAATCGTATCAGATAATATGTCATCAACCATTTAATTTCAGTAACTGCTTAAGCTTGACCTTTGTCATGGCCTTTTGTACATCTTTTTACAATAAATTATATTCCTTAATCTTACCCCATGATATAAAGACTTTCTGTATGTGGTACATACAATTTCGCAGTGTAATGTCTGGTCTATGTAGAACTAGGTTTTCTGCTAGGACATTAGACGTCCTTTTTGTGACCACACAATGATTGATACCCGAAAGTAGTTAATAAACGTCCGTAGTCTGTATCATATTATGCTTATAGTTATGTATTATAAACAAAGCCATCTTTTTGTAGATTTTCTATCGTCTCAATCGTCTTAAAATGACAAGTATCATTCAGAAAATCAGCATGATCCAACAGTGGTAACACACATGATTAAGACACGTTTGCAACTGAATGTGCATTAATTTTGTGCTTTATTCATTGAGTGTCATATTTAAAATAATCAACTTCATAATGTATTAATCATTACAAATGTCAGCTTATTTATCAAAATCTGAGATCCCATTTTTCATTGAGTTTAAAAATGTGACAAGGATTTTAAGAGGTACAAAATATAATAGTATCGTAGGCATACTTTTTGCCCCTTGCAACTAAAGCCCCATACCCACTAGGTGATTTGGGCTTTGTTGCCCATCAGTATGCTAACATTGAAATGAACGTGTTTGATTTGAATCGCCGGGAAAATCGTCCGACGATTCTGCGACGATTTTACCAAACACGTTTATTTCAATATAGCATACTGAAAGGTGACGAGACCCAAATTTCCTAGTGTGAATGGGGCTTTAGACTTGTAAGAACAGCAGACCAAATTCAAGGATGGGCTCGGCATAGTCTTTTCCCTAGCAAGTGATCTCAGCTACGCTTCCTTCGTGATTGGATCATTAAAATGTTATGTGTGAGACTCTGCTGATATCAGAAATCTACGTGGACCGCGGTGGTTATCACTATATTTACGTTTTTGAGTTCGAAGGAAGTGAAATTACAGTGTATATGTACATAGTACTGATCAATAAGTGTTGATAATGTCAAACACTGCGATAAGATTGGAAATCCCAAGGAGTCATGATACAAACATGTACGTGTATGTGGTTACGGATAGCTGGATTCCAGGAAGCAGAAGTATAATATCCTTATATTATATTTAATCTCTGACATCATTAAAGATTATATTATAATCTAGACGTGTGTTTGTTGTAATCAGCTCGCTTCGTGGGTAAAAGCTCGCACTGTCAAAATGTATCATTCTCATCGGTCCAAAAACTAGATTGGACTACTTTCCTGCATTAGAAGCAGTAGATCTTTCATTCACTCTCTGAAGTCAAGATATTTCCACAGTGGAGGCTTTCGTTGTAGGTTTATTTAGCAATTCTGGAAAAAGCATATTAAAATCAAGTCGTAAAGTTTCCCCTTGTTCTACTCCTGCTCTGACTGGAGAAGACCATTTTTCACAACTACATCTAAGGTAAGACAGGTTTTTTGTTGTCCGTTATGTGTAATATAATTAATATTATCATTATATTAATATATATTTTTGGGAACATGTTTCTGTATCGAGAGGCAATTCTAATTAATATTCATGAGATCATGTAAGTCACATGATATATTGGCGCCATTCATTGTCCTTCAACTGCCACAAGCCTCACATGTTCCCATCGATTCTAGAATTTTTTCTTGGGGAATTACTACCTGAGAGGGTTCTAAGAATTAGGGATTCATCTACGGATTACGATTGCTACGATTGCTACGATTATCCTAGTTATCTTGGAGGTTTGAAGGCCAATATCTCTTATGTCTCTGGCTAATTGCCGAAACTGTGGTCAACACCATATTGCACCACGGGGTCGCAAGTGCTGGATTAAAATGGACAAGGAGAAGGAGGAGGCCAAGAAATCGCCGATTGCTTCGGCTATTCCTGTTGATGAGGACGACGATGATATAGGCAATGAAGAGGACGAGGATACAATTGAAATGGCTAAATTCAAATTCTTCACAACGCTGGTACATGAACAACAAGCCCAAACGGCTTCATTACAATCTATGGTAGCTGACTTGACCCAGAACGTCAAAGACTTGACAGTGCGGGTTAAACAAGAAAATGGGGATCACCCCGGAAAAAATTTAATCACCCCAGAATATCCATGTGAGATATAGTTTTGAAGTGATTATTGCATTTGTTATGATTATTATTACATGTCAGGCTGTATTTGACAGGGACGGATTAAGGGGGGAGGGGGCTGAGGCGTGCCCCCCCCCCTATTTTTTTGGGTCAAATTTCGACTTTTTTAATGTAAAATTCTAGCCCCAGGAAGTGACGCCTCAAATCCTGTATAAGAGTCCCCCCCCCCTTTTTTTTTTCTTTTTTAAATCTCTGGATCCGTCCCTGTCAAGGGAGGGGATAATAGTGTGTTTTTTTGGTTAAAAGTGGGAGAAAATCTATGATCATCTAAGTCATTGATGAGAATGGGTGGGGGTTCAGGGTGGGGGCGAAAAAATGAATGCGATATACCCTGTTTTACTCTACATTTTTTCATCAGAGCCGCTGAAAGTGGCCGTCGCGTTTGCCGTGATTTGTATCAAGAGGGATCATATTCAATTCCTCAGCTTCGGCTTGGAGGCTGCTGCGCAGCCAGGGTGATTAAAAAACGGACTGCCAATGGTCGAACAGTCATTGTAGCTAAGGACGCATTGTCATAGTTCTGGTAGTCAAGGTGACAGCTTTCCGAAGTTCATGGCGCAACGTCATAAATTGAAGGGCGCTGTACCGAAATTCGCTGAAGCCAACATTCGGAAACTTGTTTACAGCATAGAAAAACAACAAATTTGTGACTAGATGCAAGTACTTTTGAATTGAATTGACTATTAGGATCTAATACTTACTTTAATGCATAGTTATTACAAAAGAATGATCAAGACTTTTTTTTAATCAGCATTATTTAGGAAAGTTCAGCAGGGCCGTCGTAATCAACCATGTCAAGTGACTACGGCATAATCCCCCCAGCACCTGGCCTGACGGCCAGGTGGCCGCTTCGCAGCGGGGGTGATTAAAAAAGGGCAACACAAAGCTAAGCAGGAAGAAGACACTAGTGATTCAAGCGATTCCTCTCATTCGTACGACGATGATCAAGTTCCTATATCAGCCAGCAGTAACACTGTCAAACCCCTCAGATCGGAAACCTCTAAACATCGATTCAGTCTGAGGCCTTACTTGCCTAAAGGTGACAAGAAAGCACTTACCTTTGCTATTTTTGTGAGCGCCTTCGTAGCCTTAATGGTTGCATGCATGTCTGCGGGAGTTCCAGTGTCAGGAATGATGGATCACCTACGTTTCATCTCAGAAAAGGCAGCCACGAAAGTCTACACAACAGAAAGTCTGGTAGCCTATGATGCTGACGTTAGGAGAATTGCAGAGCTGCGAGGTCCTAAGGCTTTCAAGTATGGGGTTCCTGAGGCTATTTACAAGCATCTTGGAGTCGACAGCACTGTCAACATGGTACGGTCCAAGCCAAAGTCAAAGCAACCTACTAAGGATTCACCGGACTATGTTATATATCATATTTAGGGTAAAGTCGGGTATTATGGGCACCTTAAGGACCCATGTCTGTGAAATCAAGGGAAATGATCATAATTTACTTCTGTTTTCTTTTATGGAATTGTTATCAGTAATTGAAGAAATAAGTGGGTTTTTGACCATCTAGGTCAAGAAATAAGTAATATATTGAGAAAATAAGTTTTTACATTTTCAAAACCCATATTACCCACCACAGGGAAATATGGGCACCCCCTATTTTAGGGTAATATGGGCACACCTGCCCATATTAGCCCTGTAGAATTACAGTGACAAATGAGGGAGGCTAATATGGGCAGGACAAGAACCCTGCCCATATTAGACTTCCCATAGGTTACTATGGGATTTTGGGGGGTGCTCATATTACCCTAAAATACAGTCTTTCATAGATCCTCTATAGAATAAAGGCTATTTCTCCTATATCTTTGATTGTGGTTTCTACTTGTTCTTAAGAGGTTGCACTACCATGAGGTATTTGAATGGTTAAGATATCCCTACTCACTCATATTTTATGTATTAATATGTGCAAGCATGCAAGCAAGTTCACATACCCTCTTACAGTCTTTGTAGCATATCTTGATAAATATATAGTAATTTGCTGAAAAGGAATGGTCTATGGCAATGATTTTTGGTTCCCCACATTGTGATATGAGTTTGCAGGACTTATATCTGATAGAAATATGAAATATTGGGGGTGCCCATATTACCTGCTATGCCCATATTACCCGACCTTACCCTACCAGTTCGCTCGCGTGATTAATAAATTTTCTATGAATAGCAAATAACAAGTGATTAAGTTTGGATACATATAAATATGGGAAATGTTTATTAAATCCTCCTATCACAATAAGCTAAAATTTAGAATTTGACGATATCGATGTGAGCAAGTCGGTGGTGTGGGAGCAACTGAAAGTAACATTTACATAATGACTTTATATAGTCAGATGACAACAGATCCATGTAACCATGGTAACAGAACGGTTAGAAAATCCGTTCAGAATTCACTGAGATATGTAAAAGTTTAGATCGCCGACCTTGTTTACATTGTTGACGACGACGTCGTCACGTCGTCGTCACCATGACGACGATGTGACAAATCACTCATGTGCACATCCGCAGGTCTAAGACAGAATATAGTTCTTGATTATATCATTCATTACTTTGAATGTATTATCATATTTATAAGATAAATTGCAGATTTGTGATGTTTATCATCACATTAACTTATAGATATGGCAGAATTAATAGCAAATGAAGAATTAGATTGTCACCTTAAAGTTTAAGGTACCTCCCGACCTACCTTAAAGATTTGGCCTTAAAAGGGGTCATTTTTAAGGTAAGGTGCTTCGAAATATCTGTAACCTTAAATATTTACAGACTTTTAAGGCTGGACCTTAAACACCCTAGCAACCACCTTAAAAACGTGAAAAGTTTAAGGTTAAGAAGTTTCGAAATATCGGGCCTAAAACATGATTTTAACATTCCTTGATCTGATGCACATCACAGGTATTCTTTTATATGTCAACCTGTTAGGGGTATATTTATACCAGTCATTGGGATTGGGATCTGCTGTATTTCCTTTCCCTTTCTAAGGTGGCACATTCGGATTGTCATGTTCTGAATCTGAGAGAAAAATAATTGTTTTCTTTTCAGCGTTGTCAGCAGCATTGTCAACTAGACATGTGGTGGTCATATTAATGTTTATCCTCTCATAACTGTCCGGAAATTGCAAAATGGACCTCTGAATAACATAATACAATTCTTCTATTTATAAACTGTGTGTGACAATTGTGAATATTATTGTGAATTTCTCATTATTGTTCAACTTCTAGAATATAATCTATCTACAGTCCTGATCCCGGGTCCAGAGCAGTAAGATGATGAGTTATAAGGTAAGACTGCCTTAATTAATTATGCTTGTTATCAGCTTACCTGGGTTCCCTCTCTGACAAGTCATCGTCAGATGAGGAAGAGATAGTAGAATCAATATGTTGACCAACTTACACACCAAGGGACGCCACGCACGCCTACAAGGAGTAAAGACACCACACAACCACTGGAAGAAACTCCCACTTCACACAATTCAAAGTGCTGAAGGCGTATCATCTCTAACATGCATGTACATAGTAGTAAATCATGCCTGTTTGTATAAAACTGTTATCATACTGTAATGCATTCTCTTGAATGTAGTATGACACCATATTCCTTTAGTCTCGCATGTGGGTGTAAGGGGCAAATGGTGACAGCACCGGGTGGCGTTTTCGCCGGACGGAGAGGCCGGCCGAATACACTGGGGCAGGTCCCGGCAATAGAGAGTCTGGGCTGTCAGCATCTGGGCTGTCAGCATCATGCGCCCCCCTCCCTAAATCCGTCCCTGTAGGCCAGGCTGCTTCCGCCACCACCATCCTCCAGCTCCAACCCAATACTATATTATCTTATTACAAGAGGCTTCGCCTCTAGGCTTATGCAAGGATGATGCATGGAAATGCATAATTAGCGAAACTTTTACACCCCTACTCGTCCCCTGCACTCATCTCACATCAAATTTGCGCCCTGTACTTGTGATTTCCCGCCATCAGTCGTCACTCTCCATGCAGAATACTGTGAGTGTGCTACTCTCTGCTTGGAGAGTGAGCTCTTGACGTGACCTAGTTATCACCGTAACGATGGCGATGTGCTTTTTTTTCAGGACTCATTTCCAACTTTCTTGGTCTCACATTTGAAAATGAATTGTAAAATCATATGGATCTAGCTACGAATCTTCAGAAGTAAAGACAAATTGAAATTCAGATCACATGTTGATGTGAGTTTCTGCTGGATTTAAATCTGGTAGGTGGGTTAAATGCATGCAATTTTTGGGAAAGCAGGTTGAAACCAGCGAAAAAACATGGCGGATCATGGAGCAAATCTCGTTTCAACAGCGTTTTTAAGAAGGGGGAATAAGTCAATGAATCATCATGATATTCAGCATTTGCACCAACTTTAGGATGTATTTGTGCTGATCTCACTCACGATGTCCTGATAGCAAAGCTCGATATCTATAAAACCTTGGTCACGACACGTCTTATGATTTGCCCTGATTACACAGGGTTTACAGCAGAACCAGTATATAGAAGTACATGACAACATTGGTATCTATAGGCCTAATATTTCGGTTTTCCCGCATGTAATTGAACGCCTACTACCTATTTACACTGAGAATATAGGGACCATGACATCATGCTTTATGACCATTTTTGACCTCTCCTTACCCCCCCCCCCTACCACCCCCACCCCCCACCCCCCGGTCATATTTTGTCATGGAACTATTGCCCCCTCTATTCTCTAAAAATGACATCATGCGAGAGGAATCCCCCCCCTTTCCGAGTGCAAAAACATATAATATATCAATGATACATACTATATAAACAGCAAAGCCCTCGACCCTTCGACCCTTCGACAAGGGCCAATAATCAAGGCTGAGGGCCCACGAGGTTAGTACTTGTTTTATTCTATATCAAATACCTGCCATGGTTAAAGATGTGTAAAATAATAAAATAATAACAACTAACCTAACAAAGGAAAATAAATTGAATATATATATATAAGAGCTTAAGTGGCCCCTTATCAATACCATAGAAAATTCTTATACATAAAGAAATGTCCCTGTACAGATTTTAAGCTTACTGCTGGGATCCAGAATCCAGGAAAATGCAAGCATCTTTAATGAAAATTGTATTTCAACAACAACTCCAAACTGTCTGTATGACAAATTGTGTGACATGACCAATGATATCGTTGGATTTCCTTCTAAAAGGGCACAACATTGCTCTCACTCAGCTATTGCTAAGCATATGTCACCGGATGTTAACAACGGAAAGAAGCTACCTTAAACTAAAGAAAATTAATATGATGTCAGGTACCCTATGACCACCTCCCCCCCAGCCAAGCTGCTACGTAACAGAAACGTTCTGCAACCATACTTTTTAGTCAGTCTGTTACTTACTAAGATGGCATGTAACAATTACGTTATTGATGGTGAGGTTTCAACCTCACCAAATCAGAACATTGTTACAACATTATTTTTTGGTGAGATTAGGACAAAACCAAAACAGAACATTATAAGAACATCCTGTATAGGTTAAAGAACGTAACCAGAATGTTATAATAATGTCACAGTGACACATCACAACAGTACGTTGCAGCAACGTTATTGGAAGCCATCAAAATAACATAACAAGAACCAGTACAGAACCAAACAGAATGTTGCTGCAACGTTATAATAACGTCAGATGCTTGCCTGGGCCCCCTTCCCCCTTGTTATGCCTGGTCATGGAACTTAGTACAATCTCCCCCCCTCCCCACTCTTCTGCATGACTTCATATGTATAGAAATTCCGTTATACCATTATGTAATATGAATTTCTAAGGTTTGCACTACAATGTTATCGCTTAAGGTATGCTAATATTTAGAATGAGACAAGGAAATACCACAATTCTGCTCCATAGGTGCCAAAAGCATAGCATTGTTTTGATACGTCAGCACCCAAATTAGCTTGTATCTTTATGTTAGTTCCTTGAATTGATAAATATTTTAATAGAGGTTCCTGACTTGTCACATCATTAGATTAATATTCATTTCAGAAAATGACAATCAGCTTGAGTTTATGGCGGACCATGTGCTGCCTAGGTCTCCCAATAATGGCAGCGACATCACACATACCAGGTGAGTCCATGACTATCTATGTATTTCGAAGCATTCAAACTCATAAAACATTTACATCAATGAGATGCTGAGATATACGGACGCTCTTGAACGGATCCGGAGCCAAGGCATATTTTGACCAGAGAGGAGGGTAGTCAGTAAATGTGCAGATACTTGGAACCCACTTTATTGTGTCAAATTCATGCTTTGAAAGGGGAACTAAACTTGATTTCAAAGTGTGCTGGGTCAGGTCATATTCCCACACAGTACAGTTGGAAAAGGTTATTTTGTTTCTGACAAACATGGAAATTGCATCTATTACATTATTTCATGACCCATATAATGGTATCACATGATCTTACATCTTTTATATTGCATGGATGTATTAATTAAGGTTTGCAAGAATCCCATCTCCTGAGTCTCTGATATTGCTCACACTGAATACGTATGCAAACTATATGCAAATTATGTATAAATATTATAATCATGTTAACAAAGAGGGAAGTAGCAGGTAGTACATGCAATATAACAGGGGGTGGTACCATACTCCTTCTTCAATTATATAGGTTTGTAACATTAGAAACAGAATTTCTATAATTGGTCATAATAATATATTAATAACAATAATTATATATCAAAACAAGTGTTTAGAATCTGAACACATTCCTAACCAATGCACCGAGGTAGGAATTAAAACCTTGTGCATGTAATTAGAGTATAATTTAAGACACAATATTGGAATATAAACTAGAATGTTTATTGTAAAATTGGTTAAAGAACATAAGAGGTCACACAACTGCAAAAAATAATTATTGAAAGATTATTAAATGTTGGGAATTAATTTGAAAGCTCGTTGACAGCTGGGCCTATAAGCAATGTCAACGGCAGGTGAGACAACCCCAGACCCGGTGATCACGGGGAGTCTGCCCCACCAGCGGCAGCACGGCTACGGGATGAAAACTAGGTAATAGTATAAAAGGGTTCGTAGTAACTAGTATCTGGCAGAGAGTGATATACATTTGGATCAATACGAATATCAGGGGTTCGGTAACATGGTGGTAAAGACAAACTAAGTCTATGGTGACATCTGTTAACTAATAGTAGGTATCACGGAGAGTTTTCAGGGACTTAAAACAGGTTCACGTCGTTATAACCAAGTGATACGGCTTTGGAAAAGAATAGCATATCTGTTTTGATCTGCTGAAGTGGTTCATTTCTTGATTTTCTATTATTTTTTTGTATTAAAGATTTTGGGACTTTTTTGAATTTTTTTAAAAAATGCAATAAAAAGCATGATTTTCATGGTACTTTATGCACTGATAAAATCAAAATCTGAGAATTTTACACATACTGGGATAAACTACAAGTCCTGAACCTTTTCACTGTAAGTGTGATGAACCCCCATATAGCATGGGGAAAATGCAAGGAAAATTAGAAAAGTCATCATAGATAATGATTTTTGCCAATTTGTCCAGGGCTGACAGATCACAAAATATGACTCTACCAAACGAACTACCACATTTGAACATGTTCCCCAAATCTGTCATTATTATACTATATATGATTGAAATCCTCTTGAATTATGCTTTCCAAAGGTATAAAGATTGTCATGCTCAGATTCAGCAAAAGTCCATGAGAGTTGACTGAACATGACCATTTTTGAGGGGATTTTGTCATTTTTCAGCTCAAAAATGTTACTCTCCGTGATACCTACTAATAGGAGAACTGCGCTATTCCGCAGGACTGCAGAGCAGGTGGGCTAGGGGTAGGGAAGCCTGTCTCTGTATATCTCTGTTGTTATATTATGTTTTGATTTGTCTTAGATGTATTATGTGACTTTGTGGGTATGCCTGCAAATAGTCGGCTGGACATGCCGTGCCGCACCCTGAATTGTGTCCTCTCCTACACCTGTGCCAAAGGCTACTGGTACACTGGATCAGTGACAAGGACCTGTCAGAGGGATGGGACATGGTCTGGTGTACCCGGCAAATGTGAAGGTTAGGCATACTATACATCTATTCTCCATCAGGATTGCAGCTTCTTTGTCTTTAGTAGCAGCCTGTCCTATCACATAGAGATAAATAATTAGAGCATTGTATTGCCTCACAGGGCAAAATTGTCTGCCTGCATATATGTCTATGGCAATTTTCTTTTTTGTAACTGAAATAATTTCAACATTCTCAGTACACATGACATAAAAAAACAAGTACAGACTGAAGGTTACTTAGCAATTGTTATTGCCCCTTGTTTGCCCACACCAAAGTATTTTACTAAAGCCCTAGACAGTGTGTGCAAGCCAGGGTAATAACTTGCTTCATCACCCCTTGGACTGTACTTTTCCTAGATATGTAGATTTATTAGTTATATGAATTTGTGCTCATTCTTAAGGCATAATTCCACATAAGATTTTGATACTGCCGATTTTACATTTCATTGATTTTCTCTGGAAATATGGTATGAGACCAAACATCGTATGTATCATATGAAAGAGAATTGCAAGATCTTTCTAATGATGTATAACATTTTTATATTTGAGCATTATTTCCACTGCCGATTTTTAAAATTGGCAGCAAAATCGGCATGTGGAATACAGGCTTAAGGATGCAATGAATGGCGCTTCCATGAATATTGAAATACATACAACTAGTATCACTTTCCAGCTGTCAAGTGCCAAAAGCTCAATCATCCACCAAATGGAAAAATACTACAACCCAAGAATTCATACTTGGCCAAAGCAACAGTATTATGTGATGAAGGGTATATCTATGATAAGCCTGAATTTACTGTCAGACAATGTCAGCAGAACAAGACCTGGAGTGGACAAGAGGGTGTTTGTCAAGGTAGACAAGCTAGGTTATTTTCAAATTAGATACTTGTACGATTTACACCATGATATGAAAATTTAAAAGACTGAAGCTATGAATGTAAAGAAAATAGGTACAAAAGGATGAGAATTTGCAGAGTGGAAATAATGGCCAGATAATGGTCTAAACTATTATCACTAAATATCAAACTTGGGTCCAGCTCCCCATTTTTATTATTTTCAACAGCTTTTGAATATCATTTGGGTGATAAAATATTTTAGGCCCATAGGGGTCATCCTCAGATGTAAGACGTACCTTTGCGTGGCACTGCGGCTACCTTGTGGTTCTTTTTATACAAGTATAACAAAGAAGAATTTACGTTAGAACTGAAATATTGATTCTATTGATAAAGTCAATGAACCTAAATTAAGTTGTGTTTTACAGCTGTGCAGTGCCCAGAGTTGCCTGATCCACCACATGGCTGGATAGAACAAACCAATCGCTCCTACCTGGGACAAGCTGAGGTAAAATGTGAAGAGGGCTACATCTACAGCAGGCCAAACGAAACTTTCCAAACGTGCCTGGGGGACAACACCTGGAGTGGTGGAGAGGTGGCTATGTGTCAGGGCAAGTATATCGCTTAAAAAAGTATTCATATTGTATCCTTAGAACAGCAATATCTGTGAAGCTCAATGACTACTCTCTTATTTGTTTGATCTCATTCCTATGTGAAACCTTGAATTTAAAGATATCTTACCTTTTGAAAAATCAGGGAAAGTAAGTGTATCGCTGTCTAGATCAATTAGAATACTGAAAACATAATTCTCAGAAGCTCAGTAATCCTTAGTCTGGGAGACAAGGATGGCTTATATGGTAACTTTGTCCAACTCTTGTCCAACCCTTGTCCTACCCTGCAATATACCAAATGTGGGATGGGCTTATTGAGCATATTCATTGTTCTCAATTTGAGACAAGTAATTTGCATTCTCTTTTCAGAGGCCCCCTGTCCAAATATTGAAGAGGTTGCCAACGGCATTCTCTCAATGACTTCAGGACGTTACAGAGACAATGTCACCCTGCACTGTCCTTCAGGGTACACCCTGGACGGACCTTCTCACGTCACCTGTACAGCTGATGGCATCTGGTCTGCAAAACTTGGAGAGTGTAAACCATCTCTGACTCAACCTGTCATATGTAGGTGGTATACACTAAATTGTTCATGCATTTTAATGTCGAAGACAAAATCTTTATTTTCTCCTATTATTGATCTGCATCAGTGTGACCAATATAGTAGGCTAATTTCCCTGTAAATAATCAAATTGAAAATTAACTATCTGGACGTCACAGAGTTTAGGATAGACAATAGCTGATGAGGGGTGTTTTGCTATGGTCGCCGTGATCCTATTATTATTTCTGCATTCCTAATATATTATTTCTAAATCATGTAACATCAAAAAGCCAATACTGCACCCTATCTGTTGATATAAAATATAAAAAATATAGCTTAATGACCACCTGTTTACCAGTCCCGAAAAGTTGATAATCCAATTTCTGCACATTTTTTATAACATAGATATCTCAGTTTTCATTAAACTATGAGTTTGAAATTTGAGACACATGCACATAATAACCTAGTGGAGGGGAGCGTGCCTCACTTTTTTAAATAAGGTCCTAGTTTTTGTTTTAGGAAATCTAGAAAATTAAGTTTATAAGAATTACAAAATGTTTGAAATGTATAATTTTGGTAGAAATTCATATTTAGAAAAAAAAGGCAAGAAATTAGTTTTAGAATTATTACGTTGGAATTATTCATCTAACTATGACTTTTCTTATTTCACCAGAGAGATAGAGTTTTGACCTTTCATCTTATATATGAAATATGATATTGTATCTTGTAGATTAGGAAAATGTGAGGGGAAGGTGCAAATAACACCCTGCCTATTGTTATCTATCCTTGAAGAAACTGGGAAACCCTCCATAATTTATGAATTTTACAACAAAACTATTGTCATGATTGTCAAAAAATGTTCTATTCTGAAACGCCTCCAAACAGACTGTACACTGTATTTGCTAGCAATATGAGAATACATCTGAAATTACAAACAAGCAACATCGCCATAGCATGATCTATGTCATATTTCACAGTTTAAAATATATCTCACATTTCAGGGTCAGTAATATTGTCACTGGTAGTGCTAGTGGTCATCTGTGTGTCAGTTGTTTGTTTACGTTATAAATTCATAGGGCAACTGCACTTAAAAGGTGAGAGCAAATAGTACATCATCTTTTATTTAACACACACACGCATATATCTATATATCTATATATCTATACAATATATTGCCTTATGACCATGTTTACTCTCTACACATATATGTACTATTGTCAATCACAGAAAGAAATCTTCCAATGAATAGGGATATATGTGTAAAACTATTATAATGTTTTGACTTTCTAAAAGGGTGTGATTGATTTTTATCTTCAAGGTTGGCTTCTAGTATTCGTACATCAATTTTGATGATAGAAAATTCATGATGTCTCTGTTTCAATTAATTTTTATTCAAGATAAAGAGGACGCCAGACAGTCCAACTGTACCCAACGGTTTATCCTCTTCAAGTCATCCAAATCAACAGTTTGAGTGTAAAGGCTCCAGCGGTTCTTAAACATGCCAATTTACTCATTCAAACAAGAACTTGTTTGTGAACAGGTTATCTGCTCACCTAAAGAATTGACATTAATGACATACCAATAATACGCCCAATATGCTCATCCCAGGGTAGGACAAGGGTTGGACGAAATTACCATATAAGCCATCCTTGTCTCCCAGAGAAAGGATTACCGAGAAACTGAAAATTATGCTTTACTTAAGCCCGAAGTACAGATAAAACAGTTTTCTTAAATTTTACCAATTGGCAGATTTGCAGGTTTACCAGCTAATCAAAATGCTGCATTTAGGGCAAACAGACTTAAGCATAGGTTCCTATTTGGAAGAGGCCAATAAGTAAACTACATTTTACATATTTTATGAGCAATTTGTCATCAAAATCACCATGGTTCATTTTTTGTTTTACCCTCTGTCTCTGGGATTAATTCAGGAATAAATTGCTGTGCAATTTCATGGTAAAATTTGATGTTGATGTACCCCTTTTACAAATACATATTCTTGTTCGTGATGTCGCCTGTTCAGCCACCATGGTTTTCTCACCTTATTGTTATCAGTAATGACTGATCTACTAATCAGTATTGGGTGGCACAATCATTGTATGCAATAGCTTAATAGCCAAAGCCAAGGTCATTTAAATATTCTCTGTGTTTGATGGTTTTAAATCGATTTACTCTGAATGTCCTTCTCGAATACACACACCAGTTTGATTAATTTCTAGTTCTCACAAAGAGCGAATATCTACTCTGAGATAAATGCTATATACTCCAGGGCCCCGTTGCACAATGGGTTTCGTAACAACGAAAATATTGTAAACAGCGAAATAGTTCGTTGTTGCTTAATAAATTAATTGCAAGTATTTTCTTAACAAAGATAAAAGTGGACTGTGACTTGATTGACTTTTCGTTACAAAGTCATCGCTGTTAATAACGACAGAAATACACAAATTTTCTTAACAAAGATATCTTTGTAAAGATATCTTTGTAAAGATATCTTTATAACGATATCTTTGTATTCATTTAACCCTGGCGGAACATCGACGAAATCTATTTCACATACACATCCTTGGATGGCGCCACCCAAAAAGAATAAATGTCGCCATCTCACGGCAGATATTTGTACCATTGTTATCCTTTTCCCGGTTATCCAGAAGCCATACTGGACGGCCTACGTCACACGCTGTTGACAAAGAACCTCCGATAGAAACGATCATCGCAAAGACCAAAGAAAGACATGTCCTCGAAGGTATGTATAGTTCAAACGGTTCTATAATATAAAGACACCGCTGTCGAACCACATATTGTAAAATAGTGCTCGTTAAATAACTGTAGAATTGAAATAATCGAAACAAAAGTTAAACATTCGTAAGCATACCCTATTATCGCCCAAATCATTCCGGATTAGACCAGTTGGCCGTTGCACTTGAATTATTGTTCTAAGTAATTTCTTAATGTTTGTGGATGAAAAGAAAACATCACGTTACCTATAATGCCCCTCCAATGACCTTTCCTGTTTTTCTTTGGGATTAGAATATCCAAAATTCGGGCGTATGCCAAATTTTCAAATGGTTGGAGGGCTGGGTGGAGGAGGGGGGGGGTCGTGCTATATCTAAATATAGACACACTGTCCCATCTGGGCCATCAATTGTACATAAAATAAATAGTATTTTTTTCAAAAATAGTGTGTCATGCAGAGGGAATGCCCCCCCCCCTCCCCCCAACCCGAATGCTTTTCTGAGAAATACGTTATAGCCCTTTGTTTCTTTGGTTATTCATTGGTTTATTGACTCTCCCATGTCGATTTCTGTAATACATATTTTTAGACACTTATTGATTATTTTTAACAATATTCATACGCGTTTACATATAATTTATTAAGTTAACCAAGTAAAGCAATATTGTTTAATTGCAAAACACTTTATGATGTTATATTTTAGTGGTTTTAAACTGTAATCTTTAATGAATATTTCATGAGAAAATTCACTTTTCATTCTGTCAATTGTGAGTTGATTATATCTTTCTTTCCCTTTTATTTCACTTTATAGGTAATTTATTATTATGGATTCTGGACAACATTAATATTAAATCTCCCTTGTCATATATTAATTAATTTTTACTTCTTTACAGGAGCGATACAAAATGCGCCCCGATTACGAGGCCATGGTCCGTGGGGTCCACATGACCCACTCGGCTGACCGCCAGCCTGAAAGAACCGTCCGGGTTAGTGATAGAAAGGGAAGTTCGCCTGACAGGCATCAAACGAAAAAAAAGAAAACTATCTGACACGTCAACTGAGGAAAGACAATCGCAGAAAAAGCCAGTAAGAGAGGCACGAGAAGTAGGAACTGTTTTTGTAAAACCTGGGAAGTAGGTTGCACCTACCAAGCACAAATCAGCCTCATCAGTCTCCAAATTAATCTCATCAGCCATTGTTAAAAAACAGGCAAAGACAGCAAAACCAAGAGAGGCAAAAATACCAAAAACACTTATGAAAACCCCCACGCTGACGAGCAGTGAAGAATCGGTAGCAGAACCCCTCGATGACTCGGACGGGGATCCAGACTTCGATGTGGCAAAGGAACCGGCAGAATCAAATGACTCGTCCGCCCTTGAAGAAGCAAGTCAACACGACAAATTAGACTCTTATGTGGAGCAAGTTCCGGTTCGCCGAAAGAAAAAAGTGAAACTGAAGGTAACCAAACCGAGGCACCGTTTGCCAGCTAGGCCCACAGGTGGCCGACCTCCTGGAAGACCCAAGGGATCTGTCCAGGAGAGATCTCAAACAAGAATACGGGGACGATTCTGGGATGAGGGCAGCATAGTAAAATTGTTCACCTCGGCCAACTACTACAAAAGAGACATGAGAGGCCCCTACAAATACGTTGGTGATTCTACCAGGCAGAAAAACATAGCGCTTCAACGAATTACTGGTACTTTTATTTGTATACTCCTTGTATTATAAGAAAAACCTAATTAAGAAATGCGTGAACCGACAAATCTTTCAATAAAACTACTGTTCTCTTGACCATTTCAAAAGTATAAATTAATCACAATATTTAATTAAAAACTGTTACTTAATATTCTATCTAAAATTTTAACCTTGAACTTAAAATTCTCTACGCCATACAGACAAATTAATAGTGCTAGCATTACAAATCCCCTATGAACAAACGCTTATAGATAATATAAATATACAGTGGGATGATACCCAAAGGTCCTTTCTTACGATTAAATTTTTAATTGTTTAATCCATAATAACACTTTTTCTAATTTTTTTTAGTACGAAATGGCAACAGGCAGGGTTAACTAATTCTGGTATAATAAGCATAATACGTGAACCAAGCATCACACGTGCAAACTTCGATCTAATGTTATAGAAGCAAACATGTAATAAGTCTATATATTTCTTGAAATTGTCAGCTGATGTCAACTTCGAAGTGCCGCCCAAATTTCACCGAACGGTTAAGGAAGTCAAGGGCAAAATTGCGCACTATCTTACGGATGCCAAGAATGCTGTAAGTGAAGTAATCACTATTTATTCTCAACAAAAAAGAAATCATTTATGAAAAATCGAATATGTTATACTTATAATGGTATCTCGATATATTTGAAGTACTGGTAAACTCTTCAATAAGTACACTTTAAGTATATAACATTAAGTAACCAATTTAAAAATATGTATGAATTTTTATCTTTATATCTTGTTTCATTATGGTTAGACCTTTACAATTCTGAACTTGCTAGGAAATAATAATCCTAAAAAAAATTGTAAGACACTTAGAAATGTATGACTTGCATGAAATTATTCACGCTCAATTCATTCATTCGACTCTTTTTCTAGTACGAAGAGCTGGTGCAGAAGTACGGCTACTCCGGTGCCGGGCTGATTCCACCAGAAGAACAACTGGTTTTCAGTTGATGATCCTCGCACTGGAGTATGCTGGTGTTGATGTTGTCGCTGGTATGTATGCACTAGTTATAGCATTAATAATTATTAAAGTCATAACACTTTCTTGACATGGTTATCCCTTTTCCAACAATGGTAAAGGCCTTATATTTTAGACAAATTCTCTAAGTAGGAATTAATTGTCTGAGTGTAAAGGATAATTATAAAAAATTGGCAAATGGCAAAATGGCAAGTCCACTTATATTTTCATGATGTTATTAGAGTTGAATTTTTAAATTCACTTTATCTGAACATTTCACTTATCTGTTCAACTCGTAAGAGACAAATGTAGGAAAATATTTACATGAAAATCAATGTAAATAATTATAAAGGTAACACCATTGAATTGATAGTATCTAACCCTGTCTAATTAATAATTATTTTTACATTGCAAATCAAGGTATTCCGGGCTTGATGGCGGCACCACTTCAAAAGAAACCCCCAAGCGCCATGTCACAACCCAATCCACACGAGGTTGTACTAAAGGAATCTCTTCTACAGGAAAGAACGGAAGAAGAAAAGTCTGCAGCATCTGGTCGACCGGTTTTTGACAACTCTTCCTCTGATGACGAGGATCAATACGATGCCTACGGTCGGCTGACCGTTATGCACAGAAGAACACCACATAAGCAGGGTCGCACTTCCGACCCCGTCATCCTTTGGGACCGATACAGTTCGATGGATCAAACACTTAGTCAAGTAAAAAGACAGGCAGGTACCATATCTTCTGACAGTGAGAGTCTACCTGAAGCTGAGGATTTGCAGGACGAAATACAAAATTTCACTCTTAATACCACAGTCGATAGTCCCCTCCAGAAACTGCTGACCATTGACCCCGGAAATATTCTGGCCCCCAGGAAGTCCAAATATTTCCCACCTAGTGCCCAGAAAGACTTTCAGTTAGCGATGAAGCTCGCGGAGGCCAGACGGCAGAGAAATGCTGAAAAGAAGCAACAACGCAAGGGCTCCCGGCCAGAACCTAAACTTCCAAAAGGTACTTTTTAACAATGAATATGTTAAACTGTGAACAAATGTCTTTCAGAGGTGTACATGTGCAGCTGGGAGTCCCATATTTTCAACCATCAGAACTAATTAGTTGGTAATGATGTTTGCCTATAATTTATTTGTCATAAAGACAAAGTAACTAAGTATCATTATTCGAAGAATTCGACATTCATATTGAATGTATTTGATACTATCAAATACATTCAATATGAATGTAGAACACAATTTCAAGATTACATGTATAGCTGTCAGTTAATTCTTACTTCCTTATCAATTTTTAAAAATAGGTGCTTCTTGTTATCCCGCGGAAAAGGAAGAGGGGCCTGGAGACACATCTGAGGTACAACTACAGAAAAAAATCGCTGAGCCTCGCAAGAAGAAGGTAAATAAATACACTTTCTTTAGACGACGCAGTACTTAAAATTGTTATAGATATGTCAGTAACTGGACAGTTCTTAATATTGCAACTTTATTATACGTTTTGAAATATAGAATCCTAGTTACATAATTGTAGGAAATGTAACATTATTAATTGTATACTGATTTCCTTTTACTGAATGGACTTTAATGGTTATCTTATATTTATAGCATGATATCCCTAATTTTTTAGGCTCATTGATGTACCTATAATGTTTCGAATAATGTAAACAAATTTAGATAGTTATTGACATGTTTAAAATTAATATTTTCTTCAGTTGGAGACTGATGACCTCCCGGACCCAGGTAGTCGGGCAACAGTACAGACTAAAACTAACCCTTCTCAGCGGCAGCGTCAAGTAGCGTCCACCCAAATGAGCTCCCGGGACCAGCTTCACAACCTGAGGCTGTGAAAGACAGCCACCAAAGACATCCTGGGAAACTCACGAGGTAAAATCAGTTAGTGATGCGTCCGATGATAATGTTTATTCAGAGGAGCACTATGAAGGTCAGTTGGACATAGCTCAGGTCCGTGAGGAGCACTCTCACGACGACAAATTTGAAAGGCCAACAGAAAGTAAATCAAAAAAATGTCTGGTGTACACGAAAAAAATTTAAAATGAATTTGAGGACGACACCAAAGATTCAGATGCAGAGGATGTGACAATGGAAAACACCTGTGTCATCGAGAACATCGGTTCCGACTCTGATGAGGATCGCATAGAAACGATGCAAAGGTCATCTCTAGGACCAGATGGTCTTTCTCGATTCTATCCCCAGTCCACGAGCACGGTAAAAAAAACAATGCCTCCCAGAACAATAGACACTACTGAATCACGTGGGGCAGCAGAGGAACTTGAACCGGCCAAGCCCAAGAAACAGAAAATTGAAGAAAAACCAGCAGAGCCTAAATTCCAATTTGTCAAACAGGCCGAAGAAAACCAGGCAAAATTTGCACAAGCTCAGGCAGAAAAACGATTAGAAAGAGTAAAAGAAAGTGTAGCTAGCGCAGATATTATACAAGAACAATCTCAGTCTCTCACCCCCTCAGAACCACAAGTTCAGGAAAAAGTACATCAGAAAGAAGAGGAACTGAAAAGACTTATTGAAAAAAACAACAGGAAATACAGGTGTTAAAACAACAGGATAGGGCACGACGGGTTCTTGAGAAATTAAAAAGGAAAGAGGACCAGATCCACGAGCAGTCAGTTTTAAGTAGAACAGGTAGTGACATCTCTCCAGTAGCAAAAGAAGACATGGTGGAGAAGGAGGTTCTTCAGCAGGAAATATCTGCGGAAAAGAGAGCGTTGTCGGATTTACCTCGGGAAGATAAGAAAGACAAGAACATTACTCTGACAAAGAAAACTTGGACTCCTAAGAAGAAAATAAATGTTAAGGAAGTAGCTGATGATGAGAAAAAAGAAAAAAACAATAACTTCAAAAAAGACAACTCAGAAGGAAATTCCTCTGCACGATGCAGCTGAGAAGGAGCAGGTACCTGTTGTCGATCCAGGTGAGACAGAGGTGCCTTTAATTAGTGATGAACAAGATGTAAAAGATATACCTCAGGATATCGAAACACACGAAGGCAGTGTTCATGATCCACATGTAAGAGTCCCTCCCCTAAGCGAGGGAACCTATCGCAATGCCCAGTACCTGACCGAAATCAGAATCGAACTCCAGGCTGTCCGTCAGTTCCATTCCAACCTGATAGACACTCTCAAGACGAGCAGCGAAACTCAGGCTGAGACTCTGGACTCGTGCAGGTGAAAACGACTAACAATCATGGTAAGTACTTTCTCTATAATTATTTCAATACTGTTATTATTAATGCTTTGTATTTTTATTTTAATAAATACTTAAGATAATAATCTATGATAAGTAACGTTAACATAAATTTGAATAGGTAAACTGATAGATTGGAGTAGATAAACTGATTATATTGACGTGAACAACTAAATCTTTGGTAACGCTACTGAGAGATTATATTTTAATGTTAAATATCTTAAGAGTGATCTTGTTATTAATTTTCAATGATTATTTTCTGGGTTCTATTGAATTTACATTTTACTTTACAACAGTAATGAAGATGGCAATCAATGCTTACTTGAGACATAACAGGCGAACAGTGGAGACACAGACCGTGCTTGGAGGAGAATTAGCGAGGACAATGCTGCCCCTGCAGGATGCGTACAACAACGACATACTGATGGGGCAACAGACTGTCCTTGCCTTAGTCACTGACAATGCCGCTGCAGCCCAGAAAGAAAAAGAAGCCGCTGAAACATCGCCCCAGAAAGAAAAAAAATCATCGACCACAGCCTCAACCCCAAGCAGTAAGGCAGCGAACAAGGACGTCGATGTCGCGGGCGCCGCAGCTTCCGCTCCTTCATCCAAAAAAGACACCCCGGCCAAGAAATCTTTAATGCCCTCAACCAGTCAAGGAGATGTTGATACATCCCAAGAGTTGGTTCATATAGAGACTAAAGCTGTTGAAGGCCGTAATCAGCGCACGGCTGAGGAAGAGTCTGTTACCAAAAAGAAGAGTACAAAATATCTTGTCGAGACTAAACCAAGTGGAAGAGAAACCATTGTTATATGTGATACAACCTCGGAAGGGGAGAAAACAGCAGACAGTCAAAATTCCGAGGGAGATAAGAAAGGACCACAAACATCACGTGGTGTATCTCGAACCCGTGGCAGGGTAAAAAAAACAGGGGTTACTACTCGGTCTAGAAAAGGGAATAAAAAGTGAAGGTTGCAAAATCACTCTCATGTATAAAGACTTGACGTTGTCCATGTACTTATTGACTTTTTGATTGGATGTATTTCCAAGTTGAGTCTTTTCAGTCATAGGTATTATAAGGTGATTTTAAACGTAAATCTACCTTGCTTAGTCATTTAGTGATACATTTCTTTATTGTGTCTCTATTTTTATGTTATTCCAGAAACTTCATTGAAATGGCTGGACTTAAAGAGATTATATAGATAGATATACATGGGCATTTTAGACTTAGGACTGAGGCAAATTGTTGTAATATTGGAAGTGTTAAGGATTGTACAGAGGTGTTCATGGACATGAACGTAAGGTAAAATTGAGGAACCAAGATTGGAATGTACACTGAAACACGTTGAAATTTGTTAGATGTCATTAACATTAACATGATTTATGACTGATTATGGGGATCGAATGTTATTGACTACATAAAGCAAAGGTCAAGTAGGTAACAATAGTTGCATTTTATTATTGGTACAAATCTTCAACCAGGAAGAGGTATATACAAAGTAATCACGCGTAAGCAATTGTTGACCAAGTTCCTATACAGTGAGGAGTAAAAGGGTGTAAAAACTTGTTGATATATTTTTCATAAATAGTGTTTAACAAACTCCATCCGTGGAGATTTTGTACTTGAAGGTCTAAAAGTTGTTTGCAAGTTTTGAATATAAAACTGGGTAAGATATTGTTAAGACTAGTTAATTTAGAAGTTTACTTGTAAAGCGAAAATAGTCCTAATCTTCATTGATCAAAGTGACGAGTTATGTAGTTGATTCTGGCAATGTTTTGCCCACCACGTCCACCACGCTGACAGTCATTGACAATGTCGGGGTCGGGCTGTCCTCGTCCGGGACCATAGAGGGGGAGGTTGTCTCTATCAAATTCAACTACTAGGGGAGTTGACTCCCTTTTCCGCTACATTTTGCAAGCAACAGTATGCTACAATGATCTTGCCCGCCACATCTGGGGAGTGCATGAGGTATCCACCCGAATCGTCGATGACCCTAGAAATAGATGCATGTAAAACATGTACAGCTTTTACTATATTTGCATGATCAGGAAACACTTTTAACAGCGTAGTATTTAGTAGGATTTTTTTTTTTTTAAGTAAATAGTAGGTAGACCGAGTTACATACAATGTAATCACTACCGACATTGTTTATGTATTACCACTTTCACAGAGATATCATTGATGTGACGACAGTGTGTAAAGCGCTTTAAGTTGAAGGTTTTTATAACTTGCAGCTGCTTAGTTCGGGTATTTTAATCACAACCCAAGTTGTTTAAGTTAACGGTTATTTTAGATTTTAGTGTAGTGGGTATATTTACCTGAAACGCTGTTTAAGGGTACCGAAGTTGTTCTCAACAACGACTCTCGACAGACGCTGCTAGTCATTGAAGTCACTGTCAGCGGGTCTGGTCACATTCATGACCGGCACGAACAAAAAGTCTCTTTGAGGGTAACTGAAATAGAAACAAATTGATGTTTTAAAATAGATTTTTTAATGAGAGATTTATCTCAAGGATTTGTAATTGTATTTTTCACATTTTCCTAAAAACAGTTCGGCAATCATGTTTTTTTAACTTTAAACATTGAATCTGTAATTACTGTTGTGGTCGATTGGATGTTATCATGTTTGTGTTTTATAAATATCCAAGTGCTATTACCAAATGATTTTCTGATTTTTCTCATTCATAGACGTAATTTACAGGTTACAGGTTTCTATATATGGAAATATATCTTTTAACAGTGTTTCTTAATAGTTTTAGAATTTCTTACCCGTTGTCACCTAGCAGGAAATGTCTGCCAAATTCGCCGGCCTCCCCCTTACGACTGAGCTCTGAATTGGCCAATATTCTGGCGTCGTTCAGCGATCCTGGCCAGCAAGGGTCTACGTGTGTGATGCGTTGATATGCATCGCAAACGAACTGCAGGTTAAATGATGAAAATTATTAGGGATACCCCAACTAAGTATTTTATAATTAAGATAATGACTTTTATTATTTATTATCAAGAATTTGATCGATAGATTGCCCCGGTACTATAAACTTTACTGAGCTCAGCGTTTCTATTTAGGTTCAAATATGCTTTATAACCATTTTGCAAAAAAATAAATATTGTTTAATTAAATTGGTTCTGAAGATAATTACCATGACATTGATGCTGTGGTATTGTTTGCGATTGACATACTGATACTCCTTGTGGAGGGATGGTCTTCGGATGGCTATGTGATTACCATCAATCGCGCCGAAGATGTTGGGGAGACCGCAAGTTTGTAGGAACTCTTGCTCCTTGGCATCTCTCTCCGCTTCCAACAACGGGAAAGTGATGTACTCCTGTTGGTGCCGGTAGAAATACTCGGCCACCTCCAGGACTGCACGACAAACCGTACTCTTGTCGACGCCTTGGAAGTCCCCCACTGCCGTATAGTCCGCCCCACATGCAAAGTAGCGCATTGCAAGTCAGAACTGAAATTAAAAATTAAGAAATAACATTAATCTTTATTAACAAGATATGTATTTAAGAATTCCAGATTAGTTATTTTGTTTCTTGATTTGAATAAATGGAGTAGGAACAGCACTTTATTTTAACTATGCTTACTATACATAGGAAATTAATAGTAAATAATTAAATTAAGGTTTGCAATGTCCGTATTTAGGAACATAATATTTTCATTACAAGGAAAATGGCGTTATTTGATATGATTTTATTCGATTTAATATAGATTTAACAGGATTTACATCACTAATATTACATTAGCAAAATAAGAATATCAGTCTAAATATTTAATTTCATTTATGAGATATATTCCCAGTTTAAAAATGGTCTATTACAGAATAAAAGATGTACAATACTACGGCAAGACCCTACTGATGTTTTAATATCAATTTAAATATTATTTTGCACCAGCACAAAGGTGTTATACAATGTTCATTACTATACATATTAACTTCGGATATAGATGGCGCTATTACAAAAGCTCTATAAAACCATCCTTGCTATGGTATACACACACGTTCAGGGACAGAAATACCTCCACCCTTCCCGCTGCCACTTGTCGAGCAGAAACCGGCGTCAAAATACGCCTTGGCAAGCCTCTTGACTGTGGGCTTACGTAAACGGTACCTGGCCAGGAACTTGGTATGGGTAAAGCGCTTGAAAGGGTTGATCTGGGGGTAGCACTCACACTTCGGTGGTGCCATCGTTGCGAGTGACAGCTGCGTGTTGTCTTCGCGTGATGTAAACAAAGACTTCCCGCCTATTTTCTAACGGTTTTGTATTTGAATTGGTCATTAAGGTAAAGTTTGTTAGTTTTTCGTAACAAAGATATCTTTGTAAAGATATCGTTACAAAAATATCTTTGTTCATTGTGCAACGGCTTTTCTTCGCTGTTATGTAGAGTAGTTTTCGTAACAAAGAAACATTTCGTTTTAAGCAAAAGTTTGTTGTGCTTTCGTTGTTTTATCTTAGTAACGAAATTCTATTGTGCAACGGGCCACAGAAGTTTCTAGAAAATTCCATCTGTATTTTTTTTCACAGAAAAATGGTAGAGATCAAATTCTATGTGAGGCTGTAACTTTTATCAGAAACAGTTAAAAATGTTTATAAGTATTGCTTCTATATATTCCTCATTATAGAAGCTAAAGTTCTTACAAATTGGCAGCAGATTGCATTGGTAAATGAGAATTTAAGCCAAACATCCCAAAGAACCAAGTACCTTTAAGCACAATATATTTGGTCTATTCAAGTATGAAATTGGCATAGCTCATGTCAAAACTCGTGTCAAAAGCACATGTAAGAAACATCAGAAAGGAGGTCAAGAGAATCCTGAGGTTTACTCGATGTAAAGCATGTGCATGGCATCTTGAATCCTGTGATGCCGACAGTGTAAGCGTCCATGAGTCTCATTTTCTTTAAAGGTATTGAAGGCGCCACCTGACTTGTAGATTAAGAACTACAAAGAAACATTGTTTAAAGCCATTTTGAATATCTCAATTTTGTCACACAGAACTGATGTTTCCTATAGTAAAGGACACTGTACTTTATCAGACTCTAACCCTTATCACACATGTTAAAAGAATTTCATTTTTTTACAGTATATTACTCTATAAACAATACAGTATGTACTCTACAAAACAAGAATAGTTTTCAAACTTCAACCCCCAAAGTGGAAGTACTGTAAAACACTTCTACTGATAAGGCTCGTTCCCAAGGGCGACCAAGCCCTAGTGATTAACATGGGTCGCCCGCCAATTAAGAAGTAAGTACGTTGCCGGACGACTAGTTAGTCGCCAGCGAAGAAAAAAGTTAATTGTCACATTGGTATGCCCTTGCTTCAAATCAGCTGGTGATTAACGGTCATTGCGGTGTAAAATTATTAAACATTGACATTGAGGTGTGTCAATGTTTGTATATATATATATATATATATATATATATATATATATACAGTCGACTCTGTCTTTAGTGGACACTGATGGGACAGGGTGATTTGTCCACTAAAGACAGAGGTCCGCTTAAGACAGAGTCAGTAGTATAGGACAAGTGTGGTGTGAATAATACAGACCAATCAATATGTATGCATACACATACATGTGTATGTTTACATAGATATATAGATTGATAGATTGATTTAAATATTAAATAATATTAACCCATTTGAACCCGGCAGCCCTATTAAAGAGAGGAGCCAGTGAAATTTCAATTCTGGTTATTTTACACTTTATATGCTAGGTTTAGTGCTTATTTAGTAGTATGCCAAGTTTCAATGAGATTAATTGACTATTTCATGCTAAAAATGGGCTTCAACTTTAAATAAACCTCATATCCCTCTGACATCAGGAAAACACACATCTGTGTGTGACGTCACACAAAATGACAGTTATATTCAAATTTCAAATTTCTAAATTCCATATAAACTATATTTTTTCAAATTTTCTTTTATAAATAATTTAATTTGGTGACTTTAATCTCTTTTAGACTAACAAAGAATGGTTAACATAATTCATTTTGCATTTTTTTCAACTTTATAATTTTTTAACTGTTCTGCTTATGACGTCACACACAGACAAATGCACTGTGCAGGCTCCACCAGGTGCAAGGCAGGGCCACTCATTTTGATTCAGAAAAATGTGTGTAAAATAAGAACTACTAAAAATAGATCTATAAAATTTTGCATGGTTATTCCCTGGGTGGTGGGGATCATGGCAATATACCTTTTTACTGTCACTGGCCCCTCCCTTTAAGAAAATCTTTTCCTCAGATTTGGATTGATAATTTCCTGATAAGTGCAGAAATGTGCACTTGTGCTGAATTCTGGCAAGACTGATATAGACCTTGTGCATATGTGGCGGGATATGTAGTTAAATGATCACTTTTTGGTGATCGCCACGCAGTGATCATGACCATTTTGCTACAAAATATATGAATCCTAAAGAATGAGAATGATTGACTGGGTTTATTCAAAGGTAGAAGTCATGCCAGTCGCCCCCTGTCCCCTCCACACCTCTCCCAGTCCTATATCATAGGAAGAAGTGCTTCCCGTCGCCCCCTGTCCCCTCCACACCTCTCCCGGCCCTATATCAAAGGTAGAAGTCCTGTCAGTCATCCCCTGTCCCCTCCACACCTCTCCCGGCCATATATCAAAGGGAGAAGTCCTGTCAGTCACCCCCTGTCCCCTCCACACCTCTCCCGGCCATATATCAAAGGGAGAAGTCCTGTCAGTCACCCCCTGTCCTCTCAACACCTCTCCTGGCCACATATCAAAGGAAGAAGTCCTGTCAGTCACCCCCTGTCCTCTCAACACCTCTCCCGGCCACATATCAAAGGAAGAAGTCCTGTCAGTCACCCCCTGTCCCCTCCACACCTCTCCCGGCCATATATCAAAGGGAGAAGTCCTGCCAGTCACTCCCTGTCCTCTCAACACCTCTCCCGGCCCTATATCAAAGGTAGAAGTCCTGCCAGTTGCCCCCTGTCCTCTCAACACCTCTCCTGGCCACATATCAAAGGAAGAAGTCCTGTCAGTCACTCCCTGTCCCCTCCACACCTCTCCCGGCCATATATCAAAGGCCCCCTGTGCCTCAGACAAACTTCATTTACAGTAAAAAATTAAAAGCTTAATACCATGTACTGTCCACTTGAGACCACTACTGTCCACTCAAGACCACTGTTGTCCACTTAAGACAGATAATCTGACCAAAATTTCAGGAAAAGTGGCCCCTGTCCACATAAGACAGTTGTCCCTTTAACACAGAGAATTCTATATTGAATTAAAGAGAGATCCTGCCGGTACCAGAAGATTTGTCCACTAAAGACAGTTGTCCGCTTAAGACAGAGTCCACTAAAGACAGAGTCGACTGTATATATATATATATATATATATATATATATATATATATATATATAAACTTGTAAACTGAAGGACTACCTCTGCTTGCTTAAGTCTTACCCAAACTGATTGATGTTAGGTGCTATCATAGATTTATCCATATGATCGCTATCATACTCCATTATTCATCTCATTATTTTAATGAGTTCTCCTGGGCGTATGTACTGGATATAATTGTTTTTATACTAGATAGATGATTATAACACTCTATGCATAGGATATAAAATATTGGAAACATTTTGTATTTGATTGTAAACAAACTGCTTCAGCGGGAGACCAAATACCTGTATTTGAGCTGTACAGTTTAAAAAAAAAAGGTGAATAATAGAAAAAAAGCATGTTTAATATGGATCGTCACTGCCGCCGGCGCCAATTATGTGTGGGTATGCCTGTTTTCAGCAGAGTCGGCTGATGGCCAATTTACGTCAACGCTTAAGGGAGCATTACACAAAACTAACGTAACACGTAAAAAAGTAACAATATTATCTGGTATCATGGGTACAGGTCTCTCTGAATATTTATTTCAATTTTTGAAAATATTAATTGATCATCCTATCAATATTTGTGTATGGTTAACTTGACTTAGAAATACTGAACAATCCAAAAAGCATTATCTGTATATACACTCACATGTCTTCGGCTCATAATTTATTCTGCCTCTCCAATAAATGATTTTCCGAACCACGCCATCTAGTTTGGAACAGAGCCTCAAGACCGTTAGTCTGACAAGCTTTGGGTTATTTCCTCTTTAAGCATATGTAAGTTGGTCATATTCAACCACCTATAACTTTTTAGACACACAAGTTAGAGTAATGCCATATCACTGAACCCGTAGTGTAAAACTTCATCTGTTTATTGATATATAAATCATGACTGTGTGAGGATATCTTGTATTTTGAAAACATTTTGCGAGATTAAAAGTTTTGGTTTAATCAGTAGCCAATAGAAAGGGTCCCCAGATGCCTTATCAGCATTATATATATATATAGACTCTTAGGGGTTCCTTGCGATAATATAATAACTCAACACAGTAGGTTGGCTGATGCCGGCGTCAGATGACCGCCCTTATAAAGAAAAAATTTATTATCACAACCGAAATCATAACATGATAGCATACATGCATGAGTCAAGGATACACCTGTACCTGCTGGGATCTAATGGAGGACTGAGTGGGAATCTCCAGGGAGACAGTAAACAGCACTAGTTTGGGAATAGTCCCATAGGTGGCAGCATTGGGAATAGCTCCTACCACAATATATATAGTATCAGTTTCCCCCAGCAGGTATATATTTATATTAACATAGTCAATACACAACATAGACTCTTAGGGGTTCCTTGCGATAATATAATAACTCAACACAGTAGGTTGGCTGATGCCGGCGTCAGATGACCGCCAATACCCAATCAAAGGCTATCTAAGGCTGAAGACACAGTGTTTTGGATAAGCTGTTTCCGCTCAGGAGGAGTGACCAGATATGACAAGACGGATAACGACTTCCAGTCTCCTAACGACATAATGTCACATAGTGGGATCCCGATGCTATGCATAAACGCTGCACCACTACGTCGCAGAGAATGGCAACCAACCTTGGCTGCTGGAATGCCAATGTTCACTGCCAGCCTTTTCACAAAAGACAAAACCTCTGGGTATTCCACAGGTTTAAGGCCTGATTTGGAAGGCTTCAAAAAAAACGGGGAGTCACTGGCCGCCGGATAACACCGTATATGATGAATCAAAGCCGAAGCTGCACACAGAGCCGGATCACACACGTAATTGATCGGCAAGTCCAAAGTATACTCCTGGTGTTTCAGCGTCTTTGATGAAGAAATGTGCAGGATAACTCCCTCAGCACAAATCTCTAAGTCCTTTCTGCGAAGAAAATGGTCCGTTAGCCTATCCTTGTCCGGTACCAGGTTGGACTTCCTTAACAAGGACCGGAAAGACGTGATCAACACAGTCCAGAGAATTAAATCATGTTCATCCGTTAAATTCAAAGAACGATACATTAACAATAGTTGGTCCACTGTGAAAGGTATCATCTGTGACACCTTATCTCCAAGCACGTTCTTCAAACCCTTTAGAACCAAAGAAATAAGAAAATTCTCTCGGAAGTCAATCTGATATCCATAAAATTTATGCAGAGTGTTGATCGCTGACACATAGTTATTGATCGTTGAATATTTAGACGATCTTCCCTGCCACACTAAAAACCGAGCCACGGTATTATAAGTGGCAGGAAGGGGTTGAAGGCCATGATCTTTGCAAAAAGTTATAAATCTCGACCATTGGGAATTGCGAGTAGCTTTGGTAGTTGAGGCCCAGGCCGCTCCTATCATCGCCGAAACCTCTTTATCAATGCCTTCAAGGTCCGCGACTGCAACATAAATGTGAACCCAATAATATTTCAACATTAGAACACACATTCAGACGCGACAATAAATCTGGCCAATAATTATCCATCCCCTTTATGTGTCTAGCAGTGAGGTATATATTGTTCCACGCACACAACCAAAACACATCTCTAATCAGATCCATACTAGCAGAGCTTGTCGACACACCCTTGTTAACGGCAGCTACAACTTGAGTGTTATCTGTATATATCAGAACATGATGATCACGCCAATTATGCTGATAACGTAGTAGGGATTGATATATTGGTACCAGCTCCAAATAATTAATACTTTCTCCCTGAGGCACCAATACATTGACCCAATGAGAATGCCCCACATCCAAAGGGGAAGTGTCATCGAAAGGGGAGTAAGTTTCATCAAATGAACCTGCTTGCCAGTCATTGTCCACCAACAGGCCATATCCGTTAAGGCACGCGTCAGTATAGAGTATAGGACCGTTACCAAAGTTCGGGAAAATCAGGTAGGCACTTCCATTAAATGTGCTGGCAAAAGACCTCCACCAATCTAGGTCCTTTAAAAATTCCTCCGTCAAACGTACACGTGGATTGCCTTCTTGTAATCCCGACAATAAGTCTATTACTCTACGGGAAAAAGTACGCCCTCCCCGTATCACCTTCGAGCAATGAGACAAAATCCCACAGAGTCTTTGCAATTGTCTTTTAGTCGCTCTTGAACGGTCCTCAAAAAACTGAAGTTCAGAGTGCAATTTTTGCAACTTCAGTTGTGGCAAACTCAAAGTCAGATCCACAGAGTTAAATAAAATGCCTAAATAACACACACTCTGTGCCGGTGTAATACATTTCTTCCATGAGACTTGGAAACCTAATTGACCAAGTAAGGTTATCAAAGCAGTTTGGGATATTTGACACTTCTCATACGTATCACCGAAGACAATAAAATCGTCAAGATAGTTAATCACGGGTCCATACCCCAGGCGCTCCATGGTATCCGCAACGAAGTTACTAACCACAGTAAAGATGTAGGGAGCGCATCTAAGGCCAAAACACAAATGCGTATCGAGGAAATAAAATTCCTCATTATCAAAAGGCCACATAATGCCCTGATAAGTCCAGTGATCCGGGCGCACAGGGATGGACCGATACGCTGCCGTAATGTCCACAGTAGCCATGTAACATCCAGGTGTTATGTTCGCAGCTACCTGATCAACCGTACAATACGTGAAGTGTTGAAAAGTCTCGTCCATATAATTGTTTATAGACTGTCCTAAAGGGCGTTTGCAGTCTGTAATAGGCCGAAATCCTCCACCAGACTTACTAACTGCCCCTAACGCATGCACACAATGTGGAACAAAATCCGCTCTAACATATTTGCCCTGTTTAATTTCTGACATGATCAAGTCGTTAACAAAATCATAAGCTTCACCAGAATAAACAGAACTGTAGTTGACACATTTATACGAGCTTATGTGCGCATCATCATCCACTATCGAGAAACCATTTATAATGCCATTCTCCAGATAGTCTTTAACTCCAATGTCATCCTCAAAACGCAGGTAATAGCGCCATGCATCAATGTTCATTTGTGAAACCATAGGAAAATCATGTTTAGTACCTGCCAAACGAATACTCATCGGACACATAGAAGGTGCTGATTCAACACTGACACAATCATGTACAAGATTCGAATAAGCATGCGTACTCACAGAAATCTGCTCAGTCGTATCACGAGATTCTTCATCTGAAGAATAAACACAACTTGTTTCAACACTAACATTAAATCGTGAATCAACTTCTGCACTCTCAGATATAAACAATGGATGGTCGATTACATGTATCGAATGGCCGCTGGCCTCTAAGGTAGTACAAGAGTCATCAGACCTATCATGAAAAACGCTGCTTCCCATACAAGTATCAGGCTGGATACGTAGGTGAGATAAGTCAGTACTATCTGAAGTAACATCCAAACTTACAGGGTCTATCAGCCGCTGGCTGAAACCATCTGCATCTGAGAAAGTCGATACGTGTTGACATTCCGTGATATCCATATTTCCGCCATTACAAACAATGGCCGGCACTGACCGCACGTGACCACCCAGTCACTTTTTCCGGTCATATTTCTCCGTGCATGCAATTGCCTTGTGATCACCCTTACAAACACGGCAAATGTGAGACTTCGAACATCTGCCAGTACACGACTTGTAGTTGTAAGCAAAGCAGATATCTTCCGGAAAGCCCTCGGGAACAGTCGGGTGAGATCGGTCACTCTCGGAGCTCCACCGCTGGCCACGACCTCTACCCGGGTAACAACCAGTGCCTCGACGCGTCTGAATGAAGTTTCCCGCGTGAAAATGAGTAGCGACGCCAAGGGGATCACCCGGCGTAAACACAGCAGATTCCCCACGCGCCACCTTATCCACAATGAACCTGTCGTACCCCACAAATGCTCTATCCGTGAAATTATGATGAGCCGCTTGATACGTAACATAATTCATGTGTTTCAAATAACCAACCGCATCTCCCCCACTAGATTGCAGGTATGCCAACACTCTGCCCATACCACAAACTAATTCCCGGTAAGATAGCTTGGTATGGTCTAGAGCCTTGACCGACGTACCCGCATCCAAATGCTGAATGTAATATTCTGGGCGAAGTTTGATACCTTTGGTCGCGGTGATCACTGATGGTTCGATGGCGATGGATAGCTGCTGGAGAGCCGACGTGAGAGGCGCAGTAAGGGCCTCGGCCGGTATCCCCGCCGCTATAGCTGCCGCCGCTGTGGAGGTAGCCGCCGCCGCTGTTGAGGTAGCCGCCGCAGTAGTAGGAGGCTTGCCACTCGGCCCCACGTCCAGTGGTGAAGATAAGGCCGGATTTAATACTCCTCTCCCAGAACCACGAAGCCATGGATTTATGCCAGTGGCAGACGGTGTAGTAGCTCCCGTAGCGGATCCCATTTCCAGTCGGTCTAGCCTAGCCATAATTTGTGATAACACAGGGCTGTCCACTCTCCGTGAATCACTGTCCAGTTTTGACGCAGCTAGCTGCTGCTCAAGAAACAAAATATAATCCTGGTCCTCTCTGGTACTACCAAAGACTTTGGAAGGTGGTGTATCCGTCATATTCAGGTTTTTTCAATACCAAACCGAAATCATAACATGATAGCATACATGCATGAGTCAAGGATACACCTGTACCTGCTGGGATCTAATGGAGGACTGAGTGGGAATCTCCAGGGAGACAGTAAACAGCACTAGTTTGGGAATAGTCCCATAGGTGGCAGCATTGGGAATAGCTCCTACCACAATATATATAGTATCAGTTTCCCCCAGCAGGTATATATTTATATTAACATAGTCAATACACAACATATATAATGACTCCACACCAATCAAGGGTCGCGCTACCCCACACCATGTGGGTTTGTTTGTCCAGCCTTCACTGAACCATGACGGACACGCGAGGTGTGGATTAGACTGTATTGTGAAAATATTTCAGCCCCTACAGTCACTCGTTGAAGTTTGCCAATATATACTAGATATAAAATAAGATAAGGCTTACACACACTAGCAATTATTTCTTTAAATTTGTCTATAAGACTACATCACCATTACTCTTGGAATGTTATACGTAACATCTAATAGTCTGTGTCTACTTATCATTGCCTATTTCGTATATAAAATATTGTATGTCTAACCACTATATATATATATATATATATATATATATATATATAAAATATACACACATATATAATATCTGACCTACCACTAAATGAGTCATAAGTCGCTGAGTATATTTATGAGAAAATTGCATAAAGAGAAAAAGGACAAAAAATTGACACCTCAGCGATCAGCCTACATTTTACTAAGTTCGTCAACCCTGTCAAAGAATATCAAAAGTCTAAACTTGTTTATTGCACAATTCTCTCATAAAAAACAGTTTAGTCCAACAACTTCTGGAGTCGGGTTCAGTGTAATATACTTTACTGAAATCATTTTACTAAGATGTGTACAAGAATCATTGATCTTACATACATATTACACAGGCCTTCTGGATTGCAATAAATGTATTCAATGGAGATTGGCATTGCCATACAGCTAAGTCAAACGGCTTACAAATATTCTTTTCAGAAGATGAGTTGTTGGCTTTTATAACCATTTATATGGTTGGACATTTTGAAATCATCAAAAGTAGCAGCCTATAATAAAAAAGTGCATTCTGAGCTTGGTTGAAATAACATTTGGGTTCTCACAATTTGACTGATTTGTTGCCGTCTGAGGAGGAAGGACCATACGTTTTCAACAAGTTGGCTGATTGACAATGATGTCCTGTCTTTTCTGACATGGATTAGGCTCCAAGCATTAACACCAGATGGCGCCAGCAACATGCTCTTAAACCAAGCCCTGTACGAGTTTTAGAAGCATGTCAATTAGTCATAATTATTAGTAAAAAGATGTAGAATAGGTGCCTCTAATCGGATTGTTGAGATATATAGTCCAGGAGCCAAATCTGAAAATCCTGATCTACCCTACATGGTGAGCCCCCTGGATTTTCTTGATTTTTCTTTACCTTAAGTTTTCCTAGGAACCATGAATCAAGACGGTTCTGAAGAATTTAGGTATGCAAACACTGTCTAATTACACAATTTGTGCTTAATAAGCCCATCCCACATTGGGTATATCCTAGGGTTGGACAAGGGTTAGACAAAATGACGTTTAAGCCATCCTTGTTTCAAAAAGCTAGGGTTACTGAAATAAGCAAGAATCATGTTTTACCGTATCATTAAGTAACAATGGTTCCTATGGGGAAAGGGCCACAATATGAAGCTGCAATTTACACATTTTAAGAGCGATTGTACAACCGAATTGCTATGGTTATTTTTGTATTTTACAACAGTCTTCAGGGAATAACCATGGAGGCTGTTTTGAAGATATTTCATACTAAACCTAAATGTTGGTATAAACTGGGATGGGATTATTAGCAAAAACTGAAAACCTGTTATTTCTTAATTTCTATGGAATTATGTAAGGTATTATAACATACTATATGTCGTCGTATTTTTTCCAGATTGTTTGGTATATAGTTCGTTAATGTCATTAATCATAGCAATGAGTGATTAAAGAAGAAGACCGTCAGTCCTGTCTTTAACTGCCTGTAACGTCTTTGAAAATTATCCAATTTTTATGTGCTTGGTATCATTTGAAAGCTAAATACATCCTCTGTAGTGCTTAACTTCTGAAAGGAGCATCTTTTCTGTGTGGTGAGACACTTTAAATATTTACTTTTATTGTTTTGGGTATTCTTTTTTCATTTTTATACGTGATTTCACATAGTTTGTAAGGGATGTGAGTCTGTATGATGTTTGTAAATATTTAACTCCATTTGTGGAAATGTTTGCGATAGTTATAAATTCATGGTGCATATTACCATCAATTCCACAAATATTTGAGGAATTCTGTTGTTCACCCTTCCTGGACTGAGAACCTTCCTAGATTGTTAAAGGATATTTCCGCATTAATGGTGCAAACATGATATTTGCTGTGGATGGATCTGCATTAATTTACCAATCATCCCATCCACATTAGCTGCACACTCAGGGGCCATCCCACTGATAAGATATCAGCACCTGTAAATATCTATTATCGCCAAAATAAATTTAAACAAAGTGTGCAGCTGTATATTTACACATACACAGTACAGGACCAAGAATGCAAACCCTGAGATTGACAGTCCCTTATATTATATGTGACCCGCCACCACAAAATGAGGCATAAGTCACTATGTACAGTTCTGAGAAAATAACAAAATAAAAGAAGAAAAGTTGAAAAAAAAAGAAAATTTGAGTTTTCTGCAGAAATCACCGTTAAAGATGTCAGTTATACATGGTAACTGGACATTTACAGTAATAATTGATTTTTCATGCATATTAGATTGGAATTCTGGATTGTCATAGTTGAGATCTATGCAGATTTGTATTGCAATGAAGATAAGTCCAACCTTGAAGGACAGTTTTCTCGGAATACCCTTATCTGATGCATGATACTTTAAACATTCATTACAAAAAGTTCTAATAATGATAGAAACAAAGTTCTTTTACCATTTTAAAAGTTAAGACACCTTCTCTAAGGTTCTAGCAAAACCCTAAAAATTCCTATCTATGACTTATGCCTCATCGTGTGGTGTGGGGGGAGGGTCTTATATTGGATATCAGGGTCTGAGTGGACATCCCACAATGTCCACCTTTTAGAGAAATTTTAATTTACAAAACTGGGGTATTTTAGAAAATGCACCATTGCAGATTAAACTGTTCTAGTAATGATATTTCAATGTATATAATATGAATAAATGAAGAGATTTTCCCTATTGAAATCAATGGTTAGTAGCAGCTTTTTTTCAGGAGACCACAAGTGTTTTTCAAAAAGGCTCAAAAAGGCTATAATTATATTGATCATCAAATTCGTTTGGAAATAACCTTATATTGAAGGACAAGGCTTTCTGGTTAATAAATTCAATTCAAACCCCCTTGACTTGCTTCCTCTTCATTGTTCGGTATGTAATTGGATGTTTATTCCCCGTAAAGGTAAATATACCAACTAATTTATTAAACCAGCAAAACATTTCTGAGTCTATATGAGGAGAAGCCATTAATCCTCATTGTAGCAAACACGGTTATTATATCAGTTATATCTGTCACAATGGTTAAACTGAAGGTGTCTTAAGGCCATATTCCACATTCCAAAAGTATGCTGCTGATTAGGGCTGCTGTACTTTCGGCAGTGCCGATATGTAATCGGCAGCATCGCCGATAAAATTTTACCAACATGTTGATAAATTTTTCCTGCTGATTTTTCACTCATTGCCGATATTCCACTTTTGGTCCACGAAATCCCAACGAAAGTACAGCCGGTGTAGTACGTTACGATGTCGGCAGCCCGCACTTTCAGTATATGGAATAGGACCTTTAGACTGGCTTTTTGTAAAGCATTCAGAAAACCTTACATGTCAAATTTGTAATCACTTCAGGTTAATCACTCGATGGGTTCTGCAAAGTTTTACAAATTCTCTAAGCCCTAGATGTTTGTAACACTATAATAAGCTTTAAGCAGCTTTCTATTTGTAACCAAATGCCAGTGGTGTTTCTTTAAGTTTTGTCCAAATCATATTGTATGACATAAATATTTGTTGGATTTTATTGAAGAAATTGAAGCAGTTTTAACTGCATAACATGAACAGGTTTTCCCTATTGAAATTGATGGTTACTAGTGCTGTTTTTTATTCAGGAGACCACAATTTCTTTTTCAAAAAGACTAGAAATGTGTATAATACTAACTGTTAAGTTCCTTTGGAAATGATCTAATATCGGAGGACGAGGTTTTCTTATTAATAAATTCAACTTGAACTGCCCAAAAACTGCATGTATTATCTGCTTTCTCTTCATTGTTTTGACTTGTTGTTAATAGGATGTTTATTCACAATACAAGTCAATATGCCAAAATAATGACTTCTCAAACCAACATAACGTTGGTGTGTCTATATGAGGAGAAGGCATTAATCTTCATCGTAACAAACACAGTTATATTCAATAGCAGTTATATCTGCAACATTTACCAGCCTGGTTCCAGCAGTATTTAAGTGAGCCAAAGCGAAAGTCTGAGATACATTGCCATCACAGCAGAAACAGCAGTTGACGAATCAGGTTTGACATAGCACCAGTGGCATCATGTCTGGGTAAGTTTTAGCAGTGGTTACAATTTACCAGAGAAACCTTTTAACATACATGCTGGTTCCATGAATCAAGCCCAGGTTCACAATGTTAAAACTATTTACATAAAAAACACAGATATTTTCCATTACCGATGGATTTCTGGTTGCACTCCTCAATATGGGAACACAATTTCTAGTCATTTTGAGATATTTCTGGGTTGTTTTGACAATGTCAGATTTCTTGAACAATCAGAATCAAAAAATGGAAGGAAGATGCATGGAAATGCATTTGGATATATAACTGTTAATCTCACAAAACATGATATTTTCATATTTAATTCATACATTTTGCAGGCATTATCTTAACAATTTAACAAATAAAGATGGCAACAACCATTTCCATGCCCCTTTATTCATGTTGAAATGATTGTACCTCTCTTTTTGCATTAACGTTACTTCAAGTTTGTTATCAGTCCACAATATAAGATATTCATAATTCTGAACTAACCTTTTCAAGTCTGTAAAAGATGAGGATAAAGTACTATTTTGTGAGATCTGTGCCTGCTCTGATCAAATGACTGCATTGGTTAATGTTGGTAGGATGAGCTATATCATCATGTTTTATCAATATCATTTGCTGGGAAAGATGCATAACTTTTCATTGAAATAATGTGTTAGACATTTCCATTAGAATGGTGGAACATATGAAAATACACAGAATTGCATGTTTCATCACATGTAAACCTGAAAATAGTAGCGGCATTTAATGACATAATTATTCTCTAAACTCTTCACATTATAAACATTAACAACTGGTGTATTCACAAACATACTCTTTAAGGATTCTCCCAAATCCTCTTCTCTGATTGGCAGTTTCAAAACACCATTTTCTTATACATGGCAGCTAATCAGTTATGATGAATTTCTAAATCTTGTATTATGTTGCAACATATAAATTGCAACAGCTAGTACACCAACATATTATAACATCAGCTAGCTTGGAATTGACTTGAAAGTACATTGTTATGCTACATTAACACAGCTTATTTGTTCCATATCAAATATTTCAACTGTACTGTAGCAGGAATATCTGCAATTGTCCTTGGATAAAATTGAAGCCTATTGATTCTATTGGTTCTATTATTTCTAAAGCTACTATACACATGAAAGGCTGATTTCCTTTTCTATTTCCATATGTAAGTGAGGAAGAAGAGGAAGTATTGGAAGGGTATGTAGAACGACATTCAGTTTAGTCTCATAATTAATTAAAATGTTTTTCGTTAGTTGTTTACCTTCAAGAATGCTACCATATGAATAGGGTTATTGAATTGGATCAATGTCTTGTCACATGAACAATGATTAATTTTGGGGTGGTAAAATCTATATTGATTTAATAATTTCAGTGTCATGCATTATATCATTACTCATGTTATAAGCAATTGTATCCATGTTCATGTAATACATTTGAAAACCAGTGAGAACATTAGTACTGAAGTTTTTTTCGAAATACAATCAATGTTTGTATATATTTCTAGGTTGAAAAAAGCTTTGGATTTTTCAAATGATTATAGTTTCTCACGCATCGTTATAAGCAATTCTAAATTTTGAGAATTGCATTAACCTCTTTAATACCATTTTTCATACTTTATCATAGATGGACAAGTTATACCATTCTTCAGTTGTGACCAGAAAATTTCGGAAACTGCAATGATTTGAATTTCTGGTTATGCCAACCATTTTACTGATTTTTCTCTAGATATTAAATTAAAGTTGAATGTGATCATTATACTATTGAGCAAGATTTTTAAGATATATTAAAGGTTCATATATACTTAAAGCAAATGCTTAATGAAATTATCAAAATTATGATACATTAATTGTAACAGTAGTAACTTTATGCCAAAATGTATAACTAACTGAACAGCCTGACTGTTGAAGTAGCTGTGATTTCTGCTCATCTGGGAATAAAATCATTTGCAAAGCTCATATATATTTTATACATAGGAACTAACAATATGGCAGCCTGTTTTACAGGGTTTTGGATAGGCAGAGTTGTATCGTATGTAGTTTTTTATATCTGTTGATTTCGCAGTACTTGTCCCATCTGTGGGACTGAAGCCTACTGATTTTATTGCTTCAATTATTACTAAAACTTCTGTACATATGAAAAGCTAATTTCTTTTTCCGTTCCCTTACAGTAATGTAGAAGAGGGTGAAGAAGAGGAAGGAGCAGTAGGGTATGTACAACAACATTCAGTTTAGTCTCATAATTGAGGCCTACTTTTTTGTATGTAGTTTACATTCTTCAAGAATACTGGAATATGTCTATGAGATCAAAGTCTTGTCACATAAACAAAGAGTGATTTAGGGTGGCAAAATCATTGTTAATTTATAATTTTCAATGCCATCATGTCATTACTCCTGAACTGACGAAGGTGGTCAGTCCATGCTCAGTAGCTCAGGGTAGTGTTGACATCAGTGCACACCTTAGCTATAACTCTTCGTCATAGTTGAATAGAAGGGGAGGAGTCAGGGTAGTGACATTTATTGCACCATCATACATAGGGGCTGTTACTAGAAGCACTCAGTCAGAGTAAAGCTGAACGTTGTTGTGAGTTAATATGCTGGAAAGGTTCTGTTCTAAAAGCTTAATCCTGGAGTTGGAATTGAAGCTGATAGACTGCTTAGTTAGTGGGAGTGTTGGCTGAGTGTGATTGAGTGGATTCTAACCTTGGAACTGTTCATTGTCATTGAGATCTTGTCATGGAAACATCGTAACACAGGAATAAATAAAAGAACATCCTTTAACGCAAGTGTTATGTCTTACATAATACCGGAACTGTTATTATGTATTGGATGACAACGGTCAATTTTGTGGAGACTGCAATAGGAGCTAGCTATTATCCAAAGGCGAAACAACCTCTTAAATGTAACCTTAACTTTAATGGATAATTAACCTACTATAGTTGATTTAGGGCAGCAAAATCTATGTTGATTTATAATTTTCAATGCCATCATAGCATTACTCCTATTATTGGCAATTGTATCCATGTTCATGCAATACATCTGAAAACCAGTCAGAACACTAGTAATGAAGATTATAAGATGACATTTATATATATTTCAAGGAAGACCTTTGGGATTTTTCAATTAATTATACATAGGAACTAAGTGTATGGCAAGCCTGTTTTACAGGGTTTTGGCAGGGCAGAGTTGTATCATAGGTAACTGTTTATATTAGTTGATTTCACAGTACTTGTCCCATCTGTGGTAATGAAGTCTATTGATTCTACTGCTTCAATTATTACTAAAACCTCTGTACTCATGAAAAGCTAATTTCTTTTTCTATGTCCTTACAGCGGTGAAGAAGAGGGTGAAGAAGAGGAAGGAGCAGTAGGGTATGTAGTATAACATTCAGTTTAGTCTTGTAACCGATGCCCATGTATTTGTACAGAGTTTACATTAAAGAATACTGGCATATGCCTATGGTTATTCAATGGGATCACATAAACAAAGATCGATTTAGGGTGGTGAAATATATATGTTGATTTATAATTTTCAGTGCAATCATAGCATTACTCCTTATATTGGCAATTGTATCCATGTTCATGTAATACATCTGAAAACCAGTTGGAACACTTGTAATGAAGAATATGGAATAAGATTTATTTATATTTCAAGGAAAACCTTGGGACCTTTTTAATAATTATACATAGGAACTAACAATATGGCAGGCCGGTTTTACAGGGTTTTGGCAGGGAAGAGTTGTATCATAGGTAGCTGTTTATATCAGTGCAGTACTTGTCCCACCTGTGGGACTGAAGCCTATTGATTCTATTGCTTCGGTTGTTACTAAAACTTCTGTACACATAAACGGCTAACTAATTTTCTTTTTTCATTGACTCACAGTGGTGAAGAAGAAGGGGAAGAAGAGGAAGGAGCAGAAGAGTATGTAGAACAATATTCAGTTTAGTCTCATAATTGATGCCTATTTTTTGGTATGGAGTTTACAGTCTTCAAGAATACTGGCATATGCCTATGATCATTCAATGGGATCAAAGTCTTGTCACATAAACAAAGATTGATTAAGGGTGGCAAAATCTATGTTGGTTTATAATTTTCAATGCCATCATATCATTACTCCTATTATCGGCAATTGTATCTGTGTTCAAGTAATACATCTGTAAACCAGTGGGAACACTAGTAATGAAGATTATAAGATAAAATTTATATATATTTCAAGGAAAAACTTTGGAATTTTTCAAACAATTATTCATAGGAACTAAGTGTATGGCAAGCCTGTTTTACAAGGTTTTGGCAGGGCAGATTTGTATCATAGGTAGTTGTTTATATCAGTTGATTTCACAGTACTTGTCCCATCTGTGGGACTGAAGCCCATTGATTCTATTGCTTCAATTACTACTAAACCTTCTGTATACATGAAAAGCTAATTTCTTTTTCTATTCCCTTACAGTGGTGAAGATGAAGAGGAAGAAGAGGAAGGAGCTGCAGGGTATGTAGGACAACGTTCAGTTTAGTCTCATGATTGATGCCCATTTAGTGTACAGAGTTTACATTCAAGAATACTGGCATATGCCTATATGGTTATTAAATTTGATCAAAGTCTTGTCACATGAACATAGATTGTTTTAGGCTGGCAAAATCTATGTTGATTTATCATTTTCAGTGTAACTATATCATTACTGTTATTGGCAATTGTATCCACGTTCATGTAATACATCTGAGAACCAGTGGGAACACTAGTAATGAAGATCATAAAACAAAGTTTGTATATATACAAAGGAAAATCTTTGGATTTTTCTAATAATTATACATAGGAACTAACAACATGGCAGGCCTGTAATACAGGGTTTTGGATGGGGAGAGATGTATAGTAGATAGCTGTTTATAGCAGTGGGTTTTGCAGTACTTTTCCCATCTGCAGGACTGAAGCCTATTGATTCTATTGCTTAAAATTAATTATTACTAAAAATTCTGTACTTATGAAAAACTAATTTCTGTTTCTATTTCCTTACAGTGGTGAAGAAGAAGGGGAAGAAGAGGAAGGAGCAGAAGAGTATGTAGAACTCATAATTGATGCCTATTTTTTGTTTGGAGTTTACATTCTTCAAGAATACTGGCATATGCCTATATAAGGTTATTAATTGGGATCAAAGTCTTTTCACAAGAACAAAGATTGATTTAGGGTAGCAAAATCTATGTTGGTTTATAATTTTCAATGCCATCATATCATTACTCTTATTATCGGCAATTGTATCTGTGTTCAAGTAATACATCTGAAAACCAGTGGGAACACTAGTAATGAAGAATATAAGAAAAAGATTATATACATTTTATAAGGAAAAAATATATATTCTAAGGAAAACCTTGGGATTTTTCAAATAATTATACATAGGAAGTATCTGTATGGCAAGCCTGTTTTACAGGGTTTTGGCAGGGCAGAGTTGTATCATAGGTAGCTGTTTATATCAGTGGGTTTGCAGTACTAGTACTTGTCCCATATGTGGGACTGAAGCCTATTGATTCTATTGCTTCGATTGTTACTAAAACTTCTGTACACATAAACAGCTAATTAATCTTTACATTCACTTACAGTGGTGAAGAAGAAGGGGAAGAAGAGGAAGGAGAAGAAGAGTATGTAGAACAACATTCAGTTTAGTCTCATAATTGATACCTATTTTTTTGTATGGAGTTTACATTCTTCAAGAATACTGGCATATGCTTATGATTATTCAATGGGATCAAAGTCTTGTCACATAAACAAAGATTGATTTAGGGTGGCAAAATCTATGTTGGTTAATAATTTTCAATGCCATCATATCTTTACTCCTGAACTGACACGGGTGGTCAGTCCATGCTCAGTTGCTCAGGTTTTTTAGCTCAGGTGTTTACATCAGCACACACCTTAGCTATAACTCTTTGTCATAGTTGAAGAGTAGGGGATGAGACTGGGTAGTGTCGTTCATTGCACCATCATACATAGGGGCTGTTACTATCAGCACTCAGTCAGAGTAAAGCTGAACGTTGTTGTGAGTTAATAGTTGTTACTAAAACTTCTGTACACATAAAAAGCTAATTTCTGTTTCCATTCCCTTACAGTGGTGAAGAAGAAGAGGAAGAAGAGGAAGGAGCTGCAGGGTATGTAGAACAGCATTCAGTTTAGTCTCATGATTGATGCCCATTTATGTGTACAGAGTTTACATTCAAGAATACCGACATATGACTATATATGATTATTCAATAGGATCACATAAACAAATATTGATTTAGGGTGAGAAAATGTATGTTGATTTATAATTTTTAGTGCCATCATATTATTGTTCCTATTATTGGCAATTGTATCCATGTTCATGTAATAGATTTGAAAACCAGTGGGAACACTAGTACTGAAGATTATAAGATAAAATTGTTATATAAATACGAAGGAAAACCTTGGGATTTTTCAATTAATTAAACATAGGAACTAACTGTATGACAAGCCTGTTTTACAGGGTTTTGGCAGGGCAGGGTTGTATAATAGGTAGCTGTTTATATCAGTGGGTTTTGCAGTACTTGTCCCATCTGTGGGATATATTGATTATATTGCTTCTATCATTACTAAACCTTTTATACACAAAAAAGGCTAGTTCCCTTTTCCATTTCCTTGCAGAGGTGAAGAAGAGGGAGAAGGGGGAGTATTGGAAGGGTACGTGAAGCTATATGCAGTTTAGGCTCACATATACAATTAATCCCCATTTTGATTGGGAGCTTATGGTTATTGAACAGGATAAACATCCCGCATGAAAAATGATGAAGTTTCTAAAGATATATTGATCTTATTTTTTCAGTGCCATTATATCATTACTCCTATCATCAGCAAGTGTATCCATATTCATGTAATACATCTGAGAACCAGCGGTCCTAACAATAGTACTAAAGGTTATTATGGAATTAAATTGAAGTTTAGGTATATATATTACTAGGTTAAAAAAGGTTTAGGATTTTTCAAATGATTATACTTTCTCATACCTTATTAAAAGCAACTTATCTCACCCGAACTTTAAGAATTGCCTTACCCACTTTAATGCTTGGTGATAACTTAAGGCAAGGTTAGTGCACTTTTCATTTATGATATTTTTCACCCTTTTTCATAGATGGGTATCATTCTTAAGCTTATAAGCTAAAAACTTCGGAAATTGCAATTATTTGAATTTCTGGTTGTCATGCCAACCCTTTAGCAGATTTTGTTCTCAATATTAAATTAGTTGAAGGTGATCATATATGTTGGGAAAGATGTTTTGAGCTTTAATAAAAGTTTTGTGAATACTTAAAGCAATTATTGCAAATAATCTAAATTTTGATACATTTAAGGTCGTATTACACTATGTGTCGGGTGTATGTCCGCGTTGGGGTATTTTGGCCGACGCGAACAGTACGCGTTAGGGCCTTGAATAGCCGATCTGTTGAAGTAGAGCTACTTTCCCAGCTCATCAGGGAATTAAATAATTTTGCTAACTGCATATATGTTTAAACATAGGAATTAATGGTTTTCTAGGCTTGTTTCACAGGGTTTTAGATGAGCAGAGTTGGATGGGTAGTTTTTTATGTCAGTCATTTTGCAGTACTGGTCCCATCTGTGGGAGCATCTGATTCCTTATAGGAGCTACTTAGCCACAATGAGCAGTGATCTTCATGAAAGTCCTTGTTTCTCGAAACTGGTTATTATCAATCTGTCTCAGCTGAACTTAGAGAATTTACTTTAATCCAAATTAAGAAATTACATCCCAGCTTTTAATATAGATGTAGGCAGTAAGACACAACATTGAAATCATTTAGTTTTCATGATTTTCACAAAATGTTACATCTTCAACAGGACAGGACAATTGACCCAGCAAAAGAAACCGGAAACATTTGCCTTTTCCAATATTGCTGTTCTAAAGTTTTGGGATAGAAATCTTTAAAGTTATTTGCATCAAATTACGGCACAAAATTTCAGTAATTTTCAAAAATACTTTTTGTCTGATGATACGGTTACATTATCAAAACCTATCATTTTGTCTGAAAAAGCTGTATATCAGATTCTCTTAGCATATGAAAGTAAGACAAAGTTAATGAAATGATAAACTACACTCACTACCTCTGGATCTGCCCCTATTATAATTACCCTGTCAGCAAAAGGTTAGTATGGACACACCTGTCTTCACCAAATCCTGAGACAACCCCGGGCAATAAGCCCATTCCACAATGGGTATATCCCAGGGCTGGACAAGGGTGGACAAAATTACGGTATACGGGATGCTTGTCTTCAAGAGCTGGGATTACTGGAACAACTAAGAATTATGTTTTTCTATCTCACCAAGTACTGATAAAACACTATGATTTCTTAGATTTTACCAATTAACAAATTTGCAGACTTCCCAGCAAATCAAAATGCTGCATTTTAGGGTAAATAGGCTTGGTCCATTTTGTTTCACACTTCTATCTTTGGGGATTAAGTCAGAAAGAAATTGCTATGTAATTTCATGGTAAAATTTGATGCTCATGTATGCTGGGATGGGCTTATTGAACATTGCCTTTGACACTCCCAGGCAAGCAGTAACGTAACAAGAACGTTCTGTGACTGTACTTTTTAAATTGGTCTGAGACCTGGCCAATTTTCATGTAACAATAACGTTATTTTAGGTCAGGTTTAGACTTACTTAAAAAGAACGTTATAATAACAATCTATTTTGGTAAAGTTGAGACCAAACTAATTAAGAACATTATAATAACGTTATTGTAACGTGAAATAACGTTACAAGAACTTCACAACAACATTCTAGTGTGATGTCGCAATGTTAGGTTCTAAAGACATTTTTGGGTGCCCTCAAAAGAACGTAACAAGAACCAAACCAGGTCTAAACAGAACGTTGCTGCTACGTTATTATAACGTCATATTCTTGCTTGGGCTGCCACCATGCCCCAGCCTAGTACAACAGCCAAGTACCACAGCCCTGTGCTGCAGCCCGGTACTGTGCCAGAAATGTCAGTGTGCTGATCTTCTGCACAGAGGGCTTGCAAACAAAATCAGAAGTTTTAAAAATAAAGCTCCCCTCATTTTGAAAATCTCTGGATCCTTCCCTGATATCTACAACATAACAATGAAGAAGCCTGAAGAAACACCTCAAAACGCACTTTTGTAAACTTCATCATGTTATTGGTAAAACCAGAGTGATTAAGATTCAGGTCAAACTAGAAATCAATATCTTACCTTTTCAGATATCTTCCAAGCAATTGACCATTTCTGATAGATTTCTGTTTTCACTTCATTATATTGGAAAACATGTAAAAAGCAAATTGACAGGAAGGGGAACCACTTTCGTCCTTAGTTGATGTTGATATAAAGCAAAAATTACATATGGGATAATCTTTATTGTGTACCTGTTTTTTTTTACCCACCCCCCAGATCAATCCCCTGTTGGATCACTGCCTGCTTTTACCATGTTTGCGAAAGTTTTATGTGGACACAACTATATTCATGAAATTGTGTTATACTTTCAGAATATTAGGCTCTCACTTGGGTAAAATAAAACACGGCTTCAAGAAGGTACTCAAAAAGTAAGCAGCCTCCACAATAAAGTCCACACTCCCTGATGGTTAAAAGTTTGTTTATTTCTTTTTGTATTACTTGTAGCTTGTTATCAGTCCACAACATATAGAAAAGTTCCTCATTCTAAGCTGACCTTTCCCAGTCTATAAAAAGTAAGTATAAAGTAAAATTTTGTGAGACCTGTGTCTGCTTTTAGGTTTGCCATACTCCTACATCTATGATGAGATGCCTGCATTAGTTAATGTTAGGTTGAGGAACTACATTATTATGCTTTATCGAAATAGCCTTTTTTCTGGGGGAGCTTCATGACGTCTCATTAAAATGATTTGCTAGATATTCCAAATATAATGGGGAAACATACAGAAATAAACAGAGTTGGACATTTTCATTCTCTGTAAATATACAAAATAGTTGCTGCATTGAATAATCTATTCTATATTTCTTAGAGTTATAACAGATTATTAAAGAAATTTGGCGAAAAATGAATTCATGGCAGAAATTTTGTAATGGATTTTGTAATACTTGGGTCTCTGTTAAAAGTTTTACAACACTATGCAACTCTCCAGCGTTTCTCCAAAATTGTCTCTTCTCATTTGCCATTTCAAGACATTTTCTTATACATTTTTAATTTATATTATTTTTTCCCAAAATCAACTTCAGAGTTTCCCCTGATCTTCCAGAAGATGGTAAATAGAAAGAATTAATACAATTTTAACATCAACTGATCAATCCATATCCATTATTGTACATTAAGTAAATCAGTGTAACAAAACTGGCAGTAAATCAGTTGTGCAAAGTCCCTGAAATTGTTGAAATCTCATAACTTGTTGCATCAAATACACTTCAACAGCTAGGACACCATATGCATTTTACTAAAATATTGATTAGCTGGGAATCGATGTTACCATATCATTTGCAACTAAGCTTTTAAGGTACATTGTTATCTTTTAAGGTTCATTGTTATCTTTTATCTTATCTGCAATTTTGGAAAACAAATTCTGGTCATTTTAGAATATTACTGGGTTGTATGTCAGATTTCTTGAACAACCAGAACTTTGCTCGAGTTGCCTTAACCTTGCATTTAAGACACTTCAGATCTATCCTAATTGTGTATCTCACTTTAATTATATTTGAAAACATGTAAACGAGTTGCACAAATTGACAGGAAGGGGAACCAATATTGTTCTTAATTGATGTTGATACAAAGCAAAAACTACATATGGGATATTCATGAGTGTATAATTGGGCATCTGTTTTTTGAAACCCCTGGATCCAACCCCCTTGATTACTTCCTCCTTTTACCCTGTTTGCAAAATATATGTATGGACATGCATGACTGTATTCACCAAAATGTGTTATATTTTCAGAAAACTGGGCAAAATAAAACGTCGCTTGATAAAGGCGGTTAAAAAGCAGGTGGTCTCCGGCATAAAGTCTGCAGTCCTTGGTGATGAAAAGTTTGTATCTCACTTTTTCCATTACTTGTAGTTTGTCATCAGTCCACGATATATGTATATAAAAGTTTGTCATTCTAAAGTGACCTTTCCCAGTCAGTAAAACTGCATATATGCTTCATACATAGGAACTAACTGTATGGTAAGCCTGTTTTTCAGAGTTTTGGATGAGCAGAGTTGTATGCTAGGTGGTTGTTTATTTCAGGATTGAAGCCTGTTGATTCTATTACTTCTATTGTTACAAATCCTTCCATACGCTTGAAAGGCTAATTTCCTTTTCCATTATCTTACAGTGGTGAAGGAGAAGAAGATGATGACGATGATGGCGATGATGATGATGATGAAGAAGAAGAAGAAGAAGAAGAGGAGGAGGAAGAGGAGGAAGAGGAGGAAGAGGAAGGGTAGGTAGAACATTCAGTCTAGTCTACTTTAGTCTACTGAAACTTCTGAATAGCGTTATTGAATGGGATCACATGAACAATGAAGGATTTAGAGTGGCAAAAGCTATATTGATTTAATTTTGTCAGTGCCATTATATCATTTCTCTTGTTATCAGCAATTGTATCCACTTTCATGTAATACATCTGAAAAACAGTAGGAACCAAAGTACTACAGTTTATTATGGAATAAAATTGAAGTTGATATATATTTCTACTCTGAAAAAAGTCTCAAGGTTTTTACAAAAGATCATAGCTTCTCACACCTTTTCATAAGCAATTTATCTCACCAGAGCCTTTAGAAATGTCTTTAGATATTCAAATGGCATGCTCCTGGTGATAATTTAAGGCAAAATGGATGTACTTTTGATTAGTTAAATTTTACATACTTTTTCATAAATGGGCTAGTTATGTCATTCTTAAGCTTATGACCTGAAAATTTAGGAAACTGCAACAATTTGAATTTCTGGTTTTCATGCCAACCATTTTGCTGATTTTTCTTTGTATGAAATTAAAATTGAAGGTGATCATCTTGGCAAGATGTTTAAATAAAAGCATCATAACTACTAAAAGCAAGTGCTCAATGAAATTATCTAAATTTTCATTTGTTAAGTGTCTCATTAACACCTTTTGTCAAAAATTATAACCTACTGAATAGCTTTCTGTAAATATAGAACTGCCTTTTCAGATCATGTGAATACAAAATCTTCTTGCAAATTGCATATGGTTCAAATTTTCTACAGATATACAATTAGGTCCAGAGGGTCGAAAAAATCAAAAATGCAAAATGATTAAAATTGATAATTTATTCATTAAGTACATGCATTTCTCTTCATTCTAACACCCAATTATACTCACGTTGAGCTATCGATTGGGGTTTTAGATACAATCAAAGATTACTTATCAAATGAAGCAAAGGTCTGTAATGTAATTAACTATACTACATGAGTAACTTTAAGTATCTAAACATGTCTTATTGATAGCAAATTAAGTCTATTTCCTGGCAAGATATGAATGTTTGAGAGTACAAAGAATACCAGCTTTAAAGTAGGAATTTGTTGGAACAATCTTAACATGGCTGTGAACATTTGTCCATCCCAGGAAATGTGAGTCCTTCTTAATATATATCTGTATCTTTTCTTTCATGTGCTCAGATTTGCTCAGTGCTTCTTAAAACTCACTGAATATTTACTTAAATATCTCTACTTTCCAAAACAAATCGTTAGGGCACTTTGTTCAGCACTAATTTCCCTTAAATCATGCACTTTGTAAGTGTTATTTATGCATGGATGTTTTCATATGTCTTCGTTTGTCAAGGGTAAGGCTTTACTAAAAACAAGGAGCAAGGAACAAAATGTGTAACAGCCGATTTGGTCACCTCCTGGCGTCTATGAGGCGCTCGGCAAGTTCTTAGCATTACCAAACGTAAATCGCCCATTTTTCCGTTTTTGTCTAAATTTCAATTCCCTAAAGACTGATTTGCATTATTTACACTTTTCTCTGCTGAAATAACCGAAAAAACTGTTTGCAATTCGATCAGGAATACTTAGAATAATTGTGTTTTTATCTGAATTGACGACTGGTCGTGACCCTACAACACTGTGACTGAGAGAACCAGCTCAGTACTCTTGTCTGATCATGTGCTTCCCCTATAGCCTGTTTTCGGCGATGTAGGGTCAGATTTAAGCTTCCTTAGGGTCACAAGCGTGTTTAAACGGAACAGAAATGATCTTTTTTACATGAGCTAGTCGGGTTACAGTAGATTCCCATAATAGCGACTGCGTACTGGACCATCTTAAAGTGTAGCTAATTATAGATCTTTGCTAAGAGTGTTCTGGACATACCCAAATAGAGCAAATTGTTTTTATATTTATTCCACATGTTCCTTAGGACAAGTCTAGTGTCTTTGAAAATGAAAAAAAAATATCATTTTCACCTTTTCCAAAGTTTTCAAAGAGAATCAATCAAAGCATTATTATGTCATCCTAGCAACCCAAATGTATTTTCCCTTTAGCCAGACATGATTTCTATAGAATCCATCAGCAATCATAGGTACTCTAACACTTCTGTGGGCCTGGGCTAGCTCCTTCTTGAGAGTAAAACAAATTAAGGATGTTTGCATAAATCTTATGGACCTTCTTTGATGGTCAGGCTTTACTAAAAGTATTCTGGACAAGCCTGATGAATGGTCTTCATTTTAATTCTACATGAGGTGTCCAGCACGGTTCCCTTGCGCAGCATCATTCCTGATAAGGCTGTTTCGTTTAAAATGGAAAAGGAACTAGACAAAGTGCCTGCTTCCTATCATAATTCTGGTCGTAATTCCTATAAAACACTGACAAAAACACAAAAGGGAACTATCCAGAGGCACTTCACAACAGATGGAACACTCATTCTTGGAGACAGCCCTATAGATGAGTCTCAATTGATCCACCTTCTAGCGAGTTCCTTACGACCGACTACCAAAGAGCAAGCGAACTTACCTAGCTGAAAATGGCCTAAAAATGGTCAATTTTACATCTGTAGAAAAATTGGACCCATACATACATCTTATACATAGAAACTAACTGTGTGGCAGGCCTGTTTTACAGGGTTTTGGATGGGCAGAGTTGTATGGTAGGACATTGTTTATGTCAAAACTGGTTCCACCTGTGGGAGAGAAGCCTATTGATTCTATAATTCATATTGTTACTAAACTTTCCATAACCTTGAAAGGTGCATTTCCTTTTCCGTTATCTTACAGTGGTGAGGAGGAAGGAGAAGAAGAAGAAGGAGAAGGAGAAGAAGAAGAAGAAGAAAAAGAAGGGTATGTAGAACATCATTCCCTTTAGTCTCACTATTTATTCCCATTTCTTTTGTTGGGTATCTTACATTCAAGAATGCTTGGTTATTGAATGTGATCAATGTCTTATCACATGAACAATGATGGATTCAGAGTGGCAAAAGCTATATTGATTTGATTTTTTCAGTGCCATTATACCATCACTCCTATTTTTAACAATTGCATTCATGTTCATGTAATCTGAAAACCAGTGTGAACCCTTGTACCGAAGATTATTACTAAATAAAATTGAAATTTATATATATTTCAAATCATAACATAATATTAACTCCAATGAAAGAAGTTTAAAACTAAAGAATTGTATTTACTATTAATAACCAAAAATGTTAGTAATTATTATAATGTATATGTAATAAATAATAAACAATATCAGTGTCTATCTATCTATAGGTTGAAAATAGCTTAGTATTTTTCAAATGATCATAGTTTATCACACCTTGTTATAAGTAATTTATCTCCTCTGAGAATTGCCCTTAACCACTTAAATGCCATGCTCCTAGTCATAATCTAATGCAAAATCGATGTACTTTTAATTATTCATTTTTCATACTTTTTCATAGATAGGCAAGTTATATTATTCTTAAGCTTACGACCTGAAAATTTCAACAATTTTGCAGATTTTTCTTTATATTAAATTAAAGTTAAAGGTATTCATATAAAGTCTGGTATGATTCTTAGAATTGTGCTAAGAGTTTCAAGCAAGTGCTCAATGAAATTATCTAAATTTCCGTACATTAAGTGTCCCAATAGAAACTTCATGCCAAAAGATATCACTAGTTTAATAGCTTGTCAGTTGAAGTAGAACTGCCTTTTCAGCACATCTGGGAAAAAGATCATCTTGCAAACTGGACATATATGTTTTATACACATGAACTAATGGTATGCTATGCCTGTTTTACAGGGTTTTGGATGGGCAGAGTTGAATTGTAGGTAGTTCTTTTATGTCAGTCGGTCAGCAGTGCTGGTCCCATCTTTGGAAGCATCTGATTGCTTATAGAAGAAGCTACTTAGTCATAATGAGCAGTGACCTTTATCAAGATCCTAATTTCCCGTAACTAGTTAATACCAATTTGTCTCAGCTGAACATAGAGAATTGCCTTTAGTCCAAATTGAGAAATTATGCCCATGCTTTTACTGTAGATGTAGACAGCAAGACAAAACATTGAAAACCTGTTTTTTTCACTGTTTTCACAAAATATTACATATCTTCAAGATTTTCCTTAGGAACACAAAATGGACCCTCAAAAAGAAAGAGGAGACATTGGGCCTCATCAACATTGCTGTTCTAAGGATTTGAAATAGTTATCTTAAAAGTTGCCCTGAGGTCAATACCCGAGGCATGATATAGTTAGAGGGATGCGATTTCAGGTTATTTAACCAAAAATCTGCTATTTTGGATTTTTGGTACCCATCCGGGTTGTGTTGATATTTCAAAGTGGCTCCCCTTTTAAATTTCATTAAGGGGTCCTAGGGGATCATTATGCCAAATGAAATTCAGAAATCTTTTGGCGAAAGGGTAAAGTCAATATCCCTTTCTTTTGAATTATTTCAGAATATAGCAGTCATTGATAAAGGTATCATGCTAATAAATTTCAGCCATTTTGAAATTTATGGTATTGTATTGGATGAATATTATATTTATTAAGCCCTCTCGGCTATAAACAACTGATAATGGAACCATTTCCCCTTGCCTTATACCTTAATAGCTAAAAATCATAATATTTGTCAAAATTAATCAGCCATCTTGGATTTTGGATTTCTGCATTGACTTCAAAGACAAATAATTGAAATCCCTGACCTATAATCTCTCAATTTTGACACCAACTATGTCTCTCTAGTCATTTTAGAAGCTGAGATATAAGATCTTTTGTAGCAAATGTCAGCCATATTGATTATTTGGCCCCCACAGTCGTCCTATTGATATTTCAAGGTGGCTCCCCCTCCAGATTTGATAGTTATGCCTCAGAGGTTTCTCATACCAAATTTGATGCTTTTATCCACCGCGTAACAATTTCACTAAAAAGTGACCTTAACAGACCTCACTATAGGACCACCTGCACCTATTCCCCCCCTCCACCTGTGTCAGTTTTGATGACTCTGTCTGCAAAAGGTTTATATGAATACAACGGTTTTCACCAAATCCTGTTATAATTATTTTGAGACAACCAAGTTGAATATTGCCTATGTCAGTGCCACAATCCCCTAGCCAAATACCTCAGCGTACCTCAGCGGTCCTGTACCTCAGCCCTGTACTGTCCCAAGAAATAATGTCAGTTTGTTGATCATCTGCACAGAGGGTTTGCAACCAAAAATTAATTCCAGTGGAAAGTTTTACAATATATAGCTCCCCAATTTTGAAAATCTCTGGATCCTCCCCTGATGACTGCAACATAACAATGCAGAAGCCTGAAGGACACATCTCAAACCAAACTATTGCAGACTTCATCATGGTATTGGGAGATACTATTATCACAAGAAAGATTGATCCTGTGAAAACAGGAGTGGTTACAATTAAGGTCAAAATGGAAACCACCATCTTACCTTTCAGATATTTCAAAGCATTTGACCATTTCTGATAGATTTCTGGTTTCACTCTGCAATATTGGAAAACATGTGAAAGAGTTGCACAAATTGACTGGAAGGGGGACCAATAATGTCCTTAGTTGATGTTAATAGCAAAAACTACATATTGGAATATTTATAAGTGTGTAACTGGGCATCTGTTTTTTTCACTCCCTGGATCAATATCCCCATCGATAGCTCCCTGCTTTTACCCTGTTTGCAAAATATTTATATGGGAACAACTGTGTTCACTGCATTATGTTATACTTTCAGAAAACCAAAATCTAGCCGTGGCAAAAAACGCTGTGGTGTCAAGAAAGCACCCAAAAAGCGAGCAGCCTCCGGCAAAAAGTCTCCGCTCCCTGATTGTCAAAAGTTTGTATCTGACTTTTTTAATTACTTGTCATTTGTTGTCAGTCCACAATATATGTAAAAGTTCATCATTCCAAGCTGATATTTCCCATTCTGTAAAAGATAAGGAAAGAGTGCAGTTTTGTGAGATCTGTGCCTGCTTTTGGGTTTGCAAAACCCACACATCTCTGATCAAATGATTGTATTAGTTAATATAGGATGGAGGAGCCACACTGTTATGCTTTATCAATATGGCTTAGTTGCCTCGGGAGCTGCATAACTTTCATTAAAATGATTCCCTATACATTTTCATCATAACAGGAAAATAAACAGAAATTTACAGAATTGCATATTTCATTATTTGTTAATCCATAATATAGTCACTGCTTTTAATAATCTATTCTAAATTTCCTATAGTTGTAACGGTTCGCAACACTTTTTTTCTATTACACATTGGTTAGGCATCTGTTAAAGTTTTATGATTCACTTCCGGGCCTAATGTAGTCTTAAGGCCGTATTCCACATACCAAAAGTGCGGGCCGCCGAAATTGACCCTCTCCATGGCAACGTTCTATAACGGCAGTAAGTACTTTCGGTGCAATTTCGGCAGCCGAAAGTACAGAATCGGCAACAAGTACAAAATTGGCAGGTAAATATTATCGGCAGTGCCGCCTATTATATATCGGCACTGCTGAAAGAACAGTAGCTGCAAATCGGCAGCACACTTTCGGAATGTGGAATATGGCCCTTATTTGTTCACATAAACATTAAATCTTAACTATCTGTGGTATAAGCAGAAACAAACTGTATAGGGGTCCACCAAATTCCTCTTTTCTGCCGGCCATTTCAAAACACCATTTTCTTATACATGGCAGTAATTTAGATGTGCAAAATTCCTGAAATTGTTGAAATCTCATAACCTGTATCATATTGTGGGCTCGTAATTGGAAGTGACAAACTCCGTACAAAACAGGTACTCCCAGGGAAAAACATGATGGGTAAACTCCTAGAAGAACTTCGTGAGGACCTGATCCGAGAAGAACGTACCTGTAAATTAAAATAAGTCAATAGCGTGAAAAACTTGGAACTACAACAATATCTAATTAGATAAATAATTATAAACCTGTACCACTGATAAATCAACTTATTATCTATTTTTTCAAACTAGAGGGTTTTCTAATGTATTTTGTCCTTTTCATCATCACTATGTTTACACATGCATTTACCAAACGACTGGGTCTTACTAACCTGGTTAGTGGGCCAGCCCGAACACTTAAACGCACTGGGCCCTCCTACACCTTCAAAGGCTTACCTGCTGTATATGGTTTCTGGGTGCCTATATTGTTTACACATAGCGATGATTATGTATATATGTTAACTATGAACATGGTCCGTGGACCATTTGAGGGGGATCTGAGTAATCTACCAAATGGATAACATTAAAGGTTTATCCATCTTGCACCTTAACGTCAGAAGTTTACTTAAAAAACTGGATGAGATATTTATACTGTATTCCGAATATGATGTAATCTGTCTAACGGAGACCTGGTTACATGACAATATAACAGACGCTTTACTGAAAAGACCTGGCTTTAAATTTTTCAGATACGATCGTAGTATCCCTGTGCTCTGTAAAAGAAACATAGTCAAAAGGGGGGGAGGTATAATTGTCTATGTGAAAAATAAAAATGCGAAGTTTACTACTTGCATAGAAAACAAAACTATTTGTACAAAGGATATTGAATGTACGTACTTAAAGATTGAATACCCTTTTCTACGAACACAACACCTAATAACAGTATATCGACCACCTTCTTCAAATCTTAATACTTTTGAAAAAGAACTGTATAGAATGAGTGAAGATGTAAATCTGTTAAAAATAGAAATGACTATTATTGGAGATATCAACATCAATTATAATGCTAGACATACCAAGGGTTTTAAAATTCTAAAAAGTTTTGAAAAAACAAGAGGTTTGAAACAATTAATCAAGGAAAACACACGTCTAGATAAGAAAAAAGGCAGTCGTATAGATCTAATTATTACTAATATGCGTAACATTAAAAATGTTAGTGTTCTTGAAATGCTGATAAGTGATCACTGTCCGATATCCTTAGTGCGCAAAAAGGTAAAGGAGAAACATGTTAAAAAACATGTTATAGGCCGCAGTTACAGAAACTATGACCATCCAAAATTTATGCGTGTTTACAAAATTGCAAATGGGATGATTTTATGATGTTGACTGACCCTAATATTTTATGGAACTTATTGTATTGTAATATACTGACTGTACTTGATGATATGTGTCCTATTCGAAATCTTAGAGTAGAGGATAACAAACCAGAATGGTTGACAGTGGATGTCCTTGAACTTATACGACGGAAAAAAATGGCCTTTAGAAAATGTAAAACCAGTAGTACTGATAACGATTGGTTTCTTTTTAAAAATTTAAAGACGGAAACTACTAAACTTATCCGTCATACGAAAGCTAATCTGATTAAAACCAAATTGGTAACCAACAATGATAATCCAAAAAAATTCTGGGAAATCATCAATAACTGTTTCGGTAACCAAAAAGGATGTGATACTGGAATTACTCTAATCAAAACGGAGAATAGTAATACTACACTAGATGAGGTCCAATCGACTGAGTATCTTAATGAGTATTTCAGTAAAATTGGTGATGTCTGTTCAGATGTGAATATTAATGATCCTGTTATTTCGCAATATCCTACGACAATTTCGAATTTTCACTTCATAGAGATTTACGAGGAAGATGTTAAAAATGCTATGTCGAATATCTCTACCAACAAGTCATCGGCGTTAGAGAATATTACCAGTAAAGTACTGAGAGATGCATTTATGGCATTACTATCTTACGTAACGCACTTATTTAATTGTTCTCTTGGTAACGGAATTTTTCCATGTGAGTGGAAATTAAGTAAGGTTTTACCAATACCAAAATGTAAAAACACAACTATTGCCGGAAACTGGAGGCCGATTTGTTTGTTACCCTATCCTGAGAAGATTTTAGAACGAATTGTACATAAACAATTAACAAATTATATAGAAGAGAATAATCTTTTTGCATGCGAACAATATGGATTCAGGAGAGGGAAAAATACCTGTAGTGCCATACAAGAATTTGTTGATTATATTACTTGTAATATTAATAACGGGGAAACGGTAGGATGTGTTTATGTCGACTTATCTAAAGCTTTTAATTGCTTACAACACCAGAAATTGTTGATGAAATTACGTACCATGGGACTTGGAGATATTGAGATGAAGTGGTTTACTTCATATCTGAATGAACGAACACAGCAAACTCTTTTTAACAATAGACTTTCTGCTCAAAAACCTGTTCATACCGGCGTTCCCCAAGGTAGCAGTCTCGGGCCTTTACTTTACATTATTTACGTAAACGATTGTACAGTATATATGCAAAAATCGACTAAAAGTGATGTACGGATGATTCTTTACGCAGATGACACGGTGCTACTAACTAGCGGTAAAAATATGCACCAAGTAACTCCTCGGTTGCAGGACGCTCTAAACTGCTATGACACCTGGTGTAATGTAAATGATTTATATATCAATAAGAAAAAGACAGAGATGATGATTTTTACAACCTTACCTAAATTAGAAAATATGTATACCGAATGTAGTGATTTATTCATAGGGACCGATGTTGTCAAACCAGTTAGAACTTATTGTTACTTGGGAGTTAACTTCGATAGCTGTTTGAATTACGATAGGTTTTTAAACGCAATCATTAAGAAGGTATCACACAAAATATACATGTTCACACAAATACGGCATATGTTGACTTTTGAAGCTGCCCTGCTTGTATTTAAGCAGATGATCTTACTCTTCTTTGACTATTTAGTTGTACTAATTGACGGAGGGCCAAAGGGTTTAATAGATAAGTTACAGAAATTACAGTTTAGGGCCTTAAAAATTGTATATAATTATTACTTGAATAATCGGTTGATTACAAGAGATATGAAAAATGAACTACATTTACATTGTAAAATTGAAAGATTGGTTGTACGAAGAGTTAGACGATTGTTATCACTATTACATATGTACATATACAATATTGAATCATATGAGGTTGAATTGGAATTACCAACAAGACAACTACGTAGTGACTCGGGTAAAAAATTGGAAATAGAGAGACCGAACTTGGAAATATATAGAAAAAATTGGAAATATCGAGCATATAAATATTGGACTCTATTACCACCAAATGTACAGAGAATCGATTTACTGTCAGAATTTAAAAAGATGTTAACAACTGAGGTTGTTGAAAGTCTGTGGAAAAAGGTGCATGAAATTGGAATTACTTGAAAAATTATCATTGATGTAATTGATGTTTTGTTTGTAAATAGTGTAATTATATGTGTATTACTACATCATGAAAAGCACTGTAAAGTGATGATATTTATGTTCAATAAAAAAAAAAAAAAAAAAATACACTCTAACAGCTCGGGCACCATCTTATTGAAATATTGATTAGCTCGGAATTGACTTAATGTTACCATAATCCTTTGTAACAAAACTTGTAGGTACATTATTATGCTTTTGAACGCTTGTGTTTGTTTATGGTTATAATCATTAGAATGGGGAATTGTTGACACTTCGCTCTTTCACTTTCAGAAAACCAGACTCTCAGCGGGGGAAAAAAAGCGGTGTCAAGAAAGCACCCAAAAAGAAAGCAGCCTCCAACAAAAAATCCACACTCCCTGATGGTCAAAAGTTTGTATTTCACTGTTTGCATTACTTGTAGTTTGTTATCAGTCCACAATACATGTAAAGGTTTATCATACTAAACCGACCATTCTCAATGTGTAAAAGATGAGGATAAAGTACAGTTTTGTGAGATATGTGCCTACTTTTAGGTCTGCCAAACTCAAACATCACTGATCAGATGTATTAGTTAAAGGAAAGCTTGCACATAAATACAGGATGCTCATTTTTCATTGAATTGAATTCAGTATGTTATTTACTACTTGCAGTGCAAATGATAGCAAAATGGAAGGGAAATATTTAGTTTACACACAGTTATGTGACATTAATAAACTTGCTTTTTATCACATTTTTAAAGGAAATCCAACCAATTTATGATGTAGCAAGGGGAGTTCTTGGGGAATCCCCTCATCCCTAAGAAGGGAATCCCCATCCCTGTAAAATTTGTAAAGATAGTTATGCACTCTAACAAAAAGTAAATATATCCGACCCCATGCAACTCATAATAAATTAAAATATGTATCCATCTACAATCATTCATTAATTAGGGAATCCCAAAATAATTTTAGAAGGAATTCCCATAGCTGTGACGTAGCAAGGGGAGTACTGAGCAGCTCAACATTCAGGGAATTCCCAAAAATAAATTACTTTCCTCAATAATTCCCTTATACCTAGACATTTTCAATTTTTTACTTTTGAAATATTTTTAGAATACTTAAGTGAAACTAATTATTCTAAAACTAGCACTTCATAAATTTATGTGCAAGTTTTCCTTTAATGTTGGGTGGAGGACTAACACAACAATTGACTATTGACTGTATTACTGCTAAAAGTATTGTTGCCCCGTACTATACCAGAAATGTAAATGTGCTGGTTTTCTACAAGGAGGGCTGGTAACCAAAAATTAATTCCAGCAGAAATTTTACAATAGAGTGCCCCCCCCCCCTCCGTTTTGAAAATCTCTGGATCCTCCCCTGGAGACTACAACACAATAATGAAGCCTGTATTACACACCTCAATACACACTGTTGTAGAATTCATTATGATATTGAGAACTACTATTGTCACAAGAAAACTGATCTTGTTAAAACAGGAGTAATTAAAATTCGAGTCAAAAAAAAGAAAAAAAACATCTAACCTTTTCAGGTATTTTGCAACCAATTGACCATTTCTGAAAGATTTCTGGTCACAACTGTATTCACAAAATGTTATTATACCTTTAGAAAACTGGACCCTGAAAGGGGTGGAAAACACTGTGGCATCAAGAAAGCACCCAAAAAGCAAGCGGCCTCCAGCAAAAAGTCCACACTCCCTGATGGTCAAAAGTTTGTATTTTTTGCATAACTTGTCGTTTGCTATCAGTCAAAAATATATGTAGTGGTCAAACATTTTAAACTGACCTTTCCCAGTCTGTAAAAGATGAGGATAAAGTTCCCTTTTGTGAGATCTCGGCCTGCTTTTGGGTCAGAATATCAGATGATCAGATGACTGCATCAGTTGATCTTGGGTGAAGGAGGTAGACTTTTATGTTCTATCAATACATGTACTCCTTATTTACGGACATTATCTGTATAACTTGTCGTTAAAATAATTGGCTATGCATTTCCATTATAAAGGGGAACATATGGAAATAAACAGAATTGCATATTCTATTATTTGTAAACCCATTAAATAGCTACTGCATTCAATAATATATTCTAAGTTTCCTATAGATGTAACAGATTATAATAATAAATGAAGCCAACTTAACTAGTAGGTGTAACCACAAACAAACTGTTGCAGGATTCTCCTAATTCCTGTCCTCTGATTGGCCATTCCAAAGATTATTTCTTTCATATGGAAGCAAAAACAATTGTGAAGAACCTCGAAATCGGTGATTTTTTCAACCTATTACTTTTTGTAAATCCATAGAATAATTTCTGGTAATTTTGGAAAATTTATGGATTTTTTTTCAATGTCAGATTTCATGAACAAACAGAATTTTCTAGAATTGCCTTAAACCAGCAATTAGAACAGTTCAGAAATATCTCTTTTATGTATTTCATTTTAAATTTATTACAAATCATGTAAAAGAGTTGCACAAATTGAGAGGAAGGGAAACCAATAATTCCTTTTGTCAATATTGATATAAAGCATAAACTACATATGGGATATTCAAGAGTGCGTAAACGGGAACCTGATCTTTCAATCCCCCTAGATCTCCCCTGCTTTTAGCCTGTTTGCAAAAGGTTTATATAGACACAACTGTATTCACCAAATTCTGTTATAATTTCAGACTTCAGAAGTGCAAGAATACTTGACAATGTGGTGGCTTCAAGGGCTCCTGGAATTGCCAGAGGAGTGGGTTTGATAAACAAAATCAAACCAAAAGAAACCCTAAGGGGACATGATAAGTCAGTGTGGCAGATTTGGGGGTAGGGGCACAAAGGACATGTGCCTATCAATTTTTTTATGGTTAATTGTTATACCTGGAAGATCCAAAAGATTTTTTTTAGAATAGGGCCCCTTTTCATAAATCACTGGACCATCCGTGATACCCAAACAGGAGACTGATTACATGCACTGACATCACGACAGAACTGTTGATTATATGATAAATGCTTTCATACGGGGACCTGTTGTAGTCAATAGTCATTTTGATAAAAAGACAGAAATAAAAGAAAAGTGGGTTGGGGGTCACAGCCCCCTATCTAATTGTATGTTCCAAATCATTTTGTGGTGTGAAATATAATTCTTGAATGTAATATTTGCATAAAGAAGGATCAGTCTATATATGCAAAGTTTCCAAGTCAGCACATATGTATACATGGATTCAAATTGGTGAGGGTAAGTCCCTGTGCATTAACTTAACCCTGATTAGTGTTGAAGCCTTAACCACATACCTTGAAATGCACTGTTGTAATTATTGTTGTTAATTGGCTTTTATTGGGAATGCACTATTGGCATAGCCTTTCTACCTGTCAACCCTGCCGTCTTGAGTGTAAGATATTTTGGAGGGTTCCCAGGCAAGTAGCCACGTAACAACAACGTTCTGGGACTGTAATGTTTCAGTCTCTCTGAAACCTATCCAATTGTCACATAACAATAATGTTATTTTAGGTAAAGTTACAACTTATCAAAAAAGAATGTTATAATAACATTATATTTTGGTCGAGTTGAGACCTAACAAAAAAAAATGTTATAATAATGTTATTATAAAATGAAAGAACATTACAAGAACGTCACAATAACGTTATATTGCGACGTCGCAATGTTAGGTTCTAAAGACGTCTTTGGGTGCCATCAAAATAACAGTATCAGAACTAAAGCATGACTCACCAGAACGTTATAATAACGTTATTATAACGTCATATTCTTGCTTGGGTTAGTAATGCTAGCAAAGAAGCACTTAATACAAAGGTGATAAATTATTTTGTAATGATAATGTTACGAGGAGATGAAAAATTGTCACAATAACTAATGATTCACTTTTATGACTAGAATGATATTTTAGAACAAAATTTCACTGCCACTTCTTACATTGTGAGAAACACGAAGGGATACCCAGCCAAGGTGTGACATAATGGTTAAGTTATGTAACCATTCTTTTTTGGTTTGTATGTTACTTACTAAAATGTCAAATAACTGTTACATCATTTTTCTGTGAGGTTGAGACCTAACCAAAACAGAAAGTTATAAGAATTTTTTGGTGAGGTTAGGTCGAGATCAAATTAATATAGAATGTCATTGTGACAGTCTGATTAGGTGAGGTCTAGACCTGACTTAAACAGAACATTGTTGTCACCTCCTGACCAGGGGAGGCCCCAACCTTACCTAAACAAAATGTTATTGTGAAGTTCTGATTATGTCAGGTCTTAACCTTACCTAAACAGAAGGTTACCATAACCATATTATTAGGTTAGGTGTCACCTTAACCTTAGCAGAATGTTATTGTGACATCCTCATTCAGTGAGGTCTCAATCATACCTAAACAGAATGTTATTGTGACATTCTTATCAAGTCTCATGCTTATAAATAACATGACAAGAACATTCTCAGAACATCTCAATGTCACGTCGCAACAGGTGGTTGCAGCGACATAATTTGGAGTCGTCAAAAAAAAATGTCGCTGTAACCTAACAGTGTGATGTAACAAGAATCAATCCAGAACATTGCTGCAATGTTATTAGAACGTCATATCCTTGGCTGGGTAGCCTCTATATGTTTATATGTATACGTTATGTATGCCATCAATACATTGTAGCTAGATTGCTTTGGGAAGGCTACACTGTGTTTGATCTTACAAATCTGCAAGATGGTAATTAATTAAAGAATCAGTGTCACTGCTGAAGACTACATATATTTATCCGGAAATAGGATTAAACTATAATAGGCTCATAACAATTGTGCATATAATTATATGTTCTGCCAGTTGGATCTATAACCCATTTATACAATTGATGTTTGCGAAAACTCTGTATTTTGTTCCATCTTTGCATTCGTCACACCTTTTTTGACTTGTAAGCAAAGGTAGACCCACGTCACATTATCTGGCTGTAGTTGATCAATATCTTATTGGCAGTGTTGCCAGCTATCTGGGAAAATATAAAAAAATGAACCATGAACTGTAATTCAGGGAACCATTTCCACATCTCAAATGTGTCCATAGAAACCTTCACTTTTCCAAACCTAAACCCTAAAGCCATAAAAACACCAGGACTTTCATGAAAATATTGAAATATTGGTTCAGACATCAAAATTGAGAGATTTTCCAGGGGGAGCAAGCCCCAGGATCCCCCTCAAATGGATATCTTTGAGCATATACATATAGAGAGTCAGATTTCACCATTCAAATAGTTGGCAACACTGTACCGGGCATCTATTTGGTGACTGTGGGAATGTTTCACACCCTGTCTGGCCAAACTAAAATTTATGTCCATTTCAGTGGCCAGCAGATTGCCACAGGTAACCTCAGTGAGAACTGCAATTGTGTTATGTTATCTTGTAATCTAAAGCTAAGAAGTAAAAAATTCATTTCTAAGTAATTCTGTCATCGTGGTCCAACAAACCTTTTAATGCTTTGCTTTGTTTGATAATTAAGAAAATAAAATTTGGAATCTGAACATGTCTTCCTGTGGTGTGTTGATTTCATAAACCATTTACACACTGTCTTTAATATTGCTCACAAAAACAATTTAATGAGGCCTTTTAGTATTGCTATTGAATTATACTAAGAAAAACATACAAACGGTTTCTTAAAGGAATTGGGAATAGTAAGCAACATAGGAACCAATGCTCAGGTTATTATTACAAGTGCCTAGCACTCGGCGAACTAATAAATTTGTTGTTGCGTTAGCATTGGCCTGTGGTCCGTTGCACAATAGAATTTCGTTGTTAAGATAAAACAATGAAAGCACAATGAACTTTTGCTTAACAACGAAATGTTTCGTTGTTACGAAAATGCAATATCTCGGGATCTAAGGAATGAAATTACATTCTGTTAATTGTTCTAAACTAGAAAAAAAAATAGAAAAAATTCAGTCAAAGTTACAGCTCTTTGAGGCTATTCTAAATATAGAAAAAAATTATTGCAAAACCATCGTTGTTAAGATAAAAGTAACAACGAACCCTTTCATTGTTTACAATATTATCGTTGTTACGAAGCCCATTGTACAACGGGCCACCGATGTCACAATTCAAAGGAAAGATCGCGGAAAGCAAAGGTTAACATTCTCACAAATAAGTGTAGAATACGAAATCAAACTTCACACAAAACTTTGTGCTGCAATCCCCACCCCGCCACTCCCCACCCTATCCCCTACTTGTTTCTACAAACTTTCTTATGGCACCTCTTGTTTGTACATCTCCACACACAACCATCCTTCCTGTAACTCTTACCTTACTTCATACTCATGTAACCCATCCCAGACACCTTACAGGGCCTCTCATACTCCCCAGGGTTCCAGAGGAGGGGTCCAGGGGATCCTGACCCCCTCCTTTTGGTAGACCCCTAAACTAGGCAAAGAGGGGGAAATGTTGCACTTGTGTGTGTGAATGCATGCATTTTTAGTAATTAGCCTATATGCTGACCCCCTCCTTTTGGAAATCCTTTATCTACCTCTGCTCCCCTAGCAACCCCCTTTCTCTAAGCCACCCAGGCATTCTTTCCTTATTACTAACTAACTCAGTTAAGTCATCATAAACTAAATAGCCAGCTGTGTCTGCAAAATATCAGCATGCAATAAATAACACAATAGAATATTTTAATACAGAATTGGTATGTATGCTCAAATGTTGGTGGAAATGGGACACCACACTCACACGTGTCATTTTGACAGGGCCCTCTTGTCAAGTGATGTTTTAAGAGTTCAACGTGCTCTTGTTTATGATCTCCAAACATATCTTTCCAATACTTACAATGGTTATGAGAAACTAGAACCCAGCTTGGAGAGTGGAGAGTTAAAAGTAGTCCCGACACTGGTCAATCACAGTGGGTTTTCCTTAGACAATCCTCAGCCAATCAGAACATTCCTTTGTTCTACAGTTTTTCTGACAATATGGCCGATGATTTCTCTTTACAGGAGCAATGTAAGTAATTCTGCTTCAAAACTGTGGTTAATGTGGCATGGGTGTTAACCATATCTCTTTGCTGGGGAATTCGAAAATGGGGTCGAGATAACCCTTTGCAAAAGTTTTAGCAACTTTACTACAGTGCTCTGTGCCATCTCTATTACAGACCCTTATCAATGTTGGTATGTTCGTTTTTGCTGGGATTTAATCAGCTTTGCTAGGAAATCACAAACTGAGGAGGTTCTTTTTATATAGAAGGCCACTGAAGGCGGTGATCCAAGGTACAATTATCTGATTAAGACCCATTTCATAAATCGTTTTGACCAGTTACCATTTTCCTTGTAAAACACATGGTTAATTATCTACTATTCCTTAACTGTAATGAAGTTTATGGGATTTTCACTCTAATATAAATTTCCAAATACATTAAAGATGCATGATCACCTGGAGGAAATTGATTCCAAATCTAGTTATTGTACTTTAACATTATGGTCTAACTTATGTGTTCTTATGCAAATTCCCCAAATGTGTGACGTCAGAAGAAGTCTAATTTGGGATCCTCAGCTGTCCAAAAAAGGGAATACTCAATTCACAAATATTTATAGAAAGGAATTTTAGCTGTAGCATAAATGATTCATATTATACTAGAAACAGGCTATAAACACTTGTATCTTTTACTCACCTAAATATTAATGTATTCAATTACCCAGAATGTCCAACTTATTCTTTCCTTTACAATAAGAAGAGAGTAGAACTTGAAGGATACTTGTATGTCAGTCGTTTTACATTAAACAGACCTGCTACGACCTCTAGACATATAGGTTACTAAACTATTTTTACTAAACAAAATTACTTAACTCTGTGCAGTTCAGCAAGCTTACATCGAATTTTTACTCCAACGCGGCTCCGCCAAACTCTGATAGAAAACACTTTGTGTTAGTTTCTTTGTCTAGACTTTGACCCCACTACCTATAGGCCCCTACCTATCGCTCACTAACTAGGTTATCTTCTAATGCTTACATCTTGGACTTTGAACTTTAAAGTGTGAAGTTTTTATATGGTCTTGGTTGGTGAGGACTAGTAACAGCAGTATATAGGCCTAGTCCTCTATGTTAAAGCTTGGGGAAAACAGTTCGGCGGGTATTCCCCACATTTTCCTTGGCCAGCGAAGCCTGTCTGGCAACAACTTCCACTAAGGTAAGACAGTTTATGTAATGTCAGGCATATATCATTATAATCCAATGAATAGTTACAGTAGTGAAGTGACAGTTGAATAATCAAAAACAGAAAGGGGAGTGTGAGTGTTTTTAATCAGGTTTCTCATTTAGTCAGATAAATCAGTCAGAGAAATCAGATACCTATTACTATGTAAATGAAATATGTTCTGAAGAAAATGTAACAACGTAAACATACTTTCAAGAAAAATGTAATAATTGCATGTGAGATTTCAAAATTGTAAAGTAGATCTTTAATTTGTATGACAAGTACCATGTTCTATAGAAATAATGGTCACAGATAATTCCTTATTAGTAACCCTACAGACCCAACAGTTGATTTGCAAATCTTTGACATCTCATGATTACCCACCCAACGGTTGAGTCGATATTGATGCAGACAACCCAGTCTTAAAGGGAGCCAAAACCAATTAAATTCATCAAAATTTTCCAAACTCTAATAATCATGGAAACCCATTCGTTGAGCCTATTTCTAGCCGCTCTTAAAATCTAAGCCATGAAATATAAGAGAAAATCATTAAAACCATGTTTTCCTTGCTAAACTCAATTTATGTGGATCCGCAAAAATGGGGTTTGTTTACAAACAAATGGTACTATTACTATGTCCTCATGGAATTTTACTTTGCTTTGAGCTAGTTTTCACAGCTAATACTTTGTCACTGACCTTGAAAATCTTGTAAATTATTTTGGTTTTGACTCCCTTTAACTACAAGACATATACCAACTCATCTCGGCACAACTCAATTTTCGGAGCGGGTCGGTGTATGTGAAAGGCCTTAGTCTGTTTGTCTATTGTCTACAGCCTTTAGTGTTAAGGGACCTTGGGGCATTCCATAGAGATTTACTATAATCCTGTTTGGCATATGATACGCTACCAAAAGATATTATCGTCATATGGTATTTTTCTTTTTCAATTCATTCATTCAATTTTCTTTTAATCAAACTTAAACTATGTAGCATTCTTCCTTGGTCACATACATATATTTTGATATATTTATCCTCGTGGAAATATTTTTTAAAACTGCGATATTTTGAAATTATCATCATGGTACTGCTATGAGGCCTTGATGATAATTTTTCGAGTATTGCGAATTTCATATTGACATGCTTTGACTCGTGATAATTATCAACAAATTTCTATGGAATGCTACCATGGCTATAGGGAAGCTGATGTCCTATGGCACAAATAACATAATATGATAGTTAAAACCACATGGACAATAAGCACACCAAGCACTTTTTCTTCAGAAATTTGATGCTGAGGCCGAATACTGAAAGACAAAAAAAAATGTCTACTTCTGGTCCAGGATGTTAAAGAATATGTTGTAACATTAATTCACTAGCTGGGTAAGTCTAAACATGTATACATATTCCAGAGAAATGTATACCAGGTAAGGAAATCTCTAAATAAAAATAAGGAAGTGAATGCGGCAGTATTTTCCACACATGTATATTTTACCCTGCCAAGGTGTGATGTAATGGTCACGTTATGCATTTACCTTTTGGTTCGTCTGTTACTTACTAAAATTTCACATAACTGTTGCATTATTTTTCTGTTAGGTTGAGACTTAACCAAAGCAGAATGTTATCATAATGTACTGGTAAAATTAAAACAGAACATCATTAGGCCAAAAAAAAATAATAGTTGCGTTCAGGTTACATGCTTGAAATAAATTAGGGTCGGTAGGTCGACAATTTTTATTTTTTCTAATATTTTTTTTTAACTGCAATGATAGGCTCGGGGCTCACTTTAGCCATATTTAATCAATTTCACCCCAAATTTTCTCCTAAAAACTTTGGGGTCGGGGCAAAATAATAGGGTCGGTCGGGAAACCTGAACACAACAAATTTTTTTTTTGGGCCTTAGACATTCTGAGTAGGTGAGGTCTAGACCTGACTTAAACAGCATGTTGTTGTGACCTCCTCCAGGAGAGGTCCCAACCTTACCTGAACAGAATGTTATTATTATGTTCTGATTACGTCAGGTCTTAACAAAATGTTACATTGACCATCTTATTAGGTTAGGTGTCACCCTAACCTAAACATAATGTTATTGTAACATCTTCATTCACTGAGGTCTTGACCACACCCAAACAGAATATTATTGTGACATTCTTATTAGGTCTCAGCCCAGCAATGTAATTGGGAGTCATCAAACAATGTCACTGCAACCTAACAGTTTGGCATAGCATGAATCAATCCAAATGGTTGCTGCAATATTATTATAAGTCATATCCTGGGCTGGGATATGCATTTTCATCAATGCATTTCTTCTTTGATGTTGATGTTTATGCAAATATCCTTTCAGGTACAACAGATTGTTGTTCTACAATGCCGTAGAATCTTTGGTGGGATACCATTTGCAGTGATCTTTTTGCCACCACAAGTAATTTGCATTTCATATACCGACATGTTGATATCCCCCACCACAAGTATCTAATCGGCAACCCATATAAAATCATTTGTGGTGGTACTTGCCTTGACCGAATGCAAGTAACAGTACAAACAATTTACTATATTCCACCTTGTGGTGCTTCAAACACTGCACATGTAAAGAGAAATGCCACAGATACGAATGAAACACTGCATACGGCAATATGGGCTTTATCCGATTTACATCATCCAAGACTCATAAATCACACACACTGTTCTTGTATACAAGTACAAAGTCTTGTTTGCACTAGATTAGTGTAAACCGATAACATAAATAGGCTACGTTTTGACTGACCAACATAGATTATCACATATCCATATTCAACCTACATCTAAAATATGTCCTAAACAATATGAAAAGGTCACCAAGGAAATATGCCCCCAGGGCATGGGGTGTTCTATTGCTTATCCATTGTATATTTCCAGGTTTTGGTTCAGGACTCCAATGATTTATCTGCAAACACTGACCATGACTGGGCTTACACAGCGGTAAGTTGTCATTAAAAGGTGTGTCCCTGCTTTAAGACTATTACAATTTATTCATATCAAACCATGGCAGAGTTTGTTTGTACAGATTAGCAATGAGCATTCTGCAATGAATTTCCAGCTGGCTAGGGTAATAAAATGATATAAAATTCAATTTTGAATTATGTTCTGTTCAAATTCTCAAGATTTAAAATTAAACTCGGACTATCCAAATACAATACTTGTTTTAACATGTCACTGTAGAAATACCTAACATCATCAAAGCATCTCTTTAGAAATGTCTAAATCAATCAATGCTTCTTTTATTCTAGGTAGAGGCTTGGTTGAAGGACTGCTGCTTAAAATAAAAACAGAGACTGCTAAACCTAGCGGAAATCAACAGTCTTATCTGGGAGCTTCAGGATGAGATCTGTTAAGATTACCTGGGCCCGGTGTTTGATAGTGTCTTCATTTCTGCTTTACATGTTTAACTTTTGGCCAGCCAAGGTACCAATAGACCCAACTGCTTTTCATTTGGTCAGTGTCAAGCAAAGAATATGGACTAAGAGCGACATGATAGAATATATTCTTGGGAAGGAGAATGCAGTGCAATTTGAAGCAAAGCATGATACTAACCGATTGAGACAACTCAGACCCAAAGAGATGGATTATTTGATAAAAAGTGAGATGCTCTGCACCAGCCGAAAGGTCTCAATCATTGTATGCGTGTATTCTACACCATGCAAGGTAAAGGAGAGAGCAATGATACGTCAAACATGGGGCCAGAACTGGAAAATTGCAAAGTTTGTATATAATTTGTTTTTATTTGCTCATTAAAGTGGGAATGTTTTTTTTAATTAGACATTTATAGAAAATTACAACCTTTGTTTTATGTGTATAACCTTTATTTGTATAACTATCAAAAACCTCGAAAAAATGTAAATTGAAAGTGCATAACAGAATTCCAGCCCCTATACCTTCAACATGGTCCAGCTCTATGAGAAACTGGTCACTATAAGATCTGTTATTGCCCAGGAGAGCATATATACCTCTGCGAATGCAAATACTGATTTTTGGATTGTCAGTTACAATTTTCAAAAATTTTTGTTTATTTGATATAGAATCAATTACGTGCAGATATAGTGGCACCCTCAGCAGTTGTTAGTATCCCACTTTGCACATACCTATGTCTCTGGTTAATGTACTTGAAGGTAGGTGCAAACCAGGGCAATAAAAAATGCTCTGTGCTCCCTTAGTCTGTAATATGTTTTTCCTTCAATTTGTTTCAGTCAAACTGTACAGACTGTGTTCCTACTGGGAAGAGTCAGTGATACTGATCTTCAACAGAAAATTGAGTCTGAAAGTAAGATGTACAAGGACATCGTACAAGCAGACTTCATTGACAGCTACAAGAACCTCTCACTGAAAGGCCTCACACTCCTACAATGGACCAGTGCCTACTGCAGTAGTGCTAAGTACGTTTTAAAAGTCGACGATGATCTGTGTGTGGATATTTTCAAAATAATCAGGATCATACAACTACTCAACACTGTGCCCAGGTTTATGTTTGGGTATGTCATATCAGAGGCGAATATTGTACGGGGCAATAAAACAACAAATGAAAAAAAGTGGGGAGTAGACAAAGACCTAATTCCTGGATATACGCATTACCCAGTCTACATTTCAGGATGGGCTTATGTATTTACTTCATCAATCCTTCCTGAAATGACCCAGGCAGCAATGTCCGTACCAGTTTTTCCCATTGATGATGTATACATGACTGCTTTACTGGCTGGACAGGTTCAGCAACTGAAATACTTCAGGGTTTATGCTAAAGACACCAATGGAAATCATCAAGATATTGACAGATTGGCACATGAATGTCACAATGAATCTAAGCGAAAAATGTGGTGTAAAATTCTCTCCCCTTTGCATGAAAAATATAAAACTTGGATCGGAGCTGATAAGTATTATGAGGAGATGCTCAAATGTGATGCGTTACATTTGGGCAAAACAACCCCGCAATACCCACCATGACATCCCCATGACATCCCCATGACATCCCCATGACATCCCCATGACATCCCCATGACATCCCCATGACATCCCCATGACATCCCCATGACATCCCCATGACATCCCCATGACATCCCCATGACATCCCCATGACATCCCCATGACATCCCCATGACATCCCCATGACATCCCCATGACATCCCCATGACATCCCCATGTCATCCCCATGACATCCCCATGACATCCCCATGACATCCCCATGACATCCCCATGACATCCCCATGACATCCCCATGACATCCCCATGACATCCCCATGACATCCCCATGACATCCCCATGACATCCCCATGACATCCCCATGACATTAATTGGCCAAGACGTGGAGTGTGTTCTCCATAGAGAATGCATTGAAAAACATCTCCAAGCACATAGAAGTTTTAACTAATTAGGTTAGTGTCTGTCTATCAAAACATTTTCAGCAAACTCTATTAGAGACGAGTCTATGTATAAACGACCTGGTCTGTGTATGAATTATCAGATCTCATCTTTACCATCCTGCTTTTAGGTTGTTATACATTTTTATGATGTCACTACTCAAATACTTTTGTACAACGCTAGTTTCTGTGTTCCCATAAATCAGTTTACCATCCTGGCTTGAGGCTTTTATATGCATTCTGAGGATGAAATTTCAACTCCAAGCACTATTTGGTCCAAATAGAAAAGAGTAAACCCATGGAGTTTGTATTGAAAACTGTGAAATATCCAAGCACAACGACGGTTGTGAAATCGAAATAGACCTGCACGCCTCTGCTGGTTACCATTGACCCAGCATTGACTACAGGATATTACTCTGGTTTTGACAGTTTGAAACAACTTCAGACTCCAATTTGCAGGAGGATCAACTTGATCGACAGGACGATCACGGAGAACAAGGGGATTGCGAATCATTTATAATCGTTCAGAACCTAGATGAATGAGCAAAGCTTGAGGTATTGTACTTGTTCTATTCAGATTGGACTATTCTTCAAGGGAAAAAAACTAGTTTTCTTTTGTGTGAAGGGAAGGGTCAGATCCTAATGAATGGGTCTTTGTTTCTTAATTCTGTAGTGTCTTGGCAATCCCAGATTTACAACAGAAACAGCCAATCTAAGATGATTGGTTGGTTTATTGGTTGTTTAGGAAAATCTTGCCATTTTCACGATAAATAATTCCTTACATTGAGATGAGGACTGGAAGACTGGAACCATCCCCAGACAACCGATACTTGGAGAAACAAATTAACAAATGACAAATTAAAGGGAGCCAAAACCAATATAATTGACAAAATTTTCAAAACTGAGATAAGTATCGAAATATGTTAGATGAGTCCAGTTAAGGTCAGTGGTAAAGTATTAGCTGTGAAAACTAGCTCCTACTGAAGTAGAATGCCACAAGAGATGGCAATATTTGCATTTGTTTATAAACAAACCCCATTTTTGTGGATCCACATCAATTGATTTGAGCAAGAAAAATGTGTTTTTAATTATTTTTTACCTTATTTCATGGTTTAGATTTTAACAAAGGCCAAGAATAGGCTCAAGGAATGGATTTCAATGATTTTCTGAGTTTGGAAAATTTCATTGAATTTATTGGTTTTGGCTCCCTTTAATGAAAAAAGGGGCTTTGCAATTGTTTGCACATAGTACAAACATGCTTGTATACGCAGGCATTACGCTGAACTGGGTTGATGACCAAAGAAAATTCATGAATCTCTTTTTTTGTCCCCACATCCACAAACTGCTCCAGAAAACATTTGTGCATCTAAAAGACTATGCATCATTGTGTAAAAAAGATGCTTGACAGATTCATGAATGAAAATTTCCATATGACAACATGTATAAAACATGTTAGGGACGCGATCCTATTTTGGTATTATTGTGTTATATCAGGTCGACACCATAGTGGTCAGTCTGTGCATGCGCACTCTCCAGGCAGAGGTTCTGAGCTTTTTATAGAGTGCACATAGTATGCACAATACAACTGGAGATGTGTGCACTGGAGCAGAACATCCTTCATAATACTCATTACTTTACTGTCTGCCCATTCCAAATTTCTTGGCTGTATAACTTTATTGATATCAACAGAGAATCCCATCAGAAAACATCATAAAATAGTTCTAAAGTCATACATTATTATGGTTGAAATAGGATAGTTATTACGTTCACATGTGCATTTTGATAAAACCATTTGCTCTCCTTTGATAGTAAGACCCCTTCTTAACAACGATGCCATTTCTGAGTACACCACTGCAACTAGCTTTGACTCTGACGCATTTTTGACCATGATACCATTTTTGAGTTTGTCCTGAACATGTAAACTATAAAATATTTATATAAAATACTTTTTAGGATCTTTTAGAAACATATTCTAATATGATAAGAGAGTTTTTAATCAAAAAAGAATTTCACAAATCTAAAATTCAGTGTTTTTTCATGAATCCAAATGTTGGAATCATGCACATAAGATTCTTGAATTTTGTTGGGTCGGCATACTAGACCTCACTGCCGTGCCCACACATATAACCCCAGCCTGACATGTGTACAATGTCCATGGCAAGAATCAAACTCCCCTTTTTGTATAATATTTATCTCATTGTACCTTGTTGAATATTTAATTAGGTCATGAGGACTGTTTGATACTATGGACATTGCACAAAGCGTGCAAATATTTTATTATGGAAAGTAATTGTGTATGGTTCGGGCTTATCCCTCAACTTTGTGACAGGTAGATTGTTACAGGTGGATTATTGTTAAGATTAACATGCTGAAGACCAATCATTATAATTAGATTTTATTCAACTGGTACAAGCTTCTTCACTGAGGTAATCTGTTGATAATTATTCAATTGAATTACATGTGTTTGAATGCATTGTAGTAAGACATTGTTTCCAGTGGATGTTTTGAAGAGTCCATTATCAAGAGGAATATCGCTCTGGAACAGGTTACCTAAAGAGGTCCAGTAATAAGCCCATCCCACATTGGGTATATCCCAGGGTTGGACAAGGGTCAGACAAAATAACCGTATAAACCATCCTTGTCTCCTGGCATTAAGGTTTGTGAAATAAGCAAGAATTGTTTTTTTCTATATCTCCAAGTACTGCTTAAACATATGATTCCTTAAGTTTTATCAATTGGCAGATTTGCAGGTTTACCAGCCAATCAAAATGCTGTATTTCAAGGCAAAATAGGGCTGGACATTTAAGGTTGGGCGGACAGGCTTTATCATTGATTCCTATGGGAAAAACACTTATATATAAAGCTGTGTTTTACAAATTTTAGCATATGTCTGTCAACCAAATTTCTTCAATTTATTTTGTGTTATGCAACTGTCTTCAGGGAAAAAGCATGGAGGCATTTACAAACTTATTTCATTGAAAAATCTAATATTGGTGAAACTGGGATTGGCTTATTGACAACCAAGGTGAAATTTAAGCAACCATGTAAGAGATTTTTATATGTGATTTCATTAGTGGACTGGAAAATATGTTTGTATATGATGTTGATTTGTATGATAAAAAAAGATTGGAATGATTCCTTTGCATTATATTTTGATCATTTCCAACTAAACTATCTTCCTCAAACAATCTTGAATAGATCCTATTTTAGATACCATTCAAAAGACATTTGCTAATATTTTGATGAGAACTTACTTTATTTGTTTTGACTATGACATCCCATGGGTCTCTTTAATCTATATGCCTTGGACATGACACCTATGTTAACCCATATGGATATTTGTAAAACATATATAAATACATCTCGAAGGAGGACTTTTCAATCTCCATTGTTCCAATCATTATTGTTCATTATATTGCTAAATACAGCATAGGAACTTTCAGTGAAATGCACCAGGTGGCAGCACTGTGGCATCCTTACCTACATATGCAGGTGCACCCCATACACCTAGACTCTTTCTCTTCAAGGAGAAGAGAAAGGTTTCCCCTCTTCCTCTTTAAGAGCAAAGATTCTCCCTGTTATATCTCACATGAGGCTTATAAGGTGAGATTTTCTTCTTGAGGCATAGAGGTTTAGTATTGATGTAAACCACCAGGGGGTGCATGTATATCCTCTTTTTCTTGAAGCGAAATCCCTCACCAAATGAGCCAAACATAAGTATAATAGGGTGTGAAAGGTGTGCTTCAAGAGGAAGAGGGGAAACTTTCTCTTCTCCTTAAAGAGAAAGAGTCTAGGTGTATGGGGTGCACCGTGACTCTATCTGGTGTTCCCGTGAAGCCCAGATGATGACTCTCAATATCTATAATTCCGTGTGCAAATGCTTTGTGATAATTGTCATGAAATATGTTAAAAGCTGATAAGAATCCTCCCCCCCCCCCCGACACACTCAGAAGTCGCTAGCATCAACAAAATATTTATTGAAAAACAGTCTGGTTAGTTTAGGAATCTGTTAAGAAGCCTTCCGGTAAGTATCATACACCATGGTTCAACTTTCTCGTTAAACCCAACCTGACTTTAGTATTGTACTTTATATGCTGGTATGAAATGAAAACCGACCAGTTTCTTGTACAATTTCATATCAGAAATGAAAATTGGAACCTAAAAAAAAGTGGGGGATGTATAGGGTGTGAACCTTTAAATTTAAGGCCCCAACCCCATCCGGCCGTTGGTCGTGGCATATTCCCTGACTGCCCATACACCCACCCAGCACTCCCGTAGGAATTATGTAATTATGCAAGAAGGACTTTTTATGTGTATGAACTATTTTGTACCTAATCACAGCAAAATAGAAAATAGTACAATTGAAAGGGGAATACATTATACGAAGAATCAAAAAACAAATGCTATACATTACCATCTATTCTTTGTTTTACTTCTTATGATATAGAACAGTTGAGAAGATCATTTTATACTTCAAGGGTTATCTGAAATATGTTTTGTGAGTATAATTGGAAACATAGAGATGCATCATATATATATATATATATATATATATGTATATATATATATATGAACATGTGTATATGTGAATAACTTTCCACACTCTCTGGTTATCCTGTAGTGCATCTACATCAGTCCGTGCAACCAGGTACGACGCGATGTCTCTTTTTGCCATTTTTGTGACCTCATCCATAAACAAAGAAGTGGTGACATCACGAAAACGGTAAAAAAAAAAAAAAAAGACGTTTTATTGTGTTTGGTTGCACGGACTCTCATAGGGGGCGCCACCATATGGCAATGTTTACGGCAAAACGTCATGAATTGTATCTCTTATCTTGTAGGCTTGTTAATGACACAAAGAGATGTATTATACAGAAACGGTAGATCTCAAGAACCAGCAGGAGTTCACATGGGCCTAGTGATGTGTTACTTCGCTGGCTATCAATTTATGTCCATCACAGCGGGAGCACACCTTTAAGGAAATAAGAGGAGGGACCAGTTTAAAGGCCTTTGTTTAAAATGAAGCCTATCTGTTCAAAGTTCAGTACAAGAAATATGGGTACATCCATGAAAAAAGGGATATGGCTATTGGACACTGCTCTCAGAATTTTCGGAAAGTGAAGGGCAGAAAAAAGGCAAAGTTCACATTGACAGGATATTAATGTGCTCATATCATAACCGGGGTACTATAAGTCAACTTATCGCTAGGAATCAATATCCAATGTCATTATAATGCTGATACACCTTATTCATTAATAATAGTCAATGGTACGAGTAGAAAATCCATTAAAACGTAGCTTTTCTAGAAGGAATACAATGCCAAGTCTCCAAGAACACCATGAAATGGTGATTTTTGTTTTTGTTTCAGCAAGTTATAATGCAACAAAGTACATATATGACAATGTAGATTGGTTTTATTCGTTAAACCAAGTTATCCTCTTGGTAATTCACGCAGTAGCCAGTCCCTTCCAGTGCCCCATCAATAACTGGGTCCATATAGATAAGGACGTCGATGGTCGGTAAGTGTTGGTATTGACCATTTGGGTAGTGGCCATTTAAAGCCCCTCCCTCAGTGCCCCAGGTCAATTATCAGCTTCCCCGTGTGCTTTATGACATGAGTAAGTCACTTTAAATGGAAAACCTATTTCAAGGGAGAATAGGTAGTTTAGTGTGCGTGTGTGTGGGGGGGGGGGGGGGGGGGTCAGGGGTGTTACTAGACGGACAACAGCATGGAATCATATTTAAGTGAAATTTAAAGGCATTAACTTTAGGGAACATAAACGACACAATTACAACACATTGTTGTGAATATGAGAAAAATCGTCTTTAAGGAGTATATAAGAAATTATCAAACAATGGGTGCATTAATAGGGGTTGGAATAGCTCTTGTAATGCAACAACCTTATACATCTTTTTCATTAAGTGTAGCGCCGCCATGGTGGATTATGTGTGAGACACATCTTTTAGGTCTTTTAGGTTACGTGTAGCAAAGAACAAATGTTTTTGAATGTAAATATGAGTACTATTTGGGAGATATAGAAAAAAAACTTGAAAATGGTCCCCAATGTTGTAGTGAGAACATTGCTACGGCACTTTTTTTCCTTAAAATGGTTGCAGGTTTTATTCGTAGCATATAAAAAATAGTAATATTTGTTTCTCTGATAAAACACTTCAGAGACCCAGAACCAAAAGGAAAAGAACAAGACTTAGTGATGTGAATTATAAACAAATGTTTTGATGAAGTAAATAATTTGGACAACTTCATGCCAAAGACATGCCATCCTAACACAGAAGAGAAGGCCTGAACAATAAAACACTTTCTTTTAAGCAAATGAAGAATAAAAAGAACTGGCACGTGGGATGATCTATACATCTGCGCTCACAAACAAAACTTGGCCCGCGGCATCATGGTTGTGAACAAAGACCTTTTGTCTCACGACTCAAAGAACATGGGCATACATACAATGTGGTCTCCGGGATCAATTTCCTTTCAAGTTTTTCTTGGGCAATAGATTGCGTATTGATGTTTTAATGTGCCGCTGAGGTTTTCTTGTGTTCATGTTGGGAAGCAGTGGGGAGGATGTAAGGGTGTTGATAGGGGACCACTGGAAGGGCAATTGTAATGATTTAAAAGTTCATGAGAAAGGAGTATACTGATGATACCTGAAACCAACAACAGAATGTACGTACACTGTGGCATTGCTACTAAAAATGCGCACATCATTTGATATTTTATTTATGTAAAAACTTTTATTATCAACAGTGTATAGAGTGTGTATATACTAATATATAGAGCAGTGAAAATTATTGTACAATCCTGACGAGGGTCCTTACCAACCCAAACATGTTTCTACCTAATCAGCAATCAATAAAACAATACTAAGACCATCAACTGGAGTTTGACACAGTGTCTTCCATATCAAATATATTTTGTGTGTTTATCTTTTTTTTTGGAGTGACATATAGATACAGCATCTGTGCAACTTTTGTATACAGGGATTTGTATGTGGATATAGCTTCTATCAAAGAGTAGAGTCCAGAAATACCACAATGGTCAATGCATCCTACCCCTTCCCTCCCTAATACCCTGCTATCTCCCCCACTCCCCAACCTCCCCTTCCCCATATCACGCCCCATGCTAGACCGAGCCCTGACAAGCGGAAGTGTCCAGCAGAGACCATAGATGGCGCTGTTCTAGCTGAGCGATAATAGGTTGTGTTGCAGGGAGCGGCCATCTTGTCTCCACATTGACAACCCATGATTGCTGGCCCCTAATCGCTTGTGCCCGGTGCACAAGGTCAGGACCCTTAGCCTGTCGACTGGTACCAGCAAAACCAGACCCAGTCAACTGGGCCGCCTATGGTATTGGCAATAAATCAGATGATTTGATTTTCTCCAGGATTTTTTTGTCGGGTGGTGAATGGAGAAACTCGCGGGCTTGATTCTATCTCCCAGCTTTGTAGAAGTTTTGCTAAACTCTTTCGGCATTTCCAGATATGGCAGAATACATTGTCAGAATACAAACGTGTATATATGGATTCTAGCTAATTTAACACCACAATTTGTTACCATGTAGTTGCCCAGGATTGGTTTATCAAGATTCTCCAGTATATCATATTAGGGCCTTATGCAGCTACATATTGGACTGGTACCCCCTTACCTGTTTACCTACAGACCCAAACCAGCCAGCTTGCAATGTAACAGAAACGTTCTGCAACCATAGTTTTAGTCAGTTTGTTACTTACTAAGATGGCATGTAACAATTAGATTATTGATGGTGAGGTTTCAACCTCACCAAATCAGAATGTTATTATAACATTATATTTTGGTAAGGTTAGGACAAAACCAAAACAGGACATTATAAGTGCATTCTATTTGGGTTGAAGAATGTAACCAGAATGTTGTAATAATGTCACAGTGCAATGTTAGGGCAATATGTTGCAGTGACGTAATTGGGAGTCATCAAAAGAACATAACAAGAACCAAATACAGAACCAACCAGAACGTTGCTGCAACATTATGATAACATTGCGTCCTTGGCTGTGACAAAAACCCTCTGACCCAGGGATTTTCACCGTGTGAGACAAAGTTTATCTAGACTTTCAATTTTGTAAACGTCAATGTGTACATCATAGTTATTCATATAAAGAATATAGTATTCTAAAAAGCATTTAGGAAGTTAACTTTTCCCCTATGCCTGTATCCCTAGTGTAAACCTATGTACACTGTGCATAGTGTCATGGTTTGTGGTGTAGTCTGTTTCTATGGCTAGTCTGAATTGTGTCTGGCAACCCCTTGAATTTGGCATGCAACCAATCCCCTGATACTTAAAGGAAACCTTGCACATAATTTCACGAAGTGCTATTTTTCATGTAATAACCTTGACATAAGTATTCTGAAAATATGACAAAAGTGAAAATTCGAAAATGTTGAGGTCTGAAGCTAGTGATCCACGTTGCGACATGTTCCAAACCGACAAAAAAATTGTGACTGAACCGATTTCCGAAATGACGGTTTTTTGTCGGTGGAGAATCGGTTTGCCAATTAAACTTGTGAACCTTAAAATCGGTCCACAATCGGTCCACAATCGGTCCTCTACCCATGATCCATTGTGAAGGTGAAAAACGAGTATTTCCTTGCATCCTGGACCACAAATTAATAGGAAAACAGTGAAAAAAAAATCGGTTGACTATATTATCAAAATTTTGGAAATATTTTCATATCTTATGTCTAAATATGGTCAGTAGGACCAGAAATATGTATTATTTAATCTGTTTGACTAATAAATAGTAAAATAGTAAAATACTTGTCAAAAAGCATTAAAAAATATATCCTGTGAAAGATAATTCATTTTGATATATTTTGGTAACATTATCGTTCTATTATTCCCAAAAATAAATGAAATAACACTGGAAATACTTAGATATAATAAAATCGGTCCACAATCGGTCCACAATCGGTCCAAAAATATTAAACAGGTTTGATAATTTTGTCGGGCCGTCGTCGGTTGGAAATCGGTTGGAAAAATTTAGTTTAAAATAGTGTCGGTTGTAAATCGGTTTGAAAAAATCGGTTGACATGATCCACGTTGCGATATTTTCCAAAGTGAACCGATTTCCAACCGATTTCCAACCGATTTTGGAGATAGAAAATATTTTGGAAATCGGTTCACTATCGGTCCATTTTTGTCGCAACGTGGATCACCGCCTTAAGGGAGTAATTCGGGAAAAGAATTTATTTTGGGGAATTCCCTGAATGTTGAGCTACTCAGTGCTCCCCTTGCTACGTCACAGCTATGGGAATTCCCTCTCCAGTAGCTCTGGGATTCCCTGATTAATAAATTGTTGTAGATGAATATATATTTTAATTTATTATGAGTTGCATTGGGCCAAACATACATAATTTGGGTTAGAGAGCATAACCCTTATCAGAAATTCTACAGGGATGGGGATTCCCTTCTAAGGACAGATGGGATTCCCCTAGAACTCCCCTTGCTACATCATTTATTAGGGGATTTCCCTTAAAAATGAAATGAAATACAAGTTTTTTAATTTCCCACAATTGTGTGTAAACTAGGAATTTTCCTTCCATTTTGCATACATTGATAGTGCAAGTTTTGAATTACCTGCTCAATAAAATTCATTGAAAAATAACTAACCTGCAGATATGTGCAAGGTTTCCTTTAAGCTGGGCACACACTATAGATCTGGTCAACAAGGAACAACTCATTTTGTGAACCTTCTAATGTGACATAACGATAGTTAAGAGTTCTGGCTAGATATTATAAATGTTATTTCATATGAAGTGTTGTACATTAACAGGACACATAATTGTCATTATCACTTTGAATATGCCACTAGAGTTGCATTTTGGTGAATTTACCAAAACATAGGAAAAGACAAACTAACAGGAGGTGACAGACAATTTTCAAGTTTTTGAGTTGCTTCTTGTGTCCCAGACCTATAGGTGCTTAAAACGAAAATAGTTTAGTTGGAAATGATTAGTCAAAATGTAATGCAAATGACAATGTCTTACTACACCATATGTATTTAAATGATTCAGTGAAAAAGTGTTTATCAGTTGAATAAAATTCAATCATATCGATTGCTCTCCAGCATATGAATCTTAACATTCCACCTGTAACAAGTCACCTGTCACAAAGTTACCTAATCAAATATGCAACAAGGCACAATGATATAAATAGTATACAAAAATTGAGAGTTTGATTCTTGCCACGGACATTGTACACATGACAGGACATTGCAGCACAGTGTTGCTTGTATGCACGGGGGTCTGGTATGGAGACCAAAAAAGAATCTTATATCCACGATTCCAACATTTGGATTCTTGAAAAAACACCAAATTTTAGATTTGTGAAATTCTTTTTGGGTTAAAAACTCTCTGATTACATTGCAATATGTTTCTAAAAGATATAATAAAGTATTTGATATAGATATTTATACTTTATACATGTTATTATATTGAAATTTTCATTCACAAATCCGCCACGCATCTTTTTTACACAATTTTTTTACACAATTCTTTTTTATTTCAAAAATCCGAGTCCTGTGTATAACAAGTTCTTCCATCAAATCACTTGTTATGAATACATATAATTTTATAAATTCTTATCATACAATTTTAGTTATACAATAAGTTAATCTGATTAGGCAGCCAAAATCTAGCCCATGATTATTTACAACATGACTTATGTATAATAATATCAAAATGACATTACAATATAACAAGAAGTAAAGATAGGATCCTAATAAAGGATTCATACAGGTAAACACTACCCTTATTTCTAAACTCTGTCAAAATTCATATATTTTATAAGATTTTTAAATCTCCTGCGATCATCAATATTTTGGATACTTGAATGTAATTAATTTTATTCCATTCATTTAAGCCCCTAACATATGGGCTTCAATCACGCAACATTTTTTTTAGCTATGTAAATGTTTTCTTGAGCAGTATGTGTATGTGAGGACAAAAAATATATTCCAGAATTTCTTTGGTAGTCACCCTGGGTGCCACGGCATAATGCCCACACATACAATCATGTTTATATCATGAGAGGACAAAGCCCCTTTTTTCATTAATATATTATTTGTAAATTGAGTGCTAAGCCCCTGGGTCCCTTTTTTCTCCTTCATATTTTACTGAAATGAGCAGTACATAGATGAATATATATGTCCGCATATATGAGGAGACCTGTATACGTGGATGTCGTATCTGCGTATGTAAGATCGGTATATGTGTGGGCTTACCTCTGCATATGTAAGAAATTCTATATGTGCGAGGTCCAGAGCACAGACCCGCCTATATAACCGCACCCCACATGGCAAGCATAGGACATCAGTAAAGTTGAATAACTTTTTTACTAATGTCATGTGTAGAGCCGGGTCCTTACTGATCCAAAGACCACTGATAACCAACTTTGGCCTGTCTTAACCCTTTCCATTGTCAATAATAGACCTGTCCACTTTGCCAGCTAGCCCACCCCTTATTTCTATGAAATCAACATTTTTAGAAAAATGTTCATCATACTTGATTCACAGTAATTTTCCTAGTAGTATTACCCAAAACTAAACTTTATAAGCAATTATTTTCAATTTGATGTTAAATTTGTAGCTGTAGAACTGGAAAGCAAAAATTGGCATTTTCCTATAGGGAACAGTGCAAAAGCCCTTTTTTTCTGCCCACAATGTCCAACCCTAAAATCACAAAAAGATACCTTATTTTGGTTCACCTGAAATGGAGGTAATCAACACTTTATTGACTTAGAAAACACAAGTGCTAACTCATTCACTCAGATTTGTGTCAGTGGCTGACATTGCAAAAACTGTAATTATGTCCAACCTCTGTCTCATGCCAGTAATACATCCTAGAGTTGACAGGTCTATTGGTGACACCAAAGAAAGACTCAAGCTCATGGCCAAGGATGGAAAGGGTTATCACTGAATGGCCGACAACTGGCATGGCTTGAACCCAGCTAAGAACTCAAAAAATTGATTTAGGTTGCCAATAGCTAGATATGAATAACTATTATGTACAATAGTGGTAATAAGGTGATCTAAATCTTATTGTTTACATATAATCAAAGTGCATATCATAGTCTGAGTGGTATATAAAAAATATTTCTTTTGGTTTCTGTCGGATATATACCCAGGCAAGCAGCAACGTAACAAGAACGTTCTGCGACTGTACTTTTTTAGTTAATCTGAAACCTATCCAATTGTCACGTAACAATAACGTTATTTTAGGTATAGTTACAATTTATCAAAAAAGAATGTTATAATAACATTGTATTTTGGTTGAGTTGTGACCAAACTAATAAAGAATGTTATAATAATGTTATTATAACGTGAACAAATGTCAAGAATGTCACAATAACATAATATTGCGGCGCCAAAATGTTAGGTTCTAAAGACATCTTTGGGTGCCATCAAAATAACGTGAAAGAACCAAAGCATAACTCACCAGAATGTTATAATAAGGGTATCATAACGTCATATTCTTGCTTGGGTATGGTTCCTCTTATACAGGTGATCGCGTGTCACACTGTTGAAAGTATAAAAGATATCGCATACACAACATACATAGCCAATTCAATTGGTACTCCATTAGTGTAGTTCAATACGTTTCAGGCAAGCTCACATAATTCTTTTGAAAATGAACATCAAAAGTTGGTGTTCCAAATAACTGTCATCTTTATCTGAACATTTTTAATTCCTTGTCATCGGGTCAAATATAAAACATGTATTGTGTATTACATCTTAAAACAATAAGCAGTTAAAATCGGTCAGTTTAACTATGAAACTTTACAACACAAATTGTGCATCTGAATATTTATGATTAAAGAAAAACTGTCCTTATTATGTTGATGTAAAACTATGGGAGCAGTTATCATTAAAATAATATATTGCTTAACTGAGTATGTGGTGTTCCTTAATAATAATTATCATTATAAAGCTCTGCTTATCACATTTGCAATTTATTGTATATTATTAGTACCTACATGGAAGAAAATTACTTGTGATAAAATCTATTTAACCACATTTAATGTGGTTGAATAAAAAATAAATAAATGCAATGACATCAGGGATTTATCAAACCTTCAAGGCCACCGTACCGACCAACAAGTTGCGTTGGTGGGTATTGCGGGGTTGTTCGGCTCAAAGGTTATACATCACATTTGAGCATCTCCTCATAAAACTTATCAGCTCCAATCCAAGTTATATATTTTTCTTGCAAAGAGGGGAGCATTTCACACCACTTTTTCCACATAGAGTCAGTATGACATTCATGTGCCAATGCGTCAATATTTTTATGGTTTCCATTGATGTCTTTAGCATAAACACCGAAGTATTTAAGTTGCTGAACCTGTCCAGCCAGTATAGCAGTCATGTATACATCATCAATGGGGAAAACTGGTACGGACATTGCTGCCTGGTTCATTTCAGGTAGGATAGATGAAGTAAATACATAAGCCCATCCTGTAAAGTAGACTGGGTAATGTATGTATCCAGGCATTAGGTCTTTGTCCATTCCCCACTTTTCTTCATTTGTCGTTTTATTACCTCGAAAAATAACTGCGTCTGGTATGGCATAGCCAAATATAAACCTTGGCTCAGTGTTGAGTAGTTGTATGATCCTGATTATTTTAAAAATATCCACACGCAGATCATCGTCGACTTTTAAAACATATTTAGCACTACTGCAGTAGGCACTGGTCCATTGTAAGAGAGTGAGGCCCTTCAGTGACAGGTTCTTATAGCTGTCGATGAAGTCTGTTTGTACGATGTCCTTGTACATCTTACTTTCAGACTCAATTTTCTGTTGAATATCAGAATCATGGACTCTTCCTAGTAGGAATACAGTCTGTACAGTTTGACTGAAACAAATTGAAGGAAAAACATATTATAGACCAATGGGGCATAGAGCATTTTTTATTGCCCTGGTTTGCACCTACCTTCACAAGCTTTAGCAAGAGACATAGGTATGTGCAAAGTGGGATACTAACAACTGCTGAGGGTGCCCACTATCTGTTTTTAATTTATTTTATATCAATTTAACAGAAATCTTCAAGATTTTAACCGACAGGCCAAAAATCAGCATTAGCATTCATAGAGGTATATATTCTCTCCTGGGCAATAACAGATATAGTTACCAATTTCCGAAAGGGCAGGACAGTGTTGAAGATATAGGGGCTGGAATTCTATTATACATTTCAAATTTACATTTTCTCCAGGTTTTCAATCGACATGCAAACAAAGGTTATAGACTTATAGCTTTCTATCAGTACCCAACTCAAAAAATACATTCCAACTTTAATGAGCAAATAAAAACAATAAACTATATACAAACTTTGCAATTTTCCAGTTCTGGCCCCATGTTTGACGAATCATCGCTCTCTCCTTTACCTTCCATGGTGTAGAATACACACATACAATGATTGAGACCTTTTGGCTGGTGCAGAGCATCTCGTTTTTTATCAAATACTCCATCTCTTTGGGCCTGAGTTGTTTTAATCGGGGGGTATCATTGGTTGCTTCAAATCGCACTGCGTTCTCCTTCCCAAGAATATATTCTACCATGTCGCCCTTTGTCCATATTCTATGTTTGACCTCAACCAAATGAAAAGCAGTTGGGTCTATTGGTACCTCGGATGGCCAAAAGGTAAAGATGCAAAGTAGAAATGAAGACACTATCAAACACCGGGCCCAGGTAATCTTAACAGATCTCATCCTGAAGCTTTCTGATAAAACTGTCGATTTTGGCTAGGTTTAGCAGTCTCTGTTTTTATTCTAAGCAGCACTCTTCTAACCAAGCCTCTACCTAGAATAAAGGAAACATTATTTAATTCAAACATTTCTAAAAAGATGTTCTGATGATGTAAAGTATTTCTAGAGTGACATGTTAAGTAGGATTGTATTTGGATAGTCCGTGTTTAATTCTAAATCTTAAGAATTTGACCAGAATACAATTTGGAATTGAATATTCTATCATTTTATTACCCTTTTGCCAGCTGGAAGTTCATTGCAGAATGCTCATTGTGGCTCATATAGAATGCAGAGTTTAGGGGCGATACCTGGGCATCACTTTGCAATGAGTTCAAGTGTATTTGACATAATTGTGACCCCACACCACTAAATGAGGCATAAGTCGCTGTGTAAGGTTCTGAGATAATGGAAAAATAAGAATGAAATGTCAAAAAGTCAAAAAATGAGTTTTCTCCAAAAATCAGCTGAAAAACACCTCAGTAATTGAGATATCTAAGATATGTATAAGAATAATGGATTTTACATGCTTATTATGCAGGGTTTCCCGATTGTCATAATTATGGCCTATAGGGATTTATATTGCCATGAAGTTGAGTCAAATCTTTAATGCCATTTTTCTCTAATTACCCTTTTGTGATGCCTTGTACTTCAAACAATCATAACTTGAGGTCTAGAAATGATAGAAACATAATTCTTTCACCATTATAAAGGTAACATCATCTTCTCCAAAGATCTGCCAAAGGCTCAAAAACACATGTCTGGGACTTATGCCTCATTAATATTATGTGGTGGTGGGGGGGGGCACATATAGCAACATTCATTTAGATCTGAACTTAATATAGAATATATAGGGTTCTGTGAAAATGACGTCCTTTTGAAATTTCTACATGAAATATTTGACTATATTGGGAACCTATACTTTAAAGAATACACCATTCATATAGATAAACTAATCTGTTCAAACATGTTTTGCCATGGTTTGATATGAATAAATCATAATAGTCTTTAAGCAGGAACACAACCTTTTTTAACAACTTACCGCTGGGTTAGCCCACTCCCAGTCAGTGTTTGCAGATAAATCATGAGTCCTGAACCAAAACCTGCAAATATACAATGGACAAGAAATAAAAAAACTTCATGGTATGGGGGCATATCTACTTGGTCACCTCTCCATATTGTTTAGGACATATTCTAGAAGTAGGTTGAAAATGGATATGTGATAATTTTAGTTGGTCAGTCAAAGTGTAACCTGCCTTATGTTACCAGTCACTTATTGATGTTTTGCACTAATCTAGTGCAAACAATAAGTGTATCTACTGCAGCTGTCGGTCTTTAAAAAGGGTTATGTAACATGCATAAAGCCCATATAGCACTATGCAGTGTTTCATTTGTATCTGTGGCTTTTCTCTTTAAATTTGTGGTGTTTGAAGCACCACAAGGTAGAATGTAGTAAATTGTTTGTGTTGTTAATTGCATTTGGCCAATGCAAGTAACAACACAAATGATTTGATATTGGTTTCCTCTTAGATACTTGTGGTGGGGGATATCAATTAGTTGGTATATGAAATGCAAATTACTTGTGGTGGCAAAAAGATCACCGCAATTGGTATCCCACTGCATAGTGGAATATGGCCTTTAGTTATAATCTACACATATATTTGATACTAGTAGGAGTTAGATGTCAGATTTGTGACTTCCCACCAGGACGAGTACGTCAAAATCATGGACAAATTCTATAATATGTATATTGTAACTTACATAATCTGATGATCATGTTGGGGAGTTACTTGAGGCTTCTAGGTGGATTTTTGTTTCCTTTGCTTCCATTATTTTTTAGAATTTCATTTCATAAAGATACCATCGAGGTAACCCGTGTTCTTCCAGATGGGGAGTACATGTGTCATTAAACCAGAATCATAACATTTAAAACAATCTCAAGAAGATATCAGGTAACATGACAGGGTTCTTCCTAGAAAAATATCTCAAGTATCAAAAGCCCCATTTTGAATATCCTTAAGGGGTCATTTTCGGAAAGTCGTGGGGGTTGATGACTATTTCTTTTAAAATTTTCTGTAAATTTTATGCGGGAATGGACCCCTCTAAGTCATCCTAATGCGGGAATTAAATTCCTCATGTGGGAATTTGGTTTTGTGGTTTTAGAGTGCCGTTCCTCATCAGGCACCAATCTTGTTAGGTACTTGTTGTGAATACCAAAATTATTGAGCAACTTACATATTAGCCTTATTTACTTGGGAATATTTTTTGTGTGTGTATATACCTATCTAATGATATATTAAACAATAATTCCCCAGTACATCGCTTCAGTTTGGGTTGTGGATAGATTTCCAAAGTTAGAGAATCACTTTGCTGTAACGTTAAATTTCATTCGGCATTGGATTTGACCCCAATGCACTGAAAAAACATGTTTCAGTGCATTGGAGTCCAATCCAATGCCTAATGAAATTAACAACAATATGAACATACTTGCATGTGTGTGTGTGTGTGTGTGTGTGTGTATGTATGTGTATGTATGTATGTGTATGTATGTATGTATGTATGTATGTATGTATGTATGTATGTATGTATGTATGTATGTATAGGGTAAATTGTGGGTATATCACACATTTATTTTTATTTTCACAGCATAATGTCTCGTGTATATAAGGCTTTGAAATATTACTTCCTGGTTTTATTTTGTGATATAGAGCCACATGAGATGTACTTATTGACATGATTCTTTTCCCAAACGCCCTGACCTATATTTCCTGGGGTAAAATTATAAAAAGTACTTTTTAGGCTTTATATCACGCATGTCAGGCTAATATTGCGCATCTAGCATGCCTAATTTCTGCATTATACATGAAATAACGATAAGATAAGGAAAACATGAAAATCTCGTACAAAAAATGTTTAATTCAGATATAAGGTCCATTATACATTATTATTTTCAGTTAAGACCCTCCGTATTATGTGGTGGACATCAATAATGATGTGATGATAGGCCTATCTCATACTATTCTTCAAAAAAATCATTTCTATTTTCTTAATAATGTTTTTAGATCGTTATTTATAGGGCCTTTTTGGCTTTAATTTATTAGTTGCTTTAGGGGTAATCTCATGTAAAACAATATGATGTGTGTCTGCTAGGGTTAATCAACATTTTCAACTAGTAACCCTTTACTGATAGGGAGTGAAAATGTGTAAATCTATTTAGGGGATTTATATCATGCACATCTGGCTTATATTGAGGAAGACGAGTTTTGTATCACGCACTTGTTTTAAAAAGGTCAGAAAATATAAATAGGCTAATGATGATTTTCTAATTAAATTTGAGTTAAATGTTTAATGTACGTCGATATATGTTGTTCATTTTTCATCATTACCCTCCAAGCAACGGTTGATTGGATCTGCGAACACCAAGGATATGATATTACACAAAATTCTACGAAATAATATTTGATTATTATAGAAATATCAAAACAAGGTTGTATCGCACACCCTGCACATATATGAGAAAATATCATTCTTTTCATAATAGAATAATTAAATGATATTATAAAGTGAAATTATGGTTTAGATCAACCATTATGTCGAAATCTAATATTTGATACGATTTTTTTCATTTTATATATTTCTTTCTATATTTAAGGGCAATTAACTGAAATGCGGGATATGCCACTGTGCGCGATACAACCCTGTTTTACCCTATATGTGTGTAAGTATGTATGTATGTGTGTGTGTATGTATGTATGTATGTATGTATGTATGTATGTATGTATGTATGTATGTATGTATGTATGTATGTATGTATGTATGTACGTATGTATACATGTATCTATGTGTGTATGTATGTATTTATATGTGTGTACATATGTACATATGTATGCATGTATGTATGTATGTACGTTTGTGTGTATGTATGTATGTATGTATGATTATATGTATGTATGTGTGTATGTGTGTGTATACGTATGTATGTATGTATGTATGTATGTATGTATGTATGTATGTATGTATGTATGTATATAGGCATATGACCCTCCATTCTAGTTGTACAACGAGACATATCACATGCAAGGTGTTCCAGGTGGCTAAGTGCTTAGCGGGCACATCTGGTGTGCGGGCAGCCTGGGTGCAAACCTTGGTTGGGTGGGCTAACTGCTGAGTCTGGTGGTTCAAACCAACAAACAAACAAACAACTGGATTATTGCCCATGTGCATTAAAGAACACCTACCTCGGTGAAGCTGTGGGGGTATGGTCTCCACCGGTACCTTCTCATAGAGTTAAGAACAAAAGAACTAGGCTGTGGTTACATGCATATTGGCTCCAGTGAAGCGGAACCCTATGATCTCACAGCGTACACCTCCCTGCCACAGGGCTGTGGTCATGACTTTATTTTTACACTTTTGCATCTAACTTCTTTAAAAAATGCATCAGAATTATGCCAGTAAGTGAGTGAAATGCACATCAGTATATTGTGCATTAGACCCTTTAATCAGATTTTGAAAATGTTGATACCTTCATTTTTGAATGATTTAATCAAAACAAAAAGTGTTTTCTACCCATAGCCTCACATGTTATAAATCTTCATTAATTTTTGTAACTGTAATTATCTTAGCTAATAATTATTCCCCACGTGCCAATATTCCTTATTAGATGTCTCTTGACACAGTGTGTGGTAATTCAATGAATATTAGAACAGAGCAAAAAAGGTCCCGTGTTTTATGTCAGATAATGCCCTTGTGAGGTGGGTTACTTGAAATACCCACTCGGCTAGCGCCTCATGGGTTATTTCGCATAACCCACCTCACTTGTGCATTGTCTACGACGTACATAACCTCAAGGGAGCAGACGTATGCAAATAGTGATACTCTATATACAAATACCTTTCCATAGCATGCAGATTTGAAGACAATTGTATGAAAAATGCAATTTTGAGCACCAGGGCGTTTTGACCAGTTTTAGAAATTTGGAAATCATAAAAGATTAGGTGTGAAAAATTCAACACAAGGAATTCAATCCTGTCACTGAGGGTAGCCCTGTGTATGATGACTGTAATTTACATAGTAAGAATGAAAACCTGAAAATCATTAAAAAAAACTGCGGAAAATTGTGAGAGAGTGTTCTCCTTCAAGGACATAACATTTTATATATTTGTAAACTTATCTGATCAATTTTTCTAAAATTATCTGTGAAGAGCGCCAAAGACCCTTTACTATGTTCCATCTACTCGAGGCCATATTCCACATACCGATTTTGATGTTACCGATTTTGTATTTGTTTGATTTTCTCTGAGAATATGACATTAAACTTTACATGCTATATACCATTTGAAATAGAATTATAAGAGTTTGCTGGTGATATATGATATGTCCATATTTAACCCTTATTTCCACTGCCGATTCCTCAAATCGGCAGCAAAATCGGCATGTGGAATACAGGCTTAGGTTACTCATTTTAACACTTTATATTAATGAAAAAGAGAATCATTTCTTTTCTCGTGCAGTATTGTTGGGGACCATGAATGTTGTGTGTTGATATACCGTAGAATGTTGCTTGAGAATGGTTCTCATTTGTAATGATTATGATAATAATACCAAAGGCAATAATGAATGCAAAGCTACATTTCACATTCATTTTCTGAGGTGATTAATGTTTTTCTGGGGTGATTACCCAATTTTCTTGTCAGCTACCACAGACAATCTCCCCCACTGACCTCTGTGACCAGAGGGTCCTTGAGAGTGGGGCTGTGTTGGAGAGTACTCGCAGGCCGACAGTTCTTTCTATAAGGGAGAAATGGGGGAGAATATCACGTTCTGTTTAGTTCTGCTTTGGTGGATTAGGTTATTTTGATATCACCCAAAAACGTCTTTAGAGCCTAACATTGCAACGTTGCACTACGACGTTAATGTGACATTCTTGTAACATTCTTTGATGTCATGATAACATTATTATAATGTTCTTTAAATTTATTAGTAAGGATTCCCAACTGCCCTAGACAATAACATTATTATGACAACCTTTTTAGTAAGTCTCAACTTTATCTAAAATAACGTGATTGTTACATGAAAACTGGGCAGGATACAGACTAGCCCAAAAAGTACAGTCCCAGAACGTGCTTGTTACATCGCTGCTTGCCTGGGTATATTCCAGGGGTAGACGCAAGGGGGTCCCCAGGATAATGACACCCCCGACCCCCTTTTGGTGGACCCCTAAACTATAAAAAGAGGGGAAATTCTGTGTGTATATGCCCGAATGTCTGTTTTAGTAGAAAGTCTATTTGGTGAACCTTGCCCCCATCCCTTTTGGAAATCCTGTTGTACCGACGCGGGTGGCCAGTCCATGCTCGTGTAGGCTTTACAGCGTTAGGTTTAGAACACCGCACACTTTAGCCATAACTCTCTGTCAAAGTAGGGGGTTAAAGGAGTCATAGTGTGATGTATCATACTAAAGGAGCGCATGCCCCTCAAGCTCAGTCAGAGTCAGCTGAACGTTGTGTGAGTAACCATCCTGGAAAGGTTAGGTCTTAGAAGCTGAGTCCTGGTTTGGAATAGAAGCAGAAACACTATGTAGAAAGGCGGGAGCGTTGACCGAGTGTGTTTGAGGGGATTCCTTCCTGGAAGCTGATCATTGTCAATTGAGATCTTGTCATAGAACGACAATTTTTTTTTTAAATCAGTTTATTTGAAGCTGTATACAAATCAGTCTGATAGATTAGACTGGTTTCCATTTGTACCAGCTTTACATCAAAGTGCTGGTTTACACATAGTTATAAAGTTACATGAATAAATATTTGGGTGGGGGGGTAAAATATGCGTGTTGGCCTACAGATACACAGGAGAATATTAATAAAGAACATCCTTTCACACGAGTGTTACATCTTACATGATGTTGGGACTATAATTATGCATTGGACGACAGCAGTCGAAAGAGGAGGAGACTGCGTTTGGAGCTAGGTAATATCCATAATAAACTACAACTAATTACATACACCTGATATAACGGATAATTAACTCTCTATAGTTCACTGTATCCACCCCTGATATGAACATGCAAACATGTATAACCATGATCTCAACAGCCAATATTAATAACAAGGACAATAATGAGAACAACATTTCTGTTCGGTATCACAATTAGAATATAAATGTTCAGTTAGTTAAAGACTAGTACTCTTCGTGCATCTAAAACATAGTCCCAATGGAAGTATCAGTCTAGGTTGGTACAAGTAAACTGGTCTAGGTTTGTTTCAATAATATTATTGGTCTACTCTTCCTATCCCCACAGAGCCATTCAGCCCTGCCCCTCCCCCACCCCAGGGGGTCTAGAAAGGGGGGTCTCGATGTTGTATGTAGATTCCTTTTTTTAATCTCATGTTGCAAGCCACTGTCATTCATCTATGTTTATTCATGTTGCATGCCAAATTTAAGAAATACCTATATTTAACATGGAGACAGAGGCATTTCTCAAATTCAACACGGCAACAGGGCCGTTTTTTTAAATTTGACGTGCGACATGGCACCTAAGGGACAAATGACATGGCCCTTTTCTTAAATTTGACATGTGCCAGGACCTTTAAAAAAATAGTGACAAGCAACAGGGTTATTTCTGATATTCAATATGGGACATGGGCCTTAAATGTGATATATGGCCAGACGACACTGCCATTTTTTAAATCTGAATTGTGACATGAGACCCCCCCCCCCCCCCCACCATCTATACCCACATCCATGTCGCATGTCACTATGTATTTTTTTACCCATCCTGTCATGTCGTTAGACCCCCAAGTATGGGTCTGGACCACTAAATTCGACATGGCGACACAGCCAAATGTACTAATAGCCTAGTACTTTTAATATATTATCATACTTTATAATTTAGTTAGGATCAGGCCTAACCATACTACTTCTGAGAAGAGACATTTTACGCTCCTAGCGCCACCTGTTAACCAGTATAAAAGGCGTTGCAAGGTAGGGAGCGAGGCAGTTAGTAGAGTTTTAGTGGGAAAGTCAGCAGCATTAGCTGAGCTACTCGGAGCTATGCCTACCAGCTCCTGCGCAATATACTGGAGTTTACCAATACCAACTACCTCGGACAAAGGATTGTGATAGAGCTAAGCGCTAGGGTGGTCTAGGATGTGCTGGAACAACTTGTATTCTAATGTGGTTGATCTCTGAGTAGGAGATGGGAAGGTGGACAGATTGAGACTTATTCACTGTGGCTTTGACTCGGGATGAGATGTTACTTGAATAAAACCCTTTCATTTTAAGAGCTCCCTCATCGTCCATTTCTTTTGAACTATTGGGGGATGGATGAATTAACTTTGAGCGCAGTCTGATTGGCTCAATAACTTGGATGAACGACTCATGGATAAATTAATTATACACATCACGCAGTCTTAAATCAAATACTAACAATAGTTCACAATTTTCTGCTTAACAACATGCGACAGGGGCTATTCTTAAATTAACACTGCGACATGGCTTATTCTTAAGATCGACATGCGACATAGCTAACATTTACAATTAACAGGGCCCATTCTTAAATTCGACACAGCGACAGCACCATTTCTTATCTCGGACATGCGACATCGGGGACCCCCCCCCCCATGTCAGACGTTGAATATAAGAAATGCCCCTGTTGCCATGTCGATTTTACTAGTCACCCCCATACCCCAGCCATTCCTGGTGGCGGGGGGCAGTTCTTTGACCAGCTTTACCTCTCATTACACCAAACACACTCAACCAAAGTCCCCAATTATCGCTAGCCCAGTTCTCGCGAGATCTCATGCAGGCACGTGATTTCGGCCGGAAGCTGGGTTTGAGGGTCACTGCGCAGGACCGGTAGTGGCCTCAGGGGATGGCAATCACGCGATCTGAAGTGAAGCACGTGGATCAATTAGAGTTTGTGTTATGGATAACAACACATAGTCCAAATATTGATAGAAAAGGTAATAAATATTTTTCCGATGTATTGGATATTATAGTTATAGTGCTTTTGTTTTTGGAGGTTTTCTTGACAAGCAAATAGTCTGTTCATCTGAGATATTGACATAAGCATTTACATACATCAAGAGTTAACAAATGCTTTTATTGGACAACTAATTGGTTTTATTATATTCTCTCAAATAATGTGCAGTTGCAGCAATAGTTAACTATATAGCACAAAAGTACCATCCATAAATGACATCACACCTTTTCAGGTACTTTTAGGACTCCCCCCCCCCCTCCCCCAGTCACACTGAACTTTCTGCTTTAAACATGAAAATAAGGCCCGTGTTCAGGCAGTATCCAATAAACCCCTTGTGCGTGACATCATTTATGGATGGCTCCAAATGTACGTAACACACAGAAAATTATTCTTAAGGTTGATGCGACATGTGCATAGCAATCAAACATATTCTGTTGCATTGTAAAATACCATTAGGGATACGTCTTCATGACACAAGGGCAGAGCCGCTACCTTTAGATAATTTAAACATTGCATGTAAAAGAAAGTCAATACGAGTATAACTATGAATTCACATATATGTAGGCCAAATATCCATAATGCAGGGAACAATACAGATACAAGAAAATCAAGAGGGAAAAACATGCAGTGATAAAGCTTATTCATAAACATTAACTTGTAAGCCCAGCCCCGGGCCCATCCAAGTTGACCACAACAATAAAGTTACCATGAAATATTGCACGTATACCTATTCCCTGTAGATAGTGACATTATACAAAAGTAACCAAAGCGATTTGGTCGACAGATTCCTAAAGTTTGTAAAATGCAGCCTTTTTCCATACTCAGGGATAAAGACAAATACAATTATTTCTTATTTCAGTCACTTTTTCTTAACAACAATAGCTGGTCTAATTTCAGTTTTGACCGGTTATCTGCAAAGCACCAGCAGGACGCTTAAAAGTTTCCTCTAATTAACAATAATTCAGTCAAATTTTTATAATTAAATATTATACAATTTTCAGTTATTTAGTGATTGAATATTTTCTGTTAGAGAAACATAGATAATGATAACTGTGGGAGACAAGGATATTTGTCAATTATTTTGTCAAAGACCCTGGGATATACCCAATGTGGGATGGGCTTATTTGCACCAGTGAATTTATGTATGTTTACCTTGGAATCGGCAGTGCAAGTTACATGAACCCAGGCCCAACCCCATTGGTGGACAAACACAAACCAGATGACAGGCCCCGCCCATTGTGTAGGCGGGTCACGTGGTGTTAAGGGGGCCTGGTGCCGCCCCCTGTCGGCGGTGAGTGTTGTAATGGAGGTATTGTTCCCCGCGGTTTACCCCAGCAGGCCGCCCCGGACTGTAGTTACGTCCAAGTCCGCTAGGTGCTCAAACTAGGACTATTAATCAGCAACCATTCTAGGTGGGAATTCCTACCCAAATCCCAGCATGCTTTGCGGCTGCTGGTTTCTGGCAGGTAGGACCATAAACCAGCCAGTAGCCCAACAACCATTAAAGGGGTTCCCAATGCCATTTATAGAGGGCCAATGGAATAATTCCTTGCACATTTTAAGTAGCCATTAGTAACCATGGACAGTTGTGGGTGTAAGGACCTATTATGCAAGAGGTATCTAGGTCATGAAAGGACTGCCCCGGACACTACATTACCAACCGCCCTCTCCCGAATGACAAACAGTGATTTGACCAGCCTGAAAGGGATAACGTGAGGTTGTCCATCAATGGAAAAATGAAAAAATAAGTTTATAGGTTGTTTTTCTCAGCCATATTGGCCAATGTAAGTGTGGTTACTGAAAGGCATGCATTCTTTTTCATTACTGAATTAAACAACTTTGAAGTGGGGTATTCTGTCATGATGGGCCACACGAAAAGAATCAGATTCGTAAGTGAAGACAATTATTTTTTTGTATATCATTTTAACTGTTACATATGATAATGCCTGTCGTATGAACTACATTTCAAGTCTGTAGGCCTATATGTAAGTATGTGTATATATAATTATGTATATATTAATATAAGAAGAACCTTAGGGATCATTCTCGGGTGCCTGTATGACCCATAGGGAATCATATGTACCGAGGGCGAAGCCTGAGGTACTACAATCCCCTATGGGTCATACAGGCACCTAAGGAGGACCCATAAGGTTCTTCTATATTTTATCACCCAATCAAAGCTCCAAATACGTTAAAAAATAGTGAGAATGAGGAGCGGTATGTACAGCCAGTCAATATGCACTGCCCCTTATATGCACCGCTCGCTGGCCGTGCAGGTGATGATACGCAACAAAAAACTATTTTCTAAATCCATGAATTCTACAGTACAAATTCTTCCTCTCAAGCTGTAGTTCAAAGCTTCTGAGCTAACTAAAAATTGACTAATATACTTTCTGCTCCAATGTTTCCCCACCTTCTCAGTATCCGGTCTCTCCAGAATGACCAACTCTGCTGAGGTCATCACATTACCCTGGCCTAGTGAGCTGCCCCCCTCCTGTCCCCCCCCCCACCCCACCCCTATTACTCCAGGGTCCCTGAGATGGGCCCCTCTCTGCCCCTGGTAAGCCACTAATCCGGGTTAGCTTAGTGGGGCGGGGCCCAATGAGGAGGGGTGGGACTCCCACTTATCAGGGGATGGGCCAAGAGAAAGGGAGAAGTTGGAAGGAGGGACTGTTCTTTAACCATGAAAAGAATACCAGCGTTAACAAGGAGGGCGTGGGACTCTGTCACCCACCCCACTTATCAGGGGATGGGCCAGGAGAGAGGGAGAAGTAACAAGGAGGGACTGTTCTTCAAGTCCCTGACCCACTAAAAGATTTTTACACAGTTGGCAAATTCATTTGTGCAAAATTCTTAAGATGACCTGTAAGGATGGTGTATTGGAATATGCAGGTTTGATCTGAATCGCCACTAAAATCGACTGATCCCAAGGGCAAAATCAGCCGATTTTAACGCCGATCTGTCAGCTGACTCAAGCATAATCACCTAATGAGTAAGTCCCTTTAACCACAGAAAGAATACCACAAATGCAATATTTTTGTGACATAGTGACACTACGGATATTTATGGTACAAGCAGATGCTTAAGCTGCTGCAGTGGTTCTGGATTGCATGTGAAAACATCATCATTGGATAAAAGTATCATAAGTGTGATCAGGTTGTTAGTTTGAGCAACCAGAGTCAACAAGGAGGGTGTGGGACTCACCCACCCCACTTATCAGGGAGGATGGGGCAGGAGAGAGGGAGAAGTTAGAAGGAGGGACTGTTCTTTTACCACAAAGAGAATACCAGAGTCAGTTCAAAGCTTCTGAGCTAACCACAAATTAAAAGTTGACTAAAAACTCTACAGCCCCAGCGTTTCCTTACCCCCTCTAGCATCTGGCCTCTCCAGAATGACCAACTCTGCTGAGGTCATCACATTACCCTGGCCCATTGAGCTACTCCCCATCCCCCCCCCCCACCCCTATTACTCCAGGGTCCCTGAGATGGGCCCTTCTCCGCCCCTGGTAAGCCGCTAATCTGGGTCGGCTTGGCGGGGCGGGGATACCAGAGTCAATGAGGAGGGTGTGGGACTCACCCACCCCACTTATCAGGGAGGATGGGGCAGGGGAAAGGGAGAAGTTAGAAGGAGGGACTGTTCTTTAACCACAGAAAGAATACCAGAGTCAATGAGGAGGGGTGGGACTCTGTCACCCACCCCACTTATTAGGAGATGGGCCAAGAGAAAGGTGTCATACCTAAGTTTAGGCATGGCATATTCTCCACACAACTACAACTATTCACCAAATTTATCATATGCAATATATCAATATTACAATTCCCTAAACAATAATCAAAAGACATACCATATATGTATATACTACTTCATCGAGTTCATGGTAAAACCTTTGTTATGTACCAGAGCTATGTACATGTGAATTTCATGGAGCCTTGGCCTGAGGCCATGCTCTAACCTGTAGAGTAAGTACTGAACTGCTGAAGGAAAAATATAATATCATCAACAGCTACTCCTGTTTTCAACTCTTCATTGCCATGTTCTAACCTGTGACTGAAGGAATAACATAACATCATCAGCAACTACTCCTGTCTTCAACTCTTTGTTACAAAGTAGCACACAACACTGATAGTTCACAGTTGTAGGTTTATTCCAATCAAGCTAGGTCTGTAAACAGGGGTACAGAGCCTAGCCACCGTAATCCACTGCCCGGAAACAAGTTGGTCTGCCGTCTCTCTGCCGTCTCTCTATCTCGCTGACTACCCCGGCCCGTTCTGCCACTGGGGAGACGTGTCAATGGTTTTGTTACGCTATTGTTTGTCTGCTGACGTCAAAGACTGGGATCGGACCATAGTTTCTTAGAACTTGACGTCAGCAGACCAAACCTCACGCCATCCCCAGGGTTGCCGACGATCACACCACCCCTTCTACTAGGGATCATGTGTTCAGCCAGTTTCCGGTCAGTGGTACAAACAGCGGCATAGCTCTCATTAATTACATACTCATAGTAAAAATGACACACTGTGTTACAGTGCCACCCCCCAACAAGATTTTGTCTATCATCCATTAAAGACAAAATCATGCATTAGATGAATTGCGTATATAAGGTATAACCATACAGGGTAGTACATAAACGTTGTCTCCGAAGGTAAGTATCTGGTTCTTAAAAACCATCAATATCATGAGTAATCATCATGCAAAACAGTCAAAATACACGTACATAAAGTTCAATCAATTGTTAGATATTCATCTTATTCATTGACTAGGCTCCCAATGACCTAAAGGCACTTTAGGCCTACAAATAAATCAAGTTTACTTATATTGGCATGCTAAACACAAAACACACAAATGATAGAGTAGCAAATGTAGAGTATATGGAGGAATATGTTCATTAAGACTAGCATGCACATGGAAAGGTAGATATATATATGATTATATAGTTGGATCCAAAATAATGTCTTTCCAGAGAGCGTTTCCCTCTTTCTCTGTAGAGCCATCCTATGGTGGCCAGCAAAGTATTCTGTAATGATACCTGCAACAACAAATCATTATCCATAAAACAATAAGTCTATGTCACTCATTTTCACTATAACATCGCTCGTCTTCACGGTGATCTCCATTGTCACTGAAATTTCACATCGAACTGGCCAGTTCTTGTTTAAGTCACATCGCTGTATGCAGTACATTCTTCGAGTACTACCTAAGACTACTTATCTCTCCGAGATAGTGACAGTGTAGTCTTAGGCCGAGACTTTGGTCGAGCTGGAGGTCGGCTATCGCTAGCCCCCAGCTTAAAGATTGGAGCATTAGCAGTTGATAACTCCACACATATACCACTTGACAATGGAGCAGGGGCTTTGAGTTCAAGAGCATGAGCACCTAGGAGTTTCTGAGCACTGGTTTTATTAGTCTGAGCACTAGGGGAAGAGTTTTCAGCAACAATGTTTTCAGGGTCAGAGTCGCTGCTTTGGGTCAAAATAGAGTTCGGGCGACTTCCTTGTTGATCCTGTTGTCTGCGCACAGTTTTATTTGAGACTTTGTTCATTGAGGATGTTGATGGAGGGTCAGCGGAGGGTGTAGACGATCTACCACTAACACCGAGAGCACTAATCACCCGCTTCACTAGAGCATGGATAACGGCATTTCTTTTCACACATAATACTATTAATATCACAATCACTATCAGTACCATACCAGCAATTATGAAATACGGTAATTTGGAATCTGGAATGTGATAGCTCTCACTGTTCTTTGTAGCTTCCAACATGTCAATTAAATCTTCTATTGGTTTTGGTTCCATAGGGGGTAACTTTTTCAAGTCAATGTCAAGATCTAAATTATATTTCTGAATGGGTTGCCAAATAGGGAGAGCTGTTAAATTTCGTAAGATTGGCGTGGTAATGCGGGTTTCACGTACCACCTTGTATTCCGATTTCCCTTCAAAATATATTGGTAGCTCCAGTTTGTCAGCAAGAGCACGGCATCCAGATTCCAGAGTTATCACTTGAAAGGGAGGGGAAACTACAATATGTTCTTCAACTTCTGTTTTTACACAAAGCTTTCTGAGATAAAAGTTTTGATTGGTAGCAACTAACCACTGGCCTTCTGATATGTATTTTGCGAGAGGCAGTTTTAACTTGTTTGTAACACGAACCTTGCACATATCTTTAATTTTTCTTAAATCTCGTTGATACAAGGACAAAGTACAATACTGATGGCGGTTGGTCTCGTATACGGCAGATGACATAGCGCAAAAATTGATACCTGTTCTGCCACAGTTAATTTGATCATCCAGAGTTAATATGATATATTCTCGACCGTCTGTACTAATAGCGAAATTTTTAAACTCTAACTCATATTCGGCAGTGACATCGGACTTTCCGTAAGGCACCGGTAGACTAATAGCCTCTTTAATTTTAAATTTGCGAGCTACATCAAGGAGGGGTATTTCTAGAGTAATAACTAGTTGATCTTCTAGGGCCAGTGTGTCTGTTTGCAAGATTGTATAATAGTACCATGGTTTTTCCCTCGGATCACGAGGTAACATTAAACGATTTGGTATTTCAACCTCAATAGATTTTAATATCTTTACAAGTTCAGGGGCCGGTAGTAGATTGGGTGACAATTTCTGTGAGGATAGCTTAGATAGCTTCGAATGGAGGTCAGCAATTAGAGCGGTTTCAGCAGTAACAAGATCTCTTACTGAGTTTAGATTGGCTTGGTTTTGGGCATGGGATATGACAAATCTTTGAAGTGGTTCCACACGATTTGCAAGAGCGGTAAAGCTTTTGCTCCACGTGCGCACCATTTTACCCATATCATCAATTATCCTATTTATGGTATGACGATTCTCACTCACCTCCATTCGAGTAACATTAATGAGAGACAGACTTTCTTTCAGAACGTGCCTTATTACTTGTTGATTTTCTCTTAACTGGTCAACCTCACCCTTTAATTTTTGGGTTTCAAAATATGCCATACCACTAAAAATTCCTGCGGCCAAATTTAAAAATCTTTTAGGTCTAATATTTTGTCTATTTTCCCTTCTTGAATCTTCTAGTTCACTGTGTCCAACTTGTTTTAGTTCTCTAAAGTCAATCAAATTTTTAGCATGCATCTCAGACAGAGCTTCTAGTTCCCGTGATTGGCTTCTCATTATGTTGTCATAGTGACGAATCTTTGTGGCTTCTTGTGGACTTAAGGAGACCTTAGAGGCTTGAAAAACTTGTGATCTGAATAAGGGGTCGCTATGTAACCGAAAGAAATAGGTTTCTGCTTCTTGACTGACATTCCTGGCTTCTGCAATGATTTTTCCTGTATATTCAACATAACTGTCATAGAGCTTGAAGTCGATGACCAGACCCACTAACCAGCGCGATCTGGTCATGTAAATTTCATTTTTGGACTGGAAGAACACGTGCTCGATGCCCTCGGTAGGAGTCTGGGATCTCGCGGCGGCAGCAAAAAGTGCCAGACACCTAAAAATTAAAAGAGACAAATTTTGACTCTTCTCTTCCCTATAACATGGATGCCAAAAGATTAAGTAGTTCTTTAACTTTACCTTGCCCATCACCTCCCTGTGATCCCTCTACTTTTGATAATATGCCATTGGCGTCTAATTTCCCTGATGTTTTTCTGTTTGACTCTGGTTTACTTACTTTCTTGTTCCTAAGATTATATATTCTAGTTCTTTTTGCTGCAGATGTCTCGGTTGAGCTATCACTGGCCCGGTCTCTTTTATTTAAGGTAAGGCCGGTTGACAACTCAGACTCTGAGTCTGTACTTTCCATTTCTATGTTTTCTGCTCTATTTTGAGGTTGCTCTACCTGATGTTGTGTCTCAGGAATACCTAGCCCTAATTCTATGGTAGGCCCTACTTCACCTGTAACTACTTCGAGTTCTATTGGCTCAGCAGGAGGTGCAGTGTTAGCCCTCAGACGTTCCTGTACTCTAGCGAGAGGAAGATTGTCTTCTGTGTCAAAAGACTCATCTGAAGATAACATAGTGGCTGCACTACTAGCATTTGGCAACGGCGCTGCAAGTTGCGCCTGGCGCAGTGGGCGTTCGCCATCGGGGGGAGCAGGGATCTCCCACTCCAAATTCGCTTTTCTCAAGTGGACTACGTGCACTTTTCTTTGCGTACCGGTAACAACATTTTTCACCAGGAAATTAACTGGTGATAACTTTTCAACAACCCTGTAATAGGGCTGCCAACGTGGATCTAGTTTGCTAGTTCTTTTATGGTTAAAAAGGTATACAGGGTCACCTACCTTTAGGTCAGCGTCCTTAGCCTTTCTGTTATGGTTTCTCTCCATCCGTCTTCTCGCTTTCTGGTGATGATGATGCACTGCTATCATAGCCTGGTGGTGTCTCTGTAGTATGTTCTCGTGATTCTCTTCACCCAAATAACGTCTCTGGGGTCTTAGGAGGGTATCCAAGGGTAGAAGAGGATCACGTCCTGTCATGAGGTAGAATGGGGAGTGTTTGGTGGTCTCATGTTCACAGGTTCTGAGTGCCATGAGGGCTGAGGGAACCATAAGGTCCCAGGCTCGTGGGTCACTCAATTGTTTTGAAACAATGTCTCCCCAGACTCGATGTAGTCTTTCTAGCTTCCCATTTGATTGGGGGTGGTATGGGCTAGTTCTAATTCTATATATCTTCATGACCTCACATATCTTGGTAACAACCTCATTTATGAATTCAGTCCCGTTGTCAGACAGCAAGATTTGTGGACACCCATGTCGAGGTATTATTTCTTCCAACAGCACTCGGGCAACTGTTTGTGCTGATTTGTCTGGCACTGGATAGAACTCGGGCCAACCCGAGTACATATCAACGAAGGTAATCAGATAGCGGTTACCTTGATGGGACACAGGATAAGGACCACAAGTATCTATAGCCCACTTTTGGAGAGGGACATTGACCTCATCCATATGTTGTAATGGGGCTGTTTGTTGTTTGAGGTTTCGGGTGTTGCATTGAACACAGTTACTTACATGGTGTACCACGTCACGGTATATCCCCTTCCAGTGATACTGGTGGCGGACCCGATCGTAGGTCTTATCGACACCCATATGCCCCATCTCGTCATGACAGGCTTTCAAAACTATACTCTTTAGGTGTCGTGGAACAACTAGCTTCAACCCGGCTATGGGTTCTTCAGCGATGTAGTACAGTACATTGTTTATGAGCGTGTAACGAATATCCCCAGTCAATTTTTTTAGGGTGCGATCTTTTCTTTGTTCAACCACCATGTCTAGGGGTTCATGATCAGCAGACAATACAGGTAGACTGTTGTCGTCTGTTTCTTCGTCACCATCAACACCAGTTTCGACCGGGAGTTTCCTAACAGGCACCCTGTCAGTATTGATGACGTTCATTTGTTTACCCTTTTGTCCCGGCATCCGGCTCAGAAAATCGGCTTGTACATTTTTAGGGCCAGTGATGTACTCAATTGTGCAATTGTACTCAGACAATTCCATAGCCCACTTCTGTACTTTCACATTTTTAATCTCTGACCGGAATAAAAACTCAAGTGGCTTATGATCAGTTCGGACAATGAATTTCGTTCCATATAAATATGGCCGGAACTTCCTGATGGCAAAGATCATTGCGTAGGCCTCACGTTCAATGATTGGCCACCGGCTTTGAGTGGAATTGAGGGCATGCGACACATAATGAATTGCGTGTGGACCATCTTCGTCCTCTTGGAGCAAGACAGCTCCAAGGGCAATTTCTGAAGCATCAGTATAAACTACAAAAGGTTTTGTCATATCTGGAAATCCAAGGACAGGGCGTACAGTCAATGCCTCTTTCAGGGTTTCAAAGGCCTTTTGACAATCAGAATTCCAATGGAATTCAACATTTTTCTTTGTCAACCGGCTCAGAGGTCTAGCAATGGCAGAAAACCCTGGAATATACCTTCTGTAAAATGATGTCATCCCAATATACGACCTCACTTCCTTGACAGAAGTAGGTGGTGACATCTTTTGTATTACTGAGATTTTGTCATTGCATGGAGTGATTCCATTTGGTGTCACTACATGACCCAGATATTCAATCTCATCTCTAAAAAAACCACACTTTTTCCTTTTCAATTTCAAGTTAGCCCACCGTAGTCTGTTGAACACCGCTTGCAGGTGAACCAGGTGTTCTTCTGGAGTTTTGGACCAAATGATTATGTCATCCAAGTAGGCAGTAGCAAAAGGTAGTCCCTCCAATACTTTAGACATTAATTCACTAAATATGGCAGGTGCATTTACCAAGCCAAAAGGCATTACGTTATACTCAAAAACACCCTTGTGGCATACAAATGCTGTCTTCGGTCTGTCTTCAGGGGCTACCGGGACCTGGTTATAGCCACTCCGAAGATCCAGGGTACTGAAACACTTAGAACCCCCAAGAAGTGCCAGTATGTCATCTATGTGTGGGAGGGGATAGTTATATTGGGCTGTATGTGCATTTAACTGCCGATAGTCTACGCAAAGGCGCTGAGTGCCATCTTTTTTTCCTACTACCACAACAGGGGCAGTCCAGGGGCTTCGGCTTTGTTGAATAACACCAGCTTCCAACATTTCCTGCACTTTGTCTTCTATAAACGCTTTACGGTTTAACGGAGCACGATAGGCTTTTAATGAAATAGGTGGGTGATCCCCAACATCTATGGTCATTTCTGTCAGGTGCGTACGGCCTAACTCAAGGTCATTTTCGGCAAATAAGTCTTTGTTCTGGTCCAACAATTCATCCAAGGTCCCTGGTGTCCTTTGTCCATCTGTGACATCAATATTACTTATGTGACTTACCTGTTTCTTCTGGTCTGCTTCAGTTACGTGAAGTTTGGCTTCATCGTCCACCCGTTCTAACTTACCTATTACATTTCCTTTCTTGAATGAATAAGTACGGCCTGTGCTGTTCACTAATGCTATGCCAAAATTTCTTCCTTTTTCTATGTAGTTTAGGGAATTTGCAAGCATCAGTCCGGGCTCATCCTTTAGGATTCCTGACTCGGCAGGCATGCATACATAATTTCCGTTCTGGTGGTGTGTATATCGTGCTCTCCTTGCCTTTATAAAAGCTGCACTCTGTGGGGCAATACACACATCCTCCACAAGCCTGACCAGAGAGGCCATTTCCTCGTCATTTTGGAGCGGTATTAAACATTCACCTACCTGTACGGTTGATTGTTCACCATTTATTATAAATCCTTCTTCTTTGATGGTGTCCCATCCAATGATCAAAGAGTGACCAATGTCGGGGGAAACTTGGAAAGTTCTAGATAACACGTAAGTCCCGATGTTTAAAGTAAGATCTACCTCACCTACCTGTTCGAGGGGCGTTTGGTCAGCTGTCACGAGTTGAATCTGGCTCTCTCTGATGGTACCTACCTGATCCATCCTTTTGATCTTATGATACAGTGCTAAAGAAATGACAGATACTTCTGCACCTGTATCCATGAGGGCCCGTGCTCGAGTGTTTCCTATCTTAATTTGTATTGATGGTTTACTGACATCAAAATAACTTACGGTTGCTACGGCCTTAATAGCAAGTTTTTGTGGGTCGAAAAGATCTTGTCTCTGCTCTTTGCCTAATTGCGTGTTATTGGATGTCTTTTCCCTCTGACATTTGTTTGTGGGTGGATCTTGAAGATGGGCCCGTCCCTCTACCAGCCGGATTGGGGCGGACCCTGTGGCCCATTTCCCTGATTTGGGCTTGAAGGTTTTCGGATCCAGCAGTCCCTCTTGTAATGTCCGGTTCTGCCACAGTTATAGCAGGCCCCTCTCATTGTCGCGACCCGGTTGGGTCTTTGTCGGCATTGCATCGCTTTGTGGCCTACGTTGCCACACTGGTAACATGTCCCTTGGAACTTACCTTGCCCCGAGGGCTGGGGTACATGCGCTGTCTCTCCCGGGGTAGAGATTTCGGCTATCTCCATAGGCTCTTCTTGACGGGAGCGGGGCTGCGTGTTATCGTATCCACGATTGCGTAGGTCAAATTTGCGTGTGAGTCTTGTCTCCTGCACTGCAAGAGCTACTGCTGCCGTAAAAGTAGGAGGCCCTGTCCGCATAATTTTTCTGGCGACATAGGTTTCGCGCAGCCCGTCGACATAGATATCAATAAGTTGTTGCGCAATGAGGGGTTGTTCAAGATCGTTACCTGGAAATGCGTCAGTCGCGACGTCCAAAATGCGTTCAGCGTACCCGGTAACACTTTCGTGTGCCCCTTGTTTCGCACGACGCAGTTGTCTCATCGCGTGACTCGCATCAATATGGTCGCTGAAACGCTCAGTAAGTTCGGCTTTTAGGTCTTGCCACGTTGCATTTGGGTGGTCGGTTCGGTAGCGGAAAATGAAGTCCGCTACCACGCCTGTGGCAGACCTTGCCGCAATATTTAATTTTGAGGCATCGTCACCTCCCACCGCCTGTATGTGTCTCTCGACATCTTTGATCCAAACCTTATATTTCTTCGTCTCGCCATTGAAACGTTCAATCGTGGTCAACACCTGTGTATTAACCATATTGCCCACCAGGCGACGCAACTCTTCAACAACCTGCCCATCTTGAGCAGGTTGGGCAGCAGCAGCAGCATTGTGTGCTGCTTCTAATTGCAAAATGCGTTGTTGTGCAGCCAACAATTGTTCTTGGAGCTGACCTAATTGTGCAAGTAAATCTTCCATTTTGTTATGTAAGATATCTTCACACTATTTAACTTTCTATTTCCTCTAACTCAATCTATAACTCCTTACCTTTTGACTCTATATCCTATTGTTTCTTATTCACTAACTACCTCACAGTTTACCTACTCACAACATATACTTGAGAAACATTTACTTTTCTTATGTATCTAACTCTCTTCTTTCATTTTATTTAATCCCCAGAACAGCCTTTTCAGTCTCCTTAAGCCTTTACTTTCCTAGACTTAAAGCTCTTTCTATTGTGTGTATACCGATTCTATAGAGAAACCGCTCCTGACTTTTTTTACATTAAAGGTCATTTGTTTTGTCAGCACCCAGATAGGCACCCAGATAGGCACCCTGACTCAGGTTCACATCGGCCCACTGCCCTTTATCTGGCTCTCCCTATCAGTGCACAGACCGCATTACCATTGGAGGGGAAGGCCCAGTATTAAAGGGGCCCAACATACAAACACACAGACGGTTGGTTCCATGAAACAATAGCAATCAGATTTCACCAGTTAAACTTGGTACTACACTCAAATTTTTGCCTATTTTTGTATTTGTTTCCCCAACAACTTTTAGTTTCATGCCCTTCTAATAACAATTTTCATGAGGTAAATCTTAACAGAGTGAACTGACAATTGTACTACAATGTCTGTAATATGTGTATAGCAAGTTCCTAATCACCATTGTTATTTCACAATAACACTTTTTTTTTCACAGTTTATATATTTCATGCATGGTTGCAAGACCAATACAGCCTTCTCAAATAGTACCAGGGGTTGTTGCTGTTTAAAGTGGAATAAAGTTTCTTTGTAATCAGTTCACAGGATCCATATATGATGGGGGGTTGTCTCAATAGTTATTAAAAAGTGCTACCAGTGCTCAGATTAAAATATGAGATTTATGAGTGGTCCCAAAATAGTCTTTTTGTGCTCATATGCTCAAAAGCCCTACTCACATAATGTATCGCAGCATCATCGGCTGGTCACAGGCCTGACGCCTGGATGTCGACGGTCACACGATTGTCAGCCCGGGTTGTCGTTGACAGCAGAGGGGCCGTTGAAGGAGGGCCCGCTCGGTCTGCAGGGTCGGCCGGTAACGTTGCTCCGAGCAAAGTGGATCGTTGGATAAAGTTCACAGATTTGATGGTGAAATCTGTCACCTTCCTGGTCACGGCTCCACGATCTGTGTGCTACTCTGTTACAAAGTAGCACACAACACTGATAGTTCACAGTTGTAGGTTTATTCCAATCAAGCTAGGTCTGTAAACAGGGGTACAGAGCCTAGCCACCGTAATCCACTGCCCGGAAACAAGTTGGTCTGCCGTCTCTCTGCCGTCTCTCTATCTCGCTGACTACCCCGGCCCGTTCTGCCACTGGGGAGACGTGTCAATGGTTTTGTTACGCTATTGTTTGTCTGCTGACGTCAAAGACTGGGATCGGACCATAGTTTCTTAGAACTTGACGTCAGCAGACCAAACCTCACGCCATCCCCAGGGTTGCCGACGATCACACCACCCCTTCTACTAGGGATCATGTGTTCAGCCAGTTTCCGGTCAGTGGTACAAACAGCGGCATAGCTCTCATTAATTACATACTCATAGTAAAAATGACACACTGTGTTACATCTTCATAACTCCCCTCAACCACCATAAGCAGAAAGTACTATACCACAAAACTTAAAGTACTTCAAAGGGATAGGGCCCTTCCATTAAGTATGTACACATCAATGGGAGAGGAGGTTTGACATTACTTTAAATGTGCATGCATTCCTGTACAAATCCAATGTGTATTTGACCCTAATGGGGTGGGGGTATGGAAATCTTTTAAATGTGCCTACATACCCTATCAAAGGCCTTATAGTTGGAACAAAGAGGCGTTTTTTTTAACTACAGAAGGAATATCATGTTTGTATAATCAAAATACAGAACAAGCTGTATTTGCTGCCTGCCTTTGACATCTGCAATGAAACAATGCATCTTGTAATGCATTGTTACAACACCCCAACAATTATTGTTAAACCTCACTGACATTATAACAAGTTTTCCCATTATTATTAAACATGCTTCCCGAGTCCTATTCAATTATTTATACCTCCTGCATAGATCCCATCATTGTCCTGTAGGCCACTGTGTAGGCTTAGCGTGTTATTTAATGAGATATGGCAGTTCTAGTTCAGCTGAAGGGGCTTCCAGCTTACTCCCTCCCAGTGGATACACTCTAAGTGTGCTCCAATTAAAAACAGCCCTAATTCCTGCACCACACAATTACATGTCAGATTTCTCTGAAGGTTTGAGCCCAGAGAAGAGACGTGTAAAAATATCGACCGGGCTTCTTGTCGCTGAAGCAATTACAAACTGCCAGTAACCATTCATACCGTGGAGACTTGACAAAAAGAGAGGTATCACAACCAATCTAGACTACGCTCTGGCGTGTATACCTCAAGAAAGAATGTGACGTTATTATTCTAACGTAGCAATGTTCTGTTTGGTTCTGCTTTGATTCTTATTACGTTTTATTATACTTTTTCGGAATTGCTGAATAGGCATACAGTGCTGGCCTAGACTGTGGTAATATATTTTCTGTATTACCACAGTGTGGTTATACAGATTACAGCGTAGCTAGCCTCTCAACCGACAGGGAGTGAGTTTACAAGAACTGAGAGGCCGTAGCGTGCACGAGAACAAGTGGGTCAAGGCGGCCGGACAACCCAATGACAACATTATGATGACATTGTTACAGTCCCCCGACAATAGTTCTCATTTCATAGCTGTTGAAGTTTCAGAATTCAACCAAAACTTGTACTCACCTTTGACCCAACCTGACCTGACCCTACCTGAATGATGAAGGCCAAGTTGGCGAGTGCAAATGATCGATGCTTCCCATGAAATATCTCCATATTTAGCTTGTAACACATAGAATGTGCATGTCCTTATGAATCACAGATATCTTATCGGCCTCCAGCACATAGGATTTGCTCGTGGATTCCTTATTTTCTCCAGAAAATGGAAAAATCTGGAGGAGCACTAGAAGGACTCCATGCGACACTGCCAGTTTTCAGACGGAACTAGCCCCATCACATACACCTTTCTCACTTCAGATTCCCGTGTAATCCTATCATTACTTGGGGAATGTGAAGCGACCAAGGGGTATATGAGCACATATATTTCCAAGTGAATAGGGCAGATCAAATACACAACCCTACTCGTATATGGGTCCGGTAAGCAGGATTGGACTCAGTGGAAGGATTTCTGGATGAGTACGAAGGATGAGTCCAGAAATCCTGTGTGTGTCATTTTCAAGTACTTCTCGATGAATATGACATATATAGTCCAGGAGCCAAACCTGAAAACCTTGATTTACCCTCCGCGGTGAGCCCCCTGGATTTTCTTGATTTTTTTCAACTTATAGCATCCTAGGGACCATGAATCAAGACGGTTCCGAAGAATTTAGGTATGCGAACACTCTGTAATTACGCGATTTGTGGTTAATTAGCAAAAATTGAAGAACGCGTTATTTCTTAATTTCTCTGGAACTATGTAAGATATGATAACATGCTATATGTCATCTGAAAGGTAATTTTTTTCCTGATTTTTTGGTATATTGTTTGCTATTGTCATTAATCATGGCAATGAGTAATTAAAGAAAAACTGTTGTTTTAGTCAAAATCATTAGAACTTAAGGATCCAAGGTTAAAATTTGGAATTGATAAACCAAGTCCTAGGTATACTTAGAGGGGATCTTTGGGCAGTTTTTAAAAAAAGTTGCATCTGATTTCATTAGAAATATAATGTAGAAATCATTTTTTGCTGATTAAATTCTAACCGACTACTGGTTCATTTTGCACTTATATTCTAAAAGGAGAGATGATATCATGAAAACAATACAATATATCCTAAAGAGATGGGAAAAGAATAATCATTGTCTCCCTTAGCTGGTATTTCAGTACTTTCTGAGCTATTTGGTCCACTGTAGACAACATTGAAGCTGTAAAATAAGTTTACATTAGCAAGAAATATTTGTCCATGTAATTTGCAACCAAGCGCATTTTTGTTGCCTGATCAAATTAGGATAGTCATTGATTTATTTACTCAAAAGGGTATGGATGGCTCCTTATATTGCCAAAGATTCACAAATTGACATAACAATGTGCTGCAAACTTCTATTTACATATCCCTGTACCCACTCATCATTAAACCCTATTCTTATAGGGAGGGTGGGAGTTGTAGGCCATAATACTTTTAAATCCCCCCATTGCTGGCCCCAGTGTCCAATGTTTACCTCATACCTGGGAACAGATAAGGCCTGGAAATACAGAGGAATGGCAGACTAGGGTTCTTATCTCCCTGTTGTGTAAGTTAACCCATTGATAAGACACTGTGTGCACAACCTAATAAAGGATCCCTCAGAGGGTGGGGCAGGCTTAAATTTTGGCTACTTATTACCGTCTTATTATTCCATTTTATCACATAAATCCAAAAGGAGCATGGGATTCATCACTGCAACTGGTGAAGTAAAATGATAACTTTAACTGTTTAGACAATGCTGCCTTACAGCAGTGAAATGAAGGTAGTGGATCTTTAGAACCAGACCTATATAGTGTGCTGTAAATTGTGGGATTGCTGACCACCTGTTGTACTTTTGTTAACATCCTCCCACCAATGTACCTAATTAAACTTTGTCATCCTTTTGCTTCTACTTGAGAGCAGATCCAGGCTGTATGGGTTCAGTGCTCAGTTAGCTTTATACCCTTTTGTATCAAAGACTAAGTATTCAGTGTTGGATTATTAGAACTGATCATAGATTAGAAGATTATTTATGTATTTGAGTAATCACTCCCTTAGTTCTTGGTCTCTGAGTATTTACCATGATTGACCTTTCCCTTAGTTCCTATAAACTGTGTCTTGCTGTAGGTTAAGGAAATTGGATCCTTGTTCATAGCAGTTTAGAAATGAAAGTGGTTATATTTTGATAAGGGAATAATGTTGTTTCTGGGGCTTAAAGAATTGAAAGTTTGAGGCAACAACCAGAATCACAGCAATTTGTTGCTCTTGTATAATCTCCTAATACCATAGTGCCGTGGTTATGGTGTCAAATCAAGGGTGCTGTGCACATGCTGCTCAGTGTAGTAATGCTACTAGATAATATTGGGAAACCAGTAATGGCCATACCAAGAACTTGTAATTTTGAAATAGAAAGCTATATCAGGTACTTCTGTATTGTTTCAGGGCTTGATATTTGTTTGAGGACTTGCCAATGATATTGATATGTATATAAAACACACAGAGGTCTCAGTCCCCCTGGTACACCTCCTGATAAAATTAGATATATGGCAGAATCCTATTAGTTGGTAGGATGAATCTGAGTGAAGCATGATCATAGGCTGGGCATAATTTGATATAAAATTACTAATACCAGTAACCCATAAAATATAAGATATTCATTTTGTGTAGGGTCAAGCCAAGCTACTCATTTATATAAGCACATGGGTCTAGAATCCTAGAGTTTAAAGAACAATCTAGTAATTTGTTAAAACCAACAATTTGAAAGAGGTAGCACACCTATCAAGTTTAACAAATAGCATTCCTGGTCTTTTTGCAATTGGCATATTGATACAAGGACTGTGTTTTTTAAATTCAGAACCCTTGATATATGACAACAGTCTCTTTGGGACTCATCTATTCTTTAAGGTAATACTTGGAGGCTCCCCATATATATACCCTGAGAAACATGGCTTGGGGTCAGGTAATGGGTGAGTCTAGTAGTCTACTATGGGCTATTCTTTTTGTCAGTATGAAATAGAGAGAACTATATGGGGCCTTCTATTTAGTAAGTACACACATTTTCAAAAATCTCAGACCCCCACCCCCTTTGGGCATTAGATTTGTACTATAAAGTATGCACATTTTCAAAGGTTTCATACCTCCTTCCCCCCCTTCATGCATACATACTTAATGCAAGGCCCCTAATAAGATGGTTTGTAATAAAACTGAGACATAATCATGGTATTTTACTGAGGAAAGAAATCTTACTCAAACCATAGTTTTATTGTGACACATTTCTCACTGTGAGCCAAAATGCTCTCCAAACAGCCACTATATTAAGTGGATGTGCCCAAATGGCTCAGAAAGCACTGAAATACCAGCTTAAGGAGATAGTGATTATCATTTCCACCTCACTTTAGGATATATTGTATTGTTTTCATCATATCATCTCATCTTTTAGAATATAAGTGCAAAATGAACCAGTATTCGGTTAGAATTTAATCAGCAAAAAATGATTTCTACATTATATTTCTAATGAAATCAGATGCAACTTTTTTTAAAAACTGCCCAAAGATCCCCTCTAAGTATACCTAGGACTTGGTTTATTAATTCCAAATTTTAACCTTGAATCCTTAAGTTCTAATGATTTTGACTAAAACAACAGTTTTCCTTTAATTACTCATTGCCATGATTAATGACAATAGCAAACAATATACCAAAAAATCAGGAAAAAAATTACCTTTCAGATGACATATAGCATGTTATCATATCTTACATAGTTCCAGAGAAATTAAGAAATAACGCGTTCTTCAATTTTTGCTAATTAACCACAAATCGCGTAATTACAGAGTGTTCGCATACCTAAATTCTTCAGAACCGTCTTGATTCATGGTCCCTAGGATGCTATAAGTTGAAAAAAATCAAGAAAATCCAGGGGGCTCACCGCGGAGGGTAAATCCTTATTTTGACAGATTTCAGGATTTGGCTCCTGGACAAATATTACAGCAAAGAGCGATCCACACGTTTATACCAGCCATTTATTATTGTCATTGATAATTCAGACGATATATATATGTGCGGACATATAATAACACAAAATCAAAAGACATTACACCAATGTTAGTGTAAAGTAGTCCTCCTCTTCTACATGGACACACCCTATAATTGGAGCGTTGTCTTAGACTGTAGTTACGTCCAAGTCTGCTAGGCGCTCAAACTAGGACTGTTAACCAGCAACCATTTTAGGTGGGAATTCACACCCGTATCCCAGCATGCTTTGCAGCCACTGGTTTATGGCAGGGAGAACCATAAACCAGCCGTCACCCAAACAACCATCAAAGAGGTTCCTCATGCCATTTATAGAGGGCCAGTAAAATATTTCCTTGCAAATTTTAAGTAGCCACTAGCAGCCGTGGACTCTTGTGGGTGTAAGGACCTATTTTGCAAGAGGTATCTTGGTCATAAAAGGACTATAATCGGAGCATTGTCTGGCCCATCGGCACAGGCCTGTACCAGGAGAGGGAGTCGGCGGGAGGCACGTGCTGTTTTTGTCTCCCACAAACACAAAAAGCCTTAATTAAAGACAGCCTCTGACGCACCGAGCTGTGAAGAGATTGCTTGTTAACCATACAATGTATGTGGGGTGCTCTATCTAGATATCACAACTCAATTAAGGGGTATATAGGCCGAGGAAGAATACCCAGTAAAAGATGTACATGTGGTCGTTTTTCAAGCACGACTGCATGGTGAAACCTTCTAAGACCCTGAATCACAATTGTACGCTAATACATACGGATACAATTATCAGAACCTTAGCTCACACTTAGCCAATAGATTACTTGCTGTAGTAACACAAACTATAGCTGTATATGTGTACAAATAGGAGTTAGAAGTCATTTTCAATCGACCATTATGACTTTTTACTGCTAACAACTACAACGCGTGACAATCTTCACTATATAGGCGACAATATCATGTGATTTGACTCAATAGCTATAGAGTTTACCTTACAACTTATGATGATGTCAGTAGTATATATATATATATGCATATATATATATATGCATATATATTGATATATATATATTGATATAAATATGCAAATACGAATGTGATTTTGAGTGTCGTCATGTACTTTCATAAATCAAATTAAATGTACTCAATCTACAGTCAAAATTGAGATATTATTCAATTAGAGATGCCTCTACAACATCCAATGTACCTACCTGTACTATCTTATTCTGAGTTCCAGCTATCTATCTATATAATTAGATATGTAGATATAGATACAGATATATATATATATATATACATATATACATATATATATATATTCCTGCAGGTCTTTCCAAAGGCTACCCCGTCTACAGAAATTCCCCACCTTGACAAGCAATCCCACCCTACACCCCGCATCATTTCCCCTCCATCCACCCACTTCCTGAAACCAATTGATTCTGCCACGCACAAAAACAAAATACAACCCCACAAAAAAAGAAAACTGTCTATAAACATAAACCCCCGCCATCCATGTATAAATAACTGGCTGTCCGGCTCGGGCCAACCTGTCCGCATTTTGCTGGTACCCCTGGTTTCCCCTTACAGGCCGCCTACCAGCGCCACTGTTGCACTATTTACTTGGCATTGGTCCCTCGGACATTCCCCATACTACCCCCCTACGACCCCCACAGCCCCCACAGCCTCCACAGCTCCCAACCCATCCGGGTGGGGGCACTCAGTCTTTCAATACAGACCGGTAGCCATTTTTTTCCAGAGGGGGGTCATTTTTTGAGTAGGGTAAAAAAGGGAGCAGGCCTATATTACGAATTTCTTCATAAAAGCATTCTACTTTAAGGTTTGTACATGAGTGGCCAGGGCCGTAGCCACCCTTTTTCAGAGGGGGGTTCATATTTTTAAAAAGGGGGTTCATCCCAGGGGGTTCGTTCGAATCCCCCGACCCCCCCCCCCCCCCCACTACAGGCCTGCGAAACTACAGCTCCCCTCCCTTTTTTGAGGAGGGGGAATTTAACAGCCCCCCCCCCCCCCCCCCCCCCAAACAAAAAAACGAAAACTCCCATAATTTAAAGCTCTCCCCCCCTTCCTTTTTTTTCAGCATAATTCCTGGACAACCACTGCATAAGAACATAAACTGACAATTATCCTGGTCACAATCTGATTTCAGATCATTAGTTTTGTCTGAGAGCCATTATCATACACCTATGACACCAACTCTCTATATTTATGTCATTATGAAGAAATCCAATAGCCTACAATTGCCTTTTAGGTTTATATCAAATATAATATATTATTGAGAGTTCTCGTATAAGGTGATTTAATGACTTAACAGGCCCCCTTTTTTAATGTAAATTGGCAATCGACAGCTACATCCTGTTGAGGGTCTGACCACAGTTGGTACCCATTTCTAGCCCAAGTCAGAGACTTTGTATGTATTATATAGATATGTAGAGACTGGAAAGCTAGAGGAAAACCTGTTATGCCCTACAGGTCTGCCACCTGGCCTCTGTTTGGAACCCATTTGGATTGACCATTAATATCTATCGTTAAAATAGCTCTAGTGATACACCAGTTGTTCCAAAAATACATTGCCAGTGATCAGACCAAGGTCATGTTTGACTGGATTGGTTCCAACCAGCACATAAACGCACATAGCAATATAGAGAAGATTTCCGGTCTCGATATATACATATAAGGTCTCTGCCCAAGTGCCCCCCCCCCCCTCCTGGCCACCCCCCCCCCCCCCCCCCACCCACTGCCCCCACCTATTACTCCGAGCTGGGCCACGTGACCAAACCGGCGACGGCAGCGCCACTCGTCGCCTGGCGGGAGTAATGAGAACTGACCACAATATTGACCCTTGTGACGTCACCGGACCAGGAGCTGATTCTGTCGGTCCTTTTTTTACTCCAGAGCCTGGAGTTGGTATCTGGTCAGCTCTGGTTCTCTGGTAGGAAGAAGTTTAGGAACTAAGATGAATTGCAGTGGGAAAACTCTGTTAATTAGCACGTCCCGATTGATGACGAGCCGAGTTTTATCCTAAATATTTGCTTTGGAATGATGAACAGTATTTCATAGTCTTAACCAGATACGATATGAAAATATTCAATAGACAGTATATTGGTAAAATTATAAACATACATAACCATGTGGAAATATCTATCCCATATGTGACAGATGGAATGCCTATATCATTTCACATTTAATGATTTTTTTTGTGTGTAATTTTCTTTATCATCCTGAGTTACAATCACACCACAATGCAGTCTGGTACCCCCGTTCACATAAAAAGAATAAGATAAGGGTTACGGGTTGAAATATAATTATCTTTAAATTCTGTTTTCCATAAGTGTTGTGTACAACATTTTTGTTTTTTCCTATATTTGTGTTCCATGTTGCAATACTCAACTGAGCTGAGGAGAGACCATTGTTTATTTCTATATAATCTGTATATCTTGGCTCATTTACGTCTGCAAACTTGCTATAATATATCCAAAACAGCCCCAAACCAACCCCACTCCACCCCCCTCCTTCTACCCCTCCCTCCTCTCCTCCTCCTGCACCGGGCACCCTGGGTAAATATTAGGTCCGCTGCTTGTTGCCGGCAGCCATCCGCCTGTTCCTACAGCCGCCAGCTTCTTTAGCTGTGACAGTCTGGTGACCAGCAGTGGGTAGGTAAATATTGGGAGGTAGGGGCCCTTTGGGGGCCTCAGGGCCCCAGGGGTGACTTGGTCTCAAACCTGCCCAGATGTGTGTGTCGAAAAGTGAAGGAGATGGGTCCTTTTTCAGCCTCAAGTGAGTGAAATGAGTGAGAAGATTTCATTCAAAATGGGCACGAAATTTGCCTCCTCACTCAATATGGGTTAGGAGTTCAAGAGGATTTATACACAGTAATATAGGAAAGGAACTGGAACTGAACACTTTCTATATAAATTAGGGGAAATAGATCAAAATAAATAAGCATGAGTGTGGTTTAATGAATAATGAAATATATTTCCATTAAATCAATAAATAGGGGTATGATATATATCTTAACAACATCCCTTTATTATGGGTAGGTTTTCCAACTCGCAGTGTCCTTCAAAATGGGAGGTAGGGGCAATATGGGGTCCTGAGGGCCCTAGTCCTGTTGGTATGACCTCAGCCAGGGGTGGGAGGTAGGAACGATATGCGTCTGTACTCTCTCAAGCGGCAACCGTGAATGGGGCATGGGGGCAGGATATGGTGCACTGGAGGGGGTGAGAGAAGTGATATCAAAGTGGGGGGCAGCTTAGCTAATAGCTTAGTTAATAAAGAACCAAATGCATGACTCTCACAACACTTTTGCAATACTTTCACAACACTTGCACAACATTTGGCAACTTTCACAGCAATTCCATTATGATTTTAGGCGCAGTAGAGCTATAGTGCTAGTATCACCTTCAGGTTGACAATCAGCTGGACATTTTCACAAACCTATTGGGAAATCTTATTGGTGATACCCTTAATTATATATAGCACTTTTCCATAGCATATCCGCAGTCAACTCAATAAAACATTAGCACACTGGAATAGCCTTTTGATGGGGGGAAGGGCCCGGAAGAAGCACGGGTGAAGTGACGGTAGAGAATCTATTACAGCCCAAGCGTTCAATGCTTTGGGGTATAGTGCTGTATATCATTGATCCCATTAGATTGCTTCTGAAACATTGGGTCTTTTGGGAGGTACAAACCAATCTTAACCTCAAGTGTAATTTGATCGATTCAGTGATAGTTATGAAATCAATAGCGATTTGCGACAAACAAATTTATAAGTAATTTGTTCTGAAACTGGATTCAGGGACCTTCAGATCAGGGGAGAGAAATCTATAAAATGGATGCAACTTGGTGGAAAATATAGACTATACAGATCTAGATTTTGTGTAGACATGGTCATGTGACCATATTTTGGTCATAACCATGTGGTTCACAATACCACATGGCTATGTAAATAACATGAATTTGTCAAATCTAAATGATAAAAATTATATAATAGTATTATGACTAAGTATGTTATTGTGAAGTGATCTTTTCCTGAAATATGTCTTCTAAATCCTTTGGAATGATAATACACATGGCGTTAGATTGATCACCAATATGGCGATCTCCTCATTTCAAGAGATATGACGTCATCTGCACAATGTCTATATAATATATAATATGCAAACGACAAAAAAATCATTAAAAAAATACTACAGTTCTATTTGACAAGCTCAAAGCCATAAGAGAAACCAACCTTCATATTACAATGTATTGACATTTTCATTAAGCCTCTTGTCAGATTTCATTATATAACCATATTTAAGGTAAATTTCATTGTATAATAGATTTATCTTGTACACGTACCCTTTTAGAGGAAGTCACAGGATATCAATATCAGTCAAATCTGACAGTAACTTTCACTTTAAAAATACAATAAATAAAAGAGAAAAATCACTTCATGTAGGGTATTTCAAAACCTACAGTAACAGAATCTGTCGAGGTCAAACCCCAAAGTCAGAGTACCCTGTGTGACTTTCACCACCTCGTACCGGTGGCGCCCTCTGGTGAGTGAAATCAGCATGCCGCGCCCCCTGGCGGCCTCTAGAACCACCGGAAGTGTATCTGGCCCGACTTCCGGTCCACTCAGTGCAGCACTTCCTGTGTCAGGGGCCTTGTGGGTAATGCGATAACTGGTGGGCGTGTTTGAAATCAAACAGGGAGGGGCGGGTAAATCTAATACGGGCTGCTTTCATTAGTCTTACGAGGCGAGCCTCGAAAGCCCGAAAACCATTGGGGTGGACCGCTAAAATTGACACAGCGACAGGGGCATTTCTTAAATTTGATGTGTGACATGGGAGCTTAACGACATGAGAGGGATGGTAAAAAGCATAGTGACATGTGACATAATCATTCCTTAAATCCGATATGCGACATTTGTATAAATGAACGACAGAGACATGCAACATTGAGATTTTTTAAATTCGACATGCGACATCGAGACCCCCCCCCCCCCCCCACATCCAGATCCCCAAAACCAGTCACCACTACAGGGTCCCCAGGCCTAGTTGCATTGACTACCATCAAAGCAGGGGCCCTGGTAACCAACTGCCTTCCCTCACCACCCCTTAAGCAGAATTCACTTGTTCCATTGCAGTCCGTTCGCTCAATAGTGATTCCAGATTGGGAACCTTTTCTCGACTGACTTCAAAGGCGGGTCGTACTCCTCTCATCACGTGGTGTCTCCGTGATGTAATTTACACGTACGTCTCTGTAATTAATTTGGTAATTAATATTTTACCTCCTGTAAAGTCACATCAAAGGCAGGGTAGCTGCCTCTAGTTTGCAGTTAACACATAGTAATTTTACCTATTCTTTTAAGATAACGTTATTTTAGTATCTTGTTCTTAGCGACACGTTTTCAATTTTGACTCCAGTTGTGTTCATGTATCTTTGACATTGTTTTATGAAAGCCATGTATTACTTTTTTATTTCATAGGGGAATATTTACTGCTTGTGTCAGAGACCTTTTCATGCAGTATCCCTTGTTAAATAAGTATTTTTCCCTAGGGCGGAGTTAAAGCAGGGAACACCCGGTGAGGGCCACATTACTATTTTCTCACCATAATGATAGTTACTTTTGTACTATTAAAATCACGGACATAGCATTACCATTTCTTACATTGAATCTTTCTTAAGCTTCATTTGCCGTGGTGAAGGTGGTTTGTTGTAAGCCTCTGTGATTTGCGAATGTTGGAAACGTTAGCTTATTAATATTGTAGGCCTTTACAACTTGATCCTTTGTGAAATTATTTAACATGTTTAATATTTACGAAGAGATCCTGTGCGATTCAATAAGAAATTCCTTACAAAAATGATCACGATGGACCTCACTTCTTAGTGTGAATGCAATCCGATCAATTTCGCAAGCTTGCGAACATATTGTCATCCCTGAGATTACTTGTGAATGCATACGATCATTTGTTTGTATGTCTCAGCAATACTAATATCGATCAGGGTGAATGGGGCTTTAGGAAGAGGAAGGAGACGATAAGGTTTTAACAATGTTCGACAGGCAACCTTGCCAGGAACGTTAATCTAGTATTGAACATGAGTATTCGTCGGAGAATCACACATTTTCAGGAGGGTTGCGCATTTTTCAGATCCAGAGAACCATGCATTATAATAACTTTTGTCAGAAGAATGTTAATGGAAGATGAGCCATTAATAGCAAAGTGGCTACAGCCTTTCAATTGAAGGAGAGTTGAATGTGCAAACGACAATTTTATTGTGAGGGATAACTGTGGCAATTTGTTATACATTTAGTTCCTACCAAAGTATTCTTGGGAACAATAATTATGCCCACAGTTAAATAAAGTATGTGCTATTTACAGTGCACTTTTATCCCAGCCACTTAGCTTTAAGGCTGTACAAATAAGGCTGTGCAAATCATTCCAAATCGTGACAAAAGATTCCCTTTAAGAAACGTTCTGTTGGATTTGACGACATTGTGTTCAATTGGCGTATATATATTTATATATATTCTTACTGTGTCAGGTATAATGTCTTCAATAGGCTAGATGGTAACGTCTCCCTGGGCTTTGGCCTACACTTTGTATGAGAAATCCATTACTCTGCCGACAGTTTTATAGGTTGGTTATCTTAATAAGGTATTGATTTCTCCTCTCACATTCAGCTCCCAAGAACCTGCACTGTAGGGTAGGCACAAAGGATACGAAAGCTGGGAATACCCCTTAAGACTAAATGCCCATCGGCAAAGAGGTCTTGGAAAGTTGGAAACGTCGAACCCCTAGGAATGAGACAAAACAATATCAAACACATTGGATCTGTCTTGTGTCTACCATGCAATTTTAGTGAGAAATCTATCGTGAAAATGATCGCATCTGATCGCAGGGGCCAAGCCCTGATAGCGTATACTCCAAAATGTCAAGTGGCAAAACATGCAACCCGTCGGATCCATTTCCTTGTTGTGAACTTCTGTGAAACAACCCTATTGTTGTATTTTAGTTGGTGTTCAATAGACCAAAACACCCCCTCCCCTCCGGTGGAGACTTCTTAGGCCGCCATAAATACATTCATGAAAGCATAACGTATTAGTATTTATCCTATGTGTGGGGAAATACTGTATGTGTATACTTAGCCTTTATGCTGACGCCCCCCCCCCCCCCCCCCAACGTTTTTCGAAGATCTAGTATCCGTCCCTGCTCTTATATCAACTTGAAATTATACAACATTGAAGAAAGACAGCAGCAGAACGCATTATACCTCGTTCTGTTAATGTTCAACTTAACTTGATTGGTGTCCTGAAAAAAATGTTTTACTTGAAACCTAGTTTTATTTTAAAGCAATGTGTAAGGACTAAAATGAAAATCACGTCAATAACACATTAACCACCTTTCCATTAAAAAAGAACAAGGCAAATATTGTGAAGACAAAATAAGACATGTTTCTACCAAACCTCTCTCCAAAAGGCCCCACCCCTCCCCACCTGGGTGATGTGTTCAGGAGAACTGACTCGTTCAGAAGGCCGGAGACACGCCGACCAAACGGAGGAGACAGTCTGTGGCTTGTTAGCAGACACACATACACCGGTGAGATCAATACCCCGTCCTCCCGGTCGATGCCACCAGCGGGTGGGGACGTGAGGCTCGCTTAATTTCTATGTGATGAGACGCACCTTTTTTTTCCTGATTGGTGGGAGAGAGGTGGAAGTGTATGGAGAGTTGAGTGTAGATCTTGTAGTTGGGATGAGGAATCCTCCTTTGCTTACTTAAGGACTTAGGGTAGGCAGCCTCGGTCCTAATTTGGCTCATAGAGGGGGGGGGGTCCTGCCTAGCCCCCCTTCCACAGTTTTTAATGATGGGGAAGAACCTAAATATATATCCCTCTCTTCTGATAGATCTTTAGGATTCATACCTAAAAGGCTAACTCATCCCTATTCTTAGTCACTGTTTTTCCATAGTTTTGAATATGGGGAAGAAACTAAATATATATCCTTCTCTTATGATAGAAACTAAATATACTAAAATCGATATTGGCCCTTGTAGGAATCCATCATAAAAAGCCTCAGCTAATCCTTAAAAAAACAGCTACTACCCTTATTTGTAACCTATGACTTGGATTATAACCATTATAAGTTACACAAAAATATTATGGTACTCAGAATAGTTTTACCCTCGGAGACAAAACGTTTCATCTTAAGAGATGATATTAACACCATCAAAGACGCATATATCACATAAGTACAGATAAATGAATACACTAGTGTATCTTCCACAACATGCTATATAGGGGAAGTAGACGATTAGAATAAATTTCTCTCACCTGTGATAACAAAAAGGATTGAGCTGGGTGCAGGTGTGAGGTAAATAATCAGGCCACTAACATTTAAAAGCACATTTTGGGGTACAACATTGACCTTTTTATCACAAAATGTGGTTTGATACTTGGCTCCTCATAAGGGGACACATTTATTTCTACGGGTTGCAAAACTATAAGGAGGGGCGGGTTTCTGTCCCGGTGAATGTGTGTGTCTGCTCAGTCTCATTACCCAGTCTCTGAGGCAGAGCGCGGCTCAGAATTAACTCGTTAATCAGGACACTGTGGGAGGCAGCCTTATCACCGCTTGAACAGGCTGGTGAGAGAAGGCTGCGGAACGGGGTTTTTGGGTGGGCCGAGGAGAGGGGTGGAGAGTGCAAAAATGTAGACACAGGTAGAAGGGTTGGCTGACGATGAAGAAAAAAATCAAACGTATATGTAAGGGCTATATTGGAGGGAAGTGGGTTCGAACCATAAGGGAATAATTCAAAGTATTGTAGTTAATGGTTGGTCTCTTTCCCTACCTTAGAAGTTGACTAATTGGTTGTAGATATTTTGAATATTATAAGGATGGGAAAGTAGGTACTAATCAGGCTTAAAAATTGATACTGTAGTTGGAAAATTAAAAATGGATACCTAACCCCCGATTATGTATTCCAGCAGAGGGTGCATCGCTGCATACCAAAGTAGACCTAACCCATTTCCTTGGTATGTAGTGAGGGACCCATATGGAAGATATATACCACTAAACAGCAAAATAATTCTTACTTAATGCTATCATTTTTGAAAGCTTCCTTGGTACATCGGCAGGTGGCACTATAGAAGTGCCTCTTTTGTTGGAGAACGTACTTTGTTAGTTTCCATCGAATGGAATTCCGCAATGATTTTAAATGGAATCAAAGAAAAGTGTACTACGCCTTGTATCAACAAACTTGGACAACCACACCTGACCCTCAAAACAAAAATGTATCATAATTTTCCACCTTTCCTTCCTATATTCATTGTAAAAGGCAAACTAGAAATAGTAACAAAATATTGAAAGGTCACACTTATTACTCCCCATCATTCCCTTTCATAAAGTTTTGATGATCAAAGTCATGAGAAACAGTTCCACTTGCTAAACCCCTCCCCCACTCCCCTAGCAGCAGGCCCTGTTTGCAGGCCTGGGAGCTGTTGCCTGGATGTTGGCCAACACTTTATCCCTCTGCCCAGTGACTTTTCAAAACCCACATTCCCATCTCTCTCTTTTAATCGCTCAACCCTTTTTCAGTGATTTCTCCAATGAAACACACAGCACGAAACTGAATGAAAAAGTTTTTGGTCAATATTTGCCAGACGCTTTCAATTAAAACTAATCGTTTGCAAGGCATGTTCTTCTGCCGACCAAATGGACTGCGAACCAAGGTTTTAATCCCTGCACTTCTGACTGCCCACATTGGAAGTCACTTCTATAGGCTACGTTATCCAAAACTGCTGGTTGGTTTGTGACGATTTGATTTTCATTGAAAACCAATGTTTCCATGGAAATAATGTTGCCCAAGCAAAAAGCAAAAGCTTGATTTTCTGTCTCTGAAAAGTTCAGTTTTAACAATTCAGGTGACCAAACGTTAACTACCACCTGTCCTTCAGTCTTGCGGTATGGTTGTTATTCATTTGGTTATCAGGACAAATGGATACAATACAGTTGGTAAAAGATTTATGATACAGTATAGCATTTTGTATGGCTTTAAATGATTGGCCTTTGCTTTTACTTTTACCTAGGGATAGACACTTTCTGAGTTAAAGCTATAGCCATTAATCTCATTGCCTTGCAGTGAAAAACAACTACCTAAACATTATCTACAACTATGATATGTGACTTGGCCTAGAAGTACGTAGTGGTCAAGTATTTCATGTTAGTGGCAGGCCCGTTGCCAGCTTTTTTCAGAAGGGGGTTCGTTTTTATATAGGGTTAAAAAAAGGGGGGTAGGGGGTTGCACATCAAATGTTATACAGTTCAGGTTTAGTCTTCAAAACTACAAATTTCTTCATGAACACATTCTACATTAAGGTTTTCACATAAATGGTCAGGGCCGTAGCCAGCATTTTTCAGAGCGGGCTTCTGTTTTTTAAAGGGGGAACCCCCGCCCCTGAAACCCCCCCCCCCCCAAGGCAGTTACGGGTCTGGGTTGCTAAGTATTTGAATAATAATCTGGACAACTATCTTCTTAAATTTATTCAACAACAATTACCTGACCATCATCCATAACCCTGATTTGTAACTTGACATAGAATTAAAACTTACAACTTCCTTTTAGTGGTCTGGTATTCTAATAAGAATCCAACTATCTTCATCTAAGATCAGCTCGGCTTTTCATGATAGAATTTACATGAACTAGCAGTGAGAATAGACACCCATCGCTGAGGCCCATTCAGGGTCCCCATCTCGTCCCACCAACACACATTTACCTCAGACAGGAGTGAATGAAGTCAAAGCACACTGCCCAACAGAGATAGCGGACAAGCCCGTTTGAAAAGTCTATCTGAATTTTCCACCTGTCCACCAAAAGCAACTCCGTATTTGATTCGATTTCCCACTCAATAAGTGTAAAGGAAAGCTCCTTGGATGCCTAGTTGTATGGCATAATGTCATAAAGGGCCATGTCATTTAGACAATAAGCCCATCCCTCATTGGGTATATTCAAGGGTTGGACAAAATTACCATACATGTCCCTTTCTTCAGCAAATTTTGCATTTATCTAATATAAAATTCGGCCAAAAAGTAATTAAGGGAAAACATTTTCATTAGCCTGCCTTCCCCCCCCCCCCCTTTTTTTTTGAACCCCTGGTTCCACCAGTGGGACTACTCTTTAAGAGTTTCTCGAAAAATTAGTACATCACTACACTTATTAAAAAAAAAATAGAACAATTATGCATACATAATCATCGAAAGGCCATTACGTTTGCTGTAACCTGGTTTTGGAAAAATGTTTACAGCTCTCTAAATGTTCAGGAGTTTATCTAGCAACTGTGTTTCTATTGTTATAGTTTCATTAGGAAACCTTTTAGCTTGAAAACTACTTGTCTTTCTTTACTTTTTGATAATGGTCTCTGGTCGTGACTTCCTCCTCCCCCTTAAAGTACCCCTCCATTCTTCCACCAGAAGTCTGTGACTGAGTGCGCTAGTCTTCTCCCTCCAACACTTCACCTCCCGAGCAGCCTGCCGGCCACAAGCTCTCCGTCACGTGACAGTACTTGTGACGTCACCATTAGTGGAGTTTGATGTCACACTCTGCACATGACACCCACTTCTCACCCTCTCACCTCCATTCTCACTCTTTCTCGCCTTCCCTCACCCTTTCTTGCTTCTCGTTGACGTTTCTTGACATTCAATAACACCTCCCTCAAACCGAGGCTGAGATGGTCACGCAGTCTTGTGATGTTCATGGGGGTGGACCACTAAAATCAACATGGCGACAGGGGCATTCTCTAAATTGGACACATGACTAGAGGGCCTAACAACATGACAGGGAGGGTAAAAAAAACATGGTGACATGCAACATTGGAATTTCTTAAATTTGACATGTGACATTGAAAAAAATCAGCAGCAAAGATATGCAACATCAGCGTTTTTTAAATTTGACACACAACATGGGGACCCCCTTCCAGACCCTTGTGTTCCAGAGAGCACATAGTTCCACTGTTCAAGTTGTAGCACCATGGTGCCACTCCCAGCAGAAAACCAATCTGTCATTCTGTCTCAACATATTTACACCAAAGGCTTGGATCATGGTCACTTATGGATAGAGGCATTGCAGGATAATGGTTTACTTGAGATTTTATTATTGTTTTAGGGATTCTTTTCTTATTTCTATCATAGAGATACATAAGATCTTATATATGTCTATGTTTCTATTTTGGATTACCATAGCTAGATGCTGCCATACTAAACTTTGTATGTAGATGTGTGTAGGTGTATGTATTATGTGTGTAGGTGTTTGAATAGTTGTAATTCTGTAGTGTAGATGTGTGGGTGTAGATGTGTAGGTGTGTGAAGGTGTGTAGGTATGTGTTTGCAGTTGTAAGTATACATGGGTGTGTTTAGGTGAGTGTCTGAGTGTGTATGAGTGTGTGTGGTGCATAGAAACAAATACCAAGCATGATTTTGTATAATGGTTTAACATTTCTTGATTTATCTTAAGATTTAAGCTGTCAACTGTTATTACAAATACATAAAATGGATTACAAAATAACAGACAGGTGTCTACTCTTGCAGAAACCAAATAGAATAAGACCTGGCATTTGAATAGTTACTTGAGATGGCAACTTCAGCACAATATTCTGTATTGCCAGATCCAATAAAGATATTTACTTTCACTTTCAAAAGAACAATTCTATAACTATTTCAATCAGAAAACAAGATCTCAATATCTTTCTTGGTAACATGGCGAGAAATTCAATTCAAAATAAAACATGTATTAGGTTCACAATCCCACGAGACAACCATTTAATTCGATTCAACACTGGTTTATTATGAAGAAGCCTCAGTCAGCATGATGTCTTCAATTGAATGCCCCATGGAACTAAAAAAAGGCTGGAAGTTCCAATTATTCTGCCAATTAAGTTAATTTGTTCAGCAAGAAATGCTCCCCAATGCCTTCCCAGTTGTCAAGTGGCTACTGATTCAGGTAGTTAGGGGTGTTGTCTTCAGCTGGGGCCTTCTTGGGCAAGTTTTAGGCCAGACTCAATCAAGTAATATCTTAAAGCAACCCACAACCAATGTTTCCTCTTAGTGTGAAAATATTCCAAGTTCCATTAATTGTTGAAATACATTGTAGGGGTATAGTTGAAGCCTTTGGAAAAGTATAGAGTGTGAAATCTGGCTTAAACTTCATTAAAACAGCTAATGTTATTGTCTTACTTCTATAATTGTGGGTCCACACAACTTCTCAGTTGTTTACAACAAAAAGGGATGACATCACTCCGATAGGATTTTCCCCCACCAACTACTTTAATCCAGTTCACACTATGCACACTTTGTATTTATTTTAAACAGGGTTCTCTCTAAGTTTTATAAAAGATTGATACCATAGGATTACTAATTGATTTGTGTACATTACCAGTAAGGTTGTGCAAGAATGTCTCTAATAAGGTATGTTATTAGAATGGGATGTATCTCTAATATGCCAGCAGTTCATCGAGTGTGAGTGTAGCCATAGTTCAGGCTCCATCACTGAAATGTACCTGACACTGTGGTCAACCATGTACATTTCACTTGACCCAGTTCTGGCTCAGTGCACATTGCAATTGACTCAATACCAGCCCATTGATGGCAGGGGAGTACTCATGAATCAATGCACTTGAGTGGCCCTCTTTATTTAGTAATGTATCATTAAAATGCTTTATATGCTTCACTTTGATTTCTGGAATATATGTTGTATATGTCGGGTAGAGAAAGTCTTCCAAACTATAGAAGTTATGTATACCATATTTACAAAATTCAACCCACTACCCCTTTCTCTTAAAATCTTCTGCAGTATTTTTTCAATGACATCATTTCTTGGATGTCTCATGGGGTATTTCCCAGAAGTATTTGTCATTTAGCAAATCAAAACAAACCCAAAACTCTGAAAGCATTAATTTTTTCTCCATCACAATGTGTCTAATGGCACATGAATTAATATGGAGTGCATTTTAGAATCACCCAAGGAGTGTGTTAGAATTTTTTTATACATTTTCATGAGTTTGTGACAATTTATGTAGTTGGAATGTTGGGGGTTGCTTTACGGCAGAGAGGGGTAGTCTTGGACAGAACAAAGGGTAAATGGAGGGGCTGCATAACCTTTTAGTATATTTAATGGAAGTTTAACGGATACAAACTGTCGCATAAAAAAGATGAATTGGTTGCAAAATCTGTTAATAAATGTCTGTAAAAGCTTAAATTTAACAAGTTTTCTGCTAAGGAAATCTGCTAAAACAATAGAAAATACTAGATATATGATTTAACAGAGTTGTTATTTACCAGATTTCCAAGGTCAGATTTTGCAACACTATGTCAATCTGCTCATTATTCAATAATAATGGAGACTTATAGTGAATATATCTAGTGAGATATTATGCCCCCTGGCTATATAATAGCAGTTTTCCCAAAGGGATGTTCCCTTTTTACTAGAGGGGGTTCTCTGACACTATGATAGGGATTGTTGTGTTATAAGAAAAATCCCATCTATGTCTATTTCTAGGTATTGGTTCAATGGAACTGCTAAAAAAAATTATGTGTAATCCTTGGTCATATTTCCCATTAGCTCTATGGCTATCCTTTTTGAGATTTTATTTTCAGTTGGTTATACTACTTATGTTACAGCTTAAAGCTGAAGGTCTAGGATATATACCTGCTGCATATATGCCCATAGAGCACAGGATTAGATATAAACCGAGGATTACTTTGTTCTTGCTATTATACTATTGGACATGAACATGCTTTTGAGCTCATATTGTTCGATAATATGATAAAGTTGATAAAAGCATCACCCAAAAAACTCGAAAATGTTCTTATCATATCTTTCATGCAATTACAAAATATCCATTAATGGGAAGCTCATACATATTTTTAATGAGAATGCCAGCACATGTGCATTACTTCCCTTGTGCTTTTTCAAATGTTGACTGCTAATAAAAATGCACCTTGTGTCTCAGTGCATTACAACACACTTAGCGTTGAGAGTTTGGACGACAAATATCATTACGCTTTCAGAAGGCTTTGCATTTTAAGTGTTGAAGGGAGTCTAAAAGCATTGCTGCTGTATGCCCATTGATTGGCAGACACATTTATTAGCTCAGACTGTAGAGACCTTAATAACTGTGCTCTTCAGCAGAATGCCAACTAAAAGTCTGGTGTAAGAACTAGCTGCCTGTCCTAATAATGCTGTGTGCCTGTCTAGCTTATTTACTCAGAACAACAGGCTTGGCCCCTCATGTTTTTCCTTTTAAGTACCAAGGGATTTGACTATAATAATCTGTCAATTCAACCAAATTTTGGAGGGTACCACGCACTTCATCTCAGATTTTCTTTAAACCCCTACAAATGTCTTCCTAAATATGTCAAAGAAACATTTTTCAAATGTGAATGTCAAATTCCCAAAACTGTTAATGATATTTCAATTTCTATGAGGTTGGGCCAAATTCTGCAGCAAAATTGGAGTTATTAATCTGATGCCAACTTTGTGGTCCAAATATGCAATTAGAGCCATGAGATCTTTGGTAGGAACCCTCCAAGGATATAATAAGTTTGATTATATCAGATTTTATGGAGGAGAATGGTATGTGCTTGAAAATTGAAAACATGACATATAAAAGTAAATGTTTTGGACCTTATCAAATAAAAGGTTTTCCACCTGTGTGTCTGATACTGCTCATTCTCATTGAGACCCTGATAGACATTGTAATGCTAGGACTTGAGTCTCTGGAATTGTGCATATGTGGAGATATTAGATGTTGAAATATCTTATCCCCTCCTCCCCCTACAATCATACCTACACTCCTACCCCTCCTCCCCCTACCTACTCTCTTTATGTACTAGTCCCTGTCCATACCACCCTCCCCTGTCTCCCACTATCACCATACCTACACCCCCATTCTCCCTGTTTACTCCGAGCCCCTGTCACCATGCCCTAATGATGCCCGCTCTGCACATGCTCCGTGGGTGTTTACTTGGTCTGTGACCACACCGAGATCAATTAGGGCTAAGTCAGCATGCGGCCCCCTGCCACATGCCGCAGCCAATTACAGGGGCGTTTTTCACACTGACGCCTTGCCCGTTCTCAATGCGTACCTTAAAGGTAGGTACCCATTGAGAGATGCACTAGAAATGTTGGTGGATTTTAGTATATTTCCCTGGTGCCAACATACTTTTGTTTTCTGGATAAGTTTGGTATTTCTGAATGAAATGTTCTCAAAATAATAAATTTATTTAGATATACAATATCTAAACTATAGTCATAGGTATTATATTTTCCAACCATAAACAGGCTTTGCCGCCAGAATCAAATTAGAAAATTAAGATTACTGACAGTTCATGTTTTTATTTGAAAGAAATGGTTTAATTTTTGACAGAAATTTCCTTATTCATAGATGACAATTAAAGCATCTGGTCCAAGTGAACATTGGATTACATAAAGGATGTCGTACAGGTTGCATGATTTTTTATGGGTTTTGATGGCCCCATGTGAAGCAATATAAAGGTAGAATCGCTAAATGGGTACAATCCTTAAGTCTTGGTGACCCAGAAACCCCTTATCAGGCCTCAGCAGCCTCCAGCTGTACCTCCAGTATTAGTCAGTTATTTATCTTATTGGAGGCTACAACCCCAAATATAACAATAAGCTTATTATATGGGCCCTTAGACTAAAATGGTTCTCCTTAAACTTGTTTGTCTGTTTAAGACACTTTAGATAGCTGCCGGCAGCTATTTTTCAGCTCATATAACCCATAATTATTTTTTTGAAAGTTTTTACAAAAAGAAGCATTGTTTGTCAAATCTTACTTCGCAAAACCTTCACATAATTATATTATGAGTAGGCATTTATTTTAAAATTGTGAAAGCAATATGTTTTATATGATAAACAATTTGTACGAATAGTTTCAAGAACTACCCATGAGCTCCAAATGCTACCACTGAGTTAAGGAAACCCTAGTCAGTTCCTGACAGCCTTCGGGAGGCTACAGTGAGCAGTACCTTTAGTGTAACAAGGTAATTTGCCTTATTTCAGGTATGCTCAGGCTTATACAGCAATTAGTAAATTAGAAACCATAAAGCCCCGTACCCACTAGGGGAATTTTATACAGTCGGCTGACAGATCAGTGCTGTAATCGGCTGATTCTTACAATAGCCTGTTAGAATAGTATATTGAAATGTGCATGTTTGATCTGGATCGTTGCCAAAATTGGCCAATTCTAGGTGTAGAATTCCAGCGCTGATCTGTCGGCCAACTGTGCAAAAGTCGCCTAGTGGGTATGGGGCTTTAGTCTCCAGCAATACTGTGCGGCATCTTAAGTATCTGGATCTTATCATTGTGAGACCTCATACCCTATTATACTAATTAATCCCTGATCTAAATACAAGACCATAAGCAGGATTCACCTAGAAAAGTTACCTGTCATCTACTTGTACATATTGGATAATAGAAATGCACATCGGATATCATAGGCTTACATGATATCTGTCAACATGCAATAATTAAGTTAGTCCATCCCACATTTGGTACAGCTTTGAGATTGAACACAATATGTCATGGACCTAGAACCGGGGCTGCTTTGAAATGAAGTGAGGCAATATTTTCGTGACTGATTCCAGTGATTAGGCTAATCAGATGAAATTTGATTAGCATCTCATTCATATCTATTCTGTTTGTAAATCAAAGTAACTACATCTAACAATCCCTTTTTAAGGTTATTTTCAAAAGATATTACTTCTTTTAGTGACAAAACATAACCAAGTATTATTAGACACTAATAAACTTTCGTCTAATCACAAAAATCGTTTATGAAGATGGGTCTACACCCCTATATTTGACACAGCCACATGGCCCATTTTCAGTTTAATGACATGCGACAGGGGCTGTTCTTAAATTAAACATGGCAACATGGCCTATTCTTAAAATTGACAAGGGACATGGAGCTTAGTGACATAGACAGAAGATTTTTAGATATAAAGACATACAACATGATCTTTTCTTGAATTTGACATGCGACATTGAGAACCCCCATCTAGACCCCCATGAAGAACTGTTATTATCTGACAAGTATAGGTTCAGCATTTTAACCTTAGAAACTTATTTTAATATCTTAGTCATAGTTTTTCCAGGCTATCAAAGTAACATACTGTTTCAGGGGAATCAAGGGAAGGATACTACAAAGAGAGCCAACATTCTTTATTATTGTTTCTAATGGAAAATTGGCCATAACAAGTTGTAGTGATCATACAATCTGATCAATTAAATGATTTCCTATCTTGGCCATTCAATCAAAATGATGTAATATTGGATAATGAAGTGTTGGACAGTATTGGTTAAGCAAAATTGCTTCATTTCTTTTAATGATTCTGAATTTGTTAACTGTATATCAGAACAATTGTTATAAAATCATATCATCAACCTTACTTAAGCCCCATACCCACTAGGCAACTTTTGCACAGTCGGCCGACAGATCAGCGCTGAAATCAGCTGATTCTTATGATCTCCTGTTAATGAAGTATATTGAAATGTACATGTTTGATTCTAGGAGTAGAATCAGCCTATTTTAGTGCTGATCTGTCGGCCAACTGTGTAAAATGTCCTAGTGGATATAGGGCTTAAGGCTGTACACTGGGATAGGAGGGGAAGATCTAGTGAGAGATGATAAGGGTTGTTCTGGGATTTGTCCCATTTGACGGGAGCCCACACTCCAAAAGGGAGTGATACACTGTGTGCATGTCCGACCATGTGCAACATTTTAGTGCTTAGTATGACACCAGGACCCTTCTTCAAACATTTATATTCCCAGATATGTCCCTGATGGGAATGTTCCCTTCCTGAATGCATTGGAAATCACCATATCTGAACCCAACACATGTACCACAAAGTTGTCGCCAACCTGATTTGTATCCGGCTTTCACGTGCTATTTGGCTGAGCAAAGGAACATAGAATTATCCTTTGAACCGAATGTGGTCTTTCGTGAGAGGCTTGTCTCATTTGATTGTTGTCGTCAGCCAGCAAAAAGAATGAGGTGCACTGGCCTGACAAAACTGACAATGTGGGCTTTGACATTCGCCTCACAGAGCCTTGTCCTGTTTCGCCCGCGACTACATGAAAATCAAATAAGCGAGCCTGATGTGGTTTGCGTAGGTACAAAGGGGCTGATAATGAATAATGACACAGGGCTGGGGGAACCAGTAAAGGTGATGTAATGAGAGGTGCTGAGAGGGGAGGTGGTGGAACATGCTGAGGTCAGGCTCAATGGGAGATCTATGGGGGCAGATCCAGCATTTTGGAAAGCGGGGTCATGCATAAATGCTAAGTACTAAAACATTGCGCACACTTACAATATTTTTCCACTTGGTGTGGTTTATGTTCCCACCAAAAGGGGGGGAGTTAGAACTCCCTAGACAGCCCCCTCCCCCCCCCCCCCCCAATTCACATCTAGGTTCTAGATCAGGGTAAATGAGTAAAAGAATGTCTGTAATTTAGAGGTAGTTCTAATTTTCTAAGTTAGCGGTAGTAACAAAGTATAGGCTAAGTGTAAGGGTAACATGCCCTAAGTCTAAAGATCCAGAAATTGATACATTTTTGGGATTCATATTGAAATCATTGGAAATGACCTACCATGATTGCCCAGTTCAATAGTTCCCAGGATGCATGTAGCTTTTAATTGGGACTCATTCCAAATTCACAAAGTCCCCATTCTCTTATTATAACCTAAGCCCAAACCTGCTAACCACCCATCTGTCTAACCCATTGACCAGTATGTTCACTATGCCTAAGCTCTGAGGTCATCCCCTCCCTCCCTGTAGTAGGTTGGCTACTGATAGCCCGGTGAAGTGGGCTCAGACCCTGGACCTGGGGGTGTACAGGGGCTGAGTGCTGATTGGCTGAGGCGGATCAGTGGGTAGAAGGGCCCGACTTCAGGGTGCGGGGGTACTCTGCTGGTCCTTTGTCCTCTATGTGCAGATTTCATCTAACCAGCATTCATCAGAGTGGGGCAAGGAAAGGATTCAATGCCTATTTGAAATGCACTGATTGCTATCATAAGCTAACCCAATATGGCCTCGAGGATGCTTTATAATCAGGAAAAAATGTTGATAAGAGTATCTATATAATTCTATATGATGAGGCATCCTGAAATTAGGCTTATATTATCTTAAATCATTCATACAAAGTTCATACCTATCAAATATAAATTAATTGAAAGTCAGATATTTCTCGTGAGAGGCCACTTTTGAGTCTCAAGAACCTTTCTTGGACCTAACTACCAAGCCTCTCTTTTTAAATACTGATGCTACTCTTGCGGAAGTAACCCCCCTACTCGTTCCCCACCTCTTTCTACCCATACCTCTAAGAGGTCTAAGGGCAGAGCACCGTGGCCAGTTCACAAGGCCACAAGTTGTCCCCGTCCACCTGCAGAAAGTAGTCCCTCCGCCATGGGAAAGTAATCCGCTCCATTCACCTGATTGAATTAAGTGTTATCACTTCCTCCGCTGGTTCCGGCGGCCCACTGCTTCCCCGACCACTTACCAGCCGGCCACCAGCCCCACCCTCAGCCCATCAATCTCCATCATAGTCCTCTCATGACCTAGATACCCCTTGCATAATAGGTCCTTGAACCCACAAGAGTCCATGGCTACTAGTGGTCAATAAAAATTTGCAAGGAATTCTCTTATTGGCCCTCTATAAATGGCATGGGGAACCCTTTTAATAGTTCTTGGGCTGCTGGCTGGTTTATGGTCCTACCTGCCATAAACCAGCAGACCCAAAGCATGCTGGTATATGGGTGGGAATTCCTACCTAAAATGGTTGCCGGTGTACAGACTCACTTTGGGAAATAGTGGGTCTGAGCTCTACAGACTGTCTCAACCAGAGACCACTTGAAGGCGGAACTGGAACCTGTGGGAGTGATACATGCCAGGATAACCTCGGGCCCCCGGGTTCCTCTCCTCTACAACTACCTCAGCACTATGTGGGATGAAATGCTATAATACGATTGGTCGTTTTTTGGTTTATATATCTTAAAGGAACGATGCGTCATCATATTTCAGTTTGATAGATCTGTGGCACCGGTAAAGTCCGATCTGTTAGTTGTCTAATTACAGAGTTGTCGTAGCAAAAATAAATGAATAACGGCAAGAGTAGGACCATCAGAAAGAAATATGATATAACAAAAAGAGTAATATAAAAATGCTTTCATAGAGCAGACAAGTTTACAAGGCTGTATACTAGACTGCGTACATCAAGCAGTTTTTTTTTACAGTTGGTCGGGGAATGTGAAAACAGCATGTTGGCTGATTAGTAGCTTATTTCACTATATCAAAACCGTTTACCACCTGGCATATGTATTACTAACACTGTGTGATAAAAAGGGCACTTAAGATCTTGTTCTTTGTACATACTTGTATAAGCCATACAATGATATGTTTTTAAATGTATGTTTATGTTAGGTAACTGATTTGTTGTGAAAAAATAATCTGTATGTAGATAAAGTTGCAAGTCTAAAATGGTTTTAATAATTCTGTTATGCTATCCTGTTCAAGATATCAAAATATTACCATCACATAATAATGAAGTATGACACTGAAGCCAAAAAAAAAAATGTTTTGTTCCGGTCACATAGGTCAAAAAAATTAGGGTACGTATGTAGATTCTTTTATGTGGGGGGACTTTTATTTTTACTTACCAAACAGACCAGGGCAAAGTTGGAAATTAAAAACAATTTTTTTTTTTTTTTTTTTTTTTTTTTTTTTGCAATAAGTGTACTTCTCAACATTCATCGAGATCTTCCAGTACTGGTGGAATTTTGTATAACTTTAAACAAACATTTATAAAAATAGTAATAGGTGTGATATGGAGGTGGGAATGTGAATGTGAATATGGTAGATGAAAATGATAATGATATGATGGGAGGACAACAGCTACAGGAAAATAAAACTTTCAAACAATACAGTGTCATACAATCTCAATTAAACATACCACTATGTACAGGTAAGATCCTGTCATGAGTGGGGTTGATGTATAGTAAGCCCACTGTTTACAGAATAATAATATCAAGTACTTACATATATCAAACAAAAATGTAGCAAGCACGAAATTTTAATACTGCCAGAACAGATCATGACCCTACATTTAGACTTGGACATAGACATAGACAGATAGGTAAGATCCTATCTTATCTAATATGTCTTTTAACTATCCTTTTAAAATCAACAAGGTGATTGACACTTTGTACGTAATCTGGAAGCGGATTCCACTCAGCAATACCTCTGTAATATGGACTGTTTTGTACACTAGTTTTTCTTGTTACTTTCTCATTAAATTTAATTTTACTATCGCTTCGTAAAACAATATTTGTAATTTTGATTTTAAGATTTTTAGTGCTCTTACTCGATTTAAATATGAAACTTAATAAATGATGTCGACGGCGTATCTGTATATCCTCAATACGATACTTCAGTTTTAATGCTTTATAATCATGTTTGTAAAATTTATTCCTATTATATTCAATTATCCTCAAAGATCTATTTTGATACTTATTTAACTTACTAATTTTTTCTTGGGAAGCACTATCAATAACAAAGTCCGCATAATCGAAATATGGTAGGATAGTCTGCTTATTACTCTAAACATCTTCAAAAAACAAGTTTTAGCAGCCAAGATACATGCCCTGAGCATCTGTATGTTATTCAATGCAGTTCCATGTTTTTCTTGTCAATTTTCTTCGATTTTGAAAAAAAACTGGGGCAAAAATCCCAAATAAAACTTAGGGTAGGCCCAAAAAAATAGGATAGGTCGGGTTACCTGAAAACAACAATTTTTGTTCAGGCCTGATCCTTTGAAACTAACCACGACTTGGTTACCTATCATTTAATGCATGTATCACGAGTTATTAGTTATATCAGAAAGGCAGCGGTTCTATTATATATGAAGAATCTCCATAGCATATGTTGAATATCAGCTGCCGCCCTGCATGCATGGAAAGCACTTGAAAAGGACAACCAAAAACGTTGTGTCCATGAGATAAGATGTGCATATCGATCACGTATAGAGATATGACCCTTGTATCAGCATATAAAGTAATGCAAAAGAGTTGTAAATGAAGTGCTAATTTACACAAATACGATTCTTATCATGCCACAAGTAACTCCGGTTATTGTGAGACCACCATTGTCTTGTTTATTTAGAGAATATTTTAGTATGAACCTACTTGTTAGGAAATGTCTAGCTGATGGGCAGGCACAAATACATATGTGAGTTCACAGTCAAACAGTCCCTATAGAGCAATTGAGAGGTTTACGAAAGTAACATAATTGAACATCTCAGATGGTGGTCGGCCGTTCCAAGGGGCAGTCAGTGGTGTTTAATCCTTGGATATGCTCATGTGTTGGAGGAAATATAGGTATGTAAAATCATATGTAAAATAAAACATCCATCTTCTTATTTGACGTTTTCAGCCATGTCTGCTTTTTGTAGTAGTGTATCTTCACAATGCCTTGCAGAATACTTTGAGGATTAAATATTAATGTGTGAATATTCTGTTGTTTTCTATGTGCCTCCTTTTCTTCTACATATCTATTAATCCATGTGGATGAGCTGCCAAAATACCAGATATACAATAGACATATCTATTACTATAATAAAACATCAATCATTATGTATCAAATATGTTCTCCATGCCTCTATAACTGTGATGCGGTAGATTTTGTATGAATACAAAAGACATCTTTAATCTTTATTTTCTGTTCGTTACTTTATGATAGAGAGTGAAGGTGCATTCCTATACGTTTATAGCATGTGGTGTGCCAGGGGATCTTACATGTATAGAAAAGCAGCTTTAATCTTCTTTTTTTCAGGTCTTGGTCCCCCCTAGTAAACGACAAATGGAGGTTTCTATTGCTTAGCATGAGGCTATGGCATGATGTGTGTACACAGATCATGAGACCTGTGTGCCAAATAACACTGTGACATGTCAGGACCACACAGCGGTCTATTCCTTCACAGTGCACTTTGATATGATAAAGTATAACAACAGGCACTGCCCTGCCTGCCATACAGAGTGAAATACTGTATGATGAATAATAGAAAACATCCTATCAGAAGAATAAACAAGATTATCATGGCATACCTTCTAGCTTTCAGTGGCGGATTTAGAGGGGGGCGCAGCGGACCACCCCCCCCCCATTAAATGGCACAATATTGATATTTTTAGTGTAAAATTCTCTGGAAAACTTAACACAAGAGCCCCATCCCCCCTTTTGGAAATTTCTAGATCCACCCTGGGCACCATAGAATTTCCCAGATTGTATACATGTATATATATAATATAAAGATTTGTATTCAAATGCAGCATGCATTTTCACAATTGAAACCTTCATCTATGGCTGCCTTTTTTAAGTCAAAGTCATTCCTCCAACTCATGCACTGGACGCATGACCATATATATATAACCCTGTTCTGAAACCACGTCCCCCGTTCTAACCCATTTGACAACTTCATTGAGGCAGACAGTGAATGTGAGTCCTTGTGACTCCATGACAGGCTGCATGACCTTGGGAGTGAACTCCCAAGGTGAAGGTCAGTAGGGCAGGCAGGTGACATTTTACCTCACTTTGATGTGGCCGAGGTTAGACTAAATACACAAATTTTGATATGCGTTCACTCATTCTCCCATTGCTGGAGTGAACAAAGAATACCCACAGAGTGCAATTTGATCGGACGTAATACTTGTTTATTGTCAAAAGTGGCAATAATACTACAATCACTTTAACCAATTGGACTTTAACAGAAAGGGCCATTTGAGGCAGGAGGTAACATAAAATGATATCAACCATGTAAGATGAGATTGGAAAGCAATAATGCAATGATTCTGAATGAAAGCGGTTGTGCAACACAATAATTGGGTATCAGCGTGAGTTGTTCCGAATTGAGAAATCGAATAAACAGGTAACGCTTCATGTATTTATTATTGTTTGGCCATCCTTTTGTTCACCTGTTTATCAGGAGTAGGATATTTAGGCTTACCTATTCTTTTTATAGATTCTGCAGTAAACAGAACCTTATTTAAAGCCCCACACCCACAAGGAGATACAGTCGGCAAACAGATGCGCTAAAACCAGTCGATTCTACCCATTGAATCAGCTGATTTTAGCGCAGATCTGTCGGCCAATTGTGTAAAAGTGTCTTAGGGAGGAGACCATTCAGTCATGTGAGTCTTCAATCAAGGATAGGCCACGAAGGTGCAACAATATGGGCAGCACGACTATCTGATTGATACAGTGACAGGTGCAGGGGTCAAAGGGGGGTTTAATGGAATTGATATCAAATGACAATATCTTAGGCAATTTAACATATTGCTTATATTGCCAACATTTACTTTGAAAGTCACAACAAGTTAGCAATGTGATCTGTTAATTTACAATTAACACAATGGACTAAACTTAAAAGGATATGGAAATATGAATGAACTACAGTTACATGATTAATTTTGTTTCTGGTAATTCAGATACTTCTCTTTATTGCATACCTCAAGCTGTGTACAAATTAGGCTGAATCAGTGCACAAAGCCCCATACCCACTAGGCCATTTGGACCTTGGCAGTCGTATTTTATGCTCATTGCCAATCAGTATGCTGTATTGAAATGAATGCATTTTGATAAAAACGCTGGTAAAATCATCGGGCAATTTTCCCAGTGATTCAGATATAATATGCATATTATATTTATATTACACCATACTGACGGGTGATCAAAGCATAACATAATCACTCAGGTCAAAATCGTATGGGGCTTAAATCAGCTGATTGCTAGAATTCCTACCAATAATCAACTAATCTCTGAATTGCATTACATCGCATATTTCTAAAAACGTAATGGACAGGCTGCAGATCACCCTAACGGGTACAAACACGAGACAGACCTATGGAGCACAAAGCATTGTTATTTTCTTGGTTTTTACACTGGAGCAATAACAATTGCTGAATCAACCCACAGTCTGTACTTGATTTGTTCTATATAAATCACATTATAAAATGTTGAAAATGTATTCTGACAATAGAAAAATGTACATTAGTATTCACAAACAGACAATATTGCCCTGCAGGGCAATAACAAATAGTTAATTCACCTGTTTTTGAGAGGGCAGGACAACACTCAAGGTACAGGGATGGGAATCCTGATTAAATATACCTTTTCACTATTAGGTTGTTTCTGACAGCAAAGCACATAATATGAACACCCCTTTAGTCCTACCTGGATCCCCTCTCACCTCTGTCCTCCCCCCTCCCCCCCCCGGCCCCCCACCCCCTGATCTAATCTGGAGGTAGAATCAGCCCCTCCTCTCCCTCCTCCTCCACTATCACGTGATCAGCCCTCGACGTCAGGGCGCTGAGAGCTTCTGGACATGCGCAGTGGCGTCCTCGGCCACATCAAAGTGAGGTAAAATGTCATCTGCCCGCTCTGCTGACCTTCACCTTGAGAGTTCACTCGCAGGGTCACGCAGCCTGTCACCAAGTCACCGGGACTCACATTTACTGTCCGACTGTAGTTGCGTCCAAGTCCACTAGGTGCTCAAGATAGGACTGTGAATGAGCAACCATTTTAGGTGGGAATTCCACCCCATTTCCCAGCATGCTTTGTAGCTGCTGGTTTATGGCAGGTAGGACCATAAACCAGTCAGGAGGCCAAGAACAATCAAAGGGGTTCCCAATGCTATTCATAGAGGGCAAATAAAAGAATTCCTTAAAAATTTTAATTGACCAATAAAAGTCACGGACTGTTGTGGGTGTACAGACTGATTATGCAATAGCTAATCTGGGTCGGAACGGATTAATTCACTGTCTGCCTCAATGTAGTCTTCAAAAGGGTTAGAACTGGGGACGTGGTTTTAGGACTTGACAGAATGGGGTTATATATGGCCCCGCGTCCAGTGCATGACTCTGAGGAATGATTTAGGTGAATATGACAGTAAGTGAAAAAAAGGTGGCCATAGATGATGGTTTCAATTGTGAAAAGGCTTGCGATGTTTGAATGCAAATTCTCATAGATATACAACCTGGGAAATCCTAAAGTGCTCAGGGACAGGGGTGTAGATGGGGGGTCCTATGTCGTATGTAGAATTTAAGAAATAGCCCATGTCATGTCATGTTATTTTTTTCTTCATGTGACTTTGCTCCATATTGCATGTCGCCATGTCAATTTTAAGGGTCTACACCCATCCTTATGTTAAACTTTCTGGTGGACCCTCTGGGGCTGTGAATTTTGCATTAAAAAATATCAATGTTTTGCAGATAGTAGGGGGGCACGTCCCCCCAAATCCCCCTCTAAATCCACTACTGAGTGCTTGAAAGTATGCCATGATAATCTTGTTTATTCTTCCAATAGGATGTTTTCTATTATTCATCATACAGTATTTCACCCTGTATGGCAGGCAGGGCAGTGCCTGTCGTTATACTTTAGCATAGCAAAGTGCAGCACAATAGAATAGCCCACTGTTTTGTCTTGACATGTCACCGTGTCATTTAGCACACAGATCTCATGCACTGTACATGTACACATATCATGCCCTGCCTCTGCAGTAGAGACTAAAAGCTGTATTCCACTACACAATGTTTGGCTCAATATTACTGAGAATTCTGCCGATGTTTGGCAAAAAGTCTGAAGATTGGAAGGTACTGCTGATTTTAGGGGTATATATATGTTAAACATTGTGGGCTGGAATATACCCTGCAAAGACTCCTCCAAAGATTGGGAACCAATTAAAGATCGGGAGTATGCCTACCGATAGTTACCAACATAACTATCGGGAACTCTGCTCACAATATTGGATAGGTGAAATTGACACCCTTGTGATGTTTAATTATGATCTTTGGTCATTATTTCTTTCAAAAAAAAGCCAAACAAGGATGTTTGTTAAACATCGGCAGGATTCCCATAAGTATTGTGCCAAACATCATGTAGTGGAATATTGTCTTAAGTTTTTCGCAATCCTTTCCTCACCTTTTTAGGGTGTTAAAGATCACCTTTAAGGGTATATGCTTATTGTGCCAAACATCATGTGCCAAACATCATGTAGTGGAATTCAGCCTCAACGTTTCACTTTCAACAGGTGTAGCTCAGGGCGGCCGATACCTCAAAAAAGCTGCTTTAAAAGCAGGTAAAGCATCTCTGTTATTTTATAGTAACATGCCAATGATTAATCCGGTATTTTACTTTCATACCAATTGTCGACACATTACAACAAAATGAACAGCGGAAAGGCTGAAAACATATACCCGGGCATGAGTATTAATTATATTTTACAATAAATTTAATATATCTATATTTCCTCCAACACATAAGTATATGAAGGGACACCACTGAACACTCATCTAAACGTTTGACCATTTGGTTGATTTATTTCCATCTGAGATGTTCAATTCTGTTACTTTCACAGACCTCTCAATTGCTCAATTGCAAGTATTCAACCGTGCTCAACTCACATATATATTCGTGCCTACCCATCAGTTAGACATTTCCTTGCAAGAAAATTCATGCAGATACATTCTCTAAATAAACAGCCAATGGTGCTTTCAAAACAACCGGAGTTGGATGTGATGTGATAAGAATCGACTTTGCACAAATGAGCACTTTATTTACAGCTTTTATACATCACTTTATATGTTAATACAAGGTTCATATCACTATACTTGATTGATATGCGTATCTAAACTCATGGACACAACACTTTTTGGTTGTACTTTTCAAATGCTTTCCATACATGCAAGACGGCAGCAGATATTCGGGATATATTATGGAGATTCTTTATGTGCTGGATTCCCGGACATAAGCAGTAACTCGCAGCAAATGCAGTAAATGATGGTTAGCCAGTTACCAACTATTAGTTTCAAAGGATCAGTGCCATAAAACATATGTGATGGTAATATTTGGATATTTTGAACAGGATAGCATAATAATGATATAAGAAGGACTGTAGGGGATGTCAGGGTATGGCCATACGACCCATAGGGAATCATCATATAATGAGGGCAAAACCCGAGGCTTGTACGATCCCCATGGGTCATATGACCACCCAAAGATGACCCCTTCTTTATTTTATCACCCAAGAAATCTTCAAAATCTATTACTGACAATAAAGATTGTTCAGTGAGCAGTATGGCAGGGCAATACACACTGCTCACAATATGCACCGCTCGTCGGTGGAGCGGGTGATAAAACATGATTATAAAAAAATACTTTAGACTTGCAACCTTATCTACATGAATTAAACTTCAAAACAGATGTTCAAAAACATATTTCGACGTTTTCATATGAATGGCTTATATAAGTTCCAAGAGCAAGATCTTAAGTGGCCTAAATGCAAGTTAGTAAATGGTTTTGATATAGTGAAATAAGCAGCTATATAACCATTTCACAATCCCCTGCAAAATAAAGACTGTTCGACATAGTTTAATAAATGGCTTTGTAAATACATCTGCTCTGTGAATGCATCTTTCATATTTCCCTTTTTGTTTTATCGTATTTCTTTCTGATAGTCCTACTCTTGCAGTTACTGAAATATTTTTTGCTACAACAGTTCTGTAGTTGCACAACTAACTGATCAGACAATATTGGTGTTACATATCTATCAATTTGAAAAATGATGACGCATCATTCCTCTAAGGTATAACTAAAAATGATCATTGTATTACAGTATTTCATCTTATATAGTGCTGAGGTATTTGTAGAGGAGAGGAACCTGGGGGCTCGAGGTTATCACAGCATACATCACCCCCACAGCTTCCGGTTCCGCCTTCAAGTGGTCTCTGGTAGAGATTGATGGGCCGAGGGCGGCGCTGGTGGCCGGCTGGTAAGTGGTCGGGGAAGAAGTGGGCCGCAGGAACCAGCCGTGGAAGTGATAACACTTAATTCAATCAGGTGAATGGAGCGGATTACTTTCCCACAGCAGAGGGACTACTTTCTGTGGGCGGACGGCGACAACTTGTGGCCTTGTGAACTGGCCACAGTGCGCTGCCCTTAGACCTCTTAGAGGTTTGGGTAGAAAGAGGAGGGGAAGGAGTTGGGGGGGAGGTTACTTCCGTAAGACCAGCATCAGTATTTAAAAAAGAGGCTTGGTAGTTGGGCCCAAGAAATGTTCTCGAGACTCAAAAGCCACTTCTCACAAGAAATATCTGCCCATCAGTGTATTCATATTTGATAGGCATGAACTTTGTATGAATGATTTAAGATGATATAAGCCTAATTACAGGAGGCCTTATGATCGTGAATATTATATATAAATATATATATAATATATATATATATATAGATACTCTTACCAACATTTATTCCTGATTATAAAGCATCCATGACACAATACTGGGTTAGCTTATGATAGCAATCAGTTCATTTTAAGAAGGCATTGTATCCGCCCTTTGCCCCACTCTGATGAATGATGGTTAGATGAAATCTGTACATATCAGACAAAGGACTAGCAGAGTACTCCCCCACCCTGAAGTCGGGCCCTTTTACCCACTGATCTGCCTCAGCCAATCAGCGCTCAGCCCCTGTCCATCCCCGGCTCCTGGGTCTAAGCCCACTTCACCGGGCTATCAGTAGCCCCCTGACAGGGGTAGGAGGGGTGACTTCAGTAGGGTCATTGGACATACTGGTCAATGGGTAAGACAGAGGGGCGGTAAAGCCCTGTTAAAACCAGCCAATTTTGCTACTGATTTGTTGGTAGTTTATTACTTTTAATTGATAATATGGCAAATGATTACATACCATTTGAAAGAGAATTAAAACAAAATTCTAATGGTTTATAACATGTCCATGATTAACCAATATTACCACTGCCGATTTCTGAAATTGGTAGTAAAATCAGCTGGTGGAGACTAGGCTTTAGCAGGTTGGGGCTATAGGAGAAATACATAATATTATATACCAATGCCAAAATACCTTATGAATACTAACTGGACACTGCCATTCAGTATTTTTGGTGTATTGGCACAGTGGGCAGTATTCATGTATACTGCCCACCTTGCTTTACTGTGTAAAATGTTTTTCTCCTTATTTTGTGAATTCTTAATGGATTTGCATGATTATTTTTTTAATTTCAAGTAAAATAATGCAGTCTAATTGAATGGAGATAGTGATAGAGTCCTTATTTAAGAGAAAATAATGAATACCATGGAAAACTGCTGTACACCAGTCAAAGTGTGTGCATAATCAATACATTGGAATACTGCCCACTTTGCTCCACTGGTAATTTCCTTTCTCTTTTGCTTATAACTTACAAAATATGGTATATAATATAAGGAAAAATTACCTCGGTTGACAGTACAACCCTGCATACTCGGTGGGATGTCAGAAAAATTACTGCCCTCAGACTAACGGCCTCGGGCAGTCATTTTTCGACACCCACCTCGTATTCAGGTTTGTACTGTCAACCTCTGTATGTTTTCCTATAGTACAGACCAAGGGACATGAAGCAATAGTTATTGCCCTGGTTTGCACATACCGTCAATGGCTTTAGCCTGAGACATAGCTGTGTGCAAACTGGGGTAATAACGATTGCTGAGTGTGCCTGGTGTCTGTACTTTATTTATTCTGAATTGATCACACAGAAAATATTGACATTTTTTTTACAACATTAAAATTGGGAATAGCATTCACAGACAAGCATTATTTTCATCTTTTATTCACTGGTTTCCGAGAAGCCAGGACTATGGTATAGGGGCTGGAATGCTGATTTTGATTAATAGGAACTGTGCATAATGTGTGTTCAGGCATTCCGGATCAGAGGCATGTCACTGCATGTTAATTTATGTTCATATCCAATAAGAACCCTGCAGCAGGCCTAGCAGTAATATTCAGGACCTTTAGAATGTAATAACAGTGCCGTTGAACCAGGGTAACATTCTGTTCCTGCATACTATAAACTTTGAAAAATATATTTATAAGAAACTGAACCTGAACTACTAACATTTCTTTCCCATCCACTATAACAACAAAGATGCACAGCTACAACCTAAATGTGGATCCATGGGTTGAGGGTGGGGTAGGGAATTTTAATTTCCCCCTTTTTGGTGGACCCAAAGTTCACAGACAGGGAAAAACTTGTGTGTATGTGACTTCCAACGTTTTAATACTGAGCCTTTCGAGCCATATTCCACTATGTGGTAGGTAGCATTTGCAGTACCTTTTTTTTGCCACTGCAAGGAGTTTGCAATTCAGATACCAACATGTTGGTATCCTCGACCGCAAGCAGTCAATAGAAAAGCTGTATATCTTGATTTGCAGTAGGACCTACCACAGGTAAATACAAAAAGTGTTTTCTATTTTCCACATTCTGCTACCCTACTGCAAACAAGTTTGTATCAGTTTGCTTGCTTCAATTCATGGTACCACAAGCAAATACCGCATAGTGGAATATAACCGTTATGCAGACCCCTCTTTCCAAGATGCTGGATCCGCCTCCACAAAGGCCATATTCCACTATGCGGTATCTGCTTGCACCACCATGAAAAGATTGAAACAAACTGCCGCTAACTAGCTTGAAGTAGGGTGCCGCAAGGTTTTATATGGGCATTTGCAGCATTTGCTTGTGGCACTTCCTCGGGCAATTGTCATTTTATACTGATTTTCTATGTGTTGCTTGCTGTTGGGGATACCAAAATATTGGTATAAAAACTGCAAACTCTTTCCGGTGGGTAAATTAAGGGGCCGCAAATGCTGCCTACCGTAAAGTGAAATATATATATAGTACTGACTGAGGTAGAATATCAAAATAGTTATTCCCCTGGTAGTCAAGGTCTCAGGCCTACGCTATGCTACGGCCCTCTACCTAGGACTACTAAGGTAGAGGGCCGTAGCGTAGCATAGGCCCGAGACCTTGACTACCAGGGGAATAACTATTTTGATATCCTACCGAGGTCTGAACTGGATTTATTTCTAGCCCCCAAATTCTATCAATCTGAAATCCATTAAATACGTTATATACTATCTATTTCAGTTTTTAAATTGTGAAAATTGAGTAAAAATCGGCAGAGATATCAATAGAAAATAGTTATGACAAAATCAAAACAAACAACATGAGTCACATGACCTAGAAACTCATTTTTGATGTCAAATCAAGATCTCTATTGAATTTATTTCGATCCCCAGAAGTCTATAAATCTAAAGAACTATTATATAGGTTATTTTCTACCCAGTACGGGATTTTAGATTATGAAAATTCACGAGATAATGGCAGAAACATCGACAGAAAATAGTTACGACAAAAAGTAAACAAACTGTGGAATCACGAGACCTAGCAACCCGACCTAGCAACATGACCTACTTATAGCATTGCTCTGCTCTGATTGGTCTAGAGGGGGCGTGGCCTAACAAAAGTTATTCCCCTGGTGCCCTGTATTCTTATTGGTTTAGCCGGGAAAAGGGGGCGTGGCTCTGGTCTCCTTGGTTTTCCAGGGGAATATCTTTTTGCTATTCCCCTGGCCACTGTACTTAAGAGTTTAAACCAGGGGAATATCATTTTTGTTATTCCCCTGGTTAGAAAACGTCAGGAATCTACAGAACACACTTCCCTACTCATGACATAAAGCCTTAAATCTCCAATCGCGACTGACCTCAGTGTGTTACACCACCTCCCCCTCTCAGCACCTCTCATTACATCACCTTTACTGGTTCCCCCAGTCCTGTGTCATTATTCATTATCAGCCCCTTTGTACCTATGCAAACCACATCAGGCTCGCTTATTTGATTTTCATGTAGTCCGGGCGAAACAGGACAAGCGTCTGTGAGGCGAATGTCAAAGCCCACATTATCAGTTTTGTCAGGCCAGACCACCTCATTCTTTTTGCCAGCTGACGACAACAATCAAATGAGACAGGCCTCTCACAAAAGACCACCTTTGGTTCAAAGGATAATTCTATGTTCCTTTGCTCAGCCAAATAGCATGTGAAAGCCGGATACAAATCAGGTTGGCAACAACTTTGTAGTACATGTGTTGGGTTCAGATATGGTGATTTCCTATGCATTCAGACAGGACAATTCCCACCAGGAACATATCTGGGAATATAAATGTTTGAAGTAGGGTCCTAGTGTCATACTAAGCACTGAAATGTTGCACATGGTCAGACATGCCCAAAGTGTATCACTCCCTTTTGGAGCATGGGCTCCAGTCAAATGGTAGAAATCCCTGAACAACCCTTAACATCTCTCACTAGATCTGCCCCTCCTATCCCAGCGTTTAGCCTTAAGCCTCATACCCACTAGGCAATTTTACAATTGACTGGCTATGGGCGAGTAGCAAAAGTAGCAATATAGTCGCTGGGTGACTCGGTTATCAATCAAATCGCCAGATGACTGCCCGTCGGTATGGTGCCGATTCTAGGTGATGGGCGACTGGTGATGTGATTACTCGGAAAATCACTTTGGAAAATCCCTTGGAAAATCCCTTGGAAAATATCAAACTTGCAATCGATATAACAGTCACCTGGCGACAATGATGGCAATTCTTCCAGTTGCCTGTTGCCTGTAAAATTGCTTAGTGGGTATGGCCCTTGAAGCCCTTTACCCACTAGGACATTTACACAGTCAGCCAACAGATCAGGGCTAAGATAGGCTGGTTCTACTTATAGAATTGGCTGGTTCTACTCCTAGAATCAGCTGATATGAGCACAGATTCAGATCAAACATGTACATTACGATATACTTTGCTAATGGGAGATCATAAGAATCAGCCGATTTTAGCACTGATCTGTGGGCTGACTGTGCAAAAGGCCTCTAGTGGGTATGAGGCCAAGTATGGCTGGTGATAAGATTTCATAACAATTATTTTGATATACAGTAAACATATTAGAGATTTCAAGAGCAACAAACTACCATAGGACACACAACTAAAGCCTGGCAGCTCAACCAATTGACAATGTCCAACACTTCGTTACCTAATATTACATAATCTTGATTGAAGGGCCAAGATATGAAATCATTTAATTGATCAGACTGTGTGATCACTCACAACTTGTTATGGCCAATTTTCCATGGGAAACAATACTGAAGAAGGTTGGCTTGCTTTACAATGACTTTCCATTAATTCCCCTGAAACACAATACATTTTTAGTCTGGGAAAGCTATGACTATGATATTCAAAAAAGCTTTGAATATAAAAATGCTGAGGCTGTACTTGTCAAATGATATGAATCCTGTTTGTTTCAGGGAATTGAATTGCAGCCCCTACTTTTGGGTACATATTGTGTCCAGTCTCATATAGCTTTATCAAATGTGGGATGGAGTAACTTATTGGACTTTTACATAAAACATGTAAGCTGATGATATCGGATGTGCATATCTATTGGCCAATGTGTACAAGTAGGTAACTTTGTAGGTGACTTTGTAGGTGAATCCTGCTTAGGCTGTACATGTAGTATGAGATCAGTGATTAATTAATATTATGTGGGTATTAGGTCTCACAGTGATAAAGTCCAGATACTTAAGACGCCACACAGTATTGCTTGAGACTAAAGCGCAATCCCCAGGAGGCGAATCATTTTTTATGACTGGCTGTAATTCATCAAGGACTAGTTGTAACATGTCAACAACCCTTCATTGTTGAGGAAATAACAACTAATTGTTGACAAACAGAGGTAAAATATCGGAAATGTCTGATTTTTTCACTCTATTTATTAATGATTAGTGCCTCTATTCTCCCAGCAGCACAGCGCCAGTGTACTTCACCATCGTTGTTGATGATGAGTTGCAGGTAATCAACTATTGGGGATCCAGTATAATGGTTTCTAATTCACTAATAGCTGTATATAAGCCTGAGCTTACCTGAGATGAAAACCTTGGTGACCGAAAAGTACTTATGTCACGAATTTGACGGGAACAGAGTCCCATTACAACATATCAAACTATTACATCCTGACAGACGTTACACTGGCTTTAAGAGTCTGCACAGTATTGGTGGACCCTAATGGTTTCTAATTCACTAATAGCTCTATAAGCCTGAGCATACCTGAGATAATTATCTTGGCGAATGGAAACTGCTTACTGTAGCCTCCCAAAGGCTGATATGGACTGACTAGGATTTCCTTAACTCAGTGGAGCTCATGGGGTGGTTCTTGAAACTATTGATACAAATTGTTGATGTGTAATTTTTCTAAAAACGTTATGCTATCAGATAAAATATATTGTGTTCACAATTTGAAAATAAATACATACTCATACTGTAATTATGTGAATGTTTTGAAAAGTAAGATTTGTTAATCAATGTTTATTTATAATAAAAACTTTCAAAGTAAATATGGTTATAAAGTGCAAAATAGCTGCCTTAAACAAACAAGTTTCAAGTGAACCATTTTGGTCTATGGGCCAATGTAATTAATGTAATGTTATATTTTGGGTTGTACCCTCCAATAAGATAAATTACCACTAATTCTGGAGCCACAGCTGGAGGCTGATGAGTCCTGATAAGGGGTTTTCTGGGTCACCAAAAGTAAAGGCTTGTACCCATTTAGTGATTTTACCTTTACATTGCTTCACATGCAGCCAACGAAACCCATAAAAAATCATGAAACCCATACAAAATCTTTACTCAAATTTCTTTGAAATAATAGCATACAGTATTAGTTATTTCCTAAGTTATCTTAATCTTCTAATTAAAATGTGGCCGCAAAACATATCAACAACACCTCTTTATGGTTGGAAAATATAATATCTATCGCTATGGTTAAAATATGGTATATTTGAATAAATCTATTATTTTGAGGACATTTATTAAGAAATACCAAACTTATCCAGAAAACAAAAGTATGTTGCACCATTAAAAAAGAACAAAATCCAATTGTATTTATAGTGAATTGCTCAATGGGTACCTCCCTTTAAGGTGAGCCATTGAGAACTGGCAAGGTGTCACAGTGAAAAACACCCCTGTAATTGCCTTCGGCGTGTGGCAGGGGGCCGCGTGCTGACTTAGCCCTAATTGATCTCGGTGTGGTCACAGAACAAGTAAACACCCGCTGAGCATGTGCAGAGCAGGCATCATTAGGGCATGGTGACAGGGGCTCGGAGTAAACAGGGAGAATAGGGGTGTTGGTATGGTGGTAGTGGGAGACAGGGGAGGGTGGTATGGACAGGGACTAGTACATAAAGAGGGTAGCTAGGGGGAGGAGGGGTAGGAGTGTTGCTATGATTGTAGGGGGAGGAGGGGATAAATATTTTAACATCTAATATCTCCACACCTGCACAATTCCAGAGACTCAAATTCTAGCTTTACAATGTCTATTATGGCCTTAATAAGAATGAGCAGTATCAAATGCACAATATTTTTAGGGGTTTAAAGAAAATCTGAGATGAAGTGTGTGGCGACCCTCCAAAATTTGGTTGAACTGACATGGAATGACCCTCATGCAAATTATTAAATTAAATCCCTTCGTACATAAAAGGAAAAATGTGAGACACAAGGCCTGGTGTTAAGGGTAAAGAAAGCTAGACAAGCACACAGCATTATTAGGACAGGCAGGTAGTTCTTACACCCAACTTTCAGTTGGCATTCTGCTGAAGAGCACAGTTATTAAGGTCTCTACAGTCTGAGCTAATAAATGTGTCTGCCAATCAATGGGCATAAAGCAGCAATGCTTTTAGACTCCCTCCAACACTTAAAATGCAAAGCCTTCTGAAAGTGTAATGATATTTGTTGTCCGAATGTACTGAGACACAAGGTGCATTTTTATTAGCAGTCAACTTTTGTAAAGCACAAGGGAAGCCATGCACATTCTATGGGAAATCTCATTAAAATATATGCATAAGCTTTTCATTAATGGGAAATTTGTAATTGCTTGAAAGATATGATAAGAACATTATTAGTTTTTTTTGGGTGATGTTTTTAATAACTTTATCATATTATTGAACAATCCGAGGGCAAAAGCATATTCATTTTCAATAATATTATATGCAGACTACAAATTATTCCTTGACTTATCTTTTATCCTGTATCTACCACCTAGATTTTCAGCTTTAAGCTGTAACAAAATTAGTATAACAAATTGAAAATAAAATCTAAAAACGGACAGCCATTGAGCCAATGGGAAATAACACCAAGGATTACACATAATACATTTTTAGCAGCTTCATTGCACCAATGCCTAAGAACTAGAAATAACCCCCTTTAGTACAAAGGGAATACCCATAGGGAAAACTGTGAGCCAGTTACCCTTTGTTCTGTCCAAGACTGTTTGCAGCCAATACCCTTTTGCTACTGCTGCTACCCGGACGCCACGATGGCTGCGTTACGATCCCTGGTTCTGCACTCACTAAGAGCATGATCAGTGCGACGAGAGCCTATTGCAGTACAGTATGCATAAAACGAACTCCCGCCTGTGTGTGGTGACGACCTTTGCTGCCATGTTGACATCCTTTTGCGGAGAAGTCAGGGCAGATTACATCTTTAGTATCACCGGCAAGATCATCGGTACGTTGGCTTTGGGTGCGGGGAATGTCAGAGGCATGTCGGAGTGACAGGCGGAAGCATTCATTTTGTATGTACTGAACATCATGCCACGCATATATGCACCTTTTTCAACTGAGTCGAAAACATGCTGGGACCACTTACGGACAGCCGGCCACGGACACTAGAGGATATCTTGTGTCACGTCACGCAGATGTGCCAATTGGTGGGGTAAGTTGACCTTATCAGTAGCTCTTGCCTCGCACAAAAGTGCAATAAATGCATGTACATACTCGTGGGCTGTAATTGACTCTCGATACTCTTGTTTTTTCTTCAAAAGGTTGGGCCGAAAGTTTGTCCACGTACATATATGGCTTAGGGATAATAGAAGTTACAAACATATCACCTATCATCTGCTTACCCTCTTGGTGGGGAATATGGAGACGTTCGCGGTCGAGGCTGTCCTGAATAAACCTCTCGCGGGGGTCCTGCTTGGAGAGGGTGTCATGGCGGCCATCGTACCGTCCGTCGCACCAGCTGTGTTGTCGGGGCAGCAGAGACCTCTCGTTGATGTCACAGAAGCGTTCTAGACGTTTGCAGACCAACGCAAGACCCTTCTCTGTGTTGTCGGCCCTCTCACCTGAGATTGACTCGGTCCGTGTAAGTCCGCGTGCAGATTCGGGCTGGGAATATCCGCGGGTAGACGCCAAATCGTCCGACTGCAGTCGGCCTCGGGAATCAGTACGGGTGCCCCGGACGGGGCCTGCTAGCTCGTCTATCGTGTTAAATATATCGTCGAGCTCCGAGTTGGGCCGCAACGGTCTCCGGCTAGACTCCATACTGACCCTCACCAACAGGTACTTTGTATTCCCCGAAGTTGCGAGTCAAGAGAGTCGTAAAAATTGAATGATATATACTTCGATCCTGCCTGTTGCGCGGCCAGGTTTGAACTGATGCGCTTTGATATATTTGGAGGCGCTGCTGATAAAATTTACCAACATGTTGGCAAATTTTCCTGCCCACTATTTGCTGATTTTTTCACTGGTAGCAGCATTTTTGGCTGCTGATAGAGCACTTTCGGCAGTTGATATTGTGCTGAGAGTTGACGGTCCTGATATAGAATGTTTCCATTGGAATGCTCAATATTGGCAGCACCTACTTTCAGTATGTGGAATACGGCCTTACCCCTCTCTGCCTTACGATATTACTTGATTGAGCCAGCCCTAAAACGTATCTCAGAAGGCCCCAGCTGAAGACAACACCCCTAACTGCCTGAATCAGTAGCCACTTGACAACTGGAAAGGCATTAGGGAGCATTTCTTGTTGAACGAATTAACTTAATTGGCAGAATAATTGGAACTTCCAGCCTTTTTCAGTTCTATGGGGCATTCAATTGAAGACATCATGCTGACTGAGGCTTCTTCATAATGAACCGGTGTTGAATCATATTAAATTGTTGTCTCGTGGGATTGTGAACCTAATACATGTTTTATTTGAAATTGAATTTCTCACCATGTTACTAAGAAAGATATTGAGATTTTGTTTTCTGATTGAAATAGTTATAGAACTGTTTGGTTGAAGGCTAAAGTAAATAATCTTTATTGGATCTGGCAATACAGAATATTGCGCTGAAGTTGACATCTCAAGTAACTGTTCAAAGGCCAAGTTTCATTCTACTTGGTTCCAGCAAGAGTCAACACCTGTCTGTAATTTTGTAATCCTTTTTATGTTTTTGTAATAATAGTTGACAGCCAAAATCTCAAGATAAATCAAACTATATTATACAAAACACGCTTGGGGTTTGTCTGTGTGAACCTACATACAGACTCACACTTGCAGACACATCTAAACACACATATACACATCTAAACACACACATACACTATAATAACCCTGGACATTATAAACCCATTCCATTCTATTCTAAAACCATAATCAAATACCACACTTCACATCTACATGTATACATTTACACATTTAACTACACCTAAACACGTGAAATACATAAATGCCTACTAACAATGACATATAAGTCACACATACATTTGCTTAGAAAAACACAATCATCATAAGTTTGTACATGCATGTATACATATATATGTTTGTGTAAGCATGTGTATAATCATGAGAAATGCTGCCGTGCTGAATTTTCATGTTAAAAATAGATGTACGGAGTTCAGCATAGCAGCATTTTTTATGGTCATCAAAAATAGAAATAAAAATAAATCTCAAACAACTACAAAATCTTGTGTAAACCATTATCCTGCAATGTCTCTTTCCATAAGTGAGAATGTTCCTGCCTTTAGTGTAAATATGTTGAGACACAATGATAGATTGTTTTTTTGCTGGAAGTGGCACCTTGGTGCAACAACTTGAACACTGGAACTAAGTGCTCTCTGCAACATCACAAGATGGCGTGACCATCTCAGCCTTGGTTAGAGAATGGTGTTATTGAATGTCAAGATTTGTCAAGAGAAGCGAGAAAGGGCGAGAGAAGGCGAGAAAGACCGCGAATGGAGGCAAGAGGCTGAGAAGTGGGTGTCATGTGCAGAGTGTGACGTCAGACCCCACTAATGGTGACGTCACAAGCACTGTCACGTGACCGAGAGGTGGTGGCTGGCGGGCGCCTCAGTAGGTGAAGTGTTGGAGGCGGAAGACCAGCCCACTCAGTCACAGACTTCCGGTGGAAGAAGTAGACAGGAACTTTAAGGCGGGGAAGGAGGAGGTCAAGGGCAGAAGTGACAATAGACAGGTCGTTTTGAAGCTAAACGGTTGTTAATGAAACTGTTTGGTTGGCACACAGTTATGATTAAAGAATAGCAGACATATAGTTGCCAGATAAACAACTCAATGTCTACAGATGTGTTAAATCTAGTTTGTTAAATCTAGTACCTGCTTAAATGGGTTGCTGCTAAATGTATTGACACTTCACAGGTCATGAACTTTTGAAGATTATGTATACACAATTCTTTTATCATGTGTATTTTTTGTAGTTACATACCTATTTTCCCACTAACTCAGAAAGAGGGAAATCATATGATACAAAAACAATAGAAACAATAGTTTTGACAATCAGAATTTGAACACGTCTACCCACTTCTCATGCACCTTATGACAATCAGGTATGCGCATTTGATTAGTTGCTTGTAATGTGTATAGTGACATAAACATTTTCCTGGGAACTCCGGAAGAGCAAAACCATCTAGTCCTGCGACTTTTCAAATTAGTATGACTACTCTTTTTTGTCATTTTTCTTCTTGGTTGTATGCGTGATTATATCAAAGGTTTCTGTAGCACTGACAGGTCTGTTATCACCATGGTAATATATTTTGCACCCTGTGACAAAGATAATGCCTATTATCTAAATGACATGGCCCTTTACAACACTTCGACGTACAACTAGGCATCCAAGGAGCTTTCCGTCACACTTATTGAATGGGAAATCGAATCAAATACTGGAGTCGCTTTTGGTGCACAGGTGGAAAATTCCGATAGACGGTTGACTTGGGCTGGTCCGCTATCTCTGTGTGGCAGTGTGCTTTGACTTCACTGAGTGCTGTCTGAGGTAAATTTGTATTGGTGGGATGAGATGGGGACTCTGAATGGGCCTCAGATATGGGTGTCTATTGTCACTGCTAGTTCATCTAAATTTTATCATGAAGAACAGAAAGGAACGTTTAGAAGAAAGTTGGATTTGTATAAGAATACTTGACGACTTAAAAGAAATAAGTTTAATTTTATAGGTTAAATATCAGGGTGATGAATAAAAGGTACTGTTATTTAATAAATTTATGAAAATAGTTGTCCAGATTATTATTTTGATACTTGAGCACTAGGGGGGGGGGGCATTCGAGGGATTTGTACGAACCCCCCCTAGGATGGACCCCCTTCTTAAAATCCGAAGCCCCCTCTGATATAAGTTGGCTACAGCCCTGAACAATCAGGTGCAAACCTTAACATAGACAAAACTTGAACTGTTTAAAAAATTTAAACCCTATTTTTTACCGCCTTTTTTACCCTATTTAAAAAAGGGAACCCCTCTGAAAAAAGCTGGCTATGGGCCTGCAACTAACATGGAATACCACTACATACTTCTAGGCCAAGTTACAAAATAACAATGGATAGTTTTAACTCAGAAACTGCTGCATCTCTAGGTAAAAGTTAAAGTACACCTGAAGAGCCAGAGCCAAACAGTTAAAGCCATACTAATGCCTACACTGTATCATAAATCTTTGACGATCTATATTGTATGCATTTATCCTGATAACCAAATGAGAAGCAGCCATGTGGCCAGACTGCAGGACAGGTGGTATCTAAAGTTTATTTGCCTGCATACTTAAAACTTAACTTCTCAAAGAGAAAAAATCAATTGTTTGCTCTTTGCTTGGGCAACATTATTTCCAAGGAAAACATTGGTTTTCAATGAAAATCAAATATGCCACAAGCCAACCATTAGTTGTGGATAAGGTGTCCTATAGAAAGGACTTCCAATGTGGACATTCAGAAGCACAGGGACTAAAACCTTGGTTTGCAGTCCATTTGTTCAGTAGAAGAATATGCCTTGCAAACAATTAGTTTTAATTGAAAGCGTCTGGTAAATATTGACCAAAAGCTTTTTCATTCAGTTTCGTGCTGTGTGTTCAATTGGAGTATTGTTGAAAAAAAGTTGAGTGATTAAAAGAGAGAGTTGGGAATCTGGGTTTTGAAAAGTCACTCAAAAGCTGACGTCTAGGGCTGATCACATGATAGTGGAGGAGGGGGCAGAGGAGGGGCTGATTCCACCTCCAGATCAGATCAGGGGGTAGGGGGCAAGGGGAGGACATAGGTGAGAGGGGATCCCAGTAGAACTAAAGGGGTGTTCACATTACATGCTACGCTGGTCAGAAACAACCTAATAGTGAAAAGGTGCCTTTAATATATTTATTCTATATCAGGATTCCCACCCCTATACTTTCAGTATCGTCCTATCGTCTCAATTGCAGTTGACTAAAAGATCTGTTATTGAACTTGAAGACAACGATGCCTGAATATTAATGTCAATGTATGAGTTGTCAGTAAAATAAATTCATCATTTTCTGTGTTATTGATTTAGAATAAACAAAATAAGACCATCTTGGGCTAAATTGCTTGACGTTAATGTGAAAAACAGGGCAATAACAATTGCTGAATGCACACATAGTCTATACTTCTATATAATACATATGTTTATATATACCATCTATGATGATATGAAGCCTGATGATCGTGTTTTTAGTGATCACCATGTTAGTCGTATTGAAATGCACATGTTTGATTTGAATCACTGTATCACGGTAGCAAATTCTGATTATATCAGCTGACTAAGATACTGATTTAGGAACTTGGAACGTCACTCGAGGTGTGCATCATTAAGTAATTACAAATCCATTCAAATTATCATAACCCATTCAGGGTTTTCTTTCAAAATGTGAATTGAAAGTGAATTGATCACATTGCAGACGCATGGAGACATTCAAAATCATAAACGTCTGTATTATGAGGGGTATGTGAAATTGCTTTGAATAATACAATTGATATTACTCCATTCTATCAGACGCAACTCATTGCCTCCCCACCCCGGCAACTATCGCTATCCCAATCAGATAGTCCTGTTATCCCGTACCTTTGTACCTTCGTGACCTATCCCTGATTGGAGACTCGCATGACTGAATGGTCTCCTCCTTAGCTAGGACACACTCAGCAGCCTAACCCGAAACGAAATGTTAAGGCAAGGGCCTGGGAATGAGAGCCCAGTCAAGTTGCGATGTAACAGAAACGCTCTGCAACCATATTTTTTTAGTCAGTCTGTTACTTACTAAGATGGTACGCAACAATTACATTATTAATGGTGAGGTTGGAACCTCACAAAATCAGAAAGTTATTATAACATTAGTTTTTGGTGAGGTTAGGACAAGACAAAAACAGGACCCAAAACATTCTCTTTAGGTTGAAGAACATAACCAGAACATTATAATAACATTGCAGTACAACATCACAGCCGTATTTTGAAGGAACACTTTTTGGAAGCCATCCAAATAATGTAACAAGAACCAATACAGAACCAAAAAGCCATTGCTACAATGGTTTGGAAGAGTAGATTGACACCAAAGAATTTGGATGAGGAGAAATAGTTACTTGACAGACTATTACAGCCTGTTGCACAAGTGCATTATGCCTCATGAGACTTCATATGGACTATTCCGTGGGACTTAGAACTGGCAGAAAAACCATTGGGTGCCAACCAGACTATCAAGTATAAAGAAAAGTGTAAAAACCAACCCAAAAAAGTACCGTTGTACTCTTCTCCCAGTGGGTATGGGGCTTTAAATACAGTTTGGTTTACTGCAGAAACTACAAACAGATAAAGTAAGCCTGAATATCCTACTCCGGATAAACAGGTGAAGAAAAGGATGGCCAAACAGTAATGAAATACAATAAAAGGTTACCTGTTTATTCAATTTCTCAATTTGCAACGACTCACATTGATACCCAGTTATTGTGTTGCACAACTGGTTTTATTCAGAATCAACATTGTATTATTGCTTTTCAATCTCATCTTACATGATTGATATCGTTTCATATTACCTCCTGCTTCAAATGACCCTTTCTATTAAAGTCCAATCGGTTAAATTGATTGTAGTATTATTGCCACTTTTGACGGTAAATAAGTACGAAACCCGATCAAATTGCACTCTGTCGTTTTTCTTGATTCACTCCAGAAATGGCAGCATTAGTGAACGAATAATGATATCTGTGTATTCAGACTAATGAAGTCTAGTGGTAAACATACTTATAGATATATATAGAATAAATGTATAATTATGAGATTTGAAAGGTTACTTACTTGCTTTATCATTTATCTCATCAATTTGAGCTGGTCCTTGAGAAATGTATGATATCTCAACGTGTGATAATCAAAAAGGAAAAACCTACTAATCCTTAGTTTGACTTTCAATGCAGCAGCCACCAGTGTCACACAGAGATCGCAAATGACACAATATCTCCTACAAGTCCCTGAATTTTCAATTCAGGGACTTAACTTACCTTGTTTGCATTCATTAGGTTATAATTATATTGGTTTGGTGGGAATACTATCTCATAAAAGAATATAACAAAAATCTTTTACTACCATGAGAATGTTTATTCAATAAAATTCAGGATTATTAAAGGAGACATGTATAATCACAAATTTAATGTGCCAATCCACTTTAAGCTTTTATCTATTAACAATTGCAGGCAGAAAATTAATGCTTCTCTTTTATATATAGTTTGGTAGAGGACTGTAAGCACTCATTAAAACTCATTATCTCACTTTCACACATCTCATCTAAACTTACGTCTTTTTTTGGCCCTCCCTGCAGACTGATGCTGGTTCCCAGGTGTTCTCTGCTGTAGGCCGGTGACCAGCCTGTCCATCTGTCTGAGCATCCACCTGCCTCATCCAAGACTCGACAAACCGTTGTCAGGCTGGTCCCTTAGGCACGTAATAATCTGTCTTCTGTTAATATGAAATGTAGAATATAAGATAGAGAGGCAGTAAAAACGACAACAGTTAAGGGGCATACCCACTAGGCGAATCAAGTGGTGACAGACGATGGGTGACTGAGAGGATCATCGTCATCATTGCTGAGCAAATGGAGTATCAGACAAGTTCGACAATTTCCCGACAATTTTCCCACCTATCCCTTCAGCCGTCAGCAGTTGCCATACCCACAGGGAATCACCCAGCGATTGTGATATCCCACCGATATGTGGGAAATTTAATGGCCGTGGCATATATGTCGCATTGTACTATTTTAGTCCCAACGTGCCTGATATAGCTTAAAAATTGCTGATTGGCTGTCAGCTCCAATAATCATCATCATCTTTTTTGTAAGTTTTTTTGTGTGTAAAAATGTTTGCTGTTGCATGCAAATTTGTACATCACAATTTCTCTACCTAAGTTTTGCGTCATTGGCTCTCTCTTATGTTTACCAAAAAGGTCGTCTTTATTGTAGAAAGTTACTTTTTCCCTCTTAGGTTTTGCTCCTGACAAAATTAAAAACAATAATCTGTATGCCCTGAACACCATTTTCACTCCTTGTTTATGCAATAGGCCCCTGGTGGTCAAATATCGAAGCTGATTGGACCTGTTATTGAGAAATATAATCCCCTCTGTGCATGTATCTGATACCCTCTGCAAAAGGACAATCGCCTCATGTTGAGATTGAAAACGGTTACTTGCCATGATAGGTTTGTAGTCATTCCAGGTAGTTATTCATTCCAAAATAGGTTTTTTATAGAAAGGTTAAAGAACCCAAACAATAACAATATATACGTCATGCGACTGCAGTAAATTAGAAATTTGTTATTTGCTCTTGTACTATTAACCCAATGTCAATGGGTAACAAACACTATAAATTGCTGCGGCCTCATAACGGCTTTAGCGTTCTGGTAAATAACAACGCAGCCTAGGCCTTTACCAGATAAACACAAATTGGAAAAAAAACCTAAGAATCCCATTTAGACCTGGGTATTGTGACTAAATTACCCATATCCAGGACTCTCCATCCCCTGCCCCCTGCCCTGTCTCTGCAGCCCCCTACCCCCCCCCCCCCCCATCCCTCTCACCAGGCCTTTCCTCTTCCCACCTGTCCCCCCCAACCAAATAAACACACATTTCCACTCCCTTCCCAGAACCCCGTCGGCCATCACAGCTGGCCCCTCCCCCACTTCCTCTTCAAACACACCACTCTGACACATAGAAATTTCGCGATAATCATTGAGAGTCAAAGCATTTCCATAAAACTTTCACAATACTCGAACAATTATCGCCAAGGTCTCACAGTAGTATTGTGACGATAATTTCAAAATATCGAGATTTTAAATATATATTTGTTCACACAGAGTAATATGTAGAAATATATGAATGTGAGCAAAGAAGGCTACTTTATAGTTTAAGTTTGAATTCTAAAAAATGAATAATATATGATTTAAAAAACCCATATGGCAATACCATCTCTGGGTATCCTATTGTATCCTAAACACTATTATCGGAAATTCCAGATGTTCACAGTCCCCACCTCCCAACATCTCTCTTGCCCCCTTCCCCCTCTCCTTTCCGAAAACCTCAAACACATCCCTCCTTCCTATAACCTCCACAACTCCTCCTTCCCACTTCCCCCCTCCTATCTCCCCCTCCCAGCCCCCTCCCCCTACATACACACATTTACTCCCTTCCCAGCTCCCCCCTCACCCGTCACCCCACCCTCACCCTCACCCCCTCCCCTACCCCTGCCCGCCACCCCTCTGACCTCCGACCTCCCCCCCCACCCACCCACCCCCACCCCGCGGTGCTTGACGGGATTTCAAGATATCCTTACAGTCCGCTGGTCCCCGGTGAGCCTGATCTGTTTGGCTATTAGCAGGCTGGGAACCAGTAGTGGGTCCTACTACCTGATCAGAGATTGTGATCCATGTGAAGGATAAAGCTTGTAGTGCTGGCAGAGTAGTTGGGATCATGGTGGCATGATTTATGTAGTGATTTATTCATATCATAGGTATCTGTCTTGAGTATACTGCTTGGGTGATAAATTGTTATATCTAACATTGATATGGTAGAAATACCAGCTCAAAAACTATAAATAATTCTTCATGTCAGAAACCGGCATAGAGCAATAGTTTGATAACCCTTGGTGTTGGTGAAAACGATAAGCAGGATGAGATCATTTATACGTTCATGATTATGTATTAGATCTTGATACATACCTAAGCACTGCTAAGAGAAGATGGTATATGAAAAAGAGACATTCTCCCAGAAAAATATACATAATTCTTCTTAACAGAAACCAATTATGCTGATATGCCATAAGTCTGAAATGTCATCACGTGGAAACCTGATCATTTTATGAGATGCAGCGAGTACGTAGTGTCATAAATATATATAGATAGCTCAACTGTAACCTCATCTCAGACGGACAAAATAAAATACTATAAGCAATAACGACAATATTTCCCCATCATTGAGTTGAACCTGTCTCTAAAGGTTATATTCTATTATGTGTTCTTTTACTTGTGCTGGGTAATTTCACTAGTGTTTATTGACTGGAACGCAAGCAAACGCAAGCAAACACAAGCAAACGCAAGCAAACGCAAGCAAACGCAAGCAATTTCTCAGAGCACATAGTGGAATACAGAGTTTGCTTGTGTTCTATGTGCATTCTACTTGCGTTTTCCTTGTTATTTTCTATAGAATATGAAAAAAATGTTTCCTCCATATTTTCAATCCTATTAAGGGTAGGGGCTAGAAATTGAATTTTCTGGACAGAAAAAAATGTAGGTATCTAAACGCAAGCTTAAGTAAACTTGTGTTCCCTAACTAGATGGAACGCAAGTGCCATTGAAAATATAGTGGAACATAGCCTAAAAGGTGATTTCCCCTCGTGAGGTCGGCCGGATGTGTAACTATATGGCAGTGCCCATATCTAGTTTCTAACACTGCCATTAATAAACCAGCCTTATTTCACTTAGAGCCATTAGATGCAAGATCCCATAGTAATGGAAATACTCACGGAGCTACTTTCTCATAGGATACAGTCCTGGCGTGGGCCCCGGGTCCGGAAGGCGGGGATTGGTGAGAGGTCTGGGACCTATAGATCTGGTCAGCAAGAAACAGCTCATTTTGTATTATGTTTATTGGGGCATAGCAATAGTTGAGAGTAGTGGGCAGATATTATAAATGTTATTTTATATGAATATTTTATATGAAGTGTTGTACATCAGCAGGACACATATTGTCCTTACACTTTGAATGTGCTATTAGAGTTGCATTTTGTTGAATTTACAGGAACATAGAAAAAGATGGATGAACAGGAGTTGAATGAAAATGTTTTTGAGTTGTTTCTTGTGTCCACGATCTATAGCGGGCTGGTTGTGTGTGGTGGGGGAGGCTCTATCAATGACCAATGACAGCCATAGTCTGAACTGTAATGCCCAGTTTAAACAGAGCTTGCATGTTCTTAAAGCATACAATTTGCTGATGTTTCATTGGTGGTTTGATGTCTTCATCTATTGCTGTGCATCAATGAACCTGCAGTATATGCCTAACCATTAGGATTTCTTAAATTTTATCACAGGTATATTTGCAGGTTGGCCAGCCAATCAAAATGCTGGGGAAAAATAGGGTTGGACATTATTGGTTCGGCTGACAGACTTTAACATTGGTTCCTATGGGAAAAATACCAATAAATAAAGCTGTATTTTACCAATTTTGGAGCAATCTGTTAACTAAATTGCTTTGATAAATTTTGTATCACGTATCTTTCTCCAGGGAATAAACACAGAGGCAATTGAAAATATTTCATGGTAATACTTAATGTTAGTATAAACTGGGATGGGTGTATTGAAGAGTATCTCTCTTTAAAATATCTCATCTAAACTCTCGTACCCTCTCGGCCATCCCCGCAGACTGATGCTGGTTCCCATGTGTTCTCTGCTGTAGGCCGGTTGCCAGCCTGTCCGTCTGTCTGTGCGTCCACCTGCCTCATCCGGGACTCTGACAAACCATTGTCGGGCCCGGTCCCTGGGGGATAAAATACCCTGTCTTCTGTTGATATGAAATGAAGAATATGAGATGGAATAGTAGGAAAAATGAAACGGTCAGTATCATAATGTATATTCATATATTCAACATCGATATGGTTGAAATTTCAGATCTAAACAATTATTTTCATCTTTTTAAAAAGTGTCTTAAATTTTGTGCTGTTTCATGCAAATTTTTACAGCACAATCTTTTATACTGAGTTTTGTGTCCTTAGCTCTCTGTTATGTATACCTAAATGGTTTACTTCATTGTGGGAAGTCATTTTCTTGACTTTTTTTTAGTTTTGCTCCAAGCTAAGGTAAAGTCGCTCCTAACAAAATTAAACTCTTAGAACAATAAGTTGTATGCCCTGAACACCATTTTCACTCGTTGTTTATGCAATAGGACCCTGGTGGTCAAATGTGGAAAATGGTTGTTATTGAGAAATGCGATCCCCTCTGTGCACGTATTTGATACTCTCAGCAAATTGAGAATTGCCTCCTGTTGAGACTGAAAAAGATTATACTTGCCATGATAGGTTTGCAATCAGACAAATAGTTATTTAGTGCAATATATAATTTTATTTTTATAAAAAAGTCCAAGAATCCAACCGATAGCTGTTATGCGATCACAGTAAATTAGAAAGTAGCTTTTCGTTTTTGTAGTATTTACCAAATGTTGATGGGTTACAGAAACTATAAATTGCAGCAGCCTCAAAACCACTTTTGCATTGTGATAAATAACAACACAGCCTTTAGGTAAACACAAATCAGACAAAAACCTAGGAATCCCACTTGGAAAAGGCTATGTGACTAAATTACCCATTCCCATGACTCTCCATCCCCTCACCCCCTCACCCCTCTGCCTCTTGCCAACCCCCCACCCCCCCCCCAGCCATCCCTCTCACCAGGCATTTCCCCTTCCACCTGCCTCTCTCTCTCCCCCCCCCCCCCACCCCCCCCCCCCCCCCCCGAAATATTGTGATCTTGAAAATATTTTTTTACAAAGAATGATATATGAAAATATATATATGAGCAAGGAAGGATGTTATATATCTTAACTTTGATTACAAAAAAAATGCAAGATATAAAAAATTCATTTGGCGATTGAATTATTGGGTATATTATAATGTATCCTAAATACAATTATCACAATTTCCAGATGTTCACATGTTTTACCGACTGCAAGAAATTTGTGGTTTTGATACCAAAATGCTGGTATCCTTGACTGCAAATGATCCATAGAAAACCAATTTAAAATAGCACCTACCACAAGTAAGCTTGCAGCAGGATGCTTGCATCTTTAATGGTACCGGAAGCAAGTACCATATAACAGAATATAGCCATAAGACATTCAAGAACACAACACCGCTGATCAACAAAGTGCAGTCAGTAAGAGTTGGTGAACGGCATCATGGCTGTCCAAACGCACTATGCATCGTAACGATCCACATGTTCCTTGTATCTAAACATTAAAGAACCTTATTGCCTCCGATTCAAGTTATAAATCGTTACACCTACCCTCCTTCCTATAACCTCCACAACCCCCCCCCCCCCCCCAACTCCAACCTGCCCTTCCCAGCTCTCCACTCCACCCCTCCACCCCCCCCCTCATCCCCTCACCCACATGCACCTCCATCCTTCCCATAACCTCCCCCCCTTCCCTCTCTCCGTCCCCCCTCCCTCCTCCCCCACGCGGTGCTTGATGGGATTTTGAGATATCCTTACAGTCAGCTGGTCCCCCGTGAGCCTGATCTGTGCAGCTATTAGCAGGCTGGGAACCAGCAGCGAGTTCCTACCACCTGATCAGAGATTGGTGATTTAACAGTGTGAAGGATAAAGCTTGTAGTGTCGGCATAGTGCTTGGGAACGTGGTAAATACATGATAACGTGATTTATTTTAAGTAGGCTCAAAGAAACCTATTCATATTTTGTCATTGGAATTCAATAAGGAAGACAGATTCAGGATGGTATATTACCTGATTTGATTTAAGTACAATAGTTGAGAAAAGATAGTATGTAATACGATCAATTATTAGTCATAGACACGATTATCTGAGGAATAATGTAAAAAATCATTACTAGCAATCTGTCAACACGTCTATTTCATCACGAGGCTTGAGAATATGATATCCTAAAATTAAGGTCAGTAAGTTTTATCTGAGATAAGAGGGGGATAATACTTTGCATGTCTTCATTTTGTGTGTTATGTGCATCATGGTGCATGAGTCATGAAGTGATTTATTCATATCTTAAGTATATATATATATATATATATATATATATATATATATATATACATGTCTACCTTTTTCGTTTTTGAAATTCGATAAGCAAGACAAGATCATTGATATGTTCATGATTATATATTAGGTCTTGATACATAGCCAAGCCCTCTTAAGAATAATATATATATAATTCTTTTTAAAGGAATCTAAGAAGCAACTCAAATGCAACATTGACAATCATTCGATAGTTATATTTCCTTACAAGGCTTTAGTATGTGTGTGATTTGTTTGTACTACATTTTGTATTGATCAAGGTAATATATTCATGAGGTATTCAAACAGTCTGCCAAATTAATGTTGCTTTGCCATTGTGTATGTTCATTATAATATTATGGTGAAATGATTTAGTGTTTGCTCTAGATTAAGAAACATATATAGAAAATGTGTCTATGATCATTGTCTTCTTGAAGGAAAGCAATTATGCTGATATGCTATAAGTCCGAAATGTCATAATGTGGAAATCTGATCATTTTATGACTTATGGCAAGTATGTAGTGTCATAAATGTGTAGACAGCTCAACTGTAATCTCATCCTTACATGGGTAAATGAAATACAATAATCAATAACCAGAAATAAATTCCCCGCCATTGAGTTGAACCTGTCTTTAAAGGCTATATTCCACTATATATGTGTTCTTTTACTTGCGTTAGGTAGTCCTATTTCACTAGTGTTTATTGACTAGAACGCAAGCAAACACAAGCTACTGCAAGCAATTTCTCAGAACGCATAGTGGAAAATAGAGTTGGCTTGTGTTGTTCTTGCATTCTAATTGTATTTTATATGTTGTTTTGTATGGAATACTTGCGTTCAGGTACCAACATGTTGGTATCTGAATGTAAGTAAACTTGTGTTCCCTAACTAGATGAAATGCAAGTGCCACCGAACGCATAGTGGAATGTAGCCTTAAAGGTGACTTCCCAATATACGGCGACCGTACGTTTAACTACGGCAGGACCTGTATCTTGTTTCTAACAGAGCCATTAATAAACCAGCCTTATTTCACTCAGAGCCATTAGATGTAAGATTATACCATATCCCATAGTAATGGAAATACTCGCGGAGTCACTTTCTCATAGGATATGGTCTTGGCGTGGGCCCCGGGTCCGGATGGCAGGGATTGGTGAGAGGTCTTAAAAGGTCTGGGACCTAACGGCCTGGCTGGGGGCTAGGGGGGGAGGCGTATCAATGACAACCAACAGCCATAGTCTGAACTGAAATGCCCGATTTATAGAGAGCTTGCCTTTTGCTGTGCATCAGATTACATGGAGTATACGCCTAAATATTATGTTGTGCAAACTACTGCTGTAATAATGGATGCAATAATCATTTAATGGATTTCTTAAAGGCGAGATAATCAAACAATGTTTAGGAAAATAACCAACCCATTGCCATAGTAACATCTTTGATTAATGTTAAACTCATCAAAAGAAGGAAAGAATGGTGTCTGTTCAGATTACTAATGCATTTATCCTCAGGAGCCCCCTTCTGATGCATATTTGGTCATTATCCTCCTCTGCAACCTCCCCATATGCCGATCCAGAGGGGGGGCATAAAGTCGTTGAGGAAAAACTTTTCTAAAGGCGCGCCTCCCCCTTTTCAAAATCCTGGATCCACCAGTGCAACCTACTTCCATAAAGAGGGTGATCGAAGGCGCGATTTTTGGCCGAATTTGAACCAATTTTGAAAATCGGTTGGTTAAAGTAATCGGTCAGCCTATAAAATATACAATTTCCCAAAGAGTTTTGAAAATGATATTTCAACAGGGAAATGTCATTCAAAATATGCGAATAATGCTCGAGAAGAAAATCGGTAGGTGTTTTGTCGCATGGTGGATCATGGACTCTGGGATTCCTTCTTCGTTTCTATTCCCTGTCTATCCTTTCAACCCCCTCCAATGTACTATCCTCTATCACCACCCCACCTCCCATCCTCCACCATTCCCAGCCGCTGTCCCATTTTCCCCCCTCCAACCTTGCTGCCAAGTGGGGTGTACCATAAATCTAATCACCTTCCTTCAACAAGACGCTTTTTCCGATCAACCCAGATTTGTCCTTTTAATTTCTCCTTCAGCGCTCCGGTTATTGGACCGGACGGGGAGGGAAGGCAGTTACAATAGGAAGGGATATTGTTAATGTTTGGGGGGAGGTACATTAGGAAGGGACATTCTGTATGTTTGGGGGAGGGGTTACAATAAGAGGGGACATTTTGTATGTTTGGGGGGGGGGGGGGGTTACCATAGGAGAGTTGACGAATATTCTGAATGGTTGATGGAGGAATATAGGCAGGTTCTCAGGGATGGGGGAAGTGTAGAAAATTTAAGGAGAAAAAAGGATAAGATCGACAGGACAGAACAGGTGTGCGAGAATGTCAAAAAATAAACGATTCCACGAAAATGTGGCATGGCAATAAAGCAATAAAGCGAAGGCATTACAAGAAATATATAGGGAAAGCCATGGAGAAGCTTACCCAGCGAATATTACCATTACACATTATTATAACTATGCATGTTGTATATGGTGCTTACAGACGTAAAGGCTCTATATCTATTACTAGTCACAATAGATCTGATATTTACTGCTAAATTGTACAGAAGATGCAACTGTGTTTTCTACTATTATAAGCTAATACTATATGCCACTACATTGTTGTTTTGTTGACATGCATGTACATGTATCCTGATACTCGAATTTCCGAATGCATGGTACGATGCTACTGTACATTTCATATATGTAGGAACGTAGAGTGAGTTAATTATGAGTCAGATTCTTTATAATGGGTCTAGACACTTGAAATCAATAGGGTGGCAACACAGGCATTTCTTAAATTCACCACGGCGACACAGCCGTTTTTTAAATTCCGACTTGGTAATTTAGTGACAAATGACATGGCCCTTTCCCTAAAATTGACATGGGACAGGAGCTTTAAAAAGATAATGACACGTGACATGGCTATTTTGTGAATTTGACATGTGACATGGGTCTATAGTGAGTTATAATGACACGCGACACAGCCAATTTTTAAATTCGACATGCGACATGGAACCCCCCCCCCCCCCCTAATCTACACTACCTTTTATAGTCAATAAAAGCTTATAGTATAACGCTACTATAACAATGAGCGGCAGCAGGGCAGGAGAAGCCCAGGTAACGAGGGGCGTGTGGTACCCACAGATGCGGCGTCTGTGGCGCGTTTCCCGCTCAATATTTCACCAAAATGTCGTCTGCTCTACGACACGGGCCGCCTGGCGGGAGAAGGCGGAACTAGCCGGGAGGGGAGGTGAAAGCGAGGCTGAGCGGGGAGACGCTCAGTCAGCCGGCGACCACCGCCCGCACCACTACCACCACCACTGACGGCACCACTATACTAGCACCACCGCCAGCAGACGACAAGCATTTCCCGCCTTTTACTTCCCGCCTCTACACGCAGCACGTGCTGCTACTGTAAGGATTCACAACATCAGGCAGGGGAGGACGAGGAGGCTGATCGTGGGAGTGTTAGTCTTGTTTTGTTTGGATCTTACCCACTCAGAAGGACACCACTATAGCCACTAGCCCAAAGCAGACGAGAATTATTTCCCGCCTTTTTATTTCCCGCCTCTGCATGCAGCACATTGGGCCTAACCATCACAACATTAGGCCAGGGAGGAGGAGGCTGACCATGGGAGTGTTGTTGTTGCTTTGATTCCATCCTACCCCCCTCAGACTGACGCCACTAACTCAAAGCAGACGAGAATTATTTCCCGCCTTTTCACAAAGCACGTGCTGCTACTGTAAGCACCACACCCTTCAGACTTACACCACTATCGCACCTAACCCAAAGCAGACGATAGTTATTTCCCGCCTCTTTATTTCCCGCCTCCACACGTAGCACGTGTTACTACTGTAAGCAACACACACGGCCTAACAATCACAACATCAAGAGGAGGAGGAGGCTGATCGTGGGAGTGTTAGTGTTGTTTTGTTTGGATCCTACTCCCCTCCTACTGAGGCAGCGTCTCCCCCGAACGCCGCCTCCAGTGAACAGACGCCGTGTGAGGAGGGGGAGACGCCGGGAGTTACTGCACGTGGTGGGGAGAGTGCGACTTTAAGAGGGGGAGCGGTTAGGGGGACAGAGGAGAGAGTGATGGTGGTACAATGTACAACAGAGTTTGAATAGGGAAAGATACAGTGCAGAGGCAGATCCAGGATTTCCAAAAGGAGGGGGTCAGCATATAGGTTAAGTACAAAAATGCATGTATTCGCACACACACATGCAATACTTTCCCTAGTTTAGGGGTTCACCAAAAGAAGGGGGTCAGGACCCCCTGGATCCACCCCTTGTTTGAATAGGGACGGGCAAGACACAGTGAAGGATTTATCCTATTGCAAAGGACTGCAATATCCTAGTAATAAGGACAAGCTGTGGATCTGAGGATAATTCCGTTGTTATTGAAAACCGAGTGAGAAATACAATCAAAGCGAAGACATTCTGATTCTTAGGAGATACTATGATAGTACCAGTATTTAAAAACATGTTTCGTTGTGCAGTGAAGCGAAACGAAAACTCACTGGAGACTTGGTTTGCTGAGGATGTTACCTGTTGGATTGGTCAAGAGTTGAGTATCGGGCACTTTTCTAAAAACCGCTTGAGGTCTACGCCCACCTTCCAATAAGAGGGCGTGTATCACCTTAAGAAGTTCGGTTAAAATTGGACAAGGATTTTCTATAATATGATACGGCGCGATGGTTGACTATGCCTCAAGTCAGGCTAAGATCTCATTGACCAACCTTGGATGTTATTTGTACATTTTCCAATGTGTGATATAAACTAAATGTTCCTGAGTCGGATACTACAGACATAGACAAAACTTATCCTTAGTGCAGAGTTAACTATTGAGGCAGTGTAAAACTCAATATTAGTGTGCTCATTGCCACACTTAAAGTACACAGAATTAAGGATAACTTGCCCGGGTGCAAGTTGCCATAAAGCAGTATAAAACCAATATAGATCACAGAACTCTGCCGCCTGATATCCAACTCCAATAAAGCCTTTTTATGGCCAGATAAACAATGGCGCCCTTTTATGAGTGACATAACTCTTGATTTTATGGGTCGGCATTAAGTGGATGGTTGTAGCCCTGGGATATACGGACAACTTCTTAACTCGGTTCTAGGCTGGTAGGAACGCTACTAGACATCCCTAAATAGTCGCGGCCATATAGGACTTTACAGGTAAGGTTTTTTTCTATAAGATATATGGATTTGTTTTTAGATTATGAGAATCTGATGTTTAATCAGGCACTTGTTTATGAGTTGCAAACTGCTAGATTGTGAGTATTCTTAGGTTTTTCCTCAGTACCAAATTATTCTATCAAACCGCTCAAATGGAATTGCATTAGCAATTTAAATGTGTAAGCCAAGTAGTCTGTCTTGACAAAATAGTATGACTTTCTTAGACACATTAATCGGTGGTTTTCATAACTATGAGATGGGGAATCGAAACTGTGGCTGTATAAAAGCAATGACCACTTCTGGGGACGATACATTTTTGAGGTATATTATTTAATACTCTGGTTTCCTTAAAAGAGCTTGCGCCGGTTAAGATGCCCATATAAAGCAAATCCGTTGACTTTAAAACACTTTAACAAGCACGATAATAAAAATTACATTTACTCTCTATTTTAAGAGTGCCAGAGTTGGTTGGTTATCATTTAAAGTTTCCTCGCCCGTTCGGGAATACCTGCTTAATTATAATTTCCTGAAAATACCCCATACACAAAAGAAATACAAACAAGGAAAAACAAAACGGCAATCCTTTTGTATTCATCACGCGCATATACGGGCTGTTTTCCGAACATGTGCTTTCATGGCGCCTGAGCAAACCTGAGTAACAGGTCCATTTGTACATACTTCTCACAGGTAAAGATCCATTCGCCCTGGACATGAGGTATAATTGCAATCCTTTTGTTTCTAGAATTGTTTCACTTTTCCTAAAGAATAGGTTGGTGGTTCACAAAGAAGCTATCAGTGTATAAGGTTTCGTGTTATTTAGTCAAAATGTAGGTTTTTATGATTGACAATTTAAGATCGCCATGAAAAAATTGCCCAGGGCGAATGGGGCTTAAGCCAGGGGCCGAGGTTCATTTTACTGCACTACTTATATGTGTTATGGAACAGTTATGAACGATTTGGGCAGGGAACCGGACTCCTAGTGTCACATTGACTCAAAATACAAGTAGAATTCATATTACAACTGGAGAAAATATGTTGTGTTGACATTTGTGTTTTATAATGGACATAAAGGGAATAGCAAAGCTGTTATTTTCAGGAGTGTAGGTCTATCAAACCCCTTTTTGGAAAACAACAACCCCTTCAAAAGTGCCATCATGAAAATACTAACTTTATGATATATAGGGCAAGCATGAGAGGACGCAATGTACTTGTAAATTCGTCGTATATTCATCGTCCATCTGTTATATCACCAAAATGACCAAGGACAAACTTATGTATTTTAGATTGGTAGTTAGACTATATATAAACAACTGTGGAAATCGAGAGGTGGGCCGTGTGCAAATATTACAGAGGTGAGCTGTCAGTGCCAAAAACTGACCAAAACTGCCTGGCCCTGACACATGCTCGAAGGGGACCTAAGTTAATGCATACTAAACCTCTTATCTAAGCACTATCAGAACAGAACTTAGTGCCAATAAATAGTGCTAAGCATCACTAACATTCTCATAAATTTACCATCATTCATTATCTCTTATTTAGACAGTTAAAATGCAAATCTTTTTGCTTAGTTTCACGAGGCCAGGGAGCTATTTGCAGGATGGTCCATGTTACAGTTAATGCTACCTACAGCTCAATGAATGCAGCAATCTGATTGGCTGATGTGCCACATGCAAGGTGGCCTGTGTTACACTGAACGTTAGTACAGCTCATAAAATGCAGCAATCTGATTGGCTGATGTGCTGCATCAGAGTATCAGCATTTGCATAATATTTTACATTTTGAAGAACAACGATATGCGCTGCTTTCATATTTTAGTAGAGAGACCTGGTGCCGAAGGCACTTGTATTAATATATTAAAAAAAAAAGGGGGGGGGGAGGAAAGCAGCATCGCTACATAAATCAACAAACAAACGACTTACTCATTTTAACAACCACTCTACGTACGTTTCCCCCATCTATCTAGTTAGTTCTTAGTTAGGGAAAGAATTTTAAAATCTTAGACCAGCGTTATTATGACCTGTTTACTTGAGAATGACCAGTGAGGTGAACTGATCGAGCTTTCTCGAACTCTGTCTCCATATTGAGGTGCGGATCCGGGGGGGGGGGGCAGTCCAGGGGACCTTGACCCAACCCCCACCCCCTTTGCTGGACCCCTAAACTACAAAAAGAGGGGGAAATGTCACATGCATACGTGCAAATGCACACCATTTTAGTTCTTAGCCTTCATAGCCCCCCCCCCCCCCCCCCCCACCTTCGGAAAATCCTGCATCCGCCCCCTTTATCACCCACACGGCCGCTGAGCGGTGCGTATTGTGGGGAGGGCGTATTGACAGCTGTATGCACTGCTCACTGTGGCCACCTAGATCTGAGTAATTCTAACATATTTTTAATTTTGTTCTGGTGATAAAATAAAGAAGGACCTTTAGGGTCGTCATCGGGTGTCTGTACGACCCATGGGGATGGACATCCCTAGGGCTTCGCCATCGGCATGTGACAATCCCCTCTGGGTAGTGCAGACACCCTGGGATCCCCCCAGCGGTCCTTCTTATTATAGTATTCCTCTCCCTTTCTGAAGCCAGTCCTACCCATTTCTCTCTTCTCACTTCTCTACCCACCTCCCAAGCAGTCGGCAAAATGGCGATAACGGCCTCCCTCTCCTGAGGCCGACTTTTAATGAAAAGCTGTAAACTAAAAACGTAGTCGTCTGATGAGAAGGTAATTGGCCCAGATCACACGTTCAGAGAACCCCCTCCCCCCTCCGGGACACCCCACTCAGGATACAGAGATGGCGCAGGCTGAGGTTATACTTAGGACTTTCCCCACATGGATTATCAGCCCTTATTCATGCTTACCCAGAGTCAGTGTTTCAAAGGCTATGCTGTAAGTTCTTTGCATATGTCTCCATGTTCCAGTGGCATGTCCCCTGCCCACTTTTTTTGGTGGACCCCTAAACTACAAAAAGAGGGGAAATGCCGCACACATATGTACAAATGCACACTCTTTTAGTACTTAGCCTTCATGCTGACCCCCCCCCCCCCCTTTCAAAAATCCTGCATCTGCCCCCAGTATTCCTTTCCCTTTCTGAAGCCAGTCCTACCCATTTCTCCATCTCCTCCTCTCGCTTCTCTACCCACCTCCCAAGCAGTCGGCAAAATGGCGATAACGGCCTCCCTCTCCTGAGGCCCACTTTTAATGAAAAGCTGTAAACTAAAAACGTAGTCGTCTGATGAGAAGGTAATTGGCACAGATCACACGTTCAGAGCACCCCCTCCCACTTCCGGGACACCCCGCTCAGGATACAGAGATGGCGGGGGCTCGGCAATCTCATAACACACCCAGCCAAGGATGCGACGTTGTTATAACGTTGCAGCAACGTTCTGGTTGGTTCTATGTTTGGTTCTTGTTATGTTCTTTTGATGACTCCCAATACAGTTGCTGTGACCTACTGCTGTGACGTTGCACTTCAACCAATTATAACATTCTGGTTATGTTCTGCAACCTTAACAAAATGTTCCTATAACGTTCTGTTTTGGATTCATCCTAACCTCACCAAAGTGATGGTATAATAACATTCTGATTTGGTGAGGTTTCAACCTCACCATCAATAACCTAATTGTTACGTGCCATCTTAGTAAGTAACAAACTGCTTAAAAAAGTATGGTTGCAGAACATTTCTGTTATGTCACAAGCTGGCTGGGTCAGGATACAGAGATGGCTGGGGTTCTGCAATCTCATTGAGTTGGTTCACACTTGACAATCTAGATCTCATAACACAGAAATGGTTCACACTTGGCAATCTGATAACACCAAGATGTTTCACACTTGACAGTCTCATAACACCGAGGTGGTTTACACTTGACAATCTCATAACACAGAGGTGGTTCACACTCTACAATCTCATGACAAAGAGACAGTTCACACTTGACAATCTCATAACATAGATACAGATCACACTCAGCAATCTCATAACACGGAGACATTTCACACTCTGCAATCTCATAACATAGAGATGGTTCACACTCGGCAATCTCATAACATAGAGACGTTCACACTCTGCAATCTCATAGCACAGAGACAGTTCACACTCGCCAATCTCATAACACAGAGACAGTTCACACTCGCCAATCTCATAACACAGAGACAGTTCTCACTCGCCAATCTCATAACCGTGAGTCGGTACACACTCTGCAATCTCATAACACAGAGACAGTTCACACTCGGCAATCTCATAACACAGAGACAGTTCACCCTCGGCAATCTCATAACACAGAGACGGTTCACACTCGGCAATCTCATAACACAGAGATGGTTCATGCTCCGCAATCTCATAACACGGAGAGAGTTCATGCTCCGCAATCTCATAACACAGTTCACACTCAGCAAAACTCATGATACAGAGACGTTCACACTCAGCAAACCTCTATAACAGTACTTAACCACAGTAATAACAGCTCATATACAGGATCAATACATCTATACCTTATCTCAAAAACAGCCCTGGTGGATACAAGCTAAAATAAATCTTAATTGACCTAAGGCTTTTAAAGTTGCAGACACCCTATGACCTACCCCCTCCACCCAAAACCTCCCAGTTAGGCACTACGCTACTTGGGATCAGATCACAGACTTCTAGAATTGAGGGGTGGAGGGTAATATAAAGCTAATTTCTAAGATATCTCTTTCAAGCACACCTTTAATAATTATATTTGCAGATGTGATGAAAGCATGGACTGCCATTACCTATCTAGTTTCTTTCTGATTTCAGATTGCACAGGAGAAAGTAACAGAGCCACATTTGAGAAATATCCAGTGCTTGATTCCAGAACGACCCTCATTATATCTTACAGGTTATCACACGGGGCGAAATGATAAGGGCATATGAATTTAGGATTCTTACCTTTGAGACAATATTTGAACCAGCTTTTACCAAAAAGATTTACTCCGAAAGGCATTTCATACCTATTATTTTTATTATTACCTTACAGATGAACAAAGTTACCAAACATATGAATTACTCCTAATGTGATTTTGTCTCCGGTTCCCATACCCAGGTGGGTTTTTACCTGTATGTTTGGCTGGTTGCCCTGGTAACGCCCCTATGTGAAGCGCTCCTGGCCACAGCTCGGTTTGGCAGTGGGCTCTGTGGTTTGCGGCTCAGTTCAAATCGCCAACTTGTACTTCTGCCAAAGGCTGTTTTTCTCTGCAGATACTTTAACATTTCTGGCAGAAGAAGTGGGTCAATGGCTTTCACACATTTTGGCTCCTTTTCTGAAGATGCAATTTATTTTGTGAAGATTGCCAGTATGTTTTACAGGTATGGATTCCCACTTTGCAATCCAGGGGCTTTGGCCACTTGGGTGGATTAATGATGCATTTGGGAGCAGTCTCCATTTAACAGATAATTCCCCTGGCAGGTCATCTTTAGATCCATAAAATGTAATTAATAATTTACATCACTTTAGTTTTATTGTTCAGTCGTCATTTTCTCTTACTGTTTTTATGAATGACATAATTTGATAAATACACTTAAGGCTAAAAGATCATAAAACTTTATTTAAATGATATCCATAACAAACTATGGCCTGAAATACAGAACTAGGAATTAAAGCATTTAAAGGATATTGAAATGGATATTGAAATGCTTATATGAAATACAACTATTGTATTCATCCTTTTACATGAATATGAGAGATCGATTCTAGATCTTCCCAAAGTAGTGACCATGAACTAGGTATTAACCATATCTATACTTTTTTATTTACACAACTCCAGTAAAATTGATGGTAAAATTACCAATACTTTTAATTGACATCAACAAGTGATTATGTATTGTTTCTTGTTGTTTGTACATAAGCTATAAGGTGCAAGAAAACATTGCATACTGGAATATAAGCTATAAGGGCCATACCCACTAAGTCATTTTCTGTCACTGGGCAACGGGTTACTGGGAGAATTGCTGGTAAAGTCACTAGAACTCATGATCGCCAGGCAACTCCCTGTGGGTATGTGCTGATTTTTTGACGACAGGTCAGCGCAGCAGGATCGGCCGCAAAGTCGGCTGCAAAATTTCAAAATTGCTTGATATGATAGTCGCCCGGCAATGGCAACAGCGATTCTCCCAGTGGCCCATCACCTGGCGATGGTAAAATCACCTAGTGAATATTCAGCGTAACTATTGTACTGTTGTAGTATACTTGATTTGCATTAGCGCTAAATCCCACCTCTGAATAGTCATACTAGGCCCATACCACGACATTGTGGTACAGCCGGAGTTTTTACTGCCGTGCCCAATGCTCTAAACATGGTCATGTTCAGCTTTTCATTTACACAAACCCTTCTACTATGAGAGGGGGCGGTGCCAAATGGCCTCTGGTCATACAATGCCCCCAGACAGTCACTGTTATAATGCACCGGGAGAAATGATATGGTGGGGCGTGCATTTCATGAACATGCCACTAGAACGAAGATATCAACCCAGCAGAGTTCCATGAATACTATTGCTATTTGGCTCTTGTATCCTTAAGATGAATTAGATATATCACTGGCTGTATTGGTATAGTTCTATTGCTCTATAGCCTGACGTGAGACAAAAACAGAGCAAAGTTGCAATGTAACAGAACCATTCTGCAACCATACTTTTTGGGTCAGGTTGTTGGCATGTAACAGTTACATTATTGATGGCGAAGTTAAAACCTCGCCAACTCAGAACGTTATAATAATGTTATTTTTTGGTGAGGCTAAGACCAAACTATAACAGAATATTTTAAGAATATTCCGTTTGTGTTGAAGAACATAACCAGAATATTGTAATAACGTCACAGTGCAATGTCACAGCGGTAGGTTGCAGTAATGTAATTGGGAGTCATCAAAAGAACATAACAAGAACCATTACAGAACCAAACAGAACGTTGTTGCAACATTATAATAACATCACATCCTTGGCTTGGAATAGGTCTTCACATGTATCCTATGTTTGCCTGTACAGTGTGTAAGGCCCCACCCTTTAATTGTGTTACTGTATCCTTAACATGAACTAGAAACGTCACTGTCTGTATCGGTAAAGCTTTATTGATAATTGACCCGCCCGAGGTGTGACATAAATAGATCCTCACATGTATCCTATGGTTGTCCATGCCGGGTGTAAGGTTCCACTCCTTGATTGTGTTACTGTACTGGTGGTTTCACTACCCAGTATATCCTATACTCTGACATCAGCTACTGATAGAACCACATCAGGGCATACATTGACTGACACATAACCAGTGTAAATGGCTTTTGCTAGTACATTCCTTTATTCTACTTTGAATGTTACTCTATGGATCTGCATTTCATATTAAGCAATGCCTCTAATAGAGTAAATGTGACTAATACAATTTCAATGTTTCAATTATTCAGGGTTTATATGTGAAAAACAAAGCATTGTTACATCTGGTACTATACATATAAATGTTCAAAAGATATTCTTACTGGTAATGTGATAAAATGTTGTTTGTTCTACAGTTCCAAAACGATTCTTAATTCTAAATTTGTTTTCAAACCATTTTATTACAATCGAAATCTTCCATACTTAATATGTTCTCCTTCACTTCCAAGTTGAATTCGAGAGCTTATAGTCTGTGATTTATTGGTAGTAAGTCTTCCTTCATCATATAGTATTTGTTTATTTACTTTAGATTTCATAACTTTCTACATCCCTAACTGCTAAGGGTAATTCTAATGTATTTCTATTCCTGGTGGATTCATATCTGACATCAATGAGATGAACCGATAAAAAGACAACCAGTAATTATTCCAAAATGTTGTCTCAAGGTGCTGAGCAAATTGAACTTTTGATTCCACCAATATTTTCCTATGATCTTTTCACTGCAATCCCTTCCATTACAATTATTTCTGTAACATCTAAGATCCCACTCCCCATTTAAAGATGGTTGTCGGAGAAAGGACTGTTGTTGCAACTAATGATACTGCCTATTATGTGCCCGATGTTTTAGCGGGTGTTACATTTCACTATTTCTGGCGCAGGATACCCAATCGCAAGACGGTAACTCGATGTTTTGTCAGGCCAATAAGTGAACACATGCGTCACTCTGTTAGTGAAACGGACAAAGGTTAAGTACATTTATATTACAGCAGAGAAAGTCTACTTGGAGCTGCAAGCAGGCAAAAACTGAAGATTGATGCATTTAAATACTAAAGCCCCATACTCACTTACCGATTTTGACAGGGTCGACCCATGGATCGGCTCTAAAACCATTGGCTGACGCTGATTTCTGTCAGCTGACCCATGAATTTAGCGCCAACCTGTGTGTGGGTATGCCCTGCTCATTCAGAGTCGGCTGACAGCTGCGCCGACACCGACAACCTATATTAAGTATGTTTGATAATCTGACACTGACACCGACACCGATGCTGATGGCCATTTTCATTGGCCTTGGTGTCAGCGTCAGCGCTGCACAAATTGGTTAGTGGGTACGGCCCTTAAGCCTAATGAGGCATATTTCTTTGGTGACATCCATTATTTATTAATTAACTTAGTTAACAAATTGACCTAAATGATTGGAGTTGTAAGTTGCTTCTGTTATTATAACCAACAGGTTATACATTCTTTCTGAAAGAAAGTATTCAAGTTGATGCTGTAGGATGATGCAGTGTAAGCCACATCATTGACAATCATTTATTCTTATTTCTAAAGAATTTCATTTACCCTGGGGAAAAAAAATACAAAAAAAGGTACTACCTTTTCAATATCTGGAAAAAAGACAAGTGAATAGAGTGTATGCTGATTGACGTATGCAGTTGGTCATCAATGTTTGTCATGCTGCTGTGACTATCTTCATTTGTTTACGGTAGTCTGTATATCCTATATTTTAGCAATCTGGCATGCCCTGGGTATATGACTGCAAATCAACGGCCATCAGTAGAACCATGGCCGTTTTGTAAATGGTTCAGCGATTTTCCTATCAGATCTTTGTACCTAAATTCACTGTGTAGGGTATATCTGTATCAGATTACTCATAATTTCAACCAAAATAACCCAATTTTTTGTCTAAAAGGATCATGATTGCCTTTTTAGCTACCTCTTAATACCCTAAAGATAGACTGCCTACATTTGGTCTTTTTTTTCTGGCATGAACTAACACCACCACAAACCCAAGCAAGAAATCAATTACAGCCTCCCCACTCCATGGGCCTTGACATGATGTACATCCTACTGCCATATTAAGTCTGATTAGGGGTAATTAAAACAGACATGTTGGCTCGCTTCGAGGATAGGCGCAATCGGTGCACGGAATGTCGATTAGCTCGTGACTGATTGCCACTCCCCCGCACTCCGCTCTTAATTCGGAGCAGGTGCTAAGAGGCGGTCATTAGGTTTCCGTCAATGGTGAACAATTAATGGGTGTCCTTGTATAACATAGTTTCTATTGAGTGGTGTTGTCCATGATTTATATATAATAAGGTTTAGGTACAGTATGTTGTATAATACTTCTCCATCACATGTCTCCAGCTGTCCTTGTTGCTTGTTCAAGAGAGTCAGTGGATTTATAAGTGTTGACTCTGTTTCTAACTAGAAACCACTCTGTCCACTCTGTTTCTAACTAGAAACTAGAAGATGCATCAAATATCTACAATCAACAAATTTTATATGTGTGTGTTGGCTCTTAGACACCATGGTATTGGTGCTAAATTTGTGGGAGTGTCAGAGTGGATGACAAAGTTACAACTATTAACTGTTCAATAGAATAACACATTTTTATACTGCACATGTTTTAATGCCTAAAGACCAGAGCATAGTTTTTACATAAAACATCACTTATACAGTGGCAGGTAATATGTTCTATCTCGGTAACTGGTTCGTGATCTGTAGCAGTCTTTGAAGTGTGACACCCGCGTATTGACCTGAACATGTCGCGGATGCCGCAGTCGAGACGGCAGCAGTTCACAGGCTGACTGTTCAATACACTGATATGCTCTGAATGAGTCTTCTGGAAGAATGTACACTACTTCTCTCAATTAACATGGAACATAAAGTTTACAGTTGCTGATCAAATATGAACTCACCTAACTTGTGCATGGTCTATAGTACACTTGTAGTTACGTACCTTTTTCTCTTTTTTTGGCAGATTTTGTCACCGTAGTTATGAGAGTAATTTACAATCTAACTTCTCATTAGTCTGACATGCAGCTTCCTGACTTTTCTTTTCTTATTACAATCAACCTCACCATACATTCATGGACTTTTAGTTGGGGTGATCCAAAATTAAGATGAATATAGCAGCAATGATATGACAACACAGGGCATGCCCTCAAAGCATTGCTTTGGAATAAGTAAATAAATAAAACATGACCAATGATTGTTGTAACAGAGTCATCTTCAATAATTTTCTGTATAAACATCTAGCATTAAGTCTACAGTTGCTAATCAAACAATTAATCAACATAGCTGGTTTGTCAATTGTAGCAGACTAACCATAGTCTTTACAGTTTGACACCTGAGTATCGATCCTAACGTGTCGGGAATGTTACAGTCAATATGGGAGTAATCAGATGGTAATTGCTCATTACATTCACATGCCTGAATAATCCAATTGATAGAACATCTACACGGTTTCTCTGTATTTACATTTATCATTAAGTCTGCAGTTGGTTATCAAAAAGCTCATCAGGTTAACTGGTTTGTTGCCTAGTAGACTTATAGTTAGAAATCCTAGTGCATTGTGTATTGCTTTATTCACAGTTGATGTGGAAGTAACTTAAAGCTAACATGCCAGTGTGCTGGCATACTCCATGCATCCCCTGGTATCTAGAAGTATACATTAATCATCTGTATACGTGTCTTACATTAATTCCACAGTGGCTGGTCAAACAGTTGATCAATATAACAGGTTTGTGTTTTTTAGCAGATTAACCATGGTATTTGCAGTTTCACACCCCGATATTGATCCTAATGCAGCGGGAATGATGTGACAGCCAATATGGCCACGGTCACATTATAACCGTGCAATACACTGACATGCACTGAATAATCCAATATCTTCTAGAACATCTACACTTTTTGTCTCTATTTACAACTAACACTAAAGGCCATATTAAACGACACGTCAGGTAACATTCGTGTTGGGCCGCATTGTCCAATGCGAGGGACTCACGTTATTTTACAGGCATGTTTGTAAAAAAAAACTCGACCCTTTGCGGTCCAATGTGCCCCAGTGCCACCCAACACGTGCCGATGTGACCTCCAACGCATGCCAAAACATGTAGTAGGATTTACTTTGCGCTCGGTGAAATGCTCCAAGGTGTAATGTGATATACTCTTAGTATAGCTCAAATGTGAACCAGACGTGTTGGGAAATGGGACCCGATGCCTCCCTTGACCCGATGCATAGTTTAATTAGGGCTTAAGTCAACATTTTCCTCTCTGTGGTTGGATTTTGTTACTTATGTGTTTACAAGTATACCTTCTTCTCTTAGATTTTTCTCCCCTGTTCTCTGGTCATCAGTTATATTGCTGTTCTGGCTCCCTCCCCTTCTCTCCCGTCTCTCATTTTCCCCCACTAACCTCCCATGGTACTAATAGTTGAACATCATGCATGTTTTTTCCTCCTGTTTTTTTGTTGTTTATGTTTTTGTTAGGGGCCTTCCAATAAGTACGTACGCAAATTTTCCTAAAGTCTAAACCCCCAAGCCCCCCTTGAACCAAATTACGCATTGGAATTGCATGGGAACGTATGTAAATTTTCAAAAATCTCAGACCCTCCCATCCCCCCTTGCTGCATAAGTACTTAATGGAAGGTCCCTTATAGGATTGCTGTTAGACAGACCTGCTTGCCGTGCTTGCTATATGTCTCATTGAGAATATGGCATAGGTCCTTCTGCACACATCCACCAGGTTTGATTAGTTCTATCCCGAAGAAGAAGTGATATCCCGCAGACATCTCGATAAGCACGTTCCCATTAACATGTGATGAGATAATGCCCTTGTTGCAGACGTCAGAATGAGCACTCTGAGGACTGGTTACACACGCGAAGTCTGTGTCGCAACCATCGTGCATATATGATAAATGCTTACATTTGCAGACTTTAGTATATATGCATGGATCAAGGTTAGTTTCAAAAAAAGACGAAAATGAAAAGAAAAGGGGGATTCAGGGGCTATGCCCCCGATATGAATACAATTTGTAAATCATATTATGCTACTAAAAAGAGGTGGGATTTCGATATCCACATTCATAAGTAACTATGTGAGTGCGGGCTCATGAGTCCACACTTACAGTGTTGCTATCATACACGTACTTTGGATAAGGGGTACGGTGTTAATTGACTTGGGAAAGCCGTGTATAACTTCAGCCAGTCCTCTCACCTCCAAAAAGGATTCTGTACAGACAGATACCTGAATTCATTACATGCCTGTGTGATTACAATGGTGGTATGTTCAGAACTTACGTGCCATTGTTGTTTGCTTTTATGGCACAGTAAACACTGTTAAGCCCCATACCCACTAAACAATCTTGCCAGCAACAGGCAATGACTGACTTGGAGAATCGGTGTGAAATCAGGCAACTGGATAATCAAGCAACTGGATTACCAATTAATTGCTTGGCGATTCCCCATTGGTATGGTGTGCGTTCTGGGCGATGGGTGAACAGGAACAGAGCTCCAGTAAAATTGCCAGTAAACTCTCAAACTTGCTTAATATTACAGTCACCTGGTGACGATGATGGCCATTCTCCCTGTCAGCTGTCGCAAGTCATCGGTCACCTATAGTGGGTATGGTACTCAACAAAAACATTTGCGCTGAGCATATACTTTTAGTATACATGCAGTGAGATGTCAAAGGCCACCAAGGCCTGTAGGTCATAATAGTGAGTGAGTGAGTGAGTGATGTTGGGTGTTTTACGCCATATCGACAGCCAGGGTCATTTTCACAGCAAAAACAAGTTGGGACAAATTCTGTCTTCGGTGATTGTAACTATAAGATGAAAGTGACAGGGTAGGCAAACAGCAGGGGATAAAAACCTGGAAATCATTTTTGCTGTACCTCATCCCTTAGCACCAACCAAGAATCAAACCCCAAAGAACCACTTGGTCAGTGCTGGGTCCTCTTATCATCAGCTTATACAATCAGCAGGGGCTACTGGGGGCCTATATTCTGCCTCAGATCCCCAACAGGGTCCGGTCATGATAACTTATGTTGTACTAATGCCTTCACCTACCCGAATCAGCCTCCAGGGTCAGATCTAAGGAGCTCCAGGGTGTCTGTGTTGCACAATGGTGGAAATAGTTGAAGGGTCATACCCACTTAACCACTTTAAAGCCACATACCCACTTAGCGATTCAACTGTTGACAGGTGATGGGCAACTAATAGGATCGCCAGTAAAGTTGCTGGGCGACTGGATTATTAATGAAATTGTCAGGCAATTCCCTGCAGGTAATTTAAAGGCGACAGGCAATGGAATCATTGGGAAAATCATTGGGAAAATATGACAGGCAACCATCAGGATTGCTGGTAAAATCAGCGGGTGACTGGAATATCAAGCAAGTTTGATATTTTGTCTGGGCATTTTACCTGCGATCCTCCTCCCCATCACTTGTCGCCCAGAATGCACACAATACCTGCAACTGCGATCACCAGGTGATTGTGCTGGGCAATTTGTCTCTAGTGCAGTCACCCGTCACTGATATTATAGTGGGAAAGGTTGTTGGTAATTTCTGCCATTTGCAAATGTAACTTGTCTGAGAGAGGCAACGGGTGGTCTAGGGGTCATAGAGTCACAAAGGTCAGTGCCCTCAGCGGACTGGGAGATGGAAGATGTTACGAGGTCATAACCATCATACCATAATGTCATATGGCAAATATCTCAGGGTCATAGGGGTCATACGGTAATGTCATATGGGAAGTGTCTCAGGGTCATAGGGGCCAGGAGGTAAGGTCAGAAGGTCGGGGAGGAGACATGATTATCCTACTTGTAGCATCCAAATAGTGTGACTAGCAAGATGCTTTTAACAGTTGTATACGTATAGAGACGGTATGCCTTCTTTATATAGAAAATCTAAATCGAGACTATGGCAGTGTGAAAAGTAGAAGAGAAAATAACATAAGGAAATAATGGCAAGCATTATCAAATTCAATTTCTTTAAATGATGCCCAAAAAAAGACACCAAAGGAGCTCTTTCTTGACTGGTAAAACTGCACAAGAACAACAAAATGCAAATTTGTCCTTGGGCAACCATTTTCATTGAAACCACCCCAACTTTACATGTTACAGCTGAGTGATAATACATCCATGATGGGACGTTCAATAAAGGGCAACGACAGACCATAAAGCTAAACGTTTGTGGAATGAAGGGCATAGGGCAGAGGCCCATACGGTGACCTATATCAGGGCTTCATTGGGGATATAAGTGACTTCACAGGGAACGGCTCCTGCTCTCTAAAGGACCATACCCACTAGGTGATTTTACCATTGCTGGGCGATGGGCGACTCGGAGAATTGTCATTGTCGTTGCTGCCGGGCAACTGTAATATTAAGCAAGTTTGATCATTTACCGACGATTTTACCAGCAATCCTGTACCGCCTCGCCCATTGCCCAGAAAGTACACCATACCCATGGGGAATCGCCTAGCAATAACAATCGCTGGGTGATTTTGCCAGCCGAGTTCCCATTGGTCAATTGGAAACAGGGTCGTCTGTCGCTGATAAAGTCACTTAAGTCCCATACCCACTAGGCGATTTTGACCCAGTAGACAGACTGACCGGTGCAAAATCAGCTGATTTTATCACCAATTCAGATCAAATATGCACATTTCAATGTACTGTTCTAACAAGTGATATGAGAAGCGGCTGATTCTCCCACTTGCCCTCTGCCAATCGCTGGTAACATCGCCTAGTGGGTATGGCCCTTTAGTGGGTATGCCCCTCAAATGGCCCCTCTCCCAGCCCCTCCCACTTCGGGAATATTGAGTTCTGGGTCCAATATGTCTTCCACTTCCCGTGGTGGAGTGTAGCTCCGGGGATGAAAGGTAGGGTTCGACTCAACACAGCGGTACAGTTTCCACCTCCAGGAAAGATGGCTAGATAGAAAAGGGCTTTAAGGGGTCTGTTATATAGGTGAGGGGGTGAATATTGGGGAGGGGCATGACCGTTTCTACCCCAACAATCAGCGGATTTTATCACTGATTAAGATCAAACATGCACATTTCAATGTATCATACTTACAACCGATATAAGAATCGGCTGATTCTCCCAGTTGCCCATCGCTCATCGCTGGTAAAATCGCCTAGTGGGTATGGCTCTTTAGTGGGTATGCCCCTCAAATGGCCCCTCTCCCAGCCCCTCCCACGTCGGGAATATTGAGTTCTGGGTCCAATATGTCTCCCACTTCCCGTGGTGGAGTGTAGCTCCGGGGATGAAAGGTAGGGTTCGACTCGACACATCTGTACGGTCTCCACCGCCAGGAAAAGATGTCTAGATAGAAACGGCCTTTAGGGGTCTGATATATAGGTGAGGGAGTGAATATTGGTCAGGGTGTGAATGTATTTATTATACCTTAGGGTGATACACACTTAGTCAAGAGTTTAATGCATGCCGTATCAAACCTGGGTGATAACCAGCCTTGCATCACCCTCCAGGGTGATACAGAAACTTTTATTTTTCATTAATTCATTAAAAAAAGAAATGAAATCATTAAGAAATGAAAAATCTAGCATATACATTATCTGCACAACATTCCGAGCTACATTTTACTTGCTTACTGTTTGGGGATTTGATGGATATCAAACAAGATTTATGAAGAAACGTAAAAACATGTGCAGCATCACAGCCCCACCATCACTGATTGATGTGCATCCTTCCTTGGGAGCTTGGATCTAACAGAAAAGGTATAATAAATGCATAACCAACCCCAAAGGGGGTCCTCCGGGAGTCAGTACCCCGAGGCTGGATCCCCCTCATACCCCCTTCTCAGTTGGTTATATGTATTCATCAAACCGTCAACTATTTGTTGGCAAGATTCGTTATCTTTTCCTCTTTTCAGAGTTTGGGTTCACACCTCAAGTTATCCTAAACGTTATAGAACATTAAAGTCTCTTTCATCCTATTTATGCTAAGTGTCTGTTTGTGTCTTGCAGTGCCCGGAGCAAGGTCCAGTCCCTGGATACTACTCACGTCAGTCTGACTACATCAACGGTTTTAACCAGGTAAGGAAACAACCTTTCTTAGAGTCGCTATGATACGTTACTATCAGATGGAAACAATAGTCGTTTCAGTGCAGGACATTGTATTGCGATTCTACTTTTGCCCTATCATCAGTTTCATATCGAACCCTTCATATAGAAAAACATTAAACTAAATTATATTTATACATTATTGTTCATTTAATCAGATGACTTACGAGCATGGGACTAGATATTCGATAATGTGGTGAAATAGAACATGGCCTTAAATGGGTCAGATTCCCCCCCCCCCCCCCTATGCCCTTTCTTTTGTAGGATGTAAACTATTTAAAGATGGGATATGTTTTGTATATTATCTGTACAAACGTGTAATATGATGATACATAGCCTCTGGTAACTATAAAAGTGAACTAGACAGATAGCGAGAAGCTTTCCTGGATCTGCCCCTGGTGAAGATTATGATGTACCAGACAGTTATAAGAACCATTCTTGGACCCTTCCCTCATCTAGGAACAGCGTGCCAGACAGTTAATTCATACAGGTAATTAGTCTTAGAGCTGATGGAATGTGTCAATTTGACGCCTCACTTGTGTTTCTACCTTGCATATCAGGAAAGATATCACCTAAAGAAGGTTAATTTTAGAATAGCCTAAATTTGTTGTAGGTTGCCATGGAAACCAGCTGTACATTCCACATCTGCAGACAGATTTTCGAGAACATTGGCATTTTTGAAAGAGCAACTCCTATACTAAAAGAGAAGTATAACAAAATGTAGTTGGAAAAAATGGTAACTTCTTCAACATTTTAGCTGCCAGTGCGGTATGGCCTAAGTAGTTAGAATCATTCCTTGATCCAACCCTAGTCTAAATGGTATTGATGAAAGACAGGAAGTGGGAATCAATTCTTGATCCAACCTTGCTAATGGTCACTAAAAGTACTACACAGGTGATGATAGTCATTACTGGATGTGCCTTTGGTGATGGTAAATCTATTTAACCAACTGGGGAGGGGGTATAAGATGAGTTATCAACCCGAGGTATGTGAGCCTTCAGGTGGCACTGCGGGCCCTGCCCTCAGGCTGATATCCTTGACGTACGCAGGGTTGATAACCCATCAAGGACTGGATTTATTATGCCCTGGGAATATTCTAGAATGGAATATCAAAGCTTAGACTAAACGAACAAACAGAACTATCTTCTACTTCTACTGTTAGAACTACTATCCTGCATCACCCTCTAGCAGGATAACACTATGGTTATCACCCTGTCTACAGAACCTGTATCACCCTAGGGTATGATAACACAATTTACCAGATCTGTGGTGAGAATCATTCCTGGATCTTTTCCTAGTGAAAGTAACTTAGCAAACTAGACAGGTGGTAAAAATCATTGCGCTGATCGAAAACGAAACCTCAGCCCGCCCTCTGTGGTCTGATGTCGTGGCGCAGGTGGTCTTCCCCCATGTCAATTGTCGACCCTGATGGGACCGAACCACACACACACTTAGCCACCACTCCCATGACAGGGCCTAGATATAGTCTATATGGGGGACTCGAATGACTCGGTCCATATAAGGGGGGAATCAGGTAGACATTGCATGTCAACCAATAATCATAGCATAGTATTCCATGAAGCCAGATGCACTGTGCAGACAGCTCTCATTTCAACTGTACCAAATGTACTAAAATTTCAGGCTTGTATATGATAGTAGGGTCAGGACCTATGCATCAGTTTACTCAGGCTGGCTCCAGGGAGAGAAGGTTAGTTGGGGCAAAAGCTATAAAATCAAGAATCACGACCTGTTTTTCCTATGGGGGGAGGGGGCAGTAAAAGATCACTGTGGCCTTATGGTTATGTTTTTTTTATCATTATTTGTCTAGACCTTAGGCTACCAGTTTCAAATTACAATTTGCAGTGCTTATTGCAATCAAGCTTCCAGTTTGTGTTGGCCTTTCAGCCAGACAACTGCAATAACTGTGTTGTAATTTATCATATGGCTGATTATAATTTTATGAAAAGGATGCATAATTATGTAATATGAATTTTGGGCATTTTTGTTAATCAGTTATTGTAAGTATTGTGAAAAAAATATATAAATGTTTGTCAAACCTTTTTTCACGTATCTGGTTTGGCCTTTTGCAGCATATCAGACAAATCAAATTAATGTCCTCCCTGATTTATCAGGGAAAACACATTTGCCATTGATCCTTTGATATTACAAGGAGAATGAACCGATGTATGACCAACAAACACATGAATCAGAAACTGTTTAAGAACCTGCAATATATTCTGCCCTTTTCCAGTAAAATACACCAGCTACATCGGCTCCTCTGGCCTCAGGCTCTCTGTCAAGTATCAAATTATAGCTTTCAGCTTTCACATCCCCCACCCAAAGTACCCCTCCCAGCCCCTGAAAGGCCTTGGGTCCTGTAAGGTCTGAATTGACTGCAGTGACACCTACAGTCATCAGTCTTCTACTTGATGTCAAACATAGAAAGGACCCCTCACATATATGCATTAGTGTACAGGGGTTGGAAGTAAGTGTGATGGATGGATGTGTTAGTGCTTTTAGACTCAGGGCATCAGATTTGCAGCTGAATTTCAAACTGTTCCCATCCATGAGTTGAATTATTGAGATATTTTCAAGGCAAGGTCAAGACATAAAATCTTGGAGGGCATTCAAATCACCCTGAACACATTTATTTTTTGGTGCGCCAAGGTATGACTTGCATTTTGTTAAGATATATCACACGTGTGACCATATTTTCTGTAATGACTGATTCAGAGATGTAAATGTCTATTTACTGACCCTATACCTTTTAGCCAAACACAAGTATGCTCTCATTGAATAATGTGAATAAGACCAGTTCTTAGGATCAGTAACAAAAACTGAATCAGAATTACAAAAACAATTTCCAACCACAGTTTACCCCTCTGTACTCTACTGCTAATTGGAGTTGCTTGACAATGATATCTAGTCCTTCCAAGGAATTAAAGTCAGCAAATAATCTCATTCCTGAAATGTGTCTGATCTGCCAGTTGTTAAAATCTTATTGCAATCATTTAATTCAAATACATTAAATCAGATCAGATGTAACTATATCAATTGTTATCGTTCTGCCTTTCTCTCCCCACTATCATTTGTCGATCCAATTCCAAGATAATTCCCACTGAGATCCCAGTCACTTTCCTTTTAGTAGGAGAAGAATCCTTGTTTTATTTGTACTCAGACCAGAGTCGTTCCGTCTGGATACTTCTGCCTGAATTTGTCAGCAGTCTACAGCCTCCAGTAATGTGATAGGAGATTGGGGCTGACAGGGTTCACTCTCCAAACAGAGATTGTGTGAGAGGTGGCAGTGTAGACTATTAGTGGGGGTTAGGCTGGGTTTGACAATGACTTATGGTGTTTAGCTCAACCCATGACAACCATATCATTCGGTTGAGCTACCCCAATCTTGAGCAAAAGATACTTTTCTTATGAGGCTAATTTAGTGATGTAGTTATCATATGCATCAAGCAAGAATAGTTGTGTAAATTATTTATTTTAATTTTGTTCTTTGTAAACTTCTGAATTTCTACTGTGAATTAGATTTGAGTTCCATGGGATTTTGAATTAATGTTTATGGGTCAATACTTTTTCCCAGTATTCATACCTTCTTTGACTTTTGCATTTTATGCTACGCTGTATCACACTAAGCAGTCTTGGATGTACTTTACCACATTATATTCTGTCTTGGTAATATAAAGATGGGGAAAATATCTCTGGTATTCCATTTGATCAACTTCTCTTTTTTCGTACCAAAGTGCAGTTTGCCAGTATTACCTTTTGTATTTGAAACGTAAGTAAATTGTAATTAACTTAACATTAACTAAAAGTTAATCCCTAAAATATGCACAGAAAGAGTTTTAAATTCCAGTATGACTTACTAGTTAGTATAGTATTCAATAGGAAATTTATTCAATATTCAAAAGTAGTAGTATTTTGCCAGTGCAATATGATCTTATATGGTTTCTCCTAAAAGAATTTGTAAATTTCAGTGACTGACATTTGGCGTAACGCAATAAATGCCATGGCCCTGACCACAGGCCATTTGGCCAGGGTCAATGACACGTTTAAAATAGGTCAGTCTGTGAGTCCCAGCATTCGCTGCGTGAGCCGACATCTTAAGTCCAGGCGAATTGGCTGCAGCTGTGTTCAAATGGGGCTTGACGGGCACCCCGTTGGTGATAATGTGGTCTTAAGTACCCGCTAACTTCACAGGCAACATGGCCGCTCCTGATTTGTGTCTGAGGACACACTCGAATAACCTTTAAGCACATCTTGGAAGTGCAGAAGATTGAACAATCAGAAACCAGTCCTGAGGAATTACATCAGTGTTAGTTACTAAACCTTCAATTTGACAAACACCGTTCAATGATGATTGCAGAATGTTATTTCTCAATCTGACCACAACTAAATTTAGTTGTTATAAAGTTTGCCTATGATGTTAACATGGATAAAGAAACAATCATGTTACAATTAGGGAAAACTAAGAATGGATTCTCTCATTTTCATAATTTGGTTTAACAAATCTTACTTAATGGTTAGCCTTGGAAAATAAAACAGACAGAAGTAAAAATAGCATTTCAATGACTTTTTGAATTATATTTCCAAGATTAACATTCAACAATTCTAGATAGCATCATAAGTCTGAAAATTCCAGTTTTTATGGTCACCCCAAAATGGGATATCCTTACACACGCTAATTGTAGCAATAGATTCAATTCCCTCACTGGTTTCAAAATAATCTTTGTGATGTCAAGTTCACATAATTCCCAAAAAATGAGTCGTGTATAAAATTTCAATATAAACCAAGTCATGAATGAATCTGGTTATGAATGGAATATGTAGAAACAGGCATTCTAGCTATATATTCTGCCCAAAATTCGCAGATCTGGTCACATATGATGGACCATCTCTTTGTGCTTTCATGTGAAATCATTAGTAATTGTACTTGTTTGTAGCCGGCTTTAAAACACACCCTGCTTTTTGACAACCTTTAAAAACATGACAGTAAACATGTGTCAGCTTTCCATGCATCACATGACCTAATTACCCCCAGCAAACACATAAATTGGGACCTATTGGGACGTTTGACTCCCCTTAATACTGTGATGTCTGTGCGTCTCCACGTCAAGCCACAGCATGACTGGTGCCACTTGAGTTTCTAGTCACGTGGCCTGCCTCGACCAATGAATGGGTCCCATCTGTCGACAAGCAGCCCCAATACGCAGTCTAATTCCATTTACATTATTTACTTTTTGAAGGGCGAACCCGTCTTAGGATGAAGTTTGTATGGTCCTTTGCATGTGGGACACTCAGGATGCTGTTAGTGATCCAACCGAGCACCTTTTCACTGAATGCAGGGCTCATGAAGGCTATTCCACACTGGATGTACCCATTCAAGAATATAGCATAATTCTTGTGTCTCTTCTTGCAAATAAACAAATAATCCATTTTCATGTGTTTTAGCATATCAATACCAGCAGTTTGTGCTGTAATTCAAATAATTTAATTTCTATAGTAGTTTCCCATATTCTGACAAATTCAAGCATTAATAAATCATTGTAAGTGTTCTTCTTCTAACAGTCATAGCCTCGACTCGTGCCATAAATTCACATGTACAGCCTGGATTTTCTTGCTGCTTCTTACTTCAAAAGATTTTAGTGATTAATGAATAATCACACTAAAACTTTGGTTGAAATGATTAAAGAAGTATATAAATGAGATGGCCAATTATCAGTTATTACTCCTTAAGAGCAATGTAATTTTTCATCATGATTTAACACTGTGTCCTAGAATTCTAAAATCTTAAAGTGAACTGTAAAATATCCAGTTAGCCGAATGACCCGCTATAAATCTGGTCAGCAAGAAACAGCTCATTTTGTTTTCCTTTTATCATGAGAGCCATAGTTCTGGCTAGATATTATAAATGTTATTTTATATCAAGGATTGTACACTAACAGGACATTGTCATGAAGCCTTTAAATATGTCATTAAAGTTGCATTTTGGTGAATTTACAAGAACCTAGGAAAAGATTAACTAACAGGGGGTGACAGAAAATGTTCAGGTTTTTGAGTTGTTTCTTGTGTCCAAGATCTATAGTATAATTCCTTTTTAAGTTGGGGTAGGTTCAGTCCATACTGTGTGGACCTGGTGTAAAACTGCCACTACTCCCTGGGAGCTACTCCCAATGTCAGAGCCAGAGATATCCGCTGGTCCCCGCGGTCTGTCAGGCCGACAATGGCCGGTACCAGCGGCGGGGAAAGGTGACGTGTCAAATGTCGTCTGCAGCAGCCGTCATGTGACAGTCGCTGCTTCCCGGCCTGTTACTGACCCCGGCCCACCTGTCATCCATACTCGTCAGCCCGCTTGTCAGGTACAAGCGAAGAGTCTCCTCGTAGTGACGTCAACAGCTGCCTGTTGACGTCAGAAAGTCTATGATACCTTACTGACCTTGTCAACAAGATGTATTTATTTAATGGCCACCAAGACCCTTTCACCCTACCATATCTGTGACCTTATATTGATATTGTGTCCCCCTTCTTAAAAACACTGCTGAAATGAGATTTCCTCCATGTGACGCCATGTTTTTTCGCTGGTTTCAACCTGTCTCATCCTATATGCAATGTGTGTAGTGCTTCTGGCAGATTTGCTTCCAGTGGAGGAACTAACATGACAATGAGATTTAAATTTCATAATGAATCTTTTTTATCTTAATGCACTTAGATATATCAATACTCAGAGGAAGAATTCTGGAACTCTTCATGGATTCAAAAAAAAGAATGATGCACATTGACTTGGCTGTATTGCACTACTTGCTTCAACTGCGATACATATATATGTGAGGTACTCCAAAATAACCGATGTCTACCAGCAACACAACTCCTGTACCCAAATTATCTGTAATATCATCATTAATTTCACACCAACATTGCAGCTCAGGTCGTGCACCCAGCAAAGGATGCGACATTATTATAACATTGCAGCAATGTTTTGATTGGTTCTTGTTACATTCTTTTGATGACTCCCAATCACATTGCTGCGACCTACTGCTGTGACATAGCATTACGATATTATTACAATGTTCTGGTCACATTCTCCAACTCAAACAGAATGTTCTTAAACTCACCAAAAAATAATGACATTCTGACTCACCATCAATAACGTAATTGTTACATGCCATCTATCAAGTAACAAACTGACTACAGAAGGTATGGTTGCAGAACATTTCTGTTAAGTCGCGGGTTGGCTGGGTAGTGTAATACCGCCTCGAGATCCCCTCGTTAGGCCTACTAAGGCCAGGTCAGGCCTTGTCCGCCTAAGGCTATGGGCATAAGGTTCCCCATCCCCTTCAGGTCTGTACCCCACCCCAACCTTCACACACTCCTACTAGGGGCGGATGGAAGAGGTGCAAATTGAGACGCCCCTTTCCGTCCCCTTATGCTTTTTTTTACAACCGCATTATGACCAACCAGATGTAAGAGGGCCACATTTCTCTTTGAAGAAAACATTTGAAATAGATGGCTGTATTAGAGGCACTAAACCTCCGGCATTACTATTATTACCCCCGCTATGAAGTGATCTATTTTTAACCAAGAGCCATACTTCACTTTGGTTGTGTCTTGGCAGTTTTCTTGTGAGTGAATTCCCATTTCTGAAGTGCTTGCAATCAAACCATTACAAAATTAGCATTTTTTAATGCTTTAGTGCTTGCAATTTATTCAGTTAAAGTGATTGACAAAATATGGTTATAGGGTCACATAACAAAGGAAAAGATTGATCCATATTCCTCTTACTTTTATACAAATTCAGATATCCACACTTGAACCTTCGTATTTCTTGCTCTGCCCCTACCCCTCCCCTATCCCTTTCCTTTCCCTTTCCCCTCCCCTCCCTCCCCTCCTTCCCTCTCCCCCCTCCCCCCTTTCCCCTCCCCTTCCCTCCCCTCCCCTCCCCTCCCCTCCCTTTCTCTTCCCTCCCCTCCCCTCCCCTCCCCTCCCCTCCTCTATCCCCACCTCTCCCCTTTCCTCCTCCCCTCAGCTCCCCTCCCCTCCCCTCCCCTCCCACTCCCTGCTCCCTTTGATGCCCCCCACGTACATGGGTCCTGCAGGGCGTGACCAGGCCCCTACTGGGCCACCATGCCCACCAACACGCATCATTAGGCCTATTTAGCCCTAAGGCCTAACCCTGACACGGCCCCTGAAAACCTTCAGTCCCTTAATGCTACCTTAAAGGCCGTATTCCACATACCAAAAGTACACTGCCCATTTGCAGCTGCTGTACTTTCGTCAGTGATGACATATAATCAGCAGCATCGCCGATAAAATTGACAAACATGTTGGTAATTATTTCCTGCCGATTATAAATCAACACCCAATTTTACAGGTGAAATGGGCAGCCCATGCTATTTGCACACTTTTGACCAAAAAGTATGCTGAAAGTGTGCCAAAAGTATGAGCTGCCAGTATAGAACGCCACCATAGGGAGGGTCAACATTGGCAGCGCGCACTTTCAGTATGTGAAATGGAAATGGGGCCTTAAAACTGAAGCCTATCCATAAGCAGTTACTTTTCATTTTCCTTTGTGAAATTCCACTGATTATCAACTGCTTGAAGATTAACAGCTATAAGAAATGGCTATATCTAGGCACAATCAAATTGATGTTCCATTGGAAATTCAAACTTATCTATACCTACAATAAGCTTGGATTTCCCATGGAGTGTCACCAACACAAACCCAGCCAATGATTTGACGTTATTATAACGCTGCAACAACATTCTGGCTGGTTCTGTATTTTTGTCCTTGTTATGTTCCTTTTATGACTCCCATTTCTGCAACGTGCTGTCATAAAGTTGCACTGCAATGTTATTACAACCTTCTGGATTTGTTCTTCATCCCTTATTCATTTTACATCAACCCAAACAGGTTGGTTTCATCCTAACCTCACCAAACAGGTTTTTTCATCCTAACCTCACCAAAAATAATGTTGTAATAACATTCTGATTTGTGAGGTTTCAACCTCATCATCAATAACGTAATTGTTACATGCCATCTTAGTAAGTAACAAACTGACTAAAATAGTATGGTTGCAGAATGTTTCTGTTACATCGCAAACTGGCTGGGAATGGAGTAACTGATATTCCCTCCGTCCAATGGTGCAGCTTACCCTGGTGGTGATAGGTGGGATGAAAAAGCCATCCCTCGTATAAAAAGGCCTGGACATTACACCGGGGCCTTTTTCCATTAGCCCGAGGGCCCGGCTGGTCAGCTGCCCGTTCATGAGCTGGATGCCCAACACAGACGGTTGGCCAGACCGACAAAATCCAGACCAAGCGAGTCGCGAGTCGAATGGTGGATCTGTACATTGAGTGTCCATTAGGTAGCCCTGTTCCCCAGAATCTGTTGATAGCTTGCCTTCTATTTTTTCTGCACTGTGCTACTATTTTTAGTTTTGGTCTATAGAGAGAGTAGAGAGGAAATCTGGTTTTGCACAGCAATGCCTTCATGAAAGAAATCTAAATGCATCATGTTTGAAAGGCTTCTTTCTGTTTTAGAATGTTGATACATGCAACTTGAATACGCTGAATGTTGTGGGAGACATGATTATCAACATTTAACTTGAATGCATAATAGAATAAGTAGTGGAAAACTCATATAACTCAACATTTCTCTATGATAAGTGCAAAATATTCTAGTTTGATAGTATACAAATTTTATACATGAAATTGATTTAATATACATCTAAATGTGAAAAATAGTAATAAAAAATCTATGTGATAAGGCCAAAAAGGTATGTTATACCCAAAGAGAGGACAGTGCCCAGACGGAGGTGTTACGTTATGAAAACCTCACAGCAACTTTCTGGTTAGGTTCTTGTTATATTATTTTGATGGCTCCCAATAACGTTCCTGCAACGTACTGCTGTGATGTTGTGCTGCAACATTTTTATAACATTCTGGTTATGTTCTTCAACCTTCTTACAACGTTCTGTTTTGGTTTTGTCCTAACCTCACCAAAAAATAATGTTATAATAACATTCTGATTTAACCTCACCATCAATAACGTAATTGTTATGTACCATCTTAGCAAGTAACAAACTGACCAAAGAAGTATAGTTGCAGAACATTTCTGTTATGTCGAGGTTGGCTGGGTGAACCACCCCCTTTCCTATGGTCCCCAGACACAGGCCTGCCTCTTGACAGTGGAGAGTGTCTCGTAGAGTGTAGGACCATTTGCCCACAGTACACACTCCCTCACTGGTGGTGGGGTGGTGCTATCTGTAACCTAATAAAGCCTTATTATAACTGGTGAAGGTATTTTGCTCCAGCAAGTTTTGTCACACAGAGAATGGTGGATACTAATAAAATAACTAACCTGCAGACATTCTTTCTAAGCCCGATTTCCTTTGAATATGATTTCTGAGCCTTTTAAAACTTCTCAAAGCTGGTCTTAATTTTAAGGCCATATTCACCAATTTCTACAGAAATTTGTAAATACATAGAAGAATATCAAAAAGGTGTATGTTGAATTCAAAGCTGAATATTAAGTAAATGGAGTGGTTTTCTTAGTGGCCTATATAAAATATTTTAAACAAACTTTCCCTAAGATAAAGCATAAATTTTGTTCCTTAGGTATATAATATTAGGTATGTATAATTTTAATGAATAGATTGGCTTCTATAAGACATAAACTATTCTATATTACTTAAATAGACCAACAAGAAGTCATAAAAACAAAGGAAAAATAGCAATCCCTTCTAGATTTACAGTGGGCAGTCCCTGAATGGCTGGGTCCATTTGTTCACAGCACACAGGCCCCCTGCACTGTCCACACACCCCTGGCCCCTCCCCGAAGCCCCACATTTTTCGACAAGACACTTGGCGAAGGGCATTGACACAGGCGCATACTTGCACAGGGACAGTCACCATTTACATTCAGGTCCTGCGTGTCTGACCGCCATTTGTAACCGCTGCATGCCGGGCAATTGTGTCAGGCATTTCTCAGCCCGAGTGATGTATGCATTATAGGGCTATACGTCTCTTGGTTTCTCCCTGGGATATAGCCTCTATAACTATGGAGCTTTATGGCTATGGAGGCTCTCCTCCCATTTGGGGGATATTTCATCATAAGGAGGGAATCATATATCATATTTGGTGGCTGTCATAGGTGGCAGACACTGCTATTCGTTATGGCCATGAACTAAATAGTCTATGTTTGTTTCATATAAGACTGAAAATATCTTATTGAGGAGTATGGTGGAGGCCCTGACAGACAGAATCATATTCTTAGTCAAATAAGCCCATCCCACATTGGATATATCCAGGGATCACTTGACAGATTTGTAGGTTTGTCAGCCAATCAAAATGCTACAAAATGGGGTTGGACATTATAGGTTGGGCTGACAGGCTTTACCATTGGTACCATGGGGAAAAGTCCAAAATATAAGGTCACAGTTTAGAGACTTTAATGGCTATCTGTCAACCAAATCAGGGAATAAACATAAGCAACATTGAGAATATTTCATTACTTTATTGTTGGTTTAAACTGGGATGGACTTATTACCTTTCCTGCAAACTCCATGATCCCCACCAAATGGCTATGGTCTATACTTTAACATAAATTTCCCTTTTCTGAAAGCAAACCAAAGTCTTCCTTTAAATATTTTGGTCATTAGACCGCAGGCAATTTCATTTATTTGTTTTTGTTGGTAGTGACAATCACATCCAGATTTATACTTACACATTCTTTACTTTAATTATCTACTGCTCGTTCGTTTTCTTTTCTGTCTATGTCTAGTTCATTCTCTGTTTCACTGTTTCACATTTTAGTTTTAATGATTGGAACTCATCAACATGAGACTGAAGATAACAAAGTTGGACAGAGTGAACATCCAAAAACTTTTAACATTCCAGTCAGAACCAGAGTCCTATGCACTCCAGAATTCAGCCAAGAACCTCAAGAGCTGGATGTTTTCCCCATTACACCTTCCTTGATTATTTTATCCTCCCTTCACTCGCTCTCCTTCGAGCACTATTTTAGGTCCTTTTAAGGTGGGCAAGTTACGCTTGAGAAGTTCTGATTATACACAAAGCGTTGCCTTAATCAGTGTCGACAGCGCAAATTGGAAGTTAAAACACAGCGGGCTCACAGGGAGCATGTTTTTACAGCGTCTTCCATGGCGCTGTTCCAGGAAAACTACTTTTCGCGAAATGGTTAAAGACCTGTGTCTCCGCTAATGGAATTAGAACGTCTTCAGGGGCATCTGGCAGCGAGTGTTTTAAGTCAGGTTCTCACTATAAGATAGCTGCTACAACTTTGATGCTGCTCTTTTAAACATATTGCGTTTCTGACTCAGATGAGCTACAAAAAGGTTTTACCAAAATACTCTCCCTGACAGATCTGCAGTAAACCTTTTCTCATGAAATCATGACTTTCAGTTATTCCAGAAATTGCAGCAGTGCGTACAAATCCACGATTAACTGTGAGAAATCATAATCATGCATGGTACATAGAGTTTTAGATTAATATTATTTAGTTGTAATATTTACCTTACATGGTCACTTATGCTCTTAACCCATACCCACTAGGCGATTTTACTGGCAATATGTGACGGGCAACTGGCAGATTCACTGGTAAAATCATCACCAATTCAGATCACCTGTCAGTAGGCATATGTAATATAGAAATGTACGTTTGATATGAATCGGCACTAAAATTGGCCGACTCATCTAGTAGAGTCTGATTTTAGCACCAGTGAATCAGCCAACCCTGTTCAAAATCTCCTGGTGGGTATAGGGCTTTACTGCTTGTGCACCTTATTCAAGATTTGATATATCTGACCGTGTGGTCAACACCACTGTGGAAAACAAACAGAGCTCTTTCGGCACTAGACTTAGGCAAACTTGCTAAATCTGGTCATGCCACTCCTTCACTTTACCACCTCCACATTCCCAAGCCCAAAACATCGGCAGTTCTCGTGAAACCTCGTGAGAACACGTGGCTGCCCTGGTAGGCAGGACACGCCACTCCCACCGGAAGTCACGTGAGACACGGCGGGAAACCACGGGAAACCGCGAGACTTTGACAAGACCGCAGACGCCATCTTGGCTGGAGCGCGCCAAAGGCGCATGCGCGGACAGCCTCTGGCGTCTGACTGACACAGTTTTCCCTGTCACGTGATCAGAAATCACCGCCGCTTGTCTCTGGTGGCACTGAAGTGAGCCCAAATACACAGCACGCAAACCAGCGAAATAAGAACAGAACAAAGAAAGCAAAGTTTGTTGGGAGAAAAATGAAGCTTTCTTTTCAGGAGTTTCGGTTTTCTTGGCCGTTAAAACATCTCTGGAGAATGTCAGCAGTTCAAGTTTCAATCTTGCAGAAAGATTTTAAGACCTGATGGAATTTGACTGAATGAAATGCCTTCAGCTCTTTATTCAAAGACTTTCTGACAATATTTGTGGACTCAGCCATGGACCTCTCATACAGAGACTCTGTCCTTGGTGTACATAGGATAAAGTGACCCTGATGTAACAGTATAATATATACCAGAGATTAAAACATGTCTATAACTTTGTTTTATATAGTTATAATATTATGTAATAATAGCCTCTAAAGACAAGATACATGTGCAATGAAAAGTTAAGTTTATGTTCAGAGATGAACTAACTTGTACTCTTTAAAAACCGTAACAAGTTAATCATGTAGAATGTTAGAAATGGTTAGAAATGGTTAGAAATGGTGTGCAAAAGACCATCGATTATTGGGCCTTTCATAGAGCTCAGAGAAAATGTTATCTGGATTTCAATATGAGGACTGTCCCTGTAATGAGCCTAGTGCTTATGACGTTTAGCTGTACATGTATTAGATATGTGCAACGCCAGTATCTATCCGCAAGCTAAAGGATAAGGGAGTGTAAGCAAACTCTTCAACAGGATTAAACCAGATTACCAGGGTGGTAGTGCAGTCAGAGGTACAAGCAGATCATATAGACACATACTATTTATCATACAGGATAACGTGACTTTGAAAGGGCCGTTTGTCAAACCATGAAACATGCAAGTACTTCATTGAAATAATACATTATGTCTATGTACAAAAGTATATCTACATACAATGGATCAGCCTAGGTTTAGAGGGAAATTGTTGTGTGTTTCTCTTCAAGAGAGAACAAAAACTGTTAACAAATATTTAGGGTCGATTGTAGGGTGCATTGTCTATACCGTACATCATGCACTCTACGCTGTGAAGGAATCAAAGTAGGCTTAATGATAAGAAATGGTGCACTTGATTTATGAATTTGATTTGAAAGAAATAATATAACTGACTTGCATGACTTTCTTTTTTACTTCCACAATAGATATTTGCTTCAGGTGATTGAGTATAAATTGAGTTACTCCTAATTCGATTTGAAAAAGAAAATTATAAGTACGACGGCCTGTAGAAACAGAAATACACGTTTCTTCATTCCTGCACCCGTACAAAAATAAGTACTCATGAATATGAGATGAGACTTTAAAATGTTTACCCTGTTATTTCACCACTGTTATATGGTGCGCAAATTAGAGGACATTTAGATAGAATCATGTGCGGGCAGCGGGAGTGGAATCCAATCGGATTGTAAGTGACTGATTGAAATATAATGTGGGCGTCATTACAGCCCTGAGAGGCGGGCATTAGTTCGTCAGGTGCGATTTATCACCGTTATAGGAGGGACAGGGATAGACATGGGGACTAAGCCTTCTCTGACAGTGGGTTGGGGACATAAGAAAGTGGGTGTGGGTGTGTGTGTGAATGTTCTAAGGATCAGGCTAAACCAAAAAGTAAATTATATTGCGTTTTTCTCTATGCAACGTCCAAGAGAAACAAAATAACCTGCTTGAAATTGAAGTTAAGAAACATGGTCTCCCTATTGAAGGTCGACTGTAAATCCCATTCTTATGTAATTGTCAGTACAGTGCGTGGACTCTACACTGTGAAGGAAGAACAGTTGGCTTTATTGGGGTTACTGCACCGGATTTATTAATACGATTTTAGAAGTACCGATTTACTCTTCGCATTACATATTTGCTTTAGGTGATTGAGTATAAATTGAGTTACTCCTAATTCGATTTGAAATAGAAAATTATAAGTACGACGGCCTGTAGAAACAGAAATACATGTTTCTTCATTCCTGCACCCGTACAAAAATAAGTGCTAATGAATATGAGATGAGACTTTAAAATGTTTACCCTGTTATTTCGCAACAGTTATATGGTGCGCGAATTAGAGGACATTTAGATAGAATCATGTGCAGGCGGCGGTAGTGGAATCCAATCGGATTGTAAGTGACTGATTGAAATATAATGTGGTCGTCATTACTGCACTGAGAGGCGGGCATTAGTTCGTAAAGGTACGATTTGTCACCGTTATAGGAGGGGCAGGGATAGTGAGGGGATCTTACTGTGATGGTGGGGTTGGGACATAAGAAAATAGACAACATGGAGTATTAGTTTAAGCTTAGAAGTATGGTTTATGAGAGCTGTATATAGTTTTTGTTCACTGGTTAATTTAAAGGTGTATACCTGCAGAAGAAAGTATACGCCTGAGGTAGGAGATGCACATTGAGGATCCTTGGGGGCTCCTTCTGGTGAAAAACACCGTACACATATGTCTACCTTATACCATGCATGGGACCTTCTGATCAGTAGCAGTGCTGACTGTTTAAACAGAGGCGGAGGGGATTGAAGCAGGAATGAAACAGTGACACTTCAAACCTCTCAGTGGGTTTGCTTTGAATCGATCGCCAAGTCCAACGTAATAAATATTGTGTTTTACAAACATCTCTACCTTCTATTATGAGGCCGAGAGGAATATATTTATGAATCTGACATGCTGAAGATATGCAAATCTATGCACCCAAACTTCAAAAACAACAAAATAAGCCTCTCTAGAAAATATACTTTGTACAAGTATAACTTATTGCAGGAAACTTATGGGTCTGTACACTCAACTGTGGGACAAGCTTGGCTCCTGGAATACGACCACAGAGTTGAGGGTTGAATCTTGGCTCCAATACTGGAGCGTGGGTCCCTCTCCTCACGTGAACAGTATTCAATATCATGTTTTACCCCACTCCAACACGCCAGATAAAAAGGGTCCCCCTTCAGCCTTATCAGCCCTGTGAAGTCCCTTCAACCCCCTCTAATGATGAATAGTCCACACTGCCTCCTACCTCTCAACACCAGATTAAGCCTAATTGTCAATTAATTGATTAAAGTTTAATGACAGTGCTAGGGCTGAATGCCTAATCAGGCAGGGGTTAGTTAATATAGAGGGGTGGCGTCTAACCCTGGGGGGGGGGGCACACTGACTCTTGAAGGTCACTACCCACTGCCAAACTACTGTCCCTGCTTTGCGTGACTAACAATTTTAGTTGACAGCCCCTAATTTTTGGGTGATAGAGATTACCGCCCCCCAGAATCACCAAAACTGTTTAGGATTACTTCTGAAAACATGTCATTAGTTATTTTTGGGTGAAATAAAGTAGCAAAAGGGCTATGTTTTAAGTTATTACTACTGCATTGTTCTATTGATGTAGATGGCCCCCCCCCCCCCCACCCCTTTTTTTTTTTGCCCTAAAAGTGAGTGGCCGCCCTTCATTTTTTATGTTCACCGCCCCCGCTGCGCCTGTGCATTTGGCAGTGGGTACCTTTTCAAGTCCAAGTGCCCCCCCCCCTCGGCATATAACCATGGAGGATGGGGGGGGGGCTTTGACTTTCAATTAGAAGTCCCCCCTAACTTTTCATTACATTAATGAGTGGGGCCTGGGTGCTTAGTGGTTGGGGATGGGTGGTTAGGAATACTGAGGCTGGAGTCAAAGGAGGCAGATTTTCTTGTATTTTCTACAATATTAGACTTCATAACAAGTTTGTGTCAGAGGACTAAGGAGTTATAGCAACCCATCATTCAAAATTTTCGCTCAGTGTGTGCATACCGCTATCAGCGGCAGACGAAGGAGCTCTCTCCTTGGGCGCCAGCTTTACAATGAAAAAAATAATATGAATCCATCCCTGCATGGTTATGAGAAATGTTTGCATTCTCCTAGCAGTGTGAACGTACAACTATAGAAAATGCCTACATTCCTCCACCATGTCTATGCAGTTTGCAGTTGCATTCAGTGCTAACGGATTAGATTTCCCTATGATAAACCCATGGCATGCTTCATAAGGAATCACGGAGGAATTAACATATGTTACTTCATCTTATTTCTATTTCTAGAGTCTTCAGTTATTACCCTGATCCAAAAGAAATAGTTATCTATTGTCTAGTCTCAGACCTTAATAATGACAGTGGTCTTTTACTTGAACCACTTTTTTATTCCACAAAATATTATAACTAGAGGAACAAAAACCCCTAACTCTAAAGAAAGACCGTCCTCACTATTCCATGCTTAAGCATCATACCTTTACATAGTCGGCCGACAGATCAGCCCTAAAATCGGCTGAATCTACATGGTTGCCATTTAGTACAGTACATTGAAATGTTCATGTTTAATCTGAATCAGTGCTAAAATCAGACGACTCTACTCCTAGAATCAGCCAATTTTAGCACCGATCCCTCGGCTGACTCCACAAAAAAGTCCTTGTGGATATGGGACTTTAGAGTCTGATGCTCCTTACACTAATAAAACCCTACTGTGGCTGGCTTTCATATACTATGTAGCCTTGTCAATTATCCTAGTAATGCCAGTTGTGCACCTACACAAATACACTATGATTGCAGCGGACCGGTTTGATCGAGGACCGCCCCTTTTTATCGTGTGGTAAATGGCATCGTCCCTCGGGATGGTATTGTACCAAGTTCTTTGTCATAGTCCTTGAGTTAAGCTAATAAGGGAGGCAGGAGGACCATAATGTGTTTTTAGTTGTACCATAGATGGGTTCTTTTGTATAGAGTATAGCAAGCATGAGTCTATAATAAGGTGGTCCATAAAAAATGTGGAGGGTGCTTCTTCAGGCCATATTTCAATATACTGTACTTGCTTGCGGCACCATTAAAGGATGCAAGTAAACTGCCACAAACTTGCATGCAGTAGGGTCCTGCAAGGTGGAATATGTGTACTTGCGGCACTAACTTGCAGTACTTAGAAGTACCGCAAATGATTATATATATATGTTTTCTGAGGTTTGCTTGCAGAACCAGATACAAAAATGTTGGTATCAAAACCGCAAATTGCTTGCGGCAGCTGAAAATCAACAACCACAATTGCGTCCCTACCGCATAGTGAAATATAACCTTTAAGGCTGTTCTATTTCAAACATATCCATTGATTACATAGATAGCAAAGGATGGAATATAAAGGATTTGATGAAGAAACAATAAACTCTTTTATAATCATGTTAAAATTACTCATATCTTTCAATAATGAATCAAGGCTGACCAAGGCTTCCCATGAGGGGCTCTATACACATTGTTTTCAAAGAAAAAAAATCCAACAAAATTGTTTACTTGTTCTATTCATATCTTACTCATATGATCAGACCTCTCCAGTCATACTCTGTAATTCATGCATTGCTAAAGAGGATAACTTTGGGAAAACAGCCATGAGTTCTAACCGTGAGCTGTCAATAAATGATCTCTCCAGGGAAGACACAATGTGTAGAGGCTGACAGAGGACACTTGTATGGTGTCACATGACTGTCACGTGGGCTGCTATTATGTATGTGGCCAGCTGTGGCCCATCACTATAGGCCTAGTTTATTCATGTTTACCTTATATGTTTGTATTTTCCCTGTCTTTTATATCGAAAGTTCACAGACTTACACGTATCACCTTCATTGTTTTTGTCCTCTGTTTAAGTATCATATCCACCAGCATTTATATCAATAATCGCAAGTGAAAATACCTAAAGGGCCATACCAACTAGGCTGGCTAAAAACAGCTATCATATTAAGTATCATATCCACCAGCATTTATATCAATAATCGCAAGTGAAAATACCTAAAGGGCCATACCAACTAGGCTGGCTAAAAACAGCTATCATATTAAGTATCATATCCACCAGCATTTATATCAATAATCGCAAGTGAAAATACCTAAAGGGCCATACCAACTAGGCTGGCTAAAAACAGCTGATTCTGCCCCTAGAAACGGCCGATTTTACCAGCGATTCAGATCAAACCTGCACATTCCATTATACTGTGATGAATTATAGTAATCAATCAATTGGCATGATATGAGTTCGTGTAGTAATTATAAAGGTTAAAAGTCGAATAATGTCGTCGTTAGTTACAAGTAAAACTGTCTTTTGGGACACAAGTGCGAAGCACACGTTATCATGTGGTACGAGCTACACGAAACTGTTAGTTAACACAAGATTGTGATGTATCATGTATCCTTGACCAGAAGTGACCTCAGTTAGGGTCAAAGTGACCACGTGATGTTATGTAACCAATCAGGAGCCAGGTTATGGCTATAAATAGAAGTGATTGCATGAGAATAAACAGTCCCACTTTGGAACTCAACGTGTTCACATCTCTCTACTTCCTGGGAATGGGCACAAGGCAGCCTAGAAGAGCCTCATAGACAAGAATAGCAGCTAGATAGCGGGAATTAGACCCAAGTTACGACCAATCAGGGAGTTAGGACTTAGAAGAAATTAGGGCAAAAGGGATGCACGAACAAACGAGTCCATACGAGAATGGGAACGACTTCGTCCAATGTACGAACTAGGGAAACGAACGGGTATGATGATCAGATGGCGGGAGCTCGGCCTACACAGTACCACCTTTTTAATTTTTTGGGCATGGTCCATGTCGTCAAAGCTAGAGCTGCCGTCCGAGATACCTGTTAGGCGCGTTGTATGAGAACGTCTCCCCCCTCGATACCCGCCCAACCTGAGCTGCTGACCCCAACCCCGAGAGTCCCATCAGCCACCCTTTCCAGGAGCCAGAAACCCCTCCTTGCCGATCACACCATATCCACCACCAACCCCCATGAGCGGGGCATGTTTCCAGAGACACTCTCGACCACCCTTCCCCCGATCACCCAACCAACTGTTCAGACGAGTGTTCGCGAAAACCCCATCCAACTCATGCATTGGTTGCCCGGGCACGATTCAGACCCAGACCGCATGAAATGGTCATATCTCCGTCTGGAACCACATGCGTCCTCCCACAGAGAACATCACAATACCATACTAACAGGCCATCATAAGAATCGGCCAATTCTCCCACTTTCCCGTCGCTCATCACCAGTAAAATCGCTCAGTGGCTATGGGGCTTAACACGTTCAAGAACGCATCATGGAATATAGCCTGCTGCTAATGAAGCCATGTCCCCATTAAGCTGCTGGAAGTGATTTGGTCAGCCGACCGAGGTAAATGAAAATTCGGGCTGCCATCCACTAGTCAACTTAACACAACACTCAGGGATTAGGGTCGAGTGGCAGTACCAGTCAAAGTTTATACAAGAATTACAAAATAACTTTCCAGACAAGAATATTGGTGTTATTATCGGGTTTGGTTGAATATTTGTTGTCAATATTGGTTAGAAATCGGGGGCTGTGCCCCCAAGCCCCCCTTTTTCTTTCATTTTTTCTATTTCTAAATTTTCTTATTAATTGCCCCATAAACAATGACCGACCTAAGACAAACAAGAGGGGATTATCTTCTATCAACACGTTGACTACTGAGGTGCACCCAAAATTCGTCACTGAAGCAATGAAACAGCACAAATATCAGACAAGTCTGGCTCTGGAGTTTATGTCAACCCTAAGGAAATATTTACACCCAGGGGCGAATCCAGGAAGGTCCTGGAGGTGCTGACCCCCCTTTTTGGTGGACCCATAAATACAAAAAGAGGGGGAAATGTTGCGTGTGTACGGTGATTGCACACGGTTTTAGTACTTAGCCTTTATTATGACCCCCCACCCCCCGCCTTCGAAAATCCTGTATCCAACCCTGAAACCCGTGGCCGAATAAATGGTGGATTGTAGTTGAGGCAGTTTTCCACCATTGGGTACCAGGCTTATGTAACAGTAATGGTAAAAGTTTCTCTAAAACTCCTGAGACACAATCGAGCTCTGACAATAGGCTGTCAATAAGTCAACTCCCTGGGGAAGATCCAGTGAGAAGGGACACATGCATAGTGTCACCTGACTGGAGCTGACCTACACAATTATGTATGAGACCAGCTGGGGCCGGTAGCTGCAGGTACAGGAAACGTCCTTCCAATGCTCCCAGGAGGAGTAAAGGTCAGGAATGCCTCCAAATATTGACAGCCATGCAGTGTTTCTTAAGGCCCATACCCACTAAGTGATTTTACCAGCAACCGGCAACAGCCGACTGGTAGAAGGGCCGTCGCCGTCACCTGGCGACTATAAAATCAAGCAAGTCTGATATTCCACCAGCTATTTTGCTGTCAATTTTACCGGTGATCCCGTCTTCCGTTGCCTAGAATGCACATCATACCCATGGAGAATCGCCCAGCAATTGTGATTGTTCAGCGAATATGCCGGTTGATTTTGGGTAACATGATACTCATGCGGTTGTGGGTTGCTGGTAAAATTGCTTAGTGGGTATGGCTGAATCATAATCAAAAAACATTATAAGTTAGAAATGACAATTTTTTTATTCATTTTACAGCCACGTGATCATGATGGTGATCACCAAAAAGTGATCACATGACCACATCTGCACAGGGTCTATTCAGAAAGGCATATGAAATACTCTGCTGCAAGTGTTTTGAAGAATAATCTATAGGGACATACCCACTAATTGACTTTAGCAGCGATGGCTGATGGCAACCATCATAGTCGGTGCTATAATCGGCCAATTTCTAAATTGCCTGTAGGTATTGAAATCAGTGTGTTTGATATGAATCGGCACTAAAATCGGCCGATCCAACCCTTAAAATCGGCCGAATTTAACACCGAGTAGTTGGCCAATTGTGTAAAAGTCGCCTAGTGAGTATGAGGCTTAAGGTCTCTACTGTTGGCTCTCATATTGTGTGACTTCATCTGCAGTTGGTCTACAGGGAAATAAGGATCTATGACATTTCTCCTTGTCCTTTTTCCACCAATATGCTATTTCAAAGGTAGGGTCTCCCAATGCAAAGCCACACAGAGATATGACATAGAGAAGACACGCCACCCTAAACCAAGGCCACCTCAAAGTCATAATACCTGTACAACATGACTGCTCAATGACATGCTATCCAAAGAATATTCCCCTAAAAATATGTCACATAAAGTCATGCCACCTAAAGCACATGCCACTTTGTTCCTTGGATCGATCTTTCTACCAAGGATACTTGGCTCTATTTCTCACTCGTATGTTAAGGTATCTATTTGTAATTTTACCTTCCCCCTCTCCTCTGGCTCCTGTCCTAATAAGGACTACAAATAATCAGCGAAATTAGTTTTGTAGACGAATTGCTGGGTTATAAAAAGTTGGTCACAAAAAGAGGAATGTCGAGGGAAGAAGCGGAACGGGTTTAATTAGGAAAAGCCACGGTGGTCCTGGCAGTAGAGGAAATAGTAAAACAGGTGACATCCTAGGCAAGAATATGACGTTATTATAATGTTGCAGCAACGTTCTGTTTGGTACTGCTTTTGTTCTTGTTACTTTATTTTGATGGCACCCAAAAACGCTTTTAGAACTTAACATTGTGACATTGCACTGTGATGTTATTGTGGTGTCCCTGTTACATTCTTTCACATTATAATAAAATTATTATAACATTCTTTATCACTAAGGTCTCAACTTCACTAAAATATGATGTTATTATAACATTCTTTTTTAGTAAGTCTCAACTTTACCTGAAATAACAAACTGTGACTTGAAAATCCGGCAAGTAATACGTATGGTCACAGAACATACTTGTTACGTCGCTGCTTGCCTGGGATGGGACTACTTGGGCCCGGAGGTAAACGTACAGGGAGAAGCAACCTGATATCACTGATGCTGTTAACGGGGAACTAGAGTGGATAGTTAAAAGCTTTCGAAAATGAAACATTAAACTCTGAGTGAATGACCAATGATCTCTGCAATATTCAGCAGCTTTTAAAATGTGTCTGCAAACTGAATCAACGTGCCAATTTGAGAACTGTGTGGAGATTTTTTTATTGTTTTCTCTTTTTTTCTGAATCGTTTTTATTTGGGCTATATTTGACTCGGCATTGCCAAATCTTCCGTCTTTACCCACTTTAAGATTGAACTTCTAATAGTCATAAAGTGACAAGTGGCTAATTAAATTGGCTACACATGAACGTATTGATTATATTTTATTCATTCGTGGTATTTATATTTGAATTTGATTGAAATACAATCTTTCTTAATCGTCTTTGGATATGCCTAGTTTGGTATATTCTGTATTCTCAAATGGAGGTTTGTGTTTCATGAAGTAGCGTTGATATTTCACATCGTCAAAGTCATAGGCTTTACGCCCTTAACAGAGGTTTTATGACCCTAGAGGGGTTTTATACTGTGCGACGTGAACTGCGATATTGAGGATATCACAGAAAGTTCACACACAGGGATGATATAATTGTTTTAAATCGGTTGTTTTGAACTTTTCACATGATTAACCAAAAATTGTATCCCTGATATTTGCAACTTCACATCACAGCTCATATTTCACATTGCATTGTCACATCGCAGCTCACATCGGATAGTGTAGAATGGGCACTTCTGCAAAATTTAATTGACTGTGGGGCATATGAAAAAGACATCTGCTCAGCATGAATATGTTTGTGCTTTGCCAAGAAAAGATTACAAGAAAGAATTCTTCTCAACATGGTTATCATTGGCATGAATAGAACATAAATTGATATCCTGATGTGCAGTGGTGTAGTGTTCTATCATTCTCCTCAGCTATATCATGCCATGCAGACCCCTTCAAAGAAAGAAGCACTTTGAAATTCATGTATACCCTGATACCATGCAAACTGCTGCAGCGAAATAAAAGCCCATCGACAATGGGGAGTTTCAGATCCTCTGAGCCATGACGTAACGTAAACATATCTGATTTTTTTTCCAGCTTTTAAGATATGTTTCAAATATATTCCATTCACAGCACACTTCTCTACCTATGTTTTGAAAATGTATCTAATAATACTTATATAATTTGTACTTAAATATGATTGGGTAGGTTTGAGATACATTGACGTATCGAGATGCGTTGTGGAATCTGAAACTCCCTATTAAATGATGGCAGTACTGATGTTATATGTAGCCAAATAATGAAGATGCATTTGCCTATCAAGCAGGATTAGATTCCAATCTCAGGTCTCTCCCCATTCCTTGTCTCCCATGTTGGATGATAGAGCGCTTCTGTAGGCAAATACCTCCCCGCGACACCCAGGATGGATTATCGCCTTCTCCACAGCACATTTATCTTTATAATGAGAGTAGAACTAGGAGGGGGGATGGGCCTTACAGTGCAAATACTTGGCATAGGGGTTAAGGCTTATAAGGTGTCATACCCCTATATATTGTGCAATTTTAAACCTACATAACTTTAATTAAATTTAATTAAGGTTCTTTCAATGGAAAATTCTGCCTCAATTGATAGACTTTTATTAGAAAAATTGAATTTGACCTGGAAAGTCTTGGAAGGGTTTTATAATGATGGACTTTCCAACTTTCCTAAATTTTTACTTCAATCACTGTCAGATTTTGTGCAGGGCCACCTGCAGGACATACCATCCATCTTGCTGGTTCGGGAGGTATGTTTGAAAGATGTGGCAGCGTACAACATCCATCATCAGACAGGTGCACGTAATGATATTGCATAGCCCGAACAGCAGTGACGCATACTTTTATGGCTATAACGCTTCTGTAGTTTAGGCCTTATTGATATTGGATTTTTCTCATAAGCGGCTGATCATGGCGAAAGGTTGGTAGTAATGGCTGGTAGGGGGATGGGGGAGAGCGAAGGGATTGGCGATTTATAAGGCAGGCTGAGTGATCAGCATCGCAGGCAATTGGGCCGAGGGGAAATTAACGACACTCCGCTGAGGATCTAAAACCTATTACATGTCAGGGGAGGGCATTTAGTAAAGGGTAGGGTAGCTGGAGGGGAGGGGAGGAGGGAGGGGGCAGGTGAGGAGCTGGGATAAAGAGCTGGAGGTGGGGAGGATGAGGAAAAAGTGAAGGGGTGGAGATTGGAGGAGTTAGGACAGTAACTAGGGAGGCTGAGATTTATAATAGTGAAAGGGTCAGAAAAGTAGACAGACAAGCAGGAAGAGACTTAGTTAGATATTGAAGTGGGAGGGAAGTAAAGAGGCATTGTGAGTAAGCAGGTACATTCATATTACACAGAGCAAATAGCCATATTAAATACATTCAGGGAGAGACAGCCAAACAGATAAAGAAAGATATAGTTGGTTGGTTGGTTATTGGTTCCTTTACACCCTAATCAACTGCCAGGGTTATATCAAGGGTGGTGATGGTGATCAAATTTATAGGAAGGTAGAGGCCATGCCCCTACACTTTTACTGAGGCAGGTGTTCTTTAATGTGCCCATAGGCAGGGCCAAACACACAACCACCGATGGTCCTAAGACCCAGTCATTAGCACTGGGGGAAATGCGAGGTGGTCTCCCAACAGAGGATTGAACCTGGGTCGCCCGAAAGAGAGGTGACTGCTCTAACCACTACACCATCTCATGCCCCCACACCACATGCCCCCACCTCAGATATAGAGATGGGTCAAATGGATATGTATCTTAAGAGGGGAGGTACATTGGGGGGGGGGGGGACAAGGAACATTAGGGAATAAGAGATCTAAGATACAGTGTAAGAGTTGTAGAGTCAGGTCCTATACATGCGCATGTCTAGACAAAAATGTAAGTTTGTTACCTGATGGTAAAAGACCAATCATTAATCCTGATATCCCCTTTGGAGATCTACTGACTGCTAAGAGTGTATTTAAGTATTGAGCTTATCCCAATTTACACCAACACCAAAGTTAACCGTGAAATATTTCTTAAACTTCCGTCTTGCTTATTTCATGAAGATAGTTGTCTAACACAAAATCAACCAAAGCAGTTTTATTGACAAAATGCTCTTTAAATTTGTAAAATGCAGCTTTACATATTGGCCATTATGCCATAGGAACCAGTTTTAAAGCCTGTCAGCCAAACCTATAACATCCAACCTTATTCTATCCTGAAACGCTTCATTTTTGATTGGCTGGCAGACCTGCAAATCTGTCAATTGGTCAGATTTAACCGCAGCTCTAGGAGACAACGATGGCATATCTGGTAGTTTTCTCCAACCTTTGTCCAACCCCATCAGATATACCCAATGTGGGATGGCCTTATTGGCCAATTTTTAGAAGTTATCCTACTAATAATGGGCTGATTATGCACCAATTCAGCCCCTTGGACATAGGGCTTAATTCTTTAAAGTCCCATATCCACTAAGAAATCTGAATATCGATGGGCAACAGGTGACTGGGCAAATCATTGGTAAAGTCACTGTGTAGCTCAGGATCGCCCATTAATATACCATGGGTATGGTGCAGATTCTGGGTGATGGGTGATAGATGACAGGATTGCCGGGAAAATTGTCGGGGATTTCGCTGGAAAAATAACAAACTTGCCTGATATTCCAGTCACCTGACAACACCTACGCTGTTTCTCCTAGTCGCCCGTCGCCCGTCAATGGTTAAATCGCCCAGTGGGTATGGGACTTAAGTCTATGCATTAGATTCTCACAAAGCTCCCTTTAAAAGGTTCATTCTAGGACTCATTAGCCACACCCTTACCCTATAAGCTGAGGCAGTTCAGGCTCTGGGTCACTGGAGGTGAGATAGTGTAGGGGTATTGATGAGAAAAGGGGATAGACTAAGAAGATTCCATCAGCTTACTTACATTGATTACTTTGGGAATAGAGGTCTGAACTCTGGCCAAGGATCCATCGGTATAATTATAATTCAATCAATCACAGCCTGGATTAATTGAGGTTATCATAAGGTCAGCTGAGGTTTAGAACTATATATTATATAGTTATATATTTGTATGGATCATTATGTTTATATTTTATTTGAGATTATCATAAGGTCTGTTTAGGTTTAGAACTACATGATCTATGTACACAGTATAGAGGCATGACATATATATAGTATATGCCATGATATGGTTTCAATAGAACCAGGTTGGAACCATTGTATTACTAAAGATACATAATCAATCCTTAATAGAAATACATTCATTTCCATAACAAAGACAGGAACCAAGGACTATAGATCAAGCAGTAGGCTCCACAGTAAAGGTGGTATAACACTACATGACATGGTCCGCAATATTATGAGCGCAGATAAATCACACATATAAAAGGTAAAATCCTTTGTTGAACATGTATTAAATACACCAAATTGTCAACTTCAAACAATTATATAACTCCTGCATACAAATTCTCCTTACCAAGGATAGCTTATTTACAGTATTTTAAGGACCTGCAGGCTAATTTTGACTGAATTTGTCGAAAAAATCCTTTGATAATCTATAGTAAATAAACAAATAATTGTTCAATATCCATCTATAATGGCTGAATTTTCAAACAATTCACAAGAAATATCGAATGTATATGGTAACTAATTTAGAAAATAAATGAGGCTTGTTTTTCACTGGGCTAAACTCCAGGGTGCAACCTGTTTTAGTTAAAACTTATGAAAATGGTTTTCCGCAGTAGGGAGAATTCTCCAAACCACAGATAGCTGTTTTCTTGACTTTAACCTGCAGGCTAGCCTTAATCAGGATGTATTCTGGGTGAATATGTCGACAACTCACACAGATTAAGCATAGGAATTTTCATAAATCATGTCATTATTTATAGTTTGACATTAAGAAAAACGCAAGATCATCATCTTTTAAATTTGTATCCATATACATTAAATATTTTCCAAGTTGTTCAAAAATTAATTCATTATAGGTGGATTTAACACAGTTTTTCTTTAATTTTTACAGGGGTTTTGTCGACAGAATCAGTCAAAATTATCCTGCAGGTGCTTAAAATACTATAAATCAGCTATCTGTGGTTGTGTGAATTGTAATAACATATTATTATTCTGATATCGCCTCTCCAAGTCGTGTAGTGTAATATGGCCTTTACATACAGGTAGCATGGAAGCCCCATGATATGACATGAGGGGAGGGGTAGCGGGGGCCGGGTGGGTCTATTTCTATGGTGTCCTATACATGTCCACACATGTTCAGACTGATATGACGCTTTTTACCTGACATTTCTCTCTTATCTATTTCTGACACTTTTATTAAGCCCCTATCATGTTACAGCTGGGCGCCACGGCACTGGGAGTTATTGCGTTCTGTATAACTGTTTCTATAGATACTTCGCATATTTATATGGGGGTAAAAAGAATTTGCCGTTTTAGTTCATGATAGTTACACCAAACTGATTTATGTTTTTTTTGTTTTTTTTATTTTATATTTTACTCAGGCTTTAGATCAACTTAAATTGCAAATGGTCTTCCATTACCGTTTGGACAAATTCTGTAAAAATATGAACAAACCACCACATCACTATCACAAAAGTTTGTTGGTAGATTAGTTTGGTAATATTTCTGACTATATATCACCATTCGAGATTTTATATCAACCCTTGCAATTGTATATTGGTAGTATTATGGCTAGAGAATAATCGCAGAGTGTAAAAAAGACTTGTGGCTGTCAGGTAGATCGGAGGGTCTAGGGTGTCCTGACCCCCTTTTGGTGGGGACTGAAACTTGCCAAAGAAAAAACATAGTTCTTGTGTGCATATGCATGAATGCACACCATTTTGGTACTTAGCCTATATGCAAACCCCCTCCTTTCAGAAATCCTGGATCTGATCTGACTGTTGATAACATTAAAAGGTGGCGAACCAGATCAATGTATTCCCTTTTACTCCCCCAGTACCTGTGTGTGTAAAACAGCTACAGACCCAAGTCCTATTAATGGTACTTGCGTCTCCTTGACAGAATGCTGACAAAGGCTGCCTCCTTTACCCATGCTTAGGGCTGGATATTGATGGATGTAGATCACTGAAGGTCATCAATGTATACGCATAGGTGGAATAAAGCCCCATACCCACTAGGCGATTTTACCATCGCCCGGCGATGCCACAGCAGTCAAATTCCTTGCACAATCACCGTGCTATCACTATTGCCAGGCGATTCCCCGTGGGTATTGTGTTGGTTCCAGGCGACAGGCAATGGATGGCGGGATCGCCGGTAAAATCGCTGGTAGAATCACCAACAAATTATCAAAATTGCTTGATATGACAGTCGCCCGGCGACGACAAGGCTAATTATCCCCGTCGCCCGTGACTCATTGCCTGCAAGGTCACTAAAGTGCATTAATACCGTTCTGATATCAGTGAAGGGGAGGGGCTACTTAATGTGGTTAAACCTTTTAAACCCCATACCCACTAATTTACTCTAGCAGCGATGGCCGACAAGCGACTGGGAGAATTGCGGGTAAAGTCACCAGGCAAGGGGGTTATCAATGGTTTGCAAGGTGACTCCCCCGCTTGTATGGTGTGCTTTCTGGGCGATGGGCAACATGGCGCAGGTTTGCCGGTAAAATCACTGGTAAAATCGCAAGTGAAATATCAAACTTGTTTCATATTACAATCACCCGGCAATGATGAAGACGACGGTTCTCCCAGTCGCCCATTGCCCATCGCCGCTACAGTTGCTTAGTGGGTATTGCCCTTTAATTGTTTTTATATGAAACATTATATGAATCTACTGAAACCAAATTTACCATTTTCAGTTGTTTAGATATTGATAGGGCTCCAGCTCCAATGTTATTCTTTCTAATTTTGTCAGGAAATAGAACCAGTATACAACCTTTAGGCCTCGGTTATCATGATAAGTCCAATTAGGAAGATATTCAACAGTTTCTACAAAAAGAATTATAGGAACAAAACTATGCTACAACAGTGTAAGTAATATGTAAGAAAAAAGCTTATACATGTTATAAAAAATTACCGTTATAGAACAGTCAAACGAATTATCTTTCGATATCACAATAACGGCTGCGCAGCATCTCTTGTAACTGGATCTATCATAGTGTGTAAACCAAGCATTAACTTGTATCTAAGTGGATTGGGTACATGTCATACAAATAACAGGTAAATAGGTGGAGTAGGCATGAAGGAGGGTGGGTGGGTGTGGGGGTAGATTAAACAGGAACAGCACAGTGCTAACCAGAAAAAGAACAGCCCCTTGTGTGAGGAAATCAATCCTACACATTGTCAACCACTCTACATACCTGTATTCTTGAATTATGCATATACCAGAATGTGTCAGCTACATTGGCTACACTAAATCACAGGTAAAAGTTGGAGTGCAACTACTTAAAGAATGGTTATTTTATAAAGTGTGCTCTACAGGGTCAGATCCAGGGGGTCCAGGGGGTCCAGGGGGTCCTCACAGACACACCCTTCCCCTTTTGGTGGACCCCAAAACTAACCAAAGAGGGGGAAATGTTGGGCACATGCTCACGCTTATGCACCATTTTAGTACTTAGCCTATATGCTGACCCCCCCTTTCGGTAAAACCCCATACCCCCTAAGCAACTTTTACATTTGGGCAACAAATGGGCGCTAAAATTGGCTGATTCTTTTAATCACCTGTTAGTATAGCATATTGAAATGTGTTTGTTTTATCCGAATTGGTGCTAAAATCGGCAATTCTAGGGGCAGAATTGGTCGACTTTAGTGCCTATCCGTTGTCCAACTACTGTAAAAGTTGCTTAGTGGGTATGGGGCATAATCTTGTATTTGCCCTTGCTCTAGGGTTGTTGTATGGTGGGAGAAGTGTCTTAGATATCATTGAAATAACCCCTTTGTCCTTTGCCTTCTTCTAATACACTGGTGGGTGGGTTTCTGGTACTGTACCCTGGGGGCTGTAATCCATGCCCCACCCACTGAAGACAAAAGAAGTATCTCAATGCAGCAAAGGGGCATAGTCAGCATTTCAGAAAGAATAAGGGGTGGGGCTTGATACATATATATGATACTTGTATTTATGTTTTCAACGAGATTCTACTTATAAAGGTTTCTTTACGGCATAATAGTGTGATGATGGTAACGTGGAAACTTTCCTTTCAAATTTATTGGTTCAAGATGAAATATGGTAACAAGTGCATAACTGTATACCAATATAGTGCTCAACATACCATGTTTTAAATTGCTATTCATTCAAATATATATAGTACTTTGGTAGTTTGCCGCCTATGATAATAGGAATTCATAGGAACCTATTTTGTAACTTGAAGTTTGAGCGTCATGAACCTCACCTGGAGTTGGGCCTCTGATTCTATGAATCAACATGGTAGTGAACATGTTAAATCGTTTAATGAGCCTGCTGTTTTCAATGGTACTCATGTGGAGCAACTGTTATGACAAACCTTCTACTGATTTTGGGATGTTTGCAAATTTGATGTTTGTACAGCAATGATTTACAGTTGTGCATGCATGTTCACATGTGGCTGGCACTCCCTTATGACTGCAGAATGTATGGGAAACATGACACATGAAAAGTCTAGGGCAGAGAAAGTATTGTTGTTCTTTCTTTTATCTATTTATTCAAACCAGTAGATTTAAGATACGTTTCCATGTTTCCAGTCTCACACTTTTGTGCCATAAAGGTACCTTTTCAAGTAAAATTTCTCATTGCAACTATAGATCTGAGACACACGGAACAAGTCAAAAACCTGGACTTTTTCTGTCACCTTCTGTTAGTTTGCCTATGTTCTCATAAATTCACCGACATTCAACTTTTATGGCACATTCAAAGTGTGATGACAATGCTTGTCTCGTTAACTTTCAAAGCTTCCTTTAGAATTACATTTATAATAACTATCTAGCACTCTTAGCTTTCATTATGTTACAATGAATGGAACACAAAATGAGCTGTTCTTTCTGACCATATCTATAGCCAAGTAGTAATACTACACTAAAGCTCTGTTATGCAGAGCAATTTTCACTTCGGACAGACATTGAAACTCCTTTAATGAAACAGACCAGCGATCAATTTGACACCAGTTCTTTTTTCCCTGTTTGCACAAATATGGCTGCAGGTCCACAGTGTCACAGCCATCTGAGGAAATTGTTGGATATTGAGTGGTGTCTTTTAAGTCTGTGTGGCCAAAGAAACAGCTATGAGCAGACAGTGAAACTGCCGTGAGCGAAACTTGTGATGAAAGAAAGATGTGAGCGTAGCGCGTCACTTGAGGATGCGCGGGTACATGGAGATGGGATATGGGACGTGACATCACCAAAGAAAAGGGGCTCCTTTTTGTGTGGGGGTTACACAGTGGACAGGGCAACATCACACTCAATATTCACATTGATTGATTTGGTTCTGATTGATTAGATTAGGTCTTGTTTTATTGCAAATCCCTCCAGAAGTGCCATCATGTTTCTCCTTGACTTCGTCAGACAGAGAATACAACATGGCAATCAAATATATCTAAGTCTCCAAGTTTTATCCTCACACTACTATTGTTGACGGTTCTACATTGCGGTTTTGATATCAGCTTTCAAATGATGTGTATGGATATTGTGGTATCAAAAGAAATTACGTGAAACCGAATTTAATATATCAGACACGGGTACATGGAGATGGGATATGAGAAGTGACATCACCAAAGGCATGGGGGCTCTTCTTTGTGGGGGGGAATACACAGTGGACAGGGCAACATCACACTCAATACTCACAATGATTGATTTGGTGCTGATTGATTGGATTAGGTCTTGTTTTATTGTGAATCCCTCCAGAAGTGCCATCATGTTTCCCTTTGACTAGTCTTAAAGTCTGTGGGACAGAGAACTAGCCGTGGCCATTAGACATATCTCAGTCCCCAAGTATTGTCAACTCACAGTACAATTGCTGATATGTCCACATTTTGATTTTGATATCAGCTTTCAAATGGAGTATATGGATATAGTGATATGAAAAGAAATTACGTCAAACAGAATATAATATCTCAGACGCGGGTACACAGAGATGGGATATGGGACGAGACATCACCAAAGGATGGGGGCTTTTCTTTGTAAGGGGAATGCACAGTGGACAGGGCAACATCATACTCAATACTCATGTTGATTGATTTGGCTCTGATTGATTGGATTAAGTCTTGTTTTATTGCAAATCCATCCAGAAGTGCCATCATGTTTCTCTTTGACTAGTCTTAAAGTTCGTCAGACAGAGAATGTTCAATGGCAATCAAATATATCTAAGTCCCCAGGTTTTATCAACAAACTTCTATTGCTGATGGGCCCACATTTTGATTTTGATATCAGCTTTCAAATGATGTGTATGGATAGTGTGATTTCAAACGAAATTATGACAAACAGAATATGATATCTCAGGTGTGGGTACATGGAGATGGGATATGGGACGTGACATCACCAAAGGCATGAGGTTCTTCTTTGTGGGCGGATACATAGTGGACAGGGCAACATCACACTCAATACTCACAATGATTGATTTGGTTCTGATAGATTGGATTAGGTCTTGTTTTATTACAAATACCTTCAGAAGTGCCATCATGTTTCCCTTTGACTAGTCTTAAAGTCTTTGGGACATAGAACTAGCCAAGACCATCAGACATATCTCAGTCCCCAAATATTGTCAACTCACAGTGCAATAAGCCCATCCCACATTGGGTACATCTAAGGGTTGGACAAGGGTTGGACAAATTACCTGCACAAGTCATCCTTGTCTCACAGGGTTTAGGTTACTGAAATAATGATTTCTTTACATATCCCCAAGTATTACTTAAACATTATGATACCTTAAATTTCATCAATTGACATATTTGCAGATTTGCCAGGCAATAAATATGCAGTTTTTCAGGGCAGAATTGGGTTGGACATTATAGGTTGGGATGATGGGCTTTAACATTGGTTCCTATGGAAAAAATGCCAATATATAAAGCTGCAATTTAGCAATTTTGAGAGCGATTTGTCAACAAAATTGCTTTGGTTAATTTCCTATTACACAACTGTCTTCATGGAATAAGCATGGACACAATTTTGAAAATATTTCATGGTAAATTTTAATGTTGGTGTAATTTCCAAATAGCATTCAAATGAATGTTATTGATATGTTATCATTTCTAAAATATTTTGAAACATTTGATTGCTTTTCATGGTTTGTGGTGTTGCTTGGCATGGTTTCTACATTATTAAAGAGGGATAGAATGTAAGGACCTCTGTTCAGGAGATATTAAACTTTTAAGTTGGAGAAAATGTCATAGTGAAAGAAATTATGTTGAATTTGATATACCTCAGACAAATCATCTTTTCAAAATCAAATCTGGCACAGTTCATTTTCAAACCAGCTATTCTAAAATGTCTGGAAAACCGATTTGCCCGTGACTATTAGATGAATCGCACCAGCTATGCTGTTAATGGCAAATTGGATTCACTATCAATGTTTTGAAGACAAAACAGACTGCCTGTGTCTGTGAAAAACAAATTGCATCATCCAGAAACCCCTCTGTACTCTGTCAGCCTCAGGCACAATCTCATTGCCTTTAACATAGTTGGTGACAGCTCAATAGTTGGACTCATGAAAAATTGACACCCCGAAATGCGGTATTGAAATGCGGGTACTAGATGTGAATGGGATAATGAGATCTGCACAGTGTGGGTTGTACGGTGATTTAAGGTTGTATTCCACTATCCGATTTTACCCGCGATTCTGTTACGAAGGCCAAATACAGACACATTATACAGCAATACTAAGTCATTTGAATTCGGGCGACTAAGGTGGTTAGTAGCTCGGCAATCAACTCCATACTGGCACCATCATGTCTGGCGACTAAACTACTAATCGCCCAGGGTTTAGGGCAAAATATTTGACATGTTTAATATATTCCTATGGCCACAGGTAATTAGTTGGTCTCCGGGCGACGTACTAAATTATCCTCTAGTCGCCCGGCGATTAAGTACAAGAGCATCCCAACGTGGTGACTAACTTTTTTTTTTCAAAAGCATCTACTTGGTCGCCCGGCGACATACTAATTCACTAAACGCCGGACGACCAAGGTAGCTCGCCATCGTTAGTCGGCCAAGTGGGGACGCGGCATTAATATGAAGGTGCAGGGCTTATGAAGTATGCACACCTGTGATGTATTAACATTCTGCTTAGTTCTTTTTTGGTTCTTGTTACATTGTTTTAATGGCACCCAATAACATCACTAGATCCTAACATTGAGACACTATGACATTATTGTAACATTTTGGTTATGTGCTTTCACATAGAGATAACACTATCATAACATTCTGTTTTAGTAAGGTCTCAACTTCCATTCAATGTTACCTTATTATAACATTCTGTTATGGTGAGTCTCAACCTAAAGTAAAAAAATGTAACTGTTACATGAAATTTTAGCAATTACTTACTGACCAAAAATGCAGGGTAACAGAATGCACCCATTATGTCGCTGCTAGCCTGGAATTCGTCCCTTCTTTTCGGTAAGGTCCCAAGGTCCTTCTAACATTTGAGACACCTAAATTAGATTTTTTTTCTGCACAGTTACAGTAACCTAACCCTCCCTTGTGCCATTCTTTGTGCTGGTCCAAACTGCTCAGTTGGTGTTTTGTTGTTGAATCAGGCGCTCACCAGGTGGCACTAGCGACACTCCATTACTGTCGCTGATTACCGGCAGGCCTGACCACCTGAATACCAACCTGCAGGCTACAAGCGCAACTAATTTGCATAAACTTCCCTTTTAGAACTACAACGGCTGAAACTTGTCTCCAAAGTTGGGAAAAGTGAGCAGAAATTCCAGCTAAATGACTTTTCACCCCATTCCCATCTATTTCTTCAAACACTTCATTTCCTTTCTCATTTGAGAAATTGCAATTTGAGGAAATTGTGTTCGGTCAGTCATTAAATCCTGAGTTCTTACACTAGAGCTCAACAAGTCCCATTCAGGAAATTACAGTCTTGGATATTAGCAACAACCCCTCCAGGTTGGAAGTCAATGAAACACCTAAATCCCACTGTCATTGGTTGAAGCAATCTTCCATTTAACACCTCATAGACTACTTCCCTTTGTCTTGAATCCTATTTTGCAATTGGAAGACCTCTTTAGATTTTCAGCGGGTACGTATAATGCAGTGACGAGTGACAATTTCCGCCAACACATGCGATCCTACATTTGTCAGACGAGGCTTTGAGGGGCTTTTTTTTTTGTAATAAGCCAGATTCTCCCTTTATCCCCTAAACCTTAGCCAGGAGAAGGGGAAATACCTTTCCCAGGCCACTATAAGCTGCCTGTGGCTCTTCCATAGAAGGAGGGAAATTGCAACCAATATTTTACTATAAAGCCCCATACCCACTAGGCAATTGTACCGGCGACGAGTGACAGGCAACAGGGAGAGTCGGCTGATTCTAATAATCACTGGTGAGTATGGTATATTGGAATGTGCAGGTTTGATCCAGCCAATTCTCAGGTCAGAATCGGCTCACTTTAGCAGCGATTGGTTGGCCGACTCAGGCATAATGGCCTAGTGGGTATGGCCCTTAAGAGAAATGCCTGCTTCACATTCCAGTCACTATGTCTCTGAAGGCCTTGCTTAATCAATAAAATATCTAACTTCAAAAACACATATTACACTGTAAAAATGAAAGAATGTTATCAGTAAGATAGATTATGTATTTATTGGTCGCTTATGCAACTGTAGAGGCCATACACCACTTTGCAGTGTTTTGCTTGTGGTGGGTATTTAACTAATGATTTTCGTCACCACCGCAAGTAAAAACAGGCCCACAAGCTGGAATATAGAAACTAATTGTGTTGCTATTTGCAGTGCAACTTGTATTGGGTCAACAATTGCCACTCCAAATGATTTTATATATGTTTTCTATGAACTACTTGGGCTGGGGGATACCAACATGTTGGTATCTGAAATGCAATTTTCTTGCGGTGGCAAAAGACGGCACCACAAATGCCTACCACCGCAAGATGGAATATGGCCTTAAGGTGACTCGGTGAACATTCCTCATTTTCATTTAATAATTGATTGAAAAGCGTCAGCATATCTGATGCTCTCCTGATTTATGTTTACAGCTTCACCTCCTTCATTAAAAGACAAGATTACGATAAGATATTCATTTGGTGTTTGATAATACAATAATGTAGGCAATGAACTACTACATGCTGGTAACCCCTTTTGTCACATCACCTCATTTCTAGTTTTCTATGATCAGTTAAATTTTGATGATCCTAGTTCACACTTTAATTATTGTTTTTGTAAGGCTCTAAATCTTCTCACTGACCGTTCTATATTTGTCAGTGTTTCCATGGTTTTCCTTTTTGCTTTTTCCACTATATTTCTTTTTTTGATTTGCTTTTGCTGCATCAGACCATCTCAGTGTCCTGTCCTTGCCAGGATGTCTTGTCAGTCGTCTCATATATCTCTGCCTCAAGGTCCTCCCCTACTCTGGTATCCAACCATCCCCCTGACCCCCTCATCTACCTACCTCCACCCCCTCTCTCAGCCCATCTGTTGGGCCCTGTACTGGTAAATATTACAGAATGGGGCAGGCAATGATTCGAATTATGACCAGTTTATCGACACAGAGAGTAACTTTTACCTATTTAGCAGGATTTTAAATAAATCCTGCTTAAGGCAAATCTTGTGTATATTTCACTCTGTGCAGTCACAACTCAGTTTGGTCACCAAGGTCCATCTTGTCCTTTTCACCCACTGCCCAGGCTGCGTATTAAGAGGAAAATGGGGAAGGTAGAGGGGGGAGGGTGACACAAGTATGTGTGGTTCAGTTGTAATATCATCAACCTGAAAATCCACCAGGAGGCATAAAAGCACAATTTGGCAAGATAGGAAGCTTTAGTTTGGGGATGTTTTATATAAACAATTATAAACCATGTGCAATTTTTCTATAATGCTGAACATGAGGATAGCTTTGGGATATTTCAATATCATATTATGGTTGTTTCTTGAGAGAAAAATATGAGATACTTCTAGTGCTATGACAGTGTGGTAGAGTTGACTTGGAAGGTGTGCCTGATTAAGTACCCTTTGGTTGTACACAAAGGGTATTTTGAATAGCAAGTAGCATTATGTAATAACTACATTCTTATATTAGTGTCACCATTTGTCATTTAGAGAAAGCCTTCTGCATGCAAATCTCCCAACCTCCCTCCTTCCCCTCACCTTCCACCATGTCTTCTCTAGTCATGGCTCCCACCCTAAAGCCCCATATGTACTAGGTGACTTAACCATCGATGGGCAATGGGTGACAGGGGAATTGTCATTGCAGTCGCCAGGCAACTGTAATATCAAACAAATTTGATAATTTACCAGGGATTTTACTAGCAATTTTACGGGCAATTCTGTTGCCCAACAACCATCACCCACGACAAAGCTGGGCCAAAATATAGGTTATCCTTGTCTTCAAGACTTGGGGTTACTTAAATATGCAAGAATTCTGTTTTTCTACATCCTAAAGTAAATTAAAGCTAAAACATTATCTTTTTTTCATTTTATCAATTGACAGATTTGTAGGTGTGCCAGCCAATAAGAATACTATATTTCGGGGCAAAACAGGGTTTGACATTATGGGTTGGACTGACAGGCTTAACCATTGGGGAAAAGTCCAAAATGTAAAGCTACGTTTTACAAATTTTAGGAGTACTCTGCCAACCAAATTGCTTTGATTGATTTTGAATTGTGCAACTCTCTTCAGGGAATAAGCATTGAAGCAATTTTTATGATATTTCATGGGAAACTTTCTCGTTCGTATAAACTGGGATTGGGTTATTTTGATCGCTCAGCGATTGTGCTGAGTAATTTAAGATAATGTGATGCCTGTGTCATTGCTGTGTGACAGTAAAATCACTTAGTGGGTATGCTGCTTAAATACCACCCGTCCCGAGCCCCACCCACCCCTTACTGTGGGATTAGCGCGGGCTTCTTTTCATTAGACGGGCTCTAATTACGCCCCCTCTGTATGTAGGGTGGGCGATAAAAGAGACAACCCCTCTGTCACTCTCACATCACAGGCTCCTAATACCATGTTACCAGGCCCACCCCCTATATTAAATCTCCAAGCCCATACTTGGTACACTGGGGACCTAATCTCCTGGTCTGAAGATGCTTGATTTACTTCAGCTATACGCTTTTCTAGCCAGACATATTGCAACTATCTAAAATATTGGATGGATTAAAACATGTTTAGGCTGAGGTGTATCTCATATGGAGCTTTTCACAAAAGTCCAAAATAAGTATTGCCAGATATAACCAACTTCAACAATTTGTCAAAATCTAATCTGAATATATCAATCCCATCAAAATTTGCTTAACGACATATTTGCTAAACCACCTTTGCATAATTTACATCCTTTCAAGACTAACTGAGAAGTACTACATTCTACATTTTGCCCTTTTTCCCTCCCTGTACCCATAAGCAGTTCCAAATTTTCTTTTCCTCCCCCTGCCCCAATCACTCCCTACATCCCCCTACCCAACCACCAGATATAATTCCCCAAGTGCTTTAAATTCAAACTCAAAAGTATCACATAGTCCATTACCTCCTCCCACCTTCCTCCCTCTTTATACCAACAGGCATTCCCAAATTTTCTGCCAGACTTTGCCACATACCCCAACTCCCTACACCCCTCCTCCCCTGAATACCCCCCACTTCCTTCACCCCACCCCACCCAACCCCCAGATATAATTCCCCCAGCTGTGCCTCATGTGATGAGCCCGTGTGAGTCCCCTAATGAAGTTGGTTAGGCCTTGTCAAGGGGCTGAGGGGGTGACAGGGGTAGGAGAGGGTGACAGAGGGGTGTGGGAGGGGGGTGAGACCCATACCCACTAAGCGATTTTACCATCGCCAAGCAACGACACATCGCCAAGCAATGTCACGTAAGCTAAAATCACCCAGCACAATCGCTGAGCAATCACAATCACCGGGCTATTCCCCATGGGTATGGTGTGCATTCAGGGCGACCAGCAGCAGAATCGCTTGTAAAATCGCCCATAAAATTGCCCATAAAATCGCCCATAAATAATCAAACTTGCTTGATATGACAGTTGCCAAAAAATGATGATGGCTGTTGTGAATTATAATATTAGTATTATAAGATTATATAGGTGGGAGGGGGCCTCAGGTAGTAGCCAATCACAGTCCACATTACATGGTTGCTACCTCACCTCACTGCCTGGTTACCTGTAAACAGTCACTCAGTAAGCAGGCCTCTACTGAATTGGTCATGCTGCTAGAGTAGATTATCTTTTTGGTTTTAATGTCAAATGCCAAGGAATACGCTATTACCTGTTCTAAATGTTTAGTGAAACATTCTGGAACAAAGGGATCGAGGTGCACAAGGTTACAAAAATCGTCACCATCAACAAAGCGGTTTCAAAGACTATTGGCTGTTGGTTACACGGACGAGGATACTCATACAACGTCATTATCTGGTGAAAATTCAAGTACAAAATCGTATTTAGGCAAGGTATCGTCCGATGAACTTTTACATGACAACTGTGTAAAAAATCCAACAACTGTCCCTGGGCGATAGTTAAATCGTATAGTGGGTATGGAGCTGTAAGGGGTGACAGGGGGGGTGGGATGGGGGGGTGGGAGGTAGGTACACAGTGTTCGTCACCTTACTGGGATTAGGTTGATCCGAGCAGAGCCAGCTGGTAAAAGAGGTGTAGACTTCATTACTGGGCTCATTTGGGCTGGTGGGTGTATCATATAGGGATTATACAAACCAGCTTTATAGGTAAAGGTGCCAGTTTACCATAATAGGAGCAAATGAAGTCTAAAAGTTGCAATTGATTAACTTGGTTGCCAAGTTTATCTTAGGACTTCACAAATGCAATTGCAAGTGTGGGGAATTGGTCCCTTTTTAATGTCGTACATTTTGTATATCTGGTTGAAGTGTTGAAGGTCCTTCTGGAATAATCATGGACAATTGTTTTAAAAAATGTATCGGTCACTTTACAATATGCTATAATAACTGCCTCATGATTGTTGTTCTTACTAAGCTGCCGGTGTAACGGTATTATAATGTTGCACCAACTTTCTTGTTTGGTTCTTGTTATGTTATTTTGATGGTTCCCAATAACATTGCTGACATGTACTGCTGTGATGTTGCATTGTAACATTCTGGTTATGTTCTTCAACCTAAACAGAATGTTCTTATAATGTTCCGTCTTGGTTTTGTCCTAATCACCAAATATAATGTCATAATAATGGTTTTTTTTGGTGAGGCTGAAACCTCGCCATCAATAACGTAATTGTTATGTGTCATCTTAGTAAGACTAAAAAGTATGGTTTCAGAATGTTTCTGTTAGGTCACAAGTTGGCTGGGTAGAGGGATTGCTGAATGTAGATCTATACAATATGTGTCAGATAGAATTCTGTACTATGAGACACAATGCATTATTCAATGGCTACTGTCCCTCAATGATCTTAACTACTTACACTTCAAAAGCTGGACATGCCAAATTCAAATTACTCCCAAACCCATCCTTCTCTACTTACCAAGTGTTGTTTGCATTCATGATTATTTTAGAGGAGATGAGTTTCCTTCATCACTTTGAGCATGCAGCAGGAGAGTTGGCCTACTTTCAGTTAACTGTTTTTGTACTGTTTGCTCAGCATGTAGCAAGACGAACTCGATCAAACAGAATGGCTAATTGACAAGCAGTAAAATGACCTTCTACTATAGATCTAGGACACAAGAAACAACTCAAAATGCTGAAAATTTTATGTCATCTCCTGTTAGTTCGTCTTTTTTTATGTTCTCATTGATTTTCCAATATAGAACTCTAATGGCACATTCAATGTGTAATGACACTATTAATAAATTTTGTGCATGTTAATGTACAATACTCCATGTAAAATAACATTTATAATATCTAGCCAGAATTCTTAACTATTGCTATTTCACAACTAGTTGAAACGTTTAATCTTTTAAAAGTGTAGCAAAGCTACAAACTGAGGCGGACTCTTCAATCTTTAAAAAAAAACATTTAGGGGGTTTGTCTTTTATGTCTTTTACATAGGCTTGTGGTGGGTCTGACCTGAATCTAAAAAAAAAGAAGTTAACTTGCAAGCTTGGACACTGACAGCAGGAGAGAACTTATTGACAGTGTGATGCCTATGTTTTAACATTGGAATGTAACCATACCATATATTGGAGCATGAGCTTATCAAAACATAGTTTCCAGTATTTCCTTTATTTTATAGGATGAATATGACCTAAATAATTATTTTTTGTAATGCCAGTGACATTGCCCAAACCAAATCTGAAAAAAAGACATCTGGCCTCTAGGCCTACAGGCCTATTTCGAGCGCTAAAGAATAATTTGAATCTTTCATGCTAGAAATCCCCATGACATCCCCCATGACATCACCCCATGACATCACCCCATGACATCTCCTCATGACATCTCCTCATGACATCACCCCATGACATCCACCCATGACATCACCCATGACATCACCCCATGACATAACTTCATGACATCAACCCCCATGACATCAACCCCCATGACATCATCCCCCATGACATCATCTCCCATGACATCATCCCCCATGACATCATCCCCCATGACATCATCCCCCATGACATCATCCCCCATGACATCATCCCCCATCACCCCTTTACCCTCTTCACCCCCTTACCCCCATTCAACAGCCCTATTTTCCTAGCACTAGCTTTGCCCTAGTTTTTCTCCTCTGTCCTTTTCACCCCTTTGCCCTATAGATCGGTGAACTTCGGACTAGCCACATTGAAGGCCATCTTTACACAAATCAATACATAATTTCTAAACCAAACAGTTTTAAATTTAAAAGAGGCTCAAGCATCCTGACCCAATTCACTATGTCCACCATGGATGGCAGTCCAAAACCAAACTTCTAACCATGATTCCACCATGATTTCACTAAATATGTCAATATTTGACATTATTCAGGACAAGTATAACATGTTTTCTTAATATTAAACCAAAAATTAGAATTTATTAGTGTTTAATCTCTGAGATATTTGCATTTTCCAAACTGGTGGACATGTTTTTGGTGGACACGAAGATGGGACAGATGTCCACCTGCTTTTCCCCAACTTGCTGGTTCCGGCGAGCAAGCCTTTAAATCATATATTCTTCGCTGGTTATGTGCTGTCCACCTCCCCCCTCCTCGAAGTGCGAGCCCACTCTAAAACTGAGGCGGAAACGATTAAAACATTTAAATCTTTACTTTCGCCAACAGTTTCCGCCTCAGTAATAAAAGGAACATAAAATGAGCTGTTTCTTGCTGACCAGATCTATAGACATAAATACATTTCCTGTGGAACGTAGATCAGATTCACTGGAGGCATTGTCCAGATAACATCACTCTCAAAAGATTACTGTCAACCATGTTGCTTATCTTCTGGTCTTTTGAGAGATCCACATTTCTATAGGCTAAATGAAATATTCATGGATTTATAGTATTTCCTCACTAATCTAGCAATAGTACTCAAACATTGCCTTTTGTTCAAGTATACATTTCTGATAATGCATGTGGCTATTGTGTCCCTCGGAAATTGACCCTGTGCAAATGATCCTTTCTACCCGAGACCTTTGGTACCCAAGCAAGAATATGCCGTTATTATAATGTTAATATAACGTTCTGGTTAGTTCTGCTTTGGTTCTTATTACGTTATTTTGATGGCACCCAAAAATCTCTTTAGAACCTAGCATTGTGACATCACACTGTAACATTATTGTGATATTCTTGTAACATTATTTCACGTTAAAATAACGTTATTGCAACATTTCTTATGAGTAAGGTTTCAACTTCACTAGAATATAATATTATTATAACATTCATTCTTAGTAAGTCTCAACTTTAGCTAAAAAGAAATGTAAATGTTACGTGAAAATTGGGCAGGTTACAGACCAACCAAATAAGTACAGTTGCAGAACGTGCTTGTTACATCACTGCTTCCCTGAGTAGTATCCCTCAAATTAGACATGATCATCCTCCCCCACCCCCCTACTTTTCACTTTCCTGATGCTGCTTGGGGATGAAAAATATAATTCTTGGTTAATTTTTTAATCCTAACTCTAGGAGACAATGATGCTTTTAAATGTGAATTTTGTCTGACCCTTGTCCAACCCTGGAAATACCCTATGTGGGATGGGTTTATTGACCATGTGCAAAATTTAATGATCCTTTCTTCCCAAGGCCTTTGGTAGCGTCACTCAAGTTCAATATGATCACTTTCTCTCCCACCCCCGGCACTTTTCATTTTCTTGAGGCTGTTTCCTCAGGTCTCAACCCCATCCTATCTCCCCTTTAGTTTACCACCTCTCTTGTCTTCCCTCATCCTGTCCCCTTCTGGCCGTCTACTTTATTCATACTCCCTCTCCATCTCTCCCTCTCACCTGGAATTAAACTTGAGACCTTTAGGTCAACATACCAATATTTCACCACTGTCTCATTTCACAATCCACTACACACTGTTTGCCACCGAGAAAATTCCCGCGTAACTTAATATGTCGCAGGGAAAAACACTCACATCGCCTTCTCCGCTGATGCAATTCTGCATCAATTTGCTTAGACAAGCAGTGGAATTTAATTCCTGTGCTAAGCCATTAGCCTCACAACAACCAAGTCTGTTCTATTTTGTGAGATGAATGCAGTGATTTGGCTGTCTATAAAGCATACACATTAGGTAAGGGAATTTCAGCGGACAAAAGGAAAATGTCCCGAACCGCCTCCGTTAACGGTGTTTTATCGCCCATTGTTTTCGGCAACAGTGGCTGGAGCAAGAGGCATTGCTATTGTGTCTAGGAAACTAAAATACCAGAGAAAGAATCATTGTTGGGAGGTTCTCATTGTCCCATAATTGAATGTGACTCTGGTGTTAGTTCCTTGAACAAAGCGAGTCACTGCTTGCAGGAGTTTTGTGTTGGGAGGTGCTGACAACTAGCAATATTTCACAATTATTCAGCAGAACAGTTACTATAAGGACAAAGTAAATCTTTAAGGCAGGTCGAATAAGATTACCAATTCTTAGTTTATTTTGTCTTACTCCTCAAATTTATGTTAACTTGGACAATTATGGAGCTTTACATATTCTCCTGAAGTCAAAATGAATTTAAAGGAGGGGTACTGCTTTACTCATACTAGTATCCAAGTAATGTCAGTTTAGATTTAACACTATATATTTATCTAATTTCCCACAAGTCAGTATCTTTTAACAAAAGCAAGCAGCATATTTTTTTCATTTTCCTGCTTTTCACATTGGAAACGCTTATATAAGAATTATAAAACAGTAATATAATACACTTTGTATTTTTCTCATTCGCTAAAGCTATGCCATGGTTTTACCTCCTTTGAATTTACTGTGGGGTCTGTGGTCATCGAAGACAAGTTCAGTAATCCGGCTCAAAGGCTTTAATGCAACAGCCATCTGAGAATTGTCGAATGCCAACTGCGAACCTTAATGCACTCATTACCAAAGGCTGTTTTTTAAAACGTATACGTAGTGACGTACATATTTCATAAAGCGTAATATGGCAGAACCTGAAATTGTTCACTGACATGTCTCTAATGCAAGTAACTTGGTCGGGTACATATAAGATCTTATAGAGTCTTAGTAGGCAGGGTAAATGATAAGAAACTGTGGGCCTGGGATAAGCTGATAAGCTACCAAGAGCTAAGAATAGTGGAGAGCATCTTCAGATAGGGACCACTGGCAGAAGGGTGGGAGGGGGGGGGGATCAGGACAATTATAATGTGGATTAAAGCCCCATACTCACTAAGCAGCTTTTACACAGTTGGGCAACAGATCGGCGCTAAAATTGGCTGATTCTGCCCTTAGAATCGGCTGATTTTAGTGCCAATTCAGATCAAACATGCACATTTCAATATACCATACTAACAGGTGATCATAAGAATTGGCCGATTTTAGCATTGATCTGTTGCCCAACTGTGTAACAGTTGCTTAGTGCATATAGGGCTTAAGTCTCTTACCCACCCTCCCATAGTAGAATCTATGGAACCTACTCAGACAGGCAGTGTATAGAACAAGAATTCTTATATTTATACAAATGACCAGGCTCATTTGTTTTTAATCAATGTGTTATGATTCGTGTCTCTAGATTCCATTTTTCAGGAATAGAGGTGACGTGCATTCTTGCTTTTACATAATAATTTGCATAATGACTAATCATAATACACTAAACAATGACTGAATAGTTTAATCATACAAAGACTTAAAGACTCTTCTAAAGCTAATTTTTCAAAAGGACGTTTTGAATCTTTGTATTAGACGTTTTATGAAACATGCTTCTTATTTAGCCATGATGCTCTGCCCATTGTGCAAAGCGGCATCCAGTGTAACTATGCTTTTGTAAATATTATGTTGTACTGCTCCGTCTGCCATTGCAGCTCCTGCACCTGTTGTGAACCCTTCTTTATCTGTGCTGTATTTCTTACCCGGTCCCAAACAACCCATGTTTTCCATTACTTAGCCCTCCTCCTCTATGTCCCCTCCCCTCCCAAACAGCCCGTTTTTTCTGTTACTTAGTCCCCTCCCCCTGTATTTCCCCTCCCATCCCAAACAGCCCGTGTTTTCTGTTACTTAGTCCCCTCCCCCTGTATGTCCCCTCCCGTCCCAAACAGCCCGTGTTTTCTGTTACTGAGTCCCCTCCTCCTGTATTTCCCCTCCCGTCCCAAACAGCCCCTGTTTTCTGTTACTTAGTCCCCTCCCCCTCTATTTCCCTCCCTTCCCAAACAGCCCGTGTTTCTGTTACCTAGTCCCCTCCCCCTGTATTTCCCCTCCCCTCCCAAACAGCCCGTGTTTTCTGTTACTTAGTCCCCTCCCTCTGTATTTCCATTCCTATGCCTTCCTAAACAGCCTGTGTTTTCTGTTACTACCTCCCGTCCTCCTATAGGGCCCCTCCTCTCCCAAACAGCTTAAGCCTGGTCCCCACTTGAGTGACTAGATTCCCTTGGTGGGTGGATGACTAAGGTAGTTAGTAGCCCCGCGATCAACTCCACACTGGCGCTGTGATGTCGAGCGACTAGCAGTGGGTTTAGGACAAAATATATGACAAGTTTAATATTTCTCTCTAGTCACCAATGATTAGTGCACCTAATCACTGGGCATTGCTACTAATATAACCTCTGATTTCCAGCAGTTTGATGGAAAGAGCGTCCCAACGTGCCAATTAGTATTTTAGAAATTAGGCGCATGACGACATACTAATTTCTTAATTACCGGGTGACTAACATTAGTCGCCTTCGTTAGTCACCCAAGTGGGGACCTGGCAATAGTCCCGTTCTCTTGTATTTCCCCTCCTGTCCCAAACAGCCCGTGTTTTCTGTTACTTAGTCCCCTCCTCCTCTGCAATGCCAATCCTTTGACAAGAAGGCTCCGATTACACAGCGACCTTGCCACTAACAAGGAAATTGATCTTTTGGGCTCGTCTCAATTTCCACCGCAGGCTGCTCGCACTCAAGTGTGTGTTTTATCCAGGGTCTGTTTCCACAGCCGCCTGGCCCAGGGGGGTTCTTTACTTTGGGGGAATGAATTATTTATAGTTATTGTACTGTAGTGAGTTAGCTGGCACTGACACAAAGTGGTTGACACGCTTATGTTGAAGACTTCAAAAGGGCCTGTTGAAGTGCAACTTTGCTTTCAAAGCTGCAAAGTTTACGTCTCGATTTCAAACTCACTTTGGATGCTTTCGATGTTAATTGAAGCTTATGAAAGGAACCGAGGAAAGACATGCAGCTTTGAATTTATTTAGATCAGTATTCATGATCTTGAAGAGTGAATTAAAATACTGGAAATTTACTTGCTTTTGCGATTATATTGGTTGATACGATGTACTACAAATACATTACATTGGAAAACGGGTGATTTAAAGGGATCCAAAAGTAATGTTGTGCTAAAATGTGACAAAATTTTGCAAACTTAAATAGCTATAGAAATGCATTCTATGAGTCTAACCATAGCTAGTGGTACAGTTTAAACCATGAAAACTATTTTGAATTTAAATTGAATTCCATAAAACTCCTGCCTTTCCTCTTTGTAGACAGGAATGTTTGTAAACAAACCAATTATGGTGGGTCACCAAAATTGGCCAGGTACGTTTTATTGTATTTTGAGGAATCTAAAGCCTGTTTTCACAGTCTGTATTTTATTATGGGCCTCAGTTATGATCATAGAATCATGTATTTCAACAGTTAATACATTTTGCCAAATTGTGAACCAATATTGGTTTTGGCTCCCTTTAAATCAAGATTGTTTTGGCTGTAGTAAACGTTGTTTAGGCATCTGGATTGAAGGGTTACTAATGACGCTATGACCATTCATGAAAACTGTTACCCAAATATACAATCTTGCGATCAAAGTCCTACTCTTGTATTCACTGAGAGACAGGATTTTAAATATCGATCAAACCTGTAGAATGTTTGATTGGTTAAATCCATTAAGATTATGTGTTTTAGGAGCATAAGTAATAATAAGTATCAATGAAACAGGAAACACCCATTAGAAGATTTTATTTTAGTTTGCGAGGCCTATCGAGCTATCTTAAATCTGTCGTCCATGTACTATGGTGAACCCAATAGACCTGTCCACTTTGGGATGTATTGCTGGCATAATACAGAGGTTGGACATAATTGCAGTTTTTGAAAAGTCAGCCACTGACACAAATTTGAGTGAATAAGAAAGTACTTGTGTTTTCTAAGTCAATCAGGTGTTGATAGATAAGGATGAATTATTATTTTCTCTCAATTAGGTAATTACCTCCATTTTAGGTAAACCAAAATAAGGTATGTTTTTGTGGTTTTAGGGTTGGACATTGTGAGCAAAGCTGAAGGGCTTTAACACTGTTTCCTATGGGAAAATGCCATTTTTGCTTTCCAGTCCTACAGCTACATTTTTTAACATCAGATTGAAAATAAAAGCTTATAAAGTTTAGTTTTGGGTAATAGTACTAGGAAAGTTACAGTGAATCAAGTATGATGAACATTTTTCTAGAAATGTTGATATCATAGAAATAAGGGGTGGGCTAGCTGGCAAAGTGGAAAGGTCTATTGGGTTGGGGCCTGACCATTGATGGTGATGATGTGTGTTGGAGTTTAAAGTCTACTCAGAAATTCTCAGCTATATCAAGACCAACTCTGCTTTTAGACTGCACTAATTGGCTGACTGAATCTATAGGGATGAGAATGATGGCAAGGCAAGGTGGTGTAGCCAGCACAGCCAAGACTCGAACACTGCACTATCACACCCCCTTGCTTGACCATTGAAGCAATGGAAACCTTAAAATCATCTTTCCTTACTAACCCTTAATCAAACCATCCCTATCCCACATACCCTCTACCCATCCCTCTAACCCCAGTACCCCTATCAACCTCACGTGACTTCACGAGAACCAATCACTGTGGCATGTTTTACCTGATTGAAGGTTCTGCCCTTGGGTCTGGCTCTACTCCCTGCCAAGGGGAGGTGGTAGGGGAAGGGTGGGGGAGTCAGGCTTTTTGTTTGGTGAATAATTCATTGCAATTGCAATCAGAAAGAGAATGGGTGCAAACAGAAGCAAAACCTGAGATTAATGCCAAGTCAGCTAGTATTTTTGAATCGGGGTGTTTTTGTTTGGGGTTTTGTGTTTTATCAACCTTGTGGAGAACTTTGTAATCGATTGACCTAAAGCCCCATACCAACTAAGCGATTTTTACACCATTGGCAAACTAATCTGCGCTAAGATCAGCCAATTCTTAAGGTTGCCTGTATATTATAGTATATTGAAATGTGTAGGTTTGATCTGAATCAACACTAAAATTGGCCGGCTCTACCCTTCCTAGAATCGCCTATTTTTGCACAGATCTCCCGGCCCCTCTTCTTATACTTTGTGCAAGAAAGGTATTCCTGGAAAAGAAAATGTTATAAATTGTGAGACAGAAGCTCTAGTTGATAGATTAGGTTCTATATAGTTTATCCACCGAGGCACCTGCTTTATTTCACACTCTCATATCACCACAGCTTGGGCAATTTTCTTGTAACTCCACTTCTCAAATACTGATTAAATTACCATAGTTATTTTTGTATTGCCTTCATTTGCAGTGATGGGCACTTCATCATGTGCTTGTGTGCAGTTAGCACCAGGCGTTTTTGTTGGGTTCTCCCACAGTATAATCACCTTGGCTGAAATAACTAGAATGGAGTCCTTCGTTAAAGATTCATTTTCAATTGTATTCTAATATCTAGCCATTCAGTTACATCCACATTTAAACTCCAGGGGCCATATGTTCGCGACTATTTTGGCTAAGCATGGAAATTGGATAAGAAATTTTGTCTATAATGAACATATTTTATGATTGAGACTTTCTAGCAATAACACCACTAATTTTTGTAAAAGTCAAAATTGCTGATCTAGAAATCCTAATCAAAATTTCCCTGGTTAGCTTAACTAGTTACTAAAACATGGGCCCAGGTTCCACCCCAGGAGCACATACCTAGAGATAGACGCTGTCTAATATTACCCGTCTCTTGTAAAGCTACGCTGGTCCCAGTAATGATACCTACTTACAGCCTCAATTAGTGGGATAGTCTCCTACTTCTGGGGAACCAGCTGAAGTGCCGCAGAATGTTACCGACATGTAGGGCCCTTGATGGGGGGGTCCCCAATGTCGCATCCCAAGCAAGAATATGACGTTATAATAACGTTGCAGCAATGTTCTGTTTAGTTCTGCTTTGGTTCTTGTTATGTTATTTTGATGGCACCCAAAAACGTCTTTAGAACCTTACATTGCATTGTAACATTATTGTGACATTCTTGTAACATTATTTCATGATATGATAATGTTATCATAACATTCTTCATATGTAGGATCTCAACTTCACTAAAATGTGATGTAATCATAAAAAAAATTTATAGTAAGTCTCAACTTTACCTTAAGAAAAATGCAACTGTTACATGAAAAATGGGCAGGTTTCAGACTAACCAAAAAAGTACAGTTGCAGAATGTGCTTGTTACGTCACTGCTTGCCTGGGATGTCCAATATAAGAAAAGGCCATGCCAACTGTCACTTAACTGTCCATGTCCCATGTTGCCATTAAGACACCCTCATATCCTGTGTCAAAATTAAGAAATAGGGCATGCCGTGTCATTTATTGTTTTCTTCATGTCACTAAGGCCCATGTCGCATGTCAATTTTAAGAAATGGTCATGTTTCTGTGTCGATATTAGGGGTGTAGGGCCATACATGTACATAGATCCTGGGATAGTCTTACTACTTTATGGGCATTTAGATATCATACCTTATTATAGAGTTATAGAATCCTAAAGCAAAGCGGATACTAATATAGAAACGTCTAATTGACTGCATTCCTAAGAAACACAGTACAAATAACATCGCAATCTGGATGAAAATCAGTACATATACATCGTGATGGATGTGTCATGAATGTAAAAATACAAGGAGGGAATACCAATAATCATGAAAGGACCTGACCCCCCCCCCCCCTTAGGTGGACCCCTAAACTACAAAAAGGGGGAAATGTCACATGCATTTTCGCAAATGCACACGATTTTAGTCCTTAGTCTTATTGCTGACCTCCCCCACCCTCCTTCGAAAATCCTGTATCCGCCCCTGAAAGGCATTCATATATGCCTTCGTTTTTTTGTAAATAATTGTATCTTTCAATACAATTATATATGGTGACATTTTAACTGCAGCCTCGCCAATTAACCGGATATAGGTAAGAGTGCTGTGAGGCATCTGTGCCCTTTTGATTGGGTTATTATATATCAAATGTCATATTATAGTTATGTCATGTAATAGGTACGCTTAGACATCACCAGCAATGAATGTTAAAATACCCCTTAGGTGTAACACAAGGTTAATGTTTCCAGTGAAAAATAATAGGTACATGTGTATCAGGCATGAAATTATACTAAGAAACATTGAGGGGTCAAGTATAGATCTAAACAGTATGTTTCTTTTATGTTCTCCTTGTGTGAGGGTGCCAGCAAACCAACGTCACAGAAACATTAACGTCAACGATATCATATCACTGTGTGATGTCACAGAGTGTCCTTATCTAGATATTATATGGAACCATCAAATCTACATTAATGCAACATCACTATCTCGCAAAACAAGGACAAAGGATAAAGCCCAATTCAGTGTGGCCAATTTTTTGCTGCAATCTTAAATTCGCAAGCATAGAGAATTAGCCTCTTGACTAAATAATCACATAACCTTATACATTGATGGTTCATTAGTAAACCACAAACAGATTACCCAAAAATAATTATTTTAGATACAAGAAGATTGCAACTATATCTGAGATCGCAATGAGAAAGTGCCCAGGGCGAATGGGGCTAAAGTAACATCATTGCGATCTTGTTTTAACGTAGCATACTCGTTGTGTGGCCTTCCACTACGTATCCACATTCTCAAAAAAATCTCGGAAATTTGGCTAAAGTACGCATTGGATTTGTTTTCAAAAATGTCCGACGCTCCTCCCCCCCACCCTTGAAGCTTAATCGAAGGCCCCAGTGGGAGGGAACCAACAGTGGCCTCCCGGCAGAAAATAATCTTCTGTTTGGCAAAACCTGCTGTGAGAAGGATGGATTTCAAAAGTGGCATTAGTGTTCCAAAATGATTTGCGCCTTTTTCCAGGGTGAGTGACAAGCTCCCATATCTTGAATCAAACATGCCTCTTCCATCCCTTCTCCTCCTATTTCAACCACCCCACCCCCTACCAACCCATCTCCAATCCCCCACCCTCACCCTCACCCCAACCCCTTTCCATCCCCCTCAAGCCCTAGGATTATCCTTCCCTTTCTTCCTCCACCTCTATACCCCCCCCCCCACATTGAATCCCCCTCCTTCCCTATCTTTCTTATCCTACCCAACCCCTCAATCCAGCCCCTTTTTTTCCATCACTTCAGCACAAATCCCTCCCTAACCTGATTATGGCTAATTCACCCTCGTTGTTCTCCCGAATTAGGTCCCCTCTGCGCAGGCGCATGGGGAGTCTACATCCCCGCCCAATTTCCAAACCCTCCCCTACCTCCACCTGATCAAATTATGCCCCAATTACCAGATTTTCTCTGGTTTCTCCCTCCAGACCTGGAGAGTTCTGTGCATTCCTTGGCTGATGCCTCGTTAGGAAACTGCTATTCTGGAGCAAGGGCAGAATTAGTCGTCCATGATAGGCTTCTTCTGTATCGATTGTTTGTCGGTCGGAGACGCAGGCCGAAGGCTGACAGACGTCTAATTACCCTGTCGGCACACGTCGGAAGTCGTCACCGCATGACGTCACATCTGACGTCTTCCGGTCGCTGTTCCCCGGTGAGCGGCAGAAAAGGTTGGATTTGAAGCATGTCAATATGACTGGTACCAGCTGACTGCTGGTTCTGTGCTGACATCACTCAAGCCGGTAACTAGCTCAACAATCAAGGCGACACACGACCACGACATCAATATTTAGCCGTCACTCAAAGCCTTCAGGCCTTTAAGGGCCATACCCACTGGGCGATTTTACCGTTGCCCAGCAATGGCACAGGCATCAAATTACCTCAAAATACCCAGCAAAATCGCAGGATGATCACAATCGCCGGGTTATTTCCTGTGGGTATGGCATGCATTCTGGGCAACGGGCGATGGACAATGGGATCGCCAGGAAAATCATTGGGAAAATTACTGGAAAAATATTAAACTTGCTAATATTGCAGTCACCCGGCAACGGCAACGGCGATTCTCCCAGTCGTTCGTTGTCCTTCAACAGTGAGATCGCCTAGTGGGTATGGGCCATTAGGATGAGACACCCTGCCTGTAAACACCAAGGGCTGAAAGCCTTTTTCTGAAGATGAACATATGGGAAAAGCTGTCTGTGTGGACTTAAGTTTCTTCTCATCAAGGGCTTCTCACACTTGGATCAATATTTTGTAGATTCAGGATCTCAAAGGGTTTTCCCTCTGCCTTCAGGCACTTTGTGTCGCCTCCTACATTAGGGAATCGCCCCCCTCCCTCCTTCTGTCAGTTCTGGGAGAGATAACAACCTTCATCACAAGCTGGGGTGGTCAGAGGGTGGGGAGTTCCTATCAAATTTCTCCTGTACCATGGATCAGACAACATCGTGACTCCTACATATTATCTAGTTTAACTTCTTTTTTATATATTTATCAAACCAAACTCATGTTACATGTTTTCCGTATAGGTGTATTATAATTACATATCATAATCAATAGACAAGTATCATAACCAATAGACAAGTACATAGAAGTGAGTGATATGATCATATAATTTCTTGTTACCTTAGCTAAGTTAAGCATGAGGTTCTAAGACATTATAACATATATAATCTTAGAGAAATCTAATAAGATATTACAGGAAGGTGTCACTCAATAGATGCTTCATTGTTGTTGACTGTATTTATATTTCTTACATATAATAGGGATATATCATTCAGATACAGCAGAGTATGACCTCGTTTATGCTTAAGGAGCGGTATCATTGCCGATGACGTCAATAATAGATAAGTAGTAACTGATACGTTGTAACTACCTTATAAGTGAGCCACATTCGTGGCACAAGCAGTGACGTTCTAATCACCTTGCCCGATGTAACATTGTTACGCTTACATCAGCAAACATTAAGCTAACAACAGGAGGATGCTACTTCCTCTTTATTTGACGGTACATAATGGGTTGTAATCAGCTATATCCATGGCAACATCACATTCGGATAAAGAAGTAGCTATACATTAGTCCTACACATTTTAGCAACATACAGGTTAAAAGGTGTACTATGACCACCTGTTATATTACAGTAACAGATTACTAGCATCAACAGGTTTCCCTGCAGGCCGGTTGCACAGTGTATTTTTGTAACAACGATAACTTTAAGAGCATTGTTGTAAAAGCAATAGTTATTGTAACAGCAATACCTTAATATCTCTGTTTCTACTGGATAAAATGGAATTCTATGAATTGATATATGTAGGGAAAAGGTATCAGTAAAAATTACAGCTCATTGAGGCCATTCTAAATAAGATTTTTTTTCAAGTGTCAAAATAATCATTGTTACGATATGGGCTTTTGGAGCTTAAAGGGTGGAGAATATTAAACACCCTAAGTCTAATGTATAAAAGATCAAAAAAGGATAGATACCTAGATAAGCATTATGGGAGAACAAGGAGAGATAACAAAATCAAAATGGTAGAGCCAAGCCCTAAAGTGAATCTGAGCTTCAAAGTACCAGCATACCTAGGAGCTGTAAACTGGAATTTATTACCTCTAGAAACTCAAAGCTTAGGTACATTAAAAGAATTCAAGTCAAGGGTTAAGAAACATATTGCTGCTGGATTGTTTGATAATTTCAACAAAATACAAAAATGATTAGTCTGAAGTTAAAGCATGAAAACCGATTCAGGTGTCAATATCTTCCTACATATCTCACCCATCATATTATGAGTGTACTAATCTCGTGTCTACAAACCTGACAAATAAAGCACACTTTTAATCTATTGTTTTTAAATCAGTGACAAACTCAGATCTGGAATGCAGATCAACTTGAATTCAAATGTAGATTTAAATGTGTGTGTTTGAACTTTAATTTAGATTGATTTATTTGTTTAGAAAACACAACGCCATGTACAATTAAATGCAAATGCTGTGTAAAACAGCATAGAGTTGGTAGACCAGCGTTCACTACTATGCTGATGCTCTTTAATGCTGTATAAAATTACCTGAATAAATTTTTTAAAAAAGTAATAACAAACGGTTTCATTGTCGGTATTATGCAACCAGCCACTGTGGCCCATTGCATAATACCAATCATAACAACAAAAATCAGCAAAACAACTTTTGTTATTACTATGTGCGTAATAATGATTGTTTTGACACTTAAAAAATACCTATTTAGAATGCTCTTAATGAACAGTAATTTTTACAGGAAATAATATTATTTTGCCCCTTCATATATCAATCTACAGAATTTAACTGCATCCAGTAGAAACAGAGATATTAGGGGTATCGTAATAACGATAACTATGATTGTTACGACATCGTTCTTAACCCCTTCAACCCTCCATTCCCCAGAATATAACATGAAAAATAATGTTAAAGTACAAGTCCTAAGCTTTTAAATGCTGCAAACCATTTTTGAGATATTCCTATTAGAAACTGAGATATCATCGTTTGAAACTGTATACTTTACATATGTTAGAAACGCCTCAATTCTGTGTATCCTTACTGTCTCAAGGATTTTGCATCTTGAATTGAACCATGCCGAAACAGGAAATTAATTTTTTTGACTATTAGAAGTGTTGAAATTGCAATAACTTTTGATAGAATTGTTTATTTTAGGAAATTCTTGCAGTATTTAGGAGGTGACGACATCTTCTGAAGAAATCATGAAACAATTTTTTTCAAAATCTACATTCTGTTATCTGTAACCATGGTAACCAGGCAACCTTCCAAATAGTTAGATTTTCCCTGAAAAAGTATTCCATTGCAAATTTCCCATAATGCAATAGTCCCTAAACCAGTTCCATTTTCAGAAAACCATTGAAATCTCTGGGAAATTTGATCTAAGTAAGAATTTTTTATAAAACAACATAAAAAATTGTATTTTTTCTTATTAGTTTCCTAAATAATAGTATTTCAGGGCCAATTTCCGGTTTTGGCTAAATCTGGCCCAAATGGACCATAATAGCATGTATTGTACATGAGATTCTAAAGGAACTAACTGACATAGCATGATGAAATTGGTAATAGAAGATTCCCTGTAACTTAAGGAATGCTATGGTATTTTTCTTAAAGCTGTAAGTCAAATACTTAATTTTTAACGAGCAAATAACCACTAAAATTGGCTTATCTCCATGGGCTTCACCCATGGAGAGGCCAAATATGGCCTTATCGGGTGGAAAGGGTTAAGGCTATTGTAACAACAATATGTCATTGTACAATGGGCCACAGTTCTATCACTTTCCATGGCATGAGGTAAAAGAAATGTAAAGTGAAAAGCCAATCTCTTCTAATGGTTACAATCTGTGTTTTCCAGCAGACAGTCTAGGATAACATTGCTGCATCCATCCTAATGTAGTTAATTTAGTCTGTCCAATAACCAGGAAACATTGGTGTTTCTTAAGGGGCCAGACTCAAGGTCTCCACTCACATCCTGGTTCTATTTTTCTCAATGTTGCAGTTTGTGTTGATTCGCTGCAAAACAATGTGCTGTAGTTAATTACATCAATTTAGTTTAGATAGAGAAACACAATGGAAAGTAACAATGTCACGTCGTTAAGTGGTGATCTAATACCATTACACTTACAGACTATGCCTCATAATATACATTGAGTCGGTTAACTGTCCAAGGATACACATTCTGTCACAAGTGTGTAATGGGTATTATAAGTAAACTTGAGCAACAGTAGTCTTAACATTACTATACATACTTTCCCACAATTCTCAGCCTTCAATGCACAGGGAAGCGAATAATACTACATTATACTACTTTTTATAGACTAACACAAAGGCATTACCCTTTACAGACTAGCCTAAAGCCCCATACCCACTACCCAAGTAAAAATATGACATTATTATTAGGGTACAGCAACATTCTGTTTAGTTCTGCTAACAGTGCAATGTCGCACTGTAACGTTATTGTGACATTCTTGTTATGTTCTTTCACATTATAATAACGTTATTATAACATTCTTTATCAGTAAAGTCTCAACTTCGCTAAAATATGATGTTACTATAACATTCTTTTTTAGGAAGTCTCAACCTTACCTAAAATAACGTAACTGTTATGTGAAAACCGGGGAGGTCAAAAATTTGGCTGATTCTGCCCCTAGAATTGGTAGATTTTGGCACTGATTCAGATCCCAACATGTATATTTCAATACACTGTACTAACAGGCAATCATAAGAATCTGCTGATTTTAGTGCTGATTCATTGCCCAACTGTGTAAACGTTGCTTAATGGGTATGGGGCTTCAAAATGTGTTTAACTCAGTATAGGTATATTCTGGGGCTAGTCTAAAAAGGACAACCTGACCTACTTGATCCTGTATTGAGCAAGGTCATACTTATAGTCAAGTCTACCCTCCCATACTGAGACTAACATATGTAAAGCGTAGCTCCCTGATTACTCTCGCACAACTACCATGATCCTTATATAATGTGAGGCCATCCGACCGGTATCGATCGCCAATGCTCCAGGAAATTAGTCCACAAAGCTGGTTCCATTCAGTTGAATAAGGTTTACCTGGGTGAGTTCAGGTCAATACCCGAATGGCATTACACCAGGGATGGGCACCTTGTATTGAGGCGTTAACGTTGATGGTTCCCACATAACTATTATTGATGGAGTTACCACTGTTGTACCTTGCAGGGTGAAGTAGACCTAATTGAGCCTCGAGGGTAAATCGGTATGGACTGTTGTTAGATGTGCAAAGTGTATAGAATAGGCTGACAATGACTGATGATTGACAACCTATGGGTCATGCCTCAGTCTAAAGGTCTAATATTAATTATTAGATTAAGTAAACTTATAACATTAACTGATTCATACTGATAAGAAAGGCTGACTGTCGCCTACGGGTCATGTCTCAGCATGAAATTACAATCCAACTTATGAGAATAGAGTGAATTTCTAAGGGTATTTGAGTTATAGCAATAAGGCAATAAGAACAGTTTTTGTACATCTAAATCCTTTACGGCTTAAGTCCCATACCCTCTAGGACACTTTGGACCTCAGCGATTGTACTTTCCTCTGATCGTCAGTATGGCATTATGGCATATTGAAATGTGCCTGTTTGATCTGAATCACCAGGAAACATACTGAGATTAATATAAAGAGTAGCCCCTTAAGTAGAGTTACACAACTACCACAATCCTTATATAAAGTGAGGCCATCTGACTGGTATCGACCGCCATCGCTCCAGGAAATTAGTCCACAAAGCGGGTTCCGTTCAGTCTAATAAGGTTTACCTGGGTGAGTTCAGGTCAATACCCGAACGGCATTACACCAGGGATGTGCAACTTTTAGGCCTTAACGTTGATGGTTCCCACATAACTAGTATTGATGGAGTTACCACTGTTGTACCTTGCAGAGTGAAGTAGACCTAATTGGGCCTTGAGGGTAAATCGGTATGGACTGTTGTTAGATGTGCAAAGTGTATAGAGTAGGTCAACAGTGACTCTTGATTTAGCCCCTTTAGGTCATTTCTCAGTATGAAAGTCCATTTTAAGTGATAAGAATAAAACCCCATACTCCCTAGGCAACTTTTACACAGTTGGCAAACAGATTGGCACTAAAATTGGTGATTCTTAAGGTGACTATGTATAGTATATTAGAATGTGCATGTTTCATCTAAATCAGTGCTAAAATCAGCTGATTCTACCCCTAGAATGGGCTAATTTTAGTGCTGATCTGTCGGCCGATTATGTAAACATTTGCTAGTGGGTATGGGGCTTTAGGTAAACTAATAAGAGCAATTGATGTATTCCTATGAGAATGGTTTGGGTTCCAGATTCAAATTATGATTGAAAATTACTCAACTGTAAGAATTGGAATCAAAAGGCATTTTGAGATGGTGAATAATATATAGTACTAATAGTACTAATTCACAGTTTAAACAGTCTTCCCCGAGGTCTACTTGGTTCTCATTCAAATGTTTTTAAACACAGAAGGTAAGTTTTAAGGCCATATTTCACTTTACGGTGTTTTGCTCCCGATGGGCACTTTACTAGCAGTGTTCACCCCCACTGCAAGTAAAACAAGCACCACATGCTGGAATATAGGGACTTACTTGTGGTGGTATTTGCAGTAGTACTTGCTGTGGCACACCAAGTAATTTTATATAGGTTTTCTATAGAGTGCTTGCGGTGGCAGAAACCAATATGTTCTTTTCTGAAATGCAACTTGCTTGCAGTGGCTAAAAAGATCACTGCTAATGGTTACCCACCGCATAGTGGAATATGGTCTTTATTCACAGATTGGTTTGCCTTCATACCCACCCTGGTATCTATTGCCATAGGTGTAGAATATGTCCTTCTTTTTGAAGCTCAAGACTATCCACATGAGCCAGGCATTACCAAGCCTATCTTTTCCCAAGAAGACGAGATAATAAATAAGCAAGATTAGTCTGGATTTACAAGCTGATATTCCCTGTACACCTACATGAAGATGGGCGTTTATGATTGGCCGAGGTGATATGATCACGTGACACAAGCAGCCTCTTTCTGGTGCTGGTTTATTCATCACGGTCCAATCCCCTGATAACACCCTCTCAATCACCCGCGGTCATGCAGGTTCGGGGCCCTTAATTATCAGATGTAATGCGGGAACATGGATATGGCTGTCGTGATAATGAAGGGCTGGGGGTTTTATACTGCTATGCCTGTCTCTTTAAATGGCGATGTGAATACAATTAGAATAAATTATTGCCCCGTAAAAACTACCTAGTTTATGTGACAAACGCCATTATAGCGCTGACTGAGGAACGGTTTTTTCATTAGGCATGGAATGATAAACTTCATAGGAGGCGATGTTTTATAACATCAGGCGGGGTATTTGAATAGAATAGAGGCCACAGCCGCTGATGGTAATGGCGAACAAAACATAAAAAAATGGCGATTAGAGTGTGAGGCAGTGCATTCCTTTGGCATGCCTGTTTTAGATTAGGTTTTAGGTACTACATGGGTGTAGCTCCCACGTACATCAAGAGTGTTGTCAGTACGTGTAAATAGATTATTTTAGGAACCTCTTTTGTCCAGCAACATATCTCACTAAAACACATTCTAGTTACTTTATATTTTTTACGAAGGCTATTATGATTCCAAGTATGATGGTGAATATTTCCTTATACAGTAGAATTTTGATTTTGGAATATCATTCCAATAATCATTTCTTCCTGATAACAAACTGCCTAAGACCTCCTTTCAAAGCATTGCGGCTAATTCCCACATTAAGAAGACAAAATGAAAAAGATCAATAAAGGCCAAATTCCACTATGCATTCAGGGGCACTTGCCTTCACATTCAGGTACTGATGCAAGCTCACTTGCATTCAGATACCAACTTGCATTTCCTACTTAGGAGGAACCCAAGTACCACTGAACACCAAGTGGAATATAGCCTCAATATAGAAATATAATTGCGTTCATGCTCGCATTCCCTGAACGCAAGTAGGAACACAAGCTAATCCTAGAAATGCTTACGTTTTGCGTTTCACTTGCGGTCATGTCAATAGATGCAAGTAAAATGATGAACGCAAGTACATGAACGCACCATGGAATATAGCCTTAAGGCTCCATTACCGAGACTAAATGCGAAATGCCCCACCTAAAAACTTATTGGACTAAAAGGATACCCTGTTTCATGATACAATGTACCTAGTGCTGCCAACAGATCACTCAGGGCTGTCCCACAAATTGCCTGCGCACACACTATTTGTCTCACACTCTAGCATGACAGCACCAATACACAGAAGCCACCACTCATTAAAAAGTAAAGCTTCGGTGTCGCGCCCAGTCTTATTATTGGCAGACCTGATCATGCGCACTCACCGCTCTGACACGGACCGGAAGTTACAAGGGACGCTCAAAAGCCTCAATTATCGCTCAACCCAGACTGAGACTCAAAGCAAAGTGAACCAAAGAATGGGCTAATCCTACTCTAGAGTCTACCTGACACCAAACACAGCTAGACTGAGATTGTTGTATCTGATGGTATTCGCACATTAACCTCCTCATCAGCTGATAGATCTATGGTTTATTTGTACTTAAATCCAGTTATTTAAAGAAAAGAGAAAGTCTTGCTTAAATCATAATATAATAATAGGAGAGTAGCATTTCATGATATTGCCAGAACTGCAAGTAGCATTCTTATTTTGATGGATCATAGTAAACAGAAATGATAATTAGTTTTGTTGTTTTTTTTTTCCTTTTTTTTCTTAATCTGTTTCCTCAAGAAAACCATGTAGATAGGTAATAAAATTCGTTCAGTAATATGAGGCAGTTGTTCAATGAAAATGATGGCCTTCTATGCTCAGCAGTGTTGTCAAGTGGCAGTATCGATCTGCTCATTATTATGAGATTACTTTGTAGAGAGCATCTCACAACATAACATTACTATGACACAGCAGTGCTATGGCCTAGTGATAGATTGCAGCAACATCATTGAGAGTCATTAAAATAGCGTAATAATGATGCTACAATGCTTAAATAACGTTGTGTGCTTGGATGGACAGGGTATACTTCACAGACAGTATTATGTATATACTGCAAAGAGAGTGTAAGTCGTTCACACTAGGTTTACCCTATGACGTCATATAATTACCATGGTGACTTGACATTACAGTGAAGGCTTTGAACTAAAGACCCTCTGTCACATGGCTTGAAGCAGTCACGTGATAGATCTAGACTAATCGGGAGTATGTTTATTGATTTTCTGCAGGTTACCTCGGGTCATCTTTGATCAGGGGCCTTTTAGTTCGGCTTGGTCGAGCTAAGACATTTAATTATGTCTAACTGATGGTAATGGCCGACAAAACAAAAAAGAAGGTGATCAAAGTGTGAGTCAATACATTCCTTTGCCGTGCGTGTTTTAGATTAGGTTTTAGGTATTGCATGGGTATAGCTCCAACCTACCTCAACAGTTTTGTGGGTACGTGTAAATAGATTATCTCAGTAACTTCTTTTCTCCAGCAACAGTTTTTACCAAAATATATTCTAGATAGTTTATGAATATCTGACACTGAAGATTAAGCTATACATTAGAATTTTGATTTTGAAGTTTCTTCCAATATCTCTTTCTGATAACAAACTCCTATAAGGTCTCCTATAAATGTTCATGTTGTTCTTTTCCACATTAACAAGATAGGTCATATAAAAGGAATATGTCAAAAAAAGATTCTTTTACTAAGCAAAACTATCTCGAATGATGGATCAGTCCTGCTTAACCATCTTCATGAATATTTTACTCAGAATTGGGAACATCCTATAGTGAGAAAGAAAGCTTCCTTTCAGAGACTGCATACAAAATGTCCAACCTTAAAACTTAATTATTGGAGAAAAAGGAGACCCTGATGAATGATACACTGTACCTAGTCCTGCCAATAGATGACTGCCTTCACACACACTATTTGTCTCACACTCTAGCATGACAGCCTCAATACACAGAAGCCACTGCTCACTAAAAAGTAATGCCTTGGTGTCGCTCTGAGTCTTATTATTGGCAGACATGCGCACACACCGTTCTGACACAGACTGGAAGTAACAAGGGATGCTCAAAAGCCCCAATTATTGCTCAATTCAGACCGAGACTCAAAGCAACGTGAACCAAACCAGGGGCTAATCCTACTCTAGATTCTACCTGACAGCAAACACACCTAGATTGAGATTGTTGTATCTGATGGTATTCACATATTTACCTCCTTATCAGCTTATAGATCTTTTGTGTATTGCTACTTAAGTCCAGTTATATCTCTAGGGAAAAGTTATTTTTTGACAATGATGATCAGAAAGTAGCCATTTCATTGTATTTCATTGTATTGCTAGAAATACAAGCAGCATTCTCAATCTCTTTTCGTAAAGACAAACTGGTTAGAATGTTTTGTTTTTAATTTTTCTCTGAAGAATCGTATTGAGAGGAACAGAAGTTCATCAGGAACGGGAGGGAATTCCCGAATGAAAACTGGTAGCTCTTCTCTGCCAAGCAAAGATGCAACGAACCATTGTCATATTTTGTTGATCAATTCATTACAAACTTAAGTGACGCATGACTGTTATGTTATTTTAAATGAGTTTGAGACCTCATGAAATCAGAATGTTGAATTACAACATGGTTCTGGGCAAGTATCTCACGGTATAATCTTACAATAACCAAAAACTGAACAAAGCATTACATCGCTTTAACATTACACTGACATCATATGCTTGGTTGGGAAGTGTATACCCCAAAAAGAGTGTAAGTCGTTCACAATTGGTTTACCCTATGACATCATCTAATCACCATGGTGACCTGACGTCACAGGGAAGGCTTTGAACTCAAGACCCTCTGTCACATGACTGGGGAGGTCATGTGATCAGTGTAGACCAATGGGGTGTATGTTTATAGACTTTCTGCAGGTCACCTTGGGTCATCTTTGATAAGGGGCTTTTTAGTTCGGCTTGGTCGCGCTAAGACACTTAATTAAGGACTAAAGCCTATAGACCTTGTGCAGACGTGGTCACGTGACCATATTTTGGTGATCACCAGGTGGTTACCACTCCCGCGTGGCTATTAGACATGTCCACATAATATAATAAAGATAAACATTTTATTTTAATGATTGAATGAGATTTCTTTTGAATTAATAGCCAAAAATCTAGCCACAGATGCTTTGAAATTGTAAATAATAGTAAATTTAAATTGATCACCAATATGGCACCCATACCAATTTAGGAAGTGTGACGTGATGTGCACAACGTCTATTTTCCACGAGGAGATCTTTCTTTTGTGATTATGATATTTTGTTAGTTTTCATGGGAATACGATGGGTTGGGATCCCATAGAAAATCCTTTTTAACGATATGAAGACTAATACGTTCCCTTGAAGTTTTCTGCCGATATCATATTGCAATTAGTGCTACTTTATTGTACGTTTAGCAAAAAGGTTTTACCAAGATATTGGTAAAAAAGAATGTCTTCGCGAGTATCTAGTGACCGTCGACGTTATCATTATGGATTTGTGCACCCAGCCTCACAACAAGTACCCAAAAAAAGTATCCGAAAAGTGTACAAAAATACTTATGAAAGTTACATGATAGGGTTTGCGATGATCTTTCACCATTACAAATAAACAATATCGAGGTGTGAAATACTACCTTAAGACTTACAACACTGTAGCTGGTGTTGTGGACGTTCTTTTTCTCACAGAACTTCATCTGACGCTATTGGGCGACATTTAAGCAGTTGCAATGTATCAATTAACCATGTCGTCATCCTTGTTTCCAACAGTTTAAGTTTAATCTGACCATTCATGAGTGACCATTCTCAAAATAACAAACCAGTAATATCCAGTTTGGGGTAATTCACAACCATCACCAGTGACATTTGTTCAATGGTCCTAGGATGAGAAGAAATCGAATCAGACGGGTATAAATTTCTTAAGAACGATATCAAGTGTCGCTTTATTTTACGTAATGCTTCACAACCTGAAAATGATGACGCAGCAACATTGTCATTTCTTACAGGGCCTTATTTATAGTAGGATTGGAAATGGCTTGAATAGGAGATGATACTATTTCTCAATGATAACCGTGCATCTTGTCGCTGGTGTACGTAAACCTTTGATTCACTATAGTAAATCCCAGTGCTATAAAAATGTAGGGTACACAAATCATATCGTATTAAAATTGAGATTAGAATTAACTTATATCTGTAGAGTATCTTAACAAAGATACAATGATTTTCTCAAAGTCATTTTGTAATATCTCAAATTATAGCTCCCAGTTGGAAACGACCACTGTATTTTGTTGCTGTTGTTTCAACCATTGACGACACCTTTCTGAAAATCAGCATCGGACATGGGGATATCATACCTATTAATATCTCTGGCCCATCTATAGATTTGGGAGACAAGAAACAACTCAAAACCGGGAACACTTTCTGTCACCTTCTGTTAGTTCATCTGTTCCTACATTCTTGTAAATTCACTAAAATGCAATTCTAATGGTATATTCAAAGTGCAATGACAATATGTCTCCTAATAATGTACAACGCTTCATACAAAATAATATATATAATATCTAGCCAGAACTCTTAACTATCGCTATGTCAAAATAAAAGGAACACAAAATGAGCTGTTTCTTGTTTACCAGATATGAATAGATTGGGAGAATACTAGTTGCCTGCTGCAGAACAACCGATTACAACAACGACAACTGTAAGAACGCTTTAACGACTGCAAACACGTTTACATCGCTTTCAGTACGATGTTAGGATATCGTCGCTGCTAATCTCTCATATCTGTTCTACTAGAATATATTTGAATTATGTAAATTGCTTTATGATGCGACAGTTGTTATCTACATAAAGCAATAATTTTGAACGATTGCCTTTGCTGTTGGTTACACTGTCGGTAATCTTTAAGCGACAACTCGTCCTTACATGAGTAGTATATAGAAACTGGCACTTAGTGCTTGTTGCATATGTGGTGCGTATTACGGCCTAAGTAGTATATGGAAACATCATTTTGTAGTTTTTTTTCAATAATGTTGCTATTCAATGCCTTCATACATGTATGATCTTCCAGACATTACATTTGACAGTAAGTACAGATCTACATTCAATTTTTTTTAGATTTAATCTGATTTCACGTACTCATATATGAACATATGTACACAAAATGAGTTTATTATGTGTAGACGACATAGTGTTCACATTATAGTATACACAATGTTGCATACACGATGTCCCATACACCATTCATTATCTCAGCCTACCCCTACCCCCCTCATTCAAGGATGCTACATTGTTATAATGTTGCAGCAATGTTCTGGTTGGTTCTATATTTCGTTCTTGTTATGTTCTTTTGATGACTCCCAATTACGTTGCTGCAACATACTGATGTTATTACACTGTGATGTTATTACAACATTCTTGTTATGTTTTTCAAGCCATACAGAACATTCTCATAACATTCAGTTTTGGCTTTGTCCTAACCTCACCAAAAAATAATGTTATAATAACATTCTGATTTGGTGAGGTTTCAACCTCACCATCAAAAACGTAATTATTACGTGCCATCTTAGTAAATAACATACTGACTAAAAAAGTATGGTCACAGAATGCTTCTGTTACGTTTCAAGTTGGCTGGGCCTACCCCTACAGTATCCGTATGGTCTCCCTGGGTTTATTCACCGCCCCGCCCCCGCCCTATGATATACGACCCTATTCCCCCTAATCTGAGGGATTTGTATGACCCAGTTAGGGATGGCCTGTCAGTAGGGTGGGGCTCAGGCCGGACTGACCACTAAAGGGGGTATTCCACTATGAGTTCAGTGCCACTTTATAAGCAAGCAGCGACCTAAAAAGCAGGTTTTGGGACCATACTTTTTTGTTTAGTCCGTAACCTGTCCAATTTTCACATGACAGTTATGTTATTTTAAGTAAAGTTGAAAAAAAGAATGTTATAATATTATATTTTATTGAAGTTGAGACCTTACTAAAGAATAACTTTATAATAGCATTATATATGATGTGAAATAACGTTATAAGAATGTCACAATAGCGTCACAGTGCAATGTCACAATATTAGGTCCTAAAGACATTTTTTGGTGCCAGCAAAATAACACAACAGGAACCAAAGCAGAACTAAACAGAACATTATAATAACGTTGTGATAACATCATATTCTTGCTTGGGTTACGTTCCCTCTAATTAGGAAATGCAAGTTTACTTGCGTTCACATAACAATATGTTTGTCTCTGAACACAAGTAAACTTGAGTTTCCTAGTTAGAAGGAATGCAAAAGGCAATGAAAGCAAAGTGGAATATAGTCTTAACATAAAAGTATGCTGGCGTTCATACTTGCATCCCCTTGACACAAGTATAAACACAAACAAATCCTAGAAATGCTTGCATTTCCTTGCGTTTCACCTGCGTTTGTATCAATAAACGCAAGTGAAAATGCCTAACGCAAGTGAAATGACCCATAAGCCTGTATTCCCCGATGCGTTCTGGTCACTTGCATCGTCAGCATGCGTCCATGCACCCAAGCAACGCAAGTGAAACATTCCATTAGGGTGCAACGCATGGTATATTCCATGATGTGTTGTACTTGTGTTGTGCTTGCGGTGTACTTGCGTTGTACTTGCGTTCATTGAACGCAAGTATAATGCTTGCGTTTCAGATACCAACAAGCTGCTTGCGTTTCCTAATTAGATGGAACGCAAGCGACACTGACGCATCGTGGAATATAGCCTATAGTGAAATATAGCCTTAACCCTCCATCCCCCTGACCCAGGTTGGGATTTATATTGTGAATTGCAAAGTTTCAATAGAACCTTTCTAAGCCGTTCTTTTTAAATGGAAGTTAATTTCCAGTTTCTGACAACTTTGTAATGATAAATGTTAAAGTCATAGCATTTTCTGTGTTCTTAGAACAGTGTTAATGGTGTGTTAGCTAACGTCTCCCTAAAAGTCTGAGTTATGGCAATTAGTTATAAAACACATTTCTATTCAAATGACAAATATCATACATATATATACAGGAAACTAAAACTGTATCAAACTATTGGTTCATGGATATGCATCAGAAAGGCTTTGCGTATGAATACATGAGTGTGTTTTGTTGTGTAAAAGCCATTAACCTGTTCCTTTTCACGTTAACATAGCCTCAGCTATAAGCCAGCAATAAGCCCATCCGACAATGCATATATCTCTGGGTTGGACAAGGGTTGGACAAAATAGCTGTTTAAGCAATCCTAGGAGTTGGGGCTAGTGAAATAAGCAAGACTTTTTCTATATCCTCGAGTATGGCTTAAACATTGTAATTTTTTATACTCTATTCTTCACTGGTTTTGTTATAGTTCTGTTTCAACTGTTTTAAACCATTAAGAGAGACATACGTAAGCCCCACTCAGCAATACACATTTGCTAAAGGATTTAAATTTCAAAAGAGCCTTTCTGAACCGTTTCCTTATAAATGGAAATTAATTTCCACTTTCTGCAAACTTTGGAATGGCAAATGCAGCCTGCTGCTTAATGCTAACGTCCTCACATCATCTATGTTTTCAGTTCAGTCTTAATGGTGTACTTTGACATCTCTCACGATAATGTTTTCTATAAGTCTGAGTTATGGAATGGCAAGTAGTTAAGAAACGTATGTCCATCAAATGTAATACAGGAAACTAAAATTGTATCAAACTAAAACTCTCAGTTCATGGGTATGTTTTCAGCAGGCTATCCATAAGAATATAACAATGTGTTTTGTAGGGTAATAGCCATTGACCTGTTCCTTTTTGCGTTACCATAGCCTCAACTATAAGCCAGTAATCTCCCCATAACCTACCTGCCAACACTGCCACTCCCAGACCCACACAACCCCCAACCCCGCCCTACCCCCTCTCCCTCCTCCCCCACACAACACACCCAGAGTGTATTGTGACATGTTTTTCAACAGACCCAGAGAAGAAAATCAATTTCTGTCAGCAGAGGCTCTCCATAAATTTGTCCTGTCTGGCGCACCCTCGGCCTAGGGTAGATATGTCACAATGGGCTGGTAGGCCTGGGCTTTACGGACAGAGCGGGCTATTCCGACCAGTCAATAGCCCCGACATAGGAGCCGCTATAGCCTGACATGGCTGCCATACGCCATATGATTTATTGGGAGGAAATAGAAAGTCACCATTCAAATTTATAGATTGTCAGATTCATGGAGCACTTTTACTTCTTATTCTTGTCAATTTACAACCCTTAGGAGATGTGAACTACTCATGATATTGTGTGACTATCTCCCTTAGTTTGGGTGTTCTGTCAATACACACCCATAAATACTCCCAGTGTGTTGATTCCCTGCCCTGAACTAGACCTCATATTCCTCCATGCCCTTAAGGCCATATTCCTCTTTGTGGTAGTTGGCATTTGTGGTTGCTAATTGTGGGTGCCGCAAGCAATTTGCGGTTTTGATACCAACATGTTGGTATCTGAGACCGCAAGCAAATCATAGAAAACCTATATAAAATAGCAGGTGCCTCAAGCAGGTGCCACAAGTAGGGGCTGCAAAAACCTATATTCCATCTTGCACTACCCTACCGTAAACTAGTTTGCGGCAGTTTGCTTGCGTCATTTCAGGGTGCTCCAAACAAGTACCATATAGTGGAATATAGCCTTTACTCTATCTAGCTTATTCATGCTATATGCATTTAACTCATATAGAAGATAGATAATCTCCATAGCAGCCAAACTGACCCCAGTAGCTCAATTTGTGATACATCATTTTTACTTTACCATTACTTCTGTTAATAACATTAAATCATGTATTTTTTTATTTTCCTTAAGAGGTGCCCAATGTTCACCTGTTGCCAAATGCTCTTTATTCTCTGCACATTCTGTATTGTTTGACTAAGAGATGTTTGACATGTTTGAGTAACCCCGTGTCTGTGCAATAGACAATATTGGCCCATGGGGAGTGCATCAAATGGGGAGGGAATTGGGACAAATATGGCATGACAAGCTGGAAGTTTTAATCATTTCCCCTTTCATAATACGGTCACCTTGGTGACTTAATACACAATCATAATGGGGCAATATCTTTGTAACTGATTTCTGTGATTAGGCTAATTAGGTGAAATTTTATACAGTGTCTCATTCATATTTATTGTGTTTGTGAATCAGAGGAACTACATTTAACAATCCTTTTTCAAGGTTATTTTCAACTTTTGGTGACAAGACAGAATCAGGTATTATGAAACACTAATCACATTTCACCTGATCAGCCTAATCACTAAAATCAGTTATGAAGATATGGGCCCTGGGAATTAGAGTGACCCTTGCTGCTACCTGAGACTGACCTTACATTAATTAGGGTTTAGTGTTAATACATGTACAGGGGCAGATCCAGGGGGGTCCAGGGGGATTTTGTCTGTGAAAATTGGCTGGAGTTTTGATTACCTAATTCTGTTCTGACAACAAGGCGAAAATTTACATGTAGACATGAGGTGTATTGTGAATCTTCCAAAAAGTATTGAATGTACATGTATTGATAAACCTTTAAAGCCAGGGTATCATCCATGGGTTGTGAAGGTTCGAGGCTCTACCTAGGCCTACCAACAGAGCACTCAGGGCCGTCCCACAAATTTCCAGAGCACACACTATCTGTCTCACACTCTAGCATGACAGCACCAATACACAGAAGACACTGATCATCAAAAAGTAAAGCCTCGGTGTCGCGTCGAGTCGTATTATTGGCAGACCTGATCATGCGCACGCACCGCTCTGAAACAGACCGGAAGTTACAAGGGATTCTCAAAAGCCTCAATTATCGCTCGATTCAGAACGAGACTCAAAGCAAAGTGAACCAACCCACAGTTAATCCTACTCTAGATTCTACCTGACACCAAATACACCTAGATTAAGATTGTTGTATCTGCTGGTATTCACGCATTAACCTTCTCATTATCTGATAGATCTATTGTGTATTTATACTTAAAGCAGCTGTCCCGTCCATCCGTCCTTGGCTTACGTACACCGATGTTAACCTAACGACGTTAGAACGTAATCCTGTGATGTCATTGGTCACGTCATGAATTTGGTGCCGCGCTATGAAAGTTACAACGTATCAAATCATCAAGCAAAGATCCGAGATGAACCAGTGCAACACTTTGTTGATCAAATTTTTACAAACTTAAGTGGCGCGTGAATGTTATGTTATTTGATAGTTAGTGTGAGCAATACTCGCAATGTTAAAGTAACATCATATGCTTGGTTGGGTCAAGTATAATCCAAAAAAAGTGCATGTCGTTCACACTAGGTTTACCCTATGACGTCATCTAATCATCATGGTGACCTGATGTCACTGAGAAGACTTTGAAAGGAAGACCCTCTGTCACATGACTGGGGAGGTCAGGTGATCGGTCTAGACCAATAGGGTGTATGTTTATAGATTTTCTGCAAGTCACCTAAGGTCATCTTTGATCAGGGGCTTTTTAGTTCGGCTTGGTCGAGCTAAGACAGTTAATTAAAGACTAAAGCCTATATCCAAGGAGGAGATTTTTCTGAGGAGAGTCTTGATTAGGGAGATGGGATGGGACCCCTAGAAACCCTTTCTAACATTATGAAGACTAATTTCCACTGTGCAAGGTGGCCTTGCAGTTTGCTGCTGATATGCCATCAAAATAAGCCTATCCCACATTGGGTATATCCCAGGGTTGGACAGGGGTTTGACAAAATTACAGTATAAGCCGTCTATGTCTTCTAGAGTTGGAGTTTCTTAAATGAGCAACAATTATATTTTTTTATATCCCCAAGTATTGCTAAAACATAATTATCTATTGAATTTCATCAATTGATAGATTTGCAGGTTTGCCAGCTGATCAAAATGTTGTAATTCAGGGCAAAATAGGGTTGGACATTATAGGCTAGATGGACAGGCTTTAACATTGGTTTCTAAGGGACAAGGCAAACATGAAAAGCTGAAATTTACCAATTTTAGGAGCAATTTGTCAACCAAACTGCTTTGGTTAATTTTGTGTTATGCAACTGTCTTCATGGAATAAGCACAGAAGCAATTTTGAAAGTATTTCATGGTAAACTTTAATGTTTGTGTAAACTGGGATGGGCTTATTGGCAACACTTTATTGTAGGTTTAGCCATTAGAATTTACCAACATATTGGTAAAAAAAAGAAAAGTCCTCGCGACTATCGCGAGGCTGTCAATATTAGCAATATGAGAGTTGCAAGACAGCAATGGGGACGATCTATCACTATTACAAATGAACAATAAAGGAGAGTGGAATACTACCTTAACAGATTCATAGTTGAAGCTGTAATCCAAAGTTTGCCACGAAGTTTGCGGAGCAATTACAATGTATCATATGACAATGTCGTCATCCTTGTTTCCAACAGTTTATGTGTATTCTGACATTCATGAGTGACCATTCTCAAATAAGAAGCCAGTAAGCAATTCAGTTTGGGGTAATTCACAACCATTACTAGTGACATTTGCTCAATGGTCCTAGGATGAGAGGAAATCAAATCAGATAGGTATCAATTTCTTAAGAACGATATCAAGTGTTGCTTTATTTTACGTAATGCTTCAGAATCTGAAAATGATGACGCAGCAACATCGTCATTTCTTAAAGGCCCTTTTTTATAGTAGGATTGGGAATGGTTTGAATGGGAAATGACACTATTTCTCAATGATAACCGTGCATCTTGTCGCTGATGTATGGTAACCTAAGAGTTCTTTTCTTGTCGTCCCAGTGCTATGAAATGTAGATTACAAAAATCATATCATATTAAAATTGAAATTAGAATTAACTTATATCTGTAGAGTATCTTATCAAAGATGTTCTCAAAGTCATTTTGTAATAATAGCTCCCAGTTGGAATCGACCACTGTATTTTGTTGCTGTTGTTTCAACCATTGACAACACCTTTCTGAAAATCAGCATCGGACATGGGGACATCATACCTATTAATATCTCTGGCCCATCTATAGATTTGGGAGACAAGAAACAACTCAAAACCTGGAACATTTTCTGTCGCCTCCTGTTAGTTCATCTGTTCCTATGTTCTTGTAAATTCACCACAATGCAACTCTAATGGTATATTCAAAGTGTAATGACAATATGTGTCCTGTTAATGTACAACACTTCATATTAAATAACATTTATAATATCCAGACAGAACTCTTAACTATTGTTATGTCACAATAAAGGGAACACAAAATGAGCTGTTTCTTGCTTACCAGATCTAGGCATCTTGTCTCCTCAGATTCACCATACATTGACGGGGAAGTCCCAGTATTGCATAGTACTAAACGTGACAGTGGATAGAAAAGTTGTTTATTGGTCTGGGGGGGCGACATCTGTGACAGCATGGTATGTAATGGGAATAGATTGGGAGAAGACTAGTCGCCTATTGTAGAACAACCGATCATAAAAACAACAACTGTAAGAATGCTTTAACGATTGCAAACACTTTAACAACACTTTCAGTCCGATGTCAGGATATCGTCGTTGCTAATCTCTCTCATATCTGTTCTACTAGAACAAATCTGAATTATTTAAATTGCTTTATGATGCAAAAGTTGTTATCTACATAAAGCGATCTTTTTCAACGATTGTCTTTGCTGTTGGTTTCACTGTCGGTAATGTTCAAGTGACAACTTATCGTTATATGAGTAGTATATAGAAACTGGCATTTAGTGCTTGTGGTGTACATGGTACGTAATACGGCCTGAGTAGTATATCGAAACATCACCTTGGGTCTAGATGCGAACAGAAGTATAATGTTCACATTATAGACCTTGTGCAGACAGGGTCACGTGACCAGATTTTGGTGATCACCACGTGGTCACCACACCCATGTGGGTATTGAATATATCCATAACTTGTGTTATTATGATTCATTGTGGTTTCCTTTGATGAACTAGACAGTACTCTGCAGAATAGATGCTGTAGAATCATAAATAATGTTGAATATAAGGTGATCACCAACATGGCGGCCCTCAGAATTTGGAGAGTGTGACGCCATGTGCACAACGTATGGAGTATACATGACGTCGCATACATAGCCAATGTGACCTTTCACCATTTCAGCCTACTCCCTACCCCTACGGTATCCCTCTGGTCCCCCTGGGTTATTCACTGACCCGCCCCCGCCCTATGATATACGACCCTATTCCCCCTAATCTGAGGGATTTGTATGACCCAGTTAGGGGCGGCCTGTCAGTAGGGTGGGGCTCAGCCCGGACTGACCACTAAAGGCTATATTCCACTATGAGTTCAGTGGCACTTCCCAAGCAACGGCAACATAACAAACCTGTCCTGTGACCATACTTTTTTGTTAAGTCCGTAACCTGTCCAATTTTCATGTGACAGTTACTTTATTTTAAGTAAAGTTGAAACTTACAAAAAAGAATGTTATAATAATATTATATTTTATTGAAGTTGAGACCTTACTAAAGAATAACTTTATAATAGCATTATATATGATGTGAAAGAATGTTATAAGAATGTCACAATAGCGTCACAGTGCAATGTCACAATATTAGGTTCTAAAGACATTTTTTGGTGCCAGCAAAATAACACAACAGGAACCAAAGCAGAACTAAACAGAACATTATAATAACGTTGTGATAACATCATATTCTTGCTTGGGTTACGTTCCCTGTAATTATAAAATGCGCGTTACTTGCGTTCACGTACCAATATGTTTGTCTCTTAACACAAGTAAACTTGAGTTTCCTAGTTAGAAGGAATGCAAAAGCCAATGAAAGCAAAGCGGGCGTTCATATTTGTATCCCCTTAACACAAGTATGGACACAAACACATCCTAGAAATGCTTGCATTTCCTTGCGTTTCACCTGCGTTTGTATCAATACTCGCAAGTGAAAATGCCTAACGCTAGTGAAATGACCCATAGTGGAATATAGCCTTAAGCCTCCGTCCCCCTGACCCAGGTTACTGCACGTGCAGCCTTACCACTGGAGAGGCTTCAGAGCTTTGTGTCTATAGAAATAAAACTAAACTAAATACAGAGTTCAGAATAGCAGGATGACAGGTGAGATTTTGCACCTCAAATATTGATTTACATCTGAATATTATCTCAGAAACAAGTATAGTTACAATGGCTTCAGTTTAGGATTAGAGAAGATTTGTGTCCCAATCTTGTTCTATTATCTACTTTTCTAACATTGACAATTTGTATATATATGGTTCACCCATTTTTGGCAATTATATACAGATTTTGTGACAGTTCAACTGTTTCTAGTAAAAAACAGCTGTAGATGAAAAAAAATCTTCACTGGAACAATTCGTGAGTCAGCATTACACAGATGCTAAGGGATTTATATTATGAATTGCAAAGTTTCAATAGAACCTTTCTAAGCCGTTCTTTATAAATGGAAGTTAATTTCCAGTTTCTGACAACTTTGTAATGTTAAATGTTTAAGATTCGTAATTTCTGTGTTCTTAGAACAGTCTTAACGGTGTGCTCTCTCACGTCTCTCAATAGGTATGAGTTATGAAATGGCAAGTACTTATGAAACACATTTCCATTCTTATGACAATTATCATACAGGAATGATGTATCAAACTATCGTTTGGTGGATATGTATAAGAAAGGCTGTGCGTGTGAATATATCTGACACATGAGATCAAAATGTATAACTCTTAGTTTGTCAATAAAATTACTACTCAATGTGTTTTTATGGTGAAATAGCCATTGACCTGTTCCTTTCACGTTACCATAGCCTCAGCTATAAACCAGCAATTACTGATCTTTTCCCCATAACCTACCTGCCATCACTGCCCTCACAGACCAACTAAACCCCCAACCCCCCCTACACTCACCCTCTCCCTCCTCCCCCACACTACACACCCAGAGTGTATTGTGACATGTTTTTCAACAGACCCAGAGAAGAAAATCAATTTCTGTCAGCGGAGGCTCTCCATAAATTTGTCCTGTCGGGCGCACCCTCGGCCTAGGGTAGATATGTCACAATGGGCTGGTAGGCTGGGGCTTTACGGACAGACCAGGCTATTCCGACCAGTCAATAAATACGACATAGGAGCCGCTATAGACTGACAGGACTGCCATACGCCATATGATTTATTGGGAGGAAATAGAAAGTCACCATTCAAATTTATAGATTGTCAGATTCATGGAGCACTTTTACTTCTTATTCTTGTCCTTTTTACAACCCTAAAGCCCCATACCCACTAGGCAACTTTTACACAGTCGGCCGACGGATCGGCGCTAAAATCAGCTGATTCTAATGATTGCCTGTTAGTATGGTATTTTGAAATGTGCATGTTTGATCTGAACCAGTGCCAAAATCAGCTGATTCTAGGTGTAGAATTGGCTGATTTTAGCACCAATCCATTGGCCGACTGTGTAAAAGTCACCTAGTGGGTATAAGGCTTAAGAGATGTGGACTACTCATGATATTGTATGACTATCTCCCTTAGTTTGGGTGTTCTGTCAATACACACCCATAAATATTTCCTGAGTGTTGATTCCCTGCCCTGACATAGACCTTATATTCTTCCACACTCTTAAGGCCATAATCCACTATGTGGTATTTGCTTTTGGCACCATGAAAAGTCGCAAGCAACCTGCCACTAACTTGCTTGCGGAAGGGTGCCAAAAGCTGGAATATAGGTACTTGTGGACCTTGCTTGCAGCCCTTGCTTGCGGCCCTTGCTTGTGACCCTTGGTATTTCATATAGGTTTTCTATGATTTGCTTGTAGCAGCAGATACCAACATGTTGGTATCAAAACTGCAAATGGCTTGCGGTACCTTGTTGAAGATGCTGTAAATGCTAACAACCGCACAGTGGAATATAGCCTTTAGTCTATCTAGCTTATTCATGCTATAATTATGTATTTAACTCATATAGAAGATAGATCATTTCCATACCAGCCAAACTCACCTTAATAGCTCAAATGGTGATACATCATTTTTATTTTAGCTTTACTTCTGTTAATAATATTAAATCATACCTTTTTCAGGATTTTAAAGAGGTGCCCACTGTTCACCTGTTGCCAAACGCTCTTTATTCTCGTCACATTCTGTGTTGTTTGACTAAGAGATGGCGAGCCCAGTGCCAAGGTTCGCCATATTTGTGTAACCCCCATGTCTACAGAGTCTAAAACAGACAATATTGGCCAATGGGGAGTGCATCAAATGGAGAGGGAATTGGGACAAATATGGCATGATAAGCTAGATGTTTGATTATTTTCCCTTTCATATTACCACCCGCACGGCCGACGAGCAGTGCATATTGAGGGCAGGTCGTGTTGCAAAGCCGTACATACTGATTTCTGTTTTCACCATTTTAATGATATTTGGATCATTGTATTGGGTGATAAATAAAGAACCGTTTGGGCCATCATTAGGTGGCTGTACGACCCTTGGGGTTCATACAAACCCCTATGGATGCCCTACGCTGTTCTTCATATTATAATATGGTCACCTTGGTGACTCAATACACAATCAATGTGCAGTAGATACTGGGAATGATACGCAATATTTAGAATGTAATATACATATCATGCCTCTTAATTGTCGTGCATTATAACATATATCTATTTGATTTGAATGGAAACTAACAACTTCGTCCTTTTTGTCTTTTCAGAATGGCGCCCAATTAAGACAAACACCAACACGGACATTTAACAGAACACTTCTCAAAACCTCCACAAGATGGCACCACCACAAGCCGACCTAGATGACGCCACATGACGCCTACCCACGTGACCTGATGACGTCATCAGTGACGTCATCGTCGCCCAGTGACGTCATGGTGTCGCACCAGCGTCTGTTGTCGCTGCTCTCAGGGACGGCTAATGTGTCGGAGGTGGGTCCGGACCCTGGGGAGACCCTGCCCGAGCCGGTCCCTGAATGGGACCCTGCGAGGACGACCTGGGGCTGGGGCTGGCACCTCCACACTTATGGTTTTGGAGCTGGGTTCTTCCTATTAGCAGTGTATGCTGTGTTTGCAGCCTGTGAATTTAGGCGGAGACTCAAAGTGCAACAATACTTACTTGGCATTAATGGTGTTTTATTTATATTAGGCGCTAGTCGCGCCCTGTATCTATTCGTCGATCCGTATCACTCCACATTCCACATACCTTCAGGGTTATGCCAGGTCCTATATGGAATCACATTTCCCTGCCTGACTTCCTCCTTTTCACTTATACAGATGGTGTTCATGCGAATAACCAAAGTTCGCATGGGGCCGAATAAGCTACAGAACTACCGCGTGCTAGCAGCAATCATTACGTCTCACTTCACCATAGTGATTGTTATAGATGTCACAGTGGCCTATAGAAACAACCTCAAACTGCTCTTATTGCTCTGTCAGAGTATCTTCATCACTTGGGGGTTAGTACTGTGCTTTGGCTTTGTTTACGGAGGCTTTAAGATGACTCAGTTTACCAATGAGACCCAGAGGGTGCTAAAACAACTGGTAACCTATAACAGGGTCAAACAAGAGACGATGAGGAATGGAAACCACAGGGAACTTGCCTTACACAGAATCACCAAACCCAAAATCAGGATCACAGACGAGGAGAATAAAACACTGAGCTATGGTAGTGATAGCTCTGCTGTAGACTCCTCGGATACCCTGTCCTTTTACAACGAGGCCCACCTAGACTTTGACGAGGAGGCCATAGCCAAGGCTTACAGACTGGGGAATTTTGATAGAGGTTACAGGTAGGTATATTATTATACCTTAGGGTGATACACGTTTAGCAGTTAAGAGTTTAATACATGTCATATCAAACCAGGGTGATAACCAGCCTTGTATCACCTTCCAGGATGATACAGAAACTTTTTATTCATCAAAAAGCATCCCCTGTTTTTGAGGTAAAAGCTGTGACTGAGTTTTTCCACTTGTAAAATGAAGACATAAGATCAAGAAAACATTTGATAAACCTGCAAGAATATTTATCTACATTATTTTCCTTTTCAAAATGACATTATAGCTATGGTTTGTAATTTGCCCTCAAGCTGTACAGTGAGCCTTCTAAATACACATGTCATTTTTACTGGGCAAAACCAGAGCATAATGTATAACTGGCTGTAACTTTTGAATCAATGTTGACAGAGATAATATTCAAAAAGCATATTTAACTAGACACCAAATCTGGCTAGGGGCCCTCCATTTAGTACGTATGCACATTTTCAGAAATATCAGACCCCTCACCCCCACTTGGGCAAAACTACGCATAGGATGTATACTAAAATGTATGCACATCTTTAAAAATCTCAGACCTCCCTCCCCCTCATGATGCGCACATACTTAATGGAAGGTACCATATCTATCTACAAGAACATTTGAGCCCTATTAGTCAGTGTATTAGTATTACTTATATTTTTTGTAGTATTACTCAAAATACGAACCCCCCTCTGTAAAAACTGACAATTTTTCAATTTTCATGTAATATACCTACTTTTCCCAGGTTGAAGGAGAGTGACACCGACAGACGTAAGGAAGGCGAGGTGAGCTCACACCTCAATAAGAGCGAGTCGCAGGCCGAGTTCAGCAGTGAGAGCGACTACGTGACGGACACCCCCTCTACGGCCGGGCCGGTACTAGAGGACAAGGTCCCTAACCCGGGAGGAGGGGGAACCTTTGAGGAGGTGGACCTCATGTCGCAGTCCGTCTGCTCCAGTACAGCGGCCATGTTGGTGGATGAGACTGATTCCCCGCCTGCTTTCCTCAACCCAGCCTTGGAACTGAACCACCTGCCAAAACCCAGCGGAAATAAATCATACTCCAATCACGTGATTGCAAATGGCTACGTGGCTGGACTGGACTTTGGTGAAAACCTCCACCAAACTGACCCAGAGACCACCCAGCCCCCTTACCCTGATTCTCACACACCCCTAGTCGACCCCCAGGAGGCTATAACCCTGGAAGAACTCCCCCAGGAGAGTGGCTACATGGCAGATACAGAACTCAACTCCCCAATCCGGCGAAAAAAGCGCTCTAGTGGTCGCAGCCGCCACACAAGAGAACCCCCAGAGGAAGAAGAGGAGGAGGGGGAGGGGCTAGGAGGCCCAGGGAGTAGCCCTGTCCACCAGCCCTACCCCCTAAAGACGGCCGATGGGACAGTGTCCCTGTACAGGATCCGACAGGGGCGGGTGTTACATAAGACCCTGCGGATCACCTATCTGACGACCCTGTTGGGGTTCATCACGGCCATCCTCCAGCTGTACGCCATGTTCGGGGTGTACGGGGTGCTGTCCAGGGACCGCCGGGCCGACCCCTGGCCATGGCTCGTCTTCCACACCTTCTGCAGGTGAGAAAATGACTTTTTTTATTAATTATTTTCTATTTCTTTATTTCCACAAAGCTTTCAAGACATATCTTGATCTTCCAAGTTGTTGCATTAGCTTCCTAGTTTCAGGATCACAACAGTCTATACAATAATTTGTAACATGCTTTCGTCATTGCCATCGTCTCTTGTTTGACTCTGTTATAGGTCACCAGTTGTTTTCTAGTTTAAAATGTGTCAAAGTACAGGTTTGCATTTTTACCATCGGCAGATAAGAAGCTGAGTTATTTTGGCGTATTGCTTAGTTTGAAAGGTTTCAAAAGTACAGAATTATATTTCTAGCTTCTGCAGGTGAGGAGATGACTTATATACACTAATTTGTAATATGACTTGATATTATAGTTTAAAATGTGTCAAAGTACAGGTTTGTAATGTTATCACCAACACGGCTGACGAGGGCAGGTTATATTGCCAGGCTGTATGTACCACTCGTCGTTTTCACTATTTCAATCATATTTAGATCATTTATTGGGTGATAAACGACGTACCCCGGGCTTTTCCCTCGGAATGTGACGATCCCCTATATCCCCTATGGGTCATACAGCCACCCTTGGACGCCCCCCATGGTTCTTCTTATTATAGTTTGTTGTGCAGACAAGAAGCTGACTTATTTGGCTTATTGTTTAGTTTGAAAGGTGTCAACAGGATAGATTTCTTTACCCTCTGCAGGTCTGGAGCTGATTTATATACAACTGTTGTAAACGTCTGTACAGAGATAAATATTATATTCTTTCTCATACCATCTCATCACTATATTTTTCTTCGAATTCAAAATTGAATTCTATCTTGTATGTAGCGATTAATGCATTAAATAGTGCACAGCTGTGTTGTATAAATTCTAATTGAACCTGATATATGAATTGATTAACTTTGTGAACAAGTTTCATGTTTAACTGACGACCTACAATGGATTGATGCTCTGCTCTTGTAGCAAGTTTGATCAACAACTGGTTCTGAAGAAGTTGTCTTTCTTGTTTATAATTGTTGTATTTCTGTTACTGTTCCTGTTATATTAAGTAGATTTGAACACGTATGTATTGATGCTGGCGTACCGGAAGACCGGCGAATGAAAGCCGAGGCTATGTATGATTCTTCAATCCTGAATAAAAAATTAAAAAAAAAAAAAAAAAAGGGTCAAAAGTTCAGGTTTTTATAAAGTGGTCATTTAACAAATAGCACTTTTTCAAGTTTGCAGGTATAATAGTATTGCTAGTTTCACATCTTGCTGCAATCTTACATGAGTACACCATACAGGCTCCAAAATATGTTCAGAATATATATCACCTTATCTAATTATATAGAACATATGTAGTACGGACCAAGGGGGAACAAAACAATTGTTATCGCTCTGGTTTGCGTACACATTTGAGAGGTTTGGCCCTGAGACATAGGAAAATGGTAACATCTTTAGTTAAAATACAAACGTTGGCATAAGCTTTCACAGATAGGCATTGTTGCCGTCTGGGACAATGACAGATATTTTATTCACCAGCTTTTGGAAGGGGCAGGACAATATCGAAAGTATGGGCGTCCGAATCCTGATATAGAATGAATATATATGTAGGATGGAATTAATGATTGGTAAATGCCATCAACGTAACATTAAAAATAACTTAGCGGTGAAGTTTTTCTTTCCCCAACCCTTCCAAATTCTCAACTTGGGATAAACGACTTGCATAGGATTACCCCACCATACAAAAACCAGAGGTGTCATACCGTAACGCTGACAGGTGAAGATTAACAACGACAGGAAACTTAAGCGATAAAACTTCCCCTCCAAATCCCTCCTGGTTTTAAATCTCTTCCTGCCACTCAATCATCCCCCACAGTCAGGTTTCTTAGCAATAATTTCTATTTTCAGAGTACAGTTACTTTTTTGCTGTGTTTTAAATGACAAATAACTCATCGGATGGAGGTCGGTTTTAAAAATTCTAATTAATTGGCTTTTTCGGTTGTTCATATTGTTTCTTCGACATGGCTGTGGTAGGGTGAAAAGACGGGGGTCTTTGGCAGGGGGTTGGGTGATGGCAAAGATAGAGTTACATGCAGGGTTTCTGACCAGAGGCATCCACAGGTCTAGGTGTCAGTGACTGCTACATGAGACTTGAACACTTTTAGGGGTTCTTAGAAGGCTAGTGAACCAAAATTATGTCACCCGATTCTTGGCCAAGCTAGTTAAAACATATATATAAATATGCATCTGGGTACATTGCAAGGTCTCAAATTCTGGAAATTATATTGCAGTTCTCCATATAATGCAGGCATGCAACCTGACCTAGACAATTTGTGTGTATGCGGGGGTCTTCAATTCATGATATACTGCACATAATCAATGAGAGTCAGTTAAGGAGAAACTTGTTTTTAACGCCATTTTGAAAACGTTTAAGGCTACTTGTTCACGTCAAACACAGGTTTACTCATGCAGTTCAAGACAGCGCAAAATTAGACTAGAAGTGAAAACGTATGTCTATGATGGCCCTGAAAATAGGGGCTGTTCTTTGCATTATTCTTACTTGATAAGATGCACCATTGGAGTCGTCTGAGGGTGGCTGTATGACCCATAGGAGATTATCACGTACCGAGGGTGAAGCCCAAGGTTTGTACGATACCCATGGGCTGTACAGCCACCAGAGGACACCCCAAAGGTGCTTCTTTATCTGATCACCCAAAAAGTCCTCAAATTATTGAGAAAATACTGAGAATATGGAGTGGGGCGTACGGCCTGTCAATACGCCCTGCCCATACTATGCACCACTCACTGCCTGTGTGGGGGATAAAGCCACAAAAGTCATTGATAAAAGAAATCTGCTCCCTTTGGTCCCCTGGAATCATAGTGTTTAAAAGGACCAGCTTTTTGCCAGTTTTGGGCTTTAGACACAGGTATTTGCTATTATACTGATAATTTGACCAAAAAATGTCTTTAAATTAGATTTTTATTGTATGGTACCAGAGATAAGGACTGCAATATTCTTTTAAAAACTCTTTGGTTTAAAAAATATTGTTTTTAGTTTGTTTGAGATGGCCTTGAATGTGGCTAGTCCAAAGTTCCCAATTTGCTGCTCCGATCTATAGCACATTTGTATGTAGATTTCTATGGAGTACTTTCGTTCAGATACCTGACGCAAATGAGCTTGCATCAGTACCTGAATGTGAACACAAGTATCACCGAACACATAGTGGAATATAGCCTTTAGTCTATCTCACGTCTATTCTCATCTAAGATCTCTCTAGATGCCTTCAGGCTCTGAGTGACATATCTGACTCAGCCAGAGATAGGACCTTTACAGTCTGCTATACTCTATTCTCACTAATCAGACTGTAGGGGATGAGCTGTCAAAGACAAATTAGATTAAACACTCACAATTCAGAGGATAGGGTATGCATCTGCTTTTCTAATTTGACACACCTTAGATGCATTTTATGACCATATTGCAAAGATTAACGGCAATCATTTCACAATAAACACACATTTAACCATGCCAGTCAGCCTAAGACTAGAGGTATGAGTATAGAGGTCTTGAAGGCCTTGAAGACATGAGCTGTCCTCGGTATTCTTCTAACAGCTACAAATGCCATTCATAAAAGACATCAGATCTGCTACCCTCAAGGTTATCCGAGAATCTCCTTTGATCTAACAAATACGCGATTAGCAAAGTCTCTAAATCCCTGAGAGGTTTAGCTTTTTCTTCCATATGAAAGCCAAATGTAGACACCCTTAAGGCTATATTCAACTATGGTTCATTTCAGTTGCATTGGGCAAGGAATGCAAGGAAGCACATGTGAAAGGCAAGCAAATGCATGCATTTCTGCATGTGTTTGTTTCTGAGGAGTTTTGCTTGCTGGGGAAAGCATAGTGAAATACAGAATTTGCTTGCATTCATACTTGAGTTCAGGGAACACAAGTATGAACGCTAGCACATTTTGGAGTACTTGCATTCTTGTTCCAACATGTTGGTATCTGAATGCAAGTGAGCTTGCATCAGTACCTGAATGTGAACGCAAGTATCACTGAACACATAGTGGAATATGGCCTTTAGTCATCTCATGTCTATTCTCATCTAAGATGTCTCTAGATGCCTTCAGGCTCTGAGTGACATATCTGACTCAGCCCATGATAGGATGTTCACGGTCTGCTATACTCTGTTCTCAATAATCAGACTGTAGGGGACAAGCTGTCAAAGACAAATTAGATTAAACACTCGCAATTCAGAGGGTAGGGTATGCATGCGCCTTTTCTAATTTGATTTAACACCTTGAATGTCTTTTATGACCATATTGCAATCATTAACAGGAATCAGTTCACAATGAACTTAAATTTAACCATGCAAGTCAGCCCAAGATTAAAGGCATGAGTATAGAGGTCTATGATGGCCTTGAAGACAGGAGATGTGCTCTGCATTCTTCTTACAGCTACAAATGCTATTCATAAAATACATCTGCTACCCTTTAGGTAAGCCGAGAGTCTCCTTTGATTCAACAAATACCCAATTAGCATAGTCTCTAAATCCCCCAGAGGTTTAGCTATTTCTTTTATGTAAATGCCAAATGAAGACACCCTTAAAGCTATATTCCACTATGCATCATTTCAATATACAAGTATAACTGAATACATAGTGGAATATAGCTTTTAGTCTATGATACGTCTCTTCTCATCTAAGATGTCTCTAGATGCCTTCAGGCTCTTAGTGACATATCTGACTCGCCCCACGATAGGACGTTCATGCCCCACGATAGGACGCTCACGTTCTGCTATTCTCTTTTCTCAATAATAAGACTGTAGGGGACGAGCTCTCAAAGGCAAATTAGATTAAACACTCTCAATTCAGAGGATAGGGTATGCACGCGCCTTTTCTAATTTGATTTAACATCACGCATAAAGATATAGAAACTGTCCATATTCTCATGACTGGTACAGCAGTTTTAGGAATCTATTGTAGACAACAAATCTTATCTAATGAATCTGGTTACATTAGTATACAGTCATCAGATTTTAAGTCAGGTTATTGGTTAACAAGAGCATATATATAAAGTTATTGAAGCTAGATTACATAAAATTTTCCTGTTTCTCATCTCATAGTCATTAATCAGTAGATCTGTACTATTGCAAGAGATATCGAAAAGTCACTGAAAATTATCAAAGAGGGTCGTTCAAACCACCAAAACAACGCCCCTGGTTGCGGAAATTCCTGAACGATGAACCATCTAATCACGTTACAAAATACTGTAAAAGGTTATGGGAGTTGTATCTACTACGAAAAAGATCAATATAGAAACATCGTATAATTTATGTATATGGAATTGCTAGTTCTCAAAAATATTATTCAAAAAGTGATAATTATGCCCTCATAAATACCTTTGCCAGGCCCATATCCAGATCTTTTCATGGGGGGGGGGGGAGTGACCATTTCCAAAAAGTGGACTTTCTAGACGTAAAATAGCTTAAAGCTAGGTATGGGTTGTAAACGTTAGCGGCTCCACCCCTTAGTGTACCGACATCTTAGCTAGCATCTTATTTTGTAATGTAGTCTGGTAACATTAATGGTTATGTCATGAATCTGATATGCTCATCATATAGCCATAAAGGATAAGAGGGAGTTTTTACAGGGATATATCAGAGGGCTGGCAACTGCAGGGGTTAAAGAGGTTTTACTAGGGTAGGCCCAGGATAAGAGGGGGAGAAGGGAAAACTAAAACACTGGATTTTCAGAAAGTGGACCTGGCCCAGCTTTGGGGGGGAGGGGGGAGACCCATGCCCCACGTCACCACCCACCCCCTGGCTATGGGCTTGTTCCCAGACTAGAACCTCCCCTCTCCCTCTCTGAACATCCCCCTCCCCTCTGACACCCCTTTATCTGTACCGACGGTAAGCCTGTCCCTGTTCGTGTTATCTCCTTACTTAAATCCATCATACTACAGTCTGTCCCAGGCCCCTGAGGCTGGACTGAAGTAGAAGCCAGACACAACATGATTCCCAAAGCCTTGATCACTCAACTGTTTTTTCCCTTCTGCTACACATCTTTTATTGAAAAGTGAACTGTCTGCGCAGCCTATGCTTAATAAAGTTGCTATCAAGAATTTGTATGTCATGCACAGTTGTAAAATATAAGAATATCGCTGATTAAAAAGCAATAGGCCTCTGACAAAAGACTTAAATATGTATTTGTACCTATTGTAATGTGAAGATTCAAAGAAGGAAGAGGGCAAGGGATTGTACAAGTCTTGCTTTCTCATCTAATAGAAGTGAATAAATATTCTAAAAATCATAAAAAATCATAAAATTCTAGTGGGAAAGCAACATACTAAAAACAATTGGGTATATATATATATATACTCTGTCTTGTTGACATAATTTTCAGTATCAGCCTAGCCCTGAATTTAGTCATGTGGACCTACCTGCACAAGGTATATAGTTACCTTTTTTATAGACCGTCCAGACTCGTTGTCAGTGACCATTTTATCGCCTCGACTTACCTGTGAGTTTACAAAGCTTCCCCTCTAGGTGACGAGCATGTGGGGTCAGAAAGAAGCCCATTAAGTGTGCATGATAACGGAGAGTTTCATTCAGTCATATACTGGAGGATGACCCATGTTTGCATGGGCTGAATTTTCGAAAAACTAGGACATTTCTGACATTTTGAGGAATACTATTTGTTTCGTACTGTTTTTTCTTGTTTTACCTCAATGGTAGTGCACGTAATTCGCAGAAACATAATACAGCGCAAAAAAGTTCACAATTCACTTTTTTTAAATCCCTTATATTTATTTGTTTATGTATCTGGGATAGTTACACAGCTTATATTCCTATCAGGATGTGATACTAAGCTTCTAGATATGTATATATGTAGATCATGAAATAGTTTTCCTCCCTACAGTAACACAAATAGGTATTCATCATTTTATTATGGCTTCTCGGCTCCCCTATACAGCTTCTTTCTCATGATTCATAGAGCCTGTAATAAGGTGGCTGCTTATTTTTACACCGAATGGACAGGAATTACTGTACAAAAAAGGAACCTATAGACCGACCGACTACTCGACTGCTATATGCCATATATATAAGTGGACTGGGATAAGGTCATGAGAAGATGCAAAAGAGTGAGGTATTTACCTCTTTTTAAAGAATCATAAGAAGTCCCAGCCGGCATTGTGACGTTATAATAAAGTTACAGCAACATTCTGATTTAGTTCTTTAAATGTTATTTTGATGGCTCCCAATAACATTCCTGCAATGTATTGCTGTGACATTGCACTGTGACATTATTACAACATTCTGGTTATGTTCTTCAACCTTAACAGAATGTTCTCATAACATACTGTCTTGGTTTCATCCTAACCTCACCAAAAAATAACGTTATAATAATGTTTTGATTTGGTGAGGTTTCAACCTCACCATAAATAACGTAACTATTACGTGCCATCTTAGTAAATAACAAACTGACTAAAAACGTATTGTTGCTGAACATTTCTGTTATATCGTGGGGTGGCTGGGGTACCACTTGAAAATGTTAAATGTGTGTTATCAGAAGGTGATTCTCTGTCTTGGTTTCTTGTTTGAGGATAATCCCATCTTTTTCCAAATGAATTTTGCTGTTGGGTAACTGATGCTTTCTTCACTTTGGCTCCTCAGTTACCTGAATGAAAATTGAACCTGAAATGAGATTCAACAATAGTTACTTGAAAACTGCAAATTCAGAGGTTTTTCAATTCCAGATCTTCATCATGGCATTTAATTAAAGGAAATTTCTTTTATTACCCTGTAATATGCAAAGAGAAACTAAGATCACATCTTTCATACAGGAAAGCTAGTCTTAAGCCTGGTCCCCACAGGGCGATTAGTTTGCACAAAAACCATGGCAACCAACATGATAATCGGTGGTTTAGTCACCCAGTGACTACCAAACAAGGGCACTGTGATGTCCAGCAACTAGATAACTAGTCGCCATCATTTTGAGGCAAAATATTGAACATGTTTGATATTTCTCTATACCTGCCGGTGACTAGTTAATCGCTGGGCAACGTACTAAAGTGTCCTCTAATTGCAAGACCATCCCAAAGTGGAGATTAACTTTTTAGTCGCCAGACACCTAGGAAAGTCTGCCAACAACCAATATTTCATCGTTTCTCACTGAGGAAATGCACTAATTGCCGGAGTTTAGTCGCCATGTGGGGACCCGCCTTTAGAAAAGCCAAGCATATGGCCAAGACTTAATGCCACCAATTCACAATACCATTCAAGATGTTCTAAAAGGAAGCTTCTACCACCACTCCCTTACTTCTTGCAGAGACATGTTCACTTACAGGTAGTTTGCCCCACTCTGCCCTCTTATTTGTATCCCATCAGTGTTTTCCCCCAGCAGACACAGGAAACAGACATTACTCTTAGCAAGAGCCCGCTCCATTCGGCCGGCACTCACGTATACACCAGAGCCTCCCAAAAGACCTACCATCTGCCACCACTCAGCCTCCCACTTGTCAGGGCCCTAACCCGCCTCCAAATGTCCACGAATTACAGAGGACACGAACATGTTGGTCGCTGCCTCCCTTAGGGGGTGTGCTGTTTGGAGAAAAGAGAGTATGGTCTGTAAGGGTTTTCTGTCTGACAACAACTGGTCTTTGTCATAGTTCTGACTGCTGTCGTGGTGGCGGTTTATGCTATGCAAAGTGTAAAGTGTATGAAAATTATGGAATTTTGAAATACCCTGATTATTTAGGATTGACTCTTTCAGTAGTATTCTAGAAATGTCTAGGGTTTTGCTAAGTGCCTGTTCCACTCGGCCAGCACTTGCGTATACAGCAGTGCCTCCCAATAGACTAACCATCTGCAACCACTCAGCCTCCCACTTGTCAGGGCCCTAACCCGCCTCCAAATGTCCACGAATTACAGAGGACACGAACATGTTGGTCGCTGCCTCCCGCAGGGGGTGTGCTGTTCATTGAAAAGAGAGTTTGGTCTGTAAGGGTTTTCTGTCCACCGACAACTGGTCTTTGTCATAGTTCCGACTGCTGTCGTGGTGGTGGTTTACGCAACGCGAAGTGTGAAATATTTCAGACCAAATATTGGACCATTGAAAAAGCTTAATTATTTATGCATTTTCTTGCACAGACCACTTACCAAATTGTGTTTACTTGTTCTTTGTTGACTGCTGATTCGTTGTGCTTTTAATGGTATGATGTGCTGCATAGGTCATTGTATTCATAAGGTATAAAACTGCTGATGTAATATAATCCTCTTGGCAAGATTCTGAACTAGTATTGGAATACTATTTCGCCTTGCACAATTGCTATCTCAGATGAGATGACCTCTCTTTGGAATATGTTCTCATAGGGAAAGCATTTTTTGATCAAAATACAATTACCACTGTTTTTGACTTAAACCTTTCTCCAGCTTACAACTGACATTCCATAGTTGTTTGTTGGTAGATTGGTGGGTTCACAATGAGAGGGGTGACTGTGTAGGACAGGTCCATTAAGCCCAATTCGCCCTGGGCACTTTTTCATCATGATCTGAGATATAACTGCAATCTTCTTGTATTAAGAATTATTATTTTTGGAAAATATCTTTGTGTTTTACAAAGAACCTATCAATGTATAAGGTCATGTGACTATTTAGTCAAAATAATAGTTTTTCATGTTTGCGATTTTAGGATCGCAACAAAAATTTGGCCAAGGCTAATGGGGCTTTAGTGATTTCCCCGCTTACAGTTGGCGCCCCATAGCTGTCGGTTGGTGGGTTGGTGGGTTCACAATGAGAGGTGTGCCTGTGTGGGGTGGGTCCATTAGTGGCTTCCCCGTCCCACGAGAAAACACCGCCCAGTGGCTTTGTGGGCAGCTTTTTAACCTCGACACCTTTTCCTGTTGCGGTGTGGCTGCGGCAGTTGACACAAGGGAAAATCAGGCACTGAGGAAGATGGCAAGTCTGATTTCCCCTTTTTCTCTGACTTAATGGGCATTTTCTGTTTGATTTAATGGCTAGGAACATCGTGGCCACCAGAGACTGACTCGTTTGTATCACGGTAGTTTCTTATGTCATATTACAAAGGCTAGAATGTGTATAAAGGTCACTGCTCACCATCACTGAAGTGCAGCGCTGAGATCCCATTAACAAGTATTATTTAGGTTTTTGTGATTATGAAACAAGCATTTTTTTGTTAGTAGGATCCAGGCCCTAGATTTATTTCCAATTCTTTGAACCTGTAAACAAGCTTTATCAACTATTTTACAGTCAGGCAATGGTAGAAAAAGTGGCCTGTCCCAGTCAACAACAGGTTTCTGAGTTCTTACTGATATTTACACGAAAATCTATTAAACAAATATAGTGCATAGGTAATAATTGAAAAAAATTTAATCAATAATTCAGGCAAATGGTGTTTGTTAAAAGGGTCATACAATATTCCAATTATAATATGAAAGACATCTCTTTTATTCATCTGCACCTTATTGTAAAAGTTAATTTTCAAAAACAAATACAGTGAAAACCAGTAGTCAGTAATGGATTGTTGGATTCTATACACTACCACTTTATTTTACCAATATAGGTAAAGACCTCTGAAATCGACCTGGCTACAGAGGCATTTCTCAAAATGACATGCAACATTAACACCTATTGAAACAACAAAGTTACTAAAACAGTATACCGACATGCAACAGAGCTAACTGAGATATCTGATATGAAATATTTGGATAAGCAAAGATTAAATACCATGCAGCATTGATGTTTCTTAACTTCCACATGCAACATTGGGACCCCCATCCAGAGCTCTATTAATAAACAGATTCAGCATAGTAGCTGCAGAACAAAGTTCGGCTGTCATTGTAGACTTTCAAGTGAGCAGGAACCTTTGTACACATTCTAGCCTTTGTTATTATGACATAAGAAAGGACAATGATACAAACGGATTGGTCTGTAGTAGCCATGATGTTTCAGGCTACAAATCTAAACAGAAAATGACCATTAAGTCACAGAAGAAGGAAAAACAGACTTGCCATCATCCCCGATATCTGATTCTCCTTTGTGTCAACTATTTCTCTCGCCTTTCCATTTTAAGTACCGAAAACCTCTTTGTTGGTTAAATTTTAAGGCTTGCCAGGCACGATTGGGCAACAATGGCCTCTGGGGCAGCTGGGAATTCCTACAATAGAGTCTTTTCCAGACCTGGCTGTCACGGTCTGGGCGACCACTAGGCAAGGGGGTCCACACCTATTATGTAATACTGATAAGCACTGATTTGGGGCACCTGATTGGCTGGGAACCTTTATTATTGAAAAATGATCTTAAAATACATACCAAGATGATACATATAACATCAAAAAAGACAAAGATCTTGGCTATAGATACACATAAAGAGAGGTATACAACGTTTTTTACCTCAAAAGTTATAGGTGGTGTAAAATCCCGAATTTACATAGGCTCAAAGAGAAAATAACTCCAAGTTTGTCTGAGTAGCAATTCATGGCATATATCCAACACTAGGTGGCGTGGTCTGGAAAATCATTTATTAAATGACATAGACAGGCCCCCTGATGCACCATGGTATGCCCCGGAGTAAGCTGCTGCCTGAAGGCTTTTAGCCAGGAGCTTGCAAAGTGCTGATCTAAACACTAGTAAACCAGTGATCTGGAAAATAAACATCAAAGTTTGGCGATGACTGAAGGAACATTCAAGCAGTCGATAAGAAGAAAGCGCTCAAACAGAGCGGTACAAGATGTTACAGTCCCCTCTTTGTGCTCTGACATTATGTTATCATCAAACAATGATCAGGCAAATCTAGCTGCCATCGCTTTGTGTCAGACTTGTCATGCGGGGAACTCGCTCTCGGAGTGCTGTACTTCTGACTCTGTCATGCAGAACTTGCTCTCCGAGTGCTGAAGATGGTACAAGTGTTTATGACAGATCAAAGATGTAGATGTTGTGGTGATGTTGCTATGTTCTGACACCAGAGATTGGTGCTGTGCTCACCCTACTTAGTACCATGTGGCCTCACATGAGGTATAAAACAGGCAACACATGACAGGGACACTTAGCACACCACAGGGGTACTAAGCAGTCTGTCCCTTTGTACCATGGAGGGGGAGGTAGGGGTAAATGAAGTGTGTGCCAGCTAAGGGCACTCTATGGTTGTATAATTGACAAAGAAGATGTTAACGATAGACCAAATCACACACCTAATCTAATAAATCTGAATACCTAATTCATAGGAAACTATTTTAGATAAGTCCATCCCAGTTTACAGCAATCAAAGTTAAACATGAAATATTTTCAAAATTGCCTCCATGCTTATTCCATGAATAGAGTTGCATAAAACAAGATTAACCAAAGCAATTTTGTTGACAAATTGTTCCTAAATGTGTTAAAATACAGCTTTATATATTAGCCTTTTTCCACCAGCAACTCAAGCACCAACTCAAGCTATAATTTCCGAACATATTTTGCCCTGAAATACAGCATATTGATTGGCTGGCAAACCTGCAAACCTGTCAATTGATAAGATTGAAGAAAAAAGTAATGTTTTATCTGTACTAGGGGATATAAAAAAATATAATTCTCCAGGAGACAAGGGTGGCTTACACAGTAATATTGTCCAACCCTTGAATATACCCAATGGGGAATGTGCTTATTGTGTAAACTCTGAATAGCTATAACATTATCATTCAAAGTTATTCAAAGCCTGACGGGTAATGCTCAATGTCAATAATGTAATGTATCTAATGTAGAAGAAACACAATCAACTATATATCAATTTATCTATGACGAACACAATTGCTGATGCTTTACCCTTTTTTTCTTCTTTTTTTCTTCATTTCTACCACCTCTTATTTTGTCTTGAAAAAAGATTCCATCTTGCAAACCAAATTAGCAGACTCACAGACATCTAAGGACCTCGATTTCTGGCATGGCAGTACCACCTTGGTTATGAGACCTAAGATGGCTGGTGGTGGCCTGAGGCAGTGAGGTCTGCATGGGGCGAGGTGCCCAGGGCTGAGTTATGGGGGCGTTGGGATTGGGGGTAGAGTAGAGGGGAGGAAATATTGGTGTTCACAGGAGGGTGGAGGGGCGATGAAGCCTGCCTCCTACACGACCCCCCGCCTTGGACCCAGATGTACATCACACACGTATGAGCTACGTATGATTTATTGAACAATTTGTAATCCATGTGATTTATATAAATGTATTTGCTGACTGCTTGGTTGCATAGGGCAATTTTGTGTAACCGATTCTAAAATTGGTTAGTGGACTTATTCTTTGACACATGGTGTTGGATTGATAAAGGGCAAATAAAGCTTGGCTTGGAAATCATTTACTTTGATATATACATCTTAAGTTCATTTCTTTTGAATTTGTATATAATGTGTATGAATATCCATAAAAACATTAATTCCATGATGCAGCTGCTTGCCCTGTTTTGGTCACTTAGTTCTGTCACCACCAAGTTTCTGTCAGTTGACACTTGTCCCCTCATACCTCCCTTATCTGCTGCTCCTATCTCACTTTCTGTCAGGTGAAACTCGTCCCCTCTTACCTCCCCTATCTGCTATCTCACTTTCACTCAGTTGACATTCGTCACCTCATACCTCCCCTATCCGCTGTTCCTATCTCACTTTCCGTCATTTAACACTCATCCCCTCCTACCTCCCCTATCTCACTTTCCGTCAGTTGACACTTGTCCCCTCATACCTCCCCTATCTCACTTTCTGTCAGGTGAAACTCGTCCCCTCGTACCTCCCTATCTGGTGCTCCTATCTCACTTACTGTCAGTTGACACTTGTCCCCTCATACCTCCCTATCTGGTGCTCCTATCTCACTTTCCATCAGTTGACACTCATCCCCTCATACCTCCCTATCTGGAGCTCCTATCTCACTTTCCATCAGTTGACACTCGTCCCCTCATACCTCCCCTATCTGGTGCTCCTATCTCACTTTCCGTCAGTTGACACTCTTCCCCTCATACCTCCCCTATCTAGTGCTCCTATCTCACTTTCCGTCAGTTGACACTTGTCCCCTCATACCCTCCCCTATCTGGTGCTCCTATCTCACTTTCCGTCAGGTGACACTTGTCCCCCCATACCTCCCCTATCTGGTGTTCCTATCTCACTTTCCGTCAGTTGACACTTTTCCCCTCATACCTCCCCTTTCTAACTGCATATCAGTTGACACTTCTCCCCTCATACCTCTCCTATCCGATGCCTCTATGTCACTTTCTATCAGTTTTTACTGACTCGGGTATCAGTCCATTGTGTAGAACCTTAGATAGCTTTTGGAAAAGCAAGGATCAGGGCTAAAATTGACTCTCCCAAGTATCCTGGGCATAGAGTGTAGAGGTGATGTCATAGGTAGGAGTAAATAGACGCATAGTGTACAGTACCGGCAGTTCCAGAGTGAGAGAGTCAGCTGAGCAGGCATGTCCTTGTAGTGTACGGCTCTGCAAACTCAGCTTACTGACTGGGCAGGTAAGCAGGGCCAAGATGGCGGAAGCGCCAAGGGGTCTTGGTTGTTAGTAGTTGAGTGGACTACCGCTCTGTGCTGAAATTGTCAATGGGAGCACAGTGACACGTATTACATGCATTTAGATTAGTAAATATTATCCTTTCACGCAAGTGTTCTTTGTCATCCATGAATAATGAACTATGCTCTAGGATGACTTATGGTCAAAACAGGAAAGAAGACTGCGATATATAGCTAGCACACTGGAATCATAAAAATGGAGAAAATAACTGGTAGACTAATGATTATACTTTATATAAAGAAGTGGAAATCCACATTTATGTGGGCTATGTGCAAATCTCCCAAAAACTGACCAAAATTGCCTCCATTGAACATATGCTAGAATGATACTGTTTTGGTGTATATTTCAATTTCTACCATTGGGAGAGCACATCAAGATGTTTATAAATAATGCAATGAAACCCTTACCTTACCCTAATTTTGTCTAGATTTATAATTTCTTATTTAGAGAGATAAAGGCCAAATCACTTCAACAAAAACAAACAGTCCTAATCCACAGAATCTCCGTCGGTCGGGCTTGTTAACAGTAAAATAAAACCCTATAGTTCAAGTTGACACTTGTAGCCTCATACCTCCCCTGTCTCCTATCTCAGGCCGGGGCAGGAGAAGGCTGCCTGGTCACGGACTGTGAGCATGACCGGCCATGCGTGACGCCGCCTGCCTGCCATAAAGCACCGCGTCTTTTATCAGCACCTTGAGGGGCCTCACAGGGTGAAGCCACAGCCTGGAAGGGCCGCTTAGAGCCTCGACAAAAAGGGAGTATGGGCTGGTTTGTCAGGGCTTGTACCGTGCATGGTTAACAGGGTTCACAAAGAGGCAGGGAGGCTTCGCTGTATTAAAGGTCTGCTGGTTAAGAAAGGACTGATTTTGTTTATGTGATATTATTTGATAGAGAATCAAAGGGATCTGATTATGATATGATGAGTGCTTGAATATATCATGAGGTCAAGATGTCTCAAGGTAAATATGTTTGAAAATTCTCAGATATAGATATATTCGAGGGAACATATTATGACTTTGCAATAAACTTTTATCAAAGGGCACAACACATTCTAAGTTTTAAGTTGTCCGGTCCTTTCTTGGTCAGCACGCCCATAGGCTTAATCTACAAAAAGGAATATCCTAAACCCAACATTGGTTTTGTTTTAAATTAAGCTGGCTTTCCAATTCATCCTAAACACATTTATTGTTTAAGGAATTTGTACAGAATATCGATTGATGGTTTGAGGATGTTAGTGCTTTTTTTATAAATGTGACTTTCGTTTGAAGGCAAAGACAAGTACGGATTGTTTTAACAATAGACCTTTTTGATCTAGAACTGTAAAATATGATTGAGAACAAAGAGGCCACTTCAAATCAAATGCCAAACTAAACCACTCCGATTTGTTCTATCTATCGGGAGAGCAGTTAATGTAAGTTTCTTATTTCTCCTATAGCTTTGCGTGATTGAATGATCCTCAGAATTGTGTCTCACCGCGAACAGTCAGTAAATCCTCTCCCTTTATAAAAGTAACCTTGCTTTATAGTAGGAAACCTACCAGTTGAGTGGGTGTTTATGTGGCAAGTGAAGGCATAAATTAGTCGTACCCCTCTGTAATGTTAGAGCCTACACGGACTGTGCATTGGGCCGGGCTGGAACTTCTCTAGTACATCAACCACATGTCTACAACCGCACAATAGATCTGGTCAGCAAAAAACAGTTCATTTTGTGTTCCTTTTATTGTGACATAAGACAAATTAAGAGTTCTGGCTAGATATTATAAATGTAATTTTATATGAAGTGTTTTAAAGCAAAAGGACGCATATATTGTCATTACACTTTGAATGTGCCATAAGAGTTACATTTTAGTGAATTTATGAGAACATAGAAAAAGACGAATCAACAGGAAGTGGCAACAAGACTTTCAGGTTGTTGAGTTGTTTCGTGTGTCTCCGAGCTATAGCAGTCATTAGAAGTTGCGTATGGTGTGATCTTTATCTCAGAAGAAGCATTTGCTAGCCTTGCTGCTTTGTCTGTATATTTTATCTCAATATTAATGTACACATTATCTTAACACCATTAATTAGTCCAGTCTTTTGATGTATGCAGATTTAGCTGGTACAGTGGGTGTGGTTATATCCATTTATCAATAGATCAAGCATTTATAGACACCAAATGGCCATGTTTTATCTTAGGATTATTGCTTAGCAAATAGGGTGATAATCATAGGGCAGATAGTTTATAGGTGGTAACTCAAAATAAAAGTTGCCAAATGAGTAGAAGAAAGGTCCAAGTGTCTTATACATCTCTGAATATCTCAACGGCTAAGACCATATAGCTATTTTGTGATTCCCTGCTAGTCTGCTACCGTTTTTTGCCAAATAAAAGGTGGGAGAGAGAGTGTAGCATTAAATCAGAGCAGGCCAAGTAGGCAGTATACCCTGAATAGCCTGATGTGGCTGGAGTGAGGTCATAAAATAGGCTGTAGGGGAAATGTGTGGGACTCTGCTGGGGGATGGATGAGAGGGAAAGTGGGGGCAGGCAGTAAGGTAGTGTTAGGGGAGAGGGCGACCGACAAGAGAAAGGGCGTGATTCACGAAATATATTCAGCCGCCAGACACCTAAAATGCATATATCCATCAAGTAAATGCTACTGCTATACTATATATAGGAACAGATAGTGTCACCAATAATGTATGTCCATTCCACTGTATAGAGGATGCATACTTACTATACAACAATGCCATATCAAGTGCCACCAATTGCAAATTGAGCTGAGAGGCATAGGGATCTGAAACAAAAGGAATAAACGCAAGAAACAAAATTATGATTCCTGTTTCTATTTGCCCATGTACCACAGACGTGTAATACTTACTGCCCTCTCTATTCTCTCAGGACATCCATTATAAAGTAGGCTGTAGGGGGAAATGTGTGGGACTCTGCTGGGGGATGGATGAGAGGGAAAGTAGGGGCGGGCAGTAAGGTAGTGTTAGGGGAGAGGGCGACCGACAAAAGAAAGGGCGTGATTCGCAAAATATATTCAACCGCCAGACACATAAAATGCATATATCCATCAGGCAAATGCTGCTACTATACTATATTTAGGAACAGATATTTTGGTCAATATTGTATGTTCATTCCACTGTATAGAGGATATATTCTTACCATACAATGTCATGACAAGTGCCACCAATTGTGAATTGAGCTGAGAGGCATAGGGACCTGAAACAAAAGGAATAAACCCAAGAAACAAAATCACAATTCCTGTTTCTATTTGCCCATGTACCACAGACGTGTCATACTTACCAGGGGCGGATACAGGATTTTTGAAAGGGGGTGTCAGCATAAGCCTAAGTACTAAAGCCACATTTAATCATGCGTACGTGAGGGGCAGTTTCCGAGCTTTTTGTAGTTTAGGGGTCCATCAAATGGGGGGGTCAGGATCCCCTGGACCCCTTGGATTCAACCCTGCTTACTGCCCTCTCTATTCTCTCAGGACATCTGTCATAAAGTCGGCTGTAGGGGATATGTGTGGGACTCTGCTGGGGGACGGATGAGAGGGAAAGTAGGGGCAGGCAGTAAGGTAGTGTTAGGGGAGGGGGCTACCAACAAGAGAAAGGGCGTGATTCACGAAATATATTCGGTCGCCAGACACAAAAAATGCATATATCCATCAAGTAAATGCTGCTTCTATACTATATATAGGAACAGATGTTGTGGCCAATAATGTATGTCCATTCCACTGTGTAGAGAATGTATGCTTACCCTTCATTGTCATGACCAGTGCCACCAATTCCAAACTGAAGCATATAATAAAAGGTAAAAACAAAATCAAGATTGGGCCATGTACCACAGACTTGTAATACTTACTGACCTCTCTATTCTCTCAGGACAAGTATCCTGACACTAGCCCCCATCCCATGACAGAGTGTCTGGTCAGGAAAAAAGGGCATTTGGGAGCCAGGGGAACATCTCCATGTGAGTAATATATATAGCCCATGCTTCAAGTACACCTCACTTCCATAAATTCCACTATGTGAAACACTGTGAGGAAAAATCCTAGGGGGTTGTATTAAAAGAGAAACCTGTAGGTCCATCTCCAAGAGTAAATTCAGGAAAACTTGAGCCATCATTAGCTCGGGCTTCCTGAATCAGAGACCTCGTGACATCGTGAGATGATCGATGAACCCGTACATCATGTCGCGAGGTGGTCACTAAATTATTGATCCGTGGATTGCTGGTTCGATAACTCTATCCTCTGAACCACAGCCCCATAGGAGCCACAGCCATACCCATGTTTTACTCTGACCAATGTATGTGTCACTACCTTCTGAATGTTACATGCTATGTGACCACAGCCTAAAATACCATTCATTGAATCAAAGGATAGGTTCTCTTAGTCCAGAATTTATGACATGATTTGTGTGCAAATTACTTATAGATGACCTGATATATGCTTGTAAGATATAAGAATTCCATTTCATTTATATGCTGGCTTATTTCTCTTACATTATTTTGTCCATATTATCCTACACTCCCTGCTTATCCCCTCCTCCTTCCTTCCCTTTAAAGAGAAGGGCCAGTGAAATTTCACTTTTGGTTATTTTACACAGTACATGATAGATTCAATGATAATATAGAAGTATGCTTTCTTTCTATGTCAGTGATGGACTCTTTCATGTAAAATAAAGGGATCTAAGTTTAAGAAACATCTGATTCCTTTATCCTCCTAAAATCACACATCTGTGTGTGACGTCACACATAAAAGACGTTATTTTCAAATTTTGAAAATATAATATTCTTTAAAACACATTTGGATAGAACATTTTTAGCACAGATTGTTCATTTCATGATCTAAACCTCACAGCATTAAATAAAAACCATTTGGATAATCAAATCATGCTTTTTCTGCATTTCTAAAATATTTATCTAATCTGTTTGTGACGTCACACACAGGCAAATGCCCTGTGCAAGGTGCTCCATGTGCATGCAGGAATCAGCCTGCGAAGTTTAGATAAATATACATAAAACAGAAACTATAATAGATATTGGTATAAAATTTGGTATGAACACTCCCTAAACAGCAAGGGACATACTGTTTGACATTCACTGGCTCCTCCCTTTAATGAAACCCTCTCCCCTTTCCCCCATACTACACTCAGTATCCCTCTGAATACTCCAGTCCTCTCCCCAACACAAGTCACCCCTCCAACTCTCCAAAGAACCATACCCATTAAGCCATTTTACCATCCTCGGGCAATGGACAAATGGGAGATTCACCAATAAAGTTGCCGAACAAATGTAACATCAAGCATTTTTTATATGTTACCGCTGGTTTTACCACTAGTTCCGTTGCCCGGTGCTCATCACCCACGATGCACACCATACCCAGGCAGAATCACGCAGTGATTTATTGATAATCCAGTCACCCATCGACACCCAATGGTAAAATCGCCTAGTGGGTATGGGGCTTACCACTTCACCTCCTCCTCTAAATCTAACCGATAATTCCCCACTGGAAGCCAGCCCCTAGCTCCCCCTCCTCTCCACCCCTGCTCTAACTCTCCATGCCCCAGGGACTGACTTATGGCCAACCCCTTCACACCAAGCCCACTAGCCCCTAGCACTAACATCAGGGGAAATCTTGTTGTCCCGACTGCCACAATTTCCTTATTTCCCCGCCCCGCCCTGCTTCGATTCTGTTTCCGGTTAGGTCACTCGGTCCCTCCCCGAGGGAGTCGAGGGCCACTAACAATAGATGGAATCACTGGCCTGCCTCAATGAGCATACAGCCTAGGTCCTGCCTAGAGATTAATCTCTGCTGAAGTAAGGACCCAGGCAAGCAGCGACGTAACAAGGACGTTCTGCAACTGTACATTTTTGGTTAGTCTTTAACCTGCCCAATTTTCATATAACAGTTACGTTATTCCAGGTAAAGTTGAGACTAACTAAAAAAAGAAGGTTATAATAACATTATATTTTAGGGAAGTTGAGATCTTACTTTTATTAGACTGTTATAATAATGTTATTATAATGTGAAAGAACTTTACAAGAATATCACAATAGCACCACAGTTCGACATTGCACTTTTAGGCTCTAAACACGTTTTTGGACGCCATCAAAATAACATAACAAGAACGAAAGTAGAACTAAACAGAATGTTAAAATAAAGTTATAATACATCATATCCATACGTTAGTCTATTTGTGCATTTTATCACTTCATGTTTTCATTTTAGGGTAATCTATGATACTTGGTTTTTATCAACACCATTCTATACTAGCAATAGGCAGAGCCTATTGAGATAGGGTAATGGAAAATCTTGAGAGAGAGAAAAATGCTGAGATTGTCATTTGACAATTGCTTTTCTCAAATTGTGGTTTCTAGACCAGTCCTCTGCCCCATTGCAATCTCTGATCTGTTAAATATTTATTTTCTGACACTTTCACAAATGCGCAGCATAGAAATAGTAGTTCCAAAGGCATATAAAGAAATCAGAAATTAGAAATCAAGTTTAGATTCTGGCCTAAGACATCATCCAATATTAAGTAAAAAAAAAAACACCTACCAAGGAAACCTAGCATTTATGTATCAAAGACTTCAAGTAATTAGAAAAGCTAGGTCAGCATTCCTATAACGATAAACCTGCCACCCAAGAGGAATCATAAAGGATTGGCAGAAGGTGATTTTAATCACATAAAGGATATTGAAGCGGAGGGATATTGCTGATTAATGAAGTGTAAAAGGGTTGGAGTGTACCCTAAGGACATCAATAATGTAGAAGATCAGAACAGATCTAGGTCATATTGGCCCCCCATTGTGACCTCCTACAGGCCTTAATTGGGCCTTTGGGGGCCCTGATGCCTCTTATTGATGCCTATTTGGCCAGGCCCATGGCAGGTGCCTGATTAGGGGGAGCCTCGGGCAATGTTCCATCGACAGGCTTCGAGGAATGCGAAGCGCACGGGAGGAATGTGACAGGCAGTAGGCATTTCTCCCAATAAACATAGTCTTTAAAGCACCAAATCCACTAGGTGAATTTACCGATGACGGGCGCTGGGTGACTGGAAGAATCGGTATTGCCATTGCCAGGTGACTGTAATGTTAAGCAAGTTTGATATTTTGCCGCCACCGATCCCATCACCTGTCATCCGTTGCCCAGACCTGCACCATACCCCTGTGAAGTTGCCCGGAAATGTTGAGTTGCCAGGTGACTTTACCAGCAATTCTCCCAGTCGCCCATCACCCAGCGATGGTAAAGTCACCTAGTGAGCATGGAGCTTAAGACTGCAGATCCTCTCCTGTATTACTGATTGCCTCTTTATTGGAGGATTAAGGGACTAGGGGGTTCAGGTAGGTATAGGGGGTGGGGGCATACATGGGACTGTCCTATAAGAATATGGGAAAGATGTCTTGTAACCATATTCCGAGTTACTGTCAGGTGAGGGCCTGATAAAATGGAAAGAGTGTGCACTTTGCAAAAACCTGTTCATTTTCCAAGATTGATCTGAGAAAGTGGTTCGTTGTGACTTTGGAATTACTTGTTATGTTGAAATGCAGTTATAATTTTATCAAGGATGGCTTAATTCTATGGAAGGTGCTTTATAACCATGTTCCGATTTACCCTTATTGAGGCCTCATATAATAAGTGTGTGATGCAAATAAATTGAACTAATCTGTTTATTTTCAAAGATCAAAGTTTAAGTACACAGCTTGAAAGCTGCCAATGAAAAAGCTCATTGTGTAGAGCCAATTACCTGAGATTCTAGTGATTATAGCATCACTCACAAGGAAGATAAGAATGACTCTGATGCATATGAAAGTCAAAGTTCTGTCTGTAGTTTGTGGGTGTACTGTCTGGGGAAATCAGTGGAGTTCTGAGCACTCTGTATCATAGAGCCTGTGAGGGGAGAAAAGGCACTTACCGGAAAACCTCGTAAAGACTACCGACTCACCACCTGTGGCCCCTTTAAAAAAGACCACGGGCAATTATGCTTTCCTTACAGAAACCTCACAAAAGCTTTTAAAAAGTATTCCATTCAAAATAACTCCTTATGTGGTAGCCTCCATGAGGGTCTGCCTTTGGAGGTTTTGTTCATGCTTACAGAGGCTTTAAGTTTAAGGCCACAAAAAGCTCTGCAAGAAAACCAAACCACAAAATACTTTCAACTCGTGTATATTTCCATTTATTAATAGACCAGTAAGTCCTTATGACACAGGCCACTCAATTATGTTATAATTCACCTGGCCAAGGCACTTTGCTATAGTTTGTGTGCCTAGATACTATTAAGATAGGTTCTAAGCAGGTTATTGCCATGCTCTATTAGCAAGCTCATCATAGTCACAGCCACTAAAAGGGAGAGACTGGTCTCTATGTAAAGTTAAAGGTATCTGCTTTTAGATTCAGAGTGGGTGTGGATAACACTTACTCTTTCATGCATGGCAGGGTAAGAACTCTACTCTTTTGCCCATTCCACATATCAGCCACTTCGGGGATGGTTATACTCATGACATTCATGCAAAGACAATAGCGTAAAGAATGCCTTATATACGCAGACCTATTTCATGGAATGTCATGCATATCTAACTCCTTCTATGAGACATCCACACATACAATTATCACTGTGTGCACTGACATATCAAGAATAGATATTCCAAGTGCCTGGATCATACTTATACAGTTCTTTTTTTCTAGATAAGTGGTTCGGGGGCTATTCCGCGATTAAAATAAAGTTTGCAAATCTTAATTATAATGATAAAAATGGCTATGTCCATGCATATGAGCACACTTGTATGGGCAGACACAAACCTGCATATACACGTAACAGAAATGTTCTGCAACCATACTTTTTTAGTCAGTCTGTTACTTGCTAGAAATGGCACGCAACAATGACATTATTGATGGTGAGGATAAAACCTCAACAAATCAGAACATTATTGTAACATTATTTTTTGGCAAGGTTAAGACCAATAAGAACATTCTGTTTGGGATCAAGAACATAACCAGAAAGTTGTAATAACTTTGCAGTGCAATGTCACAGCAGTACATTGCAGCAATGTTATTGGTAGCCATCAAAATAACGTAACAAGAACCGATACAGCACCAAACAGAGCATTGCTTCAACATTATAGTAACATCACATGTTTGGCTGGGACAGCCACAAATAGGGAGCGATTGGTCTTTATGTAGAGTTAAAAGTATCTGGTTTTAGATTCAGAGTGGGTGTGGATACTACTTCCTCTTTCATGCATGGCAGGGTAAGAGCTGTCCTCTCTTGCCCATTCCACATATAAGGCACTTCGGGGGTGGTTATCCACGTGACAGTCATTCACCAGACCATCGCACAAATAATGCCTTATATATACATGGACCTATTTCATGGAATGTCATGCATATCTAACACCTTCTCACATCTGCGGATATAGTTACCACTGTATACATAGACATATCAACAATAGAGCTTACGGAAACTGTACAAAAGTTTGAAACTATCATATGCAGCTGTTTCAAAACAAAGCTCCTGTAAATTGACCCAAAACTCCCGTAAATCGACCCAAAACTCCTGTAAGTCAACCCCAAACTCCAGTAAATCAAACCAAAATACCCATAAATCCAACGAAACTCACATAAGCAAAAACGAAACTTACATAGCTACGATGAGGTGAAAAGGTGATAGTAAGTTATGAAACGCAAAAAGTTTGTTATGGAACAGGCCCCTGTTCCATGAACCCATTGATGGTAAGGGTGTAGGGTGGGTGTATCAGTGCGCTTATAGCATACATTTAGACCTATACTCTAGGAAGCCTATGTCCCAAATATGATCATCCTAACAGCTTTTTCCAAGAGTGCCATCTATCTTTGATGTGGCTGGTATAGAGAATAATGTTTATTTCATGCAAAAGTGCCTCATTGCTTTTCTATGTTGTCAATAATGAATTGTAAAGTCCATATTAGCACCTCTCCAATGGAAGGTTCCTAAGAAGGTAAGATGGTATGAGTTTTCTTATAAAATGTCATTTAGGGCTTGCAATTTTCATTCTAGATAGATATCAAATAATGTTCAACAAACTCAGCATATACAGCTTTCAGGTCCAGCAGAAAATTCATCTGATGATGAATACTAGATCTTGTTCATTGTTGCATGTTCTTAGATTACAAGAGCAACTATGATCTTAATTACAAGTCTTTGGAGCATAAGATGATGACTGAGAGCACGAAAGGATGCCTTTTTGTTTCAATAGCGTCTGTAAATTAAAGGGACTCATTCTAATAGACTGTTAAACAAAATCAATATTTGGCCTTTTAAGGCGCCTGTTGACGTTTCCAGGTGTGTGCCGTTAATGTGTTCGGAATGTTTCTGTGTTTGGTTTGCTTCTTCCTGACAAATTTGACTTTGTTCAAAGTAAAAGCCAAAACTAGGTCTAATATTGGGGGTCTTTGCTCTGATACACCTTTAGTATACTATTGTAGTATGCCAAAAACAATTTCTAAGGGACTAGTACAAATAAGAGAATGCTAAAAACTATAAATATATGTAGCTTTTAATAAGCAGTCACATTACATGCAAGAATTAAAATTAATTTTTCCAGTTATCACATATTCATTACAGACTCAGATAATTTCATAGTATTTCAAATTATTCCAAATCAGAAGTGAAACATACCCTACCACATCCAGCTATGACTCCACCAAAAGTCAGTGTACATATCTGGGTGCAGGTGGTCAGAAGAGCACCTTTACTCTTATGTCTTATCAGACAAGAGTACCATAGTACCAGAAGTAAGTAAGATAAGAGGTCTCAGCAGCATAGAAGTCAGGAGCAGTCACAAGTAGCTGGAGAGTGGCAGCAGTCGATGTGAACACCCGGTGGGGACCAGTCACGAGACACGAGGCTTATCCTTCAGCGAGCCCGTGAGGGGTCCTCGGTGGGATAATACCGGGTAATCTGCTGGCCGGGCTCAGGAAATGCCAGCTGCAGCTGGTGATTACTGCTGCCCCCCGCGGACCAGCCGCAAAGGTCAGCGGCTTAATGATAGAGCCCGCGGTTCTCTTTGGCCAGACTTAATAACACTATGAGTCGCTCGGAGAGCACTGGCTCAACAGAGAGATAGGCTGCTGTAGTTAGGGCCTGACTCCCCTCTCTGGGCCATGATTAATGGACTACAAAGGGCTGATGCTGTTACTTTGTCTGACATGCTGGGACCTTGGGGCTGCAACTGACACCACGGTTCCTTATCAAGGACCCGGTGACGTCCTTTCCGAGTGATGTCGCGGACTGGCTTCTGACTCGTGACAGAGGTTGCATCCTGGCCTTTTCATAAACGCTCTTCAGAGACGGGACATTCACTTGTGATTGATTACTTAAAGGGACTGAGTTGAACTTTGACGAAGGTCCTTTTCAATCTGAAGGTCATAGGGCAGTTCATGAAGATGTATTACCTTGACTTCATAACCTTAAATCAACTTTCCACAAAGTATACCAAGAGTCGTATTTCTCATTATTGTAGGAGACTAATTTTACAATTGACAACCTATCACTCCTTGAAATGTAAGCCTGCTTTTCTGTTTGTATGTTCATAAGTTTTGAGGAGCTCACAATTTTAAAACTAGAAATTTGCTGACTGATAAAAACTTCACTTACCAAGTTCATGGTTGTTTCTCAACAGAACTTAGAAATATTTTGTAGCAAAAGAAGTAATCAAACCTCACTGCTAATAGTGTAGTTTTGCTCAAGATTCTGCTTACTATAGTATGCTGTGTGTATACTTGATCCAATTATACAGTGTTTAGCAGAATATGATTTCTCATTGCTGACCTGGAAAAAAAGACAAAATACCAAACAAATAACTCTGTACTATAATTTATAGGAACTGTTTCGCATTTCAGAACTCCTAATTGTTATTGCAGGAAAATATGATATCCTAATCCGTATCAGTGAATTTGACACTGCACAGTCAACTGCAATGAATTAGCAGAGTAAACTGGGCTTTGGCTGTCCACCTGAGACACTTAAGCCCCATACCCACTAGGACGTGTTTGCACAGTCAGCCAACAGATCTGCACCAAAATCGGCCGATTCTACCCCTAGAAGGCAAATTTTAGCACCAATTCAGATTAAACATGCATATTTCAATATACTATAGATTTTGTGCAGACATGGTCAAGTGAATGCTTTTTGGTGATCGCCATGTGGTATTTATGAACATGTGGTTGTGGAAAAAGTCCAAAATCTATAGTTCTAAGTTGTAATAATTGTTGAAAATGATTCAGTGACGTAATTTTAGATAAATATGACATTGATATTTTTTTTAACGTTCCAGCACTCTGAATGATAATGATAATAAATTGATCACCAAGATGGCGGACACGCAATTTTGGCAGTTGTGATGTCATCTGCACAACGTCTATACTAACTGGTCATCATTAGAATTCTCCCAACACGGATAGCCATTTTCATGAGTTTTACCTGCCTTATTTTTAGGTTAATGTTGTTAAAAAAATTAGCTATCCATGGTAGGGATAATTGGTCTATCTTAGCACTGATTTGTTGGCCAAATGTGTAAAAGTTGCTTAGTGGGTATGGGGCTTTAGATCACAGGCCTCAGTGGGACAGGTATGGTTACCCAGGGGCCCAGTGTGGATTCTATCACTGTCTGTAGGCTGGGGCAGCAGCCTTTGTTCTCATGCTTAACGTATATTATTGTCTGAGAACCGACAGATGTATACAATTAGAGAGCTCGGTCGTCACGACATACACTCGCCCACTCCTTGCCTCATCATTACTTAATTAGTCCTCAAAGGAACTGTTTTTCTTAGTGTGTGCTCAGAAGTTCATCAAGGTCTCCCTTTCAATGTAGAATGTTTCTTTTGATTTGACTTGGAGTCAGATAATTGATGTAGTTATTATTCTGTGTTCATTCTCATCTCTTCCACAGTTGTCATTGCAGTGGGAACTTTAAAACTCCTTCCAACAAAAGAAAGAACATAGAAGGTCACCTTGATGTTACTGTTGTTCACATTATCCAACTTCTGAGAAATCCATGTCTTTGACTATAACCTGCTCATTTGTTACACTTGAGATTGCAGGAGAAATGCTCTTCTTCTAACATAACCATACAACAGTCTCCTATAAATGTTGGACATCACTACAATTGAGCTACTATAAAAGACAGACATCTTATGAAATCTGCATATGGAACAGTGAGCAATAGTGTCAGGGGGAGTTGCATAAAATTCAGGTAAAATTATTTGTTATACATTTCCGTTACTGGTACTATAGTACAACAAACGGAAATGCACATAGTTGCAAATTTTGTTATTTGGAATCCCTTTAAATAGCATTTCCATTAAGCAATATATTTTGTACTTTCCTATAATATAGTAACAATGGATTTCGCTAACAGACAATCTGCTAAAATTCACCTGTAATGAAAAAATGATTACGGATTTCACAACACTAAGGTCTCCGATATTCTATTTGCAAAACTTGTATTATGTTATGATCCATTAGATATAACAGAATGTTATGCAAACCCCTCCTTTCCACTTTGTTCACTGGGATTGATGGGTCTGTTAATAGTAAAATCATGAAGGAACAATGTGGTATACAGACTCATGCAATCTATACCTTACTTGCTGTGGAAGAGTGATCCTTAAATCATATAATATACAGAATATAGTGCAAATAACGTCTGAATAAAAGGAAAATCCCCTGTGAGAGTAGGGTACACCACAGTAAGAGTTGCCACAGTGCTATATTCCATACAATCAATTATTTAAGGTCAAAATAAAGTAATACAATCTGTTATGCATCCATTTGCATTAAATATATCTGATAGAAGTCCCTTTGTTACAAGATGCAAATGTAATGTGTTGTATTTGAAGCTTGGCCAGCCCAAGTATTATGTACATTCCTTTAGCATATATGATTTATACGTAAAGATATGCAGTGGAACACCCACTGATGCTGCCATGTATTTGAGAGAACCCGCACAATGAGATGAATCTATCTTGACAGGCTCCTCCATTACTCTTAATTCCTTTTAAAAGCTGGGTGTGCAAACAACATCAATAGTGCATGTAGGGTGTGCGGGACATTAACAGGTTCGGGAGGGGCGGTGGGTGTTTCAGATGTCGGTCGGGTGGGTAAGGGTGCGGGGCGTGGCGTGGCGATGATATAAATCATGGGTGGAGGATCTATCCATCTCTCTCAGACAGCCCTCAGGGTGAAACAGAGCCCTGTCTTTCCCATGCCTAAGGGGATCCTCATAAGGCTACGCATAAGCGATACAGAGCAATCGGTGTATTATTAGCCTGTCGTCTAAGCCAATTATTTTATATTTACCAGATACTTCTTTTTTCAGAATGCCTGATTAATTTCATTTTCCTGGGTTAGATTGAAAACAAGTGTTTCAGATAATTGATTCTTGGCAAAAATCAAAAGGGTTTACATTGCAAACTGACAATCAAATCTAGCTTCCATCTATATTCTTATTCTATTCACCTTTATTTCTCAGTTTATTATTCATACTTGATATGTTTGACAAGTTTTAGCAGGAAGGTGATCTGAACTGTGAGCCCATATTCAATTTCTCTGGTGGGAACTCAACCAGATACCTTTTATTGGCAGGCTATTGCAATCCCAATTAAACTATCGTCCACAAACCAATCCATTTCAAACACCATACACACATACATATACGTAAAAAAAACAGTACTTTATTTGATTTCATACAAGTGCAAAGTCAGATATAATCTCCTAGGTCTTGGAGTATAAGTGGAGACTTTTCCAGCTGTATAAATAGATTGATGTGTCCCTGGGGCCTCCCCACAGGAGACTGGCCAGGCGGTCAACCCACAGACACAACTATTCCTGAACCGAGGCCGGAAAAGTCAATACAGGCCAGAACTGCCCCACCCCGGACGGGGGGGAGGGGGGCACTCAGTCTTTGGATGTAGATACCAACTGTGAAACTACAGCCCCTTTTTTTGGCTATAGGGATACTCTGACAGCCCCCTCTTTTCAGGCTATATCAATGACAGCCTCTCCAAAAAAGCGTTTGCTACAGCCCTCCTTTCTTGGATGGGAATACTCTGACAGCCTCCTCTTTTCAGGCTATATCAAGGACAGCCACTCCAAAAAAGGCTTTTGTTAAAAAAGGTGGTTATTATTTTATATTTGAGCTCAATCATTTAGGAAGCATTATGAAGTAATTGAATTGCATACAATAAACTTTACTATAGTATAAAGGATGATTTATCATTGACAGCTCCCCCAAAAGATGGTCTGTTTATTTGACAGCCCCCATTTTAAGTAAAGTTAGCGATTCACATGCTACAGCCCCCAGACTTTCCTACCACAGTTGGTACTTGTTTTGGGCTGAGTGCCCCCCCCCCCTCCCTGGTGCCCCACTAAGGCACAACTATTGTAGGCCCCCACAGGGGAGGGGTTTCACTGGAGGCAGGGGGATAAATGAAAACAAATCGCCAGGTCCGTCCACGCTTCGACGCCCCAGCCCCTTGGCAGGGCGGCCAAGGAGGGGAGAGCGGTAGGGGTGCGGCTCCAGGGGGGCACTCAACCCCAAAATGAGTACCAACTGCGGTTGGAAGGTCTGGGCCCAGGCAAACAGCGACGTAACAATAACGTTCTGTGACTGTACTTCTTAAAGGCCGTATTCCACATACCGAAGGTGCGGGCCGCCGATTTGCAGCATCTCCATGGCAACGTTCTTTACCGCCAGCCACTACTTTCGTCACACTTTCAGCAACCGAAAGTGCATTATCGGCAACCGAAAGTGTGTCATCGGCGACCGAAAGTGTGTCATCGGCGGCCGAAAGTGTGTCATCGGCGGCCAAAAGTGCATCATCAGTGGCCGGTATGTAATCGGCCGGAAATATTTACCAACATGTTCGTAAATTGTATCGGCATTGCTGCCGATTATTGCCGAAATTGTATCGCAGTTTCGGTATGTGGAATATGGCCTTTAGTTAGTTTGAAACCCATCCAATTGTCAGATAACAATAACGTTATTTTAGGTAAAGTTACAACTCATTAAAAAAGAACGTTATAATAATGTTATATTATGGTCGAGTTGAGATCTACCTAATAAAGAATGTTATAATAACGTTCTTATTATGTGAAAGAATGTTATAAGAACGTCACAATAACATTACAATGCAACATCACAATGTAAGGTTCTAAAGAGTTTTTTGGGTGCCACGTAACAAGAACCAAACCAGAGCTAAACAGAACGTTATAATAACGTCATAGTAACGTCATATTCTTGCTTGGGGGGGCTTAAGCTGTTAATCACCAATTTGGCTAAAAATCGGGGGGCTGTCAAATAACCAGACTATCTTTTGGGGGAGCTGTCAATGATATGTACTATATTATATGTGTATATGTATGCAATTTAATTACTTCATAATGCTTCTTAAATTGAGTTGAGATATGAAATAATGACCACCTTTTTTAACAGATACCTATTGGGAAGGTCTGTCCTTGATAAAGTCTGAAAAGGGGGGCTGTCAGAGTTTTCCCATCCCCAAAAAGGGGGGCTCTTAGTTTTCCCACCCCCAAAAAGGAGGGGCTGTAGTTTAGCAGTTGGTACCTACCTTTAAAGACTGAGTGCCCCCTCTGGGGGTGCTGTGTGGGAGGAGGGGTGGGCTGGGGGAGGTGGGAGCGGCGTGGGGGATATTGATTGACGGAAGCCACCCCATTGGCTTCCGTCAGGCCCGGCTACCCCAGCACCTTCTCTTCTTGTACAGGGCCCACACTTGTGTGATATATTTAGCCACAGTAAAAGGCTTTAGTTTTTTAACAACCTGTATATATCTAGAGGTATTTCAAAAGTCTAACACGTTTCAACAGATAAAGAGATGGGTATCTTCCAATAAGAAATCCATGTTATGTCTATCTGCAGCACAAATCCTGTTCTCATTAATCTTTTGATCTTTAACATTAGGCTGCCCTAAGTATTTAAGTTTTATTCTATGTATATTGTTTTATCTCTTGACCTGTGAATTCAATATTGCATGCAGCTTATGGAAAAAGACGATGTACAATTTTAGATATTTAGAAATATTTAGTCCATCAATCATGGTGTTAAAGAGGATTAGCCAACAAAAACTGGCCTTTGAATAAAGATTGTAACATAATAACATAATATTGAAAATACATTATAATTACAAAAAAGTACCTTTCACGTGTCGAGTATAAAAGACTTATTGTTAATTCAACACCACCAGGCTTATCTACTTTAACTTAGATGGTAGCCATAGGCTATTTTGGTCCTGCTTCGATTCATTGTCTATAGCCCTAGGATATTCAAGTGGTGCTGTTGCACTGTTGACGCTGCAATTAATTTATTGATTTTCGCCTTTGAAAAGACGACTGCGCCGGAGGGACAGTAGACGCTGGACTATTCATTACAGTCATTGTTCTTCAATCTGGGCCTAATTCAATAACAGCTGGGATTAAATATAAATACAATAGCACAGATATTATTGGGAAATAAAGGCTGGGGGAAACTATAAGGCATGTTTTCACAGGGCGATTTTACAGGGGGACTATTTGGCCAATTTGTGTTAAAGGGATTCAAAACTAATAACTCCAAATTCAAATAATAATGGATATCCATTCCTTCAGCTTATTTCTTGGCCATGTTAAAATCTAAACCATGAAATATGGTAGAAATTCATTAAAAACATTTTTTGTGACAATGTGAATTAGCAAATAAAGTTGTATTTACAAACAACCTGAAATATAATCATCTCTCATGGAATTCTACTTAGTTTTCATAACTAATACTTTACCACTGACCTTAATTCGACTCATCTAACATATTACTAATCCTATCTGAGTTATGAAAATGTTCCCAATTTTATTGGTTTTGGCTCCCTTTAACACTTTCTAAATGACTGCCATGGCATGGGAAGAAATGCTCATGAGAAGTCATTTGGAAAGGGTTAACACTGATAGTCAACCTGATGGAAACATGCCTTTATCTGCAGAAGGACTCTCTCTGCAGGGAGGATAATGTGACAATGAACACTGGGCAATTATGGCAGTCTTTGGAGACACACAATGTATAGTTACTGCATGTATGGAACTCTATATTCCTATGCCAAACAGCATTGTTCAGATCTCCTCTGTTCAGACAGCTCCAACTGTCCATGTGTGTTTCAAATGCTAATTCCTTTCGTACAATTCTCTCATATAACATTTGAATTCACCTTTACGTAGTAAAGAGAAATCACCAGGCAATCACTGTGCAACTCTGCATTAATGCATATAGTGACAGGTGCGCATAACATGTATTTTGGCTGTAATAGGAATTCACATCATCATCTGAATAAGCGAATTACTGATAATCTAGTAATATTGTGCATTTGACAGAATTAGCTATATGCTCTCACTACTTGGCCCACTTACAACTTGTTTTATACATATATATATATATATATATATATATATATATATATATATATATATAGAGCAATCTATGTAGTCTGTAATCTCCAGTTATGAACTAGCTAGATAGAGGTCATAATTCTTTATTCTTATGCTATGCTGAGCAAATGAAATATATGGCAATGTCTGTATTGTAAAGCTTCTAAGCCTGTACTTTGTGTCATAAGACAGCTAATCTCTTTGCTCTTATCCATGTCTCCTATTTGTTCCTTCAGTCTACTTTAAACCTTGAGACTCCTTACAACTAGTTCTATAACTGCATTCAGGCACGTAACTAGGGGGGTAGGTGGGGGTGGCGGGACACCCCCCATAAAGGAAATTTTTCCAAAAGTTCCACCTTTCCTTGCAAAATTTATTGTAAAACCCCTAAAAATAGTAGGAAAATATTGAAAATTTTCACTTTTTACTGCTCGCCAACCCCCATAGAGGAAATTTTTCCCAAAAGTGTCACCTGTTCTTGCAAAATATGATGTAAAACCCCATAAAAATAGTAGGGAAATATTGAAAAGTTCCACTTTTTACTGCTCGCCATCCCCTTTCTCAAGTTCAAATTATTGAAAATATAGGCAGAAGTTCCACTTGTGGAACCTCGCCACCCTCCCCCCCCCCCCCCCCCCCCACAGGAGACCCTGGGTACGGGCCTGGCATTAAGCAGAGAAATTGACTTCTTATGAAAAGGTTGGAAAATCTTTCAGATTTCTTGACATCTACCTAAATTGAGACACATACCTTCAAACCCCTGCTGTGGCCTGTTTCATAACAATCCTCTGTATATTTCATGTTTCATAAACCTAGGATCACCTTTTGGCTGTCATAGCTACGCAAGTTTTGTTATTGCTTGTGTGGGTTTGGGTGGATTTATTGGAGTTTTGGGTCAAGTTACGACAGGTTTGGGTCGATTTACACAAGTTTTGGGTCAATTTATGCAAGTTTTGTTATAAAACAGCCATGTATGAGTGTTTTAAGCCTGCATACAGTTTCTGTGAGCTCACATAAAATTTTCATGAAACACCCCACAGGTTTAGTCCCTGTCTTTGCAACTGACAAATGAGGACAAACCTTCCTCCCTTCCTTTCCCCATCAAATACCACCCCAGCCAACTTGCAAAGTAACAGAAATGTTCTGCAACCATACTTTTTTAGTCATTTTGTAACTTACTGAGATGGCACATAACACACACGTTATTGATGGTGAGGTTGAAACCTCACCAAATCAGAAAATTATTATAACATTATTTCTTGATGACTTTAGAAAAACAGAATGTGACAAGAACATTTTGTCTAGGTTCAAGAATGTAACCAGAATGTTATTATACCATCGCTGTGCAATGTCACAGCAGTATGTTGCAGCAACAGTATAAGGAGCCATCAAAATAACGTAACAAGAACCAATACAGAACATTGCTGCAACGTTATGATAACATCACATGTTTGGCTGGGACAGCATTCTCATTCCTTCGATCCCTGTCTCCTCCCTTCCTCCCCCTCATCCCAATTGCTCAGTGAACCAAACCAGGACAATCACCAGCTGGCGGTCATGGTAGTGTTACATGACACAAAATCTCCATTAATCGACCAAGTCGTGCGAGAAGTGATTTCACACAAAATGTCTACTCTCCTGTTGTGGTCTAATCGGTAACATGGTGCAGGGATGTTCAGGTGGTTATATGCCTGCCACAGCTTAACACCCATGAGGTGGATGTTTTATGGGGTGCAGAGTCTAATGACCTAATTACACTACACTTCGGGTCAAGGGACACGTCAGTCCCTGCACCTAACACATCTGATTCGGGTTTGGGCTCTATACAGACCGTATTACACTATGTGTTGGGTCATGGTGGATGCCAACACGACCCGACTCAAACTATATTATACTACATGTTTTGACTCATGGTGTGCATTGGACATGTCTGTAAAATCAAACAAACCGTTTGCATTGGGCAAAGTGACCCAACACGAACAGGGACCCAATGTGTAGTGTAATATGGCCTTTGGCCTAGAGAGTGTAAATCTGACCATAATTTGAAGTCTAAACAGACTCCACAACATTTATCACTGGATGTGAAACACCCATCTTCTTTCAAACAGATATCTATGCAGGATGTAGATTTTCACATAGATTACTAAGAGTGTAAGTCCACCTATGAACAAAATTATGTATGTCTATCAACCATAACTGCAAATAACCTAATGGATAGGGTACTAAAAATGGATCAAAACTAATAATAATATGCATGCTTAAGCCATTATGGGTAAACAGAATGAGCACAGAAAGCAAACATGAATATTTAACCTACTTTTATCAAAAATATATTTCATAGGAATATTCCCTTTTTGTCAAAGTGCTTTAATTTAGTTTATAATCACATCCTGGATGATACCCTGTAAGTACACTCAGCAGGGTGTAATGCTAGAAGTGAAGGGGGCGGTCATGTTGCTACAGCCGGCTAGACCGATAACACAGATACAGCCTGCCATAAGGGGTCGGTTAGCGGGGCGCGGGTAAATCAGTGGTAAGGTGTCAGTAAGGTGTCGCTACATTAGGCACACGTGTTAGGTGGGGACCAGGGTAGGTGGTATGGGCTTAGAGGAATATGGAAAATATGAGACAGATTTTGTGTGAGGGAATATCAGATAGCCACCACAGCTTCATTTGGATGCTTTAACTGGGTGAGGAATGTATCAATTGCCCCTCTAAATTGATAACGGTTTCAGTATAGAGATGAACCATGACACAATCAATAAAGATCCAAATCTGTAATACAATCAATCATATATACATGTTTTGCATCACATTTTATCATAAAGTGAACTAAAGCAAAACCTAAGTATTGAAGTACTATGAATCCTTTTTTACAACAAGCACAACGGAGAGGCCTTATATACGAAACCAGCAAAGATGGAAGTTGGTTTGATAAACTATCGATAGATCAGTTCTTCTCATTGTATCAAATTGCAATATAAGAATAGCATCCCAGTTAGTGTGCCTATACAAACCTTGATTTTGTTGACTGTTTTGATACAATAAACTAACCAAATAAACAATCCTAGCTTTAAACCCCTGATTTAGTATACTACTTTGGTACCCCAGGCTTGTAGGCATTTCTACAGATTTTATCTGCAACACACATTTATTGCACAGTTCCTGTTACGGCTATCTAGATGATCTGTACCCTCATCCCATCCCAATGACACACCCAACACTCCCATCATCACAGCCCATCTCCAGGCACAGGTCAAAGCTACAGCCCACACTCTCCAAGCAGATTGTTCATATCAGATCCTGGAACATTCCAGTGCAGACCACAAAAACCAATAACCCCTTCGTAAATCGCTGAGATTATTCTTCCCAGCTGATATTGGCCTGACAAAGGGAGTGATAAAATGCTGGCTTGGAAACCCCATCTCCCTACTGCTATATTGCACTGCCAACACTTTTTGATTGTGTGTGTATACTGTAGTTTGGATCACATGCATATAGTTATTTTAATATCAACATATCAGGTTGTTTTTGAGAACATGTATTGCATGCCTTAGTCTTTAAATAGTTTCGTATGTAATCTTAGAAGAGTATTACATCAACAAAGGCGACACAAAAATGTAACTTTATTTACTCTTTGTGCTGGAGCTAGAAGAATGTCGTCCTCTCTTTGTACGTTCTATCTTCAGAAATAAAGAACCTTAACATTTAAAAAAACACAATTTCCTGTCTTAAAATGTTAATCAAATTATATGCATAGAACATGAGATGGGTGTGTTGTGATCAGAGGAGGGGTACACTAACTCCTATACTATGAATAGTTTAGGAAGTGGCGGATTAAAGAGAGGAGCCAGTGAAATTTCAAACCCCATTTCTCAAATCCGAATTTCTGGTGCCCCCCCCCCCCATAACCTTTGTCTCCAAGACTTGGAATTACTTAAATATGCAAAAATTGTGTTTATCTATATCCCCAAGTACTGCTAAAACATTATTATTTCTTAAAATTTATCAATTGACAGATTTGCAGTTTGTGTTCCTATGGGGAAAATTCCAAAATGTAAGGTCACATTTTAGAAATGTTAGGAGCAATCTGTCAACTAAATTGCTTTGATTAATTTTGTATTGTGCAACTCTTTTCAGGGAATAAGCACGGAAGCAATTTTGATAATATTTCATGGTAAACTTTATTGTTGGGATAAACTGGGATGGGGGTATTCAAACTAGGTGTGCAATCATTTCGTGATGTTGTGCCCAGCCTCTAGACTTTCAGTTAAAACTTTGGGACATTGGCCTCCCACCTAAATAGCCTATCATAAACGGGGAATATTCAACAAATAAATCCCCAGTCTGGTGCCCAGGGTATTGATCCTGACAGTTTTAGGCCCCTTTGATGGTCACAATATCAGGAATCATGGCTGGGCACTGACTCCGCCTTCATGAATAGCAAAACTTTGCTTTCCTGACTAGACCCATGTCACAGGTCATGTTAATATAGGAGCTTTCCCCATGGTAAAGGTCTGGAAGCTTTGGAGAAAAATGTATGGTTATAATTAAATGCAAGGTGAGGGATTTTGAATTTCATAATCATCAATTTGTTCCTAGTAGATTTTGAAAAGTCTGTAACATGTCACAATTTCACTTTGTTACGGACGATGCCTTTTATCTTTATTTTTTCTGATCACTTTCGTTTGGTCATTTTCGAGATGTATTTTCATAGTATATCAATCTCGTAGTCGTTTTTGACCAAAAAAGGACACTCCAAGGATTCATATTCTATATTACATGTTTCATAACAAAGGCTACCCATAACATAAAGTGTAGGGAGGTGGGGTGGTCTACTGGGTAGCGTGCTGGCATTGCATGCGACCGGCCCGGGTTTGGTTCCTAGTGCTACCCATTAGACAACCTTACCTTGCCATCGTTCCCACCCCCATAGATACAATCATAGAACAATCCAAAAACTGTGAGTTGGTATTGATAAAGCTGAAAAATTGCTGAATAGATAATGCGCTCCAACAATCATCATCATCATAACAAAGTGTAATGACACCAGACGAAGGCCCCATGTCAACTGAGCCGAATCAAACTACGAATTGGCAGATTATAAGGGGAATTGGTGAGGGATTCTTTCAATGATATTCTAATCAGATTGTAGAATATGCAGGGAATTTTACCAATAATTTGACGATTTGTTCAGTCATTCAGCTGAAATGCAGATTCTAATACACCACATTCATGGCCAGTCAGTCACAAACATAAGCACCAAGCTTTAATTCGCAATAGAGGTGATAATGCTTTATGAACGATTAAACCTCTGCTCAATAACTGGGAAACTATATAATTTTTAATAAAACAAGATCAGAAAACCAAAAGTGGAGAAATTGTAGCTTAAACAATCACCATTGATTATATGTGATTGAATATCTACGGGGCCAACAAGTTGTATTATTATTGTATTCATCCTTCTCATCTCTTCTCATCTCAATGTAAACCATTTCTCATTATTGCAATCGACTGGAAGAACGCTAACCATGTTGTAAGTGAAGCTGTGGACTTAATAGAAAAAAAAGAAAAGTAGTTCAACTACTCCTCAGTGATAGGCAATCTTCGCCTTTTGCAAAAACATGTGCTTTCCTTGCAGGATCAATCTCTTTGACATTCCAGTTAAGGCAGGAAGCCAAGAGCCACACACCACCTCCTGTTGACTCCCCATCTAGATTAGATAGTGGTCTGCCTCCCCAAGACCATGGCCAAGACTGGATAAACAGCAGAACATAAAGATCACATTCAAAGGGTAAAAAGTATCCTTCAGCCTGCAGTATGTACACAAACCCCTCCTCTGCCAATCCCCTAACCCAATAAGCCTGGGCCCCAGTCTAGTTACAATCTTGTTAGTATACAGCGAGCAGCCTACGCCTATAGTAACTGGTCATCAGCTTCTTATGGAGCGATAGAAAAAAGAACGATAACAAAAATAAGCAATAACAAAAAGGACCATAACAAAAAAGAGAGATAACGAAAAAAAGCAATGGGATGTAGTGATCTGATAGAGGTAGCCAATGGATGACACCCGGGCTGTATAGGGTATCAGTTATTGATGTGCTTACTTTTCGACGATGAGATCAGAGTACGCACAGCACAAACATTGCTGAGGATTCATATTACTGTGATACTATAGGCATAGAATATTTAGATACAGTGTATATTGGAGTGACATATAGGCATTTATCATATTACTATGAAAGGTACTGAACAAAAGATGATTTACCATTGAAATCCAAGAATTGTTGCAGCAAATCACGTCTTTCCTATGGTATATTTGATATTATTATTTTAGTTCGATAAGCAGGAATACTACCTAATGTGTCACTCAAGAAAAGAAATGAATTATGGAAATCCAATATTTAAACAGCATGATTATAAGGTTGGTAATATAATAGAAACATAACCAAATGTATAAATTTGTGATGCCTCTCAAAATAACCAATGTCAGGTTAGCTATGGCATAAAAATTAACAGGTGTTTCCATAAAAAAAATCTCCAGACTATCAGATAGTATTTATCAAGGAAAAAAGGTGTTATTTGACATTTAAAATGATGGTAATGGTGTCACCAGGGGCTTTCTATGTTAAAAGCCCTTCTCCGCATGCGCTCTCACTATAAGTTGCATAGCGTGTGTAGCAAGCCACTATGGAGAGTTGTGGTAAGCCGGTTGGCTAATGCTCCCTACAAGTGGGTGGGTACTTAGGGTAAAGAGCTCAGGCATGGACCGAGGCATGAGACTTTACGCCCTGATGCATAAAGGGGTGGGTCTCAACCGTGCAACAAATCATTGGGATTGGTTTCAATGTTATAGCAATGAGATCTTCAAAAGGTGCCCTTCTTTATCCCTTTAAAGTATATGAGACATAGAATTATACCAGAAAATACAGGTCTGAAATGATACTTTCAATAAAATGAGTGATAATAGGGGTAAATTACCTCTTTCACTGTTTTGCTTGCACTACTATTGCACAGTAAAGCAAAGTCTATCTGTATTAACACTGTAAACTGCTTTTAAGAGAGCTATTATGCTTTTGTTTCAAAAAGTGAAAGTGTCTGGAACTATAGATACCAAAAGAAACTTATCTTTTGTGAGAAACTTGTGGGCTATAGAGTACTGTTGCTGAATTCCTGTAAGATCTATGACATGTCACCGTGTAAGTGGTCCTAAGCCACCCCAAGTATTGTGAGGGCCTGCTGCCTCCCTCTCACCCTGGAGGAGAGGGATGGGAGGCCTGTCTGAGGCTGAGGGTAATTGATAGCACCTGGGGGGCCCGGACCGCCCCGGGCGGAGCGGGTAGGGGTAGGGGAGAGACGGTGGGATGGACAATGAGCGATTGATGAGGGTCAGCAGGGATACCGAATGGTGAGGATAAGAGGATCGCCAAGTGTCAATTCTTAAAATATATGCAAAGGAAGAAACATTGGAAATGATAAATGTATGGACCATGTAGCTCGCTTCAACACGCATATCTTGAAAGATGCTTTATTTTAATTAAATTAAATTCCATTAGCTTCCATTTCCTAGAATTACCATTTGTTTGAGGATAGGTCATGCTTCACTTTAATTTTATATTAAGGGTAGACAAATGTGGTTGGTGGTCATCTTGGAAAGTTGCCATATTTTCTTTACTACAAGGGATTGCTATTTATATGAATGATGTATCCTGTGAAAGGTAACATGTATCTCCATCCCAATGGAATTAGATTTGCATAGGAAAACATTTGATTTGTTTTCCGTACCTAATCTTTTGACTTACTATCATAAGGGTCTGTGTATTTGAAACTTTAAAAGCCTGTGAATATTATCGTTTTTAGAGCTAAGCGTGTGTCAGGTTTTGTATTTAGATCTTACTTTTAACATTGTTTAGAAGCTAAAGCAGTAGAAAGGTCTCTCATGCTTTGCCTTCTAATTGGACTGCTGTAAACACTTGCATTTGGCAGATACTAACCTTAACTTATAGAGTAAAACTTCTAAATGATTCACATGGCACTGAATTGGTTTGACGCCCAATTTAGACCAATGAATATGATTTCTAAGAGCTTTGACGGATGAGTATCCGGGGATGGATCGCTATATCATGATCATCTGAGGAGAAAACATTCCTTTTTAGACTTATTCATCCTGGAATGATTAGATCTAAGATATGGGATAGGAAACCACAGTGGCAACAGAAACCAATAGGGACCAGAACCCAGCTGTGAGATGCAAAGTTTGATGCCCTTACCACTGGGGCACTGAGACCCCCTCTGAGGGAGTTGACAGAAGCACCCTTCTGGCCTTGCTAAGGGAAACTTCATTCACTTTTTCTGGCTTTGTGATCAATCTTGTATTTGCTGGTAAGTTCACTAGTAGACAGGCAATTCATCATGTCCTTGCAAATTTAATCACTTTATAAAAATAGAGGATTACCATAGATAGTTCCAAAACTCATTAGAAGTAGCAAATTGGGAAATTATAACTATCCCAAACTCTCTTTCTGCCACGAGCAGATAATGTTTAGTTTATGCATCTTTTCAAATATCCCAGTTGATGGTTCTGAAAGGTTATGTTGTTCAAGAGATAAGCGAAATTACCCAGTTAAGTGGCAATAGAATATGCAAATTTGAAAACCAAGAATAATGTATTTGCTTTACTCTGTGATTTCTGAAATGCATTGTTCATATTCTTACTACTTTTTTAAACTGTCTACTTGGTGACAATCCCCGTATAGCTTTATCACCTGCACGACCAAGAGTGGTGCATATAGAGGGATATGTGTACTGATAGGCTGTATGTACATGCCCCTTGTTTTAAGTATTGTCAGCAATTTTTGAATATTTTTTGTTTGGATGATAGAATAAAGAAGAATCTTTTGGGTCGTCCTTGGATGGCTGTACAACCCATGGCCATTGGGGATCGTACAAACCTCTGGCTTGTCCCTCAGCTCGTGATGATACCCTCTTGGTTGTACGGCCACCCTTGGAAGCCCAAAGTGTTTCGTCTTATATTATTACCCCCTTGGAGATAGCGGTCCCTCAGGGGTCACTCAGACCCCTGACCAATGGGCACCCTAGGCCTGGGCTGTACCAACACCACCCCATCAGGGGTAGGAGGGGGAGGGGACATGCGTTTATGTATCCTTTATAGCTATGTCTGATAGGCAGGGTTCGTTAGTTGCAACCTTCCTAGGAAGACGGGAATATAGTTTGAAGTTGACCACAAATGATGATACCTTAACTTAAGTCTGTATGAATTTGTACTGCATATTAAGAAACCTTATCAAATATTAATGTAGATGTAGATTAGCAAGGGCATTATAGGTACTCCTACATTCTCGTCCAAAACGCTTAAAATTATTCAATTCTTATAGATTGCATTTTCTTTCTATATACCGTTATGCCTCTTTGGAAATAGATATATGTTCACCACCTTAATGTGGCTCGTACTGAGATTGTAACTGAATATTAGAATAATAAATAGTTATCGCTCAATGCCATCGTAGTACCATGCCACAAGAAGGAGTGATACCCTTGTCACAATAGTACTTTTGAAAGTATAGATTGTTTCAGATGTTTGCCGAAATGAAATGACGATTGCATCTCAGACTTAAGGGGGCGCGGGGCTAGAAAACAGCTAAAACAGCTGTTTGTGACTGACTCCGTCAAATAAGCTATCTGTCACTGTCACACATGGAGTGTCAGTGCATCTGTCAGTGTCAGTCTGTGAAACCTACTCCATCCGTCACTGTCAAGGGTTTTTACCCCCAACACGGGGGTGGACAGATTATGCTACTTCGGGAGCCCATACCTAGATAATGCATACCTCGGAGCAGATAATGCTTCTTCGGGAGGCAATTTTCGGGTATGGAATTTCACTGTTATTTTTCATAATACCAAATATTTTTGACATCTAACTTGCCTAAGGAATATTTGATGGCGTTTGCTTTACATTGTTACCATGCTATTAAAGAATCTTCATGGAAAAACATGAGAAAAGTGTGTGACAAAATATTTGTTTGGGGAAAAGGTTGGGTCCGAAAAAATACTCTGAAACCCACAATTTTCTCATGAAAGTATAATAATGAAAATGAATTGAATGTTATAATTGTCTTAATGACTTAAAATACATTCCGTTGTTAGGTTATTATGTAGTTAAGTTCTATTTCATGGAAAAACTCCTGTTCGTTTGTTTCATGAAAGTGCAGGAGCCTCCGAGGTATGCACTTTCCAGGGATCGGCTCCCGCATTATCCGTCCACCAGCATGCCCAACGCCTTGCTGCCTGTGCCAAGATCTATGCACAACAACCAATGATACTTTACCCTCACAAAGATGTCAAACTTCATTTTGTTTTATCCCAAAGTTCACAAAGGTGGTGCGGCCTAAGAGCGTTTGTTTTTGCTTTAGTGGGGTAATATTTGAGATGTTTAAAATCGGTGGAAAGCGAAAACCGCAGTCAGTGCATGTATTTGCTCCACATAGTTGGCACCAATAAAGCCCCATACCCACTAGGTAATTCTTACACAGTCGGCCAACTAATCGGCTAAAAAATCAGCCAATTTTAAGAGTTGAATCGGCCAACCTTAGTGCCGACTCATATCAAACACACACGTTTCAAAATGATATACAAACAGGCGATCATAGGAGTCAGCCAATTTTACCACCATCTTGTCGGCCGACTGTGTAAAAGTCGCTAAGTGGATATGGGGCTTAGGTTGGGCCTCTCATGGTGGAGCCACCTATAAGCTGACAGCCCCCAAGACTTAATGCATCGTGGTTGTTCTATAGTTAGACAACCTTGACAGGCAGTTTTGTAGTTATGATACATGAGTACGCTTCTTATTGATCAGAACCTCCTCACAATAACCAAGATAACGGACCGATAGTTTGGTCACAACTTTACCAAAGAATAATGTAATTATAATGTACTTTTTTTAGTAAGTCTAAACCTTACCTAAAAAAATGTTATTGTTACGTGAAAATTGGCCAGGTTTCAGACCAATTAAAAAAGAACAGTCACAAATTGTCCTTGTTATGTCGCTGCTTGCCTGGGCTGAGCATTCCATTTTGCAAAATCTCCTATGATTCCCTTCTGATTTGTCATGTCCCTGCACCTCTCCCCTAAATGTACCGCTGGACATTGAGGGGATAAGGGCCGAGAAACTTTTGCTCTTTTTCCATATTGCACTACATTACTTTTATTAATGAGATTAAATATGGTAAATATTTAAAACATAGTAGTTACTGATTTACCCTGAAAGCTTATTGGGGTGTTGATGGGAGGTCTCGATGTTGTATGTCGAATTTAAGAAATAGCCATGTCATTTGTCATTATATTTTGAATTTCCCTGTCGATTTTAAGGAAATTTTATATCCTATGTCGTGTCCCTTATTGTTTTCTTCGTGTCACTAAAGGCCATATTCCACCAAGCGGCGTTCTGCTCGCGATGGGCAATTAACATGCGGTGTTTGACCCCACCGCTAGTAAAACTGGACACCACAAGGTGGTATGTAGACATAACTTGCATTGTTACTTGTGTTGTTACTTGCGGTGTTACTTGCGTTGGGTCAAAGCAAGGAACACCACAAATGATTTATATAGGTTTTCTATAGAACACTGGCAGTGGTAGAAATGAACATGTTCATTTCTGAAATGCAAATTACTTGCGGGGTCAAAAAAGAGCACCGCTAGTGGCCTCCCACTGCAAAGTGGAATATGGGCTAAAGGGAATGTTTGCTGTGGCAGAAACGAACATGTTCGTTTCTGAAATGCAAATTGCTTGCAGTGGCCAAAAAAGAGCACCGCTAGTGGCCCCCCACTGCAAAGTGGAATATGGCCTTATGGCTCATACAGCATGTCAAATTTAAGAAAAAGCCATGTCGCCTTGTCAATTTTAGGGGTCTTTACCCATGTTATTCATCGATATCCGAGGATTGAACGGTGTGTATTCCGACATTACAAAGTTTATTTTTATCATCAACGTGTGGTTGACAGTGACGACAAGCTTACAACCACGACTCACTTAATATAAAAGTAAATCATTTTGGAACCGAAAATAACCAATGCGTGCATGTAGAAGTGGCAAATGCTTATTCTTCAGAGAATCGACAAACACCTAAACCTAAACCCAATCGCAATTCCCAAAAACATCACATTCAAAACAAAACTATCCAGAACAACAAAGAATAACAAAACGAAAATAACTCCCTTGCAGGCATTTGGCACACACAAAGGGAATCTTTCCAAGCTAGAAACAAAGGCAACTTTTTCTTAAAAAATAAATGACTTCGCTAAAAGCCGAATAATTGCTGGACATGCCTCCGTTCGCTCCAGCAGATGTTTCAGGGAAACTTGCAAATATTTTATCATCGAGTGAGCTGAGCTAAAACTGTCAACTACAAAAAAAAATAACATGAAAAAATTGTTGACTAATGGCAAAACGGTGATGGATTAAAATTGAATTAAACAAGGTACAATTTGATATGCCATTCTAAAAGCATTAATGCGTTCAGCTATTAATAACACCTCGTGCCTAACACATCAATAATGACAGGTAGAACAGAACACATTAGAAAGGCTTATAACATTATTGGGAAATACCCCTGCGTATTTAGTAAGTCTTTGGTATTAAAGTAGTATACTAAATCAGGGGTTTTCAGCTGGGAATGTTTAGGTGGGAAGACTCGGTATGTTAGTAATATACTAAATAAAGGATTTTTAGCTGGCATTGTTTATTTGGTAAGTCAATGGTATCAAAGTAGTATACTAAATCAAGGGTTTTAAGCTGGCATTGTTTATTTGGTAAGTCAATGGTACCAAAGTAGTATACTAAATCAAGGGTTTTATGCTTAGACTATTAAGTTGGTAAGTCTATGGCATCGAAGTTGTATAGGAAATAAAGGGGTAGTGGGTTTTTTTTAAACTTAGCCAGCCATATCTGTTCTGGGAAACAAGGAAGGTGATCATAATCAGAATTGAAATACATGTTTGAGAATATTATGAATAACGTTTAGGAAATGTAGGTTCTTATATTGTCCATCACAAAATGAATCTTTAACACTGAAATGGAATATATAAACCAATACTTCCTACTATCTACACAAGATAAGAAAAAATCCTCAGTAAATAACCCTTATTTATGCAGCTCAGCCCCTAAGAACGTGGTCGTTACCACGTTTAGCTCATTACCTGATTACTGCCAAACTTGCCACTAGGGGGCGCCTAGTGGACAAACGGTTATTGTTCCATCTGTGAGTGCCCATCCACTGTGTGTCTGTAGTGATCCATCAACCAGCACCGACCACCCCGCGTGTTGTACCCTCTGTTATCTACTAATTAGGGAGAGATTATCTGGGGACGGGCCATATCAGGATCTGTAGTGATGAAGGAGTGAACCTAGCCCTGAGATGTCTCTATCACTGTTCTTCACCTCTGACTGTTTGTAAGAATTGTCTGGGTGAAAGAGAGATACTAGTCCTGAGATATCTCTGTCACTGTTCTTCACCTCTGACTGTTTGTAAGAATTGTATTGGTGAAGGAGGGACACTAGCCCTGAGATATCTCTATCACTGTTCTTCACCTATAACTGTTTGTAAGGATTGTACGGATGAAGGAGGGACACTAGCCCTGAGATATCTCTATCACTGTTCTCCACCTATGACTGTTTGTAAGGATTGTATGGGTGAAGGAGTGACACTGGCCCTGAGATATCTCTATCACTGTCCTTCACCTATGATTGTTTGTAAGGATTGTACGGGTGAAGGAGTGACCCTAGCCCTGAGATATCTCTATCACTGTCCTTCACCTATGATTGTTTGTAAGGATTGTATAGGTGAAGGAGGGACACTAGCCCTGAGATATCTCTATCACTGTTCTCCCCCTATGATTGTTTGTAAGGATTGTATCGGTGAAGGAGGGACACTAGTCCTGAGATATCTACATCACTGTTCTTCAGCTATGATTGTTTGTAAGGATTGTAAGGGTGAAGGAGGGACACTAGCCCTGAGATATCTCAATCACTGTTCTTCCCCTATGACTGTCTGTAAGGATTGTATGGGTGAAGGAGGGACACTAGCCCTGAGATATCTCAATCACTGTTCTTCCCCTATGACTGTCTGTAAGGATTGTATGGGTGAAGGAGGGACACTAGCCCTGAGATATCTCTATCACTGTTCTTCACCTATGACTGTCTGTGAGGATTGTATGGGTGAAGGAGGGACACTAGCCCTGAGATATCTCTATCACTGTTCTTCACCTATGACTGTTTGTAAGGATTGTCTGGGTGAAGGAGGGACACTAGCCCTGAGATATCTCTATCACTGTCCTTCACCTATGACTGTTTGTAAGAACTGTCTGGGTGAGGGAGAGACACTAGCCCTGAGATGTCTCTATCATTGTTCTCCGCCTTTGACTGTTTGTAAGGATTGTACAGATGAAGGAGGGTCACTAGCCCTGAGATATCTCTATCACCGTTCTTCACCTATGACATTTTGTTAGGATTGTCTGGGTGAAGGAGAGACACTAGCCCTGAGATATCTCTATCACTGTTCTTCACCTATGACTGTTTGTAGGGATTGTCTGGGTGAAGGAAGGACCCTAGCCCTGAGATGTCTCTATCACTGTTCTTCACCTATGATTGTTTGTAAGGATTGTACAGATGAAGGACGGACACTAGCCCTGAGATATCTCTATCACTGTTCTTCACTTATGATTGTTTGTAAGGATTGTATGGGTGAAGGAGAGACACTATCCCTGAGATATCTCTATCAATGTGCTTCACCTATGATTGTTTGTAAGGATTGTATGGGTGAAGGAGAGACACTATCACCCATGATTGTTTGTAAGGATTGTATGGGTGAAGGAGAGACACTATCACCCATGATTGTTTGTAAGGATTGTATGGGTGAAGGAGAGACACTATCACCCATGATTGTTTGTAAGGATTGTATGGGTGAAGGAGAGACACTATCACCCATGATTTTTTGTAAGGATTGTATGGGTGAAGGAGAGACACTATCACCCATGATTGTTTGTAAGGATTGTATGGGTGAAGGAGAGACACTATCACCTAAGATCGTTTGTAAGGATTGTATGGGTGAAGGACGGACACTAGCCCTGAGATATCTCTATCACTGTTCTTCACCTATGAATGTTTGTAAGGATTGTATGGGTGAAGAGGTGACACTAGTCCTAAGATGTTTCTGTCATTGTTCTTCACCTATGACTGTATGGATTGTCTGGGTCAAGGAGGGACACTAGCCCTGAGATATCTCTATCACTGTTCTTCACCTATTAGTGTTTGTAAGGACTGTCTGGGGAGGGTGGCCAAATCAGAATCTGTATGGGTAAAGGAGAGACCCAAGGCAAGCAGCGATGTAACTAGCACATTCTGTGACCGTACTTTTTTGGTAAGTTTGTAACCTGCCCATTTTTCATGTAAGAGTTACGTTATTTTAGGTGAAGTTGATACTTATTAAAAATAGAATGTTATAGTTACATTATATTTTAGCAAAGTTGAGACCTTGCTTATACAGAATGTTATAATAATATTATCATAACGTGAAAGAACAATAAAGAATGTCACAATAATGTCACAGTGCAACATTGCAATGTTAGGTTCTAAGTTTTTGGTTCTTAGTTTTTGGAAGCCATCAAAATAATGTAACAAGAACCAAAGCAGAACTAAACAGAATGTTGCTGCAACGTTATAATAACGTCATATTTTTGTTTGGGATATTAGCCCCAAGAAATCTTCACCATTGGCCTTCACCTGAGTGAGTAGTGGCGACCTTGAGGGTGATCTATAGATATAAAACAATGGTCAAAATGAAATGTTTCCAATGTTGTGCCTTGCTGCCTAGATCTATAGAAATAATCAGAAATTACCCTCACCATTGTTCTGTGAAAATCCTTCAAACAACTGCTAGTTTGTTACCCACTGTTTATTGTAGGGCCTATATTTCACAGGCTGATTTTAGGAGAGATAATGATTAGGTATAGACATGTTGCATACCCTTAGAAAGGTCTCATCAACGTCTTTCAAATGGTATGTAGGATGTGCAATTCCATGCAATATCCCCAGAACAAATCAAACAAATACCAAATTTGCAGCTTTAAAATCGGTATGTGGAATACAGACTCTACGAGGAACAGTCTCACAGGGACAAAGAAACACCCCCAATAACTACATCTACTGGAGTTATTACCATCCGGTCGCCCTGAAAAAGAAGCTCATTTCCTGACACAGGGTGGCAGAAACAGTTAGACGTGTCCAATCTTAAGGGAGAGCTCCGTTTGGCAATAAATCTCCTATAATAATTCTAATTGCGAGTCAATTGTGACTGTCTTCTGTCATTGTTTCGTGCTTCCCGTCAATTTCTGATAATATGTTGCCCCTACTAAAAGGTAAATCTAGGTGGCCGGATGGGTCTTTCCTTAGCTGCTTAGGAATTGCAATTAGTATTTCTCTGACGCAAATTCAATGTTTATGGAGTGATAAGCATCAATCAAATTAATATAAAACCAAATCAGTATTTGGAAGTGAAATTGATGCATATATTTTTATTTCATTTGAAATATCTCTGTATAACCAAGGCTTGTGAAGTATATAAAGACAAGAAATGGTCACTTTCTAATGTAAAAGGTTACAAAAAATTTTTATCTATTAAATGATAAAAAAAAGATTTCTCGGCATTGTTATAACTCCAAAACTAACGCTCAGACATCTGTTTGTTTCATTGCGGTTTCCTTTAAACAACATGGAAATCTCCAAAGTAACTATCATTGGCATTACACCTATTTGTTTCAAAATATAAAATAACCCGTTACCTCTTTATTTAAGTAACCGATGAAAATATCATAGGTTACCATGATAATATCATAATAATGTCATAATATTGGTCAAAAGTGCTGAGCTGGCCTCCTACCCCCTGGAGGTCCTCCCCTGGCCAGGTGCCCGCTCTCAGACCTACCTCCCAGGTAACTAGTCCTTTCATGACCTATATACCTCTTGCATAATAGGTCGTTACACCCACAAGTCTCCATTGCTGCTACTGGCCACTTAAAAATCTCTTATTGGCCTTCCATAAATCAGCGGCTGCAAAGCATGCTCTGATTTAGGCAGGGATCCCAGCCAAACATGTGACGTTATGATAATGTTGCAGCAATGTTCGAATTGGTTCTTGTTACAGTATTTTTATGGCTCCCAATAACGTTGCTGCAACATACTGCTGTGACGTTGTTCTGTGACATTATTATAATATTATGGCTATGTGCTTCAACTTAAACTGAATGTCCTTATCACATTCTGTTTTGGTTTTGTTCTTACCTCACCAACAGATAATGTTAAAATAACCTTTTGAGTTGGTGAGGTTTCAACCTAACCATTAATAACGTAATTCCGACATGCCATCTTGGTAAGTAACAAACTGACTAAAAAAAGTATGGTTGCAGACCGTTTTTGTTACATCACAGATTGGCTGGAATTCCCACCTAAAATGGTTGCTGGTGTACAGTCCTAGTTTGATCGACTAGCAGACTTGGATGTAACTACAGTCTCCCAGGTAACTCGCTCCACGCTCCACTGACCTTTACCTGCAATAAGCCACTTTGTGTCCAGGCACCGGCCGCCAGGTGGCCGCCCGCCTCGTTTTCACACTGACCACCACAGCTGACCAAACAAAGTTAGACTGCAGGTCAGGTTTTCCCACTTAATTAATTCTTGTCGGTCTGAAGTAGGATTTGTTTTTATCCTTTCGGTAAAACTGCTGGCATCTGGATTTTGCGTATTGTCCCGCACCAGAGGTATCTCCAGCACTGGATCATTACTTTGATAATTTTGAGCAGCCTATTTCAAACAGAGTTGACGACCGAGACAGTTAGACGATCAGAGGTGAAAAGCCCAGAGCAACTTTAATCATGATCTTAAATACAGAATAGCGTGAGAGCAGGTTCCCTGCTCACCCAAACAATTGTCAATAATTGTCATTCATGGAATAATTGTCTAGGAGTTACAGCCCTCTAGACAATACACTTTCCATAAATTACGACAATAATAAAATGATGACGTGAGACCAATTTGATATATTCTCATAACAAATTAAGGGTCTACGTACTTGTCAGAATACCAAGAGTGATATTTTATATGCTTATACTAACGGTAACATAAGCTTAGGTCTAACCTTAATGCGATGTTCACTGCATGCAGTCCCATATTATATATAGAATGGGGAGTGGTGAACCAACATACTAATTAAATACATAAAGCATCACAATAGTCAGTTATAAGTAAATACAGTTATAACCACTGGATATATAATGACATTATAAAATATAATTGTATTAAAATATGAAGTATTTCTAATTTTGCAGGATATATTTAATGCTTAACTCCCCTCAGAATATATAATGCTGCGAAGAGCAAAGTTACACTCAGTGGTCACAACAATCCCGCTGTGTCCCACTTTCCCAGCCATACATCAAAACAGTATCTGATAACCCAGCGCTCTGTAACTAAACACATTCCTAATGAAACGATACAATCAAAACATAACAGTAGATGAAGTACGCCATTAACTCACCATTTAGAATGTCTTAAAATATATCCAAAATGCCCGACAATATACCCCAATGTTACATTCCTTCCTCACATATCTTAACTTTTATCCCATAAAAGTTAGAAGCCGTTATATTTATATCTTAAACTTCAACAGTCCTCTTAAAAATCTGACCACTCGACTTACACAATTTCGGAATCTTACTTGGTTCAATTTCGACTTGCTTGGTTGTTGTTACATCCTTGTTCATAACGTTCTTCTTAAATTTCGAAATAATTAACTTCCAATTATACCAAACAATAAAACTCAAGACTCCAACAATAAAGATCACACTCTATATTACAGACTGTCCATATGTCTCATGCCATGCAGGACCTATTGGCAATTCATCAAGCGTAGTCTTAACTGCGTGGATGGTAACTCGATCTACAATCTTAAGATGATCCAGTAATTTACTATGAACCTGTCTAGGTATCCTGTACGTAACGTTTGGAAATGCTATGATATGGTACCGTTGATCAAAATTTGAAATAAAACTGGTCGCTTGGTGAGTAATTATATCAGCAGAATGTATGTTACATCCCTCCTTAAGGTGCCATAACTCTACACCTTGAATAGTATGAGTATAAGTCTTACCACCTAAACAATAAATCTTAACAGTACGCGGAATATGAACCTCTAAAATAAACTTATTTCTAGACCAAGGGTAAACACTAAGATTTTCATGCAACTTGGAAACCTCAATAGGACAAGCAGAATATGACTCACCTATTAAATCCAGTTCACACCCTGTTTGTTCAAGTACATGCACGTCACATACCTGGAGAGATCTACCCTTACAGCTACCTGGTACAAATAACTGAGTCCTCTCGTTATTAATAGCAACCAATTTGCGTTGGGCTAGTCTTTCAGATAAGTTATTCTTAACTATAGGAAAGGTTGTTAGACGCCATAGATAATAAACGTCAGGCTCTGAAGCCCATAAGCATACTTTGAAAATAAGCCTTTCAGGTTCAGCAATTACAAGCTTCACATAAGTATTCTGATAATACCACATAGTATCTTGAACATCACCATGCTTAGACAAATAATGTAACATGTCACTTAATTGAGTCACTGATAAAATGTTCTCTGATAATCGACCATGCTCAGTGCTACCCTCGCATTCCGAAAATGTGCGCACTCCTGTCTATACTCCTCTGCGGCAACCTCCAGCGCAGTAACCCACCGATCAAAGTGACGCGCCACTCTGATCTGGTTAATTAGACGTCGGAGCATGTCGATTCCTATGATGCCACCAAGTCTTTCAATCACGTGAATCATATAACTCTGTAGTCTTTCAATGTCCTCCCGGTTCTCCTTTGAATACTGCCTAGTCAAATTTACTACACTTAAAAGTTGTTGTTAATTGTTATAAACGGTGTTGACATTTTAACATTGCCTGATCCACCTCTGCCTTCAGTGCGTCCACTTCCGCATCAGTGGCCAAACCAAATAAAGTATGTCCTAAGTCACCAATCAGATCAATAAGGCCCAAAACCTTTTGATTGCTCCTGATAGATGTTATTACAGGTGAGCCAACTTCTTGATCAGGGAAGTCAGCATCAAGCCGATTCAGTCTCTCCACGGTATTGTTGTAATCACTGTACGAGAACCATTTGATGTTACGATTGGCATGTATTCGAATGTCCCTAACCCATGCCTGCATGGGTGGTACCTCCGAAGCATGAATAGCAATCACAACTTTCCATTCTGTTTTCAGCACCCTGGCCTCTCCAATCCTTTCAGTGATAAGTCTATTTTTAATTGGAATTCATATAACATTCGCAGCTCCAAGAACCACAAGACAGACTAAGACTCCTAAGACCTGGTGCATCATACTTTCTGTACGGGCAGTACCGATGTTTGAAAGGAACATAATCCACTGCCCACTGTCTACTCCTGTGAGACCTCCTTAAATTTTGAACTACAAGGACAACAGAGGTTTCCTCAGTGTCCATAAGCTCTGGTGTATCCGGTGTTCCTAATACTTCGGAAGCAAGTGCCGGCAAGGGAGCGGGTGCTGGTGTATTAGCGACAATGGTCAGTGATGTTATCTGGTCCACATCACTCTCGCAACTCGGCAGTAGTGGAGCGGCCTGCCTGGCTATTGTGAGTTGTTGCGGTCATGTTCTGTAGTATCGGATCACTCGTGGTTTCACAGAGATCCAGTCACCTCAGCATTCACAGGTTGTAATTTGTCCCTATAATACACCTTCACTTTCCCTACCCCATTATACCTCGCATCCTTGTTACTTCACAAGCCCTCCCATCCTTTAATAAAGTCAGTAAATAAACATTGCCTTCGACCGATTTGGCCAGTGGACCCACCAAATCCACACCCACGATTTCTCCGGGGTAGGTTGCTGTAGGCATGCCCACCGGTTCTGATCACATAGAATGGGGCTCATTCATTCGACAAGTCTTCCTCCTCCCCGTCACTATCATCATCGTCGCCGTCGTCATCGCTCTGCTCAGCCATTTTGAAAATATCTAAAGTCACTCACCGGTTATATATGAGTTCTACCATATATATATTGGGGCCTGAGAAGATCGCCTCTTAACCTTGTCACCATCACGAGCCTGCATCCACCATTGAACCATCACGAGCCTGGATCCACCATTGCGTCACACCCTCCCAATCACTGGATGTTGGGGAGTATCAAACTAGACACTGCAGCACCCCGCAATCACAGTGATTGATATCACCACTAATCATCCAGTCTCATCTCTGCCCTTTGCATGAAACAGGTCGCGCCGTGGGGAGCCAAAAATGTCCCGCACCAGAGGTATCTCCAGCACTGGATCATTACTTTGATAATTTTGAGCAGCCTATTTCAAACAGAGTTGACGACCGAGACAGTTAGACGATCAGAGGTGAAAAGCCCAGAGCAACTTTAATCATGATCTTAAATACAGAATAGCGTGAGAGCAGGTTCCCTGCTCACCCAAACAATTGTCAATAATTGTCATTCATGGAATAATTGTCTAGGAGTTACAGCCCTCTAGACAATACACTTTCCATAAATTACGACAATAATAAAATGATGACGTGAGACCAATTTGATATATTCTCATAACAAATTAAGGGTCTACGTACTTGTCAGAATACCAAGAGTGATATTTTATATGCTTATACTAACGGTAACATAAGCTTAGGTCTAACCTTAATGCGATGTTCACTGCATGCAGTCCCATATTATATATAGAATGGGGAGTGGTGAACCAACATACTAATTAAATACATAAAGCATCACAATAGTCAGTTATAAGTAAATACAGTTATAACCACTGGATATATAATGACATTATAAAATATAATTGTATTAAAATATGAAGTATTTCTAATTTTGCAGGATATATTTAATGCTTAACTCCCCTCAGAATATATAATGCTGCGAAGAGCAAAGTTACACTCAGTGGTCACAACAATCCCGCTGTGTCCCACTTTCCCAGCCATACATCAAAACAGTATCTGATAACCCAGCGCTCTGTAACTAAACACATTCCTAATGAAACGATACAATCAAAACATAACAGTAGATGAAGTACGCCATTAACTCACCATTTAGAATGTCTTAAAATATATCCAAAATGCCCGACAATATACCCCAATGTTACAGTATGTTTTGAAATCTCACAGTTGTTTCCAATGAGGTGGAAACACATTAACGGGTAGCTTGGTACAAGCCACAGTTATTATAGTGTTGCATACTGGCACCAGTGGCAGAGAAAGTTCCCTGCATTTACACCGACAGTCTATTGGAGGATCTAGTGGCCCAGGAAAGTAAACTCTCACTGGATTATCCTATACCTGAAGGAGTAACTTCTTGAACTTATAAATATGAATCTATTTTGCTGACGTATTCACTGATGTTAGAAATAAATACACTTTGTGTACTAAAATACTAAATGAAAATGGTACTTAGAAAGCTGGAACGCTGTCATATCAAAGCCAAAGAGTATGTTGAGGACTCTTGTATGCCAGGGTACCTGTATACCGTCTTCCTAAATCTGTATTTGTAGTTGGATTCCCAACACAATAAAGGGAGGGGGTAAGGACATGTCGATTCCTATTTCCTTAGATCCGCCCTGAGGTCCTCTTTATTACAGCTGCCCTCATTTCAAGTATTATGGGTTATTATGTAAACTCCCTAACCAAGCAGTAGGCTACCCAGACAAGAATATGACATTATCATAACCGTATTCTAACATTCTGTTTAGTTATGGTTTAGTGCCTGTTACACTATTTTGATGGCACCCAAAAAGCGTCTTTAGAACTTAACATTGCTATGTTGCATTGTGATATTATTGTGACATTCTTGTAACATTCTTTCATGTAATAATAACATTATCATAACATTTGTAAGGTCTCAACTTCATTAAGATATAATGTTATTATAACATTCTTTATTAGTAATGTCTCAACTTTACTAAGATATAATGTTATCATAACATCCTTTCTAGTAAGTCTCATCTTTACCAAAAACAACATAACTGTCACATGAAAATTGGGCAGGTTACAGACTAACCAAAAAAGTATGGTCGCAGAGCGTGCTTGTTACATCAATGCTTGCCTGGGTAGCCCCTCCTCTCTCCTTTCCTACACTGTGCATTATGTATGGACCTAACCCACCGTGTGATTGAACCTAACGAGGGTAAGGGGGCCGTCACTATAGGTCTGCTGGTTAAGAAAGGACCGAGTTTTTTTATGTGACTTTATTTTATAAAGAATCGAAGGGATCTGACTATGAATGTTTGAATTTACAATGAGGACAAAATGTTGCAAGGAAAATATTTTTGAAAATTCTCAGATATACATTAGATATTCGGAAAAACATATTAAAGTTTTGAGTTTTTCGCTCTTTCTTGGTAAGCAGACCTATAGGTTGGTGGGTCTGGCTGGGTCACAGGGGAACGGGGTTTAGAGATAGGCGTATAGAGTCTTAGCAACTTTGTTACCTGATAGAAATGCTAGTCAAGCCTTTAGAAGGATCTAATAGCTGCTAGGTCGGGACAAATACATTATCTTTATTCACCCTATTCAATATATAATTAGTCCAAGCTTATCTGCATATGAACATTTATTTTATTGGATTATTGGAAAGCAGGTATCTGTAGAACATTTCTGCCAAGGCCTGGCAATGACTCTACTCTAAAGCCCCATTCGCTCTGGTTGAAAAATGATTGTATGCATTCGCGAGTAATCTCATGTGCGACAAAATGATCACAAGCTTGCGAAATTGAACTAGTAGCATTCACACTGAGAAGGAAGGTGCCTTAAGCCCCACACGCCGTGGTGAATGTGGGTTTTCGTAGAGCTCTGCGATCTGAGAACGTTGGAAACGTTGGGTTATCATAGCCCTCTACAACTTGGTCTCTTGCAAAATTATTCAACATGTTGAATATTTTCGTAGGGAACCTGTTCGTTTAAGGAAGAGATTGCCTGCAAAAATGATCGCAAGGGACCTGCCTTCTCAGGGTGAATGCTATACGATCAATTTATCTAGCCTGCGATAATTTTCTCGCCCATGAGATTAAAATCGTAGGCATGAGATGAAATTTTCGTGGGTCTCTGCAACGAAAACATCGACCACGGCGAGTGGGGCTTCACCATCATTTTCACAAGCAATCGTGTCTTGAATCACACAGGATCCCTAGGAAACTATTGAACATGTTGGATAATTTCGCAAGGGATCTGATTGTAAAGGCCTACAATAAGCTAATGTTTCCAACATTCACAGATCATGGAGGCTTATGGCAAACCACATTCACCACGGCGAATGGTGTTTCACATCATGTATAAATGAGCTACACATTTTTGTTGATAAAACCACAAAGTCACTGAAAAGGTCATCCAGCACCTACAGGAAATGTGTGAATTTAAATCATACTGTTGGATAAAGAGAGCGGTGCATGCATTGTGGGTGATTTGCTGTTCCTTTGTGAATTTGTATGCTTCTCCTCTTCACACAAATCAATGGCTTTGGTTCATTATTGTCATCGTTTTTGCATGTTTTATCACCAACTATGCGTATTTAATGATCATATTGTACAATCGTATGTGGGTTGGGTGTGGGGGTTGTCCAAGCCACAAGGCCTTGAAAAGATAACAGAGTTCAGAAGTGCAGAGTCGATGCACCGTATTGATATGAAACAAATTGTACATAGAATGGAAAGAATATTGCCTTTGGCTATCAACAGAAATTCTGTTTACTTGGTTTTACTAGTGGCAATACGTGCTATAAACTGCTACAGAAATAACAGGACAAGTAAAGTGAAGGACTAAGGACGCCAGATATTTAAGAAACCCCTGTTTTTAACTTGCCTTTTCGATTTGTGAACCGGAAAAGGGAAAACTAACAGTGTGATAGAATATGAAAACTTCCGTTCTTAGTCATAAGAATAACTAGGAGGCTTATATGTAGCCTACAGTGATATGCAAGAAAAAGTACAAAAAAGAAAAACACCCTACAGTCAGTCCGTAGACTCACTTTTACTTACATATAAGTTTACTTTTATAAAAGGTCTGTCCATTTTTAAAACCTCCCTCTCATTAAAATTTGCTGTTAGTCAAAACAGTGTAAAGTAAGTTATAGTGAATGAACTCTAAGACAAAGATAATGATCTAGGTAAAAACCTGATACTACAAGACATCCTAAATGGTTCTAAAAGTAAATAGAGGCAGACCTTTGTTGAGACAAATGCCCAAAAACAATCCCTAAAGTAAAGAGATGCAAAGGGTAAAAAAAACCCAGCAGATTCTAAAGTGCGCATGCGTCCTGACAAGATCCATGCTGACGATTGCAGCCGGATTTCCCTAAATAAAAAAAGATGAAGGAAGGTTCTCCAAATTAGAATTGTGCAAGAAAATAAAGAGCAATAATGAACTCTGCTGAAGGAGTAATAGCAAGGCAATCATTCTGGAATAGGTATGGACACATTTGAAAAACATTTTATATGACAGACAGCGATCATTGTATTCTGTGCCTACTATCTATACACGATTACTCTTTAATATATGTTTATGTTCATACAAGAAGATATATATAATATAAATAGATATAAAGAATATATATATATATATATATATATATAGCAGTCCACATATTTGCTTTTTTTCATAAGGAATTAATACAGAGAACATTCTGTAAATAGATGTTCCATGAATCATCAGTCACTGCCATCAGTTATGGTAGTTTAGTTCCCTAATTGAGCTTTTGATTAACATTTTCAGATCTTTTGGGGCCACTTGCACAGGTTGTCTTCGTGAAATATTTTTGCAAACCTCTTTAGGAATGGTCCTTAATCTTGCTAGTTAATGTTATGAAGATCGGGCGGCTAATATATATGCAAAGTGATTGTAGATGAAATACATATAAAGGAATTCAATGGAATCTGCCCCTCAATGATTCAAAGTTATTCAACTAATGGCTTCTGTCTTTGATTGATGTTCAGATACACGACACATTGAGAATATCACAGTATGTACTAATATAAGAAGATCGGTGGGGGGCGTCAGAAGGTTGTCCGTAGACCCGAGGATGACCCCTAAGGGCCTTCTATATTTCATCACCCAAAAAATTGTCCAGATATGTCTAAAATACTGTAAATGAGGAGCGGTATATACAGCCTGTCAATATGCACTGACCCCTGTACGGACCGCAGCTCAGCCGTGTGGGTGATAAAATACGGTTCGCGTGGAAAAATGTGGGTGTGCAACATCAAAGCGCTGTCCCTATAATCATGATATATTACATTATGACACTTTTTAATTCAATACATTCCAATTGACTTACCCAAGTCATTTATGTATGTAATTGGCAAATTGCACAAAGTCAATGAAAAATTTCAGCGGTCCCAGAGCGCCTCAGAAGCTGTCCTCAGAGGCTTCGATCAAAGAGGACCCGCTGTGTGGGACTTTACACTTAAGACTGTTGCTGACTTTGTGTTGGGGGAGATGGGACTTATATAAAGAAGGCCCTAAAACCCAGAGGCACTCCAGGGCCTGTGAGGTAGTCCTTTCATGACCTAGATACCTCTTGCATAATAGGTCCTTACACCTACAAGAGCCCATGGCTATTAGTGGCCACCAAAAATCTGTAAGGAATTATTTCATTTGCCCTCTATGAATGGCATGGGGAACCCCTTTGATGATTGTTTGGGTGCTGGCTGGTTTATGGTTCTACCTGCTAGAAACCAGCAGCCCCAAAGTATGCTGGGATTTGGGTGGGAATTCCCACCTAAAATGGTTGCTGGTTAACAGTCCTAGTTTGAACGCCTAACGGACTTGGACGTAACTACAGTCTAGGCCTGTGAGAGCCGACTTCAAAGCACACACCCCCTAGGGGAAGACCAAAGCCCATATTCCACAAACCGAGTTTGATGATGGCAATTTTATTTTTGTTTTATTTTCTATGAAAATATAGGATGAACCCATACATCCTATATATCATTCGTACAAGAACTGTAAGGCCTTTCTAGATATGCATATGGTATCTATAGATTAATTCTTTTCTCCCAATACCGATTTCAAAAATTGGCAGAAAAATCGGCAGAAAAATCGGCAAGTGGAATATAGGCTTAACTCCTTTGGGAGGGTGTCGGAAGGACGGAAGGCGGGTTGTGATAGGGAGGTGGGAAAAAAGTGAGATATTAAAAATAGGCTGGCTGGAAATGGCTGACGGAAGTTGGTAGTGTAGGGGGAATAAGGAGGGGAGGGAGAATGGATCGGATATATGAGTACTACTAATAGTTGGGATGAAGAAAGGATGGGGAGACTGGGGGATCTGGGGATTTGGGGATAGGGTCCCAAAGGACAACATGAATAGGGGAAGACTAGCAGGTTTTGGCTATGTATTTGTATCTCATGCTGCCTGGAATTTCCATTTGTATATCTGTGTAGTCATTTCAGCCTCTTTGCGACTTGAAGAGTTCCTGTGCTTTCACTAACATACAAGAATTGATAGAAATGAACATGGCAGAATTAAAGATATGGGAGCTACCCTTGCGCTGAGCATTGAGTTGAAACCCTTTTATCGATAATACAAAAATCATTAACCAAGATTCCATAATGAACATTATATTCTGATGCGTTTGATATCCAGGTGCAAGTTATCACAGGGTATTGTAACCCAGCTAGCTTGTGACATAACAGAAACGTTCTTTTTTAGTAAGTTACTTACTAAGATTGCACGTAACAATTACCTTATTGATGGTGAGATTGAAACCTCACCAAATCAGAATGTTATCATAACATTATATTTGGTGAGGTTGGGACAAAGCCAAAACAGAACATTATAAGAACATTCTGTTTGGGTTGAAGATCATAACCAGAATGTTGTGATAACAGTTCAATGTCACGGCAGTACGTTGCAGTGACATAATTGGGAGTCATCAAAAGAACATAACAAGAACCAAATTCAGAACTAACTAGAACGTAGCTGCAGCGTTATAATTATGTCGCATCCTTGGCTGGGAAGCCATTGCGAGCCATGAGTTTGAGCTCCATCCCCACTCAGCTGAGTCGGTGCACTAATCGGCCTATTGGAACTAATAGAATAAGCCACTTTTTGCACCAATTTAGATCATCAATCAATATACAATATTGAGATGTGCATGTTTGATATGAATAGGTGTTAAAATGGCCGATTGTTCTAATAGAATTATCCAATTTTAGCAAAATCAGTTAGTCAACTGACTTTGTTAAAATTACCTAGGGGTAATAGGCTAAGATTAATACACATGACTCACATACGTGAAAGGAAATAATCATTACCTAGATAGCTCAAATATAAAAATCAATTTTTCCCTGATTAAACTTGTTGTTGATTTCATATCATTTTGGTGCCTATTCATAACGTTACATAAACCTCAACCGAGAAATTCTGGATCCAGATCGAGGCTGTAAGGCTACTAGCCTCAAACCGGGATACCGGATGTACCGACTGTGTACCGGGTTCACCGACGTCCTCATAGATTATGGATAGGGGCAGATTAGGGGCACTGGGGGGGATGAGGAGGGGGGGTTGGGGGGGGGGGAAGAGGGGAGGGGGCTGGTGCAGAGGAGGGGGCGTATTGAGCACACAGGGTATTCCGTAAGGAAACAGTGGAAGGGTGAGAATCAAATCGGATACAGTTTGATTGTGTATCGTTTTTTTAGTTCAGCTTTGACAGCATTATCTATCTAAGTTGGTGTCTCACCTCAAACGCAGAGAATACGATCAGATGTATTATGTTTGTGTATCAATTGCGTGTATGGCCTGTATTTAACTCATCATCATTGTTTCTATGTGTCTCAAGTCAAGCGCCATTCTTTCTATGTTACACTCCATAAATGATATTTTGCTCTCAGGTACTTTGATTAAAATAATGATATGAAAATGTGAGGGACATAGGAGAAGAATGGGTGGACAGTGAATTGGATCATTTACCTGATTATTTTTCTAAATTCAACTTCTCGTCTATTATCAGAGAGAGTTATACTATAATTCTCTCTGCTATTACATTACTGCTTTGGACATACTTTGAATATTTATCTATTTCAGAAGTACGATAAATAGGGAAGTATGTTAGTATGCTATGCTACATCTGGCAATGGGAAACCTAGCGAGTAGTTAAAGTCTTACCACAGCAGAAGTATGGGTTTTGTGATACATGTATACGTTCGAAAATTGAATGGTAGATTTGTAGCTTGTACCTTGCCGTTTTATTATCTCACCTTTATCAAAAGAGCATTGCCCAAAGACCCCAAAGACCTACCTGTTTGATACTAGCCACCTTTGAACACAGAGTCAGCTAGAGTGAGAGATAAATGCTGGTATATAAACTCATATATGTCACTAAGAAATATAGGCATAACACCAGCATCCAGTGAAATGACTTCCTATACCTACACTTTTGCCCCTAACCACTTATACTATAAGTTACAGCCCCATATCTGTATTCGAAGCTTTCTAGATCAATTCTATTTGTACACAAACCAAATATATTGATGTTACATAATAGCATTTTGACCACTACTAATACTCCTCTCTCCAAGCAACTGACTAACCCATAACATCCCCCTCCCTGGTACATAACATCCCCAAGTACCTAGGCCCCAAATGTAACTGACTAGTTTACTCCCAAAAGTACTTGACTAACACCAAAATGTACCTGACTATCACCAAAAAGCACCTGACTATAACAACCCCCTCAAGTACATCAAGTACCTTAACCAATCCCTTCCCTCATACCCTTATCTTTGGTACACAGTTTACTGTCAAACCTTAACACCCCTACCCTACCTCCGTCCTACTGAGTCAATCCCCTAGTCCACCCAACCCCCTCCTGTACCCTACCATCCTTCTAAGTCAAGCCCCCCCCCCACCCCCACCCCCCACCCCTGTACCCTGAAGCCTGATCCCTCCATCCAGCCTCTCTTTGGCTCCTAAATCCACTCCCCGCGCATGCGCAGTGGACTGGCAGGCCCGGAGGACATTGTGTCTGGGACTTAGCCCTGACCTGTCCACTCTCCACTCCCAATCCCACCAACCCTTCATCCACTCACTCTCCAATCGTTGGCACTCCCATTTCTCAGCTTCACAATGCCGAAAGGGTTAGTTATAGAGTGTTTTTAGACAATCGCCCTTGACTTCAGTTTGAACATTTACAGATTATCTACAGTTTATTTAAAGTACAAATAAAAAGTAAAATTTTCCCTGACATCCTTATTCTAGGTGAATAAATGGGATAAATAGTGAAAAAAGTGAGTTATTTCATAGAATGTTGCTTCTGTCCATTCTCCATCCCTGACCCTATTGAAAAACACATCCTATATAACATAGTATTATATACCAAGCCAAGGATGTGACAATATTATGATATTGTAGCAACGTTCTGGTTGGTTCTTTTGGTTCTTTTAAGTTCTTTTGATGACTCCCAATTAGATTGCTGCAATGAACTGCCATGATGTTGCAATGTGACATCATTACAACATTCTGGTTACGTTCTTCGACCCAAACAGAATAGAATAACATATTTTGGTTTCATCCTAACCTCACCAAAAAATAATGTTGCATAACATTCTGATTTGCTGAGGTTTCAACCTCTCCATCAATAACCTAATTGTTACGTGGCATATTAGTAAGTTACACACTGACTAAAAAAGTATGGTCACAGAATGTTTCTGTTACATTGCAGGTTGGTTGGGTAGACATTGATAATAGTGTATTTCATGCACCCCCTATCTTACAGGGTATTTGGGTACATTCAAATAATAGGATTATCCTTCCAAGAAATTCCATACCCCAATAAAAAAAAATGAGTATATTTTTATCATTATTTTCAATAATCACCGTCGACTTGCACAAAGACCCTATACCCGGCTGTCAGCCTTAATCCTACCTGTCTTTTCCCTTCTCCGCCAGCCAACACAATCCGGCGGGGAGAGGGGGGGGGGGGTGTAGCACTGGGGTGGGGTGGGGTGGGGGTGTACAGTGGGGGGTGGGGGGGAAGGGTTGGACAGCGGGGGGGGGAGAGAGAGCTGGCACTCACCGGGAGGGACTTTAATCGTCGGGAGGAAATCTGCGGTTCAGCTCAAAATCCTCCCCCCCCCCTCATTCTTCCCGCCCCTCCTTACAGCTGGGGGGAGAGATACTGGGAGCGAGTGTAAAGACAGCTTCCGCGTGTTAATTGCGCACTTGCTATTATCTTTCTTTTTTTTTCTTTTTGGTTTAAGGATGAAATAGGGAATATGCACTGGATGTTGGCTATAGCTATAAAACGGGGTGATAGGCTATAGGAACAGCACTGAGTGAAAGGCTTTAGGGGAATAAATAAAAAGGAAAATCCTTTATGTTTTTCTAGTACTGAGACTGAGTGAGTTGAAATGATATTGTCAAGATTTCCTCCCCCATACATCGTTGAGTTTCACTAGGCAGGAGATTTTTCTCTCCATACATTGCATTATTCTTTGGGTGATAAATCATACATAAACCTTTCGATCCCCCCTCGGGTCACACATGCAGGGACCCTCGGACGCCCCCCATGGTTCTTCTTATATTAATATGTATTGGCCCTAATGTCCCCAAAGATTTTAATATTGGTCGTGTGTTACAACAATGAATAAATATTTATGGTGATATTTAGGTTTTGTCTAGGATGTTCAAACTTTGAGTAAGATTTATATAGGTGATACTCCTTCAGGAATGGTTTAGATATCAAACAAAAGATTGGTAAGATGAAACATGAGGGGACCTTTTAGGAAATATGGTTATTCATGCAAATGGAAATAGGTTCCCAATATCTGGTCTTTTTTCTGACTTAAGAATACAGATGTTAGATAGACAGGAGTTTGGACTAACTGTAATCTGATTGTAAGGCTGACAACCAGGACTGAGGAGGGTACATTAATTGATTTGAGGGATATGGTGGAATTCATATACAGAATCATAGGTTTGTATTTTGCCTCATATACTGGTAAGGATTAAGTCTGATCACAAAGATGTTTCCACTGGTTACTGAACGGTCTTTAAAATTATTAAATCTGAAGACATAATCTAATGTTTATAGTTGGCAACTAAAACTCTCCTGGCTCAAATCTGGAGTATGAGACCTGGGGTGCAGGAGATTGGGGGCAGGAACATGGAAATATAATGGGGGACAACTAAAATTGACAGCGCAACACAGCCATTTCTTAAATTCGACATGCGACATGGGGGCTTAACGACATGACAGACAGACAGAAAAAAACCTTAGTGACATAAAACATGTACTTTTCTTAAATTTGACATGCACCATTGAGAAAAATAAGTGACAGAGACATGTGACATAGCTGTTCTTTAAATTTGACATGCAACTTTGGGACCCCCTCCCATCCAAACTGGCTGTCTATCTCCTATGGCTGGAGCTGACTGGGAATCAAAAAATGAATGACACTATTGGATGTTTCACATCCACAAAATAAAGCCACAGGTTAACAGTTTCCTCCTTATACTGTCCAGGCTAAAGGTAGGGGACCTGTGATAAGAGAGATGATCCATGTATTGTGTTGCAAGAAACCCTAATCTGGCAGAAGCTGACAACAAATTTTAAAATGATTGACACCATTTGGATATTTCAGCATTCTTCATCATCAAAATCACCCCAGCCAAGGATGCAACTTTATCATAACATTGCAGTAACATTCTGATTGGTTCTGTATTTGGTAATGTTACAATAACATACTGATTTGGTGAGGTTTCAACCTCACACTCAATAACATAATTATGATGTGCCATCTTAGTAAGTAACAAACTGACTAAAGAAGTATGGTTGCGGAACATTTCTGTGACCTCACAAGCTGGCTGGGACAGGTTTCCACTTGGTCCCTCCCACTGTCCAAGCTGTAGACTGGGCTAGGGGACTTGGTGGACAGGGGATAAGGTCCCATACCCACTAGGCGACTTTGACCAACATCAGCCGACTCATTGGCACTAAAATCAGCCAACTCTTCCAGCAGAGTGAGTCGACTGATTTTTACATTGACTCATATCAAACACATACATCTTAATATTGCATACTGATTGGTGATCTGAATTGGTGCAAAAATTGGCCGTATAATCGGTTGATTTTAGTACTAATCTGTCGGCCGATTGTGTAAAAGTGTCCTAGTGGGTACAGGACTTAAGGGAGATTATCCATGTATTATTGTGCAGGAAATCCTAATCTGACAAAAGCTGACACCAAATTTCAAAATGTTTGACACCATTGGATATTTTGGCTTCTACAAACAAAACCACAGGTACACTTGGTCCCCCAAACTGCCCAGGCTGAAGACTGGGGTAGGGGGCTTGGTGGACAGGGGATAAGGCAGATGATCTATGGATGGTGTTGCAGGAGATCCTAATCTGACGAAAGCTGACACTGGATTTTAAAATGATTGACAGCATTGGATATTCAGCATTCTACAAAAAAAATCACCCCAGCCAAGGATGTGACATTATCATAACGTTGCGGCAACGTTCTGGTTGGTTCTGTATTTGGTTCTTGTTATATTCTTTTGATGGCTCTCAAATATGTTCCTGCAACTTGATGTTGCACTGTGAGGTTACATTCTTCAACCCAAACAGAATATTCTTATAACATTCTGTTTTAGTTTAATCTTAACCTTACCAAACAATAATGTTCTAATAACATACTGATTTGGTGAGGTTTCAACTTCACCATCAATAACATAATTGTAACGTGCCATCTTATTAAGTAACAAGTTGACTAAAAAGTATGGTCGGAGAATGTTTCTGTTACATCACAAGCTGGCTGGGACAGGTTTGCAGTTGGCGCCTCACACTAAAGACTGGGGTAGGGGACTTGGTGGACAGGGGATCAGGGAGATGATCCATGGATGGTGTTGCAGGAGATCCGACCCCGGCCGTCTATCTCCGGGGGCTGACGGTGACAGAGCGGGTTACGCGGGGTGAGCGATGGCCAGCAATCGCCGGCCACCATCTTTATACCCCGCTACCCTCTTATATCCTCTGTAGTGGGTGTTATGTCCAGGGAGCAAAGTCCCCATCTTACTGCCCCTCATGGGATAAGGCTATAGGTCTGGTCAGCAAGAAACAGCCCATGTCTTGTTCTTTTTCTTGCGTAATAGTGATAGTTAAGAGTTCTGGCTAGATATTATAAATGCAGGGATGAATTTATGGTGGGGGCACCTGAGCTGTTAATGCAAACCTCTAGCCCCCCAAGGCCGTTTACATAAGAGCACCTCCCCTTTCTAAAATCTTTGGGTCCATACTTGAAATGTTATTTTATATGAAGTGTTGTACATTAACAGGACACATATTGTCATTACACTTTGAATATGCCATTAGAGTTGCATTTTTGTGAATTTGCGAGAACCAAGGCAAAGATGAACTGACAGGAGGTGATAGATAACGTTCAAGTTTTTGAGTTGTTTCTGGCGTCCCAGACCTATAGAGGGTGGTTGGGTATTGGTCTGCGGCTGAATGAGGGATTTGTGCCTATTGTTGGTTACTGTTGGTGATGAATGGACTGTTCTCCTGTTCTCATGGTTAAAGCATCAATTCACATAGCAAAGTTTGCTTACATTGACATGTAGTGTCTCATGCAAGTCTGACTTGTCCAATGTCAAAGTCTATCATGAAGAATTTAGCAAATACTGAAGGGGCGGATACAGGATTTTCGAAAGGGGGGTCAACATAAAGCACTAAAGCAAGGTCCATTTGCGCATACATGAGTCACATTTTCCCCTCTTTTATAGTTTAGGGGTGCACCAAAAGAGGGGGTCAGGAGGCCCCACCCCTGGATCTGCCCCTGTACTCTAATTAATATTCTGACGGGTGCTGGCCCGACGAGGCATGTGTGTATGGGTAGACACACAACCAAAAGTAACGACTATTTTCTGTCTGACCAGCAAACAGGGCCAAACCCTCATCCAGACCTTGATGGGAAGGAAAAATTGGATTTGAAAAATAACCTATTGCACATTACCTGGGGGGACAACCATAAAACATTTACGAACCTTCCAGATCATTCATAAATCTTATTGAACATTGAAAATAAGGTAAAAAGGTATACGCCTCTATAAATACTGCCTTCTTACATCTATTAAAAGACTATTATAATGACCTGTAATGGTTTGGGAATGGAAAAAATGGAAAAAATGAAAAAAAAACTGCAAGATTCGTGACCAAGAATCTCTCACAAACCCAAGATTTGGAAACATGACTATTATTGAATTCAGGATTTGTGAATCTTTATGGTCACCATCCCTGAGATTCATGTTGGAGCCTGTTATGTCAGAAACAGGGAGTCTTTCTGCTGATCCGCCTTGGCTTTTTCTTGTTATCGGTCCAGCTTTTCTAAATAAAGTCATGGTTATCCATGACAAATTGTGCCGTAACACAAAATAATTGAACAGCCATTGAAATAAACAACTTATTAGATTTTGGGCCCAAATCCCTGATAGTTTTCTTTTTCCCCAACTTTTTTTTTGCTAAATAAACACTGCCATCAACCAGATGTAAAGCAGACCACAACCCTCATTAGATATCAAAGGGGAACCATGAACCTCTCACTGCTGATGGTTGTGTCAAAGCAGTGATGTCATATAGGTTGAGAACACTTAACCCCAAGCCCCAAACTGTGCATACTTGTTATTTTCACATACATTGATAGAAGAGAATCTAAGAACTTTAGTCAGAGTTCATGAAAATAAACCACTTAACCTTCATTCAAACTCACCCCTGACTGTTTTAAGACCCCAGATATCCTAATAAAGTTCTTTTCGCTATTTGCTAACACACTATAAAACCACCTGTCATCAGCCCGTTAAGGCACAGACCGCAGAACGCCTCCCTGAAGGTCCAGCCATAAAACTCTGACCATTAACCATTAATGGGCGGGTCATTCGGTACCCGTGTCTGCAGCCATAAGGACCGGGCTCGTAATGCTGACGACCCGCGTGTCTCTGGCCGGGGATTATGGGTCTTCACGGGGTGATCCCTGCTTGAAACACTCTGGGCAATTTAGGACTGATTAGGTCAGAGTACTTATAGGTACTTATAGGTGCTGGGGGAAGGGCAGGCCAGGGGTAGGCTGGGATGGGGCACCAGAGGCTAATGAACAGGAGGGGCTGGATGAACTCTGGGCAATGGGATAGAGGATGTCTCACCAGCAGGGAGGAATAACCAGTTGGTAAGACTGGACAAGGGGAAAAGGGGACAGGGAGAAATACTTCTGGTACCAGTGTATTGTCCTTGAGATGGTTGTAATTTGATACCTTGTAACTGTCTAAGGGTAGCGCCAAATTCATGACATGACCAGTAACGTCGCCCGATTACATTCTAAAAGTGGAAAACACGTCGCCGGCCATGACATAAATGGGCTAAAGGGTGGAGTCCTTAATAGGCTAAGGGGTGGAGTCAGAAATGCACGGATGATACCCTGGTTTTAAGGGATGCAGAGAAAGGGTCAGATGTGAAGGTCAAACAAAAAGGATATGTATGAAAGACAGGTCTTCAAAAGAGAAATAACAGGTTTTATCTTTTTTTGTAGATGACTTTTCTGAGAGCCCCTTGTCCAGTGTGCCTCTGCTAAAAGCTAGAATGGGTGAACCATATACCTCTAATCACATTCGGCTCATATGATTAAGAACAGAAATGAATAGGGATTTATCATGCGCTTATTGGGATACCTGTAAATGAAACAATTATTAGGGGTTACTTGGTTGCTAAACACCATAATCTGGACAAATTGGAAAGCCTTGCTCTATTTCTTTAAGACGTTTCATGGCTTCCTGAATGTAGTAATTCATTATGCAATTATCATAATGTCGATTCTTATCGATTCTGTGCAGGAAACAAGTATCTTGTCAAACAAATGATCTATTCTCAAGTATTGGAGTTCCTGTGTGAAACCCCCATTTCTACATACTACTTCAAAAAATAACGTTATGCCAGTGCAGCCAGTATTTCACATACCGATGCTGTCCTCTTATTAACCTAAAATTAGAACTTACCTTAGAGATGTACAACCTGAGAGAACTTTGCTGGCGAAGAAGTGTGCAGAGAACTCCAATGCAACATAAGAAAAAGCTCATATACGTACATGTAGTCAAGTTTAGAAACAGTTACCATGGAATCCTTGAATAATGAGAGCTACAAAAGGTATCTGATCGTACCCCTTGTGGAGCTGTTACCGCTGAGATCGGGAGTGGTAGGGAGAGTAATATGGGCGAAATATCAGTTCCAAATCTCCTACCCCTATCCCTTATCTGTTTTTGGGAGTCCAGAATGGAAGATAATATGTTACAAGTGGACTGACCAATGAGTGTCATGTCACTATGTAACACGTCACCAAGCCACATTTTGTTCAGTCAATTTGATTTCCCTCTCCACATTATATTTGGGCCCGTGATGGGGGGTCCTAGTTTCACATATAAGAATATAAGAAACGTCAATGTCGCCCTGTCGAATTTAAAAAGTTTGATGTTGCCCTGTCAAATTTAGGAAATAGTGAAGTCGCCCTATCGAATTTAGGAAATAGTGATGTTGCCCTGTCGAATTTAAGAATGAGCCCTGTCAAAAATGTCCATGTCGCCATGTCGAATTTAGGAGTGTAGTGCCATAATATCATGTGTGTGTGTGTGTGTGTGTGTGTGTGTGTGTGTGTGTGTGTGTGTGTGTGTGTGTGTGTGACATCCTCTGCAAAAAGCAATCTTATGGCCTGGACTATTGAATAAGGAGGATGTCTTGGATATATCTGCATCAACAGTGGCGGATCCAGGAATTCAAGAAATAGCCTATAATTATTGAAAAAGTCCTGGCGCCTCCTCCAGGGGCGCCAATTTTATAGCAACAAAAATAAAATTTGGCTCAAAAAAGGGGGGCGCACGCCCCATGCGCCCCCCTCTAAATCTGTCCCTGATCAAATATGGCTGAGTGCATCCTTTCCCAGGCCTCAGGCCCGAATCCCTCCAGACACCGTTACATCAGTGGTCACCTTTAATCCTTACTGAGACTCAGCCCCTGATGTGACATAATAAGTCAGCATTAAGGCACAGCCTGGAGAATTAAGGAACCTCCTAACACCTCTTACTTCACCTAAGTCTGTAGCCGTGACGTCACGGCATGAAACCATGACGTCACAGCAGGGGTAAAGTGACGTCACAGGTGGTAGAGACATCGACGTGATAAACTCATCCGATTCTGTTCCATTAGTTCCAATTTGAACGTGAAATCTCACCATAATGCCTTGAGAAAATGACCATATGTTGCTCTCAACAACATACTTTGTGCAACAACATGGTCCCATATTTAGAAAGATGATCCCCTTTAAGTATAACGTCAACAAGCCTTCTTAGATCTCAACAGATAATTCCTTGAAGCATCTACTCCTTATAATCATTCATTTCCCTAAATATTTCAGCGACCCCATATCTCTCATAGATGTTTCCATATGGATTTGTTTAGAAATGTTCTTCTAGTAGGCTACAACGAAGAAGGGATTTCAGTAAAATGATTATGGTAGATTATGGTGCTGTCACAGATGTGACATAGAATTGTGATAATAGAATTTCACCCTAAAAAAAATGCCTCGATTGTTATACCTTGTTTGATATAAATAAAAGTGAGAAGGAACAATATCAACGATGCTCCTCCTTCTTTCCAGAAAACAGAGATTACCATTTCCATTTCACAGACCCTCTTATTAAGACGCCCTCCTTTCCTTTTTAGAGGTTTACATGCCATTATACTAAACTACATATTGTACGTGTAAACGGTAAATAAAACACTACTCCGGGTGCAGTTCCAAGGCTTGGTGTTTCCCTCCGTCCGCTTTGCTGGGTACCGTCCCTAGGGCCGGGAGTGTGTGGTCTATGTGTCTGATGCTTATTTAATGAGCACTGTAGGCCGGCTTCAGGTACATCTGTGGTAGACGGTAGGGAAGAGGTCAAGGTTCCAGCCTTCTCCTTCAGTAAGGGAGTGCAGCCTTAATAAGCCGCTGAGAGTTTATGGTATGAGGTCCTTCATTATTTCCCAGCCAGGTTGCAACATAACAGAAAAGTTCTAGACCATACTTTTTTAGTCAGTTTGTACCTTACTAAGATAGCACGTAACAATTATGTTATTGATGGTGAGGCTGAAATCTCACTAAATCAGAATATCATTATAACATTATTTTTTGGTGAGGTTAGGACGCAACCAAAACAGAACGTTATAAGAACATTCTGTTTGGGTTAAGAGATGTAACCAGAACATTGTAATAACATCACAGTGCAATGTCATGGCAGTACGTTGCAGCGATGTAATTAGGAGTCATCAAAAGAATGTAACAAGAACCAGATACAGCACCAACGAGAATGTTGCTGTAACATTATAATAACCTCGCATCCTTAGCTGGGTTATTTACCAGTGAAGTAGGGGAGGAGTTTATGGAAATGTAGCATTCAGACAGACTTATGTCACAATGAATTAAAGTTTTTAAAACAATTAAACACCTTGAGGGCACCCCATGTTTTGCAAAGTGTTAGAAAACCATACAATAAACGACTTCTAAAAGCAGGTGTTATGGTAAAATATTTATGTGAGAAATATACAGTACAGTTTTAACATTAATGAAACTGGGGAAAAGGGAAGAGAGCCCCATGATAGAGAACCGGTCTGCTATTCTTGAGTTCCATACATTTTATTCCTTGAGTGGTCCACAACTGTCCAAAGGCCGTGGGTTTGTAGTATTCTATACTTTATGCACAAAAAACACTTACTTTATTTCTATTTACATTAGGCAGCAACCCTGGAAATTTTGGTCTCTTTTCTCAACAAAAGATGGTAGTATACTGCCCAAAATAATGTGTGATACTGGCTGAACAAGCTAATCATAAAAAGCCCGAAAGATAATGTGAATGTGAAAAGAAACAACTCTAGTCATATTTGGTGGGATACACATTTTGAAAATTTGAACCAGCAATCCTGGTTAAAGGCATGTACAGCTGACACCAACATTGAACTCCCTTGGGGTACCAGGATGGGGCTTCTGCCCCTGGGAAGAAAAGTAGCCCCCAGTAGTCCCTGCTGATTGTAAAAGGCAACGATAGGGGGGGACCCAGCTCTGACCAAGTGGTTCATTGGTTTCAATTCCAGGTTGGTGTCTGGGTTCACTAAGGGATGAGGCACAGCAAAAATGATTTCCAGGTTTTGATCCCCTGCTGTTTGCCCACCCTGTCACCCTCATCTCATTAGATACAATCACTATCACCAAAGACTGACCAAGTCAAAACACGTGTCTGAAAAGCCAGAATGTGTCCCAACTTGTTTTCACCGTGAAAATGACCCTGGCTGTTGGTACAGCATAAAACATCCATCACTCACTCACTCCATCATTGAGAGGCGAATGTAGTGAGCACTATGAACCTATTGATCATTTGTCCAAAACCAGTATTTACCTGTTACACAAAGTTTCACTCCCGGTACAAGCCACAGGCGCCTGTCATTTGTCAGACATCAACATAGCCTGTCACATTAGACCCACTGTTTCCCAAAGTGAGTCTGTACACCAGCAACCATTTTAGGTGGGAATTCCACCCTGCAAACCAGCATGCTTTGGGGCCGCTGGTTTATAGTAGGTAGGACCATGAACCAGCCAGCACACAAACAACCATCAAAGGGGTTGGCCATGCTATTTATAGAGGGCCAATAAAAGCAGATTTAACAGATTTAAAGCGGCCAATAAAAGCCATGGACAGTTGTAGGTGTACAGTCCCATTATGTAAAAGCTTTTCTGGGTCAGAACGGACTAACACCAACACAGATACAGTAAATACACCCTGTCCGGCAGTGGGGTGAACTCAGGGTGAACCCTGAATGACTTACCCCTGGACTAAACCCAGACTGGGCGGGGAGCCAACTCACAGCTTTAACCGGATTAAAGTGCAGGCCCCTACAATGGCGGGGGGGGGGGGGAGTTCCACTTTTCCTCCCAAAATTTATTTTTAAAAATCCCTAAAATTTTAAGAAAATATTGAAAATTTCCACTCGATACTACTCCCCACCCTCCTTTTTTTTTTTAAAGTTAAACTGTTGAAATTTTACTAATTTATTACAAAAGTTCCACTAAGATAACCCCGCTACGGGCCTGAATATTTAAGCATCATATATCTATTGTATAAGATGAGAATTTTACAAAATTAAAATGTCACTTACCCCTCTATTTAATTAAAAAATCTCTAAAAAAAAATAGTAGGAAAATACTGAAAAGTTCCACTTCTTAACGCTCGCCAACCCTCCCCCCTCCCCATTTTCATGTTTGAATTATTGAGAATATAGGTAGAAGTTCCTTGCCACCACCCCCCCCCCCCTCCCCCCATAGCAGACCCTGTGTATGGACCTGTGATGGGCCTACCCTTTAAAGAGGTGAAGTTGAGCTCTATCACTATCCATCCCATAAAACCACTCCCACGTTAAATGTGGGAGGAATCCCACCTCAGCACAACGAACCTTGCCAATACCTTAAGCCCCACTTACACCATGATATGAATGTGTGTGAGCCCAGCCAAGGATGCATTATTGTTAATATGTTGACAAATCACAAGGCTTTGGAATGGAAATTTTAAGGTATCGTATCAATATTTGTAGTTTGACATAATCAAAAAACAAGGTTTGTTGCTTGAAAATGTATTCATTGTAGGTGGATATATCACAATCATTCGTTAATTTTCTATATTTTTTACAGGGGTTTTGTCGACACTTTTGGTCAAAATATGCCTGCAGATGGTTAAAATACTATAAAACAGCTATCTGTAGTAGGGTCAATTGGCAGGTGAAAATGTGGCTTAACCCAGCCTCCCGTGACTTGGGCGTAAAACAGATAAACCTTGGCAGTGTTTTAGGCGGGGAGGGGCTGGGAGGGGGGGAGGAGGGAGGGGGGGAGGGGCCTGGGAGGGGAGAGAGGGGCATGTTGGCATCCCTCACAAAAGACTACAAGGGCCGAGCCCACAGCCAGGGCCAAACACACCCTGTGAATACAGCTATTTAAACCTGGGGAAACGCCCATGTACCTGTAGACACCCAGGTAAACTCTGTAATTGACTCCTTTACCTGTTGATGTTGTACCCAAGTTTTAATAGTACAGCTTAAAAGCTATGTTTCACACCTACCTTATAGACTTTGTGCAGACGTGGTCACGTGATCACTTTTTGGTCAAGGCCACTTGGGTATAGAATTCATACAAATAAAGCGATTCTACGTAACGATAGTTGCTGACTATCAATCTGTGAAACTCCTTGTAACATAAAACTATATTTAGATACTTCAGACTTAAGAAAACAATGTATATTATACTAGGCGTTTTAGGGTCTAGTTTCCGGCGCGAATCCTAACGCAAATCTTTCTTATATATTACACTTCGCGTTGGGTCTCCAGATTCACGGTTGCTGTTTGCATTGGCAAAAACGCGTCTGAAACGGCCCAAACACAAACCAGCCAACGTATAGTGTAATACGGCCTTAAGTCTCAGAGGTTAGAACTCTTATGATTTCATTGCGTTGCGTTTGAGGATATTCATCAGCAGGGATAGTACTGTTAAAAATTGTTTACGTGTTACTATACAGTTTTCAATTAGTTGGATAGGAAATCTAGACCGTTTCTAATGTGTCTGGGAGGTTACTATTCATTTGAATTTGAATGATAAATTAGATTGCATTTAAAACATTGTCAATTTATACATGAGCTTTCCCTGGTAAAGCTAATAACACTTCATGAAGCTAAAATATAGTCTGTCTCGGTAAATATTACCAAAACGCGTGAATTGTCTGAATCGTTCCTTGAACCATACAATACAAATTTAACTTTTGAGTATGGGTCAATGCTTTCAAAATAAAAGGAAGTTAACTGACGCTATAAACCATTGTCAGACTCTAAAAAAGAGTGCCGATAGTCCTCGGCAACTTTGTTTGTGTACCGAGTTTCATTATTTTGAAATGATGTTAAAAAACAGATGAAAATATTTTGAGACATTATTATCAATGTTTTTTAATGAAGCCTTCAGTCGTTCCATCTGTACGTTCGACACCAACCAAAACATTGCTAGTCCCCTCACTACATCTATGACACAGACCAACACATGACCAACTAATTGTAGGTTAGACCCTGCTTCATTAGAGCGTAGATAATTGGGCAGCCAGGAATATTAGATTCTCAGTGAGGTAGGACCCAAAAAAAGGTTGGTTGGTTGACCTTTGAGTGGACTAAAACAGGTTACGGAGGCCTGGACAGCGCTGGTCGAGCGGGAGGGGGGATGAGGAGGGAGAAAAACGGGTTGACGAGTGAGACCAAGGACTTCTGAGAGTGTTGGACACTGAAGGCCGTATTCCACTAGCCGATTCTACTCCCCATATCAAGATTCGCCAGTTCTAGTTTTACTCAATGATATACATATTACACACCATTAGAATGGTCTTTAAATTCTCTTTCAAATGATATGTAGCATGCATGGCCTTTTGACGAATTACTGTTTAAAAGTAGTGAAGTACTGAATAACTGTTGGTAAAAATCGGCTAGTGGAATACATGCCTATAGGAATTCACCAGACTGTCCGTTATATTTTGCTGGTATAGACGTTGTGCAGATGACGTCATAATGTCAAGACGCCATATTGGTGATCAGTTTACAAAGAGTATTAAGCACATCTCAAACAAATCTATGATATTTTATTTATGTTTATATTGTATCAGATAAACATATTATGTCATGATAAATTATTTTCATTATTTAGAGTTCATAATTTTATATTTCTGTATTAGCCACGTTGCCATGATAACACGTGGTGATCACCAAAAAGTGGTCACATGACCACAAGTGCAAAGGTCTATATAAAAGGTGACTGTAGTAGTTCTGGCCAACATCAGTAATAGTTACGTTTACTATAGGCACAATATTTCCATCCCAGCCGGCAGTTTGACGTTATCATAAAGTTGCGGCAATGTTCTGGTTTGATTCTTGATACATCATTTTGGTGGCTCCCAATAATGTTACTGCAACATACTGCTGTGACATTGCACTGAAAGTGATCATAACATTCTTGTCATATTCTTCAATCTAAACAGAATGTATTCTGTTGTGGTTTCGTCCTAACCTCACCAAAAAATAATGTTATAATAATGTTCTGATTTGGTGAGGTTTCAACCTCACCGTTCTGATTTGGTGAGGTTTCAACCTCACCATCAATTACGTAATTGTTACGTGCCATTTAAGTAAGTGAGAAACTGAGTAAAAAAAAAAGTATGGTTGCAGAACGTTTCTGTTATGTCACAAGCTGGCCGGGATTGCTTCTCATACATAGTAAAGAAACTGGTGTGTTCATTTCTTCTGTGTTTATCTTGTTTTGTTGTTATGTTTGTTGGGACAGGAATCATACATGCCAAACATGCAGTTATATGTCCCATTTTTGCAACTGCACTTGCCTGAAATTGTGAAAAGCCAGCGAATCTCCTCCCGTCTGTGCCCCTTTTTTCTATAGACTGCTCTAACCTCTGGACTACAGCAGCATTGGCAGTGATAGATCACACTTTGTAGAAGGCCAACTAGGTGTAAACCTACCTGAAGTAAGAGCTGAAAGACTTCTTGGTGTAGAAGTACATAGGCGTGGTGCTTTTAGATTGGAGGTAGTAGAGGTTGGGGAGGGGGGAAGTATGTTTTGTATTTCTATTTTGCCTACTACACATTTTACAAGAAAAAACATTGTCCAATAGTAAGGAGTGACGCCACTGGATTGAGAGGGGTGGAGAGGTGGGAGAGGGGGTGGTTTCTTTTTGTATTTCTTTATTGTCCCACTATCCCTTTAACAAGAAAAGCTGTGCCACTATAGATCTGGGATACAAGAAACAACTCAAAAGCCTAAACATTTTCTGTCACCTCCTGTTAGTTCGTCTTTTCCTATGTTCATGTAAATTCACCAAAATGCAACTCTTATGGCACATTCAAAGTGTAATGAAAATATGTGTCATGTTAATGTTAAACATCTCATTTATAAAAACATTTATAATATCTAGCCAGAACTCTTAACCCTCGCTCTGTCACAATAAAAGGAACACAAAATGATCTGTTTCTTGCTGACCAGATCTATAGTAGAAGGAGCTCGTTCTATAGCATGGTCTCTGTCAGCACTCAGTGGGTAGTCTGGGCCGGGCCGAGGTGGATGGGAAGTGAATGTTTTCTGCTTGACCAAGCCCTGAAGGCTTACGCCAATGGATCTTTACACAGGTTGGCTAGCATTATAGACCCTGTGCATATAAGTTCATGTTGTCAAGGGGTAGGCTAGCATTATAGATGCAGTGTACACAAGGACAAGTGTCCAGGGATGTTTAAAGGGGTTAGCTATAGCATGAAACAGCTAATTTTGTGTTCCTTTCATTGAGACATAGCAATAGTTAAGAGTTCTTGCTAGTTATGATAAATGGTATTTCCTATGAAGTGTTTTACATTAACAGGACACATATTGTCATTACACTTTGCAAGTGCCATGATAGTTGCATTTTGGTGAATTTACATAGGAACATAGGAACAGATGAACTAACAGGAGACAACAGAGAATGTTCAGGTATTGGAGTTGTTTCTTTTTACCCAGATCTACAGTATTATAGACCCTGTGCACATAAAGTCACATGACCAATGGATCTTTAAAAGGTTGGTTAGCATTATACCCCGTGGTCATAAGTTCAAGCACATATTAAACTATGGCCACATAATTATTACTATACTAACACGAATTTAATCTCTATTCAACATTCATGTGCATAAAGATAAACGTACCATATCAATGTTGATATTGGCCATGATGAATATTTATTGAACAAGTTTTTCTTTATTAGAGTTAGTTACTCAGGTTTTTTTTAATTGATTCTAGCACACTTTTAAGAAATCTATAAGTGTGATTATTATTTATTATATGATTGATCGATATGTAATGAGCTGCCCAGTACATTTTCCAGAGGTATGACCCTATATACACAACGTCTATACCCCCATTGCTAGTTTCAGGATGTATTATACATCTTTTTCATTAAATTCGTGCTGCCCTGGTGGATTAAATTTGAAATAGCTTTTGGGAGTTTTCCTAAAGTTGAACTATCTGAAGTGAAGTGGCCCAGGTACCAAAAGCCCCAAAAGGTAGGCAAGGAGTGGGATTGTGCAGTTTCACGGGAAAGGTGTATACAGCAAGCGACTTTCCTGTTAAATATGTGCATTCTAGATTGTACCTCAAATTACTTTACTGCTTAAAACTTCAATTCTGTATAGTTTGATAGCGAGTCAGTGTTGGCGCTAAGTGAATTGCACTCTGCCAGTTGTTGGTTCATTAATGCAGTCTGCAAATCTGCTTGAACCTTTAACGTGTGGCTCAAAGGTTATTTTAACAGGACCGAGTTCTACAGAATAAGCCCATCCCAGTATGCCAAACTAACCAGAGCAATTTGGGTGACAGATTGCTCCTAAATTTGGTAAAATGTAGCCTAATGTTTTGCCATTTTTCCCATAGGACCCAATGTCAAAGCCTGTCAGCCTAGCCTATAATGTCCAACCCGATTTTGCCCTGAAATACAACAATTTGATTGACTGCCTAACTTTCAAATCTGTCAACTGATGAAACTTAAGAAATCTTAATGTGAAGATATAGAAAAAAAAACATAGTTCTTGCTATTTTAGTTACCTCAACTCTTGGAAACAAGGATACCGTATACAGTATTTTTTTCCAACCCTAGAATATATATTCAATGTGGGATGGAGGCAAGAGGTGTATGGGGGGGGAAGGAGGGAGTTCCATGGAGTGAGGACCCTCCACCCCCTCCTTTTTGATGGAAACCTGGAAGACAAAAAGTGGGAAATTACCTCGCTGATTCTAATACAAAAGCCCCATACGCATTTGGTGATTTTGACTGAATCAGCCAACTGATTGGTGCTAGAATTGCTGATTGTTCTCATAGAATTGGCTGATTTTAGCACAGATTTATATCACCAGTCAGTATGTAATATTGAAATGTTTGATATGAGTCGGTGCTAAAATCGGCGGACTCTTCTGGTAGAGTCGGCTGATTTTGGCACTGATGAGTCAGTCGAAAAATCGCTTAGTGGGTAACAAAAAGTCGGAAAATGACTCGCTGATTCTAATACTTAATCTGTATGCTGAACCCCCTTCCCTGTCTCTGCCCTTGAAGTCGATCCACTCCCGCCCATTTAAGCTTATTTCCCAAGACACCGACACCTACTTATATCTCCCTACCCTACTACAAACCATGACCCAGCCAACCTGCAGCATAACAGAAAGGTTCTGCAACCATACTTTTTTAGTCAGTTTGTACTTACTAAGATGACAGGGAACAATTAAGTTATTGATGGTGAGGTTGAAACCTCACCAAATTATTATAACATTATTTTTTATGAGGTTAGGATGAAACAAAAACAGCATGTTGTAAGAACATTCTGTTACAGTTGAAGAACATAACCAGAACGTTATGATAACATCACAGTGCAATGTCACAGCAGTATGTTGCAGCAACGTTTTTGGGAGCCTCAAAATAATGTAACAAGAACCAAACCAGAATGTTGCTGCAACATTATTATAATGTCACACCACCCACTGGGGAGCCCTAACCTAGGGGGAGCAGATATGCAATTTTCACCGTGTCTCTGACCATGTGCCCTATTTTCCTTCACATGTATCATTGTATCAAGAGAATGTGTGATAGATACATTCAGTTCAAGCAATGGATTGACAGACCGAATAATACATATTGAAAAGTAAACCTTTACAATGTACATAAATCTGACCATATCCCTATTTTCCCGTTCCAGGCTGACGGAGCTGGCCATGGCGACAAGCATGGCCGCCACCACCTTCTACTTCGGCAAGCAGCGCCACCGTGCGGCACTCCGACGTAAACACCAGGCCACAGAAAACCAGACCAAGTGTTGACGGCAGACCCTGGAGTTTTCTACTGCTAGGGCCACATCCAGGAGACTATTAGGGCCCAGTCATCCTACTGAGCACGGCTACAGTTGCCTAATCGACGATTTTATGGGTGACTGAAAAAAATCAAGCTTGTTTGATTTTCAAAATCGATTATGGCTGAATCGCCTAGTGATTTATTGCAAAATTGTTGCAGGACCAGAGAATCAACTATTAAGTATGTGAATAGCCATGTAGTGATTGCAGGCTGACAACATTATGAGAAGGCTCGTCCTATATTGCATATGTGGCTGTACCCATGGATGGATACAACTTACACTATCATGACACTGACAGACAGAACAATAAATAGGAGCATTCTATCATGCATCTTCTCACTAACAGAGAAGAAAATGACATGTGCACCCATGGTTACATTAAAATTGTTATTTCATTCCCTGTTATTTGTTTCATTTGTGTAGGCTTCTTTTTTATTTGATATGCGTACATTGCTGCTTCATAAGTATAAATTGTTACATGTTTTCAGATGTTAACTCAACTTTGAATATTGATTTGCAACATTCAGGGGTAAATCTCTATGGTCCAAACCAACAGCTTGACCGATTATAGTGCACACACCGATACCTTTATTTTATGCTTGTATTTAGCAGGTACGCTTATAGTATATATGTATAAGGCGGTATGAAAACGTTCTATCGCTTTGTCTCGAGTATTGATATCGGCATAATATTACATACACCAAACCCTGTCAACAGGTTAACTATAATAATCTGAATTATAAACCAAAGGGTCTTTGAGATTGACCTAATGTATATATTGCACATTGTCTATTTTTAAGGGCTACGAGTATTCTGCATTATACTGCACGACAATGTCCAGTATTTGACCCAGGATAGCCTGGGCAGTGGTTTTTGTAATTTAAGGAAATAAAGTCTGTGATACTTAATGTTGTCATTGTTTCATTCTAAATTTTGTGGTGTCCTGTTAATTTATGTGTAATTGGTCGTTGATCAAGAGTTATCACAGGCATAAAGAAATCGCTGATTTCTGTCCATGCGTTTCTTGGCTAAGTATTCTGCTGCCTTGGATTTTCAATCTGTAGTTAATATACATGACTAGGCCTGCTGAACAATATTTTTAGGGGACAGAACAGAACTTCACTCAGGGGCTAGAACGTTCCATCAGGGGCCAGAACGTTCCATCAGGGACCAGAACGTTCCATCAGGGGCCAGAACATTCCATCTGGGGACAAAACATTCAAACATAGGACAGAACATTCCATCAGAGGCAGGAACATTCCATCAGGGGACAGAATGTTCCACCAGGGGCCAGAATGTTTCATCAGGGGTCGGAACATTCCATCAGAGGCCAGAACATTCCATCAGGGATCAGAACATTCCATCAGGGGCCAGAACATTCCATCAAGGGCCAGAACATTCCATCTGGGGACAGAACATTCTATCAGGGGCCAGATCATTCCATCAGGGAACAGAACATTCTATCAGGGGCCAGATCATTCCATCAGGGGCCAGAACATTCCATCAGGGGCCAGAATGTTCCATCAGGGGCCAGAACGTTCCATCAGGGGCCAGAACATTCTATTAGGAGCCAGAACATTCCATCAGGGGACAGAATGTTCTATTGAGGACAGAATGTTATGCCAGGTTGTTCTGTAAAGGGACAGAACATTCCATCAAGGGCCAGATCAAGGGATTAGAACATTCTTTTTTTATTTGACATAGGGTAAGGGGCCTTCCATTTAGGACATACGCCATTGATGGAATGCCTCTGTTTCTTTTTCCTGATTTCTTTTACAAGATTACTTATCAGCAATAGGTCTTGTGCAGACATGGTCACGTGACCAGTTTTGGTGATCACCCTGTGCTTCTCATAACCATGTGGCGTTGAATAACTTTGAAATTTTACATTATTCTAGAGTATCAAAATGGTTGATTAAGATTCTAAGTGGTTAGTATCAGGTGAATTTGACAAATGTTTGTCTTCTTAATGTTTTAGAATGATTATAACAATGATTTTGCATTGACCACCAACATGGCGGCACACCAATTGTGGAAGATGTGACGTCATCTGCACAACATCTATACTATGGACCAGAGAACCAGAGAACAGTTACTGGAGTAGATCTGCATCTGTCGTCGGCATCAAGTGGTGGGATACGCTAACGGCCTTGACCCTTGACCTTCACCTGGAGTGGCTAAGAGAGCGTTCTTCATTAGGCGCTAATTGACTAACGTCACGTGGTCACGTGTCTCACCAAGCACAGTCCTGCTCAACGAGCACTCTCTCAACAGAGGTTTGGTTGGAGTTAAAACACACCATTAACGTATTGCCAATGTCACTGCACTTCGACAAGGTAGAGTGGTTGTTGAAATCCTGTAAAATCTGGAAGGTAATGGAGCTTCTCACCTGTGGCCCATTGCACAATGATCTATTGTAACAACAATAACTTTAAGATAACTTTAAGTGAGATGTCGTTATTACGATAGTTATTGTTATAACGATACCCCTAATATCTCCCCTAATTCAATTCTGTAAATTGATGTCAAAAGGGGTACTGCAGGGCTCTAAATTATGAAAATAACAGATCATCAATAGCATTCTAAATACATGGCGGTTCTAGGGGGCCCCCCACCCCTGCACATTCATGTTTGTCGGCCCCCCTCCCCCCTGTACATTCATGTTTGTTGCCCCCTCCCCCCCCCCTTTCAATTCCTGGATTCGCCCCTGAAATAGGTTTATTTTGAGGGTCAAAACATGTGTTATTACGCGCAAAGTGGCAAGGAGAGGTGTTGTTAATTTTCTACCTTGCGTTGTAACAATAGGTATTGTGCAGCGGGCCACTGGTGCATCAAAAAAAAATTCCTGTATGAAAACGCTCCGTTTTGAACCGTAGTCTCAAAATATAAAAAAACATTAACTTCCACAATAGAGACAAGTTAATTTTGAAAAATTTAAATCAAGGTATAAAAAAACAGTTTAAACGTGTGAACCGAAACTATCGCAGTATCTTGTGTGAATAAAAATCCCACCGTCAAATTTTGAAAGAGAAACTCAAAATTATTAGAGATGCAAAAATTGATGATGTTTACAGATGTCTTATTGAGGTTTTATCTTTCATCAGATGAAGTGATTCTACAACAAAGTACATGCGATACATATTCCTAAAATGCAATACAACCAGGCTTTTACAATAATGGGAAATATATGAAATAATACTGCCTGAGTCAGTTGCAGATTCATTCAAAGTACAAAACTCATCAGGTTTTATTACATCAAATGGTAGTTTTTGATCAAATATAATTTGATATGAACAGAAAAGGGAACATTAAGCAGAGCTGATCCCACTGTTCAACTCATCATTTCCTCAATTTAGCCTTTTGACATGAAATCCAACTTGGAAATTATGAATGCTGTCAGAAAATTGGATGAAAATTAAGGCCAGCAGAACAAAGGAGGAGGACCTTGTGTGAAAGTCTTTGTGGGCGAGGGGAGCCTTTTCTACCCTGGAAACTGGAGCAGCAGAAAAACCTTAATGAGAATTTAAAGAGAGGAAGGGATGGGAATTAAGAAGGAAGGAAAAACATCGGTAAAAAGTAGATCGGATTCAATGTGGTCTGAATCAAAAACAGATTGCGCGCAAAACGAATAATAAAATGAAAAATGCCTCTCTGTAGACAATCTCTTATTATCTGAGTTTCTTGTTGGTTAGAATCTGCCTCCGTCTCAGTTATTGGAAGGGAACCTTGGAAATGTAGTCTGTGGCCTGTTTAGTATTGTTACGTCTATAAAATGATGGAGGTTCAGAGTGGAGGTATACAGCTTTTTCATGAGTCTGCACAGTTAACTTTCCCATAGACACCTTGTTCCCTACCCAGCCAAGGATGCTCTATTATTAAAATGTTGCTGTATTTTTCTGTTTGGTTCTGTATTTGGTTATTTTTATGTTCTTCTGATGACTCCCAATTATGTTGCTGCAACATACTGCCATGACATTGCACTGTGACATTATTACAACATTCTGGTGACATTCTTGAACCCAAACAGAATGTTCTTATAACGTTCTGTTTTGGTTTCATCCTAACCTGACTAAAAAATAATGTAATAATAACATTCTAATTTGGTGAGGTTTCAACCTTGCCATCAATAACGTAATTGTTGCATGCCATCTTAGTAAGTAACAAACTGACTAAAGAAGTATGGTCCCAGAACCTTTCTGTTACGTTGCACGCTGGCTTGGAACCATTTAGGCATGGGCCAATAGGAACCTGTATACCGATCTCTTGGTTCAGGTCTGTCCTCTAGTAGGGCGCCATTCCGTTGAAAAGGTGTATAGGTGGCTTGTAGATAAGGTATTGAATCACAAATTTTTCAAAGATATAGGAACCTAAAACAAAACGAATGAAATTCAATCTCAAATCATACTACTGGCTCCAAGGGGGTCATCTCCTTCCTTGGGCCATTATACGAAAGCAAACCCATATGGGAACACAGAACTAGATAACTTACTGTTTTACCAAATTAAATTGCTTACCTTAAAGAATGGTTTAAGGAAGCTGGAGGGGGTGGGGGATCCAATGTGGCCATCCTAGTGTCATATCGTCTTCTTAGGAAATAACATGCTAAAACAATTGGGAACAATGTGTCTATGGCAGGGTTCATTGAGCAGACTCGAGAGACATTTTTCCATAAGTATGCCGCCTTGCTTGCGGGTATGCCTGAACCAATGAATTCGGTGATTGGTTTTAATGGAGCCATGTGTTGAGTGCAAAGCATCTATGAGAGGTTTTGAACTATAGTAGGTTAAATATCCGTTAATAATAGGTTTGCTTTAGTAGTCAATTCGTTTATGGATAATAGCTAGCTCCTATAGTTCCTGTATTATGTAAGACATAACACTCGTGTTCAGGGATGTTCTTTATTTGTTCCTGTGTTATTGAACTTCCACGACAAGATCTCAATTGACGATGAACAGCTCCAAGGATGGAATCCACTCAATCACACTCAGTCAACGCTCCTGCCCACTAAACAGTCTAACAGCTTCTATTCCAATTCCAGGTCTCAGCTTCTAGAACTCAACCTTTCCAGGATGTTTTACTCACAACAACGTTCAGCTTACTCTGACTGAGCACCGGCAATTAAAGCCTTTATGTATGTTAAGTTTAACGGCTGCACAGCCTCTTGAAAAAGGTGTATAGTACTGTTTCATTTATAAAGGTCTCCTATAGGCAATTGGGGAAAGGCATGGTCACCACGCAGCCTCTGCACAGTAACCCATCCTACCCAAGGTGTTAACGGACCCAATGGTCAGCCCCAGTAACTGCCCCTCCATTAAGGTAGGAGACAAACGAGACATGCCTCTGAGTCTGAGACATGAAGCCCGAGAACCCAGGTGGGCTAGCCAAAGGTCACCGAGTCAAACGGCGATGGGAAACACACCTGACATGTCCTACCTGTTAAGCCGGTGATCCACAATGCAACAAAATGGCAACCAATTTTCTTCTTATGCTTTTTTCACATATTTAGAAATATTGAATTATCTTAAAGAAAACATAGTATCTTTAAGTTTGGCAGTCTCCTGTTGACTCCCCACTTCACACCTCCTTCCCCTAAATACATCAATGCCTCTCACACTCCTCCTCACACTTTTCAAGTTTGCAATCTATGACCAGAAATCACTGTTTTCCAATGATATGGCAAAAACACCTGGGTTCATACAAATCTTTTGTCAGACTGAATCAGCTTAAAGAAAACATAGTATTCAAATTATAGGAATGAGACATTTATCTCATATGCTTAATCTTTTACAACACATTTTGATATAAAAGTTAACTCGAAAAATATTGAAATTCCAACAGGGAGCTCAGAGTTGCTGTGGCAAATAATGAATCAATAAAGTTGATAATTATAAGAAACACAAAATGTGACAAGACCGATCGCTTCACACGCCTCTTCTACCTCTGATGTTTTATCGAGTCCTCAATAACAGCTCATTCGGAGTTGAAATCACTCAATTTCTGGGGGATGAGACACAGGCATGAAAATAACACCACCCTAGTCTCAGCAATTTCCCTTCAAGCCTGATTTCATTTGACAGAGTGAAAACACAATTGGCCATGCGCCACGTCTGCCAAAGGCACCATCATTAAGTCAAACTTACAAAATTGAGCAGAGGAGGGGTAGGCTTGGTTTTCCCCTTGAAGGTTAACTATGGATATTGGCCTTAAACTAGACAATTTTCGGTCATAGATTACAAACTCAAAAAGTGTTAGGGGGAGTAGTCAGGGGCATTGATGTACTTAGGGGAAGGAGCTGTGAAGTGGGAACTCAATAGGAGATTGTTCTGTTACATTGCTTCCAAACTTAAAGATACTTATTTCAACATACAAGACCGATTTGATTGTATTTGTAGAGCTAAGAAATACTAAATATTTCAAAAGAAAGCAATTGGATGATTTAAGGAATAACACCTAATGGAATAAGTGCTCACCCAATTATAAAATGGGCAGATCTTTGTTGCTGTGGTAACTATTGTCATTTAGAAACCTGCACTGTGATTGCATTTTCTTTTTATATTATAGTATATGAATTTAGTTTTAACTTCTAAAATTAATGTTTTACTGTTCAATGTACACAGCCTGAGCAGCGATTGAGGCCCTTGCCACCTCCTGGGGATGAGAGTACATTACCCCTTTTCTCGGTTTTCTCACAAAACCTCTTTTCCCTCTAAAAACAGTGGCTCCAGTCCAACAACCAACTACTTGACCGACAAAAAAGACAAAAACAAAGGCCTTTCAACTACACCAAAAAATTCAACCAATCAGAGATAGGGGACCACTGAGACAGCGAGGCATATATATAGGGCTACATGTGTCAGTTACACATTCACGGTTGCCACTTGAGAGAGTACAGACGCGTATCATTCCAGACTGGGTGAATGTGGGTTCCTCAGATTGTCCAAACAATGTTCATTATTCTCAGAACCTGATTTCCATGCCCACAAGGCACTCCCTTTTCTACGCCCACTTCATTACATCCAATCTGTCGCCCGTCCCCCCCTGACCCCTCCAATCTCCTCACTCATTTCTTACCTTGCCTCCACAAAGGGTTGTCCATAAGACACTCAAATATGGTCTGACAAGGGGGAAGTTAGGTAAAATAGTCTATCACACAAGGTCAAATAGGTCATGCTATGGTGTCAGCCAAGAACAAGGTATGGGCAAAGTTAGAAATAAATTGGTGAGGCACACAGTTGAACCTTGGTTGAATTTGTATTAGTTGTGAACGTACAGAATGTAAGCAATAACACCAATATTTTCAATGCCATCAGATGTTAATAAATATATCTATATACATGAGTCAGAAAACATCAACAGGTGAGTTTTTTTCCAAATTTTCAAATCACTTGAGCTTTTTTGTAGATTCCTTCTGATTTAGTTTCTGCATTGAGAAAGTGGCTAAACAATGTTAATCATATTGACAACCTGATTCCCAGACCCTAAGGGCCCTCCCTTTTCTCCGCCCTTTCATTTCATCTGATCCCACTCCAGTCCTCCCCCGCGACGCCCCCAATCTTCTCACTCGTTTCTTCCCCTGCCTTCCCAAAGGGTTGTCAATAAGACACTCAAATTGGTCCTGACAAGGGGACGCCAGGTAAAATGTCCCATCATGTAAGGTCAAACAGGGGTCGTGTTAAGGTCAAAGGCCTGTAACGAGAGGGATGGTGGCCTGCCACCCCCTCACAAAGGAAATTTTTTCCAAATGTTCCACCTTTCCTTCCAAAATTTAAAGTAAAAAAAAGCTAAAATTAGTAGGAAAATATTGGAAAGTTCCACTTTTTACTGCTCACCACCCCTCTTTTCAAAATATAGGCAAAAGTTTCACTAGGCGTGCGGGGTGGTGAAGTAGTTAGAGCGGCCAGGGTTCAATTCTGGGCCTTGGCTTGGCTGCTACCCCCCTCTGCATGTCTCCCAGTGGCAACAACTGGGTTATCAAAGGCTCCTAGACGGCCAACCCTTGTTGTGTGTAGGGCCCTGCCTATGGGACCCTGTACATTAAAGAACATCTGCCTCGGTAAAAGTGTAGGGGTACAGTCTCTACCTTCTCATAGATACAATCAGTTCATATATATATATAGATGAGATCATCAGACAGACAGAATTGTCAAGACCTTGTTCTCACCGTGATATGACCATAGTTGTCGATACAGTGTAAAACCCCAATAACCAACCAACCCAAATTTCCACTTGTGGAACCTCCTACCACCCCACCCCCAGTGGAACCTGGGTATGGGCCTGTAAGGTTGTGGTCAGAACAAAAGCTGATGAAAATATTTCAACTCTTTTTGATATTTTGATTGAAGACATAAGGATAAATATAAATCAATAAACATATTAGAATCAGTACATGGTACAGAAATGTGTTTGATATGTGTAGCTACATACATAAGATTTTTTAGAATTCTATTAGAATTACTAGACCTTTTGCATTGCCCATTTTCTAGCAATTAAAAGTACCTTTTATATGTTTTATGAATATCAAGGCTATTTTGTGTTTTGTATTAGGCTATTTAAGGGTTATGTTCAAAGAAGACTGATGCACAAAAATACTGAAACTAAACCTTCAAATGACAACAAACAGAGAGGATTAGAATGAAAAAGATCGTTATTAAACCATAATGATGTGATCAACTACAAGCTAAAAAAAATTCCTTTCCAAATCTCAAAAAAAGAGTTTTTATTACAGTACACATCTATCAAAAAGCTAGACCAGACATGTATCTATTTTTACATTGTCACTTTCCTACCTGTGTACTGACACGGGTGTCAGTACACTGCATAGAATCTTACTTAGCTTTTAAGAAAGCAAGGATCAGGGCTAAGATTGACTCTCTGAGTACTAGGGGTGGAGAGTGTAGAGGCTACACCATCATTTAGGTAAATAGATGCATAGTGTACCGGCAACTCCAGAGTGTAAATGGTAAGTTACTAACTACATGGCTAGCATACTTGAATTATAAATACAGAATAACAATAGCTGGTAAGCTAATGATTAACCATAAAGTAAAACCCTATAGTTTACTTCTAGGAAAGTTAACTTTGCCATCCCCCTCCTAATCCTATGTACCTTACAGCAGTGTAAAGTAGTGTAAAGTCCTGCAGTAAGTAGCTGTCACACGTAAAGCCGGTAGATGAACGAAGTAATCAGTCTCATCCGTCAATGTCAGGCACCATGTCAGGTTATTATAGGCAACTCTCACCTACATGTTGGAGTTTGATTAAAGGGACTTTTATAAAATATTATCTATAGACCTTATATAGATGTGGTCACATCAGGGGCAAATACAGGAATTTTGAAAGGGGAGCATAAAGGCTACTAAAATGAAGTGCATTCACGCGTATGCGCATGGCATTTCCCCCTCTTTTTGAAGTTTAGGGGTCCACCAAAAGGGGGGAGGGGGGTCAGGACCCCCAGGACCCCCCCCCCCTGGATCCGCCTCTGCACATCATCCCTTTTTGGTGATCAGTGTTGCAACCCAAAGTAAACATAAACTGGATGTTTACACTGGGCAGGCTTCTAATCTAAAATCATGTTTTGGCACTCATGTCAAAATATATTTTCAATCGGTAGTAAACTGGTTTATATCACTCTGATCCTTTACCTCACTAAGATTCACACTAAATGGCTAACCCATCCCTACTTCACAGTTTGCGGAGGGATAAATGTCGAGGCTATATCTTTATGACCAATGGGACGTAGGTGGTAACATGTACATGGGATGGGATCACTTTCCAGCTACAATAATCACCATGTGTTGATCATGACCATATGGCTGTGAAATCAATCTAAAACTTTATAATTCTAAATAATAATGATAGTTGATTATGATTCGCTGAAATTGTTTAAGTAAATTTGCCATGAAAACATATTCTGGATGCTTCAGAATTGTAAATAATAATTATCATCATAAATAGATCACCAACATAGTGACCAGCACATCTTGGGACAAAATGATGTCATCTGCACAATGTCTATAGACCTTGTGCAGACGTGGTCACATGACCACTTTTTGGTGATCACCATGAGCTCTTAATGACCACATGGCTATCACATAACTCAAGATTTAATAAATTCTATAAGATAAAAGTTATTCAATATGACACGATATGAATATTTTAGATACATTTGACAAAAATAAGTGTTCAGGATGTTCATAAAATGTTTTTTTGGTGATCACCATGTGCTCTTAATGACCACATGGCTATCACATAACTCAAGATATAATAAATTCTATAAGATAAAAGTTATTCAATATGACATGATATGAATATTTTAGATACATTTGACAAAAATAAGTGTTCAGGATGTTCATAAAATGTTTTTTTGGTGATCACCATGTGCTCTTAATGACCACATGGCTATCACATAACTCAAGATATAAATAAATTCTATAAGATAAAAGTTATTCAATATGATATGATATTAATATTTTAGATACATTTGACAAAAATATTGTTCAGGATGTTCATAAAATGATAATGCATTTGAATTTTAAATTGATCACCAAGATGGCGCCCAGTCCATTTTTGGCTATTGTGATGTCATCTGCACAATGTCTATTGAAGACAGTATAGTAAGTGTTGATCAAAAGGTACTAGTAGATACAGAATAACTTGTGTTCAGCTATGTATGAGGCAACTTTTCTGTACTTCCAACTTCTCCAAGCGGGAAACCTTTTTCCTGGACCAATATCTGAAATCTGCTGTATTTTAATTGATTATACACATAATGCCAGAGAAGAATATTAGGTACATTCTTATGCTGGCATGCAAGAGGGTCTCATACATAAACCATCATTCTCACTCCTATAGAGTCGGTCATAGTACATTCTACGGTTCAAAAACTGTGAGTTAGTGATCAGTTATATGTTGATGAATTCCAACAGAGGGTCTCTGGCTATAAACTACAGCTGTAGTTCTTTTTTATCAATATGGGCATAGATCTCTGAAATTGACCTGGCTACAGAGGCATTTATCAAATAGACATGCAACGTTGATGCCTAATAATACACCCAAGATACTGAAAAGAATATATATGCCGCCAAGCAACAGAGCTAATTGAGAAATTTGACATGCAATATTTGGATAAACAAAAAATAAATACCATGCAACATTGACCTTTCTAAGGTTCCACATGCAACATTTGGACCCCCATCCAGAGTTCTATTCATAAACAGATTGTGTATAGTAGCTGCAGAACAAAGTTTGGCTGTCATTGTAGATGTTCGAGTGAACAGTGACCATTAGACACATTCTAGTCTTTGTTATTAAGCCATAAGAAAGGACAATGATACAAATGGGTTGGTCTGTAGTGGCCATGATGTTTCAGGCTACAAATTTAAACAGAAAATGACCATTAAGTCACAGAAGAAGGGAAAAACAGACTTGCCATCATCCCCGATATCTGATTCTCCTTTGTGTCAACTATTTCTATTGCCTTTCCATTTTAAGTACCGAAAACCTCTTCGTTGGTTAAATTTTAAGGCTTGCCAGGCACGATTGGGCAACAATGGCCTCTGGGGCAGCTGGGAATTCCTACAATAGAGTCTTTTCCAGACTTGGCTGTCACGGTCTGGGTGACCACTAGGCAATGGGGGTCCACACCTATTATGTAATACTGATAAGCACTGATTTGGGGCACCTGATTGGCTGGGAACCTTTATTATTGAAAAATGATCTTAAAATACATACCAAGATGATACATATAACATCAAAAAAGACAAAGATCTTGGCTATAGATATACATAAAGAGAGGTATACAACTTTTTTTACCTCAAAAGTTTGTCTGAGTAGCAATTCATGGCATATATCCAACACTAGGTGGCGTGGTCTGGAAAATCATTTATTAAATGACAGACATAGACAGACCCCCTGATGCACCATGGTAAGCCCCAAACTAGGCTGCTGCCTGAAAGCTTTCAGCCAGGATCTCGCCAAAGTGCTGATCTAAACACTAGTAAACCAGTGATCTGGAAAATAAACATCAAAGTTTGGAGATGACTGAAGGAACATCCAAGCAGTCGATAAGAAGAAAGCGCTCAAATAGAGCGGTACAAGATGTTACGGCCCCCTCTTTGTGCTCTGACATTATGTTATCATCAAACAATGATCAGGCAAATCTAGCTGCCATCGCCTTATGTCTGACTTGTCATGCAGGGAACACACTCTCGGAGTGCTGTACTTCTGACTCTGTCATGCAGGAAACTCGCTCTCGGAGTGCTGAAGATGGTACAAGTGTTTATGACAGATCAAAGATGTAGACGTTGTGGCGATGTCCCTATGTTCTGACACCAGTCATTGGTGGTGTGCTCACCCTACTTAGTAGCATGTGGCCTCAGCTCCCAGGCAACACATGACAGGGACACTTAGCACACCACAGGGGTACTAAGCAGTCTGCCCCTTTGTACCATGGAGGGGGAGGTAAGCGGTAAATGAAGTGTGTGCCAGCTAAGGGCATTCTCTGGTTGTATAAAGGACAAAGAGGATGTTAACGATAGATCAATAATTGTGGAGCACACCTAATCTAATAAATAAGAATACCTTAGTTTAATCTCCCAGTTTACATCAACATTAAGGATTACCATGAAATATTTACAAAATTCCCTCCATTGAGTCAGTTGCATAATGAAAAATTAACCAAAGCAACTTTGTTCACAAAATGCTCCTAAAGTTTGTAAAATGCAGCTTTATATATAAGCCTTTTTCCAAGAGGGACCTATGTTAAAGCTTGTCAACCCAAGGGTGGCTTATACAGTAAAATACAGTAAAATTGTCCAATCCTTGGATGTACCCAATGAGAGGCTTATCGGGTAAACTTTTACAGCTTTATTATGATTTGAAGTTTTTCGAAGCCAGCATGACAGGTTATGCTCACTGTTGATCATGTAGTGTATGTAATGAAGAAGAATCACAATCAACCATAAATTCAATTTCTCTATAATGTCACAATAGCAGTTGCTATCCACAAGTCCCCATAATTAATTTGTTTCTCAACTACCTCTATTATTTTGTTTTGAAAAAGAGTCCATTTTGCAAACCAAATTGACAGACTTGCAGACATCTAACAGCTTAGATTTCTGGCATGGCAGTGCCACCTTGATTATGGGACCTAAGATGGCTGGTGATGGCCTGAGGCAGTGAGGTCTGCATGGGACGAGGTGCCCAGGGCTGAGATATGGGGGTGTTGGGATTGGGGGGAGGAAGGGGGGGAGGAAATATTGGTGTTCACAGCAGGGTGGAGTGGCGATGAAGCCTGCCTCCTACACAACCCCCCGCCTCGGACCCCGGATGTACACCACACATGTATGAGCTACATATGATTTATTGAACAATTTGTAATCCATCTGATTTATATAAATGTATTTGCTGACTTCTTGTTTGCATAGTGCAATTTTGCGTAACCAATCCTAAAAGTGGTTAGCGGACCAATTATTTGACACATGGTTTTGGAGCGATAAAGGTCAAATAAAGTTTGGCTTGGAAATCACTTACTTTGATATAGACATCATATACTAAGTTCATTTCCTTTAAATTTGTACATATCCATAAAAGCATTGATTCCTGAGGCATTAGACTTGATTCAGCTTCTTGCCCTATTCTTGATCACTTATTTCTATCACCACGTTTCCTTCAGTTGACATTTGTCCCCTCATACCTCTATCTGGTGCTCCTATCTCACTCTCCGTCAGTTGACACTCGTCCCCTCATACTTCCCTATCCGGTGCTCCAATATCACTTTCCGTCAGTTGACACTCGTCCCCGCACACCTCCCCTATCCGGTGCTCCTATCTCACTTTCTGTAAGTTGACACTTGTCCCCTCTTACCTCCCTATCTGTCGCTCCTATCTCACTTTCCGTCATTTGACACTTGTCCCCTCATACTTCCCTATTTTCTGCTCCTATCTCACTTTCCGTCAGTTGACACTCGTCCCCTCATACCTCCCCTATCTGGTGCTCCGATCTCACTTTCCGTCACTTGACGCTCGTCCCCTCATACCCCCCTATCTGCTACTCCTATCTCACTTTCCGTCAGTTGACACTTGTCCCCTCATACCTCCCTATCTGCTACTCCTATCTCACTTTCCGTCAGTTGACACTCGTCCCCTCATACCTCCCTATCTGCTACTCCTATCTCACTTTCCGTCAGTTGACACTCGTCCCCTCATACCTCCCTATCTGCTACTCCTATCTCACTTTCCGTCAGTTGACACTCGTCCCCTCATACCTCCCTATCTGCTACTCCTATCTCACTTTCCGTCAGTTGACACTCGTCCCCTCATACCTCCCATATCTAGTGCTCCTCTCTCACTTTCCACATTCGTCCCTTCATACCTCCCTATCTGCTGCTCCAATCTCATTTTCCGTCAGTTGACACTCGTCCCCTCATACCTCCCCTTTCTGGTGCTCCTATCTCACTTTCCGTCAGTTGACACTCGTCCCCTCATACCTCCCCTATCCAGTGCTCCTATCTCACTTTCCATTAGTTGACACTTGTCCCCTCACATCTCCCTTATCTGGTGCTCCTATCTGGTGATGGCACTGCAACCTTAGGTTACTGACTGGGCTGGTGAGCAGGACCAAGCTGGCGGAAACACTGAGGGGTGTTGGTCATTAGTGGTTTAATTGACTACTTCTATGTTCCGACATTGTCAATGGGAGCACAGTGACAGGTATTACATGCATTTGGATCAATAAATATTATCCTTTTATGTGAGTGTTCTTTGTCATCCATGAATAACGAACTATGACTTTCCAGCCAGCTTGTGATGTAACAGAAGCGTTCTGCAACCATACTTTTTTAGTTAGCTTGTTACTTACTAAGATGGCACTTAACAATAACGTTATTGATGACAAGGTTGAAACCTCACCAAATTAGATCATTATTATAAGGTGTTTTTTTGTGAGATTGGGATGAAACCAGAACAGCTTAGGTTGAAGAACGTAACCAGAACATTATGATAATGTCACAGTGCAGCATCACAGCAGTACGTTGCAGCAACATTATTGGAAGCCATCAAAATAATGTAACCAGAACCAATACAGAATGAAACAGAACATTACTGCAACGTTATAATAACATCGCATCCTTGGCTGGGTATTTCAATTTCCGTCAGTTGACACGTGTCCCCTCATACCCCCCATCCAGTTCTCCTATCTCAGGCCTGGGCAGAAGAAGGCTGCCTGGTCTCGGACTGTGAGCATGGCCGGCCATGCGTGACGCCGCCTGCCTCCCATAAAGCACCGCGTCTTTTATCAGCACCTTGAGGGGCCTCACAGGGTGAAGCCACAGCCTGGAAGGGCCGCTTAGAGCCTTGACAAAAAGGGAGTATGGGCTGGTTTGTCAGGGCTTCGCTGTATTAGGCTTAATCCGCAAACAGGAATACACTGGCTATCTTTAATCCAATATGGGTTTTATTTTGAAATGAGCTGGCTTTCCAATTCATCATTAGGACATGTATTGTTTAAGGAAATTGATGGGTGGTTTAATGATGTTAGTGATTTTTTTAAATGTGACTTTCGTTTGTAGGCAAAGACAAGTACGGATTGTTTTAACAATAGACCTTTTTGATCTAGAACTATAAATCATGATTGAGAACAAAGTGGCCTCGTCAAATCAAATGCCAAACAAAACCACTCCAATTTGTTCTATTGGGAGAGCAGTTAATGTAAGTGTGTTATTTCTCCTATAGCTTTACGTGATTGAATGATCCTCAGTATTGTGTGTCACCATGAAAAGTCAGCAAACCCTCTCCCTTTATAAAAGTAGCCTTGCTTTATGGTAGGAAACCTACCAGTTGAGTGGGTGTTTATGTGACTGGTGAAGGCGTTAATCACTGGTACCCCTCTGTAATGTTACAGTCTACATGGACTGTGCATTGGGCAGGGCTGGAACTTCAGTAGTACATCAACCACATGTCTACAACCGCACAATAGATCTGGTCAGCAAAAAAGCAGCTCATTTTGTGTTCCTTTTATTGTGACATAAGAATAGTTAAGAGTTCTGGCCAGATATAATAAACGTAGGACCCATATTGTCGTTACACTTTGAATGTGCTAATAGAGTTGCATTTTAGTGAATTTATGAGAACCTCGAAAAAGACGAACCAACAGGAGGGGACAGAAAACATTCAGGTTTGTGAGTTGTTTCGTGTGTCCCAGATTTGTTGCAGTCATTAGCAGTGACATAATTATGGTGTGATCTTTATGTCATAAGAAAGAATTGCTAACCTTACTACTTTGTCTGTATATTCTATCTCAATATTAATGTACACATTACCTTTAACACCATTAATTAGCCTAGTCTTTTGATGTATGCACATTTGGCTGGCACAGTGAATATGGTTGCTTTTATCCATTTATCAATAGATAAAGCATTTATAAACACCAAATGGCCGTGTTTTATCTTAGGATTATTGCTTAGCAAATAGGGTGATAATCGTAGGGCAGATAGTTTATAGGTGGAAACTCAAAATATAAATGACCAAATGAGTAGAAGAAAAGTACAAGTATCTTATACATCTTTGAATATCTCAAAGCTTAAGACCATATAGCTATTTTGTGATTCCCTGCTAGTCTGCTACTGTTTTTTGCCAAATAAAAGGTGGGAGAGAGAGTGTAGCATTAAATCATAGCAGGCCAAGTAGGCAGTATGTCCTGAATAGCCTGATGTGGCTGGAGTTGGGTCATAAAGCAGGCTGTAGGGGGAAATGTGTGGGACTCTGCTGGGGGATGGATGAGATGGAAAGTAGGGGCGAGCAGTAAGGTAGTGTTAGGGGAGAGGGTGACCAACAAGAGAAAGGGCGTGATTCGCGAAATATATTCGGCCGCCAGACACATAGAATGGATATATCCATCAAGAAAATGCTGCTACTTTACTATATAGGAACAGATATTGTGGCCAAAATGTCCATTCCACTGTACATAGGATGAATGTACCATACAATGCCATGACAAGTGTCACCAATTGCGAATTGAGCTGAGAGGCATACCCAGGCAAGAAGCGACGTAACAGAACCGTTCTGCGACCATACCATTTTGGTCGGTTTATAACCCACATAAAACTATGTAACAATTACATGATTTTAGGGGGATGTTATGACATCCCATAAAAAGAACGTTATAATAACGTTCTATGAACATCAGGTTAGAACCCCCTTACAATGTAACATCACAGTGACATGCCAATCAGGTCTGGTTGAGACATAACTCAAACAGAACGTAACTGATACAAACTAATTATGTATGGTTATGACCAAACCTAAAAAGAATGTAGTTATGACGTGTTGAGTAGGTGACATAGAGACCTAACTGAAAAAGTACATAACTGATACGTACTGACTGAGTGAAGTTGTAACTAAACCTAAAGAGACGTTCTTGTTACGTGAGATTTCGACGTTGTAGCGACGTCTATTTGATGGCTCCCAGAAACGTCGCTGCGACCAAAATTGTGATGTCTTTGTGACATTCTAATTAGGTTAGGTCTTAACTACACCTAAACAGTACGTCAAAAGAACTTTGTGTTTAGGTTGGTCTGTACCATACCTAATGATGATGTCACAGTGACGTTCTTTTAAAGTAAGGTTTCAACCCTACCTAATTGTGACATCACAGTGACGTTGTGCTTAGGTTCAGTCTTGACCTCACCTAATCACCATGTCTCAGTGACGTTCTGGTTAGGTTAAGTCACAACTTAACTAAATCAGAACGTCACAAGTACCTTGTTTCCTAGTCTAGTCATAACCATTGATAGTACTGTTTTTCAACACCAGGGGACAGTGCAATACTATTTCAGTTGAGAAAAGACTAAAGTTCAAGGTTTTGTGGTTTATATCACTATTTTTCAAATATGTTTAAATGCTGCTGAAACAGTATTCTTTATGAAATATCAAACTATCTTCTAGAAACATGTTTATGGTTTAGTTTAATTGTTTTGGCTGAAATAAATGACCAGTACCATGAAAACACCTTTTTCAATCTTTCACAATGGGATACTGAGTGGGTCTGTCCCCTGGCCTGATATCTGACATTTGCCAGCTATAGAAAGGGCCTGTGGGTACACAAGTACTTACTTAAAAGGCCCCAAGTCACTGTGACCAAAGCTGGAAACCAAGATTTCTTGTCTTGGGAAAGTTACAGTATGATGTATAGTGTAATGTTTGGTCATAGGTGGGTCACAAAATAACTTTAACAGAACCTGTCACAAAATAACCTTATTGGAATATAATTTGGGTTACAATATGATTTTATAATTATGTCGCCAGTATGTTATGGTGTAACGTCGCAGCAGTAGTTTCTAATCCACATAATCATTCTTTGAAAGTTGCAATGTGATGTCGCAGAAACACGTACCAAGAACGTCATTTTGTGACGTCGCAGAAACACGTGATAAGAATGTCATTTTGCGACGTCGCATTGGAAGTCTCAGAGACGTGATTGGGAGCCATCAAATCTACGTCAATAGAACGTCGAAATGCGACATAACAAGAACCAAAAAATGACGGCACAATAACGTTATTATAACGTCGCATTCTTGCCTGGGTAGGGACCTGAAACAAAGGTAATTAACCCAAGAAACAAAATCACAATTGCTGTTTCTATTTGGCCATGTACCACAGACGTGTAATACTTACCAGGAGCGGATACAGGATTTTCAAAAGGGGGGGTCAGCATAAGGCTAAGTATTAAAGCCACATTTAATCATGCGTATGTGAGGGGCAGTTTCCGAGCTTTTTGTAGTTTAGGGGTCCACCAAATGGGGGGGGGGGGGGTCAGGACCCCCTGGACCCCCTGGATTCAACCCTGCTTACTGCCCTCTCTATTCTCTCAGGACATCTGTCATAAAGCAGGCTGTCGGGGGAAATGTGTGGGACTCTGCTGGGGGATGGATGAGATGGAAAGTAGGGGCAGGCAGTAAGGTACTGTTAGGGGAGAGGGCGACCAACAAGAGAAAGGGTGTGATTCGCGAAATATATTCGGCCGCCAGACACATAAAATGCATATATCCATCAAGTAAATGCTGCTACTGTACTATATATAGGAACAGATTTTGGCCTATATTGTATGTCCATTCCACTGTATAGATGATACATGCTTATTATACAATATCATGACCAGTGCCACCAATTTCAAACTGAAGCATATGAACTTGAAACAAAAGGAGAAAACAAAATCAAGATTGTTGTTTCTGTTGGGCTATGTACCACAGACTTGTAATACTTACTGCCCTCTCTATTCTCTCAGGACAAGTATCCTGACACTAGTCCCCATCCCATGACAGAGTATCTAGTCAGCAAAAAAGGGCATTTGGGGGTCAGGGGAAGATTTCCCTTTGAGTACTATACATAGCCCACCCTCAGATTTACCTCACCTCCATAAATTCCACTATGTGAACCGTTGTGAGGAAAGATCCTAGGGGGATGTATTAAAAGAAAAACCTGTAAGTCCATCTCTAAGAGTAAAATCAGGAAAACCTGAATCATCATTAGCTCGGGCTTCCGGAATGAGAGACCTATAGAACTTGTGAGATGATTGATGAACCCGGACACCATGTCTCGAGGTGGACACTAAATTATTGATTGGTGGATTGATGGTTCAATAACTCTGTCCTCTGAACTGCAGCTCCATTGGGGCCACAGCCATACCCATGTTTTACTCTGACCAATGTATATGTCACAACCTTCTGAATGTTACATGCAATATGACTAAAGCCTAAACTAACATTCATTGGATCAAAGGATAGGTTCTCTTAGTCCAAAACTAATAACATGATTTGTGAGTAAAGTGTTTATAAATAGTTTAATATACATGTATGATATAAGAACTCGATTAGATTTATATGCTGGCATATTTGTTATATATACAAATTAGCTTTCAATGATAACTTTCTTCAAAATCAACTTCTTCTAAGTTCAATGTTTTTCTGGGTCTTTTCTTTCCAATATTTCCAAAATGTTCATGTAGCACATCCAACATATTTTTCATCATACCATGTCATTATTTTATCAATATTACCCTACACTCCCAGCTTATCCCTTCCTCCTTCCCACCCTTCAATGAAACCCTCTACTCTTTTCCCCTCCACTACACTCAGTATCCCTCTGAATACCCCAGTCGTCTCCCCAACACAAGTCACCCCTCCACCTCTCTAAAGAACCATACCCACTAAGCCATTTTACAATTGACGGTCAATGGATGACTAGGAGAATCACCAGTCAAGTCGTCGGACCAATGTAATATCAAGCAATTTTGATATTTTGCCACTGATTTTACGATTGATTCCGTTGCCCGTCGCACAGAATGCGCACCATACCCACATGGAATCGCCCGGTGTTTCATTGATAATCCAGTCACCCATCGCCAGCAAATGGTAAAATCACTTTACAATGCCATGACAAGTGCCACCAATTGCAAATTGAGTTCAGAAGCATATGAACTTGAAACAAAAGGAATAAATAAAATCAAGATTCCTGTTTCTATTGGGCCATGTACCACAGACTTGTAATACGTACTGCCCTCTCTATTCTCTCAGGACATCCGTCATAAAGCAGGCTGTATGGGGAAACGTGTGGGACTCTGCTAGGGGATGGATTGGTGGGAAAGTGGGGGCAGGCAGTAAGGTAGTGTTAGGGGTGAGGGCAACCAACAAGAGAAAGGGCGTGATTCGCGAAATATATTCGGCCGCCAGACACATAGAATGCATATATATCCATCAAGTAAATGCTATTACTGTACTATATAAAGGAACATATATTGTGGCCAATATTGTATGTTCATTCCACTGTATAGGAGATAAATGCTTGCCATACAATGTCATAACCAGTGCCACCAATTTCAAACTGAAGCATATGAACTTGAAACAAAAGGAAAAAACAAAATTAAGATTGCTGTTTCTACTGGGCCATGTACCACAGACTAGTAATACTTACTGCCCTCTCTATTCTCTCAGGACAAGTATCCTGACACTAGTCCCCATCCCATGACAGAGTATCTAGTCAAGAAAAAGGGCATTTGGGGTCAGGGGAAGATTTTCCTTTGAGTAGTATATACAGCTATTCTGTCTTATATACCTCACTTCCATAAATTCCACTATGTGAAACACTGTGAGGAAAAGTCCTAGGGGGTTGTATTAAAAGAGAAACCTGTAGGTCCATCTCCCAGAGTAAATTCAGGAAACTTGAGCCATCATTAGCTCAGGCTTTGAATCACAAAACTGGGACATCATCAGATGATTGATGAACACGGACACCGTGTCGTGAGGTGGTCACTAAATTATTGATTGTCGGATCGCTGGTTTAATAACTCTATCCTCTGAACCACAGCACCCATAGGGGCACCAGCCATAGCCATGTTTTACGGTGACCAATGTATGTGTCACAACCTTCTGAATGTTACATGCTATATGACCACAGCCTTAAATACCACTCATTGAATCAAAGGATAGGTTCTCTTAGTCCAGAATTTATGAGATGATTTGTGTGCAAATTATTTATAGATGGCTTTATACATGCTTCTTTCAGAAGAAGAAAGAATTGCTAACCTTGCTGCTTTGTCTGTATATTTTATCTCAATATTAATGTGCACATTACCTCAACACCATTAATTTGCCCAGTTTTTTTATGTATGCAGAATTGGCTGGTACAGTGGGTATGCTTGTTTTTATCTATTTATCAATAGATAAAGCATTTATAGACACCCAATGGCCATGTTTTATCTTAGAATTATTGCTTAGCAAATAGTGCAATAATCGTAGAGCAGATAGTTTATAGGTGGTAACTCAAAATATAAATGACCAAATGAGTAGAAGAAAGGTACAACTATCTTATATATCTCAGAATATTTCAAAGCTTAAGACCCTCTAGCTATTTTGTGATTCCCTGCTAGTCTGCTACTGTTTTTTGCCAAATAAAAGGTGGGAGAGAGAGTGTAGCATTAAATCATAGCAGGCCAAGTAGGCAGTATACCCTGAATAGCCTGATGTGGCTGGAGTTGGGTCATAAAATAGGCTGTGAGGGGAAATGTGTGGGACTCTGCTAGGGGATGGATGAGAGGGAAAGTGGGGGCAGGCAGTAAGGTTCGGTTAGGGGGGTTAGGGGTGAGGGCTACCAACAAGAGAAAGGGCGTGATTCGCGAAATATATTCGTCCGCCAGACACATAAAATGAATATATCCATCAAGAAAATGTTTCTACTGTACTATATATAGGAACAGATATTGTGGCCTATATTGTATGTCCATTCCACTGTATAGAGGATACATGTTTACTATAGAATGACCAGTGCCACCAATTTCAAACTGAATCATATGAACTTGAAACAAAAGGAAAAAACTAAATCAAGATTCCTGTTTCTATTGGGCCATGTACCACAGACGTGTAATACTTACTGCGCTCTCTATTCTCTCAGGACAAGTATCCTTACACTAGCTCCCATCCCATGACAGAGTATCAGTGTCAGGAAGAAGGGAGGCTGGGGGCCAGGGGAAGATTTCCCTTTGAGTACTATATATAGCCCATGCTTCAAATATACCTCACTTCCATAAATTTCTCTGAAGATCCGTGGGGGTTGTCACCGGGTGTCTGTACAACCCAGAGGGGTTTGTCACATACCAAGGGCAAAGCCCGAGGTACGTACGATCTCATTTGTCATACAGACACCTGAGGACAACCCCAAAGGATCTTCTATATTTTATCACCCAAACACGATTACAAATCCTTTGAAAATCCTTCAAACAACCAGCAATCTCCCTATACACACACCACTCATCTGCCGTGCGGGTGATAAAGAAAGGGTAACCTGTATATTCGTCTCCAAGAGTAAAATCAGGAAAACTTAAGCCATCATTAGCTTGGGCTTCCTGAAACAGAGTCCTATAGACTTTGTGAGATGATTGATGAACACGGACACGGTGTCACGAGCTGGTCACTAAATTATTGATTGGTGGATTGCTGGTTCAATAACTCTATCCTCTGAACCACAGCCCTATAGGGGCCACAGCCATATCCATGTTTTACTCTGACCAATGTATGTGTCACTGCCTTCTGAATGTTACATGCTATATGACTAAAGCCTAACCTAACGATCATTGAATCAAAGGATAGGTTCTTTTAGTCCAGAATTTATGACATGATTTATGATAAATTACGTATAAATGTTTTGATATAATCAACTTCTCTTTCTGTTTGTGTGCATTTCCACGAGTCAAATGTTTTCTTTTTTCTGTGACCTCTGTTTTTTTAATAGTGCATGGTCACATTCATGTAGCCCATCCAACGTTTTCTTTATCATACCATGCCATTAGTTTATCCATATGATCCAACACCCCCTGCTTATCCCTTCCTTCCTCCTTCCCTTTAATGAATCCCTCTAACCTTTCCCCTCCACTACACTCAGTATCCCTCTGAATACCCAACTCCTCTCCCCAACACAAGTCACCCCTCCACCTCTCTAAAGAACCATACCCACTAAGCGATTTTACCATTGAGGGGCAATGGACAACTGGGAGAATCGCCAGTAAAGTCATCGGACACACGTAATATCAAGCAATTTTGATATTTTACTGCTGATTTTGCCACTGATTCCATTGCCCATTGCCCGTCGCCCAGAATGTGTACCATACCCACACGGAATCACCCAGTGATTCATTGATAATCCACTCACCCATCACCAGCCAATGGTAAAATCGCCTAGTGGGTATGAGGCTTAACACTTCACCTCCTCCTCTAAATCTAACCGATAATTCCCCACTGGAAGCCAGCCCCTGGTTCCCCCTCCTCTCCCCCCTGCTCTAACTTCCCATGCCCCAGGGACTGACTTATGGCCAACCCCTTCACACCAAGCCCACTAGTCCCTAGCACTAACATCAGGGGAAATCTTGTTGTCCCGACCGCCACAATTTCCTTATTTCCCCGCCCCGCCCTGCTTCGATTCTGTTTCCTGTTAGGTCACTCGGGCCCTCCCCAAGGGAGTCGAGGGCCACTAACAATAGATGGAATCACTGGCCTGCCTCAATGAGCATACAGCCTAGGTCCTGCCTAGAGATTAATCTCTGCTGAAGTAAGGACCCAGGCAAGCAGCGACGTAACAAGAATGTTCTGCAACTGTACTTTTTTGGTTAGTCTGTAACCTGCCCAATTTTCACATAACATTTACATTATTTAAGGTAAAGTTGAGACTTACTAAAAAAAAAAGGAATGTTATAATAACATTATGTTATAGGGAAGTTGAGACCTTACTTTTAAAGAATGTTATTATAATGTGAAAAAACGTTTGTCATAATAACTAACTAAGGCTATTGAGATTACATTGAGAATTGCTCTTCTAAAATTGTGGGTTGTGGACCAGTCCCCGGCCCGCTTGCTATTTCTGACCCATTAAATATATTTATTTTCAGATACTTTCACAAATGCTCAGCATAGAATTAGCAATTTCAAAGGTATTTCGTTAGAAATAGATTTTGGATTCCAGCCTAAAATATCATCCAATATTTATCAAAAAATATACCTACCAAGGAAAACAAGGCATTTATGTATCAAAGACTTCAAGTAATTAGAAAAGCTAGGTCAGCATTCCTATAACAATAAATCTGCCACCCAAGAGGAGTCGTAAAGGATTGGCAGAAGGTGATTTTAATCACATAAAGGATATTGAAGTAGAGGGATATTGCTGATTAATGAAGTGTAAAAGGGTTGGAGTGTACCCTAAGGACATCAATAATGTAAAAGATCAGAACAGATCTAGGTCATATTGGCCCCCCATTGTGACCTACCACAGCCCTTAATTGGGCCTTTGGGGGCCCTGATGCCTCTTATTGATGCCTATTTGGCCAGGCCTGTGGCAGGTGCCTGATTAGGGGGGGCCTCGGGCAATGTTCCATCGACAGGCTTCGAGGAATGCGAAGCGCGCGGGAGGAATGTGACAGGCAGTAGGCATTTCTCCCAATAAAGGTGGTACTTAAAGTACCAAACCCACTAGGTGAATTTACCGATGACGGGCGCTGGGTGACTGGAAGAATCGGTGTTGCCATTGCCAGGTGACTGTAATATTAAGCAAGTTTTATATTTTACCGCCATTTTTACCGCCGATCCCATCACCCATCACCCGTCACCCGTCACCCGTCACCCATCGCCCAGAACTGCACCATACCCCTGGGAAGTTGCCCAGTGATCCTGAGTTGCTGGGCGACTTAACCAGCAATTCTCCCAGTTGCCCGTCACCCAGTGATGGTAAAGTCACCTAGTGGGTATGGAGCTTAAGACTGCAGATCTTCTCCTGTATTACTGATTGCCTCTTTATTGGAGGATTAAGGGACTTGGGGGCTAGGGTAGGTATAGCGGAGACATACATGGGACTGTACTATTAGAACATGGGGAAAATGTCTTGTAAACATATTCCAAGTTACCGTAAGGTGAGGGCCTCATAAAATGGAAAGAGTGTGCAATTTGCAAAGACCTGTTCATTTCCCAAGATTGATCTGAGAAAGTGGTTCGTTGGGAATATTCATAGAACAGCAGGCATTACTTGTTATTTTGAAATGCAGTTATAACTTTATCAAGGATGGCTTAATTCTATGGAATATGGGAAAGGTGCTTTATAACCATATTCAAATTTGCTCTTATTGAGGCTTCATAAAATAAGTATGTGATGCAAATAAATTTAATGAATCTGTTTATTTTCAAAAATCAAAGTATGAGTAAACAGCCTGAAACTGCTTATGAAATAGCTCATCATGAACAGCCCATTACCTGAGCTTTTAGTAATTATAGCATCAGTCATAAGGAAGATAAGAAAGACTTTGATGCATATGAAAGTCAAAGTTCTGTCTGTAGTGAGTGGGTGTACTGTCTTGGGAAATCAGTGTAGTTCTGAACACTCTGGATCATAGAGCCTGTGAGGGGAGAAAAGGCACTAGCCGGAAAACCTGTTAAGGTCTACCGACTCACCACCTGTGGCCCGTTTCATAAAAACCGCAGGCAATTATGCTTTCCTTACAGAAACCTCACAAAAGTTTTTAAAAAGTATTCCATTCAAAATAACTCTTTAAGTGGTAACCTCCATGAGGGGCTGCTTCTGGTGGTTTTGTTGATGCTTACAGAGGTTTTCTAACCACAAAGGAAACGAAACCACAAAGTCTTTTCAACAACAACAAAATGGTGGTAAACTAAAGATACCCAAACTCATGTATATTTCCTTTAATACTAGACAATTAAGTCCTTATGTCACAGGCCACTCAATTATGTTATAATTCAGCTGGCCAATACACTTAGCTTTAATTTGTGTGCCTAGATAATATTAAGCCAGGTTCTCAGCAGGTTATGGCCATGCTCTATTAACAAACTCATCATAGTCACCACAATCAAGTTGTGATGTAACATAACTGTTCTGCAACCGTATTAGTTTAGTCAGTCTGTTACATACTACATACCGGATATGTTATTGATGGTGAAGATGAAACCTCACCGAATCAGAACGTTATCAAAATGTTATATTTTGGTGAGGTTAAGACCAATAAGAACATTCTGTTTGTGATGAAGAACATAACCAGAATGTTGTTATAACTTTGCAGTGCAATGTCACAGGAATACATTGAAGCAGTGTTATTGGTAGCCATCAAAATAATGTAACAAGAACCAATACAGCACCAAACAGAACATTGCTTTAACGTTATAGTAACATCACATGCTTGGCTGGGCAGCCACAAATAGGGAGAGACTGGTCTTTATGTCGAGTTAAAAGTATCTGCTTTTAGATTCAGAGTGGGCGTGGATACCACTTACTCTTTCATGCATGGCAGGGTAAGAACCGTATGCTTTTGCCCATTCCACATGTAAGCCCCCTTCGGGGTGGTTAAACTCACGACAGTTGTGCAGGAGACCATCGTGCAAATAATGTCTTATATATACATGGACCTATTTCATGGAATGTCATACATATCTAACACCTTCTTACATCTGTGCATATAGTCATCACTGTATACACGTGTGGACATATCAAGAAGAGACATTCCACGTGCTTGGATCATACCTAGACAACAATCTTTTTTGAAAATAGGGGGTTTGGGGACTATACCCCAATTAGAATACAGTTTGCAAATCATATATATGATGATGAAAAAAGGCAATGTCCACGCATAAAAGCATGGTTGTATGGGCAGACACAAACCTAATATATGCACGCCTTACACCCCTGTTTACAAGAAGTGCTATATGCACAGCCACCATGTATAACCCCAGCCTGTTCCATGAACCCATTAATGGTAAGGGTGTCGGGTGGGTGTATCAGTGGTCTTATAGCTTACATTTAGACCTATACTCTAGGAAGCCTATGTCCCAAATGTGATCATCCTAACAGCTTTTTCCAAGAGTACCATCTAACTTTGATGTGGCTGATATAGAGAATAATGTTTATCTAATGCAAAAGTGTCTCATTGCTTTTCTTTGTTAGGGGCCTTCCATTTAGTACGTACGCAAAATTTCCTAAATTTTAGACCCCCCACCCCCCCTTTGACTAAAATACGCATTAGATTTGTACAGGGACGTACGCAAATTTTCAAAAATTTCAGACCCCCCCACCCCCCCTTGATGCGTACATACTTAATGGAAGGCCCCTTATCAATAATGGATTGTTAAGTTAATATAGGCCCCTCTCACATGGAAGGTTGTAATTTTCATTCTAGATAAATATCAAAGAATATTCAACAAGCACAACATATACAGTTTTCAGGTCCAGTAGAAAATTCATGTTTGATAATGAATGCTAGTTCTTGTTCATTTGTGCACGTTCTTAAATTACAAGAGCAACTTTGATCTTAATAACAAGTCCTTGGAGCATAAGAGAATGACTGAGAGCACGAAAGGATGCCTTTTTGTTTTGATAGCGTCTGTAAATTAAAGGGAGTCATTCTAATAGACTGTTAAACAAAATCAATATTTGGCCTTTTAAGGCGCCTGTTGACGTTTCCAGGCATGTGTCGTTAATGTGTTCGGAATGATTCTGTGTTTGCTCACTTCTTCCTGACAAATTCAAAAGTGACTTTCATTCAAAGGAAAAGGCAGTACTGGGACTATTATATCAGATGTTAATTTTTCATCAATATTACGAATTACAGATTCATTTAATTGCCCTCAATATATCACAGAGCATTTATCACCCGCACAGCCTATGAGTATGAGAGGTGCATACAAGGGCCAGTGCGTATTGGCAGGCTGTATGGACTGCTCCATGTATTGAAGGATTTAAACATTAATTTGTATTTTGCTTGGGTCATAAAATATAGAAGAATTTTTGGGTCATCCTCGGGTGGCCGTACAACCCATGGTGATTGTACCACCCTCGGGCTTTGCCCTCAGGTTGTGACAACCCCTCTGGGACTTACAGCCACCCTCAGATGCCCCCATAGGCCATTAGTATCAATTATTTTGAACGTGATGTGAAACATAGCCAAATACATCCAACTATGGTTCCACCACAAGTCAGTGTATATATCTGGGTGCAGGTGGCCAGAGGAGCACCTTTACTCTTATGTCTTATCAGACAAGAGTACCATAGTACCAGAAGTAAGTAAGATAAGAGGTCTCAGCAGCATAGAAGTCAGGAGCAGTCACAAGTAGCTGGAGAGTGGCAGCAGTCAATGTGAACACCCAGTGGGGACCAGTCACGAGACACGAGGCTTATCCTTCAGCGAGCCCAGGAGGGGTCCTCGGTGGGATAATACCGGGTAATCTGCCGGCCGGGCTCAGGAAATGCCAGCTGCAGCTGGTGATTACTGCTGCCCCCCGCGGACCAGCCGCAAAGGTCAGCGGCTTAATGATAGAGCCCGCGGTTCTCTTTGGCCAGACTTAATAACACTATGAGTCGCTCGGAGAGCACTGGCTCAACAGAGAGATAGGCTGCTATAGTTAGGACCTGACTCCCCTCTCTGGGCCATGATTAATGGACTACAAAGGGCTGATGCTGTTACTTTGTCTGACATGCTGGGACCTTTGGGCTGCAACTGACACCAGGGTTCCTTAATAAAGGCCCGGTGACGTCCTTTCCGAATGATGTCGCGGAGTGGCTTCTGACTCGTGACAGAGGTTACATCCGGGCCTTTTCACAAATGCTCTTCAGAGACGGGACGTTCACTTGTGATTGTTTACTTAAAGGGACCATGTTGAACTTTGACAAAGGTCCTTTTCAATCTTAAGGTCATAGGGCAGTTCATGAAGATGCATTACCTTGACTTCATAATCTTAATTTAACTTTCCACAAACTATAGACCTTGTGCAGACAGGGTCATGTGACCAGATTTTGGTGACAGCCATGTGGTCACCAAACCTAGATGGCTATGAAATATATGTACAATTTATAGAAAATAATGGTTTATCATGATTCCATGAGTTTTCTTTGGATAATTTAGACACAAATTTAGATCAAAGATGCTTTAGAATTGTGAATAATGAAAAGTTTAGATTGACCAGACTAATCTTACAATTGAGAACCTATGTCTCTTCAAAATGTTAGCCTCACTTTCTTCTTGTATATTTGTAAGTTTTGAGGAGCTCACGATCTTAAAACTAGAAATTTGTTGAATGATAAAAAGGTTCTTTAAACTTCACTAACCTAGCTCATGGCTGTTTCTCATCAGAATTTAAAATTATTTTCTCGAAAAGGTAGTAATCCAACCTTACTTTCAAAATTTACCAACATGTTCATAACTATTGGGAACACCTACTCACAATCTTTCCTACCTGAAATTGACACACTCACGACCTTTAGCCCTAAAACCTCATGATCTTAGACAGTTCTGTCTGTGTCCCAGTTGAGTACTGGCTTTATTAAGATTAACACTGCACAATCAACTGTAATGAATTTACAGTGTAGACTGAGCATTGGCTGTCCACCTGATACACTTAAGCCCTGTACTCACTAGGACATTTTTGCACAGTCGGCCAACAGATCTGCACTAAAATCAGCCGATTCTTCCCCTAGAATCAGCCAATTTTAAGACTGATTCAGATTAAACATACAGATTTCAATATACTATACTAACTGGTGATCATAGGAATCGGCCGATTTTACCGCCAATTCATTGGCCAACTGTGTAAAAGTTGGTTAGTGTGTATGGGGCTTTAGATCACAGGCCCCAGTGGGTCAGGCATGGTTACCCAGGGACCCAGTGTGGATTCAATCACTGTCTGTTGGCTAGGGCAGTTCCCTTTGTTCTCATGCGTAATGTATATTGTTGCCTGAGAACCGACAGATGTATACAATTAGAGAGCTCGCTCATCACGACATACGCTCGCCCACTCCTTGCCTCATCATTGCTTAATTAGTCCTCAAAGGAACTGTTTTTGTTAGTGTGTGCTCAGAAGTTCATCAAGGTCTCCCTTTCAGTGTAGAATGTTTCTTTTGATTTGACTTGGAGTCAGATAATTGATGTAGTTTTTATTCTGTGTTCATTCTCATCTCTTCCACAGCTGTCATTGCAATGGGAGCTTTAAAACTCTTTCCAACAAAAGAAAGAGAATAGAAGGTCACCTTGATGTTTCATTGTTCACATTATCTACCTTCTGAGATATCCATGTCTTTGACTATAACCTGCTCTTTTGTTGTACTTTAGATTGTAGGAGAAATGCTCTTCTTCTAACATAAGCGTACAACATTGTCCTATAAATGTTGGGCATCACTACAGTTGAGCTACTACAAAAGACACAGACATCTTACGAAATTTACATATAGAACAATGAGCAATAGTGTCAGGGGGGAGTTGCATAACATTCCGGTAAAATTATTTGTTATACAAGTCCATTACCGTTACTATAGTACAACAAACAAAATGCACAGAGATGCATATTTTGTTATTTGGAATTCCGTTAAATAGCATTTCCATTAAGCAATATATTCTTTACTATCCTATAGTAACAACAGATTTTGTTAATGGAAAATCTGCTCAAATTCACCTGTAACAGAAAAATGGTAACAGATTTCACAACACTGAGGTCACCACTATTCTTTTCGCAACAGTTGTATTACTCTACGGATCCACTAGATATAATGAATGTTATGCAACCCCCTCCCGTCCACTTTGTTTACTGGGATTGACATACAGACTCATGAAATCTATAGCTAACTTGCTGTGGAACACTGAATCATATAGTGTATAGTTCAAATAGTCTCCGAATAAAAGGAAAATCCCCTGTGAGAGTAGGGTACATCACAATAAGGGTTGCCTCAGTGCTTTATTACATACAATCAATTATTTAATATCAAAATACAGAAATAAAATCTGTTCTGCATCCATTTCCATTAGATATATTTGATAGAAGTCCCTTTGTTACAGGATACAAATGTAATGGGTTGTATTTGAAGCCTAGCCAGCACAAGAATTATGTACATTCCTTAAGCATATATGAATTATACGTAAAAATATGGAGTGAAACACCCACTGATGTTGCCATGTATTTGCAAGAAACCGTACAATATGATGAATCTATCTTGACAGGCTCCTCCATTACTCTTAATTCCTTTTAAAAGCTGGGTGTGCAAACAACATCAATAGTGCATGTAGGGTGGGTGGGACATTAACAGGTTTGGGAGGGGCGGAGGGTGTTTCAGATGTCGGTTGGGCGGGTAAGGGTGTGAGGCGTGGCGATAATATAAATCATGGGCAGAGGATCTATCCATCTCTCTCAGACAGCCCTCAGGGTGAAACAGAGCCTTGTCTCCCCCATGCCTAAGGGGATCCTCAGTAGGCTGCGCGTAAGCTATACAGAGCGATCGGTGTATTATTAGCCTGTCGTCTAAGCCAATTATTTTATATTTACCAGATACTTTTTTTTCAGAATTCCTGATTAATTTCATTTTCCTGGGTTAGATTGAAAACAAGTGTTTCAGATAATTGATTCTTGGCAAAAATCAAAACATTGCCAACTGACAATAAAATCTAGTTATCATATATATTCTTATTTTATTCATCTTTACTTCTCAGTGTGTTCTTCATACTTGATAGTTTTGACAAGTTGTAGCAGGAAGGTGATCTGAACTGTGAGCTCATAGTTATTCAATTTCTCTGGTGGGAACTCAACCAGATGCCTTTTATTGGCAGGCTATTGTAATACCAATTAAACTATCCTCCATAAACCTATCCATTTCAAAAACTACACATACATATAATGTATAAAAAAAACAGTACTTTATTTGATTTCATACAAGTGCAAAGTCAGATATAATCTCCTAGCATTAAGACCCAACTCCTGTTTTAAATGAAATGTCATTTATTATGGCGGTATAGTAACATAACGTAGTAATTATAATAATAAGGATAATTTTTAGATAATATAATTAATGAAGAACAAGACATGGTATAACAATGGCAGAATAATGTAGTACATATTATAGTGGGGAATAAAGGTGAAGTCCGATATAATAGAGAGGTTGATTGTTTGATGGTAATTTGCTGACTCGGGGGAAAGTCAACTATATATAAGTATACCTCTCTTTGTCACCTTACTTTTGTGTCCGCTGTATATGATATTATTTTGGCCGCCTTATATGTATAATAGGTTAATATATAGGAGTGGGTGGGTGGGAGAAGGTGGAGGTGATGTGTCCACGCCGGCAGGTATTGTCCAAGTGTGTGTTTTTGGCGGGATAGGGGACGCCGGTGACGTCAGTGGGAGGTGAATTTGTGAGAACCTCCGATTGGTCTAAATGACCGAGAATTAGGCATTCGCCAAATTCTCCCACCATTAAGACCCAACTCCTGTTTTAAATGAAATGTCATTTATTATGGCGGTATAGTAACATAACGTAGTAATTATAATAATAAGGATAATTTTTAGATAATATAATTAATGAAGAACAAGACATGGTATAACAATGGCAGAATAATGTAGTACATATTATAGTGGGGAATAAAGGTGAAGTCCGATATAATAGAGAGGTTGATTGTTTGATGGTAATTTGCTGACTCGGGGGAAAGTCAACTATATATAAGTATACCTCTCTTTGTCACCTTACTTTTGTGTCCGCTGTATATGATATTATTTTGGCCAAACCGAACACGTTAGAGAGAGGATGGAGTGGGTCGCGCGAGGGTTTGGAAGGCGGCATGAACGGAGTCCAGCGCCCCAGGTTGTGGGACTAGGTAGGCCTCCACGGCCGCGCTTCTCCATGTACCCCTTCTCTTTATGTCCGTGACACTCGCATTGTGGGCGTAGAAGGCGAAAGATGCTGCCCCTCGTCTCAGACTATGGAGGCTGAGGTTGGCGGGGTCCAAGCCGGCCGCCACCAGGGCCGAGTTCCAGGCGCGTTTTACAAAGCGCAGGGTGAGGGGGTTACCGTCCTTGAACTGGAGGAGGGGGCTGGACGGAGTGTTGGATGGTCTAGTCGCGTTTGCCCGGAGGGCGGCCTTGACCGGGCAGAGGGGGGACCCCTTTATTGCCTGGAGAGTTATTGATGTAGCTTGGCTGGCTGCTTGAAGAGTCTTGGACCATTTAATGTTGATCGTTAAGGCGTTGTTTGTAATTTGTAAATCCGCACAGGTAAGGTGGCGGGTAGGGTCAAAGCTCGCCACTGCTTGGGGTAGAAGATTACATTGGCGTAGCATTCCGTTGAACATGAGGACGACTGCTAGAACCAGCATTGGGCCGAGTTTCTGGTTTGATAAGACGTGTAATACGCGCTGAAGCTGTTTAGGTGTAATCGGCAGCTTGGGCCGCGGGACATGACGTATATCCTTGTCCACGGCCCTTAGTGCGTTGAGCACTTGTATCGATGTCATGCAGTCGTGAGGAATTAAGGCCAGTCTGAAATATGTTTTTAGAGCTGATACTGCATTGCTAACAGTGGCCGGGGACCTGAACCTTTCGGCGAGCAGCTCTATGAAGGCGCAGATAAGGCGAGTAGTAGGTCGGTCATAGCGCGACCCAGCTTGGCGGGCGAAGTCCACGTACATCTTGAGTATGCGGTTTCTGTTACTGGTGGTCCCCGGTCTATAAGCGCTTCTCTGGCGTGCCTCGGCTCTGTCGAAGTACGGCTGAGCTGTTTTACCTTCAACAGAAAGAAAGATAATCATAGTCATTTATAGCTGGAACGCGACATCCTAGATTTTGCTGTCGGACTGCATTGTCGGCGATGAGTTCATATCTGGGGGCCACCTTGTATCTGCTGAGGGCATCGGCCAGTACCATGTCGACCCCCGGGATATGCCTATAGATGAAGAGTATGTTCAGGTCTGCTGATACGCGCCACATTCCTCTTGCGCAAGCGGCCATAACCTTGTTCTTGGCCCGGCCGCCTGCGTAGGCATATATCGTCGACTCGTTGTCACAGTTCATCCTGACGGTGGACCCTTTGTGTTCAGGGCCAAGGAGAGTCCTGGCCGCCACCAGGCAGTTGAGGCATTCCAACTCCGATATCGAGTGTGTGTCGGCCAGGCGGGTAGATATGGTGACGCCGTAGTATCTCCCTGCCCCGTGAGCGCCGAAGCCCTGTGGGCAGGCGTCGGCGTAGATGTCTGTGCCCGGTTCGGGGGGGTGCATGAGGCTCCTGCCATTGTATCTGACCATGTGGGCGTTAAACCACCCGAGGTCGGCCCTGATTTGATTGTCAACTGGTATGACGTCTGTTTGGGTCTCCCTGAGCGCCTCCAATAGGCGACCCATGAAGAGGCGAGCTGGTGGGAGAGCTTTCCCCAGATGGTTGATTACGCCAATCACCGACTGTAGCGGGTGAGGCTGGTGGCCCTGTGAGCGGCTCGTATTTTGTCAGCTATCTCCTTCATCTTCTGCTGTGGGATGTGTATGGACCTCGTGTCCAGGTTGAAGTAAATACCAAGCCATACAAGTTTGCGCGAGGGGGGCTGCAGCTTGTCTCTTGCGACGGGGAGGCCTAGATCCTTCAGTAGGGCCAAGGCCGCTTCGTAGGCTTCCCAGGCCTCGTGCTCGTCCTGTTTGATTATCAGCAGGTCATCCAGGTACATGAGGGCCAGATGGCCCCGCCGGGCCAGGGCCCTTGTGACGAAGTACGCGATCTGCTGCATGGAGTAAGAACTGCTCCTGGCTCCGAATGGAAGTGCGACGTCCAGATATGTGGCCCCCCTGTGGTTAATGACCACTAGGGGCCAGTCACCGGGGCATATCCTAAAGTTTCTGTAGGCCCTGCTGATGTCAATGGCCATTATGTGTGCTGCTTGTATCCCGGCTTGGTGTATGGCCTGTATGGCGTCCTGTATGGTTGGGAGTTTGTGGGCGACGGCGCTGCCATCTACCTCGTTCTTGGGTATATGGTCGTTAATCCCGCCGTCGGGAAAAGACAAGTCGACAATGACTCGTCTCTTATCCCCTTCCGATTTGGGACGTGTCATTAACGGGCTGTAGACGCACCAAGGTGTGAAGGGTGGGTTGGCCAGCGGGCCGATAAGGGCCTGCTCGTTAAGCTCCTTCTCTATGTAGCAGTCTACATGTGCCATGTATTGGCGCGCTGATGAGTGGTTGGGCAATGGATGTGTACGATGTGTGGGCGGAGGCCCCTTGTACTGCATGGAGAAGCCGAACTCCACTCCTTTTAGAACGTATTCATCTAGGGGATGGCCTGTGTACTCCCGTTTCCATGTATCCACGTTCAGCGTCGAGGGCAGGGGTATGCGGGCGCCGCGGGCGTTGGGGACACGCGCCCGCACCACCCTGTCATAGACGTCCGCCGCCGCTCCAAGCTCCTTGTAGTTTGGGCGCGGGTTGTCGACTAAGTGCCGGTAAAGGATTCCATCATCCTCCTGGTTGGGGTTATGTTGTGGGTTAGGTTCCACTACCTGGTGAGTGCGTGCGTCCGCTATGCGGCTGTCAGTGGCCGGGGCAGCGTCGCAGTGGGTCAAACCACTCAAGGGTGTTTGGCCATGGTCCGTTTTTTGTGGGTCAATGCGGGGGCGGCCGGTTGCGCCTGTTACCTCCTCAGCTGTTGTTTGTGTGGCTGCCATACCTGATTGGTAATCCATTGGAATGGGGTCAGCGTTATTATGTATTGGGGCATGAGGGGCTGTACGGTAATCGCTGTGGGGGCCCAAGTGACTGTGGCCCCGCTGCCCTTCGTTGTATCGGCGGCCGTCGCTCCGACTGTGGGCCATTCCGTGAGAGGTATTCTCATATGTGACAGCGCTGGTGCGTGTGCCTTCTTGATTGGCGGGCCGATTGCTATTGGTGTAGGCGACACCTGCCTTACCAAAATAGCTAGCGGCCGGTGCCGTAGATCTTTGGCTATGTGGTGGTGATAGGTTGTGGTCACCTCCATTATCGCTCTCTGCTTTATTGACATGCGGCGTGATGGGGTCCGAGGAGGCCAAGTGATCCATACTCTGCCTGTCCCTTGGACCCTCTATGCGTGTCGCCGCTTGTGTGTGTTGTGGGGCACGGCAGGCGGGGAGAGCGCCCTGTTCCACCCGCCGGGCCCGTGCTTCTAGTTTTTTGGCTGGTCTGCGTCTGACCGGGCACCACCAAATGACTTTGCCTTGTACTGGTGGCTATCCTTATTGAAGTTGCGCGCCCTGTTCTCCTCGTATCTCTGCATCCTCTTTCCTTTGTTGCATTCCTTTGCTGGGTGCTTGCTGTCGTACATCCTCATGCCATACCAGCAAATGGCGCAGCGGTGCCTGGCGACATAGCCGCCGTGCGTGTGCTCGTCCTCCAGGGTCCACCCATCCGCTTGGAAGTCGTGACACGGGGCCTGATCACCCGTCTGCTTCAGGCCCTTTAGCCACGACTTTGCCATGCGCATCTTCTCGATCCTCATAGTGTCCGTCCATTTTAGCTTCTTCTTCTCGATCATATCGAACACAGAGTTTGACCAATTACACACACAGGCCCACTCATATTCGGTGGCATCCTCAGCGACCATACTCATGTGTTCTATTAGGCTATAGAGGGGGTCTGACTGGTGTGACAGCTCAAAGATCATGGTGGCCATTCCCATCATGAACTCATCGCGCGACAGTTTATCATAGGAATCCCTGGTCTTAACTACCTCCAGAACTTCCCTAGGGAGAAACATGTATGGTCGAGGGTTCTTATGAGCTTTAGATCGTTTGTATTTGTCAGGCTTACCCGTAGCGCGGCCCATATCGAAGACTTGGCGTTTCTTGGCCCGCTCGTAGAGTGTGTCGGTCTGACTGTTGTCTGAGGATTCGGACGTATCTGATGCAGACTCGGATGTAGATGTACGGTCGGACTCTCGTCTCCGGTGGCGTTGCCGGGTCGTGTCTCTCTTCTCCTGGGTCCTCATCCAACGCCGCATCTGCTTGAAGGTCTTTACCACCTCCTTCCCTACGCTCGAGTTGGCCGTGCCCTGGGCCCTCTGGAGTTTCGGTTGTTTCGGGGACTTGGGGGACCTGCGCCGTGTGTTTGGCCCATGCGCCGCCATCTTGCGAGGTCGTTTTGCCGGCCTTCGTGGCGATTCGTGTGAAAGGTCCAGTTTTTTAGCCTGCCGCTTTTTCTGCTTAGTTGCCGGAGTCTTAAGGCACTTTTCGTCGTCGGGTATCTCTTCCCAGTTCATGTGCGTACTCCTGGTTACCCGAGACATGGCAGAAGGTGGAGGTGATGTGTCCACGCCGGCAGGTATTGTCCAAGTGTGTGTTTTTGGCGGGATAGGGGACGCCGGTGACGTCAGTGGGAGGTGAATGTGTGAGAACCTCCGATTGGTCTAAATGACCGAGAATTAGGCATTCGCCAAATTCTCCCACGTCTTGGAGTAAAAGTGGAGACTTTTCCAGCTGTATAAATAGATTGATGTGTCCCTGGGGCCTCCCCACAGGAGACTGGCTGGCCGGTCAACCCACAGACACAACTATTCCTGAACCGAGGCCGGAAAAGTCAATACAGCCTAGAACTGCCCTCCCAAGAGGAGGGGGGGCACTAATGTGTAACTAATGTAGATACCAACTGCAAAACTACAGCCCCCCCCCCCCCCCTTTTTTTTTTGGCTATAGGAATACTCTGACAGCCCCTCTTTTCAGGCTATATCAAGGACAGCCCCTCCAAAAAAAAGGCCTTTGTTAAAACAAGTTGGTCATTATACGATATATGGACTCAATAATTTAGGAAGCATTATGAATTGCATACAATACACCTTAATGTAGTATAAAGGATGATTTATTATTGACGGCTCCCCCAAAGGATGGTCTGATTATTTGACAGCCCTCCATTTTTAGTCAAGTTGCCAATTCACAGTACAGCCCCCAGAGTTTCCGACCGCAGTTGGTACCGTTTTTTGGGCGGAGTGCCCCCCCCTGGGTACCCTGCTAAGGCACAACTATTGTAGGCCCCACAGGGGAGGGGTTTCACTGGAGGCAGGGGGATAAATGAAAACAAATCGCCAGGTCCGTCCACGCTTCGACGCCCCGCTCCCTCTGTAGGGTGGCCAAGGAGGGGGTAGCGGTAAGGGTGCGGCTCCAGGGGGGCACTCAGCCCCAAAATGGGTACCAACTGCGGTTGGAAGGTTTGGGGGCTGTAGCTGTGAACTGCCAATTTGGCTAAAAATGGGGGGGCTGTCAAATAATCAGACTATCTTTTGGGGGAGCTGTAAATGATATGTACTATATTATAAGTATATGTATGCAATTCAATTACTTCATAATGCTTTTTAAATTCAATTGACATATGAAATAATGACCACTCTTTTAACAAATTCCTTTTTGGAAGGGCTGTCCTTGATAAAGTCTGAAAAGGGGGCTGTCAATGTTTTCCCATCCCCAAAAAGGGCGGCTGTCGGTTTTCCCATTCCAGAAAACGGGGGGTCTGTAGTTTCGCAGTTGGTACCTACCTTCAAAGACTGAGTGCCCCCTCTGGGGGTGCGGTGTGGGGGGAGGCGTGGGGGAGTTGGGAGCGGCATGGGAGATATTGATTGACGGAAGCCACCCCATTGGCTTCCGTCAGGCCCGGCTACCCCAGCACCTTCTCTTCCTGTACAGGGCCCACACTTGTGTGATCTATTTAGCCACAGTAAAAGGCTTTAGTTTTTTAACAGCCTGTATATCTAGAGGTATTTCAAAAGTCTGACACGTTTCCACAGTTAAAGAGATTGGTCTTTCAATTAGAAATATATGGATTTTTACTTTAAAGGGAGAAGCCAGTGACTATAGATCATTGTGTGTGCATGATCCTTTCCTTTTGAGCATCCACCATGCCAAGTTATAATCTTTATCTACAACATTTTATCTTATTTGAACTTTTATAAATCATATTGAATGTCCCTCTGTGTACAAAGTGCACCTTACACAGTGCACTTATCTGTGTGTGATGTCATAGAAAGAACGTTAGAACAATATAAACTAGAAAATAATGAAATATTGAATTTCAAAGTCTTCATAATTAGTTGTATATCGTTGTTACTTGCATTATTCAATGATTTTATTCAAAAATAAGTGATTCCGAGGTCTAAATCAATTCTAGATTTTCAAATTCAAATAGAATGGATTATCTGTGTGACATCACACACAGATGTCCACTTTCAGGTGCACAGAGAACCCTCGTCAGTTAATAATACCTTGTTTTTTATAGAAAATGACCTTGTTTTGTATAGAAAATGAAAAATTTGCCCAAAATGTTATATATCTCTCTTTTAGAATGATGTCTAAAGAACTAATTTTAACCTATGAATTAAAGATTATGCGAAGCTTGTGGAAAAAGAGATTGTGTGTATATTTAGATATGGTATGCTTAAGTATATCAATCATGATATCAAAAACAAAAACTGGGGTTTGAATATAAATAGAATAATATAGAAAACAGATGACATTATAATTCCAAATAAGCACTCAAATATCGAAGAGTTATTGTTAATTCACCACCACCAGGCTTATCTACTATAGCATAGATGGTAGCCATAGGCTATTTTGGTCCTGCTTCGATTCATTGTCTATAGCCCTAGGATATTCAAGTGGTGCTGTTGCACTGTTGACGCTGCAATTAATTTATTGATTTTTCACCTTTGAAAAGACGACTGCGCCGGAGGGACAGTAGACGCTGGACTATTCATCACAGTCATTGTTCTTCAATCTGGGCCTAATTCAATAACAGCTGGATTAGATATAAATACAATAGCACAGATATTGGGAAATAAAGGCTGGGGGAAACTATAAGGCATGTTTTCACAGGGCGATTTTACGGGGACTATTTGGCTGATTTGTTTTAAAGGGAGCCAAAACCAATAAATTCAACAAAAAAACTCAAATCATAATGGAAATCGATTTCTTGAGCTTATTTCAGGCCCATGTTAAAATCAAAACCATGAAATATATAGAGTAGAAATTCATTAAAAACACTTATTATTACCAACTCAATTAATGTGGATCAGCAAAAGTAGGGTTTGTTTACAAACAACTGGAAATATTACCATCTCTCATTAGATTCTCCTTCAGTTTGAGCTAGTTTTCACAGCTAATACTTTACCACTGACCTTAACTCGACTCATCTAAAATATATCTATTATTATCTGAGTTTCGTCAATTTTGTCAATTATATTGGTTTAGGCTCTCTTTAACCCTTTCTAAATGAATGTCATGACATGGGGAGAAATGCTCATGAGCAGTCATTTAGAAAGGGTTAACACTTGTCAGGCTTGTGGTAACATGCCTTTATCTGCAGAGACACTCTCTCTGCAGTGAGGATAATGTGACAATGAACACTGGGCAATTATGGCAGTCTTTTGAGACACACAATGTGCAGTTACTGCATCACTTTGGAAAGGCATATGGAACTCTATATTCCTGTGCCAAACAGCATTGTTCAGATCTCCTCTGTTCAGACAGCTCCAACTGTCCATGTGTGTTTCAAATGCTAATTCCTTTCGTACAATTCTTACTCATATAATATTTGAATTCACCTTTACGTAGTAAAGAGAAATCACAAGGCAATCACTGTGCAACTCTGCATTAATACATGTAGCGACAGATGTGCAGAACTCACAATTTGGCTGTAATAGGAATTCATCTGAAGAAGAGAATTATTATTGATAATCTAATAATTTTGTGCATATAGGTTCTCACTACTTGGCACACTTCTATCTTGTTTTATACAGATTAATATATATATAGCAATCTATGTAGTCTGTAATCTCCAGTTATGAACTAGCTAAATGGAGGTCATAATCCTTTATTCTTATGCTATGCTGAGCAAATGAAATATATGGCAATGTCTGTATTGTAAAGCCTCTATGCCTGTACTTTGTCTCATAAGATAGCTAATCTCTTTGCTCTTATCCATGGTTCCTATTTGTTTACATTATAACAGCCTGCCCACTTTAAACCCTGAGACTCCTTACATGTATAGTTCTAATTGCACTAAGCAAATGAATGATTTCTTATGAAGAGGTTGAAAAATCTTTCAGATTTCTTGACATCTACCTAAATTGAGACACATACTTACAAACCCCTGCTGTGGCCTGTTTCATAACAATCCTCTGTATATTTTATGTTTCATAAACTTACGATCAGCTTTTTGACTGCCATAGCTACATGGGTTTTGTTTTTGCTTACATGAGTTTGGTGGATTTTATGGGAGTTTTGGGTCAATTTATGCAAGTTTTGTTATAAAACAGCCATGTATGAGAGTTTTAAGTTTACATACAGTATCTGTGAGCTCACATACAGTTTTCATGAAACACCCCACAGGTTTAGTCCCTGTCTTTGCAACTGACAAATGGAGACAAACCTTCCTCCCTCACTGAAAACACAGAGTTGTCAAAAGTGGTGCCAAAAACGACAACCAAATGTTGTCTGTGTCTTTTATACAAAAAATCTTATTTATGAATAGTTTCATGTTGTAGATATCATAGTCCATAATAATGGCTTCCTATAATGTTATTACTAGTTATTAGGTATGTCCATTACACATAGGAGGCCTATGAGTTGTATGTTTTTTGACACCATTCACTTACAATACTTTATCATAGACAGAGGCCATGACAACCTTGGGCTGTAGTTTTAGGCACCATTCACTTACAACCCTAGGGTTGTCAGGCAGCACTTTTTTGACTCTCATTTTGTTCTGTAACAACCCTATGACAACCTGATTCTCAGTTTTTGCTTCTCTGACAACCTTTTTGGCCAAAGTAGTCGGGAGAAAATGACAACCTTTGGGTTGTCATCCAGCCTCAAAATTCACAATGACAACCCTCTGACCACCCCCAAATTGTCAAAGGATTGTCACAAGGTTGTCACACAGCATCAATGGCCTGAAATAATCCCTGCTCTGCCCCCACAAGTCACCTATGACAACCCAAAAGTCACCTATGACAACCCAAAAGTCACCTATGACAACCCTCTGACAACTTTAAAGTGGCTCTCTGACGACTTTGTGTTTTCAGTGCTTCGTTTCCCCATCAAATACCACCCCAGCCAACTTGTGACATAACAGAAATGTTCTGCAACCATACTTTCTTAGTCAGTTTGTAACTTACTGAGATGGCACATAACACACACGTTATTGATGGTGAGGTTGAAACCTCACCAAATCAGAACATTATTATAACATTATTTCTTGGTGACTTTAGAAAAACAGAATATGACAAGAACATTTTGTCTAGGTTCAAGAATGTAACCAGAATGTTATTATACCATTGCTGTGCAATGTCACAGCAGTACGTTGCAGCAGCAGTATTGGGAGCCATCAAAATAACGTAACAAGAACCAATACAGAACATTACTGCAACATTACTGCAACATTATGATAACATCACATGTTTGGCTGGGACAGCATTCTCACTCCTCGATTGCTGTCTCCTCCCTTCCACCCCCTAATCCTAATAGCTCAGTGAACCAGACCAGGACAATCACCTGCTGGTGGTCATGGCAGTGTTACATGACACAAAATCTCCATTAATCGACCAAGTCATACGAGAAGCGATTTCACACGAATGTCTCCTCTCCTGTTGTGGTCTTATCGGTAACATGGTGCAGGGATGTTCGGGTGGTTATATGCCTGCCACAGCTTAACACCCATGAGGTGGAGGTTTTATGTGGTGGCAAGTCTAAACCAAGAGAGTGTAAATCTGACCATAATTTGATTAATTTTTTGCCCTTAATAGTCAATTCTCCCTACCAGGGATACCTGATTTACAGTATTTTAAGGATCTGCAGGCTAATTGTGACTAATTTTGGTCGCCAAAACCCATGGACAAACTAGAAAATAAACAAATAATTCCTGTAAATCCATCTACAATGAATGAATTTGCAAACAACTCAGGAAATATTAATGTACATGGATACTGATTCAAAAAATAATGATGGCTAATTTGTCACAATGTTTAATTACAAATAATGATGCAATTTATGAAAATTTCTATACTAAATCCATGAGTTTGTCAACATATTACCCAGCATGCACCCTGTTTTAGGCTAACCTGCAGGCGAAACTCATAAAACTGGCTATCTGTGGTTGGGAGAATTGCTGATGCTTTGAACAGACTTACAGGAGGTGAAACACCCATCATCTTTCAAACAGATATCCATACAAAATGTAGATTTTCATGTAAATAACTAAAAGTGTAAATCCACCCATGAACAAAATCAAGTATGTCTATCAACCACAACTGCAAATAACCTAATGGATAATGTACTAAAAATGGATCAAAATGAAATATTCAAGCATGCTTAAGCCTTTATAGCCAAACAGAACGAGCACAGAAAGCAAACATGAATATTTAACCTACTTTTATCAAACATATATTTTATAGGAATATCCATTTTCTATATACGTGATTTAATTTGGACTATAATAGCATTCTAAGTGATATCCTGTAGGTACACACAGCAGGGTGTAATGTTAGAAGCGAAGGGGGCGGTCATGTTGCTACTGCAGGCTAGACCGATAACACAGATAGCGCCTCCCATAAGGGGTCGGTTAGCGGGTCGCGGGTAAATCAGCGGTAAGGTGTCAGTAAGGTGTCGCTACATTAGGCACACGTGTTAGGTGGGGACCGGGGTAGGTGGTCCGGGCTTAGAGGAATATGGAAAATATGAGGCAGATTTTGTGTGAGGGGATATCAGATAGCCCCTACAGTTTCATCTGGATGCTTTAACTGGGTGAGGAATGTATCAATTGCCCCTCTAAATTGATAACAGGTTCAATGTAGAGATGAACCATGACACATTTGATTATTCATTTGAATATGAAATACAATAAACCATATATGTTTTGAATCACATTTGTTCATAAAGTGAACTAAAGCAAAACCTAATTACTGAAGTTCTATGAATCCTTCTTTACACCAAGCACAACAGAGAGGCCTTATATATACGAAACCAGCAAAGATCGATATCTGATTAATAAATTGTCGATGGATCACTTCTTCTCATTGTATCAAATTTCAATATAAGAATAGTATCCCAGTTTTGGTGCCTATAAAAACCTTGATTTTGTTCACTGTTTTGATACAATAAACTAACCAAATAAACAATCCCAGCTTAAAACCCCTGATTTAGTATACTACTTTGGTACCCCAGGCTTATCGACATTACTAGCAGATTCTATCAACAATACAGATTCCTTGTGCAGTTCCTGTTACAGCTATCTAGATGATCTGTACCCTCATCCCATCCCAATGATACACCCAACACCCCCATCATCACAGCCCATCTCCAGGCACAGGTCAAAGCTACAGACCACACTCTCCAAGCAGATTGTTCATATCAGATCCTGGAACATTCCAGTGCAGACCGCAAAAACCAATAACCCCTTCGTAAATCGCTGAGATTATTCTTCCCAACTCATATTGGCCTGACAAAGGCAGTGATAAAATGCTGGCTTGGACAACCCATCCCCCTACTGCTATATTGCACTGCCAACAGTTTTTGATTTTGTGTGTATAGTGTAGTTTGTACCACATGAATGGTAAATAGAAAAACTGATATCAACATTTGATATCCTGGATCAAAAAGATAATCAGATTATATGGGCAGAAAATACGGGCATTTTGGCGTGTATATATGCTCAGAGAAGGAGTACACCAATATCTAAATTCTCAGTATAGATTACAGTTTGCTGTGATTTGGCATTCAAACTAGGTGTGCAACCATTTCGTGTTGCTGTGCCCAGCCTCTACAGGGGCGGATCTAAGGGGTGGGGGGTCAAGGGTGCCCCCCCCCCCCTTTTTTTTGCTAAACCCTTGAACTAGAAAAAGAGGGCGATATGGTGTATGTGCTGCATTCTGCTTTAGTACGTAACCTTTATCCGGACACCCCCACCCTTTCAAAAATCCTGTATCTGCCCCTGAGGGGTACACTAATTCCTATACTCTGAATAGTTTAGGAAGCGACAAATTAAGGGTGAGCGCATGGAGGCAATTCCCCCCTCCCCCCCCCCCCCCCCCATTTATGGCCAAGTATCAACAATTTTAATGTAATATTCTCGAATCCGGATTTCTGCCCCTCCCCCTCCCCTCCTTTTATTTCCTTTTTGGAAAATCTCTGGACCTTGATAGGTTAAACTTCAGTGTGAACTGGCATTCAAACGAGGTCTGGAACCATTTCACGTCGCAGTCCCCAGCCTAGACTTTCAGTTAAAACTTTGGGACATTGGCCTCCCACCTAAATAGCCTGTCATAAACGGGGAATATTCAACAAATAAATCCCCAGTCTGGTGCCCAGGGTATTGACCCTGACAGGTTTAGGCCCGTTTGATGGTCACAATATCAGGAATCATGGCCGGGCACTGACTCCGCCTTCATGAATAGCAAAACTGTACTTTCCTGACTAGACCCATGTCACAGGTCATGTTAATATAGGAGCTTTCACAATGATAAAGGTCTGGCAGCTTTCGAGAAAAATGCATGGTTATAATACATTGCAAGGAGGGGGATTTTGTTATAACTAGGGAGTTCAGATCCTCCCAGGCATGGTAATGCAAACGCAATGGATCATTTATCTCAGGTCTCATAATGTACTTTAAAAACATTTCATCATAGATGTATTATTTTGCCTAAATGTTACATGACCATTCAATTATGGTTTGGAATCTGAAACTCCCTATTATCAATTTATTCCCTCTAGACTTTGAAAGTTCCTCTGTAACAGGTCATATTTCACTTTGTTATTGGTGATGGCTTTTTTAAAAGCAATTTTCTTTTTTCTAACAACGTTCATTATATATCTTCATAGTATATCAATCTCGTAGTCATTTTTGACCAAAAAAAACACTCTAAGGATTTGTATTCTATTTTACATGTTTCATAACAAAGGCTACCCATAACAAAGTGTAGGGAGGTGAGGTGGTCTACTAGGTAGCATGCTGGCATTGCACTTGGCCAGCCCGGGTTTGGTTCCTGGTGCTGCCCATTAGATCACCTCACCTTGCCCTCATTCTCACCCCCATAGATACGACCATAGTACAACCCAAAAACCGTGAGTTGGTCCTGATATAGCTGAAAAATTACTGAATGGATAATAAGCTCCAACAATCATCATCATCATCATAATAAAGTGTAATGACACCCGGATTGTTATTGCTAAAAGTTGTCAAATTGCAAAATATGCCTCAGACGAAGGCCCTGTGTCAACTGAGCTGAAATACCCCACGAATTGGCAGATTATAAGGAGAATTGGTGAGCAATCCTGTCAACAGTATCCATTATGATGGTTTTCATTCCATTACACTCAACTCATTCTTCATATCACTAATTTGGTCTCATGGAATGTATACATTGGACTGACTGACTTGGCCCATGTAAATTATAAATTGCAGTATGCTGTTACGGGCGATCATCATGCGTGGCACTACGTGGCCGAATCAGGTTCTGGTCTATCCTTTAGCATTGACCACACCCTTCTTTAATCAGTTATTCCAAAATAAGTTGACATAATAAGGCAAATCTCTTATCAGTACACTGTACTGATATGAGATCCATATCGGTACAGTCCATGTTTCACCGTATGCCTATTTGGCAATTCCGGAAAAGTATAATGATAATAATGTTCTAATCAGATTGTAGAATATATGGGAAATTACATGTCCACATTCATGGGCGGTCAGTCAAAAACATATGCACCAAGATCTAATTCACAATAGAGCTGATAATGCTTGCTGAACAATTAACTACTGCTCAATAATAGGAAAACTATATTTAAAAAATGATCAAAAAACCAAAAGTAAGGAAACTGTAGCCTAAACAATCACTTCGATCATATGTGATTTAATCTCAATATAACGATCAAGAACAGGTTAAGCTACCGCTCAGTAATAGGCAATCTTCGACTTTTGCAAAAACATGTGCCTTCCTTGCTGGATCAATCTCTTTGACATTCCAGTTAAGCCAGGAAGCCAAGAGCCACAAACCACCTCCTGTTGACTCCCCATCTAGATTAGATAGTGGTCTGCCTCCCCAAGTTCATGGGCAAGACTAGATAAACAGCAGAACATAAAGATCACATTCAAAGGGTAAAAAGTATCCTGCTGCCTGCAGTATGTACACAAACTCCTCCCCTGCCAATCCCCTAACCCAATAAGCCAGGGCCGCAGTCTAGTTACAATCTTGTTAGTATACACCGAGCAGCCTCCGCCTATAGTAACTGGTCATCAACTTCTTATGGAGCGATAGAAAAAAGAACGATAACAAAAATAAGCGATAACAAAAAGGACCATAACAAAAGAGTGATAACAAAAAGAGCGATAGGATGTAGTGATCTGATAGAGGTAGCCAATGGATTACAGCGGGGCTGTATAGGGTATCAGTTATTGATGCGCTTACTTTTCAGCAATGAGATTGTTGTACGCACAAACATTGCTGAGGATTCATGTTACTGTGGTACTATTGCATAGAATATTTAGATACAGTGTGTATTAGAGTGACAAATAGGCACTTATCATATTACTGTGAAAGGTATTGAACAAAAGAAGTGTGATTTATCATTTAAATCGAGGAAGTGTTGTAGGAAATTGAACCTTTCCTAGTATGGTATATTCAATATTATTATTTCATTTTGATTAGCAGGAATATATATTACCTAATGTGTTGCTCAAGAAAAGAAATGAATTATGGAAATCCAATTAAAATAGCATGATGATAAGGTTGCTAATATAAAAGAAACATAACCAAATGTATAAATTTGTGATGCATCTCAAAATAACCAAAATCAAGTTAGCCATGACATACAAATGATTAACAGATGTTTCCATAAAAAATCTCCAGATTTTCATATAGTATTTATTTAGGGGAAAAAAGTGTTATTTGACATTTAAAAGGGAGGTAATGGTGTCACAAGGGGCTTTCTATGTTAAAAGCCTTTCCCTGCATGCGCTCTCACTATAAGTTGCATAGCGTGTGGAGCGAGCCACTATGGAGAGTTGTGGTAAGCCGGTTGGCTAATGCTCCCTACAAGTGGGCGGGTACTTAGGTTAAAGAGCTCAGGCATGGACCGAGGCATGAGACTTTACGCCCTGATGCATAAAGGGGTGGGTCTCAACTGTGCAACTGATCATTGGGATTGGTTTCAATGTTGTAGCAATGAGATCCTCAAAAAGTGCCCTTCTGTATCCCTTCAAAGTATATGAGACATTGAATTATACCAGAAAATACAGGTCTAAAATGATACTTCCAAGTAAGTGAGTGATAATAGGGGTTAATTACCCCTTGCACTACTATTGCACAGTAAAGCAAAAGCAAAGTCTATTTGTATTACACTGTAAACTATTTTAAGAGGGCTATTTTTGCTCTTGTTTCAAAAAGTGAAAGTGTCTGGAACTATATAGGCAAAAGAAACTTATCTTTTGTGAGAAACTTGTGGGCCAAAGAGTACTGTTGCTGAATTCCTGTCAGATCTATGACATGTCACTGTGTAAGTGGTCCTAAGCCACCCCAAGTATTGTAAGGGCCTGCTGCCTCCCTCTCACCCTCTGAGAGAGGGATGGGAGACCTGTCTGAGGCTGAGGGTAATTGATAGCACCTGTGGGGCTCGGACCGCCCCGGGCGGAGTGGGGTAGGGGTAGGGAGAGACGGTGGGATGGACAATGAGCGATTGATGAGTGTCGGAAAGGATGGTGAGGATAAGAGGATCGCCAAGTGTCAATTCTTGAAATATCTGCAGGGCAAGAAACATGGGAAATGATAAATGTATGAGAATATAGCTCATTCCAGTATGTATAATATTGAAAGATGCTTTATTCTAATTAGAAAAGATCAATTCCCAGATTTACTGCTTCTGTTTTCTAGAATTACCATTTGTTTGTGAATATTTCATGCTTCACTTTAATTTTATATTAAGGGTAGACAAATGTGGTTGATGGTCATCTTTGAAAAGTTGCCATATTTTCTTTACTAGAAGGGATTACTATTTATATGAATGATGTATCCAGTGAAAGGTATTATCTATCTCTATCCCAATGGAATTACATTTGCAATAGGAAAACATTTGATCTGTTTTTCCTTCTTAATCCTTTGACTCATTAGCATAAGGGGCTGTGTATTTGAAACTTTATAGGCCTGTCAATAGCATCCTTTTAGGGCTAAGCATGTGTCAGGTTTTGTATTTACATCTTACTCTTAAAAGGCTCCTTACATCGTGCTTAGGTTTTCAATTACCTCATGAATTATCATGTTAAAGCAAAGTTAGATGAGATATTCCCAGTCAAAAAAAGTGATTTGCAGATTTCGAATGTATTACCCAAAGTATTTCTGGACATATTGTTTAGAAGCTTCAGTATCAGAAAGGTTTTAAGTCTATCCCACATTGGGTGTATGCTGGGGTTGGCGTGGGTTGGACAAAATAAATGTATAAGCCCTCCTTGTCTTCTAGAGGTGGGGTTACTCAAATGAGCAAGAATTTCATTTTTCTATATCCCCAAAAAGTGCCAAAACATTATCATTTCTAGATTATTATCAACTGACAGATTTGCAGGTTTGTGGGCCAATCAAAAGGCTGTTTTACAGGGCAAAATAGGGTTGGACATTATACACTGGACTAACAGGCTTTAAAAAAGGTCAATATATAAAGCTACGAATTACTAATTTTAGGGGCATTTTGTCAACCAAATTGCTTTGGTTAATTTGGTATTATGCAACTGTCTTCATGGAATAAGCATGGAAGCAATTTTTAAAATATTTCATGGTAAACTTTAATATTGGTGTAAACTGGGATGGGCTTAATTGGACTGCTGATAAACAGTTTGCATTTGGCAGATACTAACCTTAAACTATAAAGTAAAACTTTGAATTCTTTGTAAATGATTCACATGGCACTGAATTGGTTTGACGCCCAATTTGAACCAATGAATATAATTTCTAAAAGCCTTGATGGATGAGTATCCAGGGATAGATCGCTATATCATGATCATCTGAGGAGAAAACACTACTTTTTAGACTTATTCACCCAGGAATGATTAGATCTAGGATATGAGATAGGAAACCACAGTGGCAACAGAAACCAATAGGGACCAGAACCCAGCTGTAAGATACAAAGTTTGATGCCCTTACCACTGTGGCACTGAGACCCCTCTTCCTTTGGGAGTAGACAGAAGTACCTTTCTGGTCCTAGGGGTTGCTAAGGGATATTTCATTAACCTTTTCTGGCTTTGAGATCAATCTTGTATTTGCTGGTTAGTTCACTAGTAGACAGGTAATTCATCATGCCTTTGCAAATTTAATCACTTTATAAAAATAGAGGATTATCATAGATAGTTCTCAAACTCATCAGCAACAGTGAATTGGAAATTTATAACTATCTCAAACTCTCTTTCTGTCACCAGCTGATAATGTTTAGTGTATGAATGTTTTCAAATATGACAATTGATGGTCCTGAAAGGTTCTGTTGCTCCACAGATAAGCGAAGTTCCCAGTTAAATGAAAATTTCCGAAATGCATAAGTCACATTCCTAGCACCTTTTTACTGTCCACTTGGTTACTGATAATACTTTCTACTCCCAATTCAACCCACTTATAGCTTTATCATCTGATAGGCAAATAGTGGTGCATATAGGGGGAGGTGTGTATTAATAGGATATATGTACTGCTCCTTGATTTCAGTATTTTCAGCAACTTTTGAATATTTTTGTTTGTTTGGGTGATAGAATAAAGAAAAACCTTGGATGGCTGTACAACCCATGAGGATCGTACAAACCTCAGGCTTGGCCCTCAGTTCGTGATGATACCCTCTTGGTTGTACGGCTACCCGCGGATGCCCAAAGTGTTTGTCTTATATTTTTACTCCCTTGAGGACATTGGTCACTCAGGGGTCACTCAGACCACTGACCGATGGGCACCCTAGGCCTGGGCTGTACCACCACAACCCTTGGCCCGAGCTGTACCAACACAACCCCAGCAGGGGTAGGAGGGGGCAGTTGATATAACAAAATACATACACAGCATGCGTTTATGTATCCTTACAGTTATGTCTGAAAGGCAAGGTTGTTTTGTTGTTGTAGCTTTCTTAGGAAGCTCCACAAATGATGATACATTGAGCATATATGAACAGGCACTAGTGCATAATAAGAAAAGTGGCCTACAACTTATTAAACATTATTCTGTTCATGTACAACTCCGTCTGTAGTAAAATGTAGATTAGCAAGGGTATTATGGGTACTCCTACATTCTCGTCCAAAACACTTAAAATTATTCAATTCTTATAGATTGCATTTTCCTTCTATATACCGTTATGCCTCTTTGGAAATAGATATATATTCACCACCTTAATGTGGCTCGTACTGAGATTGTAACTGAATATTAGAATAAAAAATAGCTATTACTCAATGCCATCGTAGTACCATGCCACAAGATGTAGTGAGACACTTGTCACAATAGTACTTTTGAAAGTATAGATTGTTTCAGATGTTTGGCGAAATGAAATGACGATTGCATCTCTGACTTAAGGGGGCGAGGGGGCAGAAAACACCTAAAACAGCTGTTTGTGACTGACTCCGTCAAATAACCCATCTGTCAGTGTCACACAGGGAGTGTCAGTGCATCTGTCACTGTCAGTCTGTGACACCGACTCCATCCGTCACTGTCAAGGGTTTTTACCCTCAACACGGGGGTGGACAGATTATGCTACTTCGGGAGCCCATACCTCGATAATGCATACCTCGGAGCAGATAATTCTTCTTCGGGAGGCAATTTTTGGGTATGGAATTTCACTGTTATTTTTCATAATACCAAATATTTTTGACATCTAACTTGCCTAAGGAATATTTGAGGGCGTTTGCTTTACATTGTTACCATGCTATTCAAGAATATTCATGGAAAACATGAGAAAAATGTGTGACAAAATATTTGTTTGGGGAAAAGGTTGGGTCCGAAAAAATTCTCTGAAACCAACAATTTTCTCATGAAAGTATAATAATGAAAATGAATTGAATGTTATAATTGTCTTAATGACTTAAAATACATTCCGTGGTTAGGTTATTATGTAGTTAAGTTCTATTTCATGGAAAAACTCCTGTTCGTTTATGTCATGAAATTGCAGGGACCTCCGAGGTATGCACTTTCCAGGGATCGGCTCCCGCATTATCCGTCCACCAGCATGCCCAACACCTTGCTGCATGTGCCAAGATCTATGCACAACAACCAATGATACTTTACCCTCACAAAGATGTCAAACTTCATTATGTTTTATCCCAAAGTTCACAAAGGTGGTGCGGCCTAAGAGCGTTTGTTTTTGTTTTAGTGGGGTAATATTTCAGATGTTTAATACCAGTGGAAAGCGAAAACTGCAGTCAGTGCATGTATTTGCTCCACATAGTTGGCACCTATAAAGCCCCATACCCACTAGGTAATTCTTAGACAGTTGGCCGACTAATCGGCTATAAAATTGGCCAATTTTAAGAGTTGAATCGGCCAACCTTAATTCTGACTCATGTCAAACACACACATTTCAATATGATATACAAACAGGCGATCATAGGAGTCAGCTGATTTTAGCACCAACTCGTCGGCCGACTGTGTAAAAGTGTCCTAGTGGGTATTGGGCTACAGCCCCATACCCACTAGGACACTTTTACACAGTCGGTCAATGGGTCGGCCCTAAAATCGCCCGATTCTAGAGGTAAAATGGGCTGATTTTAGCGCTGATTCACATCAAATCTGTACAATCCAATATACTGTGCTAACAGGGAACCTTAAGAATTGGGCGACTTCACCGCCAATCAGTCGGCCGACTGAGTAAAAATTTTACTAAAAATGTCGTAGTGGGTATGGGGCTTAGGTTCGGCCTCTCATGGTGGAGCCACCTAAAAGTTGACAGCCCCCAAGATTTAATGCATCGTGGTTGTTCTATAGTTAGACAACCTTGACAGGCAGTTTTGTAGTTGTGATACATGAGTACGCTTCTTATTGATCAGAACCTCCTCACAATAACCAAGATAACGGATCGATTCAACAACCCATGACAAGTTGTTTAAGGTGTCATATATAACAGATTGCACCTACAACTATTGATCATCTTTGACAGATTATTGAAAGGCACATACACAAATCAGAGATCTCCGTCTTTCCCCTTCCTCATCTAAGTGTCTGCCCAAGCAAGAATATGACGTTATTATAATGTTATTATAACGTTCTATTGAGTTCTGGTTTGGTTCTTGTTATGTTCTATTGATGCACCGTAAAACGTCTTTAGAACCTAATGTTGCGACATCCCACTGTAACGTTATTGTGACGTTCTTTCGCATTATAATAACGTTATGATAACATTCCTTATTAGTTTGGTCACAACTTTACCAAAAAATAATGTAATTATAATGTTCTTTTTTAGTAAGTCTAAACCTTACCTAAAATAATGTAATTGTTACTTGAAAATTCACCAGGTTTCAGACCAATTAAAAAAGAACAGTCACAAAACGTTCTTGTTACGTCCCTGTTTGCCTGGGCGGGGCATTCCATTTTGCAAAATCTTGCATGATTCCCTTCTGATTTGTCAAAACGAGGAGGGTGCATGTCCCTGCACCTCTCCCCTAAATCCACCGCTGGACATTGAGGGTATAAGGGCCGAGAAACTTTTGCAATTTCCTCATATTGCACTATATTACTTCTATTAATGAAATTAACCATGGTAAATATTTGAAACATTGTAATAATTTACCCTGAAAGGTTTTTGGGGGTGTTGATGGGGGGTCCCGATGTCGTATTTCAAATTTAAGAAATGGCCATGTCACTTGTCATTATATTTAGAATTTCCCTGTCGATTATAGAACATTTAATATCCTATGTCGTGTCCCTTATTGTTTTCTTCATGTCACTAAAGGCCATATTCCACTACACAGCGTTCTGCTCGCTATGGGCAATTAACATGCGGTGTTTGACCCCACCGCTAGTGAAACTGGACACAACAAGGTGGAATGTAGACATTACTTGCATTGCTACTTGTGTTGTTACTTGCGGTGTTACTTGCGTTGGGTCAAAGCAAGGAACACCACAAATGATTTATATAGGTTTTCTATAGAACACTGGCAGTGGTAGAAATGAACATGTTCATTTCTGAAATGCAAATTACTTGCAGGGCCAAAAAAAAAGCACCGCTAGTGACCCCCACTGCAAAGTGGAATATGGCCTTATGGCTCATACAGCATGTCAAATTTAAGAAAAAGCCATGTCGCCGTGTCAATAAGCCCATCCCACATTGGGTATATCCAAGGGTTGGACAAGGGTTGGACAAAATAGACATATAAACCATCCTTTTCACCTTGAGTTGGAATTATTGGAATAACTATGAATTGTGTTTTTCTATATCCCCAAGTACTGATGAAATATTATGATTTTTCAAAGTTTACCATTTGACAGATTTGCAGGTTTGCCAGCCAATCAAAATGCTGCATTTTAGGGAAAATAGGGTTGGACATTATAGGTTGGGTTGACAGGCTTTAACATTGGTTCCTATGGGAAAAGGGCCATTATATAAAGCTGGATTTTACAAATTTTATGATCAATTTGTCAACTAAACCACAATGGTGTATTTCGTTTTACACTTCTATCTGTGGGGATTAAATCAGAAAGAAATCACTATGTAATTTCATGGTAAAATGTGATGTTGATGTGTACTGGGATGGGCTTATTTTAGGGGTCTTTACCCATGTTGTTCATAGGATCCGAGGATTGAACAGTATTTATACTGACATGATAGAGTGTATTTTCATCATGTGTCTACTGCTGACGGTCACGACAAGCTTACAACCACGACGCACTTAATATAAAAGTAAATAATTTTGGGACTGAAAATAACCATGGGGAGCATGCAGAAAGTGGCAAATGTTTATTCTTCAGAGAATCGACAAAGACCTAAACCTAAACCCAATTACAATTCCTGAAAACATTACATTCAAAACTAAACTGAAAGAACAACAAAGAATAACAAAACAAAAACACAAATAACTCCCTTGCAGGCATTTGGCACGCACAAAGGGAATCTTTCCAAGCTAGAAACAAAGGCAACTTTTTTTTACAAAATAAATGACTTTGCTAAAAGCCGAATAATTGCTGGACATGCCTCCATTCACTCCAGCAGACGTTTCAGGGAAACTTGCAAATATTTTATCATCGAGTGAGCTGAGCTAAAATTGTCATTTATGAAAAAAAAATAACATGAAAAAATTGATGACTAATGGCAAAACGGTGATGGATTAAAATTGAATTAAACAAGGCACAATTTGATATGCCATTCTAAAAGCATTAATGCGTTCAGCTATTAATAACGCCTCAGCGCCTAACACATCAATAATGACAGGTAGAACAGAAAACATTAGAAAGGCTTATAACATTATGGGGAAATATCCCTGTGTTTTTGGTAAGTCTTGGGTTTCAAAGTAGTATACTAAATCAAGGGTTTCAAGCAGGGAATGTTTAGGTGGCAGTCTCGGGTATCTTAGTAGTATACTAAATCAAGGGTTTTAAGCTGGCATTGTTTATTTGGTAAGTCAATAAGCCCATCCCACATTAGGTATATTCCAGGGTTGGACAAGGGGTGGACTAAATTACCATATAAGCCATCCTTGTCTCTTAGAGTTGGGATGGCTGGACAAGCCAATATTTTTCTATATTTCCAAGTACTGATCAAATGTATTAATTTCTTAAATTTTACCAAGTGACAGATTTGCAGGTTTGCCAGCCAATCAAAATGCTGCATTTTAGGGGAAATAGGGTTGGACATTATAGGTTGGGCTAACAGGCTTTAACATTGGTTCCTATGGGAAAAATGCCAATATATAAAGCTGCAAATTATTAATTTTAGGGGCAATCTGTCAAACAAACCACCATGGTTCATTTTGTTTTACAATTCTGTCTTTGGGGATTAAATCATGAAGAAATTGCTATGTAATTTCATGGTAAGATGTGATGTTGATGTATACTCGGATGGGCTAATTGTATGAAAGTAGTATACTGAATCAAGGGTTTTAAGCTGGCATCGTTTATTTGGTAAGTCAATTGTATGAAAGTAGTATACTGAATCAAGGGTTTTAAGCTGGCATCGTTTATTTGGTAAGTCAATTGTATGAAAGTAGTATACTGAATCAAGGGTTTTAAGCTGGCATCGTTTATTTGGTAAGTCAATTGTATGAAAGTAGTATACTGAATCAAGGGTTTTAAGCTGGCATCGTTTATTTGGTAAGTCAATTGTATGAAAGTAGTATACTGAATCAAGGGTTTTAAGCTGGCATCGTTTATTTGGTAAGTCAATTGTATGAAAGTAGTATACTGAATCAAGGGTTTTAAGCTGGCATCGTTTATTTGGTAAGTCAATTGTATGAAAGTAGTATACTGAATCAAGGGTTTTAAGCTGGCATCGCTTATTTGGTAAGTCAATTGTTTCAAAGTAGTATACTCAATCAAGGGTTTTAAGCTGGCATTGTGTATTTGGTAAGTCAATGGTATCAAAATAGTATACTAAATCTAGGGTTCTATGCTTGGACTGTTAAATTGGCACGTCTAGGGCATCAAAGTGGTATACTAAATTAACGGTTTTAACATAGGACTGCTGTTTTATTTGGTAGGTCTATGGCATTAAACGAAGCATACTAAATAAATTATTTTAAGCTGAGACTGTTTTAGGAAGTCTATGGTATCGAAGTAGTATAAGAAATACAGGGCTGGGACATTTTTTGACTAAGCCACACATATCTCTACTGAGAAACAAGGAAGTGATTAAATCAGAATCGCAGTATGAAATGTAATTCTATAAAGGACGCTCCTATTGTTGTATAGGAAATTGAGGTTTTTCAGTGTACATTACGGAATGAAATTATAACACTGAAATGCAATCTAAAACGTATACAAAACAAAATAAAATCCTCAGTAAATAATCCTTCTTTCTGCAGCTCGGCCCCTGACAACACTCTCATAACCACTTTTGGGCCATTACCTGATTACTGCCAAACTTGCCACTAGGGGGTGTGCAGTGGACAAACGGTTATTGTTCCGACTGTGGTTGGCCGTCCACTGTGTGTCTGTAGTGATCCATCACCCAGCACCGACCACCCCGCGTGTGGTAACCTCCGTTATCTACTAATTAGGGGGAGATTATCTGGGGACGGGCCATATCAGGATCTGTGATGATGAAGGAGTGACACTAGCCCTGAGATGTCTCTATCACTGTTCTTCACCTATGACTGTTTGTAAGGATTGTATGGGTCAAGGAGGGACCCTAGCCCTGAGATATCTACATCATTGTCCTTCAGCTATGATTGTTTGTAAAGGTTGTATGGGTGAAGGAGGGACACTAGCCCTGAGATATCTACATCATTGTCCTTCAGCTATGATTGTTTGTAAAGGTTGTATGGGTGAAGGAGGGACACTAGCCCTGAGATATCTACATCATTGTCCTTCAGCTATGATTGTTTGTAAAGATTGTATGGGTGAAGGAGGGACACTAGCCCTGAGATATCTACATCATTGTCCTTCACCTATGATTGTCTGTAAGGATGGTCTTGGTCAAGGAGTGACACTAGCCATGAGATGTCTTTCATTGTTCTTCACCTATGACTGTTTGTAAGGATTGTCAGGGTGAATGAGTGACACTAGCCCTGAGATATCTCTATCACTGTCCTTCACCTATGACTGTAAGGATTGTATGGGTGAAGGAGGGACACTTGCCCTGAGATATCTCTATCATTGTTCTTCACCTCTGACTGTTTGTAAGAATTGTATTGGTGAAGGAAAGACACTAGCCCTGAGATGTCTCTATAACTGTTCTCCGCCTATGACTGTTTGTAAGAATGGTATGGGTGTAGAGGTTACACTAGTCCTAAGAAGTCTCTGTCACTGTTCTTCACCTATGACTGTTTGTAGGAATTGTACGGGTGAAGGAGTGACACTAGCCCTGAGATATCTCTATCACTGTTCTTCACCTATGACTGTTGATACAGATTGTATGGATGAAGGAGGGACACGAGCCCTGAGATATCTCTATCACTGTTCTTCACCTATGACTGTTTGTAAGGATTGTATGGGTGAAGGAGGGACACTAGCCCTGAGATATCTCTATCACTGTTCTTCACCTATGACTGTTTGTTGGACTTGTATGGGTGAAGGAGTGACACTAGCCCTGAGATATCTCTATCACTGTTCTACACCTATGACTGTTTGTAAGGAGTGTATGCGTGAAGGAGTGACACTAGCCCTGAGATATCTCTATCACTGTTCTTCACCTATGACTGTTTGTAAGGATTGTATGGGTGAAGGAGGGACACTAGCCCTGAGATATCTCTATCACTGTTCTCCACCTATGATTGTTTGTAAGGATTGTATGTGTCAAGGAGGGACACTAGTCCTGAGATATCTCTATCACTGTTCTTCACCTATGACTATTTGTAAATTATGTCTGGGTGAAGGAGGGACACTAGCCCTGAGATATCTCTATCAATGTTCTTCACCTATGACTGTTTGTAAGGATTATCTGGGTGAAGGAGTTACACTAGCCCAGAGATATCTACATCACTGTCCTCCACCTATGATTGTTTGTTAGGATTGTATGGGGGAAGGAGGGACACTAGCCCTGAGATATCTCTATCATTGTCCTACCCCTATGATTGTTTGTAAGGATTGTATGGGTGAAGGAGGGACACTAGCCCTGAGATATCTCTATCACTGTTCTACACCTATGACTGTTTGTAAGGATTGTATGGGTGAAGGAGGGACACTAGCCCTGAGATGTCTCTATCACTGTTCTACACCTATGATTGTTTGTAAGGATTGTATGGGTGAAGGAGGGACACTAGCCCTGAGATATCTCTATCACTGTTCTACACCTATGACTGTTTGTAAGGATTGTATGGGTGAAGGAGGGACACTAGCCCTGAGATGTCTCTATCACTGTTCTACACCTATGACTGTTTGTAAGGGTTGTATGGGTGAAGGAGGGACACTAGCCCTGAGATGTCTCTATCACTGTTCTACACCTATGACTGTTTGTAAGGATTGTATGGGTGAAGGAGGGACACTAGCCCTGAGATATCTCTATCACTGTTCTACACCTATGACTGTTTGTAAGGATTGTATGGGTGAAGGAGGGACACTAGCCCTGAGATATCTCTTTCACTGTTCTACACCTATGACTGTTTGTAAGGATTGTATGGGTGAAGGAACGACACTAGCCCTGAGATATCTCTATCACTGTTCTACACCTATGACTGTTTGTAAGGATTGTATGGGTGAAGGAGGGACACTAGCCCAGAGATATCTACATCACTGTCCTCCACCTATGATTGTTTGTAAGGATTGTATGGGTGAAGGAGGGACACTAGCCCTGAGATATCTCTATCACTGTTCTACACCTATGACTGTTTGTAAGGATTGTATGGGTGAAGGAGGGACACTAGCCCTGAGATGTCTCTATCACTGTTCTTCACCTATGACTGTAAGGACTGTATGCGTGAAGGAGTGACACTAGCCCTGAGATATCTCTATCACTGTTCTTCACCTATGACTATTTGTAAATTATGTCTGGGTGAAGGAGGGACACTAGCCCTAAGATATCTCTATCACTGTTCTACACCTATGACTGTTTGTAAGGATTGTATGGGTGAAGGAGGGACACTAGTCCTGAGATATCTCTATCACTGTTCTTCACCTATGACTATTTGTAAATTATGTCTGGGTGAAGGAGGGACACTAGCCCTGAGATATCTCTATCAATGTTCTTCACCTATGACTGTTTGTAAGGATTATCTGGGTGAAGGAGTTACACTAGCCCAGAGATATCTACATCACTGTCCTCCACCTATGATTGTTTGTTAGGATTGTATGGGGGAAGGAGGGACACTAGCCCTGAGATATCTCTATCATTGTCCTACCCCTATGATTGTTTGTAAGGATTGTATGGGTGAAGGAGGGACACTAGCCCTGAGATATCTCTATCACTGTTCTACACCTATGACTGTTTGTAAGGGTTGTATGGGTGAAGGAACGACACTAGCCCTGAGATATCTCTATCACTGTTCTACACCTATGACTGTTTGTAAGGATTGTATGGGTGAAGGAGGGACACTAGCCCTGAGATATCTCTATCAATGTTCTTCACCTATGACTGTTTGTAAGGATTATCTGGGTGAAGGAGTTACACTAGCCCAGAGATATCTACATCACTGTCCTCCACCTATGATTGTTTGTTAGGATTGTATGGGGGAAGGAGGGACACTAGTCCTGAGATATCTCTATCACTGTTCTTCACCTATGACTATTTGTAAGGATTGTATGGGTGAAGGAGGGACACTAGCCCTGAGATATCTCTATCACTGTTCTACACCTATGACTGTTTGTAAGGATTGTATGGGTGAAGGAGGGACACTAGCCCTGAGATATCTCTATCACTGTTCTACACCTATGACTGTAAGGACTGTATGGGTGAAGGAACGACACTAGCCCTGAGATATCTCTATCACTGTTCTTCACCTATGACTGTTTGTAAGGATTATCTGGGTGAAGGAGTTACACTAGCCCTGAGATATCTCTATCACTGTTCTACACCTATGACTGTTTGTAAGGATTGTATGGGTGAAGGAGGGACACTAGCCCTGAGATATCTCTATCAATGTTCTTCACCTATGACTGTTTGTAAGGATTATCTGGGTGAAGGAGTTACACTAGCCCAGAGATATCTACATCACTGTCCTCCACCTATGATTGTTTGTTAGGATTGTATGGGGGAAGGAGGGACACTAGCCCTGAGATATCTCTATCACTGTTCTTCACCTATGATTGTTTGTAAGGATTGTCTGGGTGAAGGAGGGACACTAGCCCTGAGATATCTACATCACTGTCCTCCACCTATGATTGTTTGTAAGGATTGTCTGGGTGAAGGAGGGACACTAGCCCTGAGATATCTCTATCACTGTTCTACACCTATGACTGTAAGGATTGTATGGGTGAAGGAACGACACTAGCCCTGAGATATCTCTATCACTGTTCTTCACCTATGACTGTTTGTAAGGATTGTATGGGTGAAGGAGGGACACTAGCCCTGAGATATCTCTATCAATGTTCTTCACCTATGACTGTTTGTAAGGATTATCTGGGTGAAGGAGTTACACTAGCCCAGAGATATCTACATCACTGTCCTCCACCTATGATTGTTTGTTAGGATTGTATGGGGGAAGGAGGGACACTAGCCCTGAGATATCTCTATCACTGTTCTTCACCTATGATTGTTTGTAAGGATTGTCTGGGTGAAGGAGGGACACTAGCCCTGAGATATCTCTAACTTTGTCCTTCAGCTATGGTTGTTTGTAAGGATTGTATGGGTGAAGGAGCGACACTAGCCCTGAGATATCTCTATCACTGTTCTTCACCTATGACTGTTTGTAAGGGTTGTATGGGTGAAGGCGTGACACTAGCCCTGAGATATCTCAATCACTCTTTTTTCACCTATGACTGTCTGTAAGGATTGTCTGGGTGAAGTTGTGACACTAGTCCTAAGATGTCTACATCACTGTTCTTCACCTATGACTGTTTTTAACTGCAAGGATTGTCTGGAGACAGTGGCCAAATCAGAATATGTATGGGTGAAGGAGCAATCCCAGGCAAGCAGCGACGTAACAAGCTCATTCTGCGACTGTACCTCAAAATAATGTAACAAGAACCAAAGTAGAACTAAACAGAATGATGCTGCAATGTCATGATAACGTCATATTCTTGCTTGGGATATTAGCCATAAGATATCTTCACCATTGGCCTTCAACTGAGAGAGTAGTGACGACCTTGAGGATAATCTATATATATGAAATAGGGCCTAATGGCCAAAAAACAAAACGCTTCCAATGTTGTGCTTCGCTGCCTAGATCTATAGAAATACTCAGAAATTAGCCTTACCATTGTTCTGTGACAATCCTTCAAACAGCTGCTAGTTTGTTGGCCATTGTTTATTGTAGGGCCTACATTCCACAGGTTGCATATCGTTAGAAAGGTCTTATCAATATCTTTCGAATGGTATGTAGGATGTGCAGTCCCATGCAATATATCCGAAACAAATCAAACAAATACAAAATTAGCAGCTTCAAAATCGAGTAGACTTTACATGTAACAGTTCCACAGCGACAAAGAAACACCCCCAATAACTACATCTATTGGAGTTATTACCATCCGGTCGCCCTGAAAAAGAAGCTCATTTCCTGACACAGGGTGGCAGAAACAGTTAGACGTGTCCAATCTTAAGGGAGAATTCCGTTTGGCAATAAATCTCCTATAATAATTCTAATTGCGAGTCAATTGTGATCGTCTTCTGTCGTTGTTTTGTGCTTCCCGTCAATTTCTTTTAATGTGTTGTCCCTACTTTAAGGTAAATCTTGGTGGCCGGCTGGGGTCTTTCCTTGGGAATTGCACGTAGTATTTCTCTGATACAAATTCAATGTTTATGGAGTGATAAACATCAGATTAGTATAAAACCAAATCAGTATTTAGAAGTGAAATTGATACATATATATTTATATTTCATTTGGAATATCTCTGTATAACCAAGGCTTGTGAAGTATAAAGACAGGAAATGGTCACTTTCTAATGTAAAAGATTACAAAAAAATGTTATCTATTGAATGATAAAATAGAGATTTCTTCGAATAGTTATAACTCCAAAATTAATGTTCAAACATGTGTTTGTTTCATTACGGTTTCCTTTAAACAACATGGAAATCTCCAAAGTAACTTTCATTGGCATTACACCTATTTGTTTCAAAATATAAAGTATCCCGTTACCTCTTTTATTTAAGTAACCGATGAAATATCATAAGTTACCATACTAAATAATATCATAATATTGGTTAAAAGTGCTGAGCTGGCCTCCTTCTCCAGGAGGTCCTCCCCTGGCCAGGTGCCTGCTCTCAGACTCACCTCCCAGGTAACTAGTCCTTTCATGACCTAGATAGCTCTCACATAATAGGTCTTTACACCCCACAAGAGTCCATGGCTGCTACTGGCCACTTAAAATTTGTCAGGAAATCTCTTATTAAATGGCATGGGGAACCCCTTTGATGGTTGTCTGTGTGTTGGTTGGTTTATGATCCTACCTGTCATCTACAATAGTACAAAGGAAAGATTAATGTATTTCTTTACGTTGATAGCCCCCCCCCCCCTCCTTTACGAAAGTCTGTGCAACCAGTTGCAAACAATACAGCAGTGCATCACTTGCTATCTTTTTCTTAATGTAAACAAATGTTGCATCATTGGCACCACAAAAATGCTGCTTGGTATTACATAACTTAGTGGAGCTTTAATATTTTTGCTGCCATAAACCAGCAGCTGCAAAGCATGCTGTGATTTAGGTGGGGATTCCAACCTTAAATGGTTGCTGGTTAACAGTCCAAGTTTGAGCGACTAGTGGACTTGGACGTAACTACAGTCTCCCAGGTAACAGGCCATGCTCCACTGACCTTTACCTGCAATAAGCCACTTTGTGTCCAGGCACCGGCCGCCAGGTGGCCGCCCGCCTCGTTTTCACACTGACCACCACAGCTGACCAAACAGAGTTAGACTGCAGGTCAGGTTTTCCCACTTAATTAATTCTTGTCCGTCTGAAGTGGGATTTGTTTTTATCCTTACGGTAAAACTGCTGGCGTCTGGATTTTGCGTATGTTTTGAAACCTTAAACTTGCTCTAACTGTCAGATACCCGATACATAATGAGGAGAAACAACCTTTATGGGTAGCTGGCATCTAGCCATAGTTTATTCTGGGACCTTTGACAGAGAACGTTCCCAGCGTCAGTCATTGATAAGTAAGGGGGATGGGGTGGTGTAGTGGTTAGCATGTCTGATCTTCATGTGTTCAAATGACTGTAATAACCTAAGTTCTAAGTATCGGTATACAGGTAAGACAAAAAGAAGGGAGCCTTCCATTTAGTATTTACGCAAAATTTCAAACATAGAATATGTATTGGAATTGTACAGGAACGTACACAAATTTAAAAAAATGTCAAACCCCCACCCCCTCTTGGTGCGTGTGTACTTAATGTAAGGCCCCAAGGTAGAGTGTGGCGTCCCATCCCACACCTGAGGGATATGTAAACTCCTGCCCCATAACCAAACAGTAGGCTACCAAAGTAAGAATATGACGTTATTATAACGTTATTACAACATTCTGTTTAGTTCTGCTTTAATGCTTGTTACATTATTTTGATTGCACCCAAAAAGCATTTTAGAACCTAAAATTGTGACGTTATTGTGACATTCTTGTAACATTCTTTCACGTTATGATAACATTATCATAACGTTCTTTATTAGTAAGGTCTCAACTTCACTAAGATATAATGTTATTATAACATTCTGTCTTAGCAAGTCTCAACTTTACCTAAAATGATGTAACTGTCACGTGAAAATTGGGCAGGTTACAGACTAACCAAAAAAGTATGGTCGTAGACCGTGCTTGTTACATCACTGCTTGTCTGGGTAGCCCCTCCTCTCTCCTTTCCTACAGCGTGCATTATGTATGGACCTAACCCACCGTGTGATTGAACCTAACGAGCAGAGGGGGCCGGCACTATAGGTCTGCTGCTTAAGAAAGGACCGAGTTTGTTGATGTGACTTTATTTTATAAAGAATCGAAGGGATCTGACTATGAATGTTTGAATGTACTATGAGGACAAAATGTCGCAAGGAAAATATGTTTGAAAATTCTCAGATATAGATTAGATATTCAGAGAAACATATTGAAGTTTTACATTTTTCGGTCCTTTCTTGGTAAGCAGACCTATAGGTTGGTGGGTCTGGCTGAGTCTCAGGGGAGTGGGGGTTAGAGATAGGTATGGAGAGTGTTAGCAACTTTGTTACCTGATAGAAATACGAGCCAATCCTTTAGAAGGATCTTATAGCTGCTAGGTCAGAACGAATATATTATCTTTATTCACTTGGATATAGAAATCTGAGAAGTACTAGGACCCCTATTGAATGGATAATGAGTCCAAGCTTATCTTCATCTGATCATTTATTTCATTGGATTATTTGCAATCTTGTCTTGAATCGCACAGGATCTCTACAAAATGTTTAAACATGTTGAATAATTTTGCAAGGGATCAGGTCGTAAAGGCCTACGATAAGCCAATGTTTCCAACGTTCACGGATCGCAGAGGCTTATGACAAACCACATTCACCACAGAATGGGGCTTAACAACATGCATCAATTGGCCACACATTTTTTGTTGGGCCGTTGATAAAACGACAAAGTCATTGCAAAGGTCATCCAGCACCTACAGGAAATGTATAAATATGAATCATACTGTTAGATAAAGAGAGCGGTGCATGCATTGTGGGTGATTTGCTGTTCCTTTGTGAATTTGTGAATTTGTACGCTTCACCTCTTCACATAAATCAATAGTTTTGGGTCATTATTGTCACAGGCCTTGCATGTTTTATCACCAACTATGCATATTTAATGACCATATTGTACAACCGTATGTGGGTAGGGTGTGAGTGTTGTCAAAGCCACAGGGCCTTGAAAAGATAACAGTGTTCAGAAGTGTAGAGTCTATGCACCGTATTAATTTGAATCAAAGTGTACATATAATGGAAAAAACATTGCCTTTGGCTATCAACAGAAACCCTGTTTACTCGCTTTTGCTAGTGGCAATATGTACCATAAACTGCTACAGATATAACAGTACAAGTAAAGTGAAGGGGGGAGACACGTAGACTTTATTTATCCTGACGCCATATGCATAAATACGTCACTACACTTAGGATATTTAAGAAACCCCTGTTTTTAACTTGTCTTTTGAATTTGTGAACCAGAGAAGGAAACTAACAGTGTGATAGAATATGAAAACTGCCGTTCTTAGTAATAAAAAACTAATAAGCTTAATAAATGTAGCCTACAGTCATATGTGCAAGAAAAAGTACAGACACGAAAAGCACATTAAAGTCAGCCTGTAAACTCACTTTTATTTGCATATAAGTTCACTTTTATAAAAGGTCTTTCCACCTTTGATACGTCCATTACTCTCATTAAAGCTACAGCTCATTAAAACAGTGCAAAGTGTACTTATGGTGAATGTACTCTAAGACAGAGGTAATGATCTACGTAAAAACCTGATACTACAAGACGTCCTAAATGGTTCTTAAAGTAAACAGAGACAGACCTTTGATGAGACGATTGCTCAAAAAAACATCCACCAAAGTAAAGAGATGCAAAGGGTAAAAAAACAGCAGATTCTAAAGTGCGCATGCGTCCTGACAAGATCCATGCTGACGATTGCAGCCGGATTTCCCTATAATAAAAAAAGATGAAGGAAGGTTTTCCAGATTAGAATTGTGCAAGAAGATAAAGAGCAATAATGAACTCTACTGAAGGATTTATAACAAGGCAATCATTCGGGTTATGGAATATGTATGGACAAATTTGAAAAAAATGTATATACTAGAGAGCAATCATTGTATTCTGTGCCAATTATTTATATATGCCTATTGTTTGATATGCTTATCTTAATGCAAGAAAACATATAAATAATATAAAGAGATATAAAGATGATAGATATATAGCAGTCCACATAGTTGCTTTTTTTCATAAGGAATTAGGGTCTGTCCATAAATGATGTCACACACAAGGGGGTGGGTGTGTTAGGGTTGAACAGTGTGACACCGAAGGGCCTTATTTCATGTTTAGATTAGAGAATTTAGTGTGACGGGGGTGGGTGGGTCCTAAAAATACCCTGAAAAAGTGTGGCATCATTTAAGGATGGCCCCTTACAGAGAACATTCTGTAAATAGATGTTCCATGAGTCATCATTCACTGCCATCAGTAACGGTAGTTTAGTCCCCTTACTGAGCTTTCAGATTAACATTTTCAGATCTTTTGGGGCCACTGACAAAGGTTGTCTTCGTGAAATAAATTTTGCAAACCTCTTTAGGAATGGTCCGTGCTAATTAAAGCCAAAAAGATCAGGCGGCTAATCTAGATACAAAGTGAATTTAGATCAAACACATATCACGGAATTCAGTGGAATCTGCCACAAAATGATTTAAACTTCTTCAATTAATGGCTTCTGTCTTTGGTTGATGTTCAGATACATGCCATATTGAGAATAATACAGTATGTACTAATATAAGAAGACCCGTGGGGGGCGTCAGAAGGTCGTCCATAGACCCGAGGACAACCCCTAAGGGTTTTCTATATTTCATCACCCACACAATTGTCCAGATATGTCTAAAATACTGTAAATGAGGAGCGGTACGTACAGCCTGTCAATACGCTCTTGCCCTTGTGCGGACCGCTGCTCAGCCATGCGGGTGATAAATTACAGAATGCGTGGAAAAATGTGGGTGTGCAACATCAAAGCGCTGTCCCTATAATCATGATATATTACATTATGACACTTTTTAATTCAATACATTCCAATTGATGTACCCAAGTCATTTATGTATGTAATTGGCAAATTGCACAAAGTCAATAAAAATTTCAGCGGTCCCACAGCGCCTCAGAAGCCGTCCTCAGAGGGGACGATCAAAGAGGACCCGCTGTGTGGGACTTTACACTTAAGACTGTTGCTGACTTTGTGTTGGGGGAGATGGGACTTATATAAAGAAGGCCCTAAAACCCGGAGGCACTCCAGGGCCTGTGAGGTAGTCCTTTCATGAGCTAGATACTTCTTGCATAATAGGACCTTACATCCACAACAGTCCATGGCTACTAGCGCCTACCTAAAATCTGTAAGGAATTATTTCATTTGCCCTCTATGAAAGGCATGGGGAACCCCTTTGATGGTTGTTTGGGTGCTGGCTGGTTTATGGTCCTACCTGCTGTAAACCAGCAGCCCCAAAGCATGCTGGGATACAGGGTGGAATTCCCACCTCAAATGGTTGCTGGTTAACAGTCCTAGTTTGAGCACCTAGCGGACTTGGACGTAACTACAGTCTAGGCTTGTGAGAGCCGACTTCAAAGCCCAGGGCCCCCAGGGACAACCAAAGCCCATAACAACATACTGATTTTGATGCTCGTGATTTTATTTTTGTTTGATTTTCTCTGTAAGTATGGCATGAACCCATACATCCTGTTATCATTCGAAATGAAATTGTAAGACCTTTCTAGATATGCATATGGTATCTAGATTGATTCTCTATTCCCACTGCCGATTTTTGAAATCGGCAGTGAAATCGGGAGAAAAATCGGCATGTGCAATGTAGGCTTAAATCATCCGGGAGGGCAGCGGAAGGACAGAAGGAGGGATGTGATAGGGAGGTGGGAAAAAAGTGAGATATTAAAAATAGGCTGGCTGGAAATGGCTGACGGAAGTTGGTAGTGTAGTGGGAATAGGGAGGGGAGGGCGAATGAAAGGGATATATGAGTAATACTAATAGTTGGGATGAAGAACGGATGGGGAGACTGGGGGATTTAGGGATTTGGGGATAGGGTGCCAAAGGACGACATGAATAGGGGAAGACTAGCAGCTTTTGGCTTAGTATTTGTCATGCACGAAATACCAAAAGCATCTCAGTCTCCTTAGAATTTCCGTTTGTAAAATCAGGTTGGTTATTTCAGCCACTTTGCGACTGGGAGAGTGATTTCGTTAATATACAAGAATTGATAGAAATGAATATGGCAGAATGAAAGATATGGGAGATGATCTTGCGGCGAGCATTGATTTGGAACCCTTTTGTCGATATTACAATAATTATTGGCTGAGATTCCGTAATGAACATTATATCTGATGTGTTTGATATTCAAGTGCAAGTTATCACAGTGCATTGTAACCCAGCCAACTTGTGACGTAACAGAAACATACTCTTTTAGTCAGTTTGTTACTTACTAAGATGGAAAAAACAATAACCTTATTGATGGTGAGCTTGAAACCCACCAAATCAGAATGTTACCATAACATTATATTTGGTGAGGTTGGGACAAAGCCAAAACAGAACATTATAAGAACATTCTGTTTGGGTTGAAGATCGTAACCAGAATGTTGTGATAATGTCACAGTGCAATGTCACGGCAGTACGTTGCAGTGACGTAATTGGGAGTCATCAAAAGAACGTAACAAGAACCAAATACAGAACCAACCAGAACGTAGCTGCAACGTTATAATAATGTCGCATCCTTAATTGGCTGGGAAGCAATTGAGAGCCATGAGTTTGAGCTCCATCCCCACTCAGCTGAGTCGGTGCACTAATCGGCCTATTGGATCTAATAGAATCAGCCACTTTTTGCACCAATTTAGATCATCAATCAGTATACAATACTGAGATGTGCATGTTTGATATGAATCGGTGTTAAAATGGCCGATTGTTCTAATAGAATTATCCAATTTTAGCAAAATCTGTTAGTCAACTGACTTTGTTAAAATTACCTAGGGGTAATAGGCTATGATTAATACACATGACTCACAAAAGTGAAAGGAAATACCCATATCTAGATAGCTCAAATATAAAAATTATTTTTTTCCTTGAATAAACTTTTTGTTGATTTCATATCATTTTGGTGCATTTCCATAACGCTACATAAAACTCAACGAACAAATTCTCGATCCAGATTGAGGCTGTGAGGCTCCTAGCCTCGAACCGGGATACCGGATGTACCGACTGTGTACCGGGTTCACCGCCGTCCTCATAGATTATGGATAGGGCCAGATTAGGGGCACTGGGGGGGGGGGCTGGGGCTGGGGGGGGGGGGGGCTGGGGCTGGGGGGGGGGGACTGGGGGGAGGGGAGGGGAAAGGGAGGGGCTGGTGCAGAGGAGGGGGCGTGTTGAGCACACAGGGTATCCCGTAGGGAAACAGTGGAAGGGTGAGAATCAGATCAGAAACAACTAAACTTGATTCTGTGTTGTTTTTGTATGTGTAACCTGCTATTTTAGCATGTTTCTAAGCTGATATCTCACCTCAAACATACATTACATCATGACATTCCATATATATAGTATTTGCCTTTCAGATTCTTTAAGCACAGTCATAAAGTGAAATGTCATGGGTACCTTAAAGGAAAAGTGGTGTTCGATTCCAGAACTATATATGCCTCGACTGTCTTGAATAAAAAACCTGTGAGAATTCTATATTTCGACAGTATGGGTATTAGGAAAGCAAGTTTACATCTGACAATGGGCAAGTTAGTGATAAATTATAGTGTTACTACAGCAGAGGTATGGACCATTTAACTTTGCAGAATTGTTTATTTGAGCCTTATATTGTACATTTTGTTTTATGCCAAAAATTAACAAAGATATTTTAAATTAGCGGTGTGATGGACCCAACTAGTAGTCCTCTCCCCAAGTAAATCACTAACCCAGGTAATTGAATAACACCCCCCTTCCAGGTACATAAGATCCCAAAGTACCTAAGACCCAAAAGCACCTGCCTAACATCCAAAAGCACCTGACTTACTACCCCCTCAAGTACCAAAGTACCATAAAGGAAACCTTTCACATAACTGCAGAATAAACATTTTGCAATGAAATTCAATGAGCATGATGTTTGAATCAGGAACTAGCTATGTCTGAATTATCTTAAGAAAATTCTTAGGATAGACATAGTTATGAGACATTAAAATATGATCTAAAATATGTCATTTAAAAGGAAATCCCCAAATCTGTTACGTCACATGGTGACTGATTGGGAAATCCCATCTTTCTATAAAAGGGAATCCCCAGCCCTCAAAATCATGTGCAAGGGACCCTTTAATCAATCTCTTCCCCATACCTTTATCTTCCGTACACAGTTTATAGTCAAACCTTAACACCCCACACCCAACCCCTTCTATCTGAGTCAACCTCTAACTCCCCCCCCCCCCCCCATACCCCCACCCCCTCCCGTACCCTGAAGCCTGATCCCTCCATCCAGCCTCTCTTTGGCTCCTAAATCCACTCCCCGCGCATGCGCAGTGGACTGGCAGCCCTTGAGGACATTGTGTCTGGGACTTAGCCCTGACCTGTCCACTCTCCACTCCCAGTACTACCTACCCTTCATCCACTCACTCTCCAATCGTTGGCACTCCCATTTCTCAGCTTCACAATGCCGAGAGGGTTAGTTATAGAGTGTTTTTAGACAATAGCCCTTGACTTCAGTCCGAACATTTGCGTATTATCTACATTCTATTAAAATTACAAATAAAAAGTCCCTTTTTCATGACATCCTTATTCTAGGTCAATAAATGGGATAAATGGTAGAAAAGTGAGTTTGTTTCATAAAATGTTGTTTCTGTCCATTCTCCATCCCTGACCCTATTGTAAAATACATAAATGAAACTAACATAGTATAACATAGTAGATATTATATAGACATATCAATAACAGTGTATTACATGCATCCGGTATTTTACAGGGTATTTGGGTACATTCAAATAATAGGATTATCCTTCTAAGAAATTCTCTATCCTGATCAAAAGATATTTTTTTGTCATTATTTTTCATAATCACTGGCGACTTCCACAAAGCCTCTATAGCCGGCTGTCAGCCATAATCCTACCTGTCTTTTCCCTTCTCCGCCAGCCAACACAATCCTATCGGGGGGGGGGGGAGGTTTTAGGGGGTGTAGGAGAAGTAGTGCTTTTATGACCTAGATACCTCTTCCATTATAGGTCCTTACAACCACAAGAGTCCATGGCTACTAGTGGCCACCTAAAAACCTGTATGTAATTCTTTCATTGGTCCTCGATAAATGGGGAACCCATTTGATTGCTGTTGGACTGTTGGCTGGTTTATGGTCCTGCCTGCCATAAACCAACACCCCCAAAGCATGCTGGAATAGGGAGTGATATTCCCACCAAAATGTTCGCTGGTTAATAGTTTGAGCACCTAGCGGACTTGTAGTAAGCACAGTCTATAGGACAGTGGGGCTGGAGGGGGGCTGGGAGAGTGGGGGAGGTGACACTCACCGGGAGGGACTTTAATCGTCGGGAGGAAATCTGCGGTTCAACTCCAAATCCCCCCCCCCCTCCTTCTTCCCGTCCCTCCTTGCAGCTGAGGGGAGAGATACTGGGTTTTAGGGAGTGGGGGAAGCGAGTGTAAGGACGGCTTCTGGGTGTTAATTGTTAACTTGCTATTATTAATTTTTCTTTTTGGTTTAAAGATGAAATAGTGAATATGTACTTGGTCCCATATAAAGCCTCCTGGATGTTGGCTATAGGTATAACACTGGGTGATAGGCTATAGGTACAGCAATAGTGAAAGGCTTTAGGGGAATAAATAAATAGGACAATCCTTTATGTTTTTGTAAAACTGAGACTGAGTGAGTTGAAATGAAATTGTCAAAATGTCCCCCCTTATACGTTGTTGAGAGTTTTACCAGGCAGGAGAGTTTCCCCTTCATCCATTGTATTATTCTTTCGATGATAAATCATACATGAACCTTTCGACCCCCCCCCCCCCCCCCTGGGTCACACATGCAGGGACGCTTGTACGCCCCCCGTGGTTCCTTTTTTATGTTTTGGCCCTAATGTCCCCAGTGATGTTAACATTTGTTTGTGTGAGACAACAAATAATAAATATTTATAGTGAGATTCAAGTCTTGTCTAGGATGTCCGAAGTTTGAGTAAGATTCATCAAGGGGATAATCCTTACCAGGTCCGTAACTACGGAGGTTATTATGAAACACTCCACTGGTTCAAGACTTAAGTATGAGATCTGGGGTGCAGGGGATTGGGGGAGAGGAACGTGGTAACATAATAGGGGTGGACAACACAAATTGACAGCGCGACATGCACGTCAAATCTTAAATTTGACATGTGACATGGGGGCTTAACGACATGACAGATAGATTAAAAACCTTAGTGACATGCAACATGGACATTCCTTAAATTCGATAAGTGACATTGAGAAACATAAGTGACAGAGACATGCGACATTGCTGTTTTTTAAATTCCACACGCGACATTGGGGGACCCCCCCCCCTGTTCAGAGCCCCAATATAGGAGATCCCCACCTCCTGTCGTTCTTCCATGGCTGGTGCTGACTAGGAATTTATAAATGTGTGACTCTATTGAATGTCTAGCATCTACAAATAAATCCACAGGTTAACACTTGGCCCCTTATACTCTTCAGGCTGAAGATAGGGGATCTGTGATAAGAGAGATGATCCATGTAGGGTGCTCCAGGAGATCCTAATCTGGCTGAAGCTGACACCAAATTTCTATATGTTTGACACCATTGGATAATTTGGCTTCTACAAACAAAACCACAGGTTTGCACTTGGTCCCTCAAACTGTCCAGGCTAAAGACTGAGCTAGGGGACTTGGTGGACAGGGGATAATGTCCTATACCCACTAAGCAACTTTGACCAATATTGGCTGACTCATTGGCCCTAAAATCAGCCAACACTCCCAGCAGAGTCAGCTGATTTTTACACCAACTCATATCAAACACATACATTTTAATATTGGATACTGATTCGTGATCTGAGCCTGTGCAAAAATCAGCCACTTCTGCCCCTAGAATCGGCCGATTTTAGTACTAATCTGTCGGCCAATTGTGTAAAAGTGTCCTAGTGGGTATGGGGCTTAAGGGAGATGATCCATGCTTGGTTTTGCAGGAGATCCTTATCTATCTGAAGCTGACACCAAATTTCAAAATGATTGACACTATTGGATATTTTGGCTTCTACAAACAATACCACAGGTTTACAGTTGGTCCCTCAAACTGCCCAGGCTAAAGACTGGGGTAGGGGACTTGGTGGACAGGGGATAAGGCAGATGATCCATGGATGGTGTTGCAGGAGATCCGACCCCGGCCGTCTATCTCCGGGGACTGACGGTGACAGAGCGGGTTACGCGGGGTGAACGATGGGCAGCGATCGCCGGCCGCCATCTTTATACCCCGCTACCCTCTTATATCCTCTGTAGTGGGTGTTATGTCCTAGGAGCAAAGTCCCCATCTTACTGCTCCTCATGGGATAAGGCTATAGATCTGGTCAGCAAGAAACAGATCGTGTTTTGTTCTTTTTCTTGCGAAATAGTGATGGTTAAGAGTTCTGGCCAGATATCATAAATGCAGGGATGGATTTAGGGGGGAGCGCCTGAGATTTTGTTAATGTAAAACCCTAACCCCCCAAAGAGGCCCCTCAAATTTTTACATAAGGGCACCTCCCCTTTCTAAAAGCTTTGGCTCCATCCCTGAAATGTTGATTTATATGAAGTGTTGTACATTAAGAGGACACATATTGTCATTACTCTTCCAATATGCCATTAGAGTTGCATTTGGGTGAATTTACGATAAAACTAAGGAAAAGACAAACTAACAGGAGGTGATAGATAACGTTCAGGTTTTTGAGCTGTTTCTTGCGTCCCAGACCTATAGGGGGTGGTTGGGCACTGGCCTGAAGCTGAATGAGGGAGGGGGATTTGGGCCTATTGTTGGTTACTGTTGGTGATGAATGGACTGTTCTGCTGTTGTCATGGTTAAAGCATCAATTCACATAGCAAAGTTTGCTTACATTGACATGCAGTGTCTCATGCAAGTCTGACTTGTCCAATGTCAAAGTCTATCATGAAGAATTTAGCAGATACTGGAGGGGCGGATACAGGATTTTCGAAAGGGGGGGTCAGTATAAAGCACTAAAACAACTTCCATTTGCACATACATGAGTCACATTTTCCCCTCTTTTTGTAGTTTAGGGGTGCACCAAAAGAGGGGGTCAGGAGGTCCGACCCCTGGATCTGCCCCTGTACTGTAATTAATATTCTGATGGGTGCCGGCCCGACGAGGCATGTGTGTATGGGTAGACAAGTGACCAAAAGCAATTATTCTCCGTCCAACCAGCAAGCAGGCCCAAACCCTTCATCCAGACCTTGATGGAAAGGGAATAATTTAATTTGAAAAATAACCTATTGCATATTCCCCCAGTTTCATGTTGGAGCATGCTTTATCAGAAACAGGTCCTTCTGCTGATCTGCCTTTGCTTTTTCTTGTTATTTGTCCATCATTTCTATATAAAGTCATAGTTATCCATGACAAATTGTGCTGTAACACAAAATAATTGAACAGCCATTGAAATAAACAACTTATTAGATTTTGGGCCCAAATCCCTGATAGTTTTCTTTTTCCCCAACTCTTTTTTTGCTAAATAAACACTGCCATCAACCAGATGTAAAGCAGACCACAACCCTCATCAGATATCAAAGGGGAACCATGAACCTCTCACTGCTGATGGTTGTGTCAAAGCAGTGATGTCCCATAGGTTGAGAACACTTAACCCCCAGCCCCCAACTGTACACACTTGTTATTTTCACATACATTGATAGAAGATCATCTAAGAACTTTATTCAGAGTTCATGAAAATAAACCACTAAACCTTCATTAAAACTCACCCCTGACTATTTTAAGACCCCAGATATCCTGATAAAGTCCTTTTCGCTATTTGCTAACACGCTCTAAATCCACCTGTCATCAGCCCATTAAGGCGTAGACCGCAGAACGCCTCCCTGAAGGTCCAGCCATAAAACTCTGACCATTAACCATTAATGGGCGGGTCATTCGGTACCCGTGTCTGCAGCCGTAAGGAGCAGGCTCGTAATGCTGACGACCCGCGTGTCCCCGGCCAGGGATTATGGGTCTTCGTGGGGTGATCCCTGCTTGAAACACTCTGGGCAATTTAGGACTGATTAGGTCAGAGTACTTATAGATACTTATAGATTCTGGGGGAAGGGTAAGCCAGGGATAGTACTTATAGGTACTTATAGGTACTGGGGAATGGTAGGCCAGGGGTAGGCTGGGATGGGGCACCAGAGGCTAATGAACAGGAGGGGCTGGGTGAACTCTGGGCAATGGGATAGAGGGCATCCCACCAACAGGGAGGGATAACCAGTGGGTAAGACTGGTCAAGGGGGGAAGGGGACAGGAAGAAATACATCAGGTATCAGTGTATCGTCCTTGAGATGGACGTAATTTGATATGTTGTATCTGTCTAAGGGTGGCGCCAAATTTGTGATGTGACCAATAACGTCGCTGGATTATGTTCCAAAAGTGGAAAACACGTCGCTGGCTGCGACGTCATTAGGCTAAGGGGTGGAGTTGTAAATGTCAGAAAAGCATGGACGATACCCTGGTTTTAAGGGATGCAGAGAAAGGGTCAGTTGTGAAATGAAAAGGATATATATGAAAGACACAGGTCTTCAGAGGAGAAACGTCAGGTTTTATCTTTTTATAGAAGATTGATCTAAGAGCCCCTTATCCAGTGTACCTCTGCTAGAAGCTAGACTGGGTGAACCATATGTCTAATTACGTTCGGCTCATTTGATTAAGGACTGTGGTGAATAGGAAATATCATGCATCTTTGGGATCATTTACTTTCGGCACAATTTTGACTACCGAAAATGCCAAAACGGCCGCCAAAAGTGCCATATCAGCCATCAGAAGTGCCATATATAGCCAGTACAAAATCAGTAGAAAAAATTTACCAATTTACCAAAATATGTTGGTTAATATTATCGGCAATGCCGCCGATTTTATATCGGCACTGGCGAAAGTACATTGGCCGCACATCAGCCACGCACTTTTGGTATGTGGATTACAGCCTTAAGATACTGAGAGCAATAATCCACAATGCTGTCAATTCTTGATAAGAAATGTATGTCTTATAATAAAAACTACCCTTTCTGAAATATCCATAAGTATACCTTCATACCAAAAGCCTTTAGTGAATAGTTGCCAAACAAATCACTTGGTCCTCTGGTGTACCATTCAAAATTATCCGAACTCTTTTCTTCCTCCCATGGTTTCTTATTGGGTATATAATTTCATTTGTCTTCCTCTTCTGACGTAGTGTGTGTCGCCATGTAACGCATCACCACGCCATATTTGGTTTTGTTGTTAATTTGATTCCCCTCTTCACATCATACGTATCTATACATATACATATGGATAGCTACATATATGTGCATCAAATATCGCTGAGTACATCCTTTCCCAGGCCCCAGCTCCAGATCCCACCAGACACCGTTACGTCAGCGGCCACCTTTAATCCTCAGTTAGTCTCAGCCCCTGATGTGACATAATAAGTCAGCATTAAGGCACGCCCTGCAGAATTAAGGGACCTGCTAACACCTATTACCTCATCTAAATCTGTGGCCGTGACGTCACAGCATGGAACCATGACGTCACAGCAGGGTAAAGTGACGTCGCAGGCGGCAGTGACATCGACATGGCAAACTGTTCCAATTTTGTTCCATTAGTTCCAATTTGAACGTGAAATCTCAATCTAATGCCCTGAGAAAATGACCATATGCTATTCTCAACAGCATACTTTGTGCAGCAACTTGGTTCCATATTTAGAAAGATCGAGTTTGATGGCAACGAATTCTTAAATCTCAATAGATAATTTCTTGAAGCATCTACTCCTTAGAGTTATTCGTTTCCCTAAATATTTCAGCTGCCTCATATGCCTCATATGGACATGTTTAGAAATGTTCTACTGGTAGGTTACAAAGATGAGGGGATTTCAGTTAAATGATTACGGTAGATTATAGTGCTGTCATGAATATGACAGAGTATTATGATAAGGGGAATTTCGTCCCTGAAAATGCCTCGTTTGTTATACCTTGTATAATATGAATAAACGTGAGAAGGACCAATATAAATGATGCTCCTCCTTCTTTCCAGAAAACAGAGTTTACCATGTCAATTTTACAGACCCTCTTATAAAGACGTCCTCCTTTTCGTTCTTTGAGGTTTACATGCCATTATACTAAACTATACTACACATTGTGAACATAGTGTTTTGTGTGGTATAAAGGAAGTGAAGACTTGAAGGCAGGAGGTTGTAGTTGATGTTAAATATATTTCTCTACAGAACCAGGAGTATAGGCCAGAAGGCCTGTTAGTAGGGTCTCTTGTGTACTTTTTTTGAAAATGCTTGTTAATTTATAACACCTATACTTTTTGTTATCCTTATGAGTCAAGGATTCTGAAAAGTTTTGGTGAGAATTTTTCTTTTCAGGTTCAAGGTCATTTCAAGGTCATTTGAAGGTCAAAGGTCAAAAATCACAAATATCAACCGTATCTTCATTAATAATCATGATAGAAATACAAATGAAATGTCAAATTGATGCATTTTGAGAGATCTATAATCTGAATGAATGAAATTGGCTTCCCTAGTTACACGGTTGCCATGGTAACCAGAAAAAGCCTAAAATTTTACCAAAGTTTGAGTTTCTGGTTGGTTTCTGTTACCATAGCAACCATAAATATAAACTATAACAAACAAGAACAAACTTATATGAAAGGTATAAATCCTGCCTTCAATAAATGAAGGAGTTTGCTGAGATAATATGTATAGAATTAAGAAAATAGTTGGTTTCCATGGAAACCAACAAAAATATAGCAAAATTTAAAATTAACCCTGTTTTGGCCGTATCTTCCTTAATATGCAAGATAGAAACACATGTGAGGTGTCAAATTGATACATTCTGAGAGTTCTATAATCTGAATGATTGAAATTGGTTTCCCTAGTTACTCGGTTACCATGGTAACCAGAAAAGGCCTAAAATTTTGACTAAAATTTGAGTTTCTGGTTGGTTTGTGTTACCGTAGCAACCACAAATATAAAGCTATTACAAACAAGAAAAAACTTATATTAAAGGTATACATCCTTCCTTCCTGAAGAGATAGGGTATGCTGAGATAATATGTATAGAATGTAGAAAATAGTTGGTTTCCATGGAAACACAAGTGAAATGTCAAACCAATGTATTCTGGGAGTTCTATAACCTGAAGGATTAGAACTGGTTGCCCTAGATACTTGGTTGCCATGGTAACCAGAAAGGACCTAAAATGTTTCCAATATTTCAGTTTCTGGTTGGTTATTGTCATCAAAGCAATCACAAATATAAAGCTATAACAAACCAGAAGACACCTATATGAAAGGTATACATCCTTTGTTGGATATGTAAGATAGAACACAAAAAAGTGCCAAATTGATTTATGCTGGAAGAGAGAATTGAAAGAAGTTTAATTGCTTATTTGGTTTCCATGGTAACTTGCAAAGTCCTCAAAATTGACCAGAATTCAGCTATAGTTTGGCCACAGTTTGGTAATAGTTTGAGTACTTTAGGGATAGTTAGAGTATACTTTGGGGTTCCTTTTAGGGTAGTCTGGGGATAATTTTGGAGGTGGTTTGAGAATAGTAAGAGGACAATTTTGGTATAATTTGAGGATACTTTGGGGATCGTCTGGGGATAGTTTGATGACACTTTGGAGATAGGTTTGAGATACTATTGGGGTAGTCTGGGAATACTTTAGGGATTTTTGGAGGATAGGTTATAGATGCTATGGGGTTATTCTAGGAGTACTGTGGGGATCTTTTTTAGGATACCTTTGGGATAGTTTGGAAATAGTCTGGGCATAAATTTGGGAAGGTTTGGTCATACTTTTGGGACTGTCTGGGGATCCTTTTGAGATAGTTGATGGATACATTGGGGATAGTTTAGTGAACATTTGGAATAGTTTTGATGATAGATTGGGGATAAGTTGGAGGTACTTGGGGGATAGTATGAGGATACTTTGAGGATACTTGTAAGGCAGGTTTTGAATAATTTTGGGATGGTCTGCAAATAGCTTTAGGATATTTTAGTGATAATGGGGGGGGGGTATTTTCGGGACAGTCTAGGGACAATTATTCAAAGATTTTGAGATAGTTTTTTGATATTCTGAGCAACCTTTAAGGATGATTTTAAGATATCTTGGGTATAATGGGGTGACACTTTAGACATATGTTAGATATAGTTTTGGGATGGTTTTGCCAAAGTTTGAGGATAGTTCAAGGATATTATGGGTATATTTAGTTTGGAGATAGATTTGTGAAAGTTTGGGAACACTTTTTGGGATAGTCTGGGGATAGTTGAGTGACACTTGGGGGATATTTGTTGTTGCTGAGTGGTCACATGTTGACTCTTCTGCTGCTGGACCCAGAGTCCCCACAGCAGGGGTGCACTTCTCCACCTCACCTTTGGCCTCTGACCCAATTACATTAATTAGGCCAGGTGACCACTAGGGTGAGGGGGAGTGCTAACAAAGGTTCTGTATATCTAATAACCATAAACTCTATAATATAGTATGTACATATTTGACATATGTTTTGATTATTTGGGAAATTATGATAATAATGTTATTAATTTTATATGAAAGATTAGGTAGATACTTGTAATTACTATTGGGAGGATATGCCATGCCTAAACTTAGGTATGACAACATTCTATGTTTAAACGGTAAATAAAAGAGTCTTCTGGGCGCAGTTCCAAGGCACCTCTCTCTCCCCCCCGCCCGTCTGGCCCCTCCCTGGAGCAGTGAGTGTGTGACCTATGTGTCTGATGCTTATTTAATGAGCACTGAAGGGCTGGCTTCAGGTATCTCTGTGGGAGACGTTAGGGAAGAGGTCACAGTTCTCCGTCAGTAAGGGAGTGCAGCTTTAATAAGCAGCTGAGAGTTTACAGTATGAGGTCCTCCATTATTTCCCAGCCAGCTTGCGATGTAACAGAAACGTTCTGTGGCAATATTTTTTTAGTCAGTTTGTTCCTTACTAAAATGGCACGTAACAATTATGTTATTGATGGTGAGGCTGAAACCTCACCAAATCAGAATATTATTATAACATTATTTTTTGGTGTGGTTAGGACAAAACCAAAACAGAAACGTTCTACACCATACTTTTCAAGTCAGTTTGTTCCTTACTAAGATGGCATGTAACAATTTTGTTATTGATGGTGAGGCTGAAATCTCACTGAATCAGAATACTTTGTAACATTATTTTTGGGTGAGGTTAGGACGAAACCAAAACAGAACGTTATAAGAACATTCTGTTTGGGTTGAAGGATGTAACCAGAACATTGTAATAACATCACAGTGCAATATTATGGCAGTATGTTGCAGCGATGTTATTGGGAGTGTAACAAGAATGTAACAATAATGTAACAAGAACCAATACAGAACCAGCCATAATGTTGCTGTAACATTATAATAACCTCGCATCCTTAGCTGAGTTGTTTACCAGAGAAGGAGGGGAGGAGGTTATGGAAATGTAGCATTCAGACAGACTAATATCACAATGAATTAAAGTTTTTAAAACAATTTACGACCTTAACGACACACTTTGTTTTTCAAAGTGATAGAAAAACATACAATAAACGAATTCTAAAACCAGGTGTTATGGCAAAATATTGATTTGAGACATATACATTACAGTTTTAACATTATTGAAACTGGGGAAAAGGGAAGAGAGCCCCATGATAGAGAACTGGTCTGCTATTCTTGAGTTCCATAGATTTTATTCCTTGAGTGGTCCACAACTGTCTAAAGGCCGTGGATTTGTAGGATTCTGTTCTTCATGCACAAAAATATTTAGTTTATTCCTATTTACATTAGGCAGCAACCCTGGAAATGTTGGTCTCTTTTCTCAACAAAAGATGGTAGAACACTGCCCAGAAGACCAGCAGAACAAGCTAATCAGTTGATGCCCGATAAATATTTGAATACAAAAAGAAACAACTCAAGTCATATTTGGTTGGATACATTTTGAAAATTTGAACCAGCAACCCCGGCTGAAGGCAGAACTATATATGTACAGCTGACACTGACACTAACACAAACGCCCATTGGCGTACCTGGGTGAGGCTTCTGCTCCTGGGAAGAATATAGGCCCCCAGTAGCCCCTGCTGATCATAAAAGGCAGCGATAGGTAGGCACCCAGCACTGACCAAGTGGTTCATTGGTTTCAATTCCCGGGTGGTGTCTGGGTTCACTAAGGGATGTGGTACAGACAAAATGATTTCCAGGTTTTGATCCCCTGCTGTTTGCCCGCCCTGTCACCTTCATCTCATAGATACAATCACCATAGACTGACCAAGGCAAAACACGTTTCTGAAAAGTCAGAATTCGTCCCAACTTTTTCTCTGTGAAAATGACCCTGGCTGTCGGTACGGCATCAAACATCCATCACTCACTCACAACAATGAGAGGCAAGTGTAGTAAGCGGTATAGACCTATTGATCATCTGTCCGAAGGTAGTATTTACTCGTTACACAAAGTTTCACTCACTGTACAAGCCACAGGCACCTGTCATTTGTCAGACACCAACATAGCCTGTCACATCACACCCACGGTTTCCTAAAGTAAGCCTGTACACCAGCAACCATTTTAGGTGGGAATTCCACCCTGAATTCCAGCATGCTTTAAGGCCGTTGGTTTATGGCAGGTAGGACCATAAACCAGCCAGAACCCAAACAACCATCTAAGAATTGGCCATGCCATTTATAGAGGGCCAATAAAAGCAGATTTAAAGTGGCCAAAAAAAAGCCATGGACAGTCGTAGTTGTACGGGCCCATTATGTAAATGCTTTTCTGGGTCAGAAGGGACTAACACCAACACGGATACAGTAAATACACCCTGTCCGGGGGTGAACTCGGGGTGAACCCTGAATGAGTGACCCCCGGACTGAACCCAGACTGGGCGGGGAGCCAACTCACGGCTTTAACTGGATTAAAGGGCAGGCACCTACACTGTGTGTGTGGGGGGGGGGGATGAGGGGTGAGGGACTTTTTTTTTAAAGTTACACCTTTCCTTCTAAAATTCATTTGAAAAACCACTAAAACTGTAAGGAAATATTGATGTTCCACTTGATTCTACTCGCAACCCCCCCCCCCCCCCCCCCCCCACCTATTGATATTTAGGTTAAACTGTTAAAATTTTACTAATATATTGGCAAAAGTTACCCCCCCTTTTGGTGGACCCCCAAACTACAAAAAGAGGGGGAAATGCTGCATGCGTACATGCGATTGCATGTGGTTCTAGTACTGAGCCTTTATACTGATCCCCCCCACCTTTCGAAATCCTGTATCTGCCCCTGCAATCAGCTAGTGATATTCTGATTCCACAGCCAAGCACGTTAGCTAGTGATTTTGTACCTCAACAGCCATGGATCACAAGGCGATTTGGGCGATTTAGTCATAATCGCCACTCAAATATCAAACAAGTTTGATTTTATTTTCTGTCTTCCTTTATGTTTATGATATCATGACCAAAACTACTACTAAATCGTCCCGAGAGTATGGGGCTTTAACTTAGTGATCCACAGAGTGCAAAAACTTTCTTCTTTTACATTTAATGCATTTCTTTTCTTTTTTTCATAAGGATCATTCAATAATCTATTATGTAATTATTAGATATTGTTAAACTTTTCTTTTCAAACCGATTTTCAAAATCGGTCCTGAATCGGGCCTTATTGTATCGTGGCTCAGAGGCCTACCCTTTAAAGAGGTGGTGCTGAGCTCTATCACTGTCCATCCCATAATACCACTCCCGCTTTAAATGTGGGAGGAATCCCACCTCAGCACAACGAGCCTTGCCAACGCCTTAAGGTCCACTTACACCACGAGACGAGTGGGAGTGAGAGGCTTCCTAGGCAAGCAGCAATGTAACAAGCATAACATACTTTTCTGGTTAGTCTATAACCTGCCCAATTTTCTTGTAAGAGTTATGTTATTTAGGTAAAGTTGTGACTTACTAAAAAAGAATGTTATAATAACATTACATTTTTAGTGAAGTTGAGACCTTACTAATAAAGAAGGTTATAATAATGTTATTATAGTGTGAAAGAATGCTACAAGAATGTCAAACAACATTAGTGCAACGTCACAGTGTTAGGTTCTAAAGATGTTTTTGGGTGCCATCAAAATAACGCAACATGAACCAAAGCGGAACTAAACAGAATGTTGCTGCAACATTAAAATAACATCATATTTTTATTTGGGTTTAAGTTTCTTGATTTTGCAGGTATCTCCCGCATTTTGGTCCTTTTTCTATAGTCTTCATCATCTCCAGCCTTTGAGTAAAATCTTCCTCGTTTTTAGGGATGTTTTTAGGCATGAAATCTTGTACTTTGTCAGTTTAAATACTTTAGCAAATAGTTCTTAGAATGCATCAAATTGACTATTTCATATTGCAATTTTAGCAAAATAACTTTGGAAACGGATGTTTTAACCTATACTTTTGATGGTCCAATTCCCACCGAGTAATTATGCAGGGCAACATGCAAGCAAATAGTTACTTATTTCTATCCAACAATGTGAATGATGTAGACTACAAACATATCCCAACACAATACTTGTAGTGTAATGATCATTCTTGATACTATTAAGAAGTTTTTGAAGCTCATTACCAGACTCTCCCTGCAATTTGCAAATATAAACGTGGCTTAATCCAGCTTAACGTGACTTGGACGTAAAACAGATAAACCTTGGCAGTGTTTTAGGCGGGGAGGGACTGGGAGGGGGGAGTTGGGGGGAGAGGGGCTGGGAGGGGGGAAGGGGAGGGAGAGAGGGGCCTGTTGGCATCCCTCACAAAGACTACACGGGCTGAGCCCACAACCAGGGCCAAACACGGTCTGTGAATACGGCTATTTAGACCTGGGGAAACGCCCATGTACCTGTAGACACCCAGGTAAACTCTGTAATCGTTACCTGTTGATGATGTACCTAAGTTTTAGTAGTACAGATTAAAAGCCATGTTTCACACCCTGTCTTATAGCTCAGAGATTGGATTTCCCAAATAGGATATTTGGTTTTAATAGGATTGTACTGATATGGGTGGTCAGTCCATAGCTAGCTTAGGGGCTGTCCATAAAGGATATCACACACTAGGGTGTGGGTGGGTAGGTTGAAAAGTGTGACACTGCCTGAAAACTGGCCTTATTTTCATGTTTCAAACAGAAAATTTAGTGGGACATAGGGGTGGGTGGGTCCTAAAAGTACCCTGAAAAAGCGTGACATCATTTATGGATGGCCCCTTAGCCATTCTCATGTAAAATCTAACATCTGGGCTAAGAGTGTAAACTCTTCCTGAACCACAGGTCAAGAGTGTAAAGGACAGTGTCAGTGTATGTGTGTAAGCACCTGTAAGCTGCTATATAGCTACTTGCTGTTGTTGGTTACACACCCTGGAAAGATCAGTCCTTGAAGTGGGTTCTGTTATGGAATGACGAAGATAGACTGTTAGACAGGCTAGGAGCAATGGCTTGGTGGTTGAACAGACAAACCCCTTGGACTGTTTATTGTCAATGGGAGTTCATGCAACAGGTATTACACATTGGATACAATAGACTTATTCCTTTCACATGAGTGTTATGTTGTCCATAATGTGAAACTACATAATGAAGTGGACCTGGAGTCTAAACAGAGTCAGACTGCCATCGGAGCTAGCTAATATCTATAGGAACTGAATCATAAACTAATTACAAACAGCACCCTATTAATTAATGGATATCAAACCTCAATAGTTCAGGATTAAGTTCAGTCTGTTTCTGTTGCTAGCATTATGTTATGTATGATTATTAATGAGGACTGAAAAATTCATATCATCTTAAGATTTAAAATGGGGGAAAGGTTATAATTTTGGTGTGTTGTGTGTGAGGTTATTCATCATTAGGAATAGTACTGTTAAAAATATGAACAAGCGTTACCATATAGTTTTTAATTGAGTTTGATAGGAAATCTTGACCGTCTACGAGCTAACAATTCAATCTGATTTAAATGATGAATCATATTGCATTTAAAACATTGTCAGTTTATATATGAGTGTTCCCTGGTAAAACTAATAACACTTCATGAAGCTAAAATATAGTCTGTCTTAGTAAATATTACCAAAACGCGTGAATTGTCTGAATCGTTTCTTGAACCATATAATACAAATTTAACTTTTGAGTATGGGTCAATGCTTTCAAAATAAAAGGAAGTTAACTGACACTATAAACCATTGTCAGACTCTAAAAAAGAGTGCCGATAGCCCATGGCAACGCTGTTTGTGTTCCGAGTTTCATTATTTTGACCCGCTGATAAAAACTAATGGAAATATTTTGAGACATTATTATAACTGTTTTTTGATCAAGCCTTCAATGTTTCTTTGTGAACACTTCAGCCGTTCTTTCTGTACGTTCGACACCAACCATAACATTGCTAGTCCCCTCACCAAATCTATAACACAGACCAACACATAACCAACTAATTGTAGTTTAGACCCTGCTTCATTAGAGCGTAGATAATTGGACGACCAGCAATATTAGATTCACAGAGAGGTAGGACCCAAAAACAGGCTGGTTGGTTGACCTTTGAGTGGACTAAAACAGGTTAACGAGGCCTGGACAGCGCTGGTCGAGCGGGAGGGGGGAGGAGGAGGGAGAAAAACGGGTTGACGAGTGAGACCTAGGACTTCTGAGAGTGTTGGACACTGAAGGCCGTATTCCACTAGCCGATTCTACTCCCGATATCATAATTTGCCAGTTCGGGTTTTACTGAATCATACGCATGTTACATACCATTAGAACGGTCATTAAATTTTCTTTCAAATGATATGTAGCATGCATGGTCTTTTGACAAATTACTGTTTAAAGGTAGTGAAGTACTGAATAACTGTTGGTAAAAATCGGCAAGTTGAATACATGCCTATAGGAAATCACCAGGCTGTCCGTTATATTTTGCTGGTATATAAAGGTGACTGCAGTAGCTCTGGCTAACATCAGGAATAGATACCTTTACTGTAGGCACAATATTTCCATCCTAACCGGCAGTTTGACATTATCATAACGTAGCAGCAATGTTCTGGTTTGGTTCTTGTTACGTTATTTTGATGGCTCCCAATAACATTGCTGCAACGTACTACTGTCACATTGCACTGCAAAGTGATCATAACATTCTTGTCATGTTCTTCAATCTAAACAGAATGTTTTTGTAGTATTCTGTTGTGGTTTTGTCCTAACCTCACCAAAAAAAATGTTATGATAACGTTCTGATTTGGTGAGGTTTCAACCTCACCATCAATAACATTATTGTAACATGCCACCTTAGTAAGTGACAAACTGAGGAAAAAAAGTATGGTTGCAGAACGTTTCTGTTGTATCACAAGCTGGCCGGGATTGCTTCTCATACATAGTAAAGAAACTGGTTGTGTTCATTTCTTCTATGTTTATCTTGTCTTGTTGTTATGTTTGTTGGGACAGGAATCCTACATGCCATACATGCAGTTATATGTCCCATTTTTGCAACTGCACTTGCCTGAAATTGTGAAAAGCCAGCGAATCTCCTCCCTTCCATGCCCCTTTTTTCTATAGACTGCTCTAACCTCTGGCCTACAGCGGCATTGGCAGTGATAGATCACACACTGTAGAAGGCCAACTAGGTGTAAACCTACCTGAAGTAAGAGCTGAAGGACTCCTTGGTGTAAAACTACATAGGCGTGGTGCTATTGGATTGGAGGTAGTAGAGGTTGGGGAGGGGGGAAGTATGTTTTGCATTTCTTTATTGCCTACTACACATTTTACAAGAAAAAACATTGTTCAATAGTAAGGAGTGACGCTATTGGATTGAGTGGGCTGGAGAGGTGGGAGAGGGGATAGTTTCTTTTTATGTTTCTTTATTGTCCCACTCTCCCTTTAACAAGAAAAGCTGTGCTGCTATAGCTCTGGGACACAAGAAAAAACTCAAAAACCTGAACATTTTCTTCCACCTCCTGTTAGTTTTTCTATGTTTTTGCAAAATCACCAAAATGCAACCCTTATGGCACATTCAAAGTGTAATGAGAATATGTGTTATGTTAATGTGCAACACTTCGTATATAATAACATTTATAAAATCTAGCCAGAACTCTTAACTATCGCTATGTCACAATAAAAGGAACAAACAATGAGCTGTTTCTTGCTGACCAGATCTATAGTGGAAGGAGCTAGTTCTATAACATGGCCTCTGTCAGCACTCAGTGGGCAGTCTGGGCTGGACCGAGGTAGTTGGGAAGTGGATGTTTTCTGCTTGACTGAGCCCTGAAGGCTTACGCCAATGGATCTTTACACAGGTTGGCTAGTGTTATAGACCCTGTGCACATAAGGACATATTGGTGAAGGGGTTGGCAATCATTATAGACGTGTGACCAATGGATGTTTAAGGATAGAGAGTGGTGATTAACGGGCATTTCAGTAAAATTGCAACAGTTTTGCCAATATTGCTGACTGCTTGATGTATTATACATCAAATGAAAGGGCAGATTTTTCTCTATCTAATGGTATAGATAGATTTTTAATGAAATGGGGATTAGAAAAGAAATATATGAAAAAGTGAATTTTTCACTTTTATTTTTTGAATGTCGATATCTTCATCAACAGCTTCTCTGGAATTCTGAGACTTTACAGGTAATGCAAAAACATTACTATGGTGGGAACTGTGTCTCAGATTTTTGTTTTAGGTCCTACTTTTTATTTTATTGAAAAAAACGGGTAACTTTTTAATAATTTTTTCACATTTATTTTCAATATTTTCTTAAAATGTAACTAGGACCTACATAGAAGATCTGAGACACAGTTCCCTGCATAAGAATGTTTTGAATATACATCCAAAGTGTCCAATAAGTACCTTCAATACTAAGTCAGATATCAACCTTCAAAAAATAAAAGTTAAAAATCAAACTTCCATATTTATCGTTCATTTACTCAGTCAATTTTCAATGAAGAATCTTATTTCATATAACCTTATGTAGAGGACATATTCAAGTGTAGATATGAGAAATATTAAGCAGATATTTCAAAAATTGAGTCATTTATAATTCAAAGATACAGCTACTGCAAAAAACTTCAAAATCACCACTCTCTATCCTTAAAGGGGTTGGCTATAGATCTGGTCAACAAGAAACAGCTCATTAATTTTTGTGTTCATTTCATTGTGACATAGCAGTTAAGAGTTCTTGCTAGTTATGATAAATGGTATTTCCTATGAAGTGTTATACATTAACAGGACACATATTGTCATTACACTTTGCATGCGCCATTAGAGTTGCATTTTGGTGAATTTACATAGGAACATAGGAAAAGACGAACTAACAGGAGGCGACAGAGAATGTTCAGGTTTTTGAGTTGTTTCTTGTGACCCACATCTATACACAATGTCTATACTTTCGTACTATACATCTTTTTCATTAAAGTGGTGCTGCCCTGGTTGGATTAAATTTGAAATAGCTTTTGGGAGTTTTCCTAAAGTTGAACTATCTGAAGTGGAGTGGCCCAGGTACCAAAAGCCCCAAAAGGTAGGCAAGGAGCAGGACTGCACAGGTTCATGGGAAAGGTGTATACAGCGGGCGACTTTCCTGTTAAATGTGTGCATTCTAGATTGTACCTCAAATTACTTTACTGCTTAAAACTTCAATTCTGTACAGCTTGATAATGAGTCAGTACTGACGCTAAGCAAATTGCACTCCGCCAGTTGTTGGTCCATTAATGCAGTCTGCAAATCTACTTGAACCTTTAACGTGTGGCTCAAAGGTTATTTTAACAGGACCGAGTTCTACAGAGTAAGCCCATCCCAGTTTACACCAACACAAAAGTTTATCCACTGAAGACAGTTGTATAATGCCAAACTAACCAAAGCAATTTGGGTGACAGATTGCTCCTAAATTTGGTAAAATGTAGCCTAATATTTTTACCATTTTTCCCATAGGACCCAATGTCAAAGACTGTCAGCCTAGCCTATAATGTCCGACCCCATTTTGCAAATACAACAATTTGATTGGCTGCCTAGCCTTCAAAAACTTAAGAAATCTTAATGTGAAGATATCAACAGCAAAAAACATAGTTCTTGCTTATTTCAGTTACCTCAAGTCTTGGAAACAAGGATACTGTATACAGTAAGTTTGTCCAACCCTAGCATATATTCAATGTGGGATGGAGGCAAGGGGTGGATGGGAGGGACATTCCAGGGAGTGAGGACCCTCCACCCCCTTTCTTTTTTTATGGAACCCTGGAAAATAAAAAGTGGGAAATTACCTCGCTGATTCTAATACAAAAGCCCCATACGCATTTGGTGAATTTGACTGAATCGGCCAAACGATTGGTGCTAGAATCGGCTGATTGTTCTCGTAGAATTGGCTGATTTTAGCACAGATTCATATCACCAGTCAGTATGTTTAACCTTAGAATAGACACGTTTGATATGAGTCGGTGCTAAAATCGGCTGACTCTTCTGGTAGAGTCGGCTGATTTTAGCACTGATTTTAGCCAACTTTGAGCAAAATCACCTAGTGGGTAACAAAAACTCTAATCTGTATGCTGAACCCCCTTCCCTGTATCTGCCCCTGGAGTCAATCCACTCCCGCCCCTTTTGGCTTATTTCCCAGGACACCGACACCTATTTATATCTTCCTACCCTAGTACAACCCCTGACCCAGCCAACCTCTGACGTAACAGAAACGTTCTGCAACCATACTTTTTTTTAGTCAGTTTGTTACTTACTAAGATGGCACGTCATAATTACGTCATTGAGGGTGAGGGTGAAACTTCAGCAAATCAGAATGTTATTTTAACAGTAATTTTCATGAGGTTAGGATGAAATCAAAACAACATGTTTTAAGAACATTCTGTTTAGGTTGAAGAATGTAACCAGAAAGTTATAATAACATCACAGTGCAATGTCACAGCAGTACATTGTAGCAATGTTATTGGGAGCCTCAAAATAATGTAACAAGAACCAAACTAGAATGTTGCTGCAACATTATTATAACGATAACTGCCCGCTTGGGAGCCTCAATCTAGGGGGAGCAGATCCGCAATCTTCACAGTGTCTCTGACCATGTAACCTATTTTCAATCACAGGTGTTATTGTATCAAGAGAATGTGTGACAGATACATTCAGTTCAAGCAATGGATTGACTGACCCAATAATACATATTGAAAAGTAAACCCTCACAATGTACATAAATCTAACCATGTCCCTTTTCTATGTTCCAGGCTGACGGAGCTGGCCATGGCGACCAGCATGGCAGCCACCACCTTCTACTTTGGCAAGCAGCGCCACCGCGCGGCACTCCGACGTAAACACCAGGCCACGGAGAACCAGACCAAGTGTTGACGGCAAACCCTGGAGTTTTCTACTGTTTGGGCCACATCCAGGAGGTTATTTAGGCCCAATCATCCTACTGATCACGGCTACAGTTGCCTAATCGACGATTTTATGGGTGACTGAAAAAAGAAATCGAACTTGTTTGATTTTTTTAAATTGATTATGGCTGAATCGCCTAGTGATTTATTGCAAAATTGTTGCAGGACCAGAGAATTAACTATTAAGTATGTGAATAGCCATGCAGTGATTGCAAGCTGACAATTGCTATGAGAAGAATGGTCCTATATTGCATATGTGGCTGTACCGATGAATGGATAAAACTTACACTATTATAACACTGACAAACAAAACAATAATTAAGGTCGTCCTATTATGCATTTTCTCACTAATAGGGAAGAAAATGACAACATGTGCACGCAGGGTTACATTAAGAATTGTTATTTCAGTCCCTGTTATTTGTTTCAGTTGTGTAGGCTTCTTTTTATTTGATATGCGTACATTGCTGCTTCATAAGTATAAACTATTACATGTTTTCAGATGTTAATTCAACTTTGAATATTGATTTGCAACATTCAGGGGTAAATCTCTATGGTCCAAATCAACAGCTTGACCGATTATAGTGCACACACTGATACCTTTGTTTTCTGCTTGTATTTAGCAGGTACGCTTATAGTATATATGTATGAGGCGGTATGAAAACGTTCTATCGCTTTGTCTCGCGTATTGATATCGGCATAATATTGCATACACCAAACCCTGTCAACTATAATAATCTGAATGATAAACCAAAGGGTCTTTGAGATTGACCTAAGAATGTATATATTGCACATTGTCTATTTTGAAGGGCTACGAGTATTCTGCATTATACTGCACGACAATGTCCAGTATTTGACCCAGGATAGCCTGGGCAGTGGTTTTTGTAATTTAAGGAAATAAAGTCTGTGATACTTAATGTTGTCATTGTTTCATTCTATATTTTGTGGTGTCCTGTTAAATTATGTGTAATTGGTCGTTGATCAAGAGTAATCACAGGCATAATGAAATCGCTGATTGCTGTCCGTGTGTTTCTTGGCTAAGTAGTCTGCTGCCTTGGATTTTCAATCTGTAGTTAATATACATGACTAGGCCTGCTGAACAATATTTTTAGGGGACAGAACAGAACTTCACTCAGGGGCTAGAACGTTCCATCAGGGACCAGAACGTTCCATCAGGGACCAGAACATTCCATCAGGGGCCAGATCATTCAACAAGGGGCCAGAACATTCCAACATAGGACAGAACATTCCATCAGGGTCAGAACATTCCATCTGGGGCCAGAACATGCCACAAGGGGCCAGAACATTCCAACATAGGACAGAACATTCCATCAGAGGCAGGAACATTCCATCAGGGGACATAATGTTCCGCCAGGGGCCAGAACATTACATCAAGTGACAGAATGTTCCATCATGGGACAGAACATTCCATCAGGGATCAGAACATTCCATCAAGGGCCAGAACATTCCATCTGGGGATAGAACATTCTATCAGGGGCCAGATCATTCCATCAGGGGACAGAACATTCCATCAGGGGCAAGAATGTTCCATCAGGGGCAAAAACATTCCATCAGGGGCCAGAACGTTCCATGAGGGGACAAAACATTCTATTAGGAGCCAGAACATTCCATCAGGGGACAGAATGTTCTATTGAGGACAGAATGTTGAGCCAGGGTGTTCTATAAAGGGACAGAACATTCCATCAAGGGCCAGATCAAGGGATTAGAACATTCTTTTTTTATTTGACATAGGGTAAGGGGCCTTCCATTTAGGACATACGCCATTGATCGAAGGCTTCTGTTTCTTTTTCCTGACTTCTTTTACAAGATTACTTATCAGCAATAGGTCTTGTGCAGACATGGTCACGTGACCAGTTTTGGTGATCACCATTTGCTTCTCATAGCCATGTGGCGATGCAATAACTTTGAAATTTTACATTATTCTAGAGTATCAAAATGGTTGATTAAGATTCTAAGTGGTTAGTATCAGGTGAATTTGACAAATGTTTGTCTTCTTAATGTTTTAGAATGATATATAACAATGATTTTGCATTGACCACCAACATGGCGGCACACCAATTGTGGAAGATGTGACGTCATCTGCACAACATCTGTACTATGGACCAGAGAACCAGAGAACAGTTACTGGAGTAGATCTGCATCTGTCCTCGGCATCAAGTGGTGGGATACGCTAACGGCCTTGACCCTTGACCTTCACCTGGAGTGGCTAAGAGAGCGTTCTTCATTAGCCACTAATTGACTAACGTCACGTGGTCACGTGGTCTCACCAAGCACAGTCCTGCTCAACGAGCACTCTCCCAACACAGGTTTGGTTGGAGTTAAAACACACCATTAACATATTGCCAATGTGGCTGCTCTTCGACAAGGTAGATTGGTTGTTGAAATCCTGTAAAATCTGGAAGGTAATGGAGCTTCTCACCTGTGGTCTGTTGCACAATACCTTGCATTCTTACGATAACCATCGTTATTGCGATACCTTCTGTCAGCAATTTTGCCGAAGTAATGCATGTTTTGAAACTAAAAAAAAACTATTTAGAATGCTGTAAAAAAATAGTCTTACAATGCCCCTTCATATATTAATGTATAGAATTCAATTTGATCCAGAAGAAACAGAGATATTGGGGAGTATCGTAATAATGATAACTTTCATAATAACAACATCTCTCTTAAAGTTATCTTAAAGTTGTCATTTTTATACAAAGTCATTGTACAACGGGTCACTGGTGCATCAAAAATAATTGTTCCTATATGATAACGTTCCAATTTGAACCATAGTCTCAAAAAAAACATTAACATCCACACTAAAAACAAGTTAATTATTACAAATTTAAATCAAGGTATAAGAAATCAGTGTAAACGTCATGGGTCAATAAAAATTCCGTCAAATTTTGACAGAGAAACTCAAAATTATCAGAGATGCAAAATTATTTTTACAGATGTCTTATTGAGTTTTGCCTTTCATAAAATGAAGTGATTCTAAAACAAAGTACATGCAATACATATTCCTAAAATGCAATACAACCAGGCTTTTACAATAATGGAAAATATGTGAAATAATACTGCCTGAGTCAGTTGCAGATTCATTAAAAGTACAAAACTCATCGGGTTTTATTACATCAAATGGTAGTTTTTGATCAAATATAATTTGATATGAACAGAAAGGGGAACATTACGCAGAGCTGATCTCACTGTTCAACTCATCATTTCCTCCATTTAGCCTTTTGACATGAAATCCAACTTGGAAATTATGAATGCTGTCAGAAAATTGGATGAAAATTAAGGCCAGCAGAACAAAGGAGGAGGACCTTGTGTGAAAGTCTTTGTGGGCGAGGGTAGCCTTTTCTACCCTGGAAACTGGAGCTGCAGAAAAACCTAATGAGAATTTAAAGAGAGGAAGGGATGGGAATTAAGAAGGAAGGAAAAACATCGGTAAAAAGTAGATCGGATTCAATGTGGTCTGAATCAAAAACAGATTGCGCCAAAACGAATAATAAAATGAAAAATGCCTCACTGTAGACAATCTGTTATTTAATTCCTTATTATCTGAGTTTCTTGTTGGTTAAAATCTGCCTCCATCTCAGTTTTTGGGAGGAAACCTTGGAAATGTAGTCAATGGCCTATTTAGTATTGTTACGTCTATAAAAGGAGGGATGTTCAGAGTGGAGGTATACACCTTTTTCATTAGTCTGCACAGTTAAGGATAGACAACACCTCTCAGCGGCCAATTTGCGCGACTCTCTTTAAATAGGCTTATATTTTATGATATTTATAGCATGAATATGGGTGTTATATCATTATATACCCTTTTAATAAGGTATCTACTCATATGATTCATATTTTGATGTGTGAATGTATAACTCAATGAGCAGGCAGGAAAAACAAAAAACGCATTTTTAACTTTTATTTTTTGAACATGAATTTCTCGCCTAATATTTCATGGAAAGGCATGAAATTTTCACAGCATATAGAGAACATTCATTTGGATGGAAGGGTTCTCAGATTTTGTATTTAGTTCTTAGTTTTTGTTTTATAAAATCTAGAAAATAATGTTGAAAAAATAACAAAAAGTTCCACATTTTTTGACATAAAATGAAAACTAGGACCTGAATAAGAAATCTGAGACATGCTTTCCTCCATAGCATCATTATTGACATGCTCAAGAAATTTCAGTACAATCTATCAAGTGGTTACCGAGATATTCATGTTCAAAAAATAAAAGTGAAAAAAGTACTTTTGGGC